>CM048745.1:359891757-361258185 GCA_026315105.1 Locusta migratoria | reverse complement strand
GACGCCCACGACACACTGGTCCAAATTTCGATCTCGTCAGTTACAACTCGAACTCACATTTGATTTGAAACTTCCTGGCAGATTAAAATTGTGGGCCGGAACCGGGACTCGAACCCAGGACCTTTGCCTTTCGCAGGCAAGCGCTCTATCGACTGAGCTATCCCGACACGAAACACGAAGCCTTCTGTGAAGTTTGGAAAATAGGAGGCGAGGTACTGGCGGAAGTAAAGTTGTGAGGCGGCATCGTGATAGTTCAGTCCGTAGAGCGCTTGCCCGCGAAAGGCAAAGGTCACAGGTTCGAGTCCAGGTTCCAGGGAGACAAATTTAATCTGCCAGGAAGTTTCATATCAGCGTACACTCCGCTGCAGAGTGAAAGGTTCATTCTATTTACAGTTGGTGTTGGTGCAGTGTAAAGTAGCCAATGCATGCCGCATTACACAGGCTTTTATTCCGGTGATATTTTTTTCAAGAGGAAGGTTGTGCTGGTTTTTCAGCAGGATAGTGTATCACCATGTATGAATTATTCACTCTGCCGTTGAGGGTGTGCTGATATGAAAGTTACTGGGAGAACTTATCAGCAGACGGGGGTAGTCAATAGTCTTTGACTTTCGGAGACAAGCCTCCTAGCAGCTGATTTTTATTTATTTAATTTTATTTTATTTATTTATTTATTTTTATTTTTATTTATTTATTTATTTTTATTTTTTATTTATTTATTTATTTTATTTATTTATTTTTTTTTTTTTTTTTGCTCGGATAGATTGTGTATTTATTGCGCCATATTCGTTCTATGATGTTCTTGAGTTCTTGGCTCAATTTCTTTCTGACTGAATGTGGTCAACTACCTCGTCAGTAAATTTGTGTCCCGATGGGCACAAATGGGCGGATCATTAGGCGTGCACAGGTAGGTCAGTCGGCAGAGACCGCCCCTGCTTAAGGAAAAGGTCAAGGGTTCAAGTCATGGTCTGGTACACAGCCCTAATCTTCTGGAAAGCTTCAAGGATACACACCTTTGTGCAGTTCCATTTTTATATAGGTTGGAGGATACAGATTATTTGTAAAGGTTTTATGCGCGTTGCCATGTAATCTTCTGAAGGTGCTTATTTGCATATTTGCATGTTGTGCATAAACATTTACTGACATCGCGGTCAAACACTTTCGAAAGAAACAAATATCCTATCTAAAATTCTATGCGTTCCTCAAACAAGCAATCACAATTTATATTGTCGAAATACAGATAATGCTTCGGGAAAGTGGAATAATGGATAGGGGACACTATATTCGTAGTGTGCTATAAGTTACGAGTTTGGACACGACGAGAAGCGTGTCCGGATATCCTAATTCGATGCCGGTGCCGTACTCGGCACGTTCTATCAGGCGGTTATTCTCCTGATAATAATAATAATAATAAAAGACAACAACTGAGCTAAGAACGTAGAACAAAATCGATCCCACGTCAACAATGAAAAAATATACTAAATGAAGGAAAATAAAAAATTAAATATAAAGGTTTAAGGCGAAAAGTAGCCCGAAGTCCAGCACAAATTATTCAACTTTGCTATTTCATTTGGTTCAGTCCCCTGGAATAATCCAGGTGTTAGAAATTTCTAATTCGTTAGTAAATTACATGCAAACTTTATGAACACTGTTTCTGATTTATGCAAAAACAAGAATCCACAGACCTGTGTATTCGCATACAAAGAAACTCGAAAGATGCTTTATAAGTGATTTTGAACATAGCTTGTCTTAACAACAGCAACCGTTACAGTTTATTTACTGTAAAGTTGCTTTGTACTAAATACATTTTATCCAAATTTGATATCATCTAAGGGTGTCTTCTTCATAAGTATAAAATTATGACATAAGGCGTACAAAATTTGAGCTCTAAATTTTTATGTCTTCTGTTAATAATGTTACACTACTGATGAAAACACTTTGAAATGATGTAAGAATATGGATAAAGTGTAATTAGTACAAAAGAACTTGTGGGCCTGCTTGTAGAATCTCTAGAGATGCCCTAACATTGAAAAAGTGAAGCCAGCAAACTTGGCACTACGGCATTTGTTTGTGCCCAAAACATTGGGCATAGTGTGTGGGAAAGGAGTTCTAGTCGTTGAAATGTACGTCCAATGTGACTGTCAATTTTGTTGCTTCTACGTAAAGAAGGTAATATCCACACAGGGTTTTAGCTGATAAATCTTCGTTTCGGTCACAAAAGCATGGCTCCTCTGGCTTTAACCAGTGCCTGTTCTCAGAATAGGTAACGCCACCTCCCTTTATTCTAACCTCCTTGGTCTACACCTGCAGTGTATAGAGACCAGAGATGGTGAGGAATTCAAAGTGTTTCAAAACCTGTAACTTTTTGTTTGTATAGTTTATGGGACTTAACTATGGGGTCATCAGTCCCTAAACTTACAAACTACTTATGAACTAGCTAATCCTAAGGACGGCACAAATATCCATGCCCGAGGGGGGATTCGAACTCTCGACCGTAGTGGCCGTGCAGACCGTGACTGGAGCGCCTCAGTCCCTTCCGCCACCGCGGCCGGCGAACTGTAACTCTTGAGATTAAATGAGACATCTAGACAGCAAGCGAGGTGAGTGCCACTACTTATATTTTGATGAATTGTCAAAGTTAAGAGGTGTCATTAAAGTTTCTTGCTGCAGCATTCTATTTCTATGAACACTGTGGTTTTCCTTATCTCATTCCAAAAAGTGTTTGAACCGATTGTATCGAAATTAGGCCTATATTACTGATAGAATGTCGCACTTACCTCCATTGGCCTCGAAGTGTTCAAGTAAATCAGAAATGTAGAAATCATCAGTATATACCAGGAAACTTCTTTCAATACTTAGACATTTAAAATAATAATACGTGATAACGATGTATGACCTTCTACTTATCAGAATGCATTTTAATGTTGATCAGAATTAATAAAATACAATTTGATCTCGTTTCTCACTCCTCACTCCTCATTTCAAATCCTTTCGTCATGCCTTTGTTTGTCTTCTATTCTTATCATTCCTAGCTTTGTAACTTATTTAGCCCTTTGTAGAACTGTCGGTGATTGGGAGGGTTGAAGTCCAGTAGTTTGTGAATATCACCATACATTGCTGCTAGGATTATCTGTGGGTTTTCGATGAAGCTCTGGAGAGCTTTAATATTGTCTGCCCAAAGTTTTATACGGTTTAATATTATTTTTTCTTTTTGGCAAAAGGGGCCGTGCTCATTAGCTACTATAAATCTGTGGCTGACCTTCATCTATCGCTGTTTCGTTCCGAAGAAGCTTTAACCCTGTTGGCTTCCCAAGTACGGAAGTGGCCTTGTGTTTTGGAACGTCACACTACTGATCGCGGGGCCGCTCGCGTCAGAGGTTTGGTCCTCCTTCGGCCATGGAAGTGTATGTGTTGTGCTTACTTTAAGTAGTTTGTAAGTATAGGGACCAAAGACCATGGCAGGTTGGTACCTTAAGTTTACTACAAATTTAATTTGAATGTTGTTGGCTTCCAGAGATATCGGCCTCTTCATACCTCAGCTTCTGCTACTACATCTGTTGAATTGTCACATATATCCTCTGGCTTCAACATTTTATGTACACTGGTTGACAGCCAAGATCGCCGTTTATTTGTATATATGATCGGTTTCGATGCATCTGGGCATCATCTTCTGACATCCATTACGCTCTTAAAAAATTTCCTGATAGTGTCTATCAGAAGCCACAGAATTACATTTGTTTTCCGATACCAAACAAATATACATGCATAGTTGGTATCGGAAGACAAATGTAATGCTGTTCTTTATGATAGACACTATCAGCAATTTTTCAGATCATGATAGAGATCAGATGATGATGTCCAGATGTATCAAAACCGGTCATCTGTCTAAATGAATAGCGATTTTCGCTGTAAACCAGTGTAAAATTTATTCCTAATCGCCACCAACGAACCTGAACCGTCGTGTGTCGGTGTATCGCGCTGCATTTCCCTCTACTCTTTACCTTGGCAGAATCATGAAGTGGTATCTCTGGCGGATCACGTGGGGTACGCGAGAGAAGCGCAGTCGGAAGGTGACAAGCGCCAGTCAGGTACGGGCAGAAAAATCTACACCGACCGTGGAGACGAACTGAGCCGACGGTGTGTGTGGCGAAGTGTTTATTATACAACGGGCCTGATGAGCTACCCTCGCTTCTGTAGTGCGAGTTAGTCCTGTGCGGGAGCTTGATATTGTGTCAGCCTTCTCGATCCATTCCGGTTTCATTGGACATCTGCTGCTCCAGGCATTTTGGGAATATGGCGGGCGTCGATCTGTTGGTTTTCACTGGCAACTCGCTGGATTGATTTGAGACGGTACCGCTGGAACGACCTTCCTTAGACGCGATATATCGTGATATGAATCCTGCGTGGTTTCAAATAGTAGTTTGGTTTTATGGGTAACGTTGCCAATTTAGTTTTGCGCGCTTGATTGGATCACAGTAAGTGGCCAAAATTGGTCGGTAAAATCTCGAAAGATCTGTCTGTTAATTGTGACCACCGCAGCAATGAATGGTTGTTGACAGTTTGTGTGACCATTCTGTAATTACATTGCTTGGCTTTCTGCTGGGAAGCCTGTTTTCCTTGTGCCATCTTCCATAACTCAGATCTAAGTGGTGAGGCAGTAATTGGAACCCAGACCAGAATAATTACCAGCAGGCAGCATTGTTTGTGATAACCTTGCTATATGTTCAATTGTTCTTATCATTATTATGTTTTAGAATAATCTTATTAACTTTATTTGCTGTCAATATACGTTGATTCTACGAACTTGCAAGTGGCAGGATGGTTTCTGTCAAAGGGCATGGCCGATTTCTTTCGCCATTCTTACCCAATCAACCCAAGCGTAAGCTCCGCCTATAATGACCATACTGACGGCGGGATGTTAAAAATAATCTTACCACCTTCCTTCCTACGAACTTGCAACATTTAAGTGAAGCATCACTTGTTTCAAGGCACTTGCTTCAGATTCCTCATGTTAATAAAAAATGAAAAATAAATAAATAAATTAACTGTACTTTTAGAGAAAGTGGATCTTAATTATTCATTTTACTTAGATAGTATTGAATGGAAGCAATTTTCTGGTTAAGATTCACCTTTGTGTTTCAATGATAATGTACCTAGTTTGGTAATTTTGTAAATATAAAGTTTCATAATTAAATATGAATGATGTTCGATTCCTTTCATGGCCACAGCTTCATAGATTACTCTTACCAATTAACCAGTAATAACGACCATGTATTCCATATATTTCTGTACTTGACTCTTCAAAAAAGTGCACTTATCTCCCTTGGTCTTCATATCCTCAAATGAGACGATCATGGTCTTATTATCTACAGCATTTCCATATGAATCAGT
Source organism: Locusta migratoria (assembly GCA_026315105.1). NCBI lineage: Eukaryota > Metazoa > Arthropoda > Insecta > Orthoptera > Acrididae > Locusta > Locusta migratoria. Next base: position 361,252,797 of record CM048745.1, on the reverse strand, counting down.
TCGGCGGAAGGGGAGAAGGTACTTCACCGCTTCCCTACCCGTCACTTGGAGAGAGACGGCACCAACAACAGCAGCGGGCACAAGGCGCTTCGGAGCGGAACAGACGTAATGAAGCACTGCCACTTGTGGCTGCGGTTCGGGCGCGCGCTCTCATTGGTTCGCAATCGCGCTACGTCACCGCGGCTATCAAGCGCAGTGGCGGCGAGAAGATTGGAAAATGCGGGAACAGGCGGCGGCGCGACGCGTCGCCGCTTCTCATAAATATCCTGTCAGGCGCAGGCGGGGACCCGCTGGCTGCGGGGGCGGCGCGCAGACACTTGCTGCCGAGGAGCAGCGACGCGCCCCTCGTCAAGGTCAGCAGGCAGCGCCCACTTAGAAAGTTTAGACAACATTGTCAAAGGAGGCAACAGCGATCATTTACAGAGATATTTACGAGGTACGTCCAGAAAGTAAGTTCTGTTTGGTTATATAAAACAAACGTGTACAGATACAGAAAAAATATTTATTGTACAAAAATCTACAACTGTTAAACTACTTTCCTAGATAGCTGCTGAAATTTTGGAGGCACTTGTCATAGTGTGGCACAAGTTTCTGTGTGCCTTCTTCATAGATGGTTGCCGCCTTTCTATTCAGCCATGTGGTAGCATGTTCTTTCAGCTCGTCATCGTTGAAGTGTTGTTTGGTCACATTCGCCACAAGACGTCGGGCACTATCGTGGAAACAAACACCACCTTTTGATGGAAATCCTCTTCTTACACCTAAAATTTGTCCTGTCAACACTTCAACGATGACGAGCTGAAAGAACATGCTACCTCATGCCTGAATACACAGGCGGCAACCTTCTATGAAGAAGGCATGCAGAAACTTGTGCCACACTATGACAAGTGCCTAAAAAATTTCGGTAGCTATATAGAAAAGTAGTTTGACAGTTGTAGATTTTTGGACAATAAATATTTTTCTGTATCTGAGCACGTTTGTTTTATATAACCAAACGGAACTTACTTTCTGGACCTACCTCGTATGTTGAAAACAGTCTAGACACCGGCAGGTTATTTTACCCAATATGTTTTGACCTTATCTTACGTCATCTTCAGAAACATCTGCACAGCCCATGTGGCTTGTGTGGACTACTCCAGGGCTGCAGTGGCTGCAAACTGTGGCTACACGTTGGTAAATGCTCAAATCAGCAGTTTGGTAGAAACAGGAAGCCACAGAGTGCCAACACGGCAGACCTGCAGTAGTCATCTCCAGCCACATCGGCTGTATGGATGTTTTTGAAGATGACCTAAGGTAAGGTCGAAACCGTTCGAATAAAATAACCTTCTACAATGTAGATAGTTTTCAACATAAATTTCCAAGGAGAGATTTTTCCCCTACCTAGTGGTTTACTAATTTATTTAATCTTATGTTAATTTTATACAATATTCAATTATACCTAACAAGGTTAAATCAAACTTTAAAGTCCATTCTTGTCAACCATTCAGTTGAATTGGGTGTGAGAGCGAACAGATCATCAACAATGCTACATTACAAATGAAGAGGACAGTGTTGAATCAGATCGTCTGTTCTTCATGGTTACACACATACATCGGTGAACTTATCCAACCCCACTTGTGCCAGAAGTAATTGATGCAACCATGTCCAGTCTTCAACCTGTTGATGTGACACCAGAATTTCCTCGGTAGGTCAAAGCTGTTTGGCTACTTTGTGGGAACAAGATGGTGGGCACTTGCTCCCAATGATTTTGTTGACCATTCAGTCCTCCAACTTTCAATTAGGTCAAATCCATCAACAATGAGTTTTTCCGCAGTGACACTTACTGGTATTCGTGACTGCAGTCGCTGCTGTGATAGATGGCAGAATTGTTGGTGCAATGGTATTGAGGGTGATGCAAAGATTTTCTTAGCTTCCCTGAGTAGAGCTTAATTCCTCCGTAAGTGAGGTAGAGGGATGTTATTCATCATAGATAATCAGTGATGTGGAGTTGATTTGATGGTACCAGTAATGCAATGCATTGCATCATTCAATTTTGTGTCTAACTTCATTACATCTTCGCATTCCAACCAGATGGGTGCACATTACTCAGAAGCAGAGTAGACAAAACTGATGGCTTGGTACAACTCACCTATTGGTATCCATATGACATGGGACATAGAAAATAACAAGATGAAAAAAAAATCTCTTGCTACCTGTGGGCACTGCATTACAACAACTGGAGAAAGCTGATTATTTGTGGCCAAGTTAGCATTCGAAATCTGAGCTCCGGCTTGCCAAGCAGTTGTGATGAGCACTATACCAAATGAGCACATTAGTCACCACAACTTCACGGACATCTTGCTGCTCACACACTACTGACGTATATCATTGTGCTATCTATGGTCGACTTCGTCTTAATCATTTACACTGCAGGAAGAAACAAAAAAATTAAAAATAGTTCGCCTTGAGAGACAACATCAGTTTTGATTAAGCGATGAGATCTACAGGGGGAGGGGGTGTAGATGATACCATGATGGTGCAAACTTCGTTCGCCAACAGATGGCGTAGTGATGTAGTTGGCACAAAACCATCCCATCTGTGTATACCCTTTAAAAGGGAATGTTCACAGTCACCAGGCTCAGTGTGACATCACCGTGTGAAACAAACAGACGCCATTCCACAAACTGGCACTCATGCTACCTAGTGTGTAAAGTGTTTGATGGCTGAGTTCTGAGGGGGAAGTGGAGAGCGGCGGAAGCAAGTCCCACCTTACATCCCAGGAGACAAGGCACGCCTACGTTCTGCAGTGTTGGCACCACAAACTATGCGGCATACTTCCGCGAAAGTGCAAGTCGCCCACATCGCTTTAATTGTTGATCGTAAATGAAACAAAACAGCTTACAAATAAGCATGTGTGATAACGATCCTAACTCCAGGAAGTGTTGTGTTGTGTCAGTTGTGCTTCGATGCTGTTTGTAGTGGTCACATGAACATTCTCACACTGGTATATGAGGTTCCGGATGTCCACACAGCTTAGACATCCGCCAATATCGTCGTGCTAATGAAATCCTAAACACAGAGTGGAACTTATACCGCAGAGATAGGTTGAAAACTGAAGAGGGAGCCGTGTTTATAGAGATAAAAAATATGATTTTTTGAAAGAAATTATTACAGATCCAGAAGGTGAATAATTTGGACGAACTGAAGGGTAAAAATTGCTCAAATATTTTCATGTCATTATTTTATATAACACCTGGCGGAAAGTTTGAGGCAACCAACACGGAATGGAAATATTTTAGACCTTATACCTACGAACATTCCTGACTTGATTAACGAAGTCTGTGTTGAGACAGGAGTTAATAATCATGATATCGTCATAGCGTCAATGGTGACCAAAGTTCATAAACCAATCAAGAAGGCTAGGAGCGCGTTTTTGTTAGGAAGGGCCGATAAGAAATTGTTAGGATCGAACTTAGAAAATGAATGGACATCGTTTAGTTCAAGTACACGGGATGTAGAGGAATTGTGGACTAAAGTTAAATGCATTGTAAAGTAAAGCATTGCCAGTAAAGTTCATTAAGGATGGAAAAGAACCGCCCTGGAATAATAGCCGTAGTGGAGTAGCCGAGTGGTCTAAGGGGCCTCGGAGCGCGATTGCTGGCCATCGGAGGTTCGAGTCCTGCCTGGGGCATGGGTGTGTGTGTGTTGTCCTTAGGTTAGTTTACCTTAGTTTAAGTTGTTTGTAAGCTACGGACTGATGACAACGCAGTTTGGTCCGATAGATTTACCAACATTTGAACTTTTGGAATAATAATAATGTTAGAAACCTACTGAGAAAGCGAAGACTGTTGCACTCTCGGTTCAAAAAAGAACACACAAATGATGACAGGCAAAAGTTAGTACAGATTCTTGCGTCTATAAAAAGATCAATGCGCGAAGCATATAATAATTACAACATCCGTGCCTTAACAAAAGATCTTTCAGAGAACCTGAAAAAATTCTGGTCCTATGTAAAATCGATAAGCGGGTCAAAGACCACTATCCAGTCACTCGTTGATCATTCCGGGGCAGTAATAGATGAAATCAAACGGAAAGCTGAAGTTCTAAATTTAACCTTTAAGAAATCTTTTCATCAACGCACTAACTCTTAATTGGAGGACCTAGTAATACGTATTTCCGGTGTAGAGATACAGCTGAGAGAGATAAATACAAAAAAAAGTCTTCTGGTCCAGATGGAATACCAGCTTGCATTTATCGCGAATCATTTATTCAGTGCAAAGTTCCTAATGATTGGTAAAAGCGCAGGTGACTCCCGTTTATAAGAAATGTAAAAGACCCACAAAATTACGGGTCAATATCGGTGACATTTTCGAGCACATCCTCAGTTCGAATACAGTAAATTTCCTTGAGACGGAAGACCAGTGATTCATAGAAAATCAGCACGGGTTTAGGAGACATCTGTCATGTGAAACTAAGCTTGCCCTTCATATGACATTTTGCAAGCCATGGATGAAGGGCAACAGGCAGATTAAATTTTTTACGATTTTAAAAAGGCATTTTCAAAAAAAAAAATGTTCAAATGTTTGTTAAGCTTATGGGACTTAACTACGGGGTCATCAGTCCCTAAACTTACAAACTACTTATCAACTACCTTATACTAAGGACGGCACAAATATCCATGCCCGAGGGGGGATTCGAACCCCCGACCGTAGTGGCCTTGCAGACCGTGACTGGAGCGCCTCAGTCTAAAGGCATTTTACACGGAGCCACACTGCAGACTGTTAAGAAAGATACGAGCATACGAGCATAGGGAATAGGTTCACAGATTTGTGACTGGCTGCAAGACCACGTAAGTAATAGAACGCAATACATTATTCTCGACGGCGAGTGTTCATCAGAGACGAGTGTACCGTAATGCGTGCCCCAGGGGAGAGTGATAGGACCCCTATTTATTTTATATATAGATAAAAGATGTGATGGACAGAGTAACTTGTAATTTGCGCTTGTTTACTGATGATGCTGTGGTGTATGGGAGGTTGTCGTCTTTAATTGACTTTTTTAATAGCATACAGGATGACTTAGACAAAATTTGTAGTTGGTACGAAGAATAACAGCGAGCTCCCAATGTAGAAAAATGGAAGGTGATGCACATGAGTAGTAAAAACAATCCCATAATATTCGAATACAGCATTATTAGTGTATTTCTTGATTCAAAAAATGTTCAAATGTTTGTTAAGCTTATGGGACTTAACTACGGGGTCATCAGTCCCTAAACGTACAAACTACTTATCAACTACTTACGAACTAAGACGGCACAAATATCCATGCCCGAGGGGGGATTCGAACCCCCGACCGTAGTGGCCGTGCAGACCGTGACTGGAGCGCCTCAGTCTCCTCGGCCACCGCGGCCGGCTTTCTTGATTCAGTCGCGTCCTTCAAATATCTACGCGTAGCACTGAAGAGCGATATAAAATGGAACGAACATTTAAGGTCAGTTGTGAGTAAGGTGGACAGCCGACATTGGTGTATTGGGAGAATTTTGGGAGGGTGTACTTAATGTGTATTGGAGATCGCGTATAACACGCTTGTACGACCACGTCTTGAGCATTGCTTTAGTGTTTGGGACCCTGCAGCACATCAATTCAAAGGAATACATATAAGCAGTTCAGAGGCGAGGAGCTAGGTTCGTTACCTCCCAAAACTCAAATGGGGATAGCTGGAGGAAAAACGACGTTCTTTTCGAGAGATACTCTTGAAATTTAGAGTGCCGGAATTTGAAGCTGAGTGTAGAACGATCTTCCTGCCACCTACTTACATTTCGCGTAACGATCAGAAAGATAAGATAAAAGAAATTAGGACTAGTACGAAGACTTATAAACTTTCTTATTTTCCTCGTTCTATTTGCAAGTGGAAGAGCAATAGAAATGCCTAGTAGTGGTACAGTGTACCCTCCGCCACGTACGTTACGGAGGATTACAGAGTAGGTATGTAGATGTAGATGTAAGTTGGAGACTTTAACTTATCGGATGTAGACTGGAAGACTGATGTGTTTATGACGGATTACAGGGACAGAAAATTGAGAGATATTATGCTTCATCGGAAAATTACACCGAGCAGTTTAATAGCCGACTCCTGCTGATGACAAATAGACGTGAAATTATGGACTCAGCGTAGAATTAGGAATGAGTGAAGAACGTTACAGCATCAATGTATACAACTGTAAACAGAACGGTAGGAAGATTTTCCTATTAATCAATAGCTAAGAGAGATTTCTGATCCTTGTGTGATCAACACGAAATTTAGGTATTTAGGAACGACAGTGCTGAAGACGATGTTCAAAAACACCGTTCAATACGCATTATGTGCCGAGTAAAATGATGAGAAGCTGGAAACATGTATGGTGATTCGACAACCAAGATAGAAAACACGAAAGGAAAGAACTTCACAGCTAATATAAACGGAGTCACAGTTTTCCTGACAAGTAGAAATCAGACGATGCCAAAATTAGCCAATGAAATGTCATCCGGGATGCAGTCAACGACTTCCAAAGCAAAGTTCTTTATACCTACATGGCAGAAAATCAAATGTTTGTAAACCTATTGGAACAAACTGATATGTTCATCAGTCTCTAGATTTACAAACTACTTGAACTAACCTAAGGACCACACATACACCCATCCCCCAGGGAGGACTCGAACCTCCACAGCGTGCAACGTCAGACTCTGCAGCAAGGCACCTTAGAACGCTCGGCCACTCCAACGTGGCTAGAAAAAAATCCTAAGAGTTTTTTCGTCCTATGTCAACTTGTACGCGGACCTGTTTAAGCAGAGAATGAAACATAAAAGGCCGAAGTAATATATTTTTCGAACGCTGTTTCACAAGGAAAGCTTGCAATATAGTTACCCCATTAAACCTCGAAAATGACAGATACTGAAATAAATGGTAAAGGGATAGAAAAGCTACTGAAATAGATGGGATACCCATTAGATTGTACATTATGTGAAACATACGCCTATTATGTGTAACGTCGGTCAGCTGCAGAAGTTTGGAACACGTTCTATGTTCGAGTACTGAGAAACTTCTGGAGACCGGAAATCTCCTCTGTAGAAACCAACATGCTATTCGATAACAAGGGTCATGTGAAAGTCAGCTCGCGCTATTTATGCACGAGACCAATACGCAAGGAAATACAGGCTGCCAGGTAGATTCTGTGTTTCTCGACGTCCTCAAGTCGTTCGATACCGATCCGCACCGTTGCCTGATGCGAGTGGATTATTTTTTGTAATCATTCTGTTGTTCTTCTTATATTTATTCTGAATAATACAGTCGGTTTTTATTTATTCTTTCTCATATAATTAAAATGAATATAGCCGCGGCGGAGCGGCCGAGAGCATTGAGGCGCTATGCTACGATGCCCGAGGCCGTTTCCCGTCGGGGGTTCGAATCCCCCCTCGGGCATGGCTGTTTGTGTCGTCTAGTATAAGGTTGTTCATAAGTAGTTTGTAAGTTTAGGGATTGATGACTTCGCAGTTAAGTTCCTTAAGCTTGAGAAATGTTTGAACATTTTTAAAATGAATATATTGATTCCTATAATTGAAATGGTTAATCTAATTCTCCTGTGAGCAAATGGACTATCAGACCAACTGTGGATCTGGGTTGAAGAGTTTCTAGCCTACAGAATGCAGCACGTAATTTTTAATGGAGAGAACATACGTGAAAGTGATTTTTGGTGTGTTATAAGACCGTTGTTTGCTATGGTATATATAAATGATCTCATAGATAACATTGAAAGTTTAATTAGACTTTTTGTGTATGATGCTGTAATAAATGTAGAAGTCGAAACAATGAAAAATGGTAGCGAAAATAGAGGGGGATCTGCAGCGTATCGTCACAAGGGAGCATGGAATTCCAATTGACACTCAACATAAAAAATGTAAAGTACTGAGTTAACATACAAAGAAGTATCATTTATTATATAACTATACAATAACGGGACAAGCAAAGAAGGCAGTAACTTCCACAAAATATACGGGAGTAGACGTAAGGAGCGATTTGTAATGGAATGACCATCTAAAATTAATAATATGTATGGTAGATTCACTGTAAGAATCCTACAGTTAGTAGTCGTCCAACAAAGTAAGTTCGTTACAAAACGCTCGTTCGGTGGACACTAGAGTATTGTTCATTTGTGTGGAAATCATACTACGTAGGGCTGATTGAAGGCATAGAAAAGATCCAACGGAAAGCAGGATAGTTAGTTACAGGCTCATATAGTAAGCGTGAAGGAGTCTGAACGATGATCAGAAAACTCCAGCGGCAGACACTGTATGAGGGACGTCGTGTCTCGTGGTACTGGCTCCTGAAAAGAGTTTCTTGAGGATACATTTCTAGAGGAATCAAGAAAAATATTGCTTCCTCTTAGGAATATCTCTCGGAAAGACCACATGAATAAAATTGGAAAGATCAGTTTCTTCTGCAAACCATACGCATCTGGAATAAAAGGAGGAAATGAAAGTGGTTCAGGAAGTTCCCTCTACCACTCACCGTGAGGTGACTTGCGGAGTATGGATGTAAATCTAGATGTAAGCTGCAACAGTGGCAGCGGCAGCAGCTACCACAGCTCGGATTAGAGGGTTTGCGAACTCAGAAGTGTCAGCATTAACTGTTGCCAACTGATTCTAATAGTAACCAGAATACAGACACACTCCTCTAGCCCACTTTCGAAGTGCGCGCATCGATTTGCGCCGTCAGACGATCACTTGGAATGGCGGGTCGTGTTGTGCAGCGATAAAAACAGATTCTGTCTGCACGCAAGTGATCGTCGTTTGCACGTGCTGCCTTCGCAAGGCGACCGCTGTCTCGTACAGTGGGTTCGTCCAAACACAATGGCCACCTCCACTGCTTTATGGTCTCTGCTGAGTTAACTTTTGCTATTTGTGGACGGAACGCTGACCAGGGTTCGGTACATAAAGAATGTTGTAAGGCTCGTGCCTGCTCATTCCTGCAGTAGATGTTCTTCTTCAACAGAGTAATGCTCTTCCACGAACTACGTGCGAAACTCAACCTTCTCTACGTGAAGTGTAGTAACTTGTCAGCAAGTTCTCCAGACGTTTACAATGGAGCACTTTTCGGAGATAAGGGGACACCAACTGACATGTTCGATTCTTCAACTCACAACTCTTGCAGAACAACGTGAAAAGGTCTAGCAGGGTTGGTATAACATATGCCAAAAGAGAATTGATCTGTATGATCTGGTGGATGCCCCAATCAGCCCTTCGTTTCTCGCCCGTGGAGGCTACATTCCTATGTCGAAATATTTGTCTAAGCAGAACAGTAGAGTTGATTCCATACTAACAGAGGAGACACAATCTTAAACCTCAAACCAGGGCTTCAAAAAACTTTGCAGCTCTTTCTGATCCTATAGATCGTCACTAGAAAACTAGTTTGCTGATGGAGGGGTAATGGGTTTGATTACTGGGCTCGAAAAGAGTTACTGCGTAAAACAGTCATTGTCTCTACCAAAACAATACACACAAACAAAAGCATATTAATTTTCTGTTCCAGGACTGTCAGTGTATGACAGCTGATTTATAAACGACGCTAAGTGCAACAATTCGTTCTTCATAACTGGCAATATTAAATAAATGCTACTTTATATTTGGGTGCAATAAATAATTATGAATGTAATGAACACAATGAATGATAATCTTTGAAACCTACATTATAGACTGATAGATTTTTTTATCCTATTATTCGTAGTACAAATGTTGACCTACATGTCCGCCCAGTTCGAAACATTTATGTAAGTACTATGACACGTTGAATCTTTAAGCTCCCTCGGTTCTTAAGCGCATCACTGTACGACTAAATACATGCGCAGAAGGTATATAAATTTTGACATGAAGTATAAAACAGAAATGGAGGAAAACAAAGCAGGATTTAAAACATTGCAAAGAAGATAAAATTGGAGAACAGACAAGATTACATAGAAAATAGTAAAACACACATTCTGAATTTTTAAAATGGCCACGGAGAATAAAATACACTCGGTGGAGGACAGGAAAGGAAGGCGAGAGCACACACTTCAGATCACATGGAAACTCGAATATTCAGCCAGTTCGGCGGTCGCTCAAGTTTCAAAACTGGAGACACTGAACACGAACACTGGCACTGACAATGTAACACTGACGATGCACTGATAAAATCTGATGTTACAGGTTCCTCACAAGGGATGGGGACGGCAGGAGAGGCGCGGAGGTTTAAGAACGGTCTGGGGGGGGGGGGGGGGGGGGAATGAGGGAGGACAGCGCAAGGAATCCCGAGGAACGGGCCAACTAGTACAGAAAACAGAAAATTTTGATGTACTAGCACGCCTACCAAATTTGTCTGGGTAAAATTTATATTATATATCTATAAAAATCGGTATGTACATACTTTAATCGTTACTATGTTCTCCATAATATAATACAACAATGTTCTCCACAATATAACACAGTGCATACGATTCTTATAAAATTCTCGGCGTGTTTATATTTACATACTAATATCACAGTGTAACTTACCTCTAACAGTTTACGTCTGGCTCTTGGAACAAAAGCAGTACCCCTAGCGGTGAAAGAGTCAACTGTAACGGCAGTATAAACTCGGTCAGGGAAGCGGCGCTAGCGCTCCAAGCGGCAAAAAGGAATAATGTCACCAAACAAACGGTTGACTCTTCCTCTCCTACAGGTCACTGTCGTTCCAATAGCCAGACATAAATTTTTACGTATGTATTAATGAATATCTTGATCAGATCCCTAACACCTTCACAGGCTCACCTGTTGGCCTGATCTCAAGATTTTTTTGAGGAATTCATCAAAATTATTCAAAATGTCTTGGAGTCTTTTGATAAGATACACGTGAAACCTTACCTTTTTCCTGCATACTGAATGTTCGAACAACTTATGGGTATGCGGCCGGTTGACGTAGTCGACCAGCGTCGATATTTCGACAGGAGCACACCCTACAATTCTCAAGGCATAACATTTGTGGCTTGTGAATGGCAGTGGGTGCTCCTGTCCAAATATTGGCATTGTAGACGACGTCAGCCGGTAGCATAATAGTAGGTTGTTTGGGAACATACATACGCACATACTTGCGTTCACACATCCATTTTTATAATCGAAGATAAGGATCCCGAAGCGTCAGCTTATAAGAAACCTTGCAATTTTTCGAAACATTGGGTAAAATGAACAAGTTCATTGATGCTCCATATCGTTTCTGCTATATGAAGTTACCACTGCGGTGTCAACTATGTTTAATAGGAAAATATGGAAGTGATGTAGAAGAACCTAGTTGACCCTATGATCCTTACCGAAAGATTGTATATTAATATAAAAATTTATATAACCACCATTATTGAAGTTCTGGAACATTTCTTCAACAAGTAAACGTAAGTTTGAAGTGCACTGTTCACACAGTTCCGCTAAACATAGTAATACTGTTGTGACAGTCATCTATACAGAGATTCAAATATTACTCTATCTCAGAATTGAATGAACTGACCATCTTGATTATGCATGTGTGATTAAAATTCATAATGGTTATTATTTACATTATATTTACGCTAATAACACATTAAATGTTTAATCTTGTGTACTGTTGTAACAATTTTACCTAATAAATATTTGCAGCTATTGTTTAGAGCCTTACGTCTGAAGATTATTTCAGAAAGGACGTAGAATTGTGTGGCATCTTTCTCATTAATTTGTAGGAAACGGATTGCACTAAATGAACTACATAATATTCTGAACGGTAATGGCGATTTACCTGAAAATGTTGTAGATGTCACCCTTGGTACAGGTTATATTACTGTTTAATACTCAGGTGCTGGGGATAATTATTTTACAGACATTTACCAGGAACTCAGCTACATGCAAACATATTTCATATTAATCCACCAATTCGTGCTTTGACTCAAAATTCCACGTTGATGTAATGAAAATGCGTGATATCAATAATCATGCTTCGTCACTTTGGTCACCAATTACTACCTGGCTCTGCCATTGTGACATGTAGGTCGAAACTCCACGGGGGGAAGCAGAGTATCAGTGCCTCAACCTACATTATTTCAGGCATTAACAAACATATGGGTGGAATATATCGCGCAGATCGAAATGTAATTGTATAGATCCTAGAGAAAATAAATATTTTCCTATAATAGCAAATCCAATCGATGTTACTAAAAGTAATGCTTCCAAGCATTGCTTTACAGGTGGAATGAGGGGACAACAGATCATTTAACATGTAGGCTCCATATTGCCATTTTTCTACATTACGAAAGTAAGAGGATAGTCCAAAGCAGAGTAACTAAAGTTTATTCACGTTATAATGGAAAGGAACATATGTTGGTGGCTTATCAGTAGATGGCAAAACAATCAACAAAATACTACAGCAATGTAGAAAGTGCAAGAAGAAAAAGCCAACTAAATGCGTAAAGTGTACTTTATCTCTACTTGTATTATGCTTTTTGTTTTTCCATACTAGATACTAGAGTACATTGATATCGTTGAAGCTATAGGCATATTATCCTGCCATACTTCTAAAAAGAAGACCTCTTGTAATTAGACTATAAGTCTAATAGTTGTAAGACTATTTGCTATTTTTGAAATGGCTACTGATAATAATATTAGAATATAAAGAAAAAAAATTAAAAGATCATCTCTGTGTTTGTTAAACCTATTACGAAAACTACACTTTGTCATTTGAGAAAGGCAATGCACGGGACAGTACGAGAAGAAACGGGCAAAGTTTCGGTACTATCCTAGAGTGTGGCGGAACTCCACGTAACAATAATGGCTCAGGCAGAGTTACGAAACTGCGCAATATGTGCGGCTGAAGAAAGCAACCGTATTACCGAGAGACTGGAAATCGACCCTACGGTAAGACGGAAGCTAGCACCCATACAACCCATACAACCTAGCACTCTGGAACTTCCGCAAAGGCCGCCCACGCAATCGACGAAATGTCGCGTTAAGCCGCGCGACCATTAGTACAGCTTGCCACTTATTTTTCTGATGCTATGCAGTATAAATGGAAGTGTAGTAATCGTTGTTATGAATAGGAAGTGGAGGCTTCAGTTACGTAAGTTACAGTTCATGAATGTAGAAAGTGCCTATTGCAATTATTATTTCTATTTGGCCTGGATTCTGTTCTTTAACTAACTGTAATTAATATCTTGCTTTCTAAATAATTTTGAACTGGTTCTTTCAATATGTATTACCCAAGGAAAAGCTGTATTTTAGCTTTGGTGGGGCGCGGTTTTATTTTTTAAGTCAGAATATTCACAAATACCGTAAAAAGAATCACTGCTTACAACCTATGGATAAAATCATCATCGGATTGAAAATTAAGCAGGTTCTTTAATTTTCAGGATATACGTAAAGCGATCAGTGAACAGTTTCAAGGTAGGACGAACATGATTGAAGTGGCTAAATTCTCTGTCCTAGTCTAAGAATCACAAAACAACCAGGCAGGTAGACTTTCTTACATCTCTTTATTATTACTTTAATAATTACACTGAACATTTGTAATTCCAGGCATGGTGCTTTTTCTCTGCACATTTTATTGGCGTATTAATGTAAGCCTTTCTCGTATTATGTCCTAAACTTGTATAAAGAAAAGGAGAAGGGGCTCTAAACAACCTTCATGACGGGTGATATTGCACATGTTCATACACGTTACTTCTATCCTTCGTAATTATGTACTATACTATACACTATTTGAACTTTCATTTATTTGAATTCTGTTTCTTCTGCCTGCTAACATTTTTAATATATAAATTACACTCAGGTTCATTTATTTTTACAATAGGTTTCTGCAAGGTAATTACTCTTGTTTTTATATACTTCACAATAAATTCCTACTTTCATTAAAAATCACCAGTTAGTTCACTGAATATTCTTAACACTGCACAATACAAGTATTTTGCACTTAGTGACATTCCTTAGTATTAGTGTTATTGCTTTATACGCAAGTATTATTCATTACACAGATGATACATATTTTCGGTTTTGTCTAATGTTATTTCTCGGTGTTTGCATGAAGCGTATTACAAAAATAAATAAAGAAAAATATACCATTTCACAATAAATTTGGTAAAAATTTCACCTTATATTTTATCGTAGTCTATAGGAAAAACCAGAGCAGAAGGGATCAGACGAAGCTCTATACGACCTCTTTGTATTTACCGATAATGTCTGATATACATTTCGCAGATTAAAAACGAATTTTCTGGGATAGCTTATTAAATATTCTTGGAATAAGAAGTATTTGTTTCCTTTTTTTCGATAAATCAAGATTCTGAATTTCATTGTTAATCATTGATAGAATTTACAGCATATTCTTTACCAGTTCAGTCAGTTTCATATTACTTTTAATGCATAATGTATTATCTCTGAAAATTTTCCATTAAATTGAAAGAATTTATCTTCATGGGCCACTGCCTCTACGTGGATGTCTGAAGATCGAATCTACGTTGGGAGAATGATGTTGACATAACACTACGAAGTCAGCATTAAGTCGGGAACGTGGATCAGTTGGCATGCAGTCTCCCTGGTGATATGGTGAGCGCAGCGCTCCATACTCTGCATCAGGAATGGTAAGCGTGTCATCAGACTGAGGACATGAAAATGACGACAGTGGTATCAGTCATGCTAAGTTTAAAATTCGTCTACATTAAACCGAAAGGTTTATACTGTACATTTCACGTGTAAACATTATTTAAATTCATGTTGCGTGTGTGTGTGTGTGTGTGTGTGTGTGTGTGTGTGTGTGTGTGTGTGTGTGTGTGTTAATTTGTTGGTGTGTGTGTGTGTGTGTGTGTGTGTGTCAGACAGAGAAAGAGAGCGCTAGGGGAGAAGGGTTGTTTTCATTAACGCAGTTCGTGTTTTTGTGCTGAAAAATTGCAACACATACACAATTTGTTACTGTAACAGACGACTTGTAACAATTCCCCTTTAGTACCATAGATACACTCACTTTACCATTGTTTTGTCAGCATTAGAGACCTCACTTAGTATTTCAAGTTGATAACATACGCCATAATCAGATTCAACCTTCTCCTCCTAATCCATTATTGCGTCTCACTGTAACGTCATTTAGCAGTCTTGCGCAGTGTCTCCTAAATTTTTCTCGAGGAAGTTTCACACAGCAAACTCTCTGTTAAATGTCGAAATTTTGTAAACCTACTGGACCAAACTGCTGTGGTCATTAGTCCCTCGACTTAGAAACTACTTCATTAACTTACGGCCGCGCGGGAGTAGCCGAGTGGTCTGGAGCACCAAGTTACGGATCGCGTCGGAGGATCGAATCCTCCTTCGGGCATGGATGTTTGTGCTGTCTTTAGTATAAGTTAGTTCATAAGTAGTTTGTAAGTTTAGGGACTAATGACCTCCAAGTTAAGTCCCAAAAGCTTAACAAACATTTGAACAATTTTGAACACACCAATGCCCGAAGGATGACTCGAATCTACGACGGAGATCAACGGCGCCTTCACTGAAAGGCGCCTTAGACCGTTCGGCCGATCGCGGCATTGTCTGTTATGATTATGTAGAGTCCAAGTCTCACATGGATACCTTAGAAAATCTGTCCACAGCGAACTTCACCAAAGACAAAAGAAACGTTTCAATTCAGTGAAATTTCTGCGGCCATATAGGCACTTGCATGACCGAAACACTTTCATCCCAGGTGTCACTACATTTTCAGTCTTTGGAATTTATTATTAACACATAGTTCCTCCCTCACTGACTAAAACTGTTTATTTTCTTTGTAGAACTAAAAAAGTGTACATATAATGTTTTAACAGTAGACATAGATCCATGTTTTACATGTGAAACTTCGGCTTGGATGGACAGATCATTAAACCATACTGCTTGAGTTTTATATGTTTAATAAAGGTTTAGTTAATAATTGCTTGGTCCGCAAACAACCATTGCTTCGAAAACAGAAGAAAGGATAACAACGAGACGAAATTGTAGAAAAATGTAATAGATATACCAGAAATGTAAAATTCGCTTTCAATGATTTCCAATAGAAATCAATATCACCGTTAACAAAGACTATCCCAACGTTAATTTTGACTAATGTGATGGTGGTATTTTATTTGTGAGGCCCTTTGTCATCGGTGAATGTAATGGAAGAGACAATTTTTAATACTTGACATACAATTTCAGAATAATCTACTTCAGTAAAATATGTAAAAAGAATGTTCACTATTACTACTGACAATGAAATAGTGAATAGCTGTTTGCTGCTCGAGCAGAAGTGAAAAAAATAATGTTCCTTTCCCAGGGAGTTCACGGGACAAAGAACATGAGACAGGTCGGTATGCAGCCCTGAATACAGTTCTGTATAAGGGAAAATAAGCCTATTCTTGTCCGCGCTGCTTGCCACCTTCTGCAACTCGTGATTACCTGACTTTGAGAAACGATTTTTTCCCCCATCTTGGTCCTATACGTTGCTTGACTGTCATCAGAAGTGTTGTGAATATTCGTATGTTTGGTTTTGAATAACACCCTAGTGTTACACTTTAGGATGTTCTTTATAAACCTAGAAAGAAGGTAAATATTATAGTACTTTCATCTGAATTCACATATCCAGCAAGAAAGGTCTGG
The DNA here is from genome assembly GCA_026315105.1 of Locusta migratoria. Taxonomy (NCBI): domain Eukaryota; kingdom Metazoa; phylum Arthropoda; class Insecta; order Orthoptera; family Acrididae; genus Locusta; species Locusta migratoria. The sequence goes on along the minus strand of CM048745.1, from coordinate 361,236,169 downwards.
CTAACGAAAATTGTCAGAGAAAGACGAGAGCTCAGAAGCGACCCTCGGATCTGTGCCGTTATAATTTAAATTCATGATAAAAATTAGTAGAGTAAAGATTCAATTATGATTGGATCACACAGCAGAAGCCTACACATTTTTTAACTTGAATTAATGTTGTGAAGAAAATTTCCGCACAATAGCGTGAGGTTGAATTATTTACATATCGTTGGTTTTACTGTCAGGTAATTGCTGGAATACACAAAACATTCTACTTAGAAATGAGTAAACTAAATAAATCTTCGTTCACATATGAAATTAATATACAGTTTCTGAAGCAAGCTCTTCTCATTCGTTTAATGTGTTTAGTGTAATATTACAGGACACAGAGACTTGAAGCAATAAAAATTTTACGCACACAACTGTAATTGGTATTGTATAGGCCCTTCTCTGTTTTTGGTAAATGTTTTGTAGTGGGTATCTCAAGGCATTTTCCGCAGTTTATGTAAGGTTTAAGTTAGTAATTCGCAAGAAAATACTCAATTATCACAATTTTTCCTTACGTTTTACATTGCTCTGATAAGTACATGTTCTCGGTCTGTTTGAATACTAGGCTACACTGCATGACAGTCCTAATTTAGAATGAACTCTGACGCTCTGGAGCTGAAAACGAAACTGTTTCCTTAAAATCGGATGACATGTATTTCGTAGAGCCGCCAAATCCGCATGGACAGAAATGCGTGCGCTAACCCGCTTTTGCCAGTAGGACATAACACTCTATATGAATGAAATGAGTTGTCGTTCTGTTCTCAACTTTAAGCAAAATTGTGATATGTGTTCTACATTTCATCCGCAGCATTGTATCAGCTAAAATCAAACATACACAAAGTCTATACAATGCGATATTTTCTTTGAAGTCTTCACACTTCAGTTCCGTAATTTACGTAATTTGATGTAGCACAGTAACTATAAGGAACAACAAGTAGAAAGTGAGACCGTTATCGAGCGAATACATAACACCATAAGGTGTAAATAATGAAAATTTTTCATTGAATAGTTTTCTCAGAATCGATTGTGATCACTACGCGAAATGTAAGTAGGTGGAACAAGATCGTACTAAGCTATTACAGTCAGTTAAAGACGACACTCTCCCATACAACACAGCATCATCAGCCAAAAAACGTAAATTACAAGTTACTCTGTCCATGACATCTTTTATGTAGACAAAAAATAATAGCATTCCTATCAGACTCCCCCGTGGCACGCGTTACGGTACACTGACGAACACTTGCGTCGAAACAGGCCGCAGTGTGTCACCACTTAAAATGCTTTTTTAAAATTAAAAAAAGAAAAAAAAACACACACACACACAATCCGCCTGTTGCTCTTCATCCATGGCTCGCAAAATGTCATGTGAAGGGCAAGCTAAGTTTCAAATGACCGATGTTTCCTAATCCCGTACTGATTCATAGAAAGAAGCTTTTCCGCCTCACGGAAATTTACTATATTCGAACTGAGGATATGGTCGAAACTTCCACAGGAAACTGATGTCAACGATATTGTCCTGTAATGTTGTGAGTCCGTTTTTGCCTTTCTTAGAAACGGTAGTCACCTGTGCTTTTTTCTAATCATTAGGAACTTTACGCTGAATTAAAGATTCGCGATAAATGCAAGTCAAGTAAGGGGCCAATGCCGAAGAGTATTCTTTGTAAAACCGAACTGGTATTCCATCCGGACCAGCAGACTTTTTCGTATTTAGCTCTCTCGGCTGCTTCTCTACACCGGAAATACCTATTACTATGTCCTCTATTTCAGAATTATCAACAAGTGACTGGATGGTGAGCTTTGACCCACTTATCGATTTTACATAGGACCAGATTGTTTCGGGTTCTCGGAAAGATATTTCGCTAAGGTAAGGCAGTGGTAATTATTGTTTGCTTCGCGCATCGATAATTTTAGAGACGCACGAATCTCTAGTAACTTTGGCCTGTCATCATTTGAGTGTTCTTTTTTTACCCGAGAGTGCAACAGTCTTAACTTTCTCAGCAGCTTTCTGACATTATTATTATACCACGGTGGATCTTTTCCATCCTTAATCGTCTTTACTGGCAAGTATTTCTCTAACCCTTTATTAACAATGCACTAAAATTCTGTCCACAATTCCTCTACATCCATAGTACGGGAAATAAACGATGCCCATTCATTTTCTAAGTGCGATCCTAACAATTGCTTATCCGCTCCTCCCAACAAAAACACGCTCCTAGACTTCTTGATTGGTTTATGAACTTTGGTAACTACCGATGCTATGACGATATCATAGTCACTAATTCCTGTGTCTACACAGACATCGTTAATAAGGTCACGCCTGTTCGTAGCTATAAGGTCTAAAATATTTCCATTGCCCGTGAGTTGCCGGTTTAACTGCTCAAGACAGTTTTGGAAAAATGTGTCTAAAAGTAACTCGCAAGACTGCTTGTCTGTACCTCCTGAAATGTAACTAGAGAGGTCATAATCTATTAAGGTTGAAGTCACCTCCGACTAATATTACATGGCCCGGATACCTACGAACTACCTGATGTAGATTTCTTTGAATGACTTTAAAACTGTTACAGCAGCACTGGAGTGGCCGGTAAAAACCCTCAACTATTAAAACTTCTTTTAGACCTGTTATACGTGCCCAGATAACTTCACTGTTACTTTCAACCTCGATCTCAGTAGAAACAATATATTTGTCCACAGCAATGCACACACCTCCTCCAGTTGTGTCCGATCTATCTTCCCGATATACATTCCACGCCTCGACGCCTCGCTAAATATTTCTGTACTTCCCACATCATGATTTAGCCAGCTTTCGGTGCCTAAAACTATCTGAGCACAATAATTTCCATGCAGGTTGCCGAACTTATTGTCATATGAAGAGACTTGCACAAGACAGGATGGTGTTGAGAGCTGCATCAAACCAGTCTGTGGACTGAAGACCACAATAACAACGTAACCTTTTTCCAACCAGACTGGCAACTGCAAGAAAAAAAAAGTTACTTTGATTTTTGCCCCAACCCTCATATTCGATGTTGTAATTTGCCTTTGCTTTTAGTGTGTTTGTTTTACATACTACCAGTGATAAGTGATATCTGTAGTCAATAGAAATGACACAAATGTGTTGTTATGGTCTTCAGTCCGGAGACTGGTTTGATGCAGCTCTCCACCCTACTCTATCCTGAGCAAGCCTTTTCATCTCCTCATAAGAACGGCAACCCACATCCACTTGAATCTGCTTACTATACGCGTCTCTTGGTCTCCCTCTGGGTTTTTACCCCGCACACTTCCCTCCAATGCTAAATTTACGATTCCCCGATGTCTAATAAAGTGTCCTACCAAGCGATCCCTTCTTTTAGTCAGGGTATGCCAAAAATTCCTTTTCTCACCAATTCTGTTCAGTACCTCTTCATTAGTTATGTGATCTACCCAACTAATCTTCAGCATTCTTCTGTAGCACCACATTTCAAAAGCCTCTATTCTCTTCCTATCCGCACTGCTTATCGTCCATGTTTCACTCCCGTACAAGGCAACACTCCACACAAATGCCTTCAGAAAAGACTTCCTTACCCTTAAATTAATATTCGATGTTAGCAAATTTCTCTTTTTCAAAAATGCTTTTCTTCCCATTGCCATTCTGCATTTTATATCCTCTGTACTGCGACCATCGAATGTTATTTTACTACCCAAGTAACAAAACTCATCTACCACCTTCATTGTTTCGTTACCTAATCTAATTCCTTCAGCATCGCCTGATTTTCTAAGACTGCATTCCATTATTTTTGTTTTGCTCTCATATTCGCCTATACTACCACCTACTAAAGTATTTACTATTCCTAATGAAACACCCTGTACTGGAATTTGACTCCAAAACTGTATAATTTCTGAGTAAAATTTCTGTAACCAATTTGTTGTAGAGTTAACGATTGCTACGACGGACACAGCCAGGCACTTGGTTGTGGTTTGGTCTTACAGGAAGAAGAAATTCCCTCCTAGCGTGGACTGGACGAAACCGCTGGGCAGAAGGCGTGCTGCAGCCCCTCTCCTCTGAAATCCTTGGGGCGTGTCAAATAATAAATAAGAAATGTTTGCCTCCCGCTGGCCGGCGCGCCGTCTGCAGATTGCCCGAGGCCGCGCCAGATTGAAGCGGGGCGGCTGCGAGTGGAGCAACGGTGAGGGTGGGAGGAGGGTAGGAGGGTGGGGGCGGCCGTTGTCGCTGGCCAGCGCCGGCGCCCGCGCCCCCGCGGTAACTCGATTTAAAAGTCGCCCCGCCGACCTCCGCCTCGGCCTCGCCTGACGCGCTCCCTGGACGCCGCGTCGGCAGGGCAGCGCTCGCTGCAAACTGCAGGCACCAAGTGTTGCCCGCCCCGGCTTCTGGCTGAGGAAACACACGCAACCTGCCAACGTTGGAACACTACCATACCGAGCGAAACTGAAACGTCGACATATACGGGCAGAAAATTACTGAACTACCGTCAGAAGGGGTGAAGTCGATCACAAAATTCAGTTTTTCTGTTGTTTTCGAGAGAACTTCTGGAAGAATTCGTTTCAAAAATATTACGTGTAATCCTTAGGATTTCTACATCATATCTAATGTTGAATATAGAAATAGCCTATTGTGCTTTTCAAATTCTCTTAATTTAAAGGTTGATCGGCTTCGCCCCACCCAGTGGGGTGAATCCGATCACTCAATTTTTGAAGACCTATAACGGCTTCACCCCGACAATGGGGTGAAACCGATCGTCTTTTACATTGAAATATCTCCCAAGGTATGGTACGCTATGTTTATATGACGTTTTAAAATAGTACAGGGTCTTTCTCAGGGACCAAACATCTATTAAAATTAACAAGTAGACTATTTTATGGTTAGAACACAGTGTTTCCTTTAAAAAATAACCACTGTACATAAAATTAACTTGAATCATAAAGAATTTTCACACAATGTTTGAAATATCAAAGTCTGGGAAACTGTAGCGTTCACCACCAATGCCCTTAGGCTTCATTTTTGTTACAATTAGTATGAAGGGAGGCTTTTGTACATCAGGAACATCTGGAAATACACTTGACCAATCCATGAACTAAACATTCTTCGTCTACTGAACTAAGAACAGGCTGCCCACCATATTTATATCTATGTTTGCCCTTCACCCTCTCATTTAACGTTGTATAGGGTACACCGTAACACTCAGATGCTTTACGAATACTCAACTTCCCTTTCTTCACTTCCTAAACGGCATTTTCCAGATATACTGGATTATAGTTCCTTTTTCCCTCCCTTCCCACCTTCTTAACGTATGTTCGCGGCATGATCGACTTCACCCCACAAAATACGACAATTCAATTTTTAGATCACTACTCGTCCATACAACAAACTTCTGCTTTTGCAAATACATAAATCAAATGACAATGAGTTCACTTACCGACTAATTGTTCAAAAACATCTGAATTATATGACTATAAGGTCATATTGTGACAGGTTTAGTCTTGCTTCATTCACAGGCAACCAAAATGCATTTGTTTATATCCCATAATCCCGTTGAACGGATACTCAGAAAGAAAATTCTACAGGTAAACACTACTCCGCAACTGACTGGCTTCCAACAAGTATGTGTAGCGTGAAGTTCCCGGATGTACCGCCAGGCAGAAGTAGTGTAAATTATAATGCTGTATTGCCGGTCGACTTCCCCCTACCTGATCGACTTCACCCCTTCTGAGGGTATATTAAATGATGTTGTAAGTGCTTGACGTTGTGATTTAAATTGTTATTTGTTCAAACACACACACACACACACATATATTATATATATATATATATATATATATATATATATATATATATATATATATATATATATATTTCTAAGACTGCTTGTTCAATATTTTATTACAGACAACAGGTTTCTACAAAATTAGTCTTCATCTTAAAGTATGAAAATTCCTGGAACATTAAAATTGTGTGCCTGATCCGGGACTCGAAACTGGGACCTCTACCTTTCGCGAGCAAGCGCTCTATCACTGAGCTATCTCGAAACGACTCACGGGCCGTCCTCACAACTTTACTTCTGCCAGTAACTCGCTTCCTACTTTCCAAACTTCGCAGGAGTTCTCCTACGAAACTTGCAAGACTAGCACTCCTGGAAGAAAGGATGTGGTGAAGACATGGCTTAGCCACAGCCAGAGGGATGTTTCCAGAATGAAACTTTCACTCTGCAGCGGATTGTGCGCTGATATGAAACTTCCTGGCAGATTAACCGGAACCGGAACCGGAACCGGGACTCGAACCTAGGACCTTTGCCTTTCGCGGGCAAGCGCTCTGAGCTACCTCGACACGACACACGGTCCGTCCTCACAACTTTACTTCTGCCAGTAACGCGCTTTCTACTTTCCACACTTCACCTAATTTCTCCTACGAACCTTGCAAGACTAACACTCCTGTAAGAAAGAGAATATGGAGGCGACATGGCTTAGCCACAGCCTAAGGGATGTACTCAGAATGAAACTTTCACTCTGGAGCGGAGTGTGCGCTGATATGAAACTTCCTGGCAGTTTTAAATTGTGTGCCGGAACCAGGACTCGAACCTAGGACCTTTGCCTGCCAGGAAGTTTCATATCAGTGCACACTACTCTGCAGAGTGAAAGTTTCATTCTGGCATCTTAAAGTATCTAGCACGTCGTTTGACCTCTCAGACATGAAGCACCGTGTCATACGAGATCTGAAGTGCACAACTTGACTTACTTTACTTGACTTAGTTCCTGTTGTTCCCTCTGGAACATAGGGCCGAAACGTAATTTCTCCACCTGATGCGATTTCTAGCAAGTCTCGCTTCACTTTACGCCAGGTTTTCCCATCCTCTGCGGGTTCTCTCTGAATCGTTCTTTTCCAGGTGTGTTTGGGGCGACCGCGTTTCCTAACTTCTTGAGGGTTCCAGTCCAACGCCACCTTTGCAATAGCTTCATCAGGTTTTCTTAAGGTATGCCCAATTCATTTCCATTTTCTTTCCTTGATTTGTATGTTGATTGGTTGCTGATTTGTCTCTCTCCAAAGATCTTCATTTGCCATTATACTTGGCCATCGGAGACAAACGCTGGAGACAATGGTTAATAAAAAATTGGAACTGGTTTTTGATGGGGTTAGTCACTTTCCAAGTTTCGCAACCATATATCAGAACTGCCTTCATGTTGCTATTGAAAACCGAGTTTTGTTTTCCTTGAAATGTTCCTGTTTTTCCAAATGGGGTACTAAGTTTACAACTTAGTTTGTCAAAACCAATTTCCTGAAATAAAATATTCAAGAACCGGTATTGTCATAGTTATTTCTCAATAAATATCAAATAAAATCGTTATAACTTCCCAACAATTAGCGCCAGGACATTCAAACAGCAAGGCTTGCAGTTCAGCTACCTGGTTTTGTACTACTGTGTCTTTTTTCACTCACCTGTTGTTGAATCTTCTTCTACAGCAACCCATCCAGAACTGACCTGGTCGAAAACTAATATTATAGTTCCGTTGTAAAATGTCTGTAAAAATGACGGTAATATGTTTTCAAACAGTTGCATTTTTCTTTTTAAAAATGTTCATAATGGACGAATTCTGTTAGAAATAAGTTCGACACTAGTTTTCAATTATTTAGGGTTATTATTAGAAACCTGAATTTTCATACAATCCGTTGCCACACCTGTATTTGGTTGCGATAACTACTAAATCAGCATTCACAACAGAATTGGTTACTCGTGCCTACTCATGGTTCATTCGGATGCTGTCAAACACAAATTACTCGCACAACTGTTCAGGTTTAAATGCTCGCTCAGTGCTATGCATTCATCAAAAATTAAACGCCCACAATCTGCATAGCAGACCACGCGGTTTCAATGTTAAACAAATAAAGTCAAAATTCACGTAAAATGGCGGATTATTTCTACTCGATAATCCACACAGAATCTTAAGCATGTTGATGTACTTTAGCCATGAATAAGCTAGCTAGTTACACATCATAATTCTTAAAATGACGGAGCACTTTCACACAGATGTTAACGGAATAGCGTCCACATTCCGACCCCCCCCCCCCCCACTTCCTATCTACCTACGTGAAACTTACAGATAGAACCCGCGAAACTGCTGTAATCCGATTCACTAAATTTATTATCAACCAATCAGATCACTAACAAAAAATAAATTAAAAAATACCGGGCAAGCCAGTGCTTTATCTAACAGTCAATGAAAAGAAACTGAATATTTCAGAAACACACACAAGCAAAATTTAGAAAAAAAACTTCCGAATAAAATTTACTATACTTAAAAAGAATTAATATATTTACGTAAATCGCCTGTTTCCTCTTTCGCATTAACTGACAGTACATTTACAATATAACAAGATTCTTCATAGGATTCACAAACACTCACACATAGATAATACATTTCAAAATGAAACACTTTAATGTAAATAATAATTACTTCTGTTAATCAGCTCTCTTATATGTCACACAAACGCTTACACCTATATAACTAAACGCAAAACTGAAATTAATTAATAATAACTTTACAAACATGTTGTAAAACCGTCTTTGAATACCAGATATTGATTTGATTTTATAGTTGTAAATTATTTCAGTGTTCTCCCCCTACAGTTCAAAAAGTACACTACGTATTGAGGCACCAGTACAGTACCATATGTTGTGTTCTGACATACCTGAAGCCTACCGCCAGTCGACCGTCTCTCCTTCAAGCAGGTCAGCAACGAGCCGAAAGAAAGATACTGGGCGATGGTACCCGCTGCACTATAGGCTGGCTGCGGGAAATGGTGGGATCTATAAACCCAGATTAAAATTACTTACTACACTAGTGTCCAAAATATAAGAATATTCAGGAAAACCGGAAATTAAAAGGAGGAAATATGGGCGATCGTCAAAATTCTCACACGTTATTAACCTACTTACTATATGTGTTCTCTCTGTACAGAAAAGGCGTATTCCATAATTTGACGAGCTGCGTAACTGCTGGGTGAACATCGCCAGTTCCTGAGACCGCTAATTCCTCATTTGTGTTTCTCTTCTTACAGTGAGCTAAGAGTAGCCTTGTGGTGAAAGGGAAAACATAATGCTACAATGACTCCATTTGGATCCTGTTCTCGGCCACTTTGAAGCAGGCGAGACACAGAGCGAACTCTAAGTAACCTTGAATCTGCCACAAAGTGTCGTTTCCAGGCTTCCGAGAAAGGAGAGGAGTATTAATCGTAGGCCTGTACCAGGTCGACCAAGAGTAATCACCTCATAGCAGGACCGATATCTGGTGTAAACTACCCGAGGAAACTAAATAACACATACACAACTGTCTAGAGAACTGTGCAGCAGCCTCAGACGTGCACCGGAGGCTCAGAATCGCTGCCATGTTTGTCAGACGTCCAGCGGTGTGCCTTCCATTCAGAGACTGGCGGTTTACTTTGGAGTCGACAACATCTAATATGGACCATGAATGAATACTCTTCACAGATGTATTCTGTTTCTTAGAGAATGATTCCCTTCATACGTTGATCAGGAGAGAACTTGGTAGCCGATATTACCATAAGAACATCGTGCTGAGGGACCAGTATGGTGGTTGGTGGTAGAGGGGGAGGCCATATGTGGTATAGCCATGTGGACCCATACTTCCTTTGTGGTCCGAGGAACTCTTTTACCGCTCAGAGATTCAGGGATGAGATATGCGACCACATGTTCGACTCTTCAGAGGTGGAGTTGATCCAGACTTCCTCTATATGTATGATAATGCCTGTCCGAATCTTGCTGCCTTGGGGGGGGGGGAGTAGTTTATTGTATAGGAAGATACTCATCGCATGGACTGGCCATCGAGGTCTACAGGTATAAATCCTGTAGAATATATCTGGAATGCATTAGAGAGGTGAATTGCATCATACTAGCCTCCGCCAATGACCCTCCAAGTCATGGGCATTGCCCTTTCGGCGGAATCAAATCAGTTACCAAGAAAGCTCTTAACCCATCTGACAAAGAGCATACCATGTCGCTGCAAAGCATGAGTGGCCGTCAGGAGTCTCCATACACCGTATTAACAGCTGTTTTAGCCATCATATGAGTTGCAGCGTAGTTATCAGAACCTTTCTAACACTGCTGTTTTTGGACTAGTTGTACAACAAATGGTCTCTAGCTAAGCTTCAGTTTCTTCAGCATTCTTTCGGACATTCTCATAAAGAGATATGTCCACGTTATTGATTATGCTTAACTTTTGAACATCAGTGTAGTTGACATTCATTTGTTGCACCTGTTGTTCTCCGATCACTGCGCTCAGTGTCACACCAGAACTGTATATCGTTGCCAAAATGCCACAACAATAGTTCATTTTATTTCCTTGTCAGGCTCTCTTTCTTGATCTGCTGCTCCTCAGTCGTAGATCTTCCCACTTTAGTTCGTATTTAATCAGTTAAAGATAACCACACAAAAAACAATTCATAGACAAAGCATTAAGCATGGGCTACTGGATCCTTTTGGACAAGTTATAATTCAGCGTAACGTATTCATTAATTATATCACAGGAATTAGCTTACATCATCTACATCTACATACATACTCCGTAATCCACCGTAAGGTGCATGGCCGAGGGTACACTGTACCACTACTAGGCACTCCCTTTCCTATTCCACTCCCAAGTAAAACTAAGGAAAAAAGAATGTCTATATCCCTCTGTACAAGCCCCAATTTCTCCTATCTTGTCTTTGTGTTCTTTTCGTGAAATGTAAGTAGGCGGCAGCAAGATCGTTCTACACTCAGCTTCAAATTGCGGCCCTCTAAATTTTCACAAAAAGACCGTCGTCTTTCCTACAGCTATTCCCATTTGAGTTCCTGGAGCATATCTGTGACACTCTGTAATCTAACTAATAAATGGGAGAAACACTTTCCCGTTGCATAATTGTGGTTCCTTGTATTCAGATTTCTCTAGGACGAAGACCTCTGTCATTATGTCTGGTGGAATAACTATTCTTCTTTCAAAGTCTTTTGTATATGTTCGACCTCATCTTGTAAATAAACCGATTCACAAATTTTGTGCGCCCTGTCGACGAAGGTTTTAATCACCCTCTTTTATGTCTAGTGTGGAGGTTGGAGTCTTTATGAACGTAAAGATCTGTATGTGTAGCCTTCCTGTAAAGCTTGTGACCCAATGTTACTTCTTCTCGCTTGATCACAGACATATTCAGAAAATTGAGGTGGCCAGTAAGCCCTCATTCCATTTGAAACTGGACCCTGGGCTTCATGCTGTTAAGATCAATTAATAAAACATTATAATTCCTCTTCGTCATCTGTCCATACTACGAAGGTATCAACGACATACGATACCAGATGGCTGGTTTCTTACTAGTAGTCTGCAACGCCTGTTGTTCAAAAGAACTCATGAATAAATTGGGCACCGCTGGACTTAAAGGACACCCACATCCACCCAGTCAATCTGTTCACAGAATTTGTCGATATGCTTAAAAATAAGTAGTGATGAGACGATGTCCAAACATTCGCTGTACATGAGATGCGTTCGTTTACTTGGATCCACTTTAGCCACATGGAACTGACATTTTAAATGAGGCATTGTTAGTATTATAGTATGGCTGGAAGCCATACAGATCATAAACCATTTGCTCTTAGGTACATAAATTGAGTACCCATCGTTCTGCATAAAGACGTTTTGGTTTTATATAATAGAAACTGAACCAATGACCATTCTTAGTAAATACTTTAACACAAATTAAGACTCGTGAAATAGTGGTCCACCTTTAAATTAAACTGCCTAGAAACTATGTCACATGTACGTACAGCTCTTTCCTATGATGTAAAATTTTTTGGCAATTCCAGTGCCCCTGTGGTTGCAAGTAATCAGGCGAAACAGATGAGGCTTGGCCAGCAGGTAACAACAGCCAATCTGTTAAGATTTATTTTGAATAACAGTCGCAGGTTGCCAAAACAGCTGAACTAATAACAACAAGCATTTCCCATCTTGCTTCTCTTTGTTCAGTATCAGTGTTGACATAATCCATGATACTTTTGAAGTTATCAGGTCGAAATTTCTTTTTATTGATTAAAACAAATACCGACCTGGAACCATATAACTTAACATAACTTTCGACGCTGTAATGTTGGCGTAATTTATGTACACTATCAAGTATACAGAAATTATGTGAAATTCATGAGAATTATCAGTAATAATGTTGAATGAATACTGGCGTGGTTTGCACCAAGACACATGAATAAACATGACAACAGATGAAACTAAGCATTAGTCGTAATTTTAACTGTTTATTTATATTTGCGAATTGATTTCAACTACATTAGCACCATCTTCAGGGCATATACGTCAGCCTTGCTGATTTGTACGTGCATTGAAAATGGCTACTAATGTAGTCAAAATCGATTAGCAAATATAAGTTAACAGCTAAAATTATGACTTACAATTAAGTTTCTTCTGTTATCAACAATAATGCAGATGCCATTTCATTGTTCTCATCTGAATAGTGGTAACATGAGCATGTAGCTTACCTACAGAGTTCAAATGTTTGTGAATGTTTTGAACCATACTGCAAAACTCCTAGCATCATCAGTCCCTTAACTTACACACTGAGTTACACTTGGGACAAACACACACACACACACACACACACACACACACACACAGGATGTCTTGAACCTCTGGCAGGAACAGACAGCCAGTCCATAGCATGACACCGTACACCATGTGGTCATTCTGCACAGCCCTAAAGTCCTTCTAGTCATTGTACGGAAAAAGCAATGGTTAGCGCTTTGGATCTGAATGCTTCTTCAACTAAACTGTCTAACTAAATGCAGCAGTCCATCATCAGTGATAAAATGAGCAGTGACTGTAGGTGCAATGGATGTTGCACGATGATATTAATTATTATTACTGAACTCTACCTCCAAATCAAGTACATTAAAAGCTCTAGTTTTTATAAAATCAAATAATATTGCATTAAGATTATGTTTATCAATAATTGCTTTCTGTACAATATTTATTTTTTGGGATCAGTATCTATTCAAGCTTCTGGCCAAATCATGTACCTGCTCATGTTATTGACACTGTCTTACAGGTGTGTAAGAGTGGCTGTAGCCCAAAATGGCATCAACTCTAAATACTAATTTCATCGTCTACCTTACTTTATGCTGGGCTATGTGGTCTTTCTACAATGGGTTATGTTCCAAATAAATTTAACTCTGATTTCTCTGGCTCTCCTTTTGGATGCCAACAAGGTTCAATAATTTGACTACTATCAGTAATACCTACCTGGTTAAACCAAAGTGACGACAATTCCAGAGCATTGTAAAATGGTCTAATATTTCTTCTTAGTATAGCCATTGTTCTCCTCTATCAAGTTCTGAAGTTTTTCACAAAATATAATGAGGTCTAGGTTAACGATTCTTTTGTAGCAACATGTCATAGCTGAATAGTCACAGAAAATCCCAGCAAAAACTCTTGCAATGAACGCAAATTTGGTCAGTGTTACCATGAGTTTTAGCTTGCACTTCGTTGTCTTTATGGGAAAATGCATTTCATTGCTCATGTTTTTCTCTTCTTGTACCGTTTATTTCATCGTGTGGAAGTGGGTAACTTGACGCCATACAATTATTATCTTCCTCGATTTTTTCTGTTGAATATTTTATCGATTTTGTCTGTGATTGCACTGAATTTCTATTTCTTTCTGAATTAGAAGCTTTCTTAGTTCATCACTTTCCAGCTTTTCTCCTTCTCAAAGGTGTGCTGCGACACTTTCCATCAGGACGGAACACCGTCTACTTGGAGAACACCAACATAGTCTACATATTCTGCACGAAAACGTCATGGACACCTGAAAGAAGAAAAACCTTAACAGGCATATGATGCTATTTCAGCAATTAAGTAATATTAACTATATTTTCCATTGCTGGTGCTGCATATTGGTAGTATTTTACGTTAGGAGGCTTATAACATAGTGTTACAAATATTGCAAAGTAATGAAGTCTTAACAAAAATTAATAAGCTTCATGATGGTAGTGGGTTTCTCAGGATTGTAAGGTAGCGTTCTAGGTGCTTTCATAACAACCAGCAAGTGAAATAAAGGGAATTATACATTATGGTATGAATATAAACGGTGTTTTTTTTATTATTATGGTCGTTTCTTTGCTATATGAGAAATTTAGTTTGTCAGTAGATATATCCTGTACATCAACACATATGAGCCAAAATGCACAACAATTGCAGCAGCTGCCATGTATTTTAGTTTTTACACATTGCAGAAAACAGATCACACTTTCAACGTAGCATTTTTCTTTAACACAAGCATTTTCTGGATCCAAGAATGTAGGTTTCCTCATTGGTAGTGAATAAAATGTGGCAACTGATGTCTCTACTAATTAAATAATGTGTGACATGTTGTACCAACAAGCAAATACTGTTTAGAAGTGAAGTATACTTGCCAATTTGGCTCTGCATAATATAATATGGATGGGAAAATAAGTAAAATTATTGTTGTGAACGAATACTCAAAGAGGAAATGCTTAAAAGTGGTATCTGAAGTGAAATTTAGGTTAGTAGTATTACCTTAGAAGATTATTATTTATCCTGTAGCTAATGTATTCACTTTTTTGCTCCATTTCTGCACATATCAACATAATTCCATTTCCTAACAGTAGATCATGTACTTTTGATTACCCTTGAGAAGAGCTATCATTTTCTACATCATGTCCATCGACTCCAAATCCTCATTCTCATTCCATACCCTCCTACCCTTTATGCATCTTCTGCTCCTCCTTCCTTCTCTCTCTATCTTTGCCCCATGAATGTTCCTCCCCTCCTTCCCTTTATTATAATCTCTCCTTTCTTATTGTCTCCTCTTTTTCTCATTGTACTTGTTGAAGGCATATTATAACAAGTATAAACTTACCTAAACATTTTGGTAATTGAATAGGACCACAAAGTTATTCTTACAGGAAGATAAGAAAATTAACGACCCTATAGAAAAACATTTATAGACTTACTATAATGTTTTTATTTTCATTGCTGACATTGTCGTCAACAAAGCGATCTGTGTTATGTTGCTTCCCAGTATACATTTGTCACTGGAAATGTACCATTTCAATGTGAACGACCTTAAAATGTAGTTTTACTAAAAGTAGCTATATTTTTGTTTCATTTCTAGCAGTAGTATGCAGAGTAGTTTAGGAATCTTAATTTTCAAACATGTTCCAATGTTCAAATGTTCAAATGTTTGTTAATCTTATGGGACTTAACTGTGGTGTCATCAGTCCCTAAACTTACAAACTACTTACATACTAAATTATACTACAGACAGAGTAGTTTAGGAATCGTAATTTTCAAACATGTTCAAATGTTTGTTAATCTTATGGGACTTAACTTTGGTATCATCAGTCCCTAAACTTACAAACTACTTATATACTTTTACTATAGAGAGCACAAACACACATCCCTGAGGGAGGACTAGAACCCACAATGGGGGACGGCTTCGTGCATCAGACCATATTGCATCAATGTGCTCGGCCACTCCACTGCGGAGTAATTTTCGATGTCAGGTTACAATAATGATGATTTCAACACGACAGTTGGAAATTTTAGTGCTAATAGAGAAGGTAACAAGGTTCAGATATGAAAGCTTCTAAAGCCTTTTACCACAATTGATCGCTTTATACACACGCCTGATTTTTCTTTTATGAATGTATTTACTTTTTTACAGTACTCTTAATGAGGCGTTTGAATTTTTAAATCAGTACTTACATTTTTGTTCCCTTTTTAGAACTATGATTATTGTCTATTATCATTTAGTCTTCCCAGTTATATGTAAGATGGCCTAGGTAAAAAAGAACAAACCGTGTACTCATTGTTTCATTGATATTACTCTACATCTGCGCCCTTTTCCTCAACCCAAAAGAAAGCTGCCAGATACATGAAAAGTATTGCAGATGGACGTTGCTAAGATTAAAACCTTACTTGTCATTGCCTAAGGACTACACTACAGTATATCCATTTACATAGCAAATTAATAAACGATGGATCCCGATTCTTTCATTAGTTGCAGCGAAAATTATGGTCTTACGCTGTCGCTAGCTTCACAGTGTGCCAACCGGCAGACCCTTCCGGCGATTAAATTAAGCGGGCGCGATACGGGCTGCGCGGCTGTGGCT
Source organism: Locusta migratoria (assembly GCA_026315105.1). Lineage (NCBI taxonomy): Eukaryota > Metazoa > Arthropoda > Insecta > Orthoptera > Acrididae > Locusta > Locusta migratoria. Next base: position 361,219,976 of record CM048745.1, on the reverse strand, counting down.
TGTTTGTCCTCTGTGGCCGCGCCTGCAATAGTTGCGCGGGCGGGCGCACCCCGCACCGTGCAGGCGCAAAGTGGATTTGCGGCGGCGGAGGCGGTGGGGGCTCTGCTGGCTGCGGGGGCGCGCCGCGGAGGTGGCGGGGGTTCTGCTGACGCGGGGGGCAGCCGCGGAGGCGGACGCGTGCCTGGCGTGCACAACGCCGCCGTGCCCGCCTCCTGCCTGCTGCCTGCTCTGCATATTGCCGGCGCACCCGCAAAAAATTCGCCTGCTTCAAAGCGAGCGCCAGTGTGCACGGAATCCATCCGCAGCAGGTAACTTTCACCTCGAGTCGTGTAATGTGACGCCCCGTTAGGAAAGTAACTGTATGATACGGCGCTGAGAAGTGTCAAAGCAATACGCTCTGCAGCCATATTGTGACAGACATTGAATGCAGGTGGCAGCTGTTCACAAGGAGCCATAGATAGATGGTTGTGTGGTCTAAGGCGCCACATCATAGATTGCGTGACCACTCCCACTTGAGGTACAATTTGTAAGGCATGAATGCATGTAAATTAGTTTAAACCAGTTTCAAAAATGTTCAAATGTTTGTAATTCTATTCTATGCCCCAGGGAGGACTCGAACCTCCACGGCGAGCAACCGCGCGCTCCGCAGCGAGACGCTTTAGACCACTCGGCTACTCCACCGCGGCTTAAACAGTTTAAACTGGTATATAAGTGGAGGTGTGTGATGACCCTAACAGTTAGATCCTGCTGCAGTGGAGTGTTGGAGCGTTATGAGGTGCCTTACTGCTGGAGTGCGCAGTTCTACATCTACATCTACATGGGATACTCTGCAAATCACATTTAAGTGCCTGGCAGAGGGTTCATCGAACCACCGTTATACTATTTTACCTCCCATTCAATTCTCTAATAGTGCGCAGGAAGAATGAACACCTGAATCTCTCCATTCGGGCTCTGATTTCTTGTATTTTATTCTGATGATCATTTCTACCTATGTAAGTGGGAGTCAACAATATATTTTCGCATTCGGAGGAGAATGTTGACGATTGCAGCGATACGCGCGGTTGTTGTAATGATTCCCATCCCAGATCCTGTATCATTTCCGTAACGCTGTCTCCCCTGTATCATAACAACACGAAATGAGCTGCCCTTCTTTGGACTCTTTTGATGTCCTCCGTCAAAGCCACCTGATAAGGATCCCACACTGGGCAGCAATACTCCATAAAAGGACGGACATGCGTAGTTTATGCAGTGTTGCTCACCATCAAATGTTCGAGTCTTCCCTCAGGGATGAGTGTGTGTATACGGTCGTCTTAGTGTAAGTTAGAGTAGTTTGTTAGTCTAGGGACTGATGACCATAGGATTTTGGTCCAATAGGTTAACAATCATTCACATTAACATTAATTTGTGTGCCTTTGTTACACAAACTTTGAACTTTTGTCGGCACAGGAAAATTAGACCACTGAAAAATGATCAACATGGACTCCACAACGTTGTTTTCAAATTACCTTTCTAGCTGACATTATACATGTTAGAGCTGCTTATTTCCATCATAACCATACTGTTCACAAGTTCGGAACTGCTACAGGAACTGATAAATTCACATCTAATTCCTTGCTCAGCTGTTGTTATCAGTGTGCTTGGATCATGAATGGTCGGTCTCTATTTTACTTCCTATTTATTCATATATGATAATCACAGCAATAATAATGCAGTACTTACCATAGTCACACATCACTAACCAAACACTTATCAGTCTTCATAGGTTCCCATAAGCTGTGATCTAGTGTCACATATATAACTATTGTTAATTACAGAAATTAAATTAAAGAGATTGCCCAATGTTAAATGAGACTCCTGTGAATTACGAGAAATTGCTTTGTTTCGAAATTAAAACTCAGCTTTGTGACTGGATGTCTACATATGTAATTGAAGTGTAAAATAGCAGTTTGGTGTACTTTTAATTTTTAAAGTAATAGTATGCTGTGGAAATATTGCCAGTCTCAATGTTGTTAAAAGCAGTATATATTCTCTTATATTTCTAAATTTAATAAACAATACTTCTCCTTTCTTTATTCATTAGTTTATAAAGATTATTTTTATTACTATTACTGTACCATATAATTTTTATAATCCTTTTTGTGCTTCCATTTCTTTTTGTCGGTTGCAATAGGCCTGCCTTCCATGACATGTAAAGAAGTACCAAGAAACACTGCTTATCAGTTCGTAATGTGGAAGTTTGTGTAGCCACTAACCAGGAGGATGAAATTTTCAAGTATTCAAGATATTTTACTTTAAGCACTGGAACTGAATTTATTCTGTCTTTAGTTTCATCACACATCAATTTAAAGCCATAATGATATTTTGTCGACTGTAAATGTATGTAAAAAATTAACCTCAAAAAATTCAAAGAAGTAATGACAGCATAACTCAGAGAATATCCACTACTGCAGATGTGTGGATGACAAATACATGAAATATGATGGGGCCAAAGAAGAAATAGAGAATTTTACAAGCAGATTGAATGATCTACACGAAAACATTCATTTTACTATAGTAACACCCAAAAGTCAATACAATAATTGTTTTGGACATGACAATAACTGACACACATCAGACCATGAACATTAATGGAAAACACAGACACGGTTATTCACAAAACTTCCACATCTCCAACTCGCATAAACATAAAAAGAAGCAAGAAACTCTCTTTCAGTGCTGAGACTACAAAAAATAAATGTACAATAAAACACATAGCACACAACAATGGCTTTAATTAGCAGGACATAGGTGCACTCTCACAACATATAAAAATAAAAAATAAACACACGGAAAAAGCCATCACCCGTGCAGTATAAAAGCCCATATATATAACCATATCATACCAAGGATTTACTTCTGACCCAAAAAACAAGCTTTTAAAACAAATAAAACATAGACATAAGGATCAATTTTGCCCTGAACAACAATTTAAGGCTAAAAGTCATTCACAACATCACACAACCAACAGAAAGAATGAGCAGGCAGAAATTTCAAAACTCGTTTCAGAGCACAAATTCACTGTTTCAGGTTTGATAAAAGCAACAAATCAGCTATAGCAAAATATATACGAAATGGTACATAGCCTTTCACTAAATAATGACCTTAAACTATCGTTTACTTAGGCAAAGTGCTGTAATGAAATCCTAAACGAAGTGACAGAGTTATATAATTCCTTTTTCGTCAATAAATTTACTTCTCTTGTGTCAAAATAAAAATTTGTGCTTGTATACAACGCCTAACTTGTGTAATTCTTTAGGGTAAAATCTTTCCTGCTATAGTGAACATAAATTCATCATAAGAGTTTCTCTGGGCTGCAATAATATGTCAATCATATGTCCTTCAAAATCTAACATTATTTATAATGTGGGCACTGGCTGCAGAATCAGAGTCATCTTAAGTCTGTTAATAACCATCTATTTGTATGAGGGCTGGCTTATTACAAGGGTAAAGAAGTTTAACTAGGAAAATATAGGGAATAAAGCACTCTCATGAACGTACCTATGTTTCACAAGAAAATTCCGTGTTGAATATGAGTTATCGAATATAGGTGCATTGTTTTAAATCTACTTGCAGCGCTATCAAAGGGAGGGGGGTTGGATTTATTTCAGCAGCGTGAATTGAAAATTCTTGGCTGTCCTCCTTTTCCTCATATAGTTTTAATATTGAAGACATTTGTCATATGTCCATGTTTCTCAAGTTCTCTTTACCAAGGGAACATTTCTTTCTCAGTTGAATTGATGGACTCTGATAACAAATATCAGCAGCCTCATTGGCAACTTGTGCCTGACTGGAACTCTGAACTGGCTTCTCCACTTCTTGCAAGCGGTGGCCTTAACATTACTGACTGAATAAAATTATCAATCCATTGCACACTGCTATTGCAGTGTCTCCCATTCAGTCCACCACTTGCTCAGAACCCTGTCAGGATTCCCACAAGACTCTGTACTATGCTTGTGCATTTTGCAACCTTTCAAAGTATCACACACCATCTCTGTTATACATATATTTTACTGTCTGGAGACTCGTTTCCCATTAGCAATATGAAATTGCAGTGTTTTCAGGCAGTATTATACGAAGTGTAAATAGCGTTTATAGAATTAATTAATGTAAAGACGTCTCAAACTAAAAGTTAAAAAAATCGAATAAAAATTCAAAGGGTAAGGTCTACTTTTAATATATAGGTCTTTTCACAATTTTTATTGGTTCTTGTTGGTTGCATAACGAACTTAGTACATAAAGCTTTGATAAGGCGAATCATTGATGTAAATTAATTCTGAACATTGGATCCTTTCAAATTTTTGCCACACATTAGGTTAAGCTAGTAACACTAAAAGTTTCTTTTTCATATCTCGCATCGTTTCTGAGATATTTTGAAGAATAACGGCGATTTTACGATGTCTGTCTGTCTGTCCGTCTGTCTGCTTCATTTTATAAGACGATCCCCCTTACACATTGTGTATGGAAACTGCCGCTGATAAATGACATCCACAAGAGTTATTTCCTTTGCATAATCAATAATTTCTTACAGTAAAATAGATTTCAGTTCAAAATTTAGGTATTTACTGTCTGTATAAAAGGAGCTGGTGATACTTTAAGGTCTACATTAATCGACTTCTTCACTTTTATCCCTACATCTTCTAACAGTCTTTCTGAGAAAATAATTTTGATTTTTTTGGGCAAAGATTGCATCTAATCTTCTGGCATTTAGACCTCTACCTTCCTGTCTAATACAGTGTAATATCTTAAACTAACCACTGATCTGAAATTAACCATGAAACTCAACCCATTAATCACCCAAAAAGCCCACTGCTTTTTCTTATAACCATTCCATCTTCAGCTATGCTAAGAAACAGATTATCTTTTACCTAGAGTGACAAGTACACCATGTTGCCTTGCACATCTGACAATCCTTCCCAACCCTATCCTTACCGAATTAACGAAATTCTACATTGAAAACCTACATAACTCCTATATCTCCCACTAACATGATCGTCCACAACCTCATATATCCCCCCAAACTTGTATAATCCTGGACTGCTCCCATGCCTCTGTGTCCGTCCTTCCTACCATGTCCACGCCCTCAATATCCTTTATTAACGAAAATTCAACCAACTTCTCCTCCCTGAGCATGCATTCATCCCATAAAATAACCGTTATATCCATTCATAGCCTTCACTCTAGTCTCTTCCATGACATACCCACTCTTGTTTCAGCTGGAATTCTGTCTCCTTTCCCCATTTGCATTCCTCCAGTCTCTAACACTCAAATGTTAAATTTAATGAAACCAACAGCCAAAGATTATTACATATGTATTTTATTTTACTACCAGTTCCAGCCTCACAATGAAGCCATAATCAGACCCCAAAACAAAATGGTAGGTCTAAGTCCTTTTAGACAGTATCCTTTTAGACAGTATCCAATTCATCTAGTATCGAGGGTACAAAATCCTTTCACTTGGCATCAGATTTAAAGTTGGAAAAATTGTTTTCATTCGAAAAAATTAGATTAAATAAGGCATTGACCGGTAGCAGGATCGTACTTTTTATTCCGTCACATTTAAATCGATCCTGTAGGACACAACTGTACACCTGTAAAAGGGCAATAATTGGCCGAAACCGGTCGTAAATAAAAACTACAACCCTGCAACTGGTTGCTGCCTTATTTTAAATAATTTTAACCGTAGTTGTTTCGTTGGACAAAATACTCCATTTGTAAAAATACATGTCAATCAGCGAAATAAAATTCGTCAATAGCCTTCTGAGTTCTAAGACTGTGGCAAGCGCAGAGGATAACTGGCTGTCTATGCGATTGGAAAAAGCCTTCGTTGCTTGTACAATTCTCACCCAAGAATCTGAATGTTGTTGTGCGAGTGAATTCTGTTACTTATGTACCCTGCGCAATGTCATTTTTCGTATTTGGCGAAACTTTTGACCATGTAAGGCATCAAATTCCGTAGCAGGTAATGTAAGTATTACTCTCAATGTCAATACACTTGGGATTTCATTCCACATGTTTGCAGGTGCCCAAGCAGTATCTGCTGTCAACGCCCCAAATAAATTTCCATTGGAGAATTTTCCTGGGGAGTCCGCTCTCATTGTCATGAATTCTCCATTCAGCAGATTACGATACAATTACAAGGATGGGCGTTTTGGGGGGAAACAAATGAGACACTCAGAATAATAATGGCAATTCCGCATTGACCTCTGATACTGAGACAAAAGCGTAACTGCGCCTTACATGTGATGAAGTATCAGTTGAATGAGGATTTAACGAAGTTCTCATTTCCCACTCTTGAAATATGTCCTCAGTGAAAACGAAGATATCCTCAGAGTAGAAATAAAGGCACGCGGAATGGCCGAGGGGTCTACGCTTCACTACGGACTGGTCAACCATTTCCACAGGAGGATCGAGTCTCCCTCGGGCATGGGTATGTGTGCTGTCCTTAGTGTAAGTAATTCTCAAGTCTATGGACAGATGATCATAGCTGTTCTTTTTCCAATGGGCTTACAAACATTTCATTATTTGAGTAAAAATTACATATCCTAACACCGCTTTGCTTTCCGTCCGTTACAAGTTCATGGCGTTGCAATCACTATGTTGTTATCCATGGATGTATTCCCCAGTCTACATAAAAGGAAAGAAACGAATACGAAAAGCAACTGAATGTGTAATAAATAAATGGAAGTTGTGCAAAAACAGTGGAAAATCGTACGTAACAAAAAATTACGTAGTGGTTCCAGAAAAGAAGCGTTAAAAATTAGGTAAATTATGTAACTTTCCTCCTTATACTAACGTGTTTCTATATTTGTATGAATGTGAAGGGTAAATTCTATGTGAAATTTTATGGACTTTGTGATAGTAATATCCAGATCCTCATTTACTTTTTACTGTAATACATAAATGCGAACCCAGAAAAGCGTAAGAAAACTGTAAGCTTCTCAGAGTCGCAAGCAGGTGCAAGTTTACCGACAAACGTTTTGTTTTAGTGAAAAGTCAATCAAATACACTGTGACAAGGCATTTATGCACTATTTGGTACTACTTTACGTCTGATTAGGACTGTTAGACATAAGAAGATTATGTGTTTCCAACATTATGGTAGATATTGTGGTAATATGTTGCATTTCTTATTGACACATGAAGGCAAAATACCATACAACCTATGTTGTCCTCATTTTGTCTATTGGCTGTAAACTTTATGACTGTATTAGCGCACCAGACTAAAAGAAAGCATCTTTTGCGAGATATAACATTGTAACATGCATTTGTCAATAGCATATTTTCTTCCTTCACAGTTCACCAAGTTAGTGCGTCACCTTCAGCTGAGGACCCCAGTGCACTAATGCAGACAGATGGACGTTATACAAACAGACCACTGAAGATAGTGATCAAGGCAAAGAATCTGTGAAAAATCACATTCACTGCTTTTCAAAATCTACCTCTTATTAGAGTCAGTGTAAGAACTCCAATGGGACATATAATAGCTTATTATATTATATTATATATTATAAGTGATGATGATGTAATGCAGCCGTCACTTCCCCGTGTCAGCAAGTCTTTTTCAAGTATACCTTCTCTTATTATTCTTGAATAGAGTATTACTTCTTGCTTTCTGAAATATATCACAGAACTCGGCTCGTCATTAGCCTAGTTCAATCCCACTGCCAAACCCATTGATTTGATTGGATTTTCCCACGGAAGCCAAAACAGTCTTGATCCAACCCGCCAGTGCCTGCACCGAAACTAAGCTTATTGTGTGGTATCGCTCCCTGTATATCTAGTAAAGCCAACCAATGCCCTTGAACAGTACAAAGAGTCCCTTTACCAGTTCTTTATTAGACACAATTTCTTCAGGTCTGGTTGTCCCAAATATCCTGTGCCTTTTATTCTCCAATGCAATGCATTCGAAGATTAGATGTGATGCAGTTTCATCACTGTCATCACAGATCCTACATTTAGGGACCTCTTCTGTTAATCCCATTGTATGTAGGTGTTTTTTGAAATTCCCATGGCCTGACAGCAATCCAACTTTTAGTCTAATCTCTCTCCTGTTCAGACCCTGGATTTCAGAGCTTCTTTTAAAACATGGGTTTGGCATCATTACCTTGCCATGTTTTTGTTGATAGACTTTGGTCCAGTATTCTACGTGCTGTCTTCTGTAGCTCCAATTTGATCATTGCCTTGGTGATTGTCAGGACAGTTTCCGGTCCAAGAAATGGAGTCTCTGCCCCCATCCTGGCTAATATGTCGGCATGTTCGTTGCCACTGATCCCCGAGTGGCCACGGCCCACAATAGGTTTACTCTATTGCTTTCCCCTAGCTCCACCAGAACCCTGTGACATTCTGAACAAATTTTAGATATTGTTGAAGGAGCTGCCAGTGATCTCAGGGCTGCCTGGCTGTCTGAATAGTATAGATGCTACAGTCTTTGTAGCACCTACGCAAATTCTGCTCCACACACGCCCTGATGGCAGTTACTTCGGCCTGGAATACTGAGGCCAGTTTCCCTAGAGAGATGACGCCCTCCAGTCTTGGCTGCACCCCGTATACCCCGGTCCCAATGCCTTGGTCTGATTTTGACCCGTCAGTGAAGCAGACAATATTCCCCGTAAGGTGTCGAACTATTTTTTCCCACTGCTCCCTACTTCCAATTGTTATATTGAAAGGCTTGTTGAAACAGTATGGGATTATAATATAGTCGGCTGGCATTTCCCCAAACTTTCCTATATTAACTCACTCACTATTTTAGTGTGTGATTCTGGATACCCCAAATAGTTCCAGTTTTTGCCAGTTTTGAGTCTGTATACACCAGCCGCTGCCTCCATCTTTACCCAAAGGTGTAATGGGGGCATATCCAACATGGTTTCCATCCCAGCAGTTGGTGTGCTGCTAATTCCGACTGTTATGGCTAAGCAGGCTAAACTCTGCACCTTACCAAGCTCCTTAGCAGCAACCTGCTGTTCTACCATCTTCCACCACACGACCGGCCCATAGGTGATCCTGGGTCTAATCACTGTGGTGTATATCCAGTGCATACCCTTGGGGCTCAGGCCCCAATTTTTGCCACTAGCTCTCCTGGTACTTACTAGAGTACCTTTTGCCTTGGATCAAATATTCCTAATGTGAGGGGTCCATGTCAGTTTCTCATCTAAGGTAACCCATTGATATTTCACTGTCCCCTTAACAGGTAGCGCTTCATTGAAAAACTTTGGATTCCAACTTGAATGTTGGATATGCTTCTTTGTGAATAGTACAACAACAGTCTTCTTAGGACTAACCCCCCAGGTCCTGTTTTCTGCACCAGTTTTGCACAATAACCAACGCACCTTGTGCCATATTCTTGACTGTGTCAGGAAATTTGCCAAGTATTACTATGACAATATCATCTGCGTATCCTTGGCAAATGTACTGCCTAGAGTTTAATTCTCCAATGAGATCATTCACCACTAGATTCTACAATAAAGGGAAAAGAACTCCTCCTTGTGGGCAACCCCCAGTGGTGTTGATTACCATTTTTTCATTCATCGTGGTAGCCTCTACCTTTCTTCCACTGAGCATGGCCCTAGTCCACCTACATACAGTGTCCCTAGGTCATGCACCTCTGCTGCCCTAACCATGTAATCGAAGGTCGTGTTGCTAAAAGCCCCCTCGATGTCCAGGAAGATACAGAGGGCTGTTTCCTGAAAGTGTAGTACTTTCTCCACCTTCCCATATTAACCAGCTTTTCCAGTGTCTTAAGAATGAAGGAGGACAGGCTGATTGGTTTCATATCCTTGGTATGATAAATTCTCCCTGGTTTTGGAATAAAGACAACCTTCACTGCCCTCCAGGCATTGGGAATGATTCCTGCTGCTAGGCTAACCCTGAATAACCTACGTAGGAATCTAATAAGATTTTCTCCCGCTTGTTTCAGGAGAGCTGGAAAGATTCCATCGAGACCATGTGACTTGAACGGTTGAAATGGTCCCACCGCCCATCGGACCTTACTGATATTGACACACTCCTTGGCCAAATCCCAATCCACTTTGCGAGTACCTGAGAACCGTTGTCTCTAAGGAATCTCATTCTGGTCTGAGTTATCCACCAGAGTATATTGAGGAAAGTGAGTCTTGAGGAGCAGTTCTAGCGTTTCATGTGCTGTCTTTGTATACTCCCCAACCTCCTTCCTCAGTGTTCCTCATGGATTAGTTGGTACCCTAGTGCGGATTTTATGAAGGCTCGCTTGAGCAGCCGTGCCCTCCACTTCCTCACAGAATACCTTCCAGAGGGGACTGATGACCTTGTAGTTTGGTCCCATATAAACAACAACAACAACAACAATACCTTCCAGGATGCCTCCTTTGCCCGTCTGATGGCAAGGTTGTAATTGACAAGAGCCTCACGATACTTTGCCCATTGTCCTTTGCGCCTCGCAAGGTTAAACAGTCTTAGTACCTGTTTCCTTTGCATTTCCAGGTTATCATTCCACCAAGGCACACTCCTATTTGTGCACTTCTTGGTTATTCTTGAATAGAGTATTACTTCTTGCTTTCAGAAATATATCACAGAACTCGGCTGGTCATTATCCTAGCTCAATCCCACTGCCAAACCCATAGTCTCTTACTACTGTTCTTCCTATTCACTCACCAAAATACGTATTACACTCCCATATTCACAGAATATATGACATCAACTGCGCATAATAATGGGAAGTTTCATGCTAGTGCAGGCGAGGAATCGAACCTCCGGCGGGAGCGGCCGCGAAGTTCCTGACATGTCGCCTCAGACAGCTCGCCTATTCCCGCGCGGCACTGATTGTTTAGTGTGAGAGTGCGACAAAAGACATCAGACGAAATGAGATTTGTGAGAGACATTACGTATCACAATGGGCTTATCACAAAATCACGAAATAACTAATGATCGTCCATTCCAATAGCAGTTAGCTAGCAGTGACAGCTCTGATAAAAGACAAAGGTATTAAGATTGAACGACAACTGATAAACAATTGTTACTTTTCACAGGCGAGCATGAATAGCATGTAAGAAAACTGATGGGAAGTCAACTTTATTTATAGAGACTACACGGTAGCTTGCAAAGCAGAAATACAGATGTGCGCCATTCTCGATTGCTAGTAAGAAATGTAGTTGAAGTCTATCTTTACGACACTGAGCATGAAATGTCAAGAATAGTCCCATACACACGTTTATACTCGAGAAATATTACAGTTCATAGTAGCTTACGTTAAAGGAAAGGAAGGGCGAAATTGAGGGCCGAATAATCTATGGAAATAAGTTGCAATATAATAAATAACAATATAAATATTGGGAACTTCATGACAGATTATAATTTTCAATGCTAATCCGAAATAGGCTCTAATTGCACAGAAATAGTAGTACTGTTTGAGCTAGAAAGATTCTGTATACTGTGCAGGATAATGGTAAGATACGATCATTGTCAAGTTTAAAAGAGTGTTACATTACAGTACCGGAGAATATAGGAATGCGCATCAGAGCAGAAACGTTTTGTTTCCCTTTCCTCTTCAAATTTAAAATTACAAGGTAAGGCTTGACATAACAAACTATTAAAAAGAATTACAAAAACACTTTCTTGCTGAGCAACTCAGATATAAGCCTACACGACCAGAATTTTACTGACTAAAGTAATTCCTAACTAGATGACGATAGTAAGAGAGACATGGCAATGAAACAACACAAAGAAACCTCATCCACGTACAGTTATATACTTTGAACATATTGTTCAGTTTGTTAAAAATGTCGTGGTTATCAATGTTAGAAGCCCTCCTTTATTTTCTTATCTTTTGGCTTACAGAGAGCTGAAATACGCATTAGACTCCACCTTAATATCAGCAACAGCTCAGTTTCTTTCACAAGTTTTCCAACAAGCGAGAACGCGAAGGAAGATGTTTGGCACTATTTCGCCGTCGTCACATGATTTATGGAACAAGTTTGGCCGCAGAATACGGGAGTTTCTGGTACAGATATTGTTTTCGTGAAGCAATATTTCATGGGGCGCCTCGGAGCAAGGTTTCCTATCCCGGACGTTTCACTAGCAGCCAACATTACCCGAGTTGTAACTTTACTGCCGCGAAGAACGGAGAAAGTTAATTCCAATCACACTGTCGTCGTGTCGGCACTTTGTAGTGCTTTGCGTGGACAGGCCTGCTGAGGCGTCGACAGACCAGTAAGAAAAATTCATGTCACGTCTGATCAACCGTACTGAAATGTTCTTCCGCATTATTAAATGATACTTTTCTTGGATGCATTGTGTAAATATCCATTCATTCTTCAGAGCAGCTACGTACCTCAGTTTGCGAAATTGCTCCGCAATTAAAATTTGGGCTATAAATTCTGAGGGTGTCTACGTCATTACAGTCGGATCACAAAGGGTGATGGGAGGCTTTATGAAAGGAAACAGACCGGTCGTTTACAAAGAAATCATCCCATGATCCAGGTTAAGTATTTATGAGATATTTCGGGAAACCTAATTCTGGATTTCTGTGCTAGGAAATCACGATGGAAGGTTAGGATTTAACGTCCTGCCCACATCGTGGTCATTAGAGATGGATAACATGCTCGGCTGTTTTTGTCATATATTGAAAGGAAATCGCCCGTGAACATCGAAAGGAACCGTCCACTATTTACCTGAAATGCATTAAGGAAATCACGGAAAACTGTAATTAGGATGCGCATAGGAGGATTTCAACAACTGTCCTTGGAATGCGAGTCCAGTGTTACCAGTGCGTCACCTTCCTTGGTGCAGCTTAGCTAAGATCTTAATAAGAACAGTGTTAGTACCGCGATGCTTCATAGTGCGTCATGATCACAAAAAAAGATCCTCACGTTTACGACACATTCGGATGAGAAGATGTACGAGGGCTTCCGGAAAGTATTGTCTCCAAAACTATTATTCTGTACCCCATAACGGTTTATGTATCACATAAAAATGTCACGTTAACATCCCCGCTTCTGATATCAGTTGTAACCCTTACCAGTTACAGGGCAACAAATTGAGTAACATGGTGGTGTATTACTATAACGATGAGACAGCGTGCTACAATTGATTCTCTCGACTAACGATATGGTTTGGAAGTCTTTTTGACGTCGTCCATTACTTGTGGCAAAAGAGGATTGTCTTTGGCGTTGCACGTCGAACCCACAATGTATCACACGTCGAAATGTTGTAAACTAAATAAATAAAAACTTGAAACTGATGCTCAAAACGCTGCACAAGTTATTGATAGATGTCCATTCTCCTCTATTTCAGGTCAGAAGTGAGCGTCGGAAGTAAATAAGCTGCAAACACTTTTCTGTGCCGCAGTACTGCTATGATGACCTTTATACGATCTCGTGACACACCACACCTAAGTAATTGGTAATACGTTGAATTTCTCATATGAGTTCATGAAACCGATTTCTTTGAGACTCGTCGGTTGTCTATATAGATTTGATACGACACTTTGATAATATTGCAGGTTCTTTAATTATGAATACGAACCACCCAGCGCCACACTTTACTGATATAGACACAATTACCACACTAAAAACCTTCGAAGTATTTTATTCTTTATTTTATTTATTATTTTTTTATGAAATAGGAGGCACTTTTCTGCGCTTAGAACCTCGTTTACAGCTCGCTGTTTCTGAGGCTTCAGCATAAATGGTTTCTCACCGCCTTGCTACTCCCCCTGTTTAGAGCACTTTAACTGTAGTGTCTGCATCTAGCGTCTATGTTCGCTCGGGCTGGGAAATGCACATAGTTCAGTGACAGTATGGTATATGTTAATGTAGTAGCTTGGCACGCTACGAGAAACTTCATTCCATTTCCTATTGCTCTTTCTACCATGCCAGGCTCCAAAATGCAATATCATATCCTCTGAGAAAGGTGACTAATTTACTCCTATGATTTTCACCCTGAAAAAATACTCCAAGACATGCAAGACCACAACACATACTCTAATGGACTTAATAAAAAAATACCATTTTCCATTATGGGTCGGATCCTGCGACTGTAACTTCAAATAGGTTTCAGAAATTACTGCAACCAGTGGCCATTTTATTTTCTCTATCAATGAAATTTCAATTTGAAAGACGTGGGAGATGCTGTGCTGTGGTGATGTGTGTTCATTGTTGTGAAATATCCCAATTATTGTCCAGAAGTGAAACATATGGATATACTTAATATGAAACTCTTAACTACACATAGTTAACTGCACTAATATGTTTTGTATGTACCATCTGATGATGAGCTGCTAGGCAGCTCGAAAATGGTCATGGTTAAATAAATATTTTCACTGAAGAGAAAAAAATGGCGGTTGAAGTAATTTCTGAAACATTTTACTTCCCTTGAGTAACTTAGACAATAGGTATTTCCTATAGAACTCATTTACCTTTGCACAATATTTATGACAATTTTTATTATGTACTTGTATTGTGCCTCTTATGTCTGTTGATGTATGCCCACACTCATTTGTAAACATAGGATTTTATATTTTGCATAGTCTACTGCGATTTAATACTATTGACTCACTGTAATTAATGCTGTTCTCATATTTGTATACCACATTATAATTTTGTACATTTCATACAAATGAATGACACGCCAGTTTATATGGCAACTGATTTACACAATGCCCGCTGATGGTAATTTAAATTTGAGCAGCCTTTAAAAGACACAATTGTAATCCATAGCATACCTTGTATTTGTGTAGAGGAATACTTGCAATTTTTAAGCTCATAATGCACTTATGATTACGTTTTAGTGGTACTGATTATCAGCCATGAGAGCTGTGAATTTGAATCTATACTGAACGAATAATACACTACTGCTAACTGTTGCTATGAAAGACTATATAACACTTACAGACATATTTGTAAGACATTATTTAGAATAACAAAATTTTTTTACATGATTTACATATTTTGTCTCATGACATATATTGCTACTACTATTTTTGTGTGAATCATAGTTTTTATTTATTTATTTTATTGAATGGAGAACTGTTATGAGAAATGTAAGTAATTTAGATTTTGGCATTAACATTATTGTCTCAAATTTATCATACGCTTTGGGATGTTGTCTGTTGATTTACTTGGGCTACTTGTTGCTCAGTATTTACCATACTTCTTTACTATGTCTTGCATTGTTTCTTACATTTACTATAATCTTATTTTTATATGCTTGGGATTTTATCACTTGATTACTTGTGAGGTACGCCAATACAATACTTATGTATTGTATATTTATTGTATTCAGTAATTTTGTGTGAAGAAACTGATGTACTCTCCGGAATGCTGAGCCATAATTTATGATACTGTAATGCATTGGGCTCATACCAGCAGTGTGAGGCTTCAAGATAGGTAATTCTTCGAAGACTAACGAAGATTTCGCGTCTTTTTATTTCCTTTGTCAACATAAACTTCGTTTTATTTTTGTAAAAATTTAGGAATTTGTCTTTTAGTCAATACTGTGAATTTATACCTATGACAAAGGGAATTTTGAGATTTGTATGTTAACTATTGGTATATTATATTGCTATATTTGGGATAGACTTGACTGCTCTATATAGACATATTTTGATTATAATCGTGATACTGATGATGATACTGCTATATCACCTGTTCATTCATTAATATATTATATAGTCACTGAACTGTATGTCCTATAGAACTTACATCAGCTGCAGTGTTGTCTGTTCAGTTGTTTGTTAGTGCAAGGTATGCCTTAATAAGGTATTCTGAATATCTGACTGACAAATTCTGAATAATGCAACGCTGAGTTTCTACAACCAAACATTGTGGCGACTTTGACAACCGAGGTAAGCCTAATAACATTAATTAATTTGCACAATGAAACGCCTGGCGGAAGGAGACACAGATATATTAACAAATTATGGACCTGTCGAAAGTACACCCGAAGGGTTCAACGAAACTGATAAATTTGAATAATGAAAGGGGGAGACACTCTGTGTCACAGATTTTATATATATATAACGACTTATATATTCTTATTATAAAACAGGAAACAGGTAGCGGCTCGCAGACTGCAGGATCATAACATTATCGATCAAAGTATTAAAATATGCAGGAATTCTTGATAGGTAATAATGAAGTTTACGTTGCCAAGTGATTGCCTACTCATTATATTTATTACAGAAATAATGATGTATAATTTTGGTATAGTCACTACATATGTTGGAACCAATTAGGTAAAATATTATGACGAGGAGCTGAATAGTTGGTTTCCTGAACACTAACTAAAGTAACCGTCTTGGTTTCCCATGAGATCTCACGACAGTTGATGGTGGAGGGAATTCGTCGCGAGACTTGGATTTTGTACATTTTATGCTTTTGATGGCACTGTTGTTAATTTCTATAGTACATTAATAATAATGTTTCGTTCATCAATCGTTTACTGCACAGCGACGAAAAGATTTGTGAACGCGTGAACATATCGTTGTAAGTCGTGAAGATAGTACCTATGACGTCGCTAGGTAGTGTCCAATATTCGAACAAATCATTTGATTATTGATAAATCTGAAGCATTGAATTAAAATTTGTGATGCGGCCGGGAATCGAACCCGGACCTCCATGCTTAATAGGCAGACGTCTTACCGTTTTTTTTTTTTCCCCTTTCTTTTTTGTTCATCTCGTAGATCTATGGCACGCGGTCGTTCGTTCAGTTTGCTCGTGGTTGTTGTTTGGCTCAGCTTTTTTATTACAGAGAGCGTTCAGCCCCCTTTCCAGGAGCGGTGAGCCACGACGCCCGGCGTTCCGTTAGACCACCACATCACTGAAGATTAAAGCGCCTTGGAATGGTCTAAGTATGTTTTTACCTCCAAGTCACAAACTTTAATTCAGCTTCTGTGTTCCAAAGATAATTGCCACTACTGCCAAGTCTCCCCATGCAGCGGTATAGCACCTCAGCAATAGACATATTGGAACAATCCTGTTAGATAGAAGAAGCTGGATTAAAGTTTGTGACGTGGAGGGAAATCGTACTTAGACTATTTCGAGGCACCATAATTGTTAGTGGTGTGGTGGTCTAACGGTAAGGCGTCTGCCTAGTAAGCGTGGAGGTCCCGGTTCGATTCCCGGACGCATCACAAATTTTAATTCAATGCTTCAGATTTATCAACAATGTCTTTGACATAATCGCGACGAAAATCCGTCTCAGGGATGGTTATTTGTATTAAACCCCTTGACTTTCCAAACTGTGACATAAATCGTTCGAACTACTCGAGTCATGTAGAAACGTAGCCGTACTTTGGTCACTTCAGTAACCAGGGTGGTGGTTGATTCCAAACCTGGGTCAGCCGCAATATTGTAAGGCGCCGCGTATGAATACAAAAGGTAGCCGCATCTATAATGCAGTGCACCCGGCACGAACGCGACGCCTCTGGCAATATGAGCGGCGGCGGAGTGCGCATGCATGCCTACAGCCGAGCCGCAGCCCGCGTATACGAGTGCGCCACACGCGGCGCTGCCATAAAGTGTCGCGCCGCTGCATAAAGGTGGCGCAGGGCCACGCCCCCCGCCCGCCCCGCCCCCTCCCCCTACCCTCGCCCCCCGTATTTCGTTTACTATATTTCAGGGCGAGCGCTTCTTGCAGGAGGTGGCGCCGTAGGCAGATATTCCGCACGAAATACTGCGACGCGCCTGAACTCATGTTTACGAGCCGTAAGCCGCGGCAGGCAGGTCGCTGCTATTAGACAAACTACCCTCGCGGCTGCGGCACCTGACGCCCCTCCACCCCTTCCCGAGGGTGGGACTGATTGGCGGAGCAGTTTATTCGCCCTGCCACACCCTCGTCTGTCGCACGTCGAGACCGATTCAGCCGGTTGGATTCACGTTGCAGGTGCCAGTGTTGTTGTGTTCTTCAGTCCGGGTACTGGTTTGAGTAGCTCTCCGCCATACTCTATCCTGGGCAAACCTCTTCATCTCCTCATATGAACGGTTCTCTACATCCATTTGAATCTGCTTACTGTATTCATCTGTTGGTCTACCTCTCAGATTTTTACCCCAGACAGTTCCCTCCAACGCTAAATTCACGATTCCTTCATAAATGTTGTTTGTATAGCTTATAGGACTCGACTACGGGGCCATCAGTGCCTAAACTTACGAACTACCTATGAACTACCTAATACTAAGGACTTCACAAATATCTATGCCCGAGGGAGGATTCGAACCCCCGACCGTAGTAACCGTGCAGACCGCGACTGGAGCGCCTCACTCCCCTCGGCCACCGCGGCCGGCGATTCCTTCATATCTAACAAGGGGAACACCAAGTATGATACCAACGGAATTTGATGAGTCGTAGGTATGTTGTGAGGGAATTCCTCAAGACCTTCAACCTAAAAGGATTTGTTTCAATGGGCCTTGATTTCTAAGATAATCGAAATCAAATTCACAGCAAATTACCACGCGTAACGTGTCTACTTACAAATGGGCCGGCTGCGGTAGCCGAGGGGACTTAGGCGCTTCAGTCACGGTCTGCACGGCCACTACGGTGGGGGTTCGAATCCCCCCTCGGGCATGGATATTTGTGCCGTCCTAGTTCGTAGGTAGTTCATAAGTAGTTTGTAATTTTAGGGACTGATGACCACGTAGTTAAGTCCCATAAGCTTTACAAACATTTGAACATTTTTGAACTTACAAATGGCAGTTAGCGCTCAGAGAGACAGCGAGGTGTAATCGGCACGGTGCTAGGGTACGAAGCAGGCGACCTGGGTTCAACTCCGACATGCGTCAATTAATTTTCACATCTGTCCGATGATTGTGCATAATTATGTATTTTTATAACCATTCTTATGTAAACGTTTGCAGTAAATGGTCAGGATAAAAACATGTAACATGCGCTCAATATGTTATGTATTGCGCGACGATTATTTTAATCAATTTGTATTTTCGAAACACACTTTTAAGGCGATTGAAGCATATTTCGAAATCAGTAAACAGTCTATTGTTAATACCTATAATATTTGGACAACATTTAATATCTATGTTCACAGTTCCTCACCATGCTGTTTTTATCTCCTCCTATGACATGTGTACCCACGGCCAGTCGGTTAGTCATTCGTAGCGTGTCGTTTATGCGTGCGGCAAGTAGTGCAACATGGAAAACAAATGCACTATGATAGAAGCAGAGAACATAAATGAATAAAAGTTAATAATAATTAACCGGAAGGGGAAGATTTTTTATTTTTTTATTTTCTTGCTAATTTTTTTTAACTGTTTGACTTTTCATTATTTTTGTTTTTCTTTCTTTATATCTTTTTCTTTGCTTAATTATTTTTTAATTTTTTTATGTATAATAGTAACAATTACATTTTTTTTAAAAATTGTTCTGCCGCTGTCTCCTGCATGGGAGCGTAGCACCTGGCCGATTACACCATGCTGTCTCGGTTAGCAGTATCCGCCATGTATAAGTAGACACGTTACGCGTAGTGCTTTGCTGCGAATTTGATCTCGACTTCTTAAAAATCAAGGCCCATTGGAATATATCGTTTTAGGTTGATGGTATGGAGGAATTCCCACACAACATACCTGCGATCCATCAAAATCCGTTGGTACCATACTTGGTGTTCCCCTTGTAAGAATGTATCCAACTAATTGTTCCCTTCTTTTAGTCAACGTATGCCAGAAATTGCTTTTCTTTCCAGTTCTGCTCAGTACTTCCTCATTAGTTACGCGATCCTCCCACCTGATCTTCAGAATTCTTCTATAGCACCACATTTCAAAAGCCTCTATCCTCTTCCCGTAGGAACTTATTGAAGTCCAAGTTTCACTCCCATACAACGCAAACTCTCCATACAACAGTCTTCAGAAAGAACTTCCTTAAGCTTAAATTAATATTCGATGTTAGAAAATTCCTTTTTTTCTAAAACGCTTTTCTTCCCATTGCCATTCTGCATTTTATATCCTCTGTACTGCGACCATCATATGTTATTTTACTGTCCAAGTAACAAAACTCATCTACCTCCTTTATTGCTTCGTTACCTAATCTAATTCTTTCAGGATCGCCTGATTTTTTTAGACTGCACTCCATTAACCTTGTTTTGCTCTTGTTAATGTCCATGTTATATACACCTTTCAACACACTGTCCATACCGTTCAACTGCTCTTCCAGGTCTTTTCCTGTCTCTGACAGAATTGCAGTGTCATCAGCAAAACGCAATGTTTTTATTTCTTCTCCCTGAAGTTTAATTCCTTTTCCAAATTTCTTCTTGTCTGTGCTTATTTGTAGAGATTGTACATAGCTTAAAATTATAGTCCACCCGAAACATCATTTTTGGCCGAAACCGTAGCCGAATATTGGGCTCCTCTTCTAGTTTCGGCCGAAACTGTAACGGAAACCGAAAGTACTTAATTAACCCTCGAGCGGGCGCGCCTGTGTACCAAGTGCGCCAACGGCAAATAACATTGTTTTGCACCGTTTCATTGTTGTTTGACAAGACCAAGCCCCTACCTATTCCTACATCATACTTTCAGCTACAACAGTGAGAAGTTCAGTTGTCATAGGTTCACTTGAGCTACAGTAATTTAAAATAAATTGCGAGTTCGTTATTTTAGTGTACAAAGTACGCCACGCACCCGGTCATGGTTTTTCCTCCATTTTTATTCGCTTCTTTCTGATAACACGTAACAGGTGGATATATTACTGTGCAGGGCGAGATCCAAGCTGACAGTCAACGAGCTTGATTGGCTACTCAACAAGAATACAGATTTCAACACTGTACCAGACATCTATAACGATGACGACTCTGAGGAAGAAGAGGAACTTATCACACGAAGTGGCCACTATTCAGATTCTGATCAAGTCCACGATTCAGATGATGACTGAAGAGTTACTCTCCACTGGTATTTTTATTGGGAGGAACAAAACGTGTGAACGAAATAAAATGATTCCTAATGCGATTTCAAAAAACCAAAAGAAAGAATATTGTGACAATATTCCCTGGGCCTACAAGTGTTGCCAGAGGGGTCACAAGTGAAAAAGAGGCTTATGTACAATACTTACCCTTGGAGTGATTGATGAAACTGTAAAATTCACGAACATATATATTCAACCTAACAAAGAATGTGTACAATATTCCAGAGACAGGAACACTAAGGAAAGTGCAGGTGTGAAATATTGGCTTTGTGGGATTGTTATATCTCATGGGCACTAAGAAGCAAATCACACAAATGTGATTCAACTGTGGACAGCAGATGGTAATGGTATGGAAATTACGATAACTGTGATAAGCTGCAGAAGACTTCTGTTCCTTTTTTATGATGTATCCGTTTTTACAATAAGAGTACAAGACAAGAATAAAGAGTAAAAGATGAGCTAGCTGCAAATATTGGATGACTTTGTGGCGAACTGCAAGAACGTTTACAGTTTAGGACAATTTGTGACAGTAGATGAAACGTTGCAAGCTTTCTGGGGTCGCTGTTCTTTTGCTCAGTATATTCCAAACAAACCAGTGAAGTGTGACAAAAAGATTTTGTTTTTAGCGGATGCTAAAATGCTCTTGACTAGTAATATGGAAGTATATTGTGGAAAACAACCTAACGGACCATACGATGTTTCTAATTCTCCCTGTGATATTGCAGGAAGACTTATTACTCACACTGAAGGCTTAGGAAGAAACGTTACGTACACTAGCTATTTCTGAGGCAACTCCCTGTTGAAAACTCGACTAACATGCACCGGTACGTTGAGAAAAGACAAACGCGAGAGTCAACAAAAATTTTTACCTGTGAAATGTAGGGCTATTCACTCCTATTTAGTTTTCAGAATGATATAACGCAAAGTGTTGGAATCTATCCCTACGTCAGCTACGGCAGTAAAATGATACGAAAGATTTCTTATATGTTTGATCAAACAGTAAATTAAAGATGTAATATAAGATTATTGTATTTCTGTTTAAATAAACTAAAATTAAAGTACGACTTAGCTCGTACATGTTTCTCTTTTGACTACATGTGTACACAGTGCGCCGCGCGCCCGCTCGCATTACGAAAATCGGCGCGCCTGCTCGAGGGCTAAGTTAGAATTTTGATAAATTTAAGTTATACCGCAAATCACTAGTTTTCCTACATTTTGGAAGATACCCTGCCTGTACTAAGCTTTCATGATTGTGTGTAATTGTGTGTAATTACACCGATTTCCTCCATGAATATGTAAAATGTTGTACATAAATATCTAGCAAAAGTTATAAAAATTGCCGTTGTGTAATTGTTTGTATGGATGTAACCATAACAGTGAAATTTTGGCAGTGATTGGTTTAATGGGTTACGAGGAAAAGGAACATAAATATTTGTAGATGTTTAAAGATTATAATTTTGTAATAATTTCAAAATTAGAGTAAAAATTTTGAAAAATGATATTAAAGTAGCTTGTACTATTGCTAATCTCCACACAAATTTTTACTTGTTTCAGTATGATAGGCATACCATTTGATATCAGGAGAACATGCGTTTCGCACACGTCCCCTCTTATCTCCTGGAAACTTTGCACCACGGGTTCCCAAACTTTCCGTCTCTTAGACCACTTGCCAACGTTTTCTGTCCTGTGTATAAGATTTTACTTGATTTGCATTTGTTTCAAGTAGTCCTGCATCCACATAGAGCGCGTAATTATAGCTTTTGTCGCTAAATGGCTGCACTTATTAACGACAACAAGGTGTACTCAGCGGGAAACCACGCTTCCAGTAGGCCCAAAGCGAAAATATTATGGTGGTTCGCTACTAAAACCACATAGGCTGATAGGGTTAATGTTACAGGACTTTGCACCGACCTTTGTCAGAGGTGGTACACTGAGACGCAAATCCCATCTTTAATTGCAAGCTCAGTACGGACAATTTATGCTTTGGAATTTCCTGGCAGATTAAAATTGTGTGCCGAACCTGGGACCTTTGCCTTTCGCAGGCAAGCGCACTACCGACTATGCTATCCCGACACGACTCACGATGCCGCCTCACAACTTTACTTCCGCCAGTACCTCGCCTCCTACTTTACAAACTTCACAGAAGCTCTACTGCGAACCATGCAAAACTAGCACTCCTGGAAGAGAGGATATGGTGGAGACATGGCTTAGCCACAGCCTAAGGGATGTTTCCAGAATGAAACTTTCACTCTGCAGCGGAGTGTGCGCTAATATGAAACTTCCTGGCAGATTAAAATTGTGTTCCGGAACCGGGACTCGAACCAGGGGTCCTCTGCCTTTCGCGGGCAAGCGCGCTACCGACTGAGCTATCCCGACAAGACTCACGTTGCCGCCTCACAACTTTACTTCCGCCAGTACCTCGTCTCCTATTTTCCAAACTTCACAGAAGCTCTCCTGCGAACCATGCAAGACTAGCACTCCTGGAAGAAAGGATATGGTGGAGACGTGGCTTAGCCACAGCCTAAGGGATGTTTCCAGAATGAAACTTTCACTCTGCAGCGGAGTTTGCGCTGATATGAAACTTCCTGGCAGATTAAAATTGTGTGCCGGAACTGGGACTCGAACCTGGGACCTTTGCCTTTCGCGGGCAAGCGCTTTACCGACTGAGCTATCCCAACACGACTCACGATGCTGCCTCACAACTTTACTTCCGCCAGTAGCTCGCCTCCTACTTTCCAAACTTCACAGAAGCTCTCCTGCGAAACATGCAATACTAGCACTCCTGGAAGAAAGGATATGGTGGAGACATGGCTTAGGCACAGCTTAAGGGATGTTTCCAGAATGAAACTTTCACTCTGAAGCGGAGTGTGCGCTGATATGAAACTTCCTGGCAGATTAAAATTGTGTGCCGGAACCGGGACTCGAACCTGGGACCTTTGCCTTTCGGAGACAAGCACCCTACCGACTGAGTTATCCCGACACGACTCACGATGCCGCCTCACAACTTTACTTCCGCCAGTTCCTCGTCTCCTATTTTCCAAACTTCACAGAAGCTTTATTTTACAATTTTACAATATCTACAGAAGAATGGAAAAGCCGGTAGAAGCTGACCTCGGGGAAGATCAATTTGGATTCAAGAGGAACATAGGAACCCGGGAGGCAATATTCACTTTACGTCTTATGTTAGAAGATGTGTGTAAGATGTATGAGACAGGTGAAGTACCCTCAGACTTTAAGAAAAATGTTATAATCCCCATCCCTAAGAAAACAGGTGCGGACAGGTGTGAAAACTACAGAACCATCAGTTTAATAAGTCATGGCTGCAAAATATTAACGCGAATTATATACAGAAGGATGGAAAAGCTGGTAGAAGCCGACCTCGGGGAAGATCAGTTTGGGTTCAGGAGGAATGTAGGAACACGGGATACTCACTTTACGGATTATCCTAGAAGATAGATTAAGAAAAGGCAAACCTACATTTTTAGCTTTTGTAGATTTGGAGAAAGCATTTGACAATGTTGACTGGAATACACTCTTACAAATTCTGAAGTCAGCAGGGGTAAAATATAGGGAAAGGAGACTTATTGACAACTTGTACAAAAGCCAGATGGCAGTTATTAGACTCGAAGGGCATGAAAGGGAAGCATTAGTTGGGAAGGGAGTAAGACAGGGTTGTAGCCTTTCTCCGATGTTATTCAATTTGTACATCGAGCAGGCGGTGAAGGAAAGCAAGGAAAAATTTGGAATAGGGAAAAGTTCAGGGGGAAGAAATAAAAACATTGTGGTTTTACTGATGACATTGTAATTCTGTCAGAGACAGCAAAGGACCTGAAAGAGCAGTTGAATGGAATGGACAGTGTGTTGAAGAGAGCGTATAAAATGAACATTAACAAGAGCGAAACAAAAGTAATGGAATGCGGTCTTCGAAAATCAAGCGATGCTGAAGGAATTCGATTAGGTAACGAAACAATGAAGGTGGTAGATGAGTTTTGTTACTTGGGCAGTAAAATAACATGCGATGGTCGGAGTAGAATTGATATAAAATGCAGAATGGCAATGGGAAGAAAAGCATTTTTGAAAAAGAGAAATTTGCTAACGTCAAATATTAGTTTAAGTGTAAGGAAGTCTTTTCTGAAGGCATTTGTGTGGAGTGTTGCCTTGTACGGGAGTGAAACATGGACGATAAGCAGTGCGGACAGGAAGAAAATAGAGGCATTTGAAATGTGGCGCTACAGAAGAATGCTGAAGATTAGGTGGGTAGATCGCATAACTAATGAAGAGGTACTGAACAGAATTGGTGAGAAAAGGAATTTTTGGTATACCCTGACTAAAAGAAGGGATCGCTTGGTAGGACACATTCTTAGACATCAAGGAATTGTGAATTTAGCTTTGGAGGGAAGTGTGTGGGGTAAAAACCGCAGAGGAAGACCAAGAGATGGATACAGTAAGCAGATTCAGACAGATGTGGGTTGCCGTTCTTATGAGGAGATGAAAAGGCTTGCTCACGATAGAGTAGGGTGGAGAGCTCCATCAAACCAGTCTCCGGACTGAAGACCATCACAACAACAATCTCAAGTTTACAAACAGACGTACCAGTTTTTCTGTCACATGTTTCGACAAACCCGTTTCGTGCTATACCAGGTGATCAATGTGGAATGGAACCAGCAGAAGGCTGAATCAGCAGAAGGCTGTGCCCTCCGGCGAACCCTACTGAATGGAGTTGCAACTGCGGCAGAAGCAGCAGCAGGTACCGCAAGGCCGCACGCGGGTCACAGCTGGCGGCGGCGCCGCATTATTAAGACGCCAAACCGAGTTAGGGTATTGGTCACGTCGCTTAAAACATTAGCTCCGCCGGGGAATTAATCCAATTACGGGCCGGCCGGCGGCCAGGCGAAAGGCAGCCAAAGAGGGGGATAAAAAGCGCCGGGGTCAGCCTCGGCCGCTGCTTACGGCCGCCCGATCACGTATCGGCCGCATTACCCACCGGCCGGCCGAGCGGCAGCAGCCGCCTGTTAGACGCGCCTCATGCCGGTCACGGATGAATCTTGGTGCTCTCTCATACATGACAACGACAGTTGCCCCCTGGGTAATCTAAACTCAATTCAAGTTCGGAACGCCTTTGATTACATTGTAGTGGTGGCAGCCTCCCTGCCGCCGCCGCCGCCGCCGCCGCCTCCGCTGCCGCTCGGACGAACTCGGCTCGCATCGGAACGGAACGGAGCAGCCAGTCTGCCGTGAGGCGCCGTAGCGCAGCCCAGCCGCAGATAGGCAGCCAGAGGCGTCGCACGTAATTACTGGCAGACGCCTGCGGATGACTCGCGGCCGCGAGGGGGCCTCGTACGTGGCGGGACTACATTGGCCGAGTCAGTTGGCGCTTCACTGACGGTGTGGCTGCCAACTTCGTTCCAATACTATGCTCTTCTTATCTGATCCTCTGGCCTCCATTGTCTACCCTTATTTTAGATAAACACTTAATTCCTTTTTTCGTAAGCGCCATGTGTGCATAGATAGCTAGCTACTGCATGCATGTACCACATCTGTTCAAACCCCACCGAAATGTTGACAAAGCTAAAAAAAAAAAAAAAAAAAAAAAAAAAAAAAAAAAAAAAAAAAAAAGTGTTTTACGGCCCACTTTAGATTTGTAGTTTTATAACTTTTTGCAAACATTATCGACCAAAATAATAATCTAAAGCCGGCCGCGGTGGCCGAGGCATATTTTACTTATGCAAATATATGCTTAATGTATCTCCGCCGGCCGCGGTGGCCGAGGAGACTGAGGCGCTTCAGTCACGGTCTGCAAGGCCACTACGGTCGGGGGTTCGAATCCCCCCCCCCGGGCATGGATATTTGTGCCGTCTCTAGTATAAGGTAGTTTATAAGTAGTTTGTAAGTTTAGGGACTGATGACCCCGTAGTCGAGTCCCATAAGCTTAACAAACATTTGAACATTTGAATGTATCTCCTTTGTAATAAAGCTCTAAAACTTTCCAAAGACTGAAGATTTTTTAGCTAGACTGTTTTTGTTAGTGACAGTACCATTCGTCGACTTGCCCCACAGATAGGGTAAGATGACGAAATGAACATTTTACTTAGAAAACAAGCCCCCGTACAATGAGCAGATTCTTAATTTTTTTTTTTATTTTTATTTTTTTTTTTATTTTTTATTTTTTTTTTTTTTTACGTTGTGACCTAAAGTAGCTTCATGGAAGTTGAACTTCCTAGAGGCGCCTTTAACAAGCTTACCAGTTCTTACACGCTGCATTCCCTCTTTCAATGATTCCTTGCTCCATTTCTCTCACCTTGTCTTCCTTATGAACTGCATAATTCGTCATCTTAACAGCAGTCGACATTTTGGATTCAGACTTATTATACACAATACATTCATTAAACCGTTATTAAAACATCAGTAAATTCACAAGGTTTGAGATGAATCAACTGATATTCATTGATACGAAAGTATTACTTGCAGCCGCAGCGGTGGCCGAGGGGATTGCGGCGCTCCAGACACGGTCTACACGGTCACTACGGTCGGGGATTCGAATCCCCCCTCGGGCATGAATATTTGTGCCGTCCTTAGTCTTAGCTAGTTCATAAGCAGTTTGTAAGCTTATGGGCTGATGACCCCGTAGTTAAGTCCCATAAGTTCTACAAACATTTGAATAATCTAAATAATAAAAAAATTAATAACAGTGTCTGATACCCGTGTTGGGAAAAAAAAAAAAAATTAGGTACTGGCGGATCCCGAACCTCTGACTTTCAGTGTCAGAGTCCAATAAATTGCCCACTACGCTACAGCTAACAGTTTGGAATTGCGTTATTTAATCTCATACTATTGATGGCCGTTGTTAACTGATGCTAATATGGCATTTGTAGACATTAGATTATCATTTATCGTAGGAAGAACGACGTTTTTTTCGTTAATTCTTCAATGCACCATTACTTTGAAATGGTGACGTGTAATTTACAGTAAGAAAATTATCAAATACACAACGCAAGATGACGTATGCCAGAGACAGTTCTGGGAGAGGAATGTCACGTGACATCAGCGAACGGCTGGTTTTCGTTAATTTAATGGAGGGGGTCAAAACTCCGTTATTTTTGCAAATATCACTCTAACGCTATGAGATATGAAAAAAAAAAACATAAGGGAAGAAAGTCGTAGAGAATTTTCTCCTCTACAAATTCGTTTATTCAATTTTCGTGTCAGATGAACGGTTTATTTGCAATTAAAATTAAATTACAAACGGCTTTTTTTTGTATTACTACCATATTTTTTGTTAGAAAAATTTGAAAAAGGGAGGTTCTGGTCTCTGGCGGCCTACAATTATGTGTGCAACATTTGGTACTGATCGTTTGAACGGTTCGTCTTAAAAACAAGGAACACGTTACGGACAGACAGACACACATTCCAAAATCGTCGTTATTTTTGCCAATATCTCTGAAACGATACGAGATATTAAAAAAACATAAAAGAGCAAAGTTGTAGAGAATTTTCTCCTCTACAAATTCGGTTATTCAATTTTCGTGTCAGATGCATGGTTAATTCGTTATTTTCATTTAAATTTCGAGCTGTCAAAAGACGATCGCAAAGGCCCACTTTTAGTGTTACTACCGTAACATAAGTGGGCCAATTTCAGTATTCTGTATGAGAATAGAGCCCACCCACATTTTGCCAAGGCTAGAAGCTGTTACACATGCTCCATACAAACCCACTTCTCCCCATGGGAAATGCATTATTATTATTTAGGGTTGTGTCTGAGTGATTCGTTCGAATCCATTGTTCGCCGAAGCTAGTACACAGGCTTCGGATTCGAGATTAGATGCATAATGGCTGAATACTACCGCATCCCG
The DNA here is from genome assembly GCA_026315105.1 of Locusta migratoria. Lineage (NCBI taxonomy): Eukaryota > Metazoa > Arthropoda > Insecta > Orthoptera > Acrididae > Locusta > Locusta migratoria. Next base: position 361,191,220 of record CM048745.1, on the reverse strand, counting down.
AATCGAAAGTGTTATATGGAAACCTTTAGTTAGGAATGCTGTATTTTACTTTGCATAACAGTGTGCTTTCGTTTGCGTTATTTATTTTTCATGTATCCGCTGATAGACGTGACGACATAGAACAAGACGATCTATTCAAGTGAAACCACTGCCCGCCGAACGGTACTGTGTTCTTTAGTTGCCCGCAAACCGGTATCATGTTGTTGAGTTAATGACGGGAGGGCCGATATTATTACAAGCCTTATGTTTCGGCATTATAATATTGCTATCTTCAGACCCACATACATAACGAAATAGAAGTATCTATCAATTACAGCAGGCGCCAAGTGTATGATACAGGTATGAAGAACTTCTGCTTACAAGATATGTGTATGGTTTTCAGAACCGAGTCTGCGTTACTTTGCACCTTCTATATTGTTCTAATGGTTAAACAATGCGATTTGGTTATCAGATACGGGCTCAGAGATGGCGCTATTTTAATTCCAAAACGGATAGTAAAATAAAATCAACTTAAAAGCGCAAGTCTCTTGGTTTCCTCAGGTCAAAGCATTTACCATCAGTCACAATGACACTTTCATGTCAATGATTGATGAAGTATAATTTTTCACTCTGTTATCTTTAGTATTTTACTTTGCTTAGTACATTGCACACTCATTTACTTGATATTTGGCAGTAATAAATTTTTGAATATTTGTACTACCTTATGAAGAAAGTAATATTTGGAACACTTTAACGATGTTGCTATTTATCTTCCAGTTGACTAGCTTATAAATGTTTTGGGTTAGTTTCAAATTAATTTTCCTATTCGTCATATTTATACCTTGCACACAAAATGTACCTGCCACATTAAGGGACAGATCAAACACAATGATGTACATGGTTTCACTACATCGCCATCTTCCTCCTCCGACTGACCTCCAAACCCCACCTTCCAAGTTTCAAAGGATATTTGGAATTAAATGAGAAAATATTGGATGAGACTAAGGCACTAAATACTTACTGTGAATGAGCTGTGAATTACAAGCGAGTGATGTAAAGCAGTAATGATTTACAAAATTAAATTATTCTTTAAAATTAAATCAAATTATGTTAAATAGATTTGTGTTGTTTATATTTCCAAACGGGAAGGTGGCTTGACTTTTAATGGTGAACTAGGGGAAAGTAATTGAGTCAGTTGAAATGATTGAGAGCAGACTTTGTTGACCTTTACTATAGTAAAGATTAGAATGACAAAACCGTCTATTCTACTCCGAAATCACCGAATTGGGGTGACAACTGGCTTATTGTGTACCACTACAAATCATTGTCTCACTCTTTGCCTGTTTTAGTCGTTGAAAATAAACAACCATAAAATTCGTAACAGTTCCACATGGCTAGCAGTAGTCTTATTAGATTAGATTAGATTAATACTTGTTCCATAGATCATATATGCGACATTTCGTCATGATGTGGTACGTGTTAGTTAAGTAAATGTTGTCTACACTTGACAATCTATATTTTACGGATTTTTTATTACTTTTTTTTATTTCTTTCTTTTTTTTAAGTTTTATCTAAAAATTCATCTATATTGTAGACGGAGTTGCCATTCAGACATTCCTTTAAATTCTTTTTAAATACTAGTTGGCTATCTGTCAGACTTTTGATGCTACTTGGTAAGTGACCAAAGACTTTTGTGGCAGCATAATTCACCCCATTCTGAGCCAAAGTTAGATTTAACCTTGAATAGTGAATATCATCCTTTCTCCTAGTGTTGTAGCTATGCACACTGCTATTACTTTTGAACTGGGTCAGATGGTTAATAACAAATTTCTTGAGTGAATATATAAATTGTAAAGCTACAGTGAAGATCCCTAGATCCCTAAATAAATGTCTGCAGGATGCTCTTGGATGGGTTCCAGCAATTATTCTGATCACACGCTTTTGTGCAACGAATAATTTTTTACTCAGTGTTGAATTTCCCCAGAATATGATCACACATGAAAGCAATGAATGCAAATAGGTGTAGTAAGCGAATTTACTGAGATGTATGTCACCAAATTTTGCAATGACTTTGATAGCATAAGTAGTTGAACTCAAACGTTTCAGGAGATCTTCAACATGTCTCTTCCAATTCAGTCCCTCGTCGATGCACACACCTAAAAATTTTGAATATTCTACTTCTGCTCCAGATTTATGTTCAAAGCCTAAATGTATTAATGGTGTCATGCCATTTACTGTATGAAACTGTATATATTGGGTCTTATCAAAGTTTAATGACAGTCCATTTGTAGAGAAACACTAACTTTCTGAAAGATATTATTTACAATTTCATCAGTTAATTCCTGTTTGTCAGGTGTGATAGCTATACCACAAAGTACTAGCATAGCATCTTCGTGAATGTAGAATGGCAAGTCATTAATTTATATTTAGAACAGCAAAGGACCCAAGACAGAACCTTGTGGGACCCCATTTTTTGATAATTCCTCAATTAGAAGAATTAATTGTTTCATCTATATCATGTGAACTGCTTATTTCATCTTTCTTCACTCTTCCAGTTAAGTATGATTTAAACCATTTGTGCACTGCCCCACTCATACCACAATACTTAAGCTTATCTAGAAGAATCCCATGATTTACACAATCAAAAGCCTTTGAGAGATCTAAAAAAATCCGAACTGGTGATGTCCGGTTATTCATCAGTGAAGGTACAGCATTTTCAGTTGAAAAGTTTTTATGAAAACCAAACTGACATTTTGTTAGAACATTATTTTTACTAATATGTGAAGTAACTCGAGAATACATAACTTTTTACAAAAAAATTTGGATGAACCTGTCATAAGTGAGATGGGGCGGTAGTTGTTGACATCGGACGTATCCCCTTTTTTATGCAAAGTTTTAATGATAGCATATTTCAGCCTATCCGGGAAAATACCCTGCTTTAAAGAGCTATTACAAATATGACTAACAATCCTGGGAACAATGTTTTAATCCCCTGCTGGAAATGTCATCAATTCCATATGACCCTTTTACTCTTGTCTGAGTTCATTATTTTCCAAATTTCTGAAGGAGAGGTGGGTGGAATTTCATTGTATTAAATTGTGTTGTTATGACCTCTTCCATTAACTGCCTTGCTCCTTCTAATGAACATTTAGATCCTATTTTCTCTGCAACATTTAAAAAGTAATCATTAAAATGATCCCTTCCATTCATAATGGTGCCTTTAAGAACGAGGCTGACTGCAGTTCGTTACAGGATTGGGGTGAACCTCTATGCTTCGTAGCCGACGGATATGCTCTGAATGCTCTGAGCCAGTATGCGTAAAATTTCCATTAATGTGTAGTACCACTTATGGACCAGATACAGGGAAAACATGGATTATAGATACAAATCGCAACATTCTGTAATACCAAAAGTGCTATATGTGGCCTTAATAACTGCAGTTTGCACGGAATGAAAAATACGTTGGGTGTCTCCTTCATGAAACTGAAATCGGTGCTAATCTGACGTCTCCACGGTCTCACAATCGTCTAGGATGCAACTTATATGCTTACGAGAGGAACAGAAACGCTGGAAACGACATCGGACTGTTAGGAAAGGCATTCGGGGCAGTCATCTGCTGCCAAACGCCGTAACACCAAATAGAGCTTGTGTCCAACATTGATTTCTATACTTATTTAGCGCATTGTTTCTTTTTTGCTAGCGCTGACAAGTGTGCCCAAACGCCGCTTCTCTCGATCTGTTAAATACAAGCCGTCCGTCTGTAGTGAGAGCTAATGTCTCAAATTTGTTATTCAAATGTTTGTAAATCTAAGGCACTTCATTGTTGCGGTTATCAGTCCCTTGGCTTACAAACTACTTAAACTAACTTATGCTTAGGACGAAACACACACACATCCCTAGGGAGAACTCGAACCTCCAACGCCGAGCAGCCCCGCGCTTAACAGCAAGGCGCCTTAGAGCGCACGGCCACTACACCTGGGCAAATTTGTAATTAAAATATTCAAATGTTTGTAAATCTATCGGACCAAACTGCGTGGTCATCAGTCCGTAGCTTACAAACTACTTAAACCTAGGTAAACTAACCTACGGACAAACACACACACACACACACACACACACACACACACTCATGCCCCAGGGAGGACTCGAACCTCCACGGCGAGTGACAGCGCGCTCCGCAGCGAGGTGCTTTAGACCGCTCGGCTAATCCACCGCGGCCATAAATGAATGAACTCAAAATTAGATTCCACAGTAAGATCCAATACGTTGGCAAACCCCGAGTCTTTTTTAATTTCAGTTGCTACGTTAGTCTATGTTTATTCCATCGCTCGTCTATAACTGTTATCGATATCGTAATATCAATAATCGTACCACTTTAGTGACACACAACTTAAGTGTAATTCTTTCAGACAAGATTCAATTACCATCACTTAAGAAAAATTCATTTACACTTCTTGATTCAATATTTAGAAATCTTTTTATACATTTTAATTTAAATATCTGTGACATACGTAATACCACATAATTCAATATTACAAATCACTGTTTTATCGAGTCTTCATCTCAATACGGAATGCAAAAAAAGACTACATTTTTCACTTACATTTTTATATGCATTGTTAATGTTTTAATAAAATGTCAATCGCGGTCTGCAACAGCATGCAATTTCTTCCAGTTCAGCGCGCCTACCTTCTGCTAATCAACGACAGCGACCAGAATTTTCTCGCTGACGTCGGCGGAGAACCTGTTAAAAAAATGTTAAAATGTTTGTAAAGTCTATGGGACTTAACTACGGAGTCATCAGTCCCTAAACTTACAAACTACTTACGAACTAGAACGGCACAAATATCCATGCCCGAGGGGGGATTCGAACCCCCGCCCGTAGTGGCCGTGCAGACCGTGACTGGAGCGCCTTAGTCTCCTCGGCCACCGCGGCCGGCGAGAACCTGTTACTGCGTACTGCTGCAGCTCCGTCGTTACAAATGAAACAAACAAAGGCGAATAAAATTCACACAAATACATGTTCTCAAAAATTAATAACATTCAGAACAATATATTCCGTGATTAATTACTGAATAACTGGGAAATTGAGCTTTATGAGGCAACTAGTGGACGGTTAAATACATTTCCCACTGCACCTTACCGTCTATAAGTTGTATGTGTGAGTATATTGGTATCTTTATCCGTGCATGACGCTATCCCTGGGAGTTTGTCATTTCAGTGTAGCTACAGATAGCGCTGAGGGCTTGGTGTGAGCGTCTCTTGATGAAGCTGGCTGCGGAAGTGCGGCGCGCTGGTGTGGTCGTACGGAGCCGCCCTGAGGCCGCGTGACCTGCTGGAGGCGGTGGTGCCGCGGCCTGGTGATGGATGCGGGGGGTAGGGGCGGCGGGGGCGGCGGGGGCGGGGGCGGGGGTGGTTGAGTGATGTGCGGCCGGCGGCTGCCTGGCAGCAGATCCCGCCGCCAGGAGGCGCTGCCAACCCATCACCGCAGACTTAGCCAAGCGCGGGCCTCCGCCTCACCTGCCATAGACTGCACCCGAGCCAACTCTCATCTACACACCGATAACTAGACTGCGCATCTTTAGGTTATAACTTATTCTTTTCCTGAGTTCCTACTTGCAAATAAACTTGTACTTACGCATTTCGTGACTAATTAAAACCTAATAGGGGAAAATCGGGTAAGATGGCAACATCCTCTCCGGGGAACACCACCTTGACAAAGCACTCTCCGTGCTGGTGGAGAGGCTTGAACATCCGTGGGAAGCTGAGGGCTACACCGAAGGTAGAGAACCTACTGCCAGAAAGACCTAAGCTGATGGATGAGACTAAGAGTGTCCCACAACGTCCCATCTTCTCATCTTCCTTATCCTCTCCCAGTCCTTCCCCATTTCCCTTCCCAACCCAAGGTGTGATGCGATCCGTGGCGAGGGGTGCGTGGCACATGGGTGGATGCGTCTCAAACGGAGCCTCAGGGATACTGGGCTACCTCCCTGAGTAAGTAGCCTTGCACCGCGCGGGGTTATCGTGGTGTGGACCATATAAATCCCCAAATATCGTGGGACTAAGATGAACACGGAGAAAAAAACTATTTTAAAAGAATCTGAGGGGCAATCTGAGACCTCAGATACTCAGAAATCGGGATCAGGACCGATGGAGTGCACTCCTACTTCTCAGTCAGGGTCTAGACCTGAGCAAGAAGTGGGAACTGTAACAGAGAAGTTGGACCAGATTAGGATTAAGGCCTTGTCTGGGGCTCAGAGGAGGAGACGTCCTAAGGAACAGAAGCATAGGATGGAAAAGAATGGCTTCCTAAACATAAGTGGTGGGAATCAAAAGGGCTTGAGCCCAAGACCCCCAAAAAGAAACTGCCTCAGGTCGAAGGGGATACACAGACCCCCTCGACATCAAAGAAAGGTGGCAAGAGGTTTAGGGAGGAATCTAAGACTCCCTCCTCTCTGAACAAGCGTGATCCTGAAAGATTGAGGCAGGAAATAGGGAAACAGACCTATAGTACTGCAGTCTCCGTCTTTAGAATGGCGGTTGTCCAAGAAGGATACTCACTGGTAAGCATCACCTTGCAGCAGGAGGATCTCATGCAGATGGCCCTCATTGAAGAGATTGGGGTGGACGCTGGTCCAGGACCCAAATTCAGGAGGGTCTATCTAGATCGTGGTGCCCTCATTTTTGTCTGCGAGGGGGAGCACTCAGCAGAATGGCTTAAGTACAAGGTGCCCATGATATCCCCATGGGAGAATGCGAAGCTGCTGGTCAAGACAGCAGCCAAACTCCTGAAGACCACAAAGGTATCAATATGGGTACCAAAGATCCTTAAGGATGTCTCTCCAAAGACTGTGTTCGAGAAAATAAGGGTCCAGAACCCAAAAGTATCGACAGAAGATTGAAGGGTAATTAACCAAAACGTCGTTCCCGGACGAACTCTGGTGGTGGAGGTCGGAGAGAAGTCCCTGAAGGCATTGCGAAAGCAAGGCCTCAAACTGTTTTTAGGGTTCTCGCAGGTCGGCGTCAGGGTAATCAAAGACCTTAAAGGCAATAATGGCAGCAAGATGGGGACTGGAAGTGCTGCAGGTAAACCTGCAGCACAGTAAAGGGGCCACTGCAGCCCTGAGCCGTCGCCTGGGGAGACAGGAGGTGGACGTGCCCTGATACAAGAACCCTATTTATACAAAGGGGGTGTATCGGGCCTTGGTGGTACTGGAGGTAAGCTGATTTATGCCAGAAATCTCAAAAACTCCAGAACATGCATTTATGTTAGAAATGGAATACCTTTCTTACCAATGATGGATTTTTGTTCCAGGGATCTGGTGACCATCAGGATGCAGCAACGTGAGGAAGATATCACGAGGGAAATTGTTTTGGCCTCAGCATACCTTCCTTACGAAGACAGCTCTCCTCCTCTTTGGAAGTGAGGAGACTGACGGAAGCCTGCCATCGGCAAGGTGACGAACTGTTGTTGGGATGTGATGCCAATGCCCACAATCTATCGTGGGGCAGCAAGGACAGCAACAGTAGAGGTGAGCACCTTCTTGAATTTCTCCTATCTAACAACTTGGAGATCCTGAATAGGGTTGATGAACCTACATTCAGGAATAGCAGAAGGGAAGAAGTAATTGACATAACTTTTGGTTCCATGATGAAGGGAAGTTACGTATATTAAATTCAAGGTTGATATGGGAACCAGACAGACCATGACCTATAGGAACCCCAGGAAAACGGACTGGGAGACATCTAGGAAAGACCTTGACTTCAACCTATCGGAAATTAAAACTTTAATAAGGAATCCAGCATAGTTTGAGGAAGTAGCAGAGGCCATAAACTCTGCTATAGTGACTTCATACCAGGACAACTGCTCAATCACCAAGAAGTGCACAATTAGAATTGTACCTTGGTGGAATAATAACCTGGAAATGCAAAGGAAACAGGTACGGAGACTGTTTAACCTTGCGAAGCGCAAAGGACAATGGGCAAAGTATCGTGAGGCCCTTGTCAATTACAATCTTGCCATCAGACGGGCAAAGGAGGCATCCTGGAAGGTATTCTGTGAGGAAGTGGAGGGCACAGCTGCTAAAGCGAGACTTCATAAAATCCTCACTAGGGTACCAACTAATCCAGGAGGAACATTGAGGAAGGAGGATGGGGAGTATAGAAAGACAACACATGAAACGCTGGAACTGCTCCTCAAGACTCACTTTCCTCAATATACTCTGGGGAAAACTCAGACCAGAATGCGATTCCTGAGAGACAACGGTTCTCAGGTATTTGCAAAGAGGACTGGGATTTGGCCAAGGAGTGTGTCGATCTCAGTAAGGTCTGATGGGCGGTGGGAACATTTCAACCGTTCAAGTCACCTGACCCCGATGGAATCTTTCCAGCTCTCCTGCAAAAAGCGGGAGAAAATCTTATTAGATTCCTATGCAGGTTATTCAGGGTTAGCCTAGCAGCAGGAATCATTCCCATTGCCTGGAGGGCAGTGAAGGTTGTCTTCATTCCTAAACCAGGGAGAATTGATCATACCAAGGCCAAGGATATGAGACCAATCAGCCTGTCCTTCATTCTTAAGACATTGGAAAGCTGGTTAATGTGCATGTTGGAGAAAGGAGGTTAAGTGGGGCTCCTCTACATTCAAACCAACATGCATATCAGCCAGGTAAATCATGTGAGACAGCTCTCCACCAACTCGTTGGGAAGGTGGGGAAAGCACTATACATTCAGGAAATAGCCCTCTGTATCTTCCTGGACATCGAGGGGGCTTTTAGCAACACGACCTTCGATTCCATGGTTAGGGCAACAGAGGTGCATGACCTTGGGACCACTATACGTAGGTGGACTAGGGACATGTTCAGTGGAAGAAAGGTAGAAGCTATCATGATGAATGAAAAAATGGTAATCAACACCACTAGGGGTTGCCCGCAAGGAGGAGTTCTTTCCCCTTTATTGTGGAATCAAGTGGTGAATGATCTCATTGGAGAATTAAACTCTAGGCAGTACTTTTTCCAAAGATACGCAGATGATCTTGTCATAGTAATACTTGGCAAATTTGCTGACACAGTAAAGAATATGGCACAAGGTGCGTTGGACATTGTGCAAGACTGGTGCAGAAAACAGGATCTGGGGTTAGTCCTAAGAAGAGTGTTGTTGTACCATTCACAAAGAAGCATATACAACATTCAAGTTGGAATCTAAAGCTTTTCAATGAAGCGCTAGGGACAGTGAAATATCTAGGGGTTACCCTAGATGAGAAACTGACATGGACCCCTCACATCAGGAATATTTGCTCCAAGGCAAAAGGTACCAGGAGAGCTTGTGCAAAAATTGGGACCTGAGCCCCAAGGGTATGCACTGGATATACACCACAGTGATTAGACCCAGGATCACCTATGGGGAGGTCGTGTGGTGGAAGAAGGCAGAACAGCAGATTGCTGCTAAGGAGGTTGGTAAGGAGCAGAGATTAGCCTGCTTAGCCATAACAGGCGGAATTAGCAGCACACCAATTGCTGGGATGGAAAACATGCTGGATATGCCCCCATTACACCTTTGGGTCAAGATGGAGGCAGCGGCTGGTGCATACAGACTCGAATCTGGCAACAACTGGAACTCTTTGGGATATCCAGAATCACACACTAAAATAGTGAGTGAGGTAAATATAGGAAACGTTGGGAAAATGCCAGCCGACTATATTATAACCCCATACTGCTTCAACGAGCCTTTCAATATAACAATTGGAAGTAGGGAGCAGTGGGAGAAAATAGTTCGACACCGTACGGGGGATATTGTCTGGTTCACTGACGGGTCAAAATCAGACCAAGGTGTTGGGGCCGGGGTATATGGGGTGCAGCCCAGACTGGAGGGCGTGATCTCCCTAGGAAAACTGGCCTCAGTATTCCAGGCCGAAATCACTGCCATCAGGGCGTGTGTGGAGGAGAATTTGCGTAGGTTCTACAAAGATCGTAGCATCTATATCTATTCAGACAGCCAGGGAGCCCTGAGATCACTGGCAGCTCCTGCAACAAGGTCTAAAATTGTTTCAGAATGTCACACGGTTCTGGTGGAGCTAGTGGAAAGCAATAGAATAAACCTATTGTGGGTCCCTGGCCACTCAGGGATCAGTGGCAACGAACATGCCGACAGATTAGCCAGGATGGGGGCAGAGACTCCATTTATTGGACCGGAACCTGTCCTGACAATCACCAAGGCAATGATCAAACTGGAGCTACGTAACTGTCTCAGAAGACAGCACGTAGAATATTGGACCAAAGTCCATCAATAAAAACATGGCAAGGTAATGATGCCAAAGCCGTGTTTTAAAAGAAGCTCTGCAATCTTGGGTCTGAACAGGAGAGAGATTAGACTCATGGTTCGATTGCTGACAGGCCATGGGAATTTCAAAAAACACCTACGTACTATGGGAATAACAGAAGAGGACCCTAAATGTAGGATCTGTGATGACGGTGATGTAACTGCATCACATCTAATCTTCGAATGCATTGCATTGGAGAATAAAAGGCACAGAATATTTGGGACAACCAGACCCGAAGAAATTGTGTCTAATAAAGAACTGGTAAAGGGACTCATTGCACTGTTCAAGGGCATTGGTTGGCGATATCGCACAATAAACTCTGTTTCGTTGGGGGCAGTGGCGGGTTGGACCAAGACTGTTTTGGCTTCCCTGGAAAAATCAATCAATCAATCAAGATGGCGACATTAACGTTTATTATATTTTCTCCTGGCTCTTACATTGAAATCAGATATTTTATTTATGGAAAAACGATTGCTGAATGTATCTCCTTTGTAATAAAGCTCTTAAACATTTCCAAAGACTGAAGATTTTTTTAGCTAGAACTGTTTTTGTTAGCGACAGTACCATTCGTCGACTTGCCCTACAGATAGGGTAAGATGACGAAATGAACATTTTATTCAGAAATCAAGACCTGCTATCGATGCTCATCTACTTATCAAAAGAGAGACAGTCATAACATTTCTCCTTTGCATCCCTGTAATTTATGCCCGTACACTGAGCACAGCCTTCTTCATCAATATGGTGTTTTTTTTTTTTTTTTTTTTTTTTTTTTTTTTTTTTTTTTTTTTTTTTTTTTTGCATGTTGAGGATAAGGAGCTTCATGGGAGTTGAACTTCCTAGCGGCGCCTTTAACAAGCTTACCATTTCTTACACGCTGCATCCCCTCTTTCAATGACGCCTTGCTCCATGTCTCTCACCTTGTCTTCCTTATGAACTGCATAATTCGTCATCTTAACCGCAGTCGACATTTTGGATTCAGACTTATACATGCACACAGTCTTACATAATACATTCATTAAACTGTTATTAAAACATCAGTAAATCCACAAGGTTTAAGATGAATCAACTGATATTCATTAATACGAAAGTATTACTTGCATGTAACTTATTTAAATCGCAGGAAAAACAGCATCCACTTCCTAGCCTCTGTTTTCAACAAAAAAAAGTGACCGAGCAGTTCTGTTTCAAGAGACACGACTGCAGAGCGTGCTAAGGAAGCGGTACCATAGTTCAAATGTTAAATTGTTTGTTAAGCTTAAGGGACTTAACGCAGGGTCATCAGTCCCAAAACTTACAAATTACTTATGAACTAGCTTATACTAAAGACGACACAAACATCCATGCCCGAGGGGGTATTCGAACCCCTGACCGTAGCGGCCGCGCAGACTTTGACTGGCGCGCCGCAGACCGCTCGGTCACTGCGGCCGGCGTACCTTAGTTCACGTAAAACTATCTGTAGATGTATCGGAGAAATTCAAATTTCGTCATCTTCGACTCCTCGTCAACTTACCCCACCATCCCCTAAGCTAATTTTATAGCTCCTAAAATAACCTATTACGTCGCTAAATCTATTTTTGCCTTTTTCATTTTTAAAATGCTAAAAGGCCCCTGTTTCTTCTATTTTTAAAGGACTTGGTTCGAAATATCGGAAGTAGAAGCACGTCTGTACCGGCATAGTTTAGCGTTGCGTAAAAATTATTTAGACGATGCTTATACAGACGCACTGCAAATAATCCGATAAGGTATTGCGGAGTTCTGAATATGTATTTCTGTAGATGAAACTACGGGACACTAGAGAAGTGATTGTTGGCAAGTTAGATGCAGATCGCCATTCAGCGCTTATCTGATTTTTCCAAGCAACGCTCCAAGACTTAAGAACAAATAATGGCACACTTTGTCAACACTTGGTTGAACTTGCTATATTCAAATAGTGTAGATGAAAATAAAGTGCGTCTGGCTTTAAAATGTGCAACACAATTAGTCGAAGAGCCCTCAATTCAGCGAGACATGGCTTACATTACTACAAACTAACATGACGGCAGTTATTTCCGAATTATAGGTTCAGGTAGACCTATCACGAGACTATTGCTTTTCTGGAGGAAATGAAAAACAAAATAATTGAAGTGCCAGGTGAAGTAGGAGAAAAAGTACGGGAAAAAATTAAACAGGTTTACCAGAACAATGTCGGTATGGAGGGCTTTCGACAGAACTTCAGTTCCACTGAATGCTGCATTCCTGTCCAAAATGTATCGAAAGTGAAGTACGTGCGATCACATTCGTGCCTGTTGAAAGTTTACTGTTGTTCAATTCTGAGTTACTCAGTAGGTTAATATGAGCTGCTACTCAGGTTCCGAAGTGGAACAACAAAATTAAACATACAAATTCACATAACCCACACCTGAAGCAGACGATCGGCAGAGTTGAAGTAACATTTGCATCGGCCAGTCCCAGATGGGGACAGCCAAATCTGACTAAGCTTTAATTAAAATTGTGGAGGGGTGCTAAAAGAAATAGAAAATTCAAATAACAATTTATGTATTCTGAAAACGTTTAAGAAATAGGGAGACCAGTTTAAAACAATAAAAGCACACACCTCAAACATTTAAAAGGGGAAAATTAACAATAAAATTAATAAATGGCCCATTCGATTGCCCACCTTTTATGAAATTTACTTATTAAGAAAATATGTGTCGATTCGTGTGAGTAGACACACATTCATTCACACGCACTCGCCAAAGCTCACGCGACACTTATTCAAACAGCGGTCTGCGTCTGCAGCAGTGAAATATTGGAAGAGATCTGCCAGCTTGAAGCACGCGCACGTATTGAAATAAGAAAACTTGATTCTGATATGCCGAAGTATGGACACGTGGCTGACCACCGGTTACTGTACTGGGTCAATATTCTGAAAGTCTCAAAATGCGAAATAAAAAGGAATAAAATCACCACATGCGGAATAATTGAATGAATATAACAATTGCTAACATGATCCGCCTGATGGGCACAAAAGCAACTTGATGAACGGTATCGGATTCACAACGGCCAGTCCACGTGGCATAACTAGCAGACAAAGAAAGCTCGTTACAATTTAAATAATTCACAACGAAAACTATCGCGAAAGCAAGGCACTGCTTAATCATAGTTACGAACCAGACTAATCATTATCAAGGAATTTAATCCTAAAAAGAGCTACAGAATAGAGGCACACGCGGTTCGACTATCTTTATCACACGTTACATAATAAAACTTTACCACTACAGATGGCAGCTCTAACTGAAATATTCGTCGCGAATCGCGCACGAAATACTGGAACATATTAAGGCTGCTGCGAGCATTTCAACTCAGAATCGAACACCACACAAAGAAAATCTGGACCTCAGTCCCCAGACCACCAGTCCAACTCACCACCTTATCTGAAGCATCCCTCCAGGCAGAACGCCTAAGCAATCCCGTGTTCCGACGGTCGGAAGGAGAGGGTAAACTCTGGAGCATCTTTGCGAGTGGCTACTCAATAGCTACTTTGGGCCAACGATAATATCGCTGGAGAAACATGGCTGTAGCAGACGATACTTCGAATACAGACATGCAGAGATGTAACCAGCGCGTCTGCGAGGTGCGGGGCAGCACTCTACATGAATACGGCGGTGCGCAAGGCTAGAGACACCTTACACAAACACACACACACACACACAAACACAAACATAATCATTCAAAGGCGATGTCAGTTACAGAGAACACAATTCAGCATATAAAATATTAAAAAAGTATTAAAAGAATAGGACGCGATTTTGCGGCACCATGTAATGGTTGCATAAGTAAGTTACATAGTTGTATGGCTACATAATCAAAGAATTAACTCATTGAATAACATGAAACAGGTTTACAGCATCATGTGGACGTGTTTCACTGTACAACGTTCGTTCTTTGCACATGGTTGCTTTTGTCTCGAAAATGTACAAAAGGTTTGAGTCGTTTGTTGTGTAGCCAGTTAAGGTCTGCAAGTTTGAATCCACTGGTTTATACAGCGTTTATTAAACTGTGTAGGCCTATTACATGTATTTTAACGTATGGCTTCTGATCTACACCGTATTTTTATCTACAAAAAATATAAAGTTTCTTTGTCTATTTCATCATTAATGTTGTGTGATGTTTTTGTTATTGTTAAATGAATAAAAATCAAGTCAACACTACGTATTTTACTTTACGATTGTTTCGTCTAATGAGTTCTCTTCAGAACCTATTTTAGATTTTGTTTGGCCTAAATGAAGTAATGAAAGTGCCTATTTTAGGTGTCTAAAATGCTCCTTTTACGATCTAAAATCCGCGGTCTACTGATAACTTTTCATCACTCACATTTCTGAATAAACAGGGTGGTCTAAAGTCGCAGTATACCCATTTTATTTCAAACAGTCTGCAAGAATTGGAAAACTTGAATATTCGAGTAAGGGTGAGCTCGTCTACGTTTTTCGGTATGTAGGGAAAATATGGGCATGTAACACCAAGACAAAGGTTTTAATTTTTCTTTATTTTTTAAATAAAAGGGTAAACGTGACAATGATAGTGAGAAAATAATACTTTTACACATATAAATCACAAATAAAATATCCTATTAGACCATTAGAATGGCTACAATAAAGACCAAAGGTTGATACCTGTTTCAATTTATTTCATCAACAAGGCACGTTGCAACATACCAAATATTTCTCAAAACATTCTTTATTTTTGTGGAAATGGCATCCATAGTTGCTTTTATAATTGTGAAGGGTGATACTTGTCCATCTATGCAACGACAAGTAAGATGCGACTTTTCTCATCAGATGCGTTTCCTTTTAATGACACTACATCTTCAGTGGTCTGTAATCATATATATGTGCATGTAATTTGTTTTCCTTTTTGGATCGAAAACAGTTCATTAGCCAAGACTTGTAAAATACTGATTTGTTACTTAGGGAAATTTTAGTCCTGCTTTTTTGCTTTACATCACGGGGTGTCGATTTGTTTCATGCTGTACCGCAGTATCTTCTATCTGCATTACTATTTTTTGCACAAATTTCCATTTCACTGATGCACTGTCCATAACAGCGTGTTTCACAAATCAGACGTACTTTTTTTGAATGTGACTGAGTCTGGACAGTGTGTTGTTGTAGTATTGACAACATCGCAATTGTAATTTTTTTTTACCTATTTTTACTTTTAATGATTTTTTTTATAGAAGGACAAAGATTGGCTGCAAGATGGTTGAACCTGGAAACTTTACACCTACTATTCAGCCAGTCATATCTGTTCTTTCCCCCCCCCCTCCCGCAAACAGTAATTGCATATATCTTACATCTCAGTAGTACTACTTCACTTTATCAACACTTCAGTAAAAACTAAACTCTCTACCCTTTAACCATCACCCCAACACTTGCTCTCTACTCCTATCATACATCACACTCTGCAAAACGTTCAAATGTTTGTTAAGCTTATGGGACTTAACTGCGGGGTCTTCAGAATGGGCTTTTTGTTGTTGTTGTTGTTGTTGTTGTTGTTGGGGGGGTTGCCATCCTCACTTCTTGCCCGTCCTTGCTCCCGCCATTGCTCGCCTTCCTCGGCAAATACTTTGTGAAAATAGTTACTGAATAGGTTCATAGCTACGTATACAGTTGAAAAATCAGATTAATAGAAAAAATTGTACTCCCTAATTTCGATATTATACTGTTGGATACTATATGAATTTTCTTTAGGTCTCCTCCAGCCGAACGAAGATTTCAAAGTTCGTCTTCACGTAGATTGCTGCCAAATGTAATTTGTTCCACAATATTTGGATTGTCCTGTCCAGTTTCATACCTTATTGCGTCAGTATCAGCTCTATTGAGTCATATGATAACTTTGAGACCCCTGGTTCTGGAAAGTACCTTTTTGTTTGTGTTCGATATCTTTTGCACATTAGGAATTTCAGAAGGAAAGTAAATGTCCCTTTTGTGAAAGTCCAGACTACAAATGCAAAGGTCGTGGGTTCGATCCCCACCATGTCCTAGGATTTTTATCTGTCACTTTCCCCTTCTTTCACCTCTGACAGTGTTGCTGATGTGAAGAATACCGAGTAGCACCGTGGTTCGGAACCCACGTTAAATTGTAGGTCTCCCTATTACTGGCTGGGTAAGTCAGTTCGAAGGTCGGAGGAAGGCAACGGCATACCACCTCCTAACAGGAACATGCCTAGTAAAGCACTGTAGTGTTCAAACCAATCTTCGGATTGCTGACTGCTTTACCTTTTTTAAAACTAATTTCCTCTTCTATGACATTTTATTTTGCACTCGACTTCTGTGTATGGGGAGCAAATTTTCTTAGGAATAAACGTATAAACACGAAACAAAAACAAAACCATAAAAGTAAAAGTACTTTCTTGGAAAATTAAGTGTATCAAAGTGTATCATCTTCCAATCTACACCAATTTCATTTACTTTGTATCTTAGTATAATCATTGTGTCTTAATTTCTAGTTACTGACATGGAGAAAAAAAATTGGGTTCTTTGACATCAAAGTAACTGCAAATTTCATTTGTCGACACTTACATGTTGTTTCAGGGTTCTGCTGAGGTCTTCACGGCTACCGTAGTAGTCCACGAAGTCCCCATCGCACTTCACCCTCAGCAGCAATCTCCTACTTTAGCATACATCTACCACAGAAATCCTTCTATCCCCCTCCTCGTTTCTCGAATACAATTCGCAGCATGTTGCCAGAAGTTGATGTTTGATTTTTCCTCTGATATATTTTATAGTATTCTGCTCGTAAATATTCTCTATATTCCAATAAACTTTCTTCCCCCTTTATATTTATAATGTAATTAACGTAATTTCCGAGTAACCATAAGTTGGCAGTCTTTGTCTGAGATGGAAAAGAGACTTCCTCCGGGGAAAATACTATATTTGAATTGATGTCAGTCCCACCACTTCGTCTGAGGAAGGCGACTTGCATTTTAATTTCTTGCCGTGTAAGTCTGTACCCTTGACAAACAAAATAGTGATCTACTAACGCGTCAATTCCATTTCATTTATGGCATCTGTTTCTGTCGCTGCGAACTATT
Organism: Locusta migratoria; assembly: GCA_026315105.1. NCBI lineage: Eukaryota > Metazoa > Arthropoda > Insecta > Orthoptera > Acrididae > Locusta > Locusta migratoria. Next base: position 361,173,857 of record CM048745.1, on the reverse strand, counting down.
ACATATGATATCTCGTTCGTACCAACGATATTATTTAAACTCTGTACCATGTTGACTGCATTTCTGATGTGTTTTTTACTTATATTTTGCCAAATATTTTTCCAATTTATTTTAGGTTTTTCTATCTCCACCTTAATCTGGTTGTCCTTGGCTCTTATTTTTTGAGCATATATTTGCTGTTCCTCTTGTTAATATACTGTACAATGCATTGCATTTGGCTTAGTTCGAAGTAAATGTGCCGATTATGCTTGAATTTATAGTAAATTGTGCTGATGTCACTTGGTAGCCGAAGGATTTTAGGCGCAAAGAGTTTCAATAATTTAGAAGTTATACTGTTTGTATAAGTTTCAGTATGTTGCAACAACCTTTTTATAAATATAAATAAAACATTGGTTTTCTGTTGAATATATGTTAATCCAAGTCCTCCCTCTTCCGTAGTTGGGGTCACTGTTCCAGCAGCTACTCGAAATATATGACGTTGCCAGAGGTATCGGCAAACTGTTGCCGTGATAGCTTTCGCTACTTCTATAGGTATTCATAAAGTTTGCCCTATTTAAGTTGCTTTTGATAAAACTGCACAATTAATTAATTTAATTTTTTGCTTGATAGTTCAATAACTTACTATGAGGGGCCCACGAATTTTGTCCAATTTTTTTTCCAGTTGGAGGCTATTGTTCGAAGAGGGCCGCGGTGGAGTAGCCGAGCGGTCTAAGGCGTCTCACTGCGGAGCGCGCGGTTGCTCGCCGTGGAGGTTCGAGTCCTCCCTGGGGCATGGGTGTGTTAGTTTACCTAGGTTTAAGTAGTTTGTAAGCTACGGACTGGTGACCACGTAGTTTGGTCCGATAGATTTACAAACATTTGAACATTTGTTCGAAGAGGGCATCAATGGAGGGTAAGACCCAAAGCAATGTGTTGCTCAACGCACTGGGGATCCTCCGTTTGATGATGCAAGGGTCTGTCTGAGAGTCTGTGGAGGATGTCTCGGGTGCCACTTGTTCCTTCTTATATGGAAGCCTTTTCAGATTACCAATTTGCATTTCTATATTTAGGTCTTTCTGTGTGGTATTACTAGATTTAAGGTCCTCGTGTGGGTTGTCCTGTTTACGTCGATTCCCTTTCCTATTTCCTCTTCTGACTTCTTCTTTTTTGGATATCGCTTTCAGTAGGGTATCATTTGTCTGCATGTGACTGTCTGTCGCTTTCTCGAAATCCATTTTAGATGTTTAGGAAGTCTGTAGGCCTTCAAGTTAACGGAATAGCGGCTTCCACCTTCGGAGTCTGTGTAGACAGATCACCTGCACATACGGTGGGGCTTCTCCGACACAGGATGTTTCATTTGTTTCCATGGCTGGTGGCTCGCGTCACTGGTCCGTGTTTCCTCTATGTGACTCGGATCTGCGTTGTCTCCTGGTTCGGCAAGTGCGGACACAACTTCCTCCTGCCCAGCGGGGACGCGCGAGTACGTGGTGGCAGCGTACCTCAGCTTGAGGCTGACCGCCTGGCCGGGCACCGCGGGCTCTGCAGCCGGCAGCTGGGGGACGCGCCTATTGTTCATTCGCTCCTAATGTGCTCCGTGGAATTGCACAGGGCGCACGTTCTGGGCTGTCCGTCGTAGATTATTAAAGCACGGTAGCCGCACAGATTTATCTATGACGGTATGTGCTTGTAAAGTTAGATCTTCACTTGACAGACGCCGTTTAACACCGGAAATATGTAGGCCTCTGACCATTTTTCAGAAATAATGGAATTTATTCTGCCGTAGAGTCTAAGAACTTTGTTGATTTCCTCGTCTGGCATTTCAAAGAGCAGTTCTAAAATAATGACCTTCCGAATCCCTAATCCGTCGTGACAGAGAGGAACGTCACTTACACTACCATCTGAATGATTGAAGGTAACTTGCCTGTGAACGCCTGGAGAAATGCGACAAATTTTCATAAAGTTTACACAGCTGTATGAAACCGCTAACTCTTAATGGAACAAAATTGTAGGACACTGTTTCATCTCTCTTTCTGAACAATTTCATATACAGGTAGTTTCACTAATTCACGTTTTTAGAATTTTTTGTCAACGCCTGTAAATGATTTGCCGATTCATACTTTGATTCTATGCATTGACTAACCGTCTTACTTAGACATTTGAAACTTTAGGTACATATAATGACCACGTGTATCTAGAAAGTAGAGTACACTTATGTAATTTGATTCACAAGTTGTAATTCTAGAAATATTTACATTTGATGTTCAAAACAAATGATACATTTTTATTATTAAGCAGTAGATATATTTGCACCTGTTGATAGTAGGTTAGTATGTGTGGTCTACTTTTCACCAAATAATATCCTGAAACATTAGAAAAATTTCAGATCTCTAACTCAAGTAGTTTATTTTTGCATAAAATAAACCTATTAGGAAAGTATTTGTTGGGAAATTCTATGTAAATTATATATTTATCTATAACTCACCTGTGTTGGTCCTAATGCATTCCAGGTCCACATTCTTCTTAGTTTATATTTTCCTCATTGTATCTCTTTTCTTACTTCTTCTTGCTGTCCTGGCTTCTTTAGTTGCCTCTAGAACCACCTTTTCAGTTTTGGCCACTCTCAACTTATCACCTGTGATTGTTTCATATTGAACCCAGGAGATATTCCTAGCAACCTTACATCTGCTTAGTGCTCCATCATTAAAACAAATTACAGCGTCTAACACACCAAATATCATGGCGATGAACCCAACAAACACTGTTTTTGGCAGGCGTTTCCGTATCAAATGGTTAAAGCATTCGTTCACGTTTTGTGTTTTACCATGTAAGCATCGTGACAAGAGGTTTTAGTCACTTACGTCCCTGGGCTTAATTTCCTCCAGTACTGCAAACGGTAGGGGTGATGGTGTACATAAACTTGACCATTTTCGAGTGCTTTTCTGTACCCACACCATGAGCATACGACACTGTCACAAAGTGCATGCTGTGGATTGTCATCTGTAGAGGCTTTATGGAAGAAGGTGACCAAAACTAACTTGAAAATAAATAGTTCTTACGTCATTGAGAGAGAAGTCTAATGACAACAATCAACACGTGAAAGTAGCAGAAAAAAGGGCATGGCTGCACACAGAGTAATCTTTGAATTGATATTTTAACAGCTTCCCATAGTCCAATTTAAATGTTTTAACCACCATTGCGTTGAGAAAAGACTAAAATTTTAATTTAAGATGAAAAACAAAAAATCAATTTTTTAAGAGGATTCACCAGCAAGTTATCTCAACAAGACCGCCAAATTTGTCTACTATTGGAAACATAATATTGGATCAGAGCGTACCTAACAAAGGACAAAAAACACAAATTACGTCACTCTCATTAATCATGAATTTTCCTTAACCACTTCATAAGCTTTCAGTCTAGCATGACATCTGTCGAAAGTAAATTTTATCATGTCCTTCCTCAAGATATTAATCGTGCTCATTCGGTCTTCGTATTTTTATTAATCATAGCCACAATTAGCAAACCAGAGCGCTTGCAGCTAACCTTAGACACAGAGTCACAGCCGTTGTTTACCTCCCGAACACCAGGGTTGTGCCACACGTCGGGTCGCACCGCGGCTGCGCCTCGAATGCGCTCGGCCACTCCGCGCAGCTTACACTATACAATCAACCACTCACAACATTACATTTACTGTCCAGTCATTCCCACCACCCTCACCCCTATACAGAAACACTTACTACCAAAAATTTCAAATTTCGATCTTACTGTTACTTCTTCAATATAAAATGCACATATTGTGAGATTACCGCCCAATAGAAATACTGGTAATTAATAGCATTTGATAATTAAACAGTATGAAGTTCACTGCAAACATTGACCATGCCAATGCACTAAATGTTACACAATTTTAATCTTATTAATTATGGTAGCAATGTATGTACACAGTTGGGTGACAACATTTATAGTTAGGCCATAGGTAGAAATTCTCCACGTTGAGATTTGCTGTGTGCTTGTAGCTGACGGGAGGCCAGCGAGCAGACCGATGTTTGTGGCTTGTTCCAACTTAGGATTTTACAGTTCGTTTCCGGTGAGGGGAGAGAGGGACAATGGCGAGTGCCAGGCACAGTGCAGTGCACAAATATTGTAATACTACTGGCATTTGAAGTAATACGATGCAGTTAGGAACCTTTAAGGCCCTCATTACAAAATAGCCTGTTGATAAATAAACAATACATTAGCTGATATAGTCACATCTAACGTAATATGTTTAATTGACAATGAAAAGTAATAAATTACCAACGAAGACAAGACAGTTACACAACTAGCATGGCAATGTTTGTTTATAAAAATAATAAATTAACTATTTTTCATTTTATTTTCAATCAATCTTTTGTATTTTACCTTGAAATATTCAGTTAAATCAGTTATCTGTGATATAAGAAATTGCACGATTATGATAAACAGTACAAAGGATGTTTATACTAATATAAAAACGTAAGAAAATATTTGTTTAGTGTGTAGTGTAATTATTTTGATTTTAAGTAAAGTTTTAGAAATGTATTGGCTGAGCGCTGTACGTTGGCAAATCGGTTAGAACAGTTCACATGGGGAAGTTGATGACGTAGGGGAAAAAACCCCGGCAGTTGAGCTTTTGGCGCGCACGCGCGCCTGGGCAGGAAGTGGGGACTCGGGACCACGTGGTTTGGCTGGCCTGGCGGGGTCGCTCTGCCTCAGTCGGCATGTGGGTCTCGAGGTGGTGACTTGAGTTTTGTGTGTGGCAATCGCCACGTGTGGGTGCTCGTCGTAGATTGCACCAAGTTAAATCGAGTGCTACTGTGTGTTTGTGAATATTTAGTCGGTGCAACAAGGTGTGCATCGCATTGAATTAAAGTGACTGTCATTTGTTAATGTAACACGTATCGTTGCATAGGCATGAACATAAACGGTGTTTGAGACAGTCACGTGGTGTGAAATCAATTCGCGACAAATATTCATTTTGTCTGGGGGCTCACGAGCTATAACTTTATTTGGTACTTTTACCGACGTACAGACGCGACAGCCACAGGGTTCAAGTATTGTGAAATAAACAACATAAAGTGAACTTTCACGTGTTTTCAAAAATAGTAGTTAGTACACCCTTTTCTCTCATGAACTTGAATTTATTATGAATTTGTTTTGTTAATCATATGCAGGGAAGGAAAGCTGCGAACGTGTGATATCATCCCCTAGAAAACGAGTCAAACAGTCGCAATAACAGTTCCAGTGTTTTTGCGTGTTTAGGAATTTGGTTCGCAGCTGGTGGTTGTGAGTATTAGAAATTAATCTTTCCCTATTTTAAACTCTCACCCCGACCTTCACCCTCGCAATATACATGTTACCTTGAGCTACATGTAAGTCAACGCTACACCTCTTCCCTCTCCTCAGCCATCACATCACCTCCTGACCTACCTTCTTGTCTTCCATCTCCCTCTACATCTCACTACTTACCACTGTCAACAACCATGCAGCCATCTTTTCCCTGCCACTCCCCACCCAAGAAAACATTAATCACACAGTTTTGTAATTTTGTCACTACTCCATTTCGCTTCCACACAAAAAAACGCCATAACATAAATTAATATAAATAAAAATTAATAAATAAGTAAAAAATTACAATGCAATGTTGTCAAAACTACAACAACCCACTGTCCAGACTCAGTCACATTCAAAACAAACGTCTGATATGTGAAACACGTTATTATGGATAGTTCATCAGTGAAATGGAAATTACTGCTAAAAACAGTGATGCAGAAAGAAGAAACTGCGGTGCAGTAAAACAAGTTTCATAACATCGCACCTTCCGCTGCAGAGCGAAAGTTTAAATCTGGAAATATCCCTTAGGCTGTGGCTAAGCCATGTCTACACCATATCCTTTGTTCCAGAAGTGCTAGTTCTGCAAAATTCACAGAACGTCTGTGAATATTGGAAAGTAGGAGGCGAGGTACTGGCAGAAGTACAGTTGTGAGGTCAGGCCGTGAAGCGTGCCGGGATAGATCAGTCGTAGAGCGCTTAACCGCGAAAGGCAAAGGTCCCAGGTTCTAATCCCGTCTCCCGCACAAATTTATTCTGCCAGGAAGTTTCGTAACATCGCACAGTTTCATTCTGGAACAAAACAGTACTTTACAAGGTTTGGCTGACGAAGTTTTCTGATCCAGAAAACAAAACAAATTGTAGATATCTATGATTACAGACGGCTGAAGATGTTGCATTGTCATTAAAACGAAACAAATCTTATTTCTAGTTGCATAGATGGACAAACATTACTCATCATAATTTTCTGAAAGTAGATTACTCAGATTGAAATATCCGACATGACAGCACTTTATCAATTGCTTTCATTCTTCCCGGACATGTGGTTTCAGGCTGTCTTGATCAACTTTTCTCTACAAAAATCATGAAAGCCAATATACCACAGCTATCTCTTTTTGTGGCCAAGACGTTCGCATTTATAAATGTTTTCTTCTGACTGGAAACGCTTTTTTATGTTTAGAGTATCCACAAGTAACGTTTCCGTCTGATTCCCTTTTATTAGGATGAGTCCAGAGAGCATACAGCAGCCAATATTCATATTGAACGAAACGAGATAATTGTATAATATTCTACAAATTTATTGTTATACAAACAGTTTTTAGGATGTTACGTATTCATCAGATACACTCTACAAAGATAAACATTGAAGCTTAGAAGTCTTAATTTACTATATAGATAGTGTAAGTGGGCTACATTTATATTCAAGGAACACTAGTGCAATAGTTATTGAACATTGGTAAAGTATGTGACGGAAGTTATAAATTACAACTTTTGTCCTAAGAATATAATTTGCAACAACAGAAATTGGAGGAACACATTATCTTACATTTAACATGTCAACTATTTGGAACAATGGGGGCCTAAACTAAGTGAACTGCCTATCAACGTACTTTAAATTCATGCCTTCACGTATGCTGCAGAACAGAGAATGGGCATGGAGTCCCTTGTCTGTACTGTCTCTTTCTGTTTGCCAGTGTTATTGCTGGCGTATTTAATTTATGTTGTGGTCCGTTGTTTTCCGAACCTTATCACGTCTGTCCGTCTTCAACCAATATGCTGCTGCTCTCTTTCGTCTGGTGATCTTTATTGAGTACACTCGCAATACGACAAATAATGCCTCGGCTGGTGTAGTACTAAAATCCCCCGATACACTTAGTACAATACTCCTTTTGTTCCTTCTTACAATGATCTTGTGTGTGACCAAATGTAATCTAGGTGCCCAACTACCCACCGAAACCCACAGGACGGACTTAAACAGAGCAATATCGTATAAACACATGGTCCTCAATGATTTTCTGTATTGATCTTCTCGTGCTAATTTATTAATTATTTTTATTGCCGTGTCAGACATTAGTGTGTTCTCTAAAGCTTAGTTTCTCCTCTATTGGTACCCCTAAATACGCGGTAGCTGCTTTTTATTTGTTGAGACATTGTCAACAAAAATGTTCAAATGTTTGTGAATCTTATGGGACTTAACTACGGGGTCATCAGTCCCTAAACTTACAAACTTACGAACTAGGACGGCACAAATATCCATGTCCGAGGGGGGATTCGAACCCCCGACCGTAGTGGCCGTGCAGACCGTGACTGGAGCGCCTCAGTCCCCTCGGCCACGGCGGCCGGCAGGGTTTCTCTTCAAAGTACCCTTTAGTAATGGGTTGTTTGCCGCAAACATTTATTTTTTATTGTACCATTAATAAAAATTTGTGTGGCTTTCTTCCAAGACAGATATGGAGTTTGCTGTTACAATGAAGCAAATCGTCGGCCTAGGCTACCACTCCTTTAGTTCTGTTATCAGCATGCAAGTTGTTTAAAAGTGACACCAGTGCTATATCTTAGAATATTGGGCCTCATATAGAGCCGTCCGAACAACACTTACTCAAACATTGGACAACATTCTGGTGGCCAGCCCTCCGTTCGCCAGTTCTGTGCTTACCGTTATCCATTATCCTGGTGTACAGAGATGTTGGTATTCATATTTCTCGCAATCTTTCGAAAAGTGTGGACCATCAGAGACTGTCGAAGGCGACAGCAATATCTATCAGAATCACTACTATTTGCCATGCATCTCATATATTATTTGTAATGATTTATGCACCACCATCTGCTGACTTTTGTGGACTGAAACCGTACTAATGGGGCTGAGGCCCAGGAGCAATCTGTGCTATTGTAGTCTTTCGTTTCAGAATTATCTCCCGAGTCTTGGTCACCGTGTTTAGAAAACATATTGGTTTGTAGGTCTTAGGGTGAGTCGGGTCTCTGCCATTATATTTCTTTATAATGACTACATTATACATACCTTCCATGTCATTTACTAAGTCTGTCAAATAGGGTACTGCCTGTTTTATGGTTCCTGATTGGAGTCGATTGGGCTCTGTTGGCTTTCCATTCTTATGTTACCTATTTCCCACACAACGTCCTCTTGTGCAAAGCAAACACACTCGGTACTTTGTGTAGTTGTCGTTCATGAGTCTACGTAAATCTGTGTGACGCTCTTTGCCTGAAGCTGAAAGACGTCAGTTCAGCAGATTGTCAGCTCAACATCTCGAGCCCTGTATCTGGTTTTACGTGGTTTCTAGTACCGTAATTATTTTGATTTTTTCTGTTTGCACCTTAAAAGATTCCCCCCCTCCCCCCCACACACACATATGTTTCTTTATAGCTTGATCCTAACATTATTTTCCCAGTGCTCTTTTGTTGTTTTATATAGCTCATTTTTATATATTTCTTTGCCACTGCGCTAAGCACCCTAAGTTCTCTTTCTTACGCAGTTTTGGCTAGTTGATAAAGTCGTCTTTTGTCTTGCCCTGTGATAGCCCAGCAGTGATTCGTAGTGCTGCAACTGCTTGAGTTTCTTGTAAATTTTCTGTTAGCACGTGTCTTCTGTAGTCTACGCTACTCAGAGAATTACGTAATGCAGAGACATCAGTTGTTATGTTGTTGTTATGGTCTTCAGTCCGGAGACTGGTTTGATGCAGCTCTCCACCCTACTCTATCCTGAGCAAGCCTTTTCATCTCCTCATGAGAACGGCAACCCACATCCACTTGAATCTGCTTACTATACGCGTCTCTTGGTCTCCCTCTGCGATTTTTACCCCACACACTTCCCTCTAATGCTAAATTTACGATTCCCCGATATCTAAGAATGTGTCCTACCAAGCGATCCCTTCTTTTAGTCAGGGTATGCCAAAAATTCCTTTTCTCACCAATTCTGTTCAGTACTTCTTCATTGGTTATGCGATCTACCCACCTAATCTTCAGCATTCTTCTGTAACACCACATTTCAAAAGCCTCTATTCTCTTCCTGTCCGCACTGCTTATCGTCCATGTTTCACTCCCGTACAAGGCAACACTCCACACAAATGCCTTCAGAAAAGACTTCCTTACACTTAAATTAATGTTCGATGTTAACAAATTTCTCTTTTTCAAAAATGCTTTTCTTCCCATTGCCATTCTGCATTTTATATCCTCTGTACTGCGACCATCACATGTTATTTTACTACCCAAGTAACAAAACTCATCTACCACCTTCATTTTCTCAAAAGATCTTACAAATTATTTAATCTAACTAACAATTAATACCCCTGTGCCCTATGGAGGACTCGAACCTCCGATGGGGATCGGTCGCGCCATAGTTCTATTTCAAATTTAGAGTATTAACATATTGGTTTATGAGTTGGTATTCAAATAATAAAACTTCTAACATTGAAATTTCAAAATATTGAAGAAGTTTCTAAGTAATACCTCCGAAAATATTGTTTTAAATACTGTCTTTGAAATTATCAACGTAATAATATCGGAGAAAGTACACTATAACTATCGGCGGCATAGAACATGATAGGGTGACAATCAAAGGATTGAAAAACGGTTGCAGGCTCCGCAGCACGTTATTCACTCGATAAATTTATTAAACAATGAGGAAACTAAATTGAATGTTGTTAAGGGAATTAAAATTTAATATCTGTCGATGGCGATTCAATTCTTACTGCTGTCAATGCGTGAAAGGACTTGGAAAACCAGTTTGCTTGAATGAACTACTGGGACTTAACTACGTTGGTCACTAGTCCCTAGCTTCCAAGCTGCTTACACTAACTTAAAGTAACTTATACTAAGTACAACACAAACACCCATGCCCGATGGAGGACTCGAACCCCCGAAGGCAAACGACAGTGCGCACCGCAGCAGGATGCCGCAGTACGCACGGCTATTCTGCCGGGGCAAGAAGAATATTAGTAAGGACAATGCTGATGTTTTTAGATTAGCAAAAAAGACGCTAATTATAGTAGACACATTTTGCCCTTTGAGCACCATAATATTAATAATAGAAGAGGTTTTAGAGTCGAGATTTTCCCAGCCGAATAGAAATGTAACAGTGTGCCACCTTGTCCATGCTTTATGATAAGGAGATTGTTCATTAACTAAATACTTATTAACTTTCTAATCGTGGATACGAACAGTACGCAAAAGAACGACTCGATTGGTACTTCACAAGGTCGAACCCAATTATAGTTGTGAAAGCTGATAAAATCAATGAGCCATTGATTCAAATAGAATGCTTCCCTAACCAGAGAACTGGTGTCTCGTGGGAACCGAGTATTTTTGAGTCCTAGATTATTTATAATTAGAAATTTGCGATATGGCGAACAGCCGAAAAGTTTCTTCCAGCCGTTATTTTTAACGATTGGTCAGAGCGTTTTCCTGGCGGAAGGACACCACTTGACCAGCCTTACTTTGGCCGTTTCCCGCCTCTGGCCATTTCCCTCACAGCAACCTCAGAAACATGAACTCAAACCGCAAAGGCCAGAATCAATATTAGCGGTTACTCGGGAAATTTGGCTACACGTCCCTTTTTTTGTCGGCGGATTCATACTGCGGTTCGCATACAAAGAAAAGAAGCCAGTGGGAGAAGCCTTCCCGTCCTCAGTTGCTTCTTGGTCTTGGAAGGTATCATCGGCGAACTACTCTCGTGCGGATGTTGGCGCCATTGTAATAGATCTTGCTGCAGCGCCCATCAACTTCGCTGTCCCAATGGGTATATGTTTACGAACGTCCCCGAGTTAAACTACATGTAACAGTTTACATACAGAACGGTAGACAAGATCATTTTATACATGCTGTCGCTTTGATGAGTAACGAAAATCGCTACATCTAAAAGGTAAACAGAATATAGCCGCGGCGGAGTAGACGTGCGTGCTAAGGCGCCTTGGTGCGACCTTAAGCGACCGATCGCCGCCGGAGGTTCGAGTCCTCCCTCAGGCATGTGTGTGTGTGTATGATGTTCTTACGATAAGTTAGTTTAAGTAGTTTGTAAGTTTAAGGAGCCAAGACCACTACAGTTAGGTCCCATAACTTCACAAACAATTGAACATTTGAAACAAAATCTAAAGTAAGACTACTGATTGTAAGAAACAATTCTACAGAAAACAATGTTTATATCCTGTAAATCCGATAGATAGTAATTATTTCGTTGACTGAATGACGTAGAATAGAAGTCAATTTTGAAATTACGTTCCGCAGAATAAGAGAGGATATTACAAGGGTGTAAGTTCGTAATGAAGAAGTAATTCCAGTTGGAAAAAAAAAAAAAAAAAAAAAAAAAAAAAAAAAAAAAAAAAAAAAAGTTATTTTGTCAAACTAAACGAAATCGAATAGTACGCTTAGGAGAGACATTCTGGGTTAATAAGAGAGATTTAATTACGTAATTGAAGTGTAGCGAGTAAAAATTGCATACGGAGATCACTGATTTACCAGTAAATAGCAAAAGTTTATACTAAGGATGCAGGCTTAAACGAATCCGGCATGTTTCCAATAAGAAAGCTATTTACGTCATCTTTCCCTTCGCTTCACAATCGATCTCAGCTTACTGTAGAAGTAATGTGTTTCTACAATATGAAAATAGTTACATATTTTGTGTTTCCATTCATACTGTTTTATAAATAGTTCCTAATATTTTAATGGTTATTAGGTGACGTATTTATGCATTTTCCAGCATTTAAGAGCATCAGCTAACACATAAACCAACACTGGCAATGAATTTTCTAAACTAATACGAATGGTAGCACAATATTTAATTATATACACCTTTTTGTACGTATGAGCTAGATCGCCTTACAACTCTCCTATATCGGGAAGCCAGCAAGCTGATAAGACAGGTGGCTTTTATGTTCGCTAATGTTCAGAAAGTTGTTTCAGTGTCCAGTTGGACACTAACGTACGGACATTCTAAATGAAGTGAATTGAAACATAAATTTAAGTTCGACATAACATCATTTTAGTAAATTGTATGTATTTATTAATTGTTAGTGATTTATTTGTGCCAATTACTGGAGTGAATTAAGTGTGAATGTGAAATTAACAGTATAGAACGTAATTCTATACGTAGATTGCTCTAGAAAGAACGAGTGATTTTTATTGGCTATTGAAGGAGCACGGGTTTACAAGGTATGCTGATTGGTGACTGTTTTGTTATCAGCCAATGAGAATTGAGTATTTTCTAGAAGAATCAGACTTGGAATAGTTTAGAAGCAGTTGGGTTGGAGCTGAGTGATGCACAACACCAAATACGCGAATAAGAGCTTCGAAAAGTGTTTTGTAATTTCGCATGAAACTGAAAGTATCGAGATGTGTGCGCAACTGTTTTTTATTGTTTGTGTTTGGTGAAGAGATAAAAAAAAATGCCACTTTTAAAAGTCAACTGTGTTATAATGAACAACCTTACATCCGCATGGCATGTTTTGCAATTTTCTACTGAAAACTGAATATTCTATAATTTATTGTACTGCACGATAATTGGACAAACAATTTTTGAAAGCGCAGACAAACGGTGAGATTATTTGGTGACAATTTAATCTTTTTTTATCAGGCTGCATGACTGACTGTGCGAATGTGTGTGTGTTGAACAGTGTTTTTTTAGTAAGAACTTGGCAGTATTCCTTATAATCTGATCATTAAGGTGAGTAATATCGCATTTATTTTCAAAAACTCTTTCATTATTTCGTATTATATTCGGAATACCCGTTACAGATATCTAACATTTCAACGTAAACTATGGAATGTGTGCACTGCGATCAGTTTTCAATACAAGTTGTCGTGGCACCAAGTGGATCCAGCCAGCCCTTAATTATCACGACACCTACATCTACAGGGATACTCTGCGAGTCACGTTTATGTGCTTGGTAGAGTGTTTATCGAACCACTTTTATGATATTTCCCTGTAGTACCACTCTCTAATAGCTCAGCGGGGAAAAGGAACACCTAAATCTTTCTGTTCTCGATCTGATTTCTATTATTTTATTATGGTGATCATGTGTCCCTATGTAGGGTAGGTGTTAACAGTATGATTACGTTCACAATCTGAAGAAACAGTTGGTGAAAGAAATTTCGCAAATAGATCTCGTCTTAACGAATAACGCCTTTCTTTTAATGATTTCCACCCCAACTCATGCACCATTTCCGTAACATCCTCTCCCCTGGGTCAATTCGGATACTCGGTAGTACATGTCGGCTTTGACCAATAACGTCACATGTTACGGCCATTTTATGTGTAGTGGGTGACATTTTTGTTTATTAATAGGCGCATATAATATTATAACGGCGGCGTAATTTTGAGTAAGTCGAATTGAAGTGTTTATTTTTGCATGTAATATGATTACGTTTTTTAAAAATTTTAATATTTGGGGGACGTTTAGTATTCTTGATACTAGTAATTGAAATTTATGTATGACGATAGATATCTTCATACGTTGTATTCGTGTGCGGGAAATACCGTCTAAATATTTCAGTTACATAAACTGGTATCGGCAACTGGAATTAACCCATATAGGTTAATTATAGTTGCCGATACCGTATAATAATTCAGTTACAGAAACTGGTATCGGCAACTGGAATTAACCTATATAGGTTAATTCTAGTTGGCGATTCCGTCTAAATATTTCGGTATGAAACATTTTAAAAATTGGTATCGTCAAATGGAAGTGACCTAAATAGGTAAATTCCAGCTGTCGATACCAATTTCATTGTACATCCTTAATTTTTTTTTAATTCTATTATTTTCTTGGCATTTCAAATGAATTTAGATTGTTTTTGATTGATATCCTTGATATTAGTATGTCCCCGCCCAAATATCACGTTCTCCCGCGCTGTTCCCGTCGAATTTAACGAAAATTTTGAAGTTTTATCGCGCCTTGTATATAGCGTGTCTTTGCGTTAGCTATCGCTCTAATCTCGTTCGATTCCAAGAATATTTCGATGTTTTGCCGTACCGTGCTGTAAGTAGCGTATCTTTACATTACCTAAAACGTCATTGGTCGAAGCTGATGGGTGATATCGAGTACTGGAATTTATCCCGCTCCCCTATATCTCGATAATACAGAACGAGCTGCCCCTCTGAATCTTCTCTAAATCGTCGGCCAGTCCCACCTGGTGTGGATCCCACAATTCGTAGCAATATTCGAAAATAGGGCACACTAGTATAGGCAGTTTCTTTAGCAGAAATGTTGCGTCTTCTAAGTGTTCTGCCAATGAAACGTAGTTTCTCGTTCGCCTTCCCGCAAATCAATAGCAGCAACTACCGACACTCACGTCATGGTAGGATAAGCGCAAAAGGAAAGCCCGAAAATTCTGCTTCATATTGCACTTTCTACTGTTCCCATTTGCAAGCCTGTGATCCACATACGAGGTGCGACAATAAAGTGATTTTCTTTGCAAGGCGTAGCAATCCTTCGGGCTTGCGTAGGCATAATATCTGTGACCTAGCACTATAAGCTGCTTCTAGTCCAAGTGGCACATCAATGCAACTGCTCAATACTGAGTTGTACTGAAATACGTTAACACATGTTTGTGTCTCTCGTCACGGAAATGGAACCGCATAGTATTGCAGCAACAGTATGTCATTTCTTTTTTAGTCAAATAGGGTGAAAATGCGACGAAAACTTACCGAATGCTTACAGAATGCTTTTGAAGAGGAGGTTATGTCAACAGCTCAAGTTTTTCGTTGGCATGAAATTTTTAGTGAAGGTAGAACGAATATTGAAGATGAAGACCGCATGGACGACCAAATACCTCACAGGCGGATGTCAACTTCGCCAGGTGTGTGAACACGTACGATCTGATCGAAGATTATCCATGTAAATGATTGCACAAGAATTGAACTTCAATAGAGAAACGGTTAGTCTAATAATAACTGAAGATCTTGGTATGAGAAAGATTCAGTGGCGGACTAAGACTGTCGGAGTCTCGGGGCGGTGGCAAAACAAGATGGGGTCCCCGTCCACATGGAAATACATGTATTACTATAGAAAAAGTAACTTCTGATATTTGGAGGTCCCACAGGACGTGAGGCACGGAACAGCATGGAAAAAAATAGCTTTCGAGATGTGCAGGCCCCAGAACGGGAGGCCAAGGGACCTGAAAAGAAAAGAAGCAAAAAGTGCTTTCAAGGTATTTGGAGGCACCCCAAGACGAGAGACCCGGAGCGGACCGCCCCCTCGCCCCCCCCCCCCCCTTGGTCCGCCACTGGAAAGATTTGTACAAAAAATGTTGCAAAAATGGTTGGAGCAAACGGAAATCAAT
This sequence comes from Locusta migratoria, assembly GCA_026315105.1. Taxonomy (NCBI): domain Eukaryota; kingdom Metazoa; phylum Arthropoda; class Insecta; order Orthoptera; family Acrididae; genus Locusta; species Locusta migratoria. Next base: position 361,158,242 of record CM048745.1, on the reverse strand, counting down.
CCAGAACTGTTGAACCTTGTTATCACTGACAATGAGAGTTGGTTTTTTCAGTACGTTCCAGATACAAAACGCCAAAGTTCCCAATAGTGCTCAAAGTAATCACCCAGAAAAAAAAAGAAAAAAAAAAAACTCCCATGTCAGAGTCAAAAGTGAAATGCATGCTTGTGTGCTTCTATTATTCCAAGGGAATTGTTGATATTGAGTAGGTGTCTCCACCAAAAACAGTTAATCTATATTACTACAAAGATATTTTAGAACGACTTCGAAAAAGAGTTTTTCGTGTCCGTGCCAACATGACTGATAAATGGATTCTGCATCACAATAATGCGCCATCTCATACTACTCTGTCAGTACAGAAATATTTAACCCCCAAACAAATTCCAGTACTACCACAGCCACCTTATTCGCCAGATATCGCTCAGTGTGACTTTTTCTACTTCCAAGAGTCTAAACGGCGGTCAAGAGACACCATTTTCAAACAAACCAAAATGTCTAATAAGCTGTGACGAGGGTCTTGGTGGATATTACAGAATATTAGTTCCAAAAATGTTACCATCAATGTCAGAAGCGCTGGAAAAAGTGTGTGCAATCAGAAGGGAACTTTGAAGGAGACATCACTAAACTTGACCAAAACAGTAAGCAAAATAATTTTTTTTTTTTTTTTTTTTTTTTTTTTTTATTTTTTTATTTTTTTTCACATCAGTCTCATTACTGTATTGTCGTCGCATCTCGTACATCGAATTCCAACGGCAGCGCATGTCGATCCGAGTCCAGCAATCCAGATTATTCACATCGACACCGAAAATTGCTGCCGTTTCCCGACGATCCGAATTACGGCGGTGCCTTTAATCCCCCCTCGACTAATGTAAAACTTGTGCGCAAGTCTGCGCCAATAAAAGCGACGGGGCCGAGTGTCCGCCTCGCGGTTTCCGCAGTGATGAGACACGGATTGTTGAACAAGTGAGGGCGGCGGGGGCGGCGCCGCCCCGGCTGCCGGCTGCCGGCTATTTATCTTGCTCCGCCGCCCCCGCGCCGCCCCCGACTGTCGGGCGCGCCCGCCGCCCCTCGGCTCATTTCGCTGCAGCCGCTTCTTTATGTTTCATTACTCCCAATGTTGCTATCGCCCTCGCCCCTTCCTCGCCGTTGTCGCTGGGAGAGCATTTCGCGCCCTCCGCCTCCGCCTCCACCCTCCACCCCCAGTCCCGAGTCGAGTTTTCTCGGCGCAGCGTCTGCGTGTGCGTTCGTTCGCCTTGCCCCCTTGCGCCCGGCCTTCCTTAGAGAAAAACGAATGGGAGCGAGGAATGTTACTGGTAATTTAATCCTCCTACTGCGTTGTTTCTTTCGCGCGCACTGCGCCCAGTTCATTTTCAAAAGAACCCTGCGCCCGTCATTCTATAATTGCTCCGGCAAAAGCACACTTTCTCACCATTTTCCTCTTCTGAGGAAGCCTGGGCCATCTGCAGCGTAACTCTGCGTTTCAGCTGATTGTTCTCATAAATATTAGTCAGTATACCCTCCCCTACCACACCAAGGTGAGACTTGGTTTTCACAGACACATACACATTCTAGTATAAATAATTTCGATACAAACAGACGTTGTAATAGTAATTAAAACTTTCGGGCTGAGAGGCCGTGGTCGAACAGTAGAAATTTCTTCCTCTGACGTTTCGTTGCCGGCTGCGGGCAACATCTTCTGAGGTGAGTCGACGACTGGCTGCAGGGCTCGCTCGCTTTCTTGACGGACCTCGACCTTGGTCCGATGGTTGTGCAGGCTAAGCATTTGCTGCTATTCCTGCTGTACCTGAAACATAGGGAAAAAGTATTAGTACCTGGCTGTATGTGTGGACTTAGACTGTCAGATTGCTGACGATGTATTATTATATTCTCTTCTTTTTTCCTGGTTTGCTACGAGATTTTTGTTAATGTCGCAGCAGGTCAGGCCAGCGGGTTGTTGGCCTGAAGTGTTGTTGTGTCCCCAATTGCCGGATGAACCGGTTGCGGAACTGCTCTGTCTTCTCGTAGAAGGTCCTGGCGGTGACGCGGAATCTCTCTCGGAGCGGTAGAATGCCGGCTTCTTCGTGAAGTTGGTCGGTTGGGTAGCGCGTTGGAAGATGCAGGGCAGTCTTCAGAGCGCGGTTCTGGATGGTCTGCAGCAGCTGGATGTGGACGTCGGCGGCGTTTCCAAAGACTGGGGACGCGTACTCGAGCATAGGGCGGACCAGTGACAGGTACAGCGTAATTCCGTGTTCCGACGGTAGTGGTGGCTGCAGGGCCGTGGAGATCCTGCTAATATAGAGAGCATAGAGGGCGCCACCACTCGTCACGTGATGTCAACAGTAAAACTATGTCTGGCTGGCGTCATTACTCTCGATCAAAGGTAATCGATTGTCACATCTTTGGTACAAAGTAGACCGCCATATCTTGTCTAACTTCAAGCCTTCTTCTTTCCTGTTAAAATTATCGCGGTGTTTAAAAATCTCTATAGACTCTCTATTCATACGTGCATAAGAATGCGATGTCTTAGCTAGCACGCTTGTCTCACTAAATTTTATTTTGTGGTCACCGTTTTCAAAAACATGTTCTGAAGGCTTGAAGTTAGACAAGATATGGCGGTCTACTTTGTACCAAAGATGTGACAATCGATTACCTTTGAGAGAGAGTAATGACGCCAGCCAGATATAGTTTCACTGTTGACATCACGTGACGAGTGGTGGCGCCCTCTATGCTCTCTATATTAGCAGTATCTCCATGGCCCTGCAGCCAGTCGTCGACTCGCCTCAGAAGATGTTGCCCGCAGCCGGCAACGAAACGCCAGGGGAAGAAATTTCGACTGTTCGACCACGGCCTCTCAGCCCGGAAGTTTTAATTACTGAAGACGCCGGCCGTGAAAGCCTACACGTTACGATTAGACGTTGTAATATGTTCAGAATGGTATATACATCACCTTTTTATTTCTCGTCCATGCTGATAGCTCGCCTGCCGAAGTTTGCTGCACAAATTTTTATATCTTACATGTTAAGAAATTCACATATTTATGATTTATTGAATCCATCACCGGTGGTAAGAAACGGGACAGCGGCTGGTCAAGAGTCTGAAGGAACTGAGATACCAACAGCCGTATATATAATAAAATATTTATTGTATCACAACCAGTTTCGGCAGTCCACTATGCCATCTTCAGGTCCCTACATCGGAGCATAATATCCAAAAGTAGGGATACTAAAACTGGATTCGTTGACTTCTGTCTCTTAGTGGGAAACAACTACAACAACTGTAACAACCAGTAACAACAAGTCGACGAATCCAGTTTCCGTATCCCTACTTTTGTATATTATGCTCCGATGTAGGGACCTGAAGATAGCGTAGTGGAATGCCGAAACTGGTTGTGATACAATAAATATTTTATTATACATACGGTTGTTGGTACCTCAGTTCCTTCAGATATTTATGATTTGGTTGGTTCTTCAAGATCATTGGTAATCTACAAATGATATACATCACATTGGATGACACAAGTTTACATTGACAAAAGCTGACTAACAAGATATTGGTTCAAATACAGACTGTCGACTGACTAAGACTTGTTGTAGACTACAGAGAGACCGTGAGCGCCATTTCGCATATATATATATATATATATATATATATATATATATATATATATATATACATCGCGGTGTTTTCTAGTCGGATCTCGAACAAATGTGATACAATACATTATTTGTGAAACATAAATAATTCAATCACAAACAAGAAAAATATAAAATTATTACAATTAATTCGTAAGTATCAATTTAAATATAAATTCAGTTACCCTGAGACGGTTTTTCGTCTCGAATATGTCCAAGACATTGCAGATAAAGGAGAAGCAATGAATTAAAATTTGTGCTGCGGAATCGAATCCAGAACTCCATGCTTACTAGTCAAACGTCTTGTCGTTAGACCAACACATCACTAACCGCCTCGGAATAGTCTAAGTACAACTTCCCTCCACATCACAAACTTTAATTCAGCTTCTGTGTTCCATAGATAATTGCCTCTACTGCCAAGGCTCTCCATGCAGCATAGTGTTCCACCATGTCCATTGTCGAGGTGCTATTCCGCTGCATGGAGAGCATTGGCAGTAGTGGCAATTATCTTTGGGACAAAGAAGCTGAATTAAAGTTTGTGATGGGGAGGGAAGTTGTACTTAGACTGTTCCGAGGCGCCTTAATCAGTGATGTGGTGGTCTAACGGTAAGACGTTTGCCTAGTAAGCATGGAGGTTCTGGTAAGATTCCCAGCTGCATCACAGATTTTAATTCATTGCTTCTCCTTTATCTGTAATTCGTAAGTATTTTCGTAAACACCCGAAGCAGAAATTAGGTACATAAGTAAATTACGACAAGTGCAGTATTGGTATTTGTTTACAACTATGTGTTTAATAATTTATGAAAAGAAACTTTAGGGTGAGTAGAGTATGACAAACGGTTAAATATATAACAAAAGACATCAGTAAATGTTTGTAATTAAATGTACTAACAAAAACGTATTATTACACAACACAGGTATCAGATTTCTTACGAACAGAAACAATTTAGCAAAATGATTTAAAGAATACTGTTATTGCTGTGATTAAATAGTTTTATGAATAGTTATGGTTATGCATAAGTAAATCTTCAGTAATGAATAATATCGCGATTAGCACTTTCCTAAACGAGCTGAATTCTATGGGGTATATGCATTACAACGTCACCCTGTAAGATTGATTTTATTTATACGATGATTGCAGTTTCTCCGCACAGTACAGATGGGACTGCTCTACGACAGTTCCGCCATAATTGAGGGACAGATCTGAAGATATTCTTACTAGTACCTAAATCGGTCATGTTATATATCAAGGGTTTTCAAATGAAAGGGTACGAAACGTCTTAACAGCCAAACCGTTTGATATCTGAATATGCCGCTTTGGGAAAACGTAGTGCGACATCTAGGGACGCGAAGCATGCGTCGTCACCTCCCCATAAAAATCTCAAGGCTGTTAAAATTTTGAACATAGCGACCGTTACAACGTCAAAGGATGCAAATGCAGCCCTCGGTCGCAAAATTAAAATTATTTAACCTTGTATCGGCAATAACTACGATTTCCTTCATCAGATATAAATTGAAATATGGCACACAATGACAACAATAACAACAATATAGACAACTATATACTGTAGTTTACATGTCCAAAGGTACAGAAAAAATGTTTGTGGTAGGCCTAAGCTATAAGATTAGATTCTTAAGAATATGCTAGAAAACTCTGAAACTTTATAAATTACTAAAAAATTGAAAGTTCGGAAAATAAGATGAAAATATCTAGGGAGATAGGCAAACACCCAATACTTGTAGAAAATATTAACACCAAACTCAAATCTGGGTGTTAGTGGTCATACTCTTCCTTTTTTTTCGAAAATATGCACATAAACCTAAGAAGGACAACTCGTAAACTTTCAACTATAAAAAAGTTACTACATATTTCAAATATTAGTTGGAAGCGTCTCGTCCGTCACAGAACAATAAGAAAGGCGAAAGTCGTAGTTTTGCTAACAGTTGTCCTAAAAACTAAAACACAAAAGGAAATGGAAAGAAATTGTCTTTCATACCCGTTTACTTTGGAATTACGCGGCTACGTTTCTTAAGCTTCCATTACTTTAGTTTCAATGGGAAAAGTTTCTAGCTTTCATCATTTCATTCATCTCTTTTAGTTCCACTACTGTTTATTTATGTATCATCCGTTTCGTCCGATATTAGACTAAAACCTTTGTATCTAAAATTAAACAGTCGTATCGTAAATTATGCAGCAAAGGGTGCGGGAATAAAGTATTATTCATACGATATATATAACGTTAACAGGCGGCTCCCTTGTCCGCCGCTTGGAGCGTTAGTGTCGTCTTAGCTGTCAGGCGGTAACAGATTTTACACCAGTGAGTGTCGTGACTGTATATGTTGTTAGACTATGGAACAAATTATGACTCGTGAGGAGCACTTTAAACAACTGGAAGCCGGTCAGCAGAATTTACCATTATTATTTTCAGACGAAGTTAATGAACAGTTACGTACACAGATTGTCAGCATGGAAAAACAGCTATACGGTAAATTTGCCACTGTCAAGGAGCAGGTCTTTTAGCTGCTGTGGACGAGAAAGTAACCGCGGTAACTCAACAATTAGAAAACGTTACACAAACCACCCGGAACTTACCTTCTGTAATTGAAATTTTGACAAGACATTTCAGCATTAAAATTAGGCCACGAAACACTTAAGACAACTGTTACCCACATAACCACCCAGGTCAATGCTATCGTGATAGAAAACGAGCAACGTGTTTCTTGAACTGACAGAAACACTAATCAATGAGAAATTAACACATGATCTGAACCTTGCAATATAGAATGTTGCAACCAGTGTATGAAGACCATAGCGTAACAGTGAAATCGTTACAAGATGAGTTGACAAGCGTGAAAGCATCTTTGCAGAAAGACAGCGCATCAGATGACAGCCGGCCGCGGTGGCCGAGGGGATTGCGGCGCTCCAGTCACGGTCTGCACGGCCACTACCGTCGGGGGTTCGCATCCCCGTCGGGCATGGATCTTTGTGCCGTCCTTAGTATAAGGTAGTTGATAAGTAGTTTGTAAGTTTAGGGACTGATGACCCCGTAGTTAAGTCCCATAAGCTTAACAATTTTTTTTTAACCAGATGACAATAAACAAAAAGTTTCAATCGACATAACAGCACACGACTTGATGACGCAACGGCCACAAGCAGTAACTCGTGTCGTATATGCGCGACACACATCTTCTGAGACGTCATCCCCTAACAGAGGACGTAACCCTACACGTGATGTAATATACGCCCACGCAGACCATGACGACTGGTATGACGTAGACAGACGTAACGGATTACAGAGATCTCAATCATCTCACCCGAGCGTTGCATACATTTTAATTGAGGAAAGCATGCTTAGACATCCACAATTTCCGACATTCATTCCGGAGACAAAAGCAGTACATCCAGTAATATTCATACAGTCATTGAGAAAATTATTACCAGTAAATTGAAGTGAGCATAGAAAAATACGCTTTGATATGGGGTACATCCAGGGGAGGAAATAATGTTCTTTGCCGGAGTGTACCGCTTCTGTGCCACTCTTCAGGAATTTGAGAACGCATTTTTCGACAAATATTGGACCGCCGGTAAACAGGAAAGAGTAAAGAACGAAACCTGTAACCCTCCTCCGTTCAATGAGCGCAGTGGCAGCCTGAGGAGGCATTTTGAGAAATACCTAAGCAAGGCTCGATTTTTTGTGAGCCCTTGTGTCTTCGTGAGGTGTTTGAGAGTACTAATCGGACGACTTCCGACTCACGTTTACAGATAGTGCACACCCCCGATCCATAACCTTGAAGATTTTCTCTCTACCGTAGACACACTAGACCTGATCTACGAGGATGATAGGACAAGACATGGGCGAAATGGAAACAGCAACAACACATACGGAAACGCTCGCCGTTGCAATAACAATAACGGATCGGCACAGCTGATGCAGCTGCCTTCTCCGCAGGGTAGCCAACCGAGGCGTTCCTATACACAGACGCCACAAGCGATCAATTTGCACATAGGAGCATAGCTACCGCGTCAACACAACAATAGGGCAACAGAAACTACAACAGACAGTCACACAATGGGGGCAACATACCTACACAAAGAACTGGTTACAAATACAATCCGGCATACCAAAATAGGGGAAATGCAGGAAACAACAACCGGAACGGGGGCAGAAACAATTATTCAGACAACTGACAACGGAATGTAGACTATACAGGGAGACAATAGTCCAACCATCGTCCACCGAATGACGTAAGACGTACTGGCGTCGTACCTGTGGCAAATTTGATGACTGAAAATACTCAACAAACTGATTGGAACCCATCACCATCTAGTGTAACGATTACGGAAATGACAGAAGTTAACCAGCAAACTTCTTCCACTCAAACAAACAACTAAGGCTCTTCTTATCTTGTCCATTAAAGAAAGCAATGACTGGCTCAACCCCATACCAAAAGTTCCCAGAAATAACCCCACACTAGAAGAGAAAGTGAGACGTTTTATTAGCCGTAACTGGTGCAGTTTTTAAGAGGAAGTCTTACTATGACAGACAGCTAAAACGTATTCAGATGTTTGAAACAGACGATTTAGTGTTAATGTGCAATTATCCAAAAGCTTCAGCTATACATAAAGTGAATAAGAAAGGCAACGCCGGCGCAGTGGCCGAGCGGTCTGCGGCGCGCCAGTCACGGTCTGCAGCGCCACTACGGTCGGGGATTCGAATCCTCCCCTCGGGCATGGATTTTTGTGTCGTCTTTAGTATAAGGTAGTTCATAAGTAGTTTTTAAGTTTAGGGACTGATGACCCCGTAGTTAAGTCCAATAAGCTTAACAAAAGTTTGAACATTTAGAAATGGCAACACTTGCACAGTGGACCGTATCGAATTTTTCCCATTCACATAAAGGCAGTTATCTTTTGGCAAACATTACTTCAGGAAAAATAAAAGGCCTTTATCCACAAAAATACTTAAAAAGTCTTTATGTTTAACATAAAGCGTTTTGTGACAACAGCAGCGGGATGTTTATAGTTATAAGCCTCAACATCGATGCACCATCATACTAAACAATCAAAATTATAGATTTTGACTCAGAATTACCGTACTTCAGACAAAAAATGTAAAAAATAGCAAATTCATAAATTAATAGAAAAGGTAATAGATATTTCCAAGAGACAGTGTACATCGAAGTAGCGGCATCAGTGCCAGCGATATATATCGCACATTTGACTAACGTGTCTTAACATTTTACAACAAAAACTGATCCATTTACATTGACGCATTATCACACAATACCATGAGATTTTTCTGAAACAAACATAAACAAAATATTACGCTGCACTGAAGCCGCTCCTTCGATGTATATCGTTCTTTTAAGTCCAATAAGCTTAACAAACGTTTCAATATCGTTCTTAGTACATTCCCAAATTGGTATTAGGAAAAATGTTACTTTCGGTTATTAAGTAACCGTCCCACAGACATAGATGTAGTAGTAGTAACAAGTAGTAGTCATTATTACAGTAACGTAAGTCTTATGATGAGTTTAATGTAATTTAAATTACCTTAGTTGTATTGACACTTCGTATCGTCTTAAATTGTTCAGTTGTTGAAATGTTTGTAAAGCTTATGGGACTTAACTGCGGGATCATCAGTCCCTAAACTTACAAACTACTTATGAACTACCTTATATTAAAGACGGCACAAACATCCACGCCCGAGGGGGGGGGGGCGATTCTAACCCCCGACTGGGAACGGCCTTGCGCATTGTAGCACAGCGCCTCAATGCGCTCGGCCGCTCCGCCGCGGCTTCGTATTGCCTTATGAGTACTTGATACCCACGGTTTAAATGGTATCTCCAGCCGGAAGGAAATTATCGTATGTATGGCCAGTGTCTTACAAGCTACTATCGTACATCGTATAAGCACTGGAATTATCGTATGCCCCCATAATTATCGTACGAGTTGGCAACATTGACGCGCACAGACCGTGCCTAACAATGGAGGCCGACCTCACCGCCGCCGCAACGCCCACCACTAACAACCTCAACATAACAAAGCATCGATGCCACTACTTAAATTATCCATATAAAAACTATTTGCGAGCGGATCGATAAAGTAATATGATGCAAGGAACTTTATTCACTGATGTAATGAGAATTTTATGTGTACCTGTCATTATTATTTAATTTATGAACTAGAATGTGTGTAATTCATTGTAAACTATGAAAATGAATTTTACACTGTATTTACCATGGCTCACAAGCCATTTCATGTACCCTTCGCCATTTCAAAGGGGACGATTTAAGATTACAATACTGCAGAACCCCCGCAAATAATTTTACACGACACAAAGAACAGTTTTCTACAATGTAAGGATGTTTCTGTAACGATAAAAAAGGTAATATTTTTTAATCTATAGCCAACGCAAGTATTTTACTCTGATATATCAAAGAGATCCTGTAATCACTACTTTCATGTATTCTTTCCTGCGAGGAAGTAAGACAAACGCTTGTGTATTTCAAATGTTTGTTAAGCTTATGGGACTTCTCTGTGGGGTCATCAGTCCCTAAACTGACAAACTACTCAGGAACTACCTTATACTAAAGACGACACAAACATCCGTGACCAAGGGGGGATTCAAACCTCCGAATCCAGCTGGTCGGTGCGGGTGACGCTCTTTAACTGTTTTGTCGGCGGCGAGTCAGCATACAGTTCATTTGTTTGACTAGCGTAATTAGGAAAAATCCGTGTACGGCATTGCGATCGATGTGTATACAACGTTCAATTCTTGCTCCACATTCGATATGACAAACGTGAAGCAGTTAATTGATTTTTTTTAATTGTGTTGAATTTGTGACATTTTCTTGTACTTTTCCGACTCAATATGCGGTTGGCATTTGAAATAACGAAAGAAATAACGGTAACTTCCAAGAATGGTATATATCGAACTGCAACTGTAAACGATTTAGTGTTTCTGAAACGCGCACTCACGTACTAAAAATAATTCTTGTTTGACCTGTACGTAATCTGCTTAAGGCTCCGCTTCCGGTAATTTCCAAGAAAGCTTGCAATCGAAATAGACGGGCATGATTCGATATATCGAACGTGCGATATATATGTCGAATGTGCGATATATATATCGAATGTAAGATTATATTGATTACCATGACTACTTGCCTTTTGCGAAAAGTAAAATAAATATGAGTAATGTACTTACATTAATTCTGACCCATGAAATCCTCTTCAACAACTCCATTTGTCGTATACGCAAGTGGCTGTAATCCTTTTCTTCCGTAACCAGGATAGACTTTACCGATATCTTGCAAAAAAATTGGAAGTGTTCCGGGAGCGTCAGTGATGCCGCGTAATTTTAAATTATGGAAATATAGGTATTGAAATAAATACAACTGATCTCTGTCTCCTGGACGCCCCTCTTTTTTAATGGTACACTTCAGAGATTTCCACAGACGTTCAATATTTTGTGTATGAATTTCAGGATCTTCAGATGAAATGAATTCAACTGAATGATTAACAAAAGAATGGTCAAATCCTTCGTTCTTCAGCGTCATATATGACTGGAACCCATCCGTTATTATTTTGGTCCCTGGCAGTATAAAATGCTTTATCAGGCTCACTAAACACTCTTTTCCTCTGGAATACACCCTAACTATGAAGCACTTCCGACTTTCTCTCTCTATCCTCCCAAATACCCAAATATGTTCTAGTTCGTTTTTGAGTGGTCGTCCTTTTTGATATTTTCTTCTTGATATATGAGATTCGTCCACTTCCACTGTTTTCCCTGGACCCCCTATGGGAACACTTTCATTAGTCACGATTACATATGTTACTTCACGGCAGAATGCAAAATAGTCACATATGGTGTTTAAAGATAAGTCGGTTTCTGCGGCTGTCTCTTGCAGGGTATAGTTTCTTATCCAACAAGCAATTAAGATGATGTTTTTGTCTACTGAAAATTTTGACGACTCGAACCAGGTGTTTTTTCTCAAAGTAGTTCTCTTTCCGCATTTATAACAAAACAATTGAAATGGGATTTCGGTATCAGATGATTTTACACCTACTTTCACACACTCTACACCATGGCAATGAACACAATTTCTCTTTCTGTCGTCGGGTAGTAAACCATATTTTATACAAAACTTCACACTCTTTTCAACACTTGATAAACGTGGAATTAAATTTTTCCATGTTAAAAGCTCATTTCCGGAAGAACCAACGCTGTCACTCATCACAAACGTATATAGAAATGTACAAGCACTATTCCGAACGAAAGTTGACAGAATGAGTCGCGGGTATCCTAGGTGAACACATCGAATCACGCGCTCTCGTAATGAGTAGCAATATCGCACGTTCGATATATATCGAATCATGCCCGTATATTTCGATTGCAAGCTTTCTTGGAAATTACCGAAATATCGGCATAACTGAAGACAGGGATACCACTCGTCTGCCTTAACCCACGAAGTAATCACAGTCTCTGGAAACACTTATACGGGATAATATCTAGATATTGTAGATAATAAATAATCTGTGGTTATCCTCGTAAATTAAATATTACGACAGAATGCACCATCCATGACATACCATCGTCTACAACTCAACCACTACATAATTACGCCACCCTACAAATACGCACGTACACGACAACATGCCAATGCCTCGTATCAAATCTAACGGGTGATATTCCAGTCTTCAGATGAGCCAAAATTTCATAAAATCATTACGTCAAGAAACAAAAACGTCATTAGCTATATAAATCAGCTGTTCCGCCATATCAGTTTTCCGTCATTGGTAACGAAGCGAGAGTCGAACGGTCGATATATATCGGTCGCAATGACGTTTCCTTCGATGTACACGCATATCGACAAACAGGTTGCTGGTATGACACTAACGTAAATGGCGCGCAAGTAGGAAAATCTGGATTTACAATTTCTTCTCAATCTACAGTACTTCAATGGAAGATACAATACTATTCAGCTGCACAAAAAAGACTACTGATTTGCGTAAGACTACTGAATACTTGAAGTTTAGCTAATTGCGCGTTCTTATCTTAAAAGCTGTGACGGTCGTGATGGCGTCTCCCGCTCATGCAGTCTAGAACAGTCGTCGTCTCGTCGGAGTATCCTAATGCGTCGAAGGCGGCGAAGAAAAGTCCAGTGCAGTGTTCACACGCAATAATTCCCGGGTTTCGGCACCACTGTCGTGAATTAGACCCGGGAAGTGGCAACATACGAGAGAGAGAGTCTTTAATGCGTCTTAACACAGATTAAGTAGCTTAGTACAAAGATGTAACAACAAGGAACACTACAAAGATATAGCAAGGTCCAGAGACACTAATACCAGTGCTTCAAACCCAGGCCCAAGCCTGTAGGGTCATACAACCTACCAGCCTCCACAGATTTCTCAATATTGTTAGTATTATTCTATTTAGATAATAACTAAAGAAATAAAAAAAATTCCCTGTTTCACACCTTGATTGGTTGAAGTTCCAAAATACTGAAAAACGTTATTTCTAAATTCCCACCAAGAATCAATAACCCTAATTTACTTTATAGCTTCAAAACTGAATAGAAACGTATTTCCAGTAAAGCCCTCGGTAATTTTCAAGCCTTTGTGCACGGCGGTGTTCCCGTCGATATATATCGAACGTCGTAGTGTCGCAGCATAGCAGACTTTATGGCGACCAATAAGATTGTGTGTTTCACGTGAAGTACATTTGACGTAGTATTTACGAGAGTAATTAATGCATTAATTAAACACTTTATAAGCACTAAATAATAGAATTTTAATATGTTGCACACTGTTGCGGATGGAAACCTGTTGGCGTTCGTTTAATTTAGCGCACCTAACATAATGAATATAGTGTTTTGGAACCGCAGATTCGGGCGCTACGTGGCCTCACTTACTAAAAAAAAACTTATTGTTTAACCTATACCTAACCTTCTTAAGGCTACGCTACAGATCACTTTTTTTTTCTAGTACGTTCCGGTTCAGATACACTATATCGCAATATCGTCCGATGCAAAGATGTTCCATATATATCGACGCGAACAAAGCCGTGCACAGACTTGAAAATTCCCAAACCCTCATCCTCTGTTACACCCCCTTAGGGATGTAATATGGAATAATCGCTTCTTAAACGACGCCTACAATATGGGAGCAACGTGTGTCTGCAAATTTCAAGGAGCCGCACCGCGAAGTGCGGTAACGTCTGCGTCGCGTGCGTACGCTTCCTTTCTTATTTTTATTTTTTTTTAATAAAAAAAATTAATAAACCTGTTCTTTTCATAAGGAATCGTGGTTGTATTTAGGTAATATCAGGCAAGGTGATAGTGGCGCAAAGGGTGACCCCCAATTGGAAATAAGTGATAGGGACTTACAACCGGGGGATTGGAACCAATTTCATTTATTTCTGCGACTTTATCCCAGACTAAAAATTGATCATAAGGTGAGCACGAGTAAACTACCGAAAATCAAAAATTGGACGTCCGAGTTACTCCCGTAATTTCGCAATAATCAGCTCGCACAATTAAAAATGGACAAGCGTTTCCCTAACATCCAACAGTTGTAGAGTTGTGGCGATTCGTCAATGAGTCGTTCATTTGAACGAATACAAATAAAGAATCGTAAGAATCGAATCGTGATTCGGACGAATCGTCGTTCAAAAGAATCGTCTGTCTCGTGACGATTTTTAAGCTCCAACGATTCACGATTCGAAGGCGACTGCCGAATCTTGCCGAATCGTGCCGAATGCCGGAGAGAATCGTCGTTCAAAAGAATCGCCTGTCTAACGATTCATGATTCGAAAGCAAGTGGTGAATCGTGCCGGATAATTACGAAAGTCAGAAAGCGTGTGAACAAAGGAAGCACAGAACGAAGATCGTGAGCTGTTAATTATTAGCCTATTCAAGAATTACACATGACAGAAACAAAACGCAGCGAAATACACAGCTGCCAATACATACGAATATACATCTTTTATAAAGTTTACATATTATGTATTTAAACGAGAAATCCTTCCACATTTATATTTCACGTATCCCGGAAATGGCTGTAACGATTTATATTATATTTTGTGTTTAGAGAAGTTTAAGCTTTTCGAGTTCATCTGCGTAGTTATAGTTTTTGTAAAAAATCAATTTTACAAAAATATTTTTTTATATAAAAACGCGAATTTAAATGTTTTTAAAGCCATCTCAAAAATCTATTTTGCCATTTTGGTTTTTACGTTATCAGCTTTCCTGAAAGAAACCGATTTTACAAAAAAGAAACATTTCAATAAACGTGAACTTCTTGCATCTCGAAAGAAATTTAATATTTAGAAACGGATTTTCATTTTTAATGTTTATTTTGTGTTTCCTTCAACTAATTGATTTTACATAAATATTTTATAATGATTAGATACCTATTAATTATCATAGATTTAATTATATTTATGTTGTTCAAACGGAACGGAAAACAATAAGGTTACTGCAGGATTCGAAATAAGTGACCTACGTTCAATAAACCTGCAACGCTACTAAATGAGCTATGATGACAGCAGAAATAGTTGGTAATGTAATATGTATTTATAACCGCTCGCTAAACTTCAGACTATTTTATCGAGAATTTTTGAGAGCTGAATCGAATGGCTTTGCCTCATTATTATTTTAAGTGAACTTTACGCACCATAAATATTAAAAAATCCGTTACCCATATTGTCATCTTTTCGGCATTTTGTAAGAATCGTGTCGTCTCAGACCACAAACAACCGTGAACGAATCGTAGGAACAGTTGCAAAAGGTTAAGATTCCAACATCCATAACACAGACATGAGACATGTATTGCCATCTATGTGCAAGATGTAGAAGTAAGAATCGCGCCAATGCAGACTAAAGAATCGCGAAAGAATCGTGAACGAATCGATTCACAATGTGCGATTGAATCGCAATAATCGATTCATAAAAAGAATCGTGTCGCCCAACACTAAACAGTTGCTTAAGTTTGGTATAGCGTTTACGGTGCGGACTCAGATAATCCGAACCATTCAAAAATTGTTATGCAAAATTTCAGTGACATGTTGCACATAGAACATAATCTTTTACTTATAACAGGAGCCAATGCATAGACCACCTGCGGGAGAAAACACATCAGCTGGTATGGTGTAATCTCTTATTTGTTACGTATATAATAACAACCGTAAAACACCACGTCGCCAGTGTGAAGCAGTACTTAAGATTATAACAAGGTACACTCCTCCATGTACCGTATTAAATTTTAGATTTACGGTAACCTTCGTCTTGTTTTGAAGCGTGCAAAATTACATGACAATCTGAACTGAACTGTAGATTTCGTCAGTCTGTAGGAAAAGTATCCTCGGCCACGCACTTTAATTCGACTCTATCGCAAAATACTTTCGTAGCTGTGGCCTTCTACCTATATACCACATGCCTGCAAAATTTCAATTCTAGTTTTCGAGATTTCGTGTTAAGTCAGTGAGTGAGATGGTGACCTTTCGCTTCTATATGTACTGAGTGGCGCACATTGAACCACAAAAATAATTTCCCTATGTTTCTCTACAATAATTTTATAGCAGATTTGTGATTTTCTGTTTATACAGTTTCATCATGTAAGTATCATATGGCTCTAATGTTTGTAAAGCTTAAGGGATTTAACTGCGGGGTCATCAGTCACTAGACTTGCAAACTACTTATGAACTACCTTATACTAAAGACGACACAAACATCCATGCCCGAGGTGGGATTCGAACCCCCGCCGGCGGACGGCCGCGCGCACCGCAACACGGCGCTCCAGTACGCGTGGCAAATCCGCCGCGGCTTAAATGGCGTAATATGATTCCCGTATCAGTAATTTGTTTGAAGCTAAATGTCTGTGAAGAATAATTGGTAAATGGTTAATAGTGCCCTAAAGACGGGTACAATGAACCACTTCAAATAGTTTGTTAGAAGAAAATTTTAAGCATACAAAGTATATTTTTAAATGTATTCTTAGTATGGTAGTATGACACTAAGTGGCGCGCAAGTAGGAAAAGCTGGATTTTCAATTTCTTTTCAATCTACAGTACTTTAATGCAAGATACAATACCATTCAGCTGCACACAAAATACTACTGACTTGCGTAAGACTACTGAATAGTCGGCTGAGTCGGTCGTGATGGCGTCTCGCGCTCATATAATGCAGTCAAGAACAGTCGACTTCTCCTCGGAGTATCCTAATGCGTGGAAAGCGGCGAAGAAAAGTCCAGTTCGGTGTTCACACGCATTAATTCTCAGGTTTCAGCACCACTGTCGTGAATAGTGGCAACATACGAGAGAGATAGTCTTTAATGCCTCTTAACCCAAAATTTATTTATCACACAGACTCAGATTAAGTAGCTTAGCACTAAGATAAAACAACAAGGAACAGTACAAAGATATACCAAGGTCCAGAGACACTAATAACAGTCCTTCAAACCCAGATCCAAGCCTGTAGGGTCATGTAACCTGCCAGACTATAGATTTCTCAATATTGTCAGTATTATTCTATTTAGGTAATAACTAAACCAATAAAAATGTTCCCTGTTTCACACCTTGATTGGTTGAAGTTCCAAAGTAATGAAAAACGTTATTTTTAAATTCCCTCCAAGCATCAATAACCTTAATTTACTTTTTAGTTAAAAAAATGAATAGCAACCTATTTTCAGTAAAGCCCTCATCCCCTGATACATCCCCTTAGGGATGTAATATGGAATAATCGCTTCTTAAACGACGCCGCCGGCCGCGGTGGCCGAGGGGACTGAGGCGCTTCAGTCACGGTCTGCACGGCCACTACGGTCGGGCGTTCGAATCCCCCCTCGGGCATGGATATTTGTGCGTCCTTCGTCTTAGTTAGTTCATAAGTAGTTTGTAAGTTTAGGGACTGATGACCCCGTAGTTAAGTGCCATAGACTATACAAACATTTGAAACATTTAAACGACGCCTACAATATGGGAGCTACGTGTCTGCAAATTTCAAGGAGCCGCACCCGAAAGCGGTAACCCCTGCGTCGCGTGCATGCGCTTCCTTTTCTATTTTATTTTTTCTTCAAAATAAATATAAAAAATAAATAAACTTGTTCGTTTCATAAAGAATCGCGGTTGTATTTAGATAATATCAGACAAGCTGATAGTGGGGCAAAAAGTGACTCGCAATTGGAAATAAGTGATAGACGTTTAAGGAGTTCTTATATCCCAAGCAAAAATTTGTTTCCCTCTAATGAAATTCGCTGTTACATTAGCCAATGAACGACGACTTTGAAAGTGACGTGAAAACCATATTCACTTGTTCCATCCATGTCACAGACGGCATCTTCATTTGCCGTAAATCTCACAGTTTTGGTTTTATAATTCGCAGTAAGTAAACCGTTTCAGGGCAACAGCGAATTAACGATGAATTACAAAATCATCTCTGAATGAATTTATAATAACTAAATGTAATTAAAATCAAATTAACATTGAGAAACAAACTTGTGGAAACCAGTATATAAAATATGAAGGGACTAATAACGTACAGTTGCTGTAGGGTAATGGGTAGAGTGGTGGACTACCAAGCAAGAAGTTCTGTGATCGAAATTCCTCCCATGTATTTTTTACTCTTATCGTTTGTAACACATTGTAGGAGTTACTTATCTACAACACGTTGTGGGATTTTCTTATTCACATAACAGTATTATGTTATCCAGTACTCTTATATGCTTTCTCAGGAGTTAGTAAAAGCGATTTGGTGATTTTTATGTGTGACTGAAGAACGGAGAATGAAATTGCTGCTGCAAGTGGTACGATCAGCAATGACATTTATGTTCTTCTTTCTCACAAATATTTAACTATGTTCCAACTATGTTGCGATTTTCGAGAATATGGTTGGAGACAAAACTAGAGGAACGATAAAATTGCTGGTACAGTAAGTGAAATCAGCATCAATGACAGTTAGGCCTACACCATTCGCTAGTCACAAAGATATGGCTATTTGTTTCCGAATATCTCGTGATTTCCGAGGATATGGAAAGACCATTTCATGTTTCTCCCCAATAATGTTCTGCTTAATTTCAAATATATCGCGATTTCCGAGAGTGTGCTTAGACCGATAATCCTTGTCACCAATATTTGGTAGTTTGTTTCTGAATATGTCATGATTATAGTGTGTGTGGTTAACTAAGATCCTAACAGAATAAATTTAATTTCTGTGGCAAGTGCATACAGAATATTCAGACTAACATCGTATGCTGGCATCTCTACATCCATACTGCATGAACCTTTTAGATCTTTGCCTACTGCCAACACGTAGTATCAATTGAGCATAATGTGAGTACGAGTGCACTCCCGACAATTAAAAATTGGACGCCCGAGTTACTCCCGTAATTTTGCAAGAATCAACTCGAACAATTAACAACAGCTAAGCGTCTTCCCAGCTTCCAGTATTGGCGTAACCCCATTATTCTACAGTCACGTGAGTTTTGTAAAGCATTAATGGTGCGGACTCAGGTATTCCGCACCATCCAAAAATTATTAATTATTAGTAAAGGCAGCTGATGGTAATCCATTAATCAGTTGCGCATGGTACATAATCCTTTAATTATAACAGGAGGCAATGCATAGACCACCTGCGGGAGAAAACACGCCCCCGCGGTGGCCGAGGTGACTGAGGCGCTCCAGTCACGGTCCGGGGATCGAATATCCCTTCGGGCATGGATATTTGTGCCGTCTTTAGTCTTAGCTAGTTCATAAGTAGTTTGTAAGCTTAGGGACTGATAAACCCGTAGTTAAGTCCCATAAGTTGAACAAACATTTGAACATTTTGGAGAAAACACATCAGCTGGTATGCTGTAATCTCTTATTTGTTACGTATATAATAACAACCGTAAAACACGGCGTCGTCAGTGTGAAGCAGTACTTAAGATTATAACAAGGTACACTCCTACATGTACCGTATTAAATTTTAGGTTATCGCTGACCTTCCTCTTGTTTTGAAACATGCAAAATCTGCAAGATCTGAACTGAACTGTAGATTTCGCCAGTCTCTTTGAAAAGTATCCTTCGCCATGCACCTTAATTTGGCCCTACCGCAAAATACTTTCGTAGCTGATGCCTTCTACCTATAAACTACATAGCTGCAAAATTTCAGTTCTAGTTTCGGAGATTTCGTGTAAGTCAGTGAGTGAGATGGTGACTTTTCACTTCTGTATTTAGGGGTGAGTAGCGCACATCTAACCACAAAAATTATTTCCCTTTGTTTCCCATCCAATAATTTTCTCACAGAGTAGTGATTTTCAGTTTATACAGTTTCATCATTGAAGTATCAAATGGCTCAAATGTTTGTAAAGCTTAAGGGACTTTACTGCGGGGTCATCAGTCGCTACACTTACAAACTACTTATGAACTACCTTATACTAAAGACGTCACAAACATCCATGCCCGAAGGGGGATTCTGGCGTAATATGATTCCTGTATCAGTAATTTGTTTGAAGCTAAATGTCTTGGAAGAAAAATTGGTAAATGGTTAATAGTGTCGCAAATATGGGGTACAATGAACCACTTTAAAAAGTTTGTTAGAAGAAAATGTTTAGCATACAAAGTACATTTTTAAATGTATTTTTACATTTTTACAGGTATTTTTACAAGGTTTTTAAACCCTCTCCCAGGACCTCAGTTCCCTCTCTAAATTTATATTACAGTTATACATCATTAAACCTGTATGCACAGAATCCTACATCTTCTTTTGAAATTACCGAACATCATTGGACTGAAAGCTAATTCCAATGTTTCAATATGTCTTTTATCTGTTTGTCAGACCATCATTAATTGGTTTTAGAAGCAAGTAACGTATGTTGCTAGCTGCAATAAATGCTTCATCCTTTACCTTTCCTCAAAAATAATACCTGATTGTCTCCAGACTCATGCTTTGGTTTCAAAATTTTCACTACATAGTAAAGGGGCATTTTGTTTTTAGTTCAAATTCGGTCTAAAAGATACCATCTGTCTCTGATAATTTATCCAATTTTTCAAAGTTGTGTAAAGATTCACCAGACTCATCCAGTATGTAATTCCTCTCTTTATAATAAACGTCACTATTTTCTTTATCAGCTTCCTGCTCATGAAGATTCCGATTTGCCTGTTCATTGGGAAATTTGTGGCTTGTAACAAATTTTTTGCTGGTTTATCAGTTGGGAGACGATGACCCATGGCTCATCGTGCCCCGGGAGAACTTGGTTCAATGTGCCGCAACAGTACCTATTTCCAATAAAGCTCAAGTGAAGTTTTATACGTTGTTCTTGTGGTTTTCAGTCCGCAGACTAGTTTGATGCAGCTCTCCATGCTATCCTGTCCCGTGCAAGCCTCTTCAACTGAGAATACGTACGGCAAACTACATCCTTTTGAGTCTGCTTACTGTTTTCGTCTCTCGGTCCGCCTCTACGATATTTATCCCACATACTTCCTTCTAATGCTAAGTTGACAGTTTCTTGATGTCTCAGAATGTGTCCCACCAACCTACCCCTTCTCTTAGGACATGCCAGAAACTCCTTTTCTCCCCAATTCTATCAAGCACCTCCTCATTAGCTACGTGATCTAACAATCTACAAAATTCGTCAGCAGCACCACATTGCGAAGGCTTCTATCATCTTTTTGCCTGATCTCCTTACTGCCATACAATGCTACACTCCAGACAAATGCTTTCAGAAAGGACTTCCTAACATTTAAACTAATATTTGATGTCAACAAATTTCGCATCCACAGTAACGCTTTTCTTCCTATAACTATTCTGCATCTTCTATCTTCTTGGTGAACGAGAAGTTACCTAGCTACTGAAATAACAACACTCATCTGCTACTTTTATTGTCTCATTAACTAATCTAATTCCTTTAGCATCACCTGATTTTCTGACAGTACATTCCATTACTCTCGTTTTACATTTGTTAATGTTCGTCTTATACCTTCCTTTCAAGATACTGCCCATTCAATTTAATTGTTCTTCCAGGTCCTCTGCTGTCTCTGACATAGTTACTAAATCGTCAGCAAACCTCAAGGTTTTTATCCCCTCTCCCTGGACCTTAACCTTCTCCTAATTTCTCCTCGCATTTCTTCACAGCTTGCTCAATGTACAGATTCAAACACATTGGGAAAAGGCTATAACCCAGCCTTACTCCAATTCCCAACGACTGCGACCCTTTCATGACCTTCAACTCTAATAATTGCTGTCTGGTTTTTGTACAAGTTGCAAACAACTCATCGCTCCCTATATTGTACCCCTGCTACCTTCAGAATCTGGAAAACTGTATTGCAGTCAGCATTGTCAGAAGTTTTCTCCAAATCCACAAATGCTAAAAACTTGGGTTTCCTCTCGTTAATCTATCTTCTAAGACAAATCGTAATGCGAGTATTGCCTAATGTGTTCCTACATTTCTCATAAATCCAATGTGAGTTTCCTCAAGATCGGATTCCACCAGCTTTTCCATTCGTCTGTAAATAACTCGTGTTAGTATTTTGCAACCATGACTTATTAAACTGATAGCTCTGTGATTTTCACATTTGTCTGCACTTATTTTCTTAGGAATTGGAATCACTATATTCTTTTTGAAGTCTGAGGGTATTTCTTCTGTGTCGTACATCCTGCTTACCAGGTGGAACAATTTCTTCGTGATTGGCTCTCCTAATGATGACAGACGAAAAATCATCTACTCCAGCGGCCTTCTTTTTACTCAAATCTTTTAGTGCTCTGTCAAATTCTTCTCGCAGTATTGTATCTGCTGTCTCATTTTCCTCTATTTCTTCTTCCTCTTCTTGAATTCTGCCTTTTTATTTCCTTAGTAAAGGCCTTTTATATATTCCTTCCATCTTAGCTTAGTACTGGTTTTACAAAATGTTCAAATGTTTGTAGAACTTATGGGACTTAACTACGGGGTCATCAGTAACTAAGCTTACAAACTACTTATGAACTAGCTAAGACTAAGGACGGCACAAATATCCATGCCCGAGGGGGGATTCGAACCCCCGACCGTAGTGGCCGTGCAGACCGTGACTGGAGCGCCTCAATCCCCTCGGCCACCGCGGCCGGCTGACTGGTTTTACGTCTGAGTTTTATATGAACATTGTTAATATTTAATTATATGTATATTAAACCCGATATTCATATAGTTATAATGACATAATTTCTGTGACCTTCATGCAATCCTCTGTCACGAAATTTTAATCTAGCTAATCCTCCTGAAATTACTTCACTGTAGCGAACACCAGCAGTAAACTAACGACAGGAGCTAGATCTTGCAGAAAACAGATGGAGGTAGAGTAGTACTGCTAACATATGCATAGAGAAAAAAATAATTGTAACATTTCACCGAAATTATGCCACATGATTCATTCTGCCCCGTGGTTCAATGTGCCCCACTCTCCCCGATAGAAATTAAAATGCCATAAGGGAGCCAATAGCAATCTTTACACCCTATCCCTATTCCTCTCTCAGCCCTCCATTCTCCCCATAGAAGGTAAGTGCATATCCTCTTCTTTAGGTCGACTGGCCATCTCGTGGCTTCTGCTGTTACTAACAGCGAGCTGCCGAGGCCGTTATGGAGCGGGCGCCGCACTAGGTAGGTCTGAGTTCGACGCCAGGTCGCTTGACGTGCAACTAACCGTTTGGTGTCTACCTAGTTGTAGTACTACCTGAGTACTGGGAGGCTTCTGTTATTGTTTTCTGTCATTGTTTGCTGCCAAAAATTATGCGCCAAGATTTTTTTTTTTTTTTTTTTTTACTGTTACAAATGTGAACTGAAGCCACTTCCATGCCTTACTTCAAGACATTGGTATCCCTAACGAAGAAAAGACTTACATACCACATGAAGCTAGTGGTTGACGCAGGTCCTAGTTACCGATTTAAGATGCGTCGGTAACCATGGACGACTGCCGTTGACAGTTAGCTCGTAAAATGCTCTTCGTAATGGCTGGATGAGTTGGTCATGAGTAGCCGAGAGGTGGGCCATAAAACTCTACACCGTCCACCATCTGAAGTTCGCCAATGGCACATGCCGAGTGACCGACCATCAAAACGGTGGAATTTAAATTGGTTCTTGGTCTGGGATTCATGTCCGGCATGGTAAACCATTCTACCGGCACAGTCTAAGGTATTATCCCATTGAGCCACCATGCCTCGGGTGAGGTCGCATTCAGTGGACATATGGCGACACTAGAAACAATGTTCCCTCGTATCAGGGATGTGGCACATTGGACAGTTGTCAGAACGCAGGAAGTGAATGTCCGCTAACCTCTGGGTGGTCCGTAGGACGTTATTAACCAGCCTGTACCACAGGCAACGAACCTATGACGAGAGAAGGGGATGAAAGACATTGATCCACACCCGCTTCCAGTTGACTCGGGGTGCCAGGCTTCCAGTTTGTGGGCTGGTGGACGTGACTGATGCGTTCTATAGCGCATACGTGCTGTCCGATTTGGATTTTGAGCATCCTGGAGGACATCGCTTCAGATAGTAGTATCGATTGTGGGGCAATTTGAATGGGATACCGACTATTGAGACAGGGGCTTCCTCGGACTCTGGACGGTACTGATTGAAAGTGGCCGCCATCGGACCCTGTGAGTAGGCGGCATGTAAAATATCTGTCCGGTAAATGAAGAGTGCCATACATTTAGAAGAAAAAAGCACAAGCCCCAAACTGCCCTTGGTTGGGTCGAGGACACACGTGCCGGCCTTGAGATTATACAGTTCGTGTTTCCGCAGCAAGCCTATCGTGCCGAACACTGGGGCTCCCACATATCGTGTTGCAAAACATCTTGCTGGTTCGTTGAGCCCACTGGTAGGCCGTTGTGAACGCCACATTAAGAACTCGGTGGATTTCCTATGTCGATTGGAGAGTTTGTACTTGGAGGACTCGGATATTGTAGTTAGTTTTGATGTGGTTTCTCTTTTCACTCGCGTTCCTCTGTCTGATTCGTTGCAACTAATTGAGACGAAGTTTGGTACTGATTTAACGAATTTATTTCGGTATGTTTTGACTTCCACCTACTTTTTATTCAATGACGAGTACTACTAGCAGACAGATGGAGTTGTGGTGGGAAGCCCTTTGTCACCCATCATCGCTAATTTATTCATGGAGGACTTCGAAGATCGTGCACTGGAGTCAGCGGCGTTGAAACCTTTTTTTTTTTTTTTTCTTCAGATATGTAGACGACACGTTTGTTGTTTGGCCTCATGGTAGTGAGAAATATGAATTATTTTTTGGAACATCTGAATTCAATCCACATCAACATACGTTTGACAATGGAAGTGGAAAATAATGGTTGCCTTCCCTTCCTTGATGTGTTGGTTATGATAAAGGCAGATGGTACGTAGGGACATGCTGTTTATAGGAAGCCAACGCGTACTGATTTGTATTTGCAAGCTGATAATTGTCACCACCTAGCTCAACGTGAAGGGGTTCTTCGAACCTTAGTGCATAGGTCTCATGTCATTTCTGACCCAGAAAGTTTGCCCGCTGAGCTGTCTCATCCCAGGTAACTTTTCTACAGAATGGCTATGGCGAAGGGCAGATTAAAAGAGCGTTGCGCTATCGACGACATGTGAAACGGGCTAGTGATGATAACACTGAGTCGGCAACCACGTCAGTGGCCCTTTCTGCCATACGTTGGAAGCACTTGCAATAAGATTGGTCGCATTTTGCGTAAAAACAATGTAAAGCGTGTGTTTCGTTCACCTTCTAAAATTAAGGCACTGTTGGGATCCGTTAAGGATCTCGCTTTGCGTAAGGTGGGTGTCTACCGTATCCCATGTAGCTGTGGCAAATCATATGTTGGTCAAACTATTAGGAGTGTTGAGGACCGTTGTATTGAGCATAAACGTCACACACATTTACAACAGCCAAACAAATCTGCTGTGGCTGAACACTGTCTTGACACAGGTCACCCTATAGAATACGACTAAACGGAAATTCTGGCATGCACTTGCAACTACTGAGACTGTGTTATCAAGGAAGCGATAGAAATAAAACTAGGTGACAACTTTATGAATAGGGATGGAGGGTTCTGTTTAAATCCCACTTGGGATTCTGCTTTCTTACTTGTTAAAAAACAGAGGGAGAAAACTAATCCGACCTCATCTCTCGAGAAATGATCTGTGTGCTTGCTTGCTCGGTGTGTGTTGTCTTTCCTGTTTACTCATTGAAAACCGAGCTTTTAAAGATCGTTGCACATTGCTTCCTTATTGCAGTTTCGCCTTGAAAATGGCAGGGTGGTCTCCTGCCGAAATATCGGCCATCGTCGATTTTGGTACCTGGCAGCTTTCCCGTAAGTTTTTCGAATGCAATACATTGTCTGGGATATTGTTAGGGCTATCATTTTGGGGATAGATAACAGTTGAGCTATATACCGTGCCCGAGAGAATACTTATGTATTAATTAAGGAGACTCTCTGAATTAGATCAAGGCGCCGAGTCGCATAAGCGTAACACTGTCCTCGAATTGAAGCGAGGACTCTCCTCCAAGTGTGAACTTTCAATTTATTATTATTATTATTATTTTCGTTGCTGTCCTGGTTTGACCCACCGCCTAAGAAATAAGGTGGGTCGTGGAATGGCCTGTTAGCCGCTGCGACTGGACACGGGCCCTGAAGGACGCTGTGACTGGCATCCTCCAGTTCCCGCTCCACTCGCACCGTTGCCCGTATCCCGCCACGTGGAGGCGGGCCATTCCTTTTTTGCATTACAGTATTTTTATTTTACATTATTCTTATACAGGTTTGGAAAAATATGAGAACAAAAAGAAATAATACAAAGGAAAAATACAACCAAAAAAGAATGGTAAGAGACAAAGATGGTGTACGAAATCAACGGAATATAAAGTATTAGAGGGGATAATTACAAACCGATAACAATTTAGATTCCCTCTAGTTTAACTGGACAGGCCTGACCGTCTCGGGATATACA
This sequence comes from Locusta migratoria, assembly GCA_026315105.1. NCBI lineage: Eukaryota > Metazoa > Arthropoda > Insecta > Orthoptera > Acrididae > Locusta > Locusta migratoria. The sequence goes on along the minus strand of CM048745.1, from coordinate 361,131,672 downwards.
TCGAGCCAGTGAGCCCTGTTCAGTTTTACATTCCATTACATTAAATAATTATAGATCAGATATTGGTAAAATCCATAATTTTTACATTGCTATGGTCCATTGAGATTTACATAGAAGATTAATAAACAACATTGAGTATATTGAACATTAGACAATAGCAGCTATAGAGTATAGAGTAACTATGAGTAGCAACTGAATTCACTGACATTAGTAGTATTTACAAGGTTACAAAAAGAAATAATAAACATCCTACAATATTCCATCACCAATTGCACCATTGCAAATAAGGGTGTTTCACTAAGTGTGTTTGCCTCTGTAACTTATAAAATAATAGGTGACGGGAAATTTTGATGCGGTAGGTCAACACAAGAAATGTTACACTTTCTGCGTAGCTATGAACATAGTTTATTGTATCATTTTCCAATGAGTTACAGTACAAAGATATATATTTTTTTAATTGAACAATAGTTTTTTTCCATCGTGCATTGGATTCGTTGAAACCGGCTGCGTCCAAATCAATTTAAACTACATTCCTATCACTGTTAGTTTGGGAGCGGAGGCTTCGACAGCGTAGCTGACTGGCTGGTGGTCATGAGACAGTGGGCCGTGTCCCAGGGGATAGCCACTCGGCCAGTCAAAATGTTCAAATGTTTGTATAGTCTATGGGACTTAACTACGGGGTCATCAGTCCCTAAACTTACAAACTACTTACGAACTAACTAAGACTAAGGACGGCACAAATATCCATGCCCGAGGGGGGATTCGAACCCCCGACCGTAGTGGTCGTGCAGACCGTGACTGGAGCGCCTTAGTCCCCTCGGCCACCGCGGCCGGACCTCGGCCAGTCAGATACGCTATCGCAGCCTCCGCGCCCGGAACTTTGAAGGGTTGTAGCTCCCAAACTAACAGTGATAGGAATGTAGTTTAAATTGATTTGGACGCAGCTGGTTTCAACGAATCCAATACACGATAGAAAAAACTATTGTTCCATTTAAAAAATTATATGTTTGTGCTGTAACTCTTTGCAAAATGATACAATAAACTACGTTCATAGCTCCGCAGACAGTGTAACATTTCTTGTGTTGACCTACCGCATTAAAATTTCCCGTGACCTATTATTTTGTAAGTTACAGAGGCAAACACACTTAGTGAAACACTCTATATATATATCGTGTGGACTTGCATCTCTTTGGGAGTGGTATCAACATTGAGATTGTGCCTCAGTGTTGACTTGCATCTCTTTGGGAGTGGTAGCAACATTGAGATTGTGCCTCAGTGTTGTTGCACGTATATATATATATATATATATATATATATATATCGTGTGGACTTGCATCTCTTTGGGAGTGGTAGCAACATTGAGATTGTGCCTCAGTGTTGCACGTATATATATATATATATATATATATATATATATATATATCGTGTGGACTTGCATCTCTTTGGGAGTGGTAGCAGCACTGAGATTGTGGCTCATTGTTGCAGTCGAGTTTCACGTTGCTCGCGCCCGCTACGTCACCCCACTGGCCGCCCACGGGTGAGCTATCCGTCGGGGAGGACGTGGCCGGCCTGTAGCATGGGTGAAGCCGCGTCAGGAGGCGGTGTCGGCGTCGTCGGTGTTTTGTCTGGAATCAATATCGCGTCAGCCGCGCCGGCGTCGCCTGGCCGTAGCCGGCCGGAGGGACAGGACAGGCAGACTTAGTGCACGGAGCGGCGCGGCGGTCTATCGGGCGCGGCTCTACGACCGCCATTAAAGAGATATATCTGCGGCCGTTCTGGGCGTGTGACCTCTAATACCCGGCGGGCGCTCTGTCTCCCAGATGGAGTTCCCGTGTTTTGCCGGCCCCGGGGTAAACACACACACACAGTGAGGGTGGGGCGGCAGACATACGGGCCGGGACATTAGCCGGCGTGTAACGGCCGCGCCAAAGAAATGCGCGCGCGATTGCCACCTGCCACCTGCTGGGCACCTGCTCTGCCCTCTGCCCTCCGCCCTCTGCCCTCCTCGCGGATGAACGCGCCGCGTGCCACGCGCTGCCTCTTAACACGCTTCATTAAGCGCCCGCCACCGCTCACAAAAACAACGCCGAGCTTAAAAGCCGAGCCCACTGCACTACGCCTGTCCGCTTACGTGAAACACGTGCCTGGCCATTCACACACACAAGTGCATGGCAGTGTGAAGGATCATAAACATTATTTCTCATCGGTGTTTTTTGTCACCATATCTCCCGTATTACTTATCCAAAATGACTGAATGAGGTATCATTTCGTTCCCCACTAATGACGAAGAATACGCAGATAGTTTAAAGTTATTGTTTTCACAAAAAAATAAAAAAAATAAAAATTAAAAATAATAATAAACTTTATTTTTTAAAAATTTATACTGTTCGTACAAACTAAATTGATACCCGGCGAACGATCGTATATGGGACGTGTATTTACGGCTGCTCCCATCAGCCACCGCGCCGAGTATCAACTTAGATTGCGCGGCCTATATAAAAGCAATGTACAAGCTCCCATCTATTGAAAATATGTTTACTAACAGAATGACAGCTCTTCCAGTTGTTCAGATTCTTTATGCAAGCCAAAGACTTTCTTTGACACAAGCATTCCTTATCACACGATTTCGGTTATAGAGGTAGATGTAACGAATAAAAGTACACAAATAATTTAATTTAACTAACAGGTACGAGGTTCAGTTGCACCCAGCAGAATTCATGAACTATTTAAATCCGTCAGTTTTACCACCTCATCAATTGCTTGTAAGAAAAGTGCTATAATTATATTAATTATAAATCTTCACGCTAATAGCCATTAATAAATGGTGCAAGATTAGCGGTGGCTCACTTAGTCGACTACATCGTGGCTGCTAAATTAACTGACTCCAATAAAACTGTGCTAATACCCCGCATTAACCTCACCACCTTGTAATCCTTGTTTCCAAATGATACGACGACAATTTCCAATAAAAGTAGCCTTCGCTACGATCATAAAAAAGAACAAAGCCAGACGCTTAAAAGGGCAGGACTATATTTACCAGCACATGTTTTCTCGCATGGACAGTTATTTGCGGCTTTTTCACGAGTTCGCTCATTCAGTGATATTTATTTTTCTGCTAAAGACACATACAGCCAAAAAGTTAAGATGATCACATTATAACTATTAACATTTTTTTCAAAGAAGGTTTGTAAAATAATCAAGTTTTCAAAAATAATATAACATGAAAAAGTGGATAAATAATTTTTATATGTTTCCTAATTAATCACATTGTATTTAATTTTATTAATTTTCGTACTATGTGACTAATATTGCATACTACTATTCACAGTTTATTATCACTTACACTCATGTACTTGCATCTGCTTTTCTCCATTACTATCGTACCTTAAATGTGACTGATCAGGATGGAGTGCGAATTTTCCACAGGGATCAACTAGTATTGTCTAATTCTGCGACGTAGGAAAGGAATTTGTAAAGATGAGCCCAACACTTCTTTTGTTGTAAAACAAAATTAAATGTTTATAAAGGTAAGTCATAGGTTCCTTTTTTATGATTACGCTATGTTCCAAACAATATTTCCTCACCTTGTAATATTACCTTTGTGTTGTTGCCTCTACGCATTAATGTTAAACTCGGCGATTAAAAGATTAAGGTCTTTTGTTAAAATTGCAATCATTGAAAAATCGGATAAAAATCTGATTAAATAATTTAGAAAAGGATGGATGAAATTAATACACAAGTGACTGAATAGAATGCATGGCGGAATACAGATTGGAGTTAACACAAAAAGTAACGTTACAGAGAAAACTTACGGAAAGTAATCACTGAAGTTCCTTTCTGGAAATAATCACAGAAGCTGAAACTGTTAAGCTGATGAATTGTTCAGGTAAATTTTATGATACTTTTCTCAGTAAGTTAATGTTCAGACTGTTCACCTCCCAAGTGATTGTAGCCGGAAAGTGTAATAAAGCTTCATAAGGCAAATAACAAACAGAAAAATCTATAGAACTTTCCGAAACTGATAATACGAATGCAGGTTTTAAAAGGAAAAAGGTAATGATTTAAAGTAACTGATCAGGATTTAATCAAGGAAATACGCGAAGGGAAAGTGATGGCGTCCGGAACATCATGTTATGACGGAATATGGAGGTGCTGGAAACCTCAAAGAAAATGAATAATTACGAGAGGACGGCAATTATTAAATGAAAACATTGCTCTTAACAAAAAAGAGTATATTTTAAAATAACATATTACAGCCTTTACACTTACATTACACAACAGTCTGCCGACAAGTCCACACATAATAGCCTCGGACAAGAGAGAGTCTGATCGCGGTTCCGTCCTCTCGGCTCGCCGGAAGGCAAGAAAGACGAGCGAAGCACACTTTTTCACAGATAAAATATTATGAGGAGGAGGGAACCACGGCGACAAGCGTCGTTCATCAATAAAAAAATAATTTAATTATGTATCGTTACAACTTGCACACGTTACGGAAAAACACATTTTAAGAGAGTATCGAGAAAGAATTTGAATGTTTTATTTCAGAACAGCCGTATACAGGATTTATACGACAGGTGAGACATGCTTCAGTACTTCGTGTCACCACCCTTGGCTTTTTTTAGGGCTTGTTCTCTTTGTGGCATTGACTAAACGAGTTTTTCGCAAGTAGCAGGCTCAATTTCATGATACTACACCTCAACATTCTTTTTCAATTAATTCTTTTCTGGTAACGTAGTGTTTCCTGAGTTTTTCAGACAAAATAGTCCATAAATTTGGGTCCCACCATAATCGTCGAATGCCGAGATCTGAGGCACGTTCCTAGACGACCCTGGGTCGGTGACAAACGGCGTTGTTGTCTTGGAAAATGAACGGTCTTAGGTTTGCACCACTAAAATTGTCCCTAGCAGTATTCAGGACTTCCTTTTTATGATGTAACAGTGTGCTGTTTCATTGATTGAACTAGTGCAAACTTTAATTCTTCCCATCCCTTTGGAGGTTATTGCTGCCCATAGCATAACACTTTCACTAAATTTCTTAGTTTCCACAACACACACCTTCTTCTCTTCACGCTCCATTCACAGTTCTACAACACCATCGTTACCGAACACATTACCCTTTTTTTCGTCTGAAAAAATCACTCTACACCAATCCTCAGTCTTCCAAATTTCGTATATCTCAATAAATTGTTTTCTGTCTTGGCTATGCTTTTGTCAGGTTTTTCTTTGTAATATTCATATCTGACAGAAGTCTTAAAACTGTTTTGTATGAGGCTGAGTGATGTATATCATATTGCATCTGGAACGAAAGCTGCCTGGAGCTCAATATTCGTCCTTGTTCCGCCATTGGTTTCAGCGCCCTGCACAACCTTGGCCTGGAATTCTTCTTGCGACCACGTTTATACCTCAAACTTGCCATACCGGTCTCCCCTTTTGTTTCTTTGAAACGTTACCCACTGTTCTGCGGTCAACGTACAACCGCCTAGCAATTTATCTGTAGGATATTTCTTGAGAACTCAATGCAAGAATCATTCCATGCTTCCTTGGAGATAGTCTTTCTTCCTCCTCATAGCCTAGAAAGAAAAACAAATATCCATCTTAAATTCTCTCAAAATCCAGTAAGCTATGGGAACACAATTCTGTCTATTAAGAAACAAAACGACGCCTATCTATAAACTTACCAGATTTGTTTCTCTTTTACAATTCAGCTTACTGGAGAACTGATACGAAGTCAGACGGAAGTACAACTAGAGGTTTGAATGTGCCTCGGAAGCTGATACCACAAACACGGCCAATATCATGATAAATCTTATCACGTTGTTCTGTCATTCACATTACTCCAACTAACCTACCAAAACTGAGCTTTTAATAACAAATACCACTTGAAGAGTGTCTTAACTTCATAGGAAATAAACTGATAGCACAAAAGACTTCGTACCATTGCAAGTCTGTTAGAAAATGAGGTTGAAATTGAAATATTTGTCCATTATACGTAGTGGGTGTATTGTCGGCTGGGTCGACGCAGCTGACTGTACAGCGGCTAAAGGCACATTCGTAACTTCTTTATCTGTAGTTCCGATGTCTTTTTTATTATGTGTTTCGAGGAGGGGGAGGCGGTTGCTAGGCGTTGCCGTGCGACTTTTTTGTAATTTGATAAGAGCTACACGACTTTGAAACGATCTCGTCCGAAAAAAAAAAATATTGCGATGTTATAGTGATATACAACTTCCTTGGCGTATAACGTAATTTTGATAAGAAAATACACATGATAAAACACATCAGACATAAAACATAATAGAAGAACACACATGCAGATGACGCCGAAATTTATCGTCTAGTAAAATCATCTGAAAATCAAAACCAACTGCAGAAAGATATAAATATCACTATGGTGCAAAAATTGACAATTGACTCTAAATAATAAGTGTGATGTCGTCCACATGAGCACGAAAAGAAATCCGTTAATCTTTGGTTACAAGATAAATCAAACAGAAGTGAAGGCCGTAAACGCCACTAAATACCTAGAAATTATTATTACTTCGGACTTAAACTGGAAAGAACACTTGGATAATGTCGTGGGAAAGGCTAACCAGAGACTGCGTTTTATTGGCAGAACCCTTAAAAGATGCAGCAGAACTACTAAAGAGACTGCATACACTACGCTTGTCTGTCCTTTTTTAAAATATTGCTGCCCAGTGTAGAATCCTTATTAGATGGGTTTGACGGAAGCCATCGAAATAGGCCAAAGAAGGGCAGCTCGTTTTGTACTGTCACGATACAGGGGAGACACCGTTACGGGAAAGATACAGGATCTGAGATGGGGATCATTACAACAATAGCGTTTATGGCTGCGGGGTGGGCTACTTACGAAACCCCAATCGCCAACATTCTTCTCCGAATGCGAAACATATTGTTGACTCCCACTTACATAAATAGGAATGTTCATCCGAATAAAATACGAGAAATCAGAGCTCAAACAGAGAGATTTAGGTGTTCTTTCTTCCCGCACGCTATTCGAGAATGGAATGGGAGATAAATAGTATGAAGGTGGTTCGATGAATTCTCTGCCAGGCACTTAAATGTGATTTGCAGAGTATCCCATGTAGATGTAGATGTAGACATAAGTAACTACTCTTTTTATGTAGAATGTTAACGCCATGTAGAAAAAAGAGCCGCGGTGGAGTGACCGAGTACTACAAGGCTCACCATCTACTGATCTGGCTTCATTCACCGAACTTTATTGTCAAGGGTTGTATATGTCAGTTTCTGATCCTAGTTTTGTATCGTGATATGAATTCGTACAGGTCTGCATTGAAGATGGAGAAAGCAAGGAAATATCAGTACTTAGCTCACTGCTGCCTTGGAGTGGCCGTGAGTTCTAAGGCGGCTTGCTGCGAAGCGTGCGGTTAGTCGCTGTCGGAGGGTCGAGTCCTCCCTCGGGCATGAATGTATGTCTTGTACGTAGTTTAGGAGAGATTATGTAGTTTGTAAGCCTAGGGACGAATGACCGAAGTAGTTAAGCCCCATAGATTTACAAACATTTGAAGATTTGAATTTAGAACATAGAGAAAGCGGAGTAACACACCTTAGTTATTAAGATCGGGTTCCACATTCCAAGTCCTCCTTCCTGGGTAGCACTAAAAGTATCCTATCTTCTTTAACGCTCTTCTTAAATGTTTTTCTTTTTCTTTTTGATTTCATATTTTAAAAATCATGTACATTACTTTGTAAATGAATAATAAAACTGTCATACATGCAAACAAAGAGGACAAAAGATGTCCACAAGGTCCTACGTCCACGACGCATGGGCAAAGCAACCCGCAGCATCCGATGCCTAGCAGGAGAGCTACGCCGCTGGGGTCGTGGCTGCCGTCTAAGTGGACCGACAACGAGACCACATGGGTATCGGAATTTTCAGTTTCTTTACATTTGTGGTACGTGAAGTTCAGAACTTAAATAACCATCAGCCAAAGCCATTCGACGCAACTCTAAAAATTTCTCGAGAAAATCGACTCTGAAGTTTTGCAAAGTACACATAAGTATCAATAATTACAACAGTTGCAGAATTTGTCAGGGTAGCGCAAGTGGTATCGATCTGGCCTCACAACCATAGAGTCGGTGGTTCGAATTCCACCGTGACAGATATTTGTTTCGTTTTCGAACTCATTTTGGAATCTCTGATTCCACATGTAGTGTAAGTTGCTTTTTATGTTTATGTAGACGAGCTGGAAACCTTATCGTCACGTAAAACGTTAACTGCTTGAAAATCCATCAGTAGCTATGGGGATGTCTTTTCAAAAACAGTGTCGTTCCTCTTCACAAACTGAACAATCAATTAATACCGACGTAAACTAATAGTGAAGCCAATACTGTAACTTACGTTTTTTTATTGAAAGCATCATTATTAACAACTTTCTATAAAATACAGGAAATAACGAATAAACATAAATAGTGCACTTTTCGAGAAAATACCATTAGACACAACGAAAAGAAAAAACTGTCACGACAGGATTCGAACCACCGACGCTACGGTTGTAATGCCAGAACGCTACCACCCGAACTGCACCTACAGACGCTGCAACTCTTTCAATTATCGATACTTATGCATACTTAAAAAATTTCAAAGTCGATTTTCTCGAGAATTTTTGAGAGTTGCGTCGAATGTCTTTGGCTGATTGTTATTTGAGTTCTGAACTTCACGTACCATAAATGTCAAAAAACTCTAAAATGCGTTACCCATGTAGTCTCCTTGTGAGTGGAGAATTAAGGCCCACAAAACATTTATTGAATAGCGGACCCTACATCTTCAAAGCAAGATAAGAAATAATGCAACACGAAAAGCAGCATGGTCGTCTGTCAGTTGCTACACTTATAATTGTAATTAAGGAGTATACATCCTCTTTCTTGCCCTATAAGTGTCAATGGAACCGACCAACCGCCGTGTCATCCTTGCCCAATGGCGTCGTTGGTTGCGTTATGGAGGGCAAGTGGTGAGCACACTGCTCTTCCGAGCGTTGTTGGGTATCTTCGTGTCGCAACTAATCGGTCGAGTAACTCCTCAGTTGTCCAGAGGCTGAGTGAAAACAGTTACAGTCTTCCTACCGAATCCTCTCTGGCAGTTCTGGGAAACGAACCCGGATCCTTCGGATGGCAGCTAGCTAACAAATGAGCAACAGACACTTTAATCATAACAATCCAGTTTATCAGTATTATGCTCTGTAAAGGATTGTTGAATCTTTGGACAGTTTGTGTTGTAGCGTCACTCTGTCGCTCTTACTTAACTCTTTAATGCATCTCATTTTATTTGAAGCGATAACAAATATCACGATTAATGTCTAGTTCGTGTATAATGAGAAAAATATTGAAAAAAAAGTCCTTAAATTTATTATGCACTACTAGCAACAAAAAGTTCATAGAGTGTCAGCTATAGAGTGCTTTTATGATGTACCTGATGTAGTAAATGTCACTATTATGCCCCTCATATTTCCAGAAAGTAGCTCATAACGCAGGAGTAGTTTGTGATTGACTACTTTTACATGGCAAAGGAGGAATACTAATGTAAACAAACGCCCATGTTAGGAGTAACTCAGTGCAGCTAACCGTCGATTCAGCTACACTCTGCAATTTACAATTTGTAGCACGGGCTACTGGCACTTGTAACACTGTGTGTGCAAGCAGCTACAAATGACTTTGTGATAAAATTTTGATCTGTTTGAGAGGTAATGAGAAAAATAAGGTATGTAGCTGATCAGCTACACTATGCATTGGAGGATTAACCCTTAAGAGGAAAATGATTTTTATTACTTAATAGGATATATGTGTCTGGTGGACACGGTTAAGAAAAAACTGACGAGTATGTTCCTTTTCTCGAAAATTGATACATACATCTGTTAGAACAATTAAAAAGTTGAATAAAAACTTACTGAACACAAATATCAGGTTACAATTCCAATAGTTATTAATTCATCAATATATATATATACAAAATATACCTCACAATTAACCTTGTTATACCCGGTATTCCAAGGATTATGTTATCAGGACATACTCGTATAGCTTTAGTTGGTTGTTTTGATTTTCAACAAAATCCAATTTTGCCTTTGTAAGCAAACGAAAATGACATCATATATTGGTTGTCTGTGCAGGAAAAGTTAATACTTGCCACGGAATCTTGTTCATCTCATGAAGACCTGGTGCTTGTTTGTTTTGGTGATTAGGAAGGATCACAATCGGAATCGTCAGAAAGTAAATCCCCTACATACATTTCCTCTTTAGCTACTTTATCCCACATGTTTGCAAGTTTCTCTTCAAAATTTGGTTCATTCACTCGCGGTACTTCGGTTGGTCTTCTTTTGCGTGATGTAGATGGAACCTGCTCCATTTTTCCCACTTTGTGTAATATATTACATATATGCCAGGCGTTGTAACTTAATAGAATGTCGAAGAGAAAAAGTAATCAGCTGCATGTAGTTGTACTCACCAGTAATAAAAGTATCGAATTTGGAAGTACGTGCCGGCTGCGGTGGCCGAGGAGACTGAGGCGCTACAGTCACGGTCTGCACGGCCACTACGGTCGGAGGTTCGAATCCCCCCTCGGGCATGGATATTTGTGCCGTCCTTAGTATTAGTTAGATCATAAGTAGTTTGTAAGTTTAGGGACTGATGACCCAGTAGTTAAGACCCATAAGCTATACAAAACATTTGAACATTTTTGGAAGTACGTGTCCAATAGACACACAACAAAACTTGTGTTACTGGAAATAAGTGTCTCACAGACACTGATACTAAAGAAAATAACAATTACTTCACGTATAACAGTCACCGTCATCAATCGATCATACTACAGCAGTCACAATGAAACTGTATGCAGCTACAGATGCACTCCTGCATACAAGGTTATTCTATAAAAGATTGTGCCCGAAGCGAAACGACCTGCTATTGCCTTTTGAAATGACGTCAGTGGCGAAGCAAAACTGCCAGCGAGGGGCGCGAAGCGGCGCTGCGCTGTCACATAGAGCACCACTAAACACTCAAATGTTAACTGTTTACGCATTGCTTATTGCAATTACACACCTCGTTAAATCCTTCCGATAACCGAAGAATGCCACTGACGTATTTTTCGCCTCATTTACGCAGCTGCTTTCTCTTTCTTTAGCTTCATGTTGAGGTAGCGCACTCGAATAAAAATTCGGGACAGTAAGAATATTTTAATCACCTCCGGCGCCACGTGAGGATATTTCTGCGAAATTACGTAGCCTAATCGCTTAGAAATATTTTTTTTTTTCTTTTGAAAGTATGTCACTTTCGTTAGTCTCGTTGAACAACAGCTCAAACTCTGAGATCTGTTGCATCCACTTGTCAGACAGCATTAACAAACCTCCTCTTGATAGAAATTCTATCCACCCGTATTCTGCGAGGTGTTTTGGAAGAGGACAAAGTAGTTCATTAGACGACTCACCCAGTGAGGTGTCACATTTAGTAGCACGGCGTGCAATGTAGCCTGCCAGATATCTAATTCCTTCAGCTGGGCATTCAAGGTCACAGCAGACGGTGCAGCAGCCTCACAACTAAAACTTATGTCCTGGCTCTCTGCTTCCCCATTTGGAATGGTCATTGCTTCAGACATATCCGGCAAAATTCCGCACAGCAGACTAGATGACAAATTGTTGTGAGTCTTCTTTCTGTCTCATAAAGTATTAGACAGTGGAATGTCTTGGACATTCTTTCCCAGAAGCAACAAGCGCAGACTATGTTTTACTTCTTTAGGGGGAGGATGCTGATAGAAATGGCCAATACCTCTAATCCGTGATAACATATTTCCAAGACAGTCCTTGTTCAGCCGTGCTGTTAATATATACTTAACGCCTAGTGACAAAAAGTCAGAATGAAGGCCAAATGTATAATTAATTGACATTAAGAGTTTGCATAGTTTCACAGTAAAAATACATTATGCCAAGAATTTTTTTTTTATTTTTTTATTTTTTTTGGCGCGGTGGAGTAGCCGAGCGGTCTAAAGCGTCTCGCTGCGGAGCGCGCTGTTGCTTGCCGTGGAGGTTCGAGTCCTTTCTGGGGCATGGTTGAGTGTGTTTGTCCTTAGGTTAGTTTACCTAGGATTAAGTAGTTTGTAAGCTACGGACTGATGACCACGCAGTTTGGTCCGATAGATTTACATACATTTTTTTTTTTTCCTTTTTTTTTTTTTTTTTTTTTTTTTTTTTTTTTTTTTTTTTTTTTTTTTTTTTTTTTTTTTAGCTGCTTGTTTGTGCTATAGGCACTAGCTAATATCTTTTTGTCAACGATTCTGCGGGAATTTAAAATATCAACTGAATTAGAGGCATCGAATTTTCTGTTGTAAAACTCTACAACTGCCGCTACGTCCTTCGGCGGTGACGTCATACGCAGTGCGACGAATTTCTACCTGGAACTGCGCAGTCCATTCGGGCCCCCTCTGCCTGCATATAACGCAAACAGTATTGCCAATCTAACAAAATAAAAATTGATGCGTGCTTCACAGGCACATACTTCCTTTTAAGAGTTAAGCAAACAACCTTTCCATACTAAAATGATGATCGTGCTAGATACGTCAGTTTATTGTTTGATTCCAACCCTTAAGAATTGTCCACAGATTTAATGTGGCAAGGGATGATAAAGACGGCTTTGCCTCACATGCGATGGAAGAGGATCAAATTCCACCGAAGAAAGACATTAGTCCGCTGTTGAACCTAAAGGAGATTCCCCGTCCGAGCTGAAGGCAGGCACATCATAATCCACAGAGGGAGGGACGTTTGGCCGTACGCTAAAGCTGCCGAGCACTCCTCGCTGATCAAAGTTGTGACATCGCCGGGGTCCCCTGCAGGGAAGGAATACCGAGGCCTCCGTGTTTACCGAAACAAAAGGAGGCGAAATAGAAGAAATCGAGTTTGGGATCGTCAAAGAAAATATGGAGGGGCCGGCGCGCGTCACGTGCGGGTGATTGCGTTATGGTAGGCCGGCTGGCGGGATAGCCGCGCAGGCGGGTAGGCTGGGAGGGGTGGGGGGGGGGGGCGCTGGCGGTCTGGTGGTGGGGGCCACCGCAGGGTAGGAGGGGGGAAGGGAGGGGAGGGGAGGGGAGGGAGGTCCCAGGCTGGCCGGGCCATCTGACGAGGCTGCTGCCCGCCCGCACAAACTCGCCTGATGAGTTCTGGACAGCTGCTGCCTGCAAGGACAAGTGCCCACCCCTGAGGGATGCATACCTAACTGCTCGCCCGCTGACGCCAGACCACAACTGTATACTTAAACAACGACTCGACCCACCGACAGCGATTAACCGCACGCTCCGCAGCAAGGTCCGGCAGCGGTGGCCGAGGGGACTGAGGCGCTTCAGTCACGGTCTGCACGGCCACTACGGTCGGGGGTTCGAATGCCCCCCTCGGGCATGGATATTTGTGCCGTCCTTAGTTGTAGCTAGTTCAAAAGGAGTTTGTAAGTTTAGGGACTGATGACCCCGTACTTAAGTCCCATAGACTGTACAAACATTTGAACATTTGAACATTTTCCGCAACAAGGCGCCTTAGAACTCACGGCCACTCCAAGGCAGCAGTGAGCTAAGTACTAATATTTACTTGCTTTCAAAAATAAATAAAAATGTTCAAAAGTTTGTATAGTCTATGGAACTTAAGTACGGGGTCATCAGTCCCTAAACTTACAAACTACTTATGAACTACGACGGCACAAATATCCATGCCCGAGGGGGGATTCGAACCACTGACCTTAGTGGCCGTGCAGACCGTGACTGGAGCGCCTCAGTCTCCTCGGCCACCGCGGCCGGCTTACTTGCTTTCTCCATCTGCAATACAGACCTGTACAAATTCATATCACGATACAAAACAGGGATACGAAACTAACATATACAACCCGTGACAATAAAGTTCGGCGAATGAAGCTAGATCAGTAGATGGTGAGCCTTGTAGTACTCGGCCAATCCACCGCGGCTCTTTTTTCTACATGGCGTTAACATTCTACATAATAAGAGTAGTTACTGATGTGTACATCTATACGGGATACTCTGAAAATCACATTTAAGTGCCTGGCAGAGGGTTCATCGAACCACTTTTATACTATTTATCTCCCATTCCATACTCGAATAGCGCGCGGGAGGAAAGAACAGAATTTCTCCGTTCGAGCTCTGATTTCTCGAATTTTATTCTGCTGATCATTTCTATCTATGTAGGTGGCAGTCAACAATATGTTTCGAATTTGGTGTAGAATGTTGGCGATTGGAGTTTCGTAAGTGGCCTACGCCATAGCTATAAACGCCGTTGTTGTAATGATTCCCATCTCAGATCCCGTATCATTTCCGTAACACTGTCTCCCCTGTATACAGTTATATTATTCCCTCTGGTCATTATACTTTTGACTTCAAAGTAAGACGATGTTGTCACCACTTCCGACTAACAGTTGTTTACCATTTATCTATCATCTGAAGTACCTCTCGGTCTTTCATTTACCTTTTGGCCCACTTTAGGTTACGGTAGTAACACTAAAGGGGGCCTTTGCGATCGTTTTTTGACAGCTCGAAATTTAAAATAACGGCTTAAATATGCATCTGGGACGAAAATTGAATAACCGAATTTGTAGAGCAGAAAATGCTCCACAACTTTTCTATGTTCTGTTTTTTTTTTTTTTTTCATATCTCGTAGCGTTTCAAAGATATTTGCAAAAATAACGGCGATGTCTGTCTGTCTGTTCGTAACGTGTTCCCTGTTTTTAACACGAACCGCTCAAACGATCAGCACCAAATTTCACAGACATGATTGTAGGCCCCCAGTGACTAGAACCTCCCTTTTTCAAATTTTTCGGACAAAAAATACGGTAATAATACCTAAAAAAGCCGTTTGTAATATAATTGTGATTGCAAACGCACCGTTCATCTGACACGAAAATTGAATAACATAATAGGTAGATGAGAAAATTCTCTACAACTTAGCTCCCTTATGTTTTTTTTCATATCTCGTATCGTTTGAGAGATATTTGCAAAAATAACGGAGGTTTTACACCCTCCATTGAATTAACGAAAATCAGCCGTTAGGAGATGTCACGTGACATTCCTCGCGCAGAACTCTCTGTGGCATACGCCATCTTTCGCTTTTTTGATGATTTTCTTGTTAAAACTTACACAAAAACACATCGTTCTTCGTACGATAAATGATAATCTAGTGTCTACAAATGCCATATTAGCATCTGTTAACAATGGCCATCAACAGTATGAGATTATAGGACTTATATTTTTATTGATAGCCATAGCGTAGTAGGCAAGGCGTTAGACTATAACACTGAAGGTCGGTGGTTCGGAACCCACCACAACCTAATTATTTGTTTCCTAAAATGGTTTCAGACACTCTTATTAATTAATTTGTATAATTTAGATTATTATTTTTGTCAAAAATGTTTGCAAAAACTTATAAAACTGCAAATCTAAAGTGGGCCATAAAACACGTCAGTGCGATTTTTTCTACATGGTGTTAACATTCTACATAAAAAGACCAGTTTCTGGTGTCTACATCTACTTGGGATACTCTGCAAATCACATTTAAGTACCTGGCAGAGGGTTCATCGAACAGCCTTTATACTATTTATTTCCCATTCCATTCTCGAATAGCGCGCGGGAAGAAAGAACACCTCAATCTCTCTGTTTGAGCTCTTATTTCTCGTATTTTATTCGGATGATCATTTCTATTCATGTAGGTGGCAGTTCTTTCCCATTTAAGTCTGAAGTAATAGTATTTCCTACGTATTTAGAGGAGTTTATGACCTTCAATTTTGATTGATGAATCTTGTATGCAAAGTTCAACGGATTTCTTTTCGTACTCATGTGGACGACTTCACACTTCCAATTATTCAGAATCAGTTGCCAATTTTTACACCATATTGATATCTTATTTAGGCACGGTTACACTGAAGTTCGGAACATGTTTTTGTTCGCGTCACTGTTTGCAGCTTGTTCCCAACACACTGAGCTACATTACAGAGCATATTTGGTTTCTTCTGCTGGTACAAATCAAAAACGCTATGTTTCTAAATGAACCAGTATGTGACATTTTCAATGTTTACAATCTTGCATTTCATATGAAAATTCTCTTTGTGATTTAAAAATATACTATTTGTGCTGAAAATATGTTAATTTCTTTACCGTACAACTGAATTTTAAAAACTGATTGTAATGTGCAGGTATTTTTAACTCTTGTAAAGCTGAATCACATGCAGGAGAGAAACTGAAACAAAATAAAACTTTGTTAAGAATTATGACTTTTAAAGTTAGTTAACACCATAAATAGAGATTCCTAATAAACAAATAAATATGTATACATTAATCTATAACACAAAACAGCAATGTTGACAACATTGTTTGTTGTTCGTGTCCGCGACTACACTGCCACCGAACATTTGTATTCATATAGTCTGCTACAGTGAGCTTGTACGTATATTTATGTGAGTTAGGTACTGAATTGTCAGAGCTATGTCAAGTGAGGAGAAAGAAACATTGGCATGTGGAGCTGCTTTATTATTGATACATCAATAAAGAAGATGCAAAGAATGTCGAAGTCATCGGTGATGGACCAAAATGTGAAAGACGTGATGGGAATGTCATACTTTGTGAACCGAACGTGGTGAATATTAATGTCAAGGTTTGTTTGAAGGATTAAAGGAATTAATTTACGTTAATATCACTGAAACATCCCACTTCGAAAGTAATAAATGCGATCCCAGTAAAATTCTATGTCTAAACAACTTTGGCTGGTACATGGAGTCCCCCCCCCCCCACACACAACTTCATGACTTTTCCTCTTCTACTGTCGGTATTGTGACGCAATAGATTTTATTTTCTTATCCATCTCACTGCTGCTGTTACCCAGCTCCACTGCATCTTTTTTTATTATTTTATTATTATTCAGTTATTTTGAAAGAAACATGATTTTCTCTCATGTTCTTGTACCTTGCACCTTCCACAACCACTGCTCTTCCTCATATAATGATGTAAGATGGTAACTTTTATGCCTGATATACTCTGCATCACAGAAGACAGTAAACCACGACAGACGACACAATTCTGGAATCAGTAGAAAAATAAAAACAATCACTACCGCTGCAGTTGGTGGTAACAAGCAACAGAACAATGTTCCTGTGCTCTTAACCATCACACACACGGAACACTGTTTCTGTGTTGGCAACATGTTGCCACAATGTTGTGAACATCGGCAACCTACTAGCATTTGCGCACAATGTTGTGAACAATGTTTGCAACTCATTGTAAAGGGGCGTTTAGTGAGCTAAATTCAAATGTTTGAAAAACTATGTGACTTAACTTCTTCGGTTATCAGTCCCTACGCTTACAAGCCAATTAAACTAACTTAAACTAACCTAAGGACACACACTCATGCCAGAGAGAGAACTCGAACCTCCGACGGCAAGCAGTCGTACTCTCCGCAGCGAGGTGCCTTAGAACGACCTATTAACCAATAGTCAGCACGGATTCAGAAAGTATCGCTCTTGCGAAACACAGCTTGCCCTTTATTCACATGAAGTGTTAAGTGCCATCGACAAGGGATCTCAAATCGATTCCATATTTCTGGATTTCCGGAAGGCTTTTGATACTGTACCCCACAAGCGGCTTCTAATGAAATTGCGTGCTTATGGAATATCTCCCCAATTGTGCGATTGGATTCACGATTTGCTATCAGAAAGGACACAGTTCGTTATAATTGACGGTAAGTCATCGAGTAAAACAGAAGTGATATCTGGCGTTCCACAGGGAAGCGTTATTGGTCCCCTACTCTTCCTCGTGTTTATAAACGATTTAGGAGATAATCTGAATAGCTCCCTTAGACTGTTCGCGGATGATGCTGTCGTTTATCGGTTAGTGAAGTCAACAGAGGATCAAAAGCAACTGCAAAGCGATTTAGACAAAATTTCTACTTGGTGCGAAAATTGGAAATTGACACTAAATAAAGAAAAGTGTGAAGTAATACACATGACCACTAAAAGAAATCCGCTGAACTTCAATTACGCGATAAATCAGTCAAACCTTAAGGTCGTAAATTCTACCAAATACCTAGGAGTTACAATTACGAACAACTTTGACTGGAGAAAACACATAGAAAATATTGTGGGGAAGGCGAACCAAAGGTTACGTTTCATTGGCAGAACGCTTAGACGATGCACCAGCTCCACCAAAGAGACTGCCTACATCACACTTGTGCGTCCTCTCTTGGAGTACTGTTGACCCTTGTGGGACCCTCACCAGGTGGGACTGACGGAAGATATTGAGAAGGTTCAGAGAAGGGCAGCTCGTTTTGTTTTATCACGTTACGGGGGGGGAAAGCGTCAGGGAAATGTTGCACGAATTGGGGTGGAAATCATTAAAAGAAAGACGTTATTCATTGCGGCGTGATCTGTTTGCGAAGTTTCAATCACCGACTTTTAGTTCTGAATGTGAAAATATTTTGCTAGCACCCACCTACTTAGGGAGACATGACCATCCCAATAAAATAAGAGAAATCAGATCAAAAACGGAACGATTTAGGTGTTCTTTCTTCCCGCGCGCTATTAGAGAATGGAACGGTAGAGAAAAGTTATGAAGGTGGTTAATGAACCCTCTGCCAGGCACTTAAATGTGATTTGCAGAGTATCGATGTAGATGTAGATGAACGCTCGGCCACTCCACCGCGGCAGTAAGCTAAGTACTAATATTTTATAGTCATTAATGTTTTTTCAATCTTCAGTGACAATTTTCACAAATACATCGCAAGATACAAAATTGTGATCAGAAACTGGAATATACAACCCCTGACAAAAAATTTCGGTGAATGTTGTCAGAACAGTCGATCGGTAATAAAGACGAATCGTAAGACTGCATCTCCGTGGTGGTCGATGTTGACAACCGGCCCCCACTGCAGTTGAGCATCGTGTCTCTTTCGCGTTAGACCTGTTGGATACGTTTCTCGTTTAGAGCATTGGTTCTGAATTGAGAACACTACAATGAACGAGCGAAGGGCCAATTTAAAGTTTTGTTTTAAATGTAGCGAGACACATAATGTACGAGTGGTTCGCCCGTTTTCGAAGACACCGGGAAAGTGTTCCTCTGCATCCACCATACTCGCCGCATCTCAATCCACCGAATTTCTTCCTGTTACTTCCACTCAACTTGTTTTGAAAGGAAAGTGATTTGACGATATTCCTGATATACAACGAAATGTGTCGAGGCCTTTGAACACCATCATAAAGGAAGACTTTGTACAGTTAAGACTTTTCACAAACCAGCACAAAGATGTCATGAACTACATGGCCAGCCTTTAGGACAAAGAGAGTGGGCAAAATTAGAATAATTCTTAAATTTCTGACGACGAATTCCAGTCTAATGAAAAATGACGATTACTTTGGAGTATTACAAAGTTAGGTCCGATTAATATTCAAGAAGTTGGTAAAATTAACCGCCAATCGAATCATATAAAACTAATTTTCCCCGACAATCTAAAATTACTGTTTGCTTGCCAGACCATAGGACCGTCGTCTCGTGGAGGCGAAATAATTTTCCGTGTCCTGTCTTAATTAATATATCAAAGTGGAAAGATGGCGATCAGCCACAAAGGCTAGCGGAGCCGTTATGTTCAAACCCGGAGAGCCAACGTCTTCGCGGAAGGACACTTCTGTTCCCGCCGTTTTTGACAGGCCGCCACCCTATGAGTCGTGTAACCGGGCCTTGCGGACCAGGTTGGTAACACTTCACTAGTTTTGCCGGCAGTAGAATGAGCGGTGTGAAACTCGCGTTAACAAAACTGGCGTGAGCGACATGGCCGCTCTCAGTTCGGCAGTTGCTTCGGATGCTTGCAGTTCTTAGGAGGACAGGTCCGCGATCGTCTATTGTGCAGAAGCCGCCATGCTCAGTCTTGGTGATGGTTCGTTGACCGACAGGAACATCACAGTTCCACCGCGCAGGTATTCGCGATTAAAGTGAAGTAGTTGCGTTCGGTCGCGAATTTAATAAATGTGCAACGGTGTGCATATCGGGCGATAGGCGCGATGATTACTAAGCTGATTTTCCTTTAGTTTTTGTGCCGCCCCTGTTTCGGGCTCAGTCTACTGTTCTCATGACCAACGGAAATTTTCATAAAACTCAATACGCTCTCTTTCTCTCTCGTTAAAGGCTGGTCGGACTAGTTGAATATGCTTTATTTTCAATGTTTGCACTCTATTGTACGTCTTGTCCTGCAGCAAGAATCAGTAACCGTTTAAGAAGATGTCACAGGCTACCTCGTAATTCTATATGCTACTTTCAAAATACAAAGATTATTTCAATAAGTTGTCCGACTTCTTGTCTGTAACCTTCCCCTGTTGCTATCATTTTTATTCATTTACAAAATAACAGAAACCCCTGCTAGAAGAGCGGAGGTCCGATGCTGGCAACGGTCACAGCAACAGAAGATTAACAGGTAAGTGACCTGTTAATTGGGAAGCGGAAGTCAGACAGACTGATTTTTTCTCATAATCTCGTTTCTTTCTTCCCACAACCAAACCACAGGAAGAGACGGGCGCTACAACTTCGTGCAACGTTTCCAGGATATGTATCGCAGAGTTCAGCGGTGCATAGTTATAGGAGGTGACAATTGAGAAGGGCATTATAGTAACTGTAGTTCATCAGCTACGTTAATGTTGCAGGACTACTCAATGAACTTTACTGTCAGATGTTACTAGTTTTTTCCATCGAAGTTGCATGTTTATTGGTCAGATTGAGTCACTAGTTTTGGAGTCTTATTCAGTCTCTTCGAACACGTGGCCTACAACAGAATGTTACATGTTATAAACTGTGAGTGTTGCTCCATATTCAAACATAATAATTCACATTGGTTTTAACAGGAGCACGTGTAATTGCAGTGCACTCTGTAGGTGGTGGTCTCTGACGAGCTACCAACCTATACATATGAAAAACACAGCGTTGCAGCAAGTATGTGCTGCATCTCTGAATGTACAGCGACACTTACGATTCTCACCCTTGATTTTTAAATCTAAGATACCTGTAGCAAACTGCATGTATATTACGCTGATGCCCGCGAGGAGGTAGCCCCCCAGTCCGTGGTGGATTGGGAGGTCCCCTCAGCGCGTGTCAGGCGGCGTAAGACTTCCCGGGGGACCGAAGTGGACGCCTCCCCGGTTAGTCTTGCCAACAGATTCGAGGCGCTGTCTGTGGCAGGGGATGTTCCTGATGCCCCTCTGCCTTCAAGATCCGGGCACTCACAGAGGGTGCGTTTGTTGGTAGTTGGGAGCTCCAACGTTAGGCGGGTAATGGAGCCCCTTTGGAAAATGGCTACTAGGGAGGGGAAGAATTCCAATGTGCACTCCGTGTGCATACCGGGGGGAGTCATTCCGGATGTGGAACGGCTCCTTCCGGATGCCATGAAGGGCACAGGGTGCAGCCAGCTGCAGGTGGTGGCTCATGTCGGGACCAATGATGTGTGTCGCTTTGGATCGGAAGAGATCCTCTCTGGTTTTGAGCGGCTATCAGAAGTGGTTAAGACTGCCAGTCTTGCTTGCAAGATGAATGCGGAGCTCACCATCTGCAGCATTGTTGACAGGACTGACTGCGGACCTTTGGTTCAGAGCCGAGTGGAGGGTCTGAATCAGAGGCTCAGACGGTTCTGCGACCGTGTGGGCTGCAGATTCCTCGACTTGCGCCAAAGGGTGTTGGGTTTTCGGGTTCCGCTAAATAGGTCAGGAGTCCACTATACTAGGAAGCGGCTACACGGGTAGCGGGGGCTGTGTGGCGTGGACTGGGCGGTTTTTTAGGTTAGATGGCCTCGGGAATACACAAAATGGGTTTCAGTCTCAAAGGGGGCAGGTCAGACACGGGAAGAAAGCAGACCTAAAAACCATTGGTGTAACAGTTGTAAATTGTCGTAGCTGTGTTGGGAAAATTCCAGAGCTCCAAGCGCTGATAGAAAGTACTGAGGCACAAATCGTTATAGGTTCTGAAAGATGGTTGACGCCTGAGATAAATTCGGCCGAAATTTTTTCAAAGAGCCAAATGGTCTTCAGAAAGGATAGAATAAATAAAACAGGGGGTGGCGTGTTTATTGCTGTTACAAACGGTTTATCCTGCAGCGAAATTGAGGCAGATACTTCCTGTGAATTTGTCTGGGTAGAGGTTATACCTGACCAACGAAATAAATTAATAATTGGATCTTTTTATCGGCCCCCTGACTCAGACGATGCGGTTGCCGAAATGTTCAAAGAAAGCTTGAATCATATTTCAAATAGGTATCCGAAGCATACTGTTATAATCGGTGGCAACTTTAATTTACCCTCGATATGTTGGCATAATTACGTATTCAAAACCGGGGGCAAATATAAAACATCGTCCGAACTAGTTCTGAATGCTTTTTCTGAAAACTACTTCGAACAGTTAGTTCATGAACCCACTAGAATAGTACGTGGTTGCGAAAATACTCTTGATCTCCTAGCAACAAATAATCCCGAGATAGTAAAGAGCATCAAAACAGATACAGGGATTAGCGCACATCGAGTTGTAGTAGCGAGACTGAATATCGAAATTCCCAAATGCACCAAAAATAAACGAAAAATATATCTATTCAATAAAGCAGACAAAAATTCGCTTCACGCTTTCCTGAGTGATAGTCTCCAGTCCTTCAAAACTAAAAATGCGAGTGTAGATCAGTTGTGGCTTACTTTCAAAGACATAATATCAGTAGCAATCGAGAGATTTATACCAAATAAATTAATAAAAGAGGGGGCTGACCCCCCGTGGTACACAAAACAGGTCAGATCACTGTTGCAGAAACAAAGAAAAACGCATGCTAAATTTAAAAAGGACACAGAATCCGCAAGACTGGCAATCATTTACTGAAACTAGCAACCTAGCGCGGACTTCAATGCGAGAAGCCTATAATAGTTTCCACAACGAAATCCTGTCTCGTAATCTTGCAGAAAATCCAAAGAAATTCTGGTCATATGTGAAGTACACTAGCGGCAAAACACAAACAATACCTTCACTACGCGATAGCAATGGTAATACTACCGACGACAGTACTGCTAAGGCAGAATTACTAAACACAGATTTCCGAAATTCTTTCACCAAAGAAGACGAAGTGAACACTCCAGTATTCGATCCAAGAACAGCTGCCAGCATGCGAAACTTAGAAGTAGATGTTCCTGGAGCAGTAAAACAACTTATGCCACTAAACAAAAATAAATCTTCCGGGCCAGATTGTATACCAATTAGATTCCTCTCAGAGTATGCTGATGCAATAGCTCCGTACTTAGATATAATTTACAACCGATCACTCAGCGAAAGATCCGTACCCAAAGACTGGAAAGTTGCCCAAGTTATTCCAATATTCAAGAAAGGCAATAGGAGTGATCCCCAAAATTACAGGCCTATCTCATTGACGTCGATTTGCAGTAGGATTTTGGAACATATTCTTTGTTCGAATATTATGTACTACCTCGAAGAGAACGACCTATTAACCAATAGTCAGGACGGATTCAGAAAGTATCGCTCTTGCGAAACACAGCTTGCCCTTTATTCACATGAAGTGTTAAGTGCCATCGACAAGGGATCTCAAATCGGTTCCATATTTCTGGATTTCCGGAAGGCTTTTGATACTGTACCCCACAAGCGGCTTCTAATGAAATTGCGTGCTTATGGAATATCTCCCCAATTGTGCGATTGGATTCACGATTTCCTATCAGAAAGGACACAGTTCGTTGTAATTGACGGTAAGTCATCGAGTAAAACAGAAGATATATCTGGCGTTCCACAGGGAAGCGTTATAGGTCCCCTACTCTTCCTCGTGTTTATAAACGATTTAGGAGATAATCTGAATAGCTCCCTTAGACTGTTCGCGGATGATGCTGTCGTTTATCGGTCAGTGAAGTCAACAGAGGATCAAAAGCAACTGCAAAGCGATTTAGACAAAATTTCTACTTGGTGCGAAAATTGGAAATTGACACTAAATAAAGAAAAGTGTGAAGTAATACACATGACCACTAAAAGAAATCCGCTGAACTTCAATTACGCGATAAATCAGTCAAACCTTAAGGTCGTAAATTCTACCAAATACCTAGGAGTTACAATTACGAACAACTTTGACTGGAGAGAACACAAAGAAAATATTGTGGGGAAGGCGAACCAAAGGTTACGTTTCATTGGCAGAACGCTTAGAAGATGCACCAGCTCCACCAAAGAGACTGCCTACATCACACTTGTGCGTCCTCTCTTGGAGTACTGTTGCCCCTTGTGGGACCCTCACCAGGTGTGACTGACGGAAGATATTGAGAAGGTTCAGAGAAGGGCATCTCGTTTTGTTTTATCACGTTACGGGGGGGAAAGCGTCACGGAAATGTTGCACGAATTGGGGTGGAAATCATTAAAAGAAAGACGTTATTCATTGCGGCGTGATCTGTTTGCGAAGTTTGAATCACCGACTTTTAGTTCTGAATGTGAAAATATTTTGCTAACACCCACCTACTTAGGGAGACATGACCATCCCAATAAAATAAGATAAATCAGATCGAAAACGGAACGATTTAGGTGTTCTTTCTTCCCGCGCGCTATTAGAGAATGGAACGGTAGAGAAAAGTTATGAAGGTGGTTAATGAACCCTCTGCCAGGCACTTAAATATGATTTGCAGAGTATCTATGTAGATGTAGATGCGTATATTTCATTTGATATGAAACGTGTTGCATGTACATTGAAAATAACGAAGTGCGTCAATGTGCGTAAATATACACAGAAAAAACATCAAAACTATACGTACACATTTTCCTTTCACTAACACTTTTTTGTTGAAAACATATATCAATATATTCAGCTACTACATAAGAAGTATATATGCCCACATTCGGGTCATAGATTTTGTGCTTACGAACAGAATATTGTTCTTTTAAGAAGCTCTTTTGTGACAAAAAAGCTATTCATAAAAAATGATGTTAGACCACTGTCGCTGAAACGTGTAACTAAGAAATGAAATCATTTTGTAAATATCGTTGTCGGAATCAATCAATTTTTTAAAATCTTGTTGTCGTCAGTTTTCATAATGTTTAACCCTCGAACAACACTGTGAGACTGAAGGCGACCCAGCTCTGTGTTTCTCTATTTCTGCGCGTTTGCGGTTTCATCACACTCTGTCGCTTTGTGTTCTTTGTCTGCAGTGAGACCTGTTGTGTTCATGTTATTTACGGTTCTTTGTTCCTTTTATCGTAGCAGCAGTCATTTACAACCCCACAATTTGATTGACGTTACAGTATTCTAACGGGATTCTTTTTTGGAATAGTACAAATAATCGCGCGAACACCAGAAAAGAACTCGAGGCATTTATGAAGAATTAGCAGATAATGAAAACGCGTCATCTGATTTAGAGTTGACTGATATGGATATAAAGGAAGAAGATGATATTCTCACATAAAAAAGAAAGAAAAAAAGGTCTGATATTTGTAAAGCTAAGGGACTTCATTGGTTTCTAGTCTTCCTAACTACATTAACCAAATTACGCTAGCGACAGCACACACACCCATGTCCGAGGGAAAGCTCGAAATTCCGGCGACAGTTTCCACAGAATCCGCCAAGACCATGCTGCCATTCCCGCACGGGTATAATATTCTCAGTCGTCAAGTGAAAGGTGAAGATTTGGGTATAAAGTATAGGGACGGATAACGCGGCGAAGACGCAGTTTTTTGTGGCACAGAAAAATAGCTAAAATTTGAAACGAAATCTATATTCTTTGTCGGACGCCAACGGGGAATACAGCCTGACGATAAAGGAGATGAAATGGAAATTTCTTTAGAAGAGTAAGTTGGAAAATATAATTGTCATTTTGTTCCAGTATGTCTCAGCAATACGTGAAGTTGTGATTCAAATAATCCGTCACATTTAGGCTTTAATTTACCTATTATTAAAACCCTGTATACTTTGCACAACTCATGTGTCAAAACATGAAAAAGTTCTCGAATAAAAAACAGAAGTATTACTGGCGTATGACACGAGGAATGTTTTCATCTTTTCATTAGTTGTACAAAGTGTCTAACTTGGTTTCATTTTACGATTGTGGTGAAATCAGGCTTGTACATGCACTGAGGATGGCTACTAATGTAGTACAATTAAGCAGCTGAAATTACGTCCAATGCTGAATTTATGGCTATTAAGTATATTAATATGGTCGCGTTGCAAACAGCATCCACTGGGGTCAATATTCTACACAAATAATAATAATTTCCGAACGATTCTGAGGTTTACGACGATATGACGTATGCTGACGATGCTAGATTTACTGCTCTGTGGATTTTCTTTACCAATTCTGGAATCGTCATTTCATTTGGTCGACCACTCCGATGCTCGACTTGGCAGCTCGAACAGCTTTGTTAAAATTCAGATATTTTTAAAACATATTTTTTTGGAAACAACGATGTAGTGGAATGTATTTATAAACAATAACAGTCAAAAATCGCAAATGGCTTATGGCTTATGTAATGACGCCGTTTCCGTTGCGATGATGTGGTCAAAAGTGGCTGCCTTCGCCATAGATGCCAGTGGACGCCACATGTTGCCATGACGATTGTACATGGTTGTTGTTGCAAAGATGATGCAGCTTGTGGTCGATCGCTGTCTGCTGGCGGTAGGAGGTACCATCGTGGATACCATTTTCTTGGAGGTATCACGGTCTAGTTCGTAGCCTGAAGAAGTAGATGTAATAGGAAGTGCCACTCGTTGTCTTGACGATGGCGTGTAACCGCTGATATCGACAGGCAACGAAGATGTTGATTAGCAGAGTGTGCTGGCGGCAGTAAGTAAGTAATGTTTGTATAGCTTATGGGACTTAACTACGGCGTCATCAGTCCCTAAACTTACAAACTACTTATGAACTAGCTAATCCTAAGGACGGCACAAATATCCATGCCCGAGGGGGGACTCGAACCCCCGACCGTAGTGGCCGTGCAAACCGTGACTGGAGCGCCTCAGTCTCCTCGGCCACCGCGGCCGGCTGGCGCCAGTACCTTGACGGTTATTACTTACATGTAAAGTTATAGAAAGTTTATTAGTTACATAAGAAATGTGATTGGCATGTCGTTCCAAAAGTGAACCTTAGGATCTAATTCAATTATTGTGTCTAGATGGTTTTCCATGGTATGAACCTAAGTATCATAAACTGCGGAAATGCACTACTGTGCACTGTTAATTTCGTAATGAGTCTGTTAGAAAGTGGTGGCACATTAACAGTAATTAAATGGAAACATATTTCAATTGAGCACAAATCAGTAATTAATATTACTAAAAGTGGTGTCAGTTAAAGGTCAGGGCCATCAATGAAAACAAAATATTTAAAATAAATGTGGTTAAACTCTTAATCACGTCATCCGTGTATTTTTTCAAAAATATTAATAAGAGTCTTCAGTGAGACATATCAGCAAATTTTAATTCAAATAGCTGTGAAAGCAGCTTTCCTTTAAATAATACCTTCAAATAAGTCTAAAATGGTTTTTTCCCGAACGTCTGTTTATTCATGAGGGTCAGGGGCATGTTCGTATTGTAGACACAGATTTCCAATTCTTTCTAAGTATTTAATAGCACTACTTTAGGAGCGTTCTAAAGGATGCTAAGGCATTTTGTAATATCGTCTTCAGGGTGATTATCGTTTTTGAGGTGCTTACAAATATTGATTTGCTATGGGCCGCACCTGCAATGTGCTCTGCATAACGTGTTATGAAGATGCACCGAAATAGTTCAATATAATCATTTTCACTTGTTGTGGATGACAGTTTATATTCCCCTGATCCGGAATAACGTTATTTGGCATTCTCAAATGCATGTCTCAATTTATTGAATCGTAAATTTGTGATCGAGAAAGCAATTGATAAATCAGTATTTCTAAACAGTGTATTAATTCTCTTAGATACGATTCCCATATAGTTCAATTTAGAAAACAATTCCTTTGAGCGTGGATGTGGGCATTTTATTTGTGCCTTCCGAAAACTTTTTCGACTATGTTCCTATCATAGTCATTTGCATATGCAATGTGTTTTAAGATGCATAACTCTTTGTTTTTGTTCTTCTGACAGAGGTAATTTGACCATTCTGTTAATCATTGTTAAGAAAAATGCTTTTTTATATATTTAGATGGGTGGCAAGAATTGGGACTGACAGTAGCGTCTGTCTTCGTTGGTTTTAGAAAAACAGCAAAGGAATGTTTACCAATTTGATTGGCGATGGTTGGATCTAAAAAACTGATTGTATTCTGATTTTCATATTCAATTGTGATTTGTGACTTTTTATTTATAAATAAATTCAGCTACTCAATATTTCACTCTTGTAAACAAAGGAGCCGACTCTCCCAAAGGAGAATACAGCTCAGCTTTAATATTGGGTGCGCTGAGGCCTTTAAGCAAAATATTGTATGACGTAATGATGACCAGTTTATTCCACTTTCACAAGTTCACTCAAAACCTTCACATTTTAAAGTTGTTTGTTTAGTGTAATTAGAAAAATAAATATTATTGTGTATCTACATATTTGAAACTGGGCAACAATTGTAAGATAGGTACGAAACTGAAATAGAAGTTGGTAAGTTACGTAACATCTTCCTTTTTCTCTAATTTCTTCCCTAATATATCCTTCTTTTAAGCATCTTGTTTTCTTTTCTCTTCTTCGTCATCTGCATTATTTCCCTCAAGGGTAACTTGCTTTCTTTTGTTAATCATTTTTCTCTCATAAAAGTTTGTTTCATCAAGTTTGATCTCTGCTTCTCTCTTAGTAACAGAAACGTGTGTGAATATCTTAGCAACTTCTTTACCATCTACATTTTACTGTTTCAGCTTTGTGTTGATCATGTTTTCAATTGCATGAGGTAGATATATGTCATAAGGTGAAACCAGTGATATTGCTACACCAAAGCGACCTGCACGGGCAGTTCAGCTCACATGATTGATATTATTTAGTAATATTAGGTAGAAAATGGTTAATAACCAATTCAACAGCTGGCATATAAAGACTTCTTCTTCCTCTTCCTGTATCAAGGAATGCAATGAAACATTTTCAAATCCAACTTCATTCAGAGTCATTGACAGGAACTGACAATTCTTGCATGCAATAGTGAAGATAATTACAAAACCCTTGCTATGGTCCTGCCTGAAATTGCGAACTATTTAGACTAAGTACCCATCACGTGCATCATGTGGACAAAAGACGTAGAACTCTTCAAGCGTATCAACTGTAGCAACATCAGTCTTATCTTCCGATATAAATACCTCATTTGCAGTTACCGCTCTACTTCTTCCAACGTATCTGTCATAGTACCCGTGAAGAAAAGTGTCTGCTTTCTTTTTGGAAGAGCAGAAAAAATAATCCTCACCTGTTCATAAAATTTCCCATCAAGTAGTCTGTCTGCTTCATCTAATACCAAAAATTGTATCTTCTTAAAAGATGTATTGTTTCCAATTTGCATATGACCTGCAAGCCTTCCAGGCATAGCAACAACTATGTGTGGTTTCCGATCAAGTTCCTGACCTTGTATCTTAATGTCAATACCACCCACAATCATATAATGCTTTACTTTAATGGCCTAACCAATGACATAAAATTGATCTGCAACCTGGAATGCAAATTCTCTTGTTGGTGATAATACAAGTGTAGAAATACCAAAAGGATCGTTACAAAGCTTTTGCAAAATTCGAAGGGCAAATGCCAAAGTTTTGCCACTGCCAATCTTGGCACATCGTATACAGTCCTTCTCAGAAAGTACAGGGTGTTCCAAAAAAAGAATGACCCTATTTTAAATATAATTACTTATTAGGAAGAAGGGCTTACCACAAAAAATAAATAAATTAACAAATAAATAAATAAAATAAATAAAAAATGCTAAATTACTCACATAAGACGGAAGTTTATAAAAATACATCATAAATATGAAATATGCACTGATGACATCTGGACGATTGCGGAATACATCCCAAACAGAGTTTAAGGTGTCTTCTGTCACTGAAGCTACAGCAACTGATATTCTGGTTTTTAGTTCATCAATGTTACTAGGTAAGGGAGGAACGTAAACGCATTGTTTAACATATCCCCACAGGAAGAAATGACATACTGTTAAGTCAGGCTACCTAGGAAGCAGAGAGTGTCTCGCGGTCCTGTATGCCGGCAAGCACTTTTGCCTTAATAGAGGCACCCTGTTTCGTCAAACTGTTTATACCACTGTAGAATGTTCTTTGGTGATGGTGGTTTAGCACGAAATCCAATATGAAACGCCCGTTGAACTGCTACGTCAACCAGGGCAGTTCACGTTCCTTTTAAACAGAGTTAGTAATGCAATAAACAAACAATATACTGTTATGCGTGAAGCATTGTTACCAGAAATGAAATTAATTTAATTGCATGACGTTTCTTGTCAAGTAGAGATTCGTCTCTACAGCGCCTGTACCGTGTTCCGAAATCCACAATTGCCATAGTTCGTTTGTATAGGCATTTTGTATTGAATGTATTTTAGTCTGCAATCATTAATCATCAACCCATAAATATTTAATTCACGAATAATTGCTTCAAGAGCAGTAACACGCCGATGATTATTTATGACATTTTCATGATTAAAATCGCAAAAACACCTATGCATCGCATATATGTTAAAAAACCTAAATATTTCTTCTGTCCCCTGTCCCCCCCCCCCCTTTATGTGGTATTTCCTTGTGTATTGTTATGACCTAACCTAAAAACACGCACAATCAGTTCCACCAAAGTTGGAAGGTGCCGAAACTGTTTAGTTTCGCCAACGAGTTGCGCGAACGTCTGCCGCGCATGCGCACTGGCCAGTAGCGCAGTTTCATGAAACCTAGTGTAAACTAGTCTTAAGGCGTTTCATGAAACTGCGCTACTGACCAGTGCGCATGCGTGGCAGGCGTTCGCGCAACTCGTTGGCGAAACTAAACAGTTTCGGCACCTTCCAACTCTGGCGAAACTGATTGCGCATGTTTTTAGGTTAGGTTAGAAGCAATGCATAACAAAATAAAATATAAAGGGGGGAACGGAAGAAATAATTCGTGTTTTGAGCATATATACGATGCATAGTAGTTTGTGCCATTTCAACGATGAAAATTTCAGGAATAAGCAGTGGCGTGTTAGTGCTCTTGAAGCAATTATTCGTGAATTAAATATTGATGGATTGAGGTTTAACGAATTGCAGACTGAAATACATTCCATTCGAAATACCTACACAAACGAACTATGGCAATTGTGGAATTCTGAACACGGTACAGGTACTGTAGAGACGAATATCTACTTGACAAGAAATGTCATGCAATTAAATTAATTTCAGTTCTGGTAACAATGCTTCACGCATAACAGTATCTCGTTTCTTTATTGCATTACTAACTCTGTTTAAAAGGAACGTGAACTGCTCTGGTGACGTTCTAAGTTGATTAAAATTACATCTAGGTTCTTAAATCACAATTTCCTTCAGCACGGTCGCTGAGCAAACGAGCTGACGTCTTTTTCTATTCCAGTGACGATCCCCAAACATGTTTCTTATTCTCTTTATGTTTAGTCTTAAGGCTAGCCTACACGACGACACTAGGTTGCGACACTCGTTTCATGAAGTGAGTTGCGCGCAACTGGTTTCTTGTATGTATGTAGACACGGCGCCAATACTATACAGTTCAGTTTCGTTGCTTTGTAAGTGCCATAGTCGCCGTAAAATGAAAGTTTTGGTAGCTATAAGAGTTGTGGCGGAGCTATTGCTTCTCTGTGTGAAGTCACTGCATAAGACTAAACATAAAAAGATTAAGGAACGTGTTTGGCTTCGTGACTGGATTAAAAAAAGACGTCAGCTCGGTTGGTCAGCGACCTTGCTGAAATAAATTGTGATCGAAGACCCACCCTAGAAGCTATTTTAGTCACCTCAGAATGTCACTAGAGCAGTTTATGTTCCTTTTAAACATAGTTAATAATGCAACAAAGAAACAAGATACTGTTATGCGTGAAGCATTGTTACTATAACTGAAATTACAAATTGCATTACTTTTTTTGTCAAACAGATATTCGTCTATACAGTACCTGTACCGCGTTCCCAAATCCACAATAGCCATAGTTGGTTTTGTATAGGTATTTTGAATTGAATGTATGGTGTCGCACAAGTACAAAGTGCGCGCCACCTGCTTTCGCCGCGCGCCGCCATGCACGCACGGCGCGGCGTTCTCACGACGACAGCCACGAGCGCCCTCTGCGACAACGCCGCTCGTGGCCACCACTGAAGGACATCGGTCACTTCGGACTGAGATAGCAACCAGTTAGGACCTTCGTAATCAGATAGGCACGAGTGGAGACTTTGCTATCGTACAGGCACTAGGCAGGCCTCTAACAATTATGTATCAACATTCTGCAGTACTATGTAAAAGTTAAGTATTGTTACATTCGGTGCAATATATATCTCTTTCTAATTTACTCTAGTGTTTATAGTTTCTGGCTGCTCCCCTCCGTACCTGCACCAGCGGGCTATCCTTGTTCCTGTGTCGGTCTTATTCCGCTCGGCCACCGACACCTACGACGAGGCTGGGACACAAAAGCGGCGACGAAGTTGGGACACAAAAGTGGCGACGAGGAGTGATAGACGAACCTTGGACAAACCCGCTTGCAGCAGCCAGACAGCAGCAGTCGGAGCACGCAGAAATTGCTCCCGCCCACCCACCCTTATTATAAGATTTTCAGTTACGTGTTTGTGGACTTTTTTGTTGCAGAGCGTCCTCTTTCATATTGCATTTGTGTTTTGTTATAATTTACTTGTATACGCGGCGTCTAATCGGTCAGCATGGCCACTACTCCGAACCCAAACTTAATGGAAATTATTCAGTTACAGACGGCGCAAATCACTCAACTACTGCAGGCCGTGTCGCAGTTGACGACACAGGCTGCTCACCAACAACAGTCGTCACATCAGCAGCCCACACCTGCCGCTGCAACGCTTCCGACGTTTCGCCAGTACAACGAACGTGAGGAAGAATGGAGCGACTATTTCGCGCAGTTTCAAGAACTCGTCGCGGCTCATCAACTTACAGGTCAGACTGTTAAGCATCTTTTATTGTCCGTGGTGGGCCCCAAAACCTTCGTATTATTGCAGAAACTATTCCCTCACGCATCTCCTTTGAACAAATTGTAGATGCACTAAATGCTCATTATGAGAGAAAAGTTGTCGTAGCCGCTGCACGGTACCGATTTTTTAGACTTAAAAAATTACCGCAGCAGTCACACCAAGAGTGGATTACGGAATTGAAGGGCTTAACCCGCAAATGTAAATTTACTTGTTCTTGTGGACTTTCGTATAGTGACGTGATGTTGAGGGATGCGATTACGCAGAATATTCAGGACCCCAGAATTAGAGCAGCAATTCTGAAACAGTCTGACCCCTCATTAGACAGTGTACTGCAGCTTATAGAAGCGCATGATACTTTTGCTTTGTAGATGTAGAAATGCAAAGCCACAGTGTAAATTCAGTGCGCCGTAACGGACGCTTTCCTAGCCGTAGTTATCAGTGTAGCACTAGTGATTCTTATTACTCTATCGGCCGTGCTGAACAGACAGTGAACAGTAGCCAGAGTAAAAGTGCGACGCAAAGGTCGCCCCGTAGTGTTAGACACAGTAATTTGCATAACGGGCGCCAACGCTCATTTCAGAAAAATGTTCGTAAGTCTTGCCCCCAGTGTGTATCTCGCCACAAACGTGCACAGTGCCCAAGTCGCAACGCAACCTGTTATCAATGTGGCAAATTGGGACATGTGCAGTCTGTGTGTATGCAAATTAAAAACTCAAAGAACAGTAACGTTAGAAACAGTGCTTCGCAGAGTGCGAGAACAGTTCATTCTGTAAATGTTATACGGGCTGTGGAATTGAACAGTGCTTTCCTTGGATCTCAATTGCAAGAAAGCAGTTCTGCGCCTATGGCAAATCTATATAGTGCACCACGTAGCAAGCGCCGACGAGCGCGTAAAACAGTGCAACGGAAAAGGGTTCGGGACAAGCAAAATGACTATGAACAGTGCATTCCTGTAGTGAAAATAGTGCCTTCTGCAACTGCTCCTTGTAATAGTGCCCAGTACTGTGTAGCTAGTGACAGTAGACATCAAGTAGCTACTCAAAAGTGTAGTGCAGTAGTTAATAAATCTGAAGTAGCTTCGCAGGCTTGCGCGGACGCCGATCCGGCGGTAGTGTCATCTAGTGACAGTGTTGTTAATCCGCTGCGTGCCGAGTCTGCGCCGCTTCCTTCACTACGCGGCCCGCGCAAGCGCAGTAAACAAATCGTAGCAGACGTTGCCCACATTCGCGCACCTGTCGAGCGCCGAATGCAAAACCTTTTGTGAATCTTTCCACTGACAATAAGACTGTGCAATTTCAGCTCGACACTGGTTCCGCTGTTACCTTAATTAATAAAGATACTTATGAACTTCTGGGTTCGCCAAAATTATCGCTGTGTCAACAAGTGTTAACAGCTTATACAGGTCAAAATATTCCCGTGCTAGGAACGTGTAGCCTGCCTGCCTCTTTTCAAGGTGTTACGAAAACAGTTGCTTTTGTTGTTCTTCAGGCCAAATCTACGCAGAACATTTTTGGACTAGATGCTTTTGACTTGTTTGGTTTATCAATTCAAAGAGATGTGCTTCAAATTTCGTCAATTGTGCCTCAGGATAAAATCAATGCATTGTGTGACAAATACAGTGACTTGTTTTCGCCGGAACTAGGTTGTGCAAAAGACTTCGTGGCACATGTGACTTTAAAAGAATCTGCAGTTCCAAAATTTCGTAAAGCTAGACCAGTGCCTATCGCATTGCGTGATACAGTTGCCGAACAACTTAAACGTTGGCAAGATAGTGGGGTGATTTCTCCTGTTTCTGCGAGTCAGTGGGCCTCGCCTATAGTAATTATACCCAAGCCGTCAGGAAAACTTCGTCTCTGTGCGGACTTTAAATCAACAGTGAACAGTCAAACAATTGTAGACACTTATCCCCTGCCCAGACCTGACGCACTAATGGACAAATTAGGACAGTCTCGCTTCTTTTCCAAGATTGATTTAGCAGAGGCATACTTACAGATTCCACTTGATGACGAGTCAAAAAAGTTTTTCGTCATTAATACTCACATGGGCCTTTTTCCATTTCAACGCCTACCCTTTGGCAGTTCTTCCGCCCCCGCTATTTTTCAGCGTTTTTTGGAACAGCTGACAGTTTCTGTACCGTGTTGCTCGAACTATTTAGATGATATTGTGGTATCCGGACGTACAGTTGAAGAACATTTAGTAACCCTGGAGTGCCTTTTCAAAGTTTTGACTGCAGCAGGTCTACGTTGTAATAAAGCAAAGTGTTCGTTTTTTCAAACTGAAATGGAGTACCTAGGCCATGTGATGAATGCCCAAGGAATCCATCCCTTACAGTCACATCTTCGAGCAATCAAAGACTTGCCTCCTCCTAATACAGTCAGATAGAAAAGGAGGCCTTAGCAATCATTTACGGCGTCACAAAGTTCATCATTATCTGTATGGCAGAAAATTCTATTTGTTGACAGACCACAAGCCTCTCACGTCGTTGTTCTCACCCACAAAGCCAATTCCGCCACGAACGGCACAAAAGCTTCAGAGATGGTCCTTGATATTGTCAAATTATCAGTATGAGATTTTGTACCGACCTACCACTAAACACGCCAACGCGGACACACTTTCCCGACTTCCGGTTGGCCAGGATGTATCATTTGATTCTTCGGAAATGGCATGTTGTCAGATAGACTCCAGAGATGCTACCGCTGTCGCAGATTTCCCTTTGAACTCTCGTCGGGTCGCACAGGAAACAGCAGCGGATGCAGACTTAAGTGTGGTAGCACGTTTTGTTCGCTCAGGGTGGCCTGCCAGAGCCAAAGACATTGATCGGCCTCTGGTTCGACGTTATTTTGCACAACGTCATGCATTATCTTTAAGTCAGGGTGTACTGTTGTTGCATACCGACAACGACCAAGCAAGAGTGATTGTTCCTCGTTCCCTGCAACGAGAAGTGTTACGCCTCCTGCATCAAGGACATTGGGGCATTGTTAGGACAAAGCAATTGGCCAGACGTCATTGTACCTGGGTTGGTATGGACGCTCAGATAAGAGAGCATGACATCACAGTGTACAGTTTGTGCGGAGCATCAGGCGGCTCCTCCACAGCGTTTCTCAGACTGGCCACGCCACAAGGGACCATGGCAACGTTTACATATTGACTTTGCCGGACCTTTCTGGAATACGCGCTGGTTAATTGTTGTAGACGCTTTCAGCAAGTTTCCTTTTGTGATTGCCATGAACTCAGTGACAGCTTCTAGTACAATCAGTGCCTTAACATCAGTGTTTTGCATCGAAGGCTTGCCTGAAACTATCGTCAGTGACAATGGTCCTCAGTTTGTTAGTGCGGAATTTCAACAGTTTTGTCGTGTGAATGGTATTCAGCATATTACCACTGCACCTTTTCACCCTCAGTCCAATGGTGAAGCAGAACGTTTCGTTCGAACATTCAAGTCTCACATGGAGAAGATGAAAGGTCATCACTCCAGGCAGCAAGCTCTTCAAATTTTCCTGTCTACGTATCTGTGCATGCCACGTGACGGCCCGTCTCCTGCCGAGCTGCTACACGGCCGCCGTCACCGCACTCTCCTTCACCTGCTGCAGCCTCCCACGCACCGAGTCGGTTCGTATGGCGCTACGCGTTTTCAGGTTTCCACGCCGGTGCTGTACAGGGTGTTTGCTGGAAACAAGAAGAAACTATGGATGCCGGGCATCATTCAGCGCGTGCTCGGTCGCAATATGTATGTTGTACGTTCTTCCACAGGGTCGGAGCTGCGGCGCCACGCAAACCAATTGCGCTTGCACAGGCCGCGCGATCCTGTCTCCGGTTTCTTGATTCCAGACCAAGTTCACCGCCAGGGAGCACAACCACATCGTTCGTCAACGGGTCCAACGTCCCCGGACTACGAGATCGTCCCGATGGAGATCGACGCGACGCCGCTGCTGTCGACGCCGCAGATGACAGCGTCACCGAGAGGGACTCCGGGACCGTGCGTGCCGCCGCCGCCTGGGCCACGCACCTCAGAAGAAGATGACCTGCTCCCTCTGGGCGGGGGGGGTGCGCCCTTCCCCAGGTTTCGGTGGGTTCCCTGGAGGATCGCAAGGCGGATGCTGGGGCGCGGACGGCGTCTCGATCCCAGCCTCAGCAACGACGCCCGTCCCACCAGTAACGCCCCCGCCCAGGCCCTCCTCCCAGTGCCGTCGCCGTGGCCCTCAGCCCTACGCCACGACGGCGCGGCGGTTTGGGGGGGAGGGGTGTGGTGTCGCACAAGTACAAAGTGCGCGCCACCTGCTTTCGCCGCGCGCCGCCATGCACGCACGGCGCGGCGTTCTCACGACGACAGCCACGAGCGCCCTCTGCGACAACGCCGCTCGTGGCCACCACTGAAGGACATCGGTCACTTCGGACTGAGATAGCAACCAGTTAGGACCTTCGTAATCAGATAGGCACGAGTGGAGACTTTGCTATCGTACAGGCACTAGGCAGGCCTCTAACAATTATGTATCAACATTCTGCAGTACTATGTAAAAGTTAAGTATTGTTACATTCGGTGCAATATATATCTCTTTCTAATTTACTCTAGTGTTTATAGTTTCTGGCTGCTCCCCTCCGTACCTGCACCAGCGGGCTATCCTTGTTCCTGTGTCGGTCTTATTCCGCTCGGCCACCGACACCTACGACGAGGCTGGGACACAAAAGCGGCGACGAAGTTGGGACACAAAAGAATGTAGTCTGCAATTCACTAATCGTCAACCCATCAATATTTAATTCACGAATAATTGCTTCAAGAGCACTAACACGCCGATGATTATTCCTGAAGTTTTCAGCGTTAAAATGGCACAAACACCTATGCATAGCATATATGTTCAAAAAGCGAATTAATTCTTTACTTTCCCCCCTTTATGTTATGTTTTGTTCAGTATTGGTTAGCACCTAACCTAAAAACACGCGCAATTAGTTTCGCCAAAGTTGGAGGCTGCCGAAACTGTTTAGTTTCGCCAAAGAGTTGCGCCACTACCGGCCACGCATGCGCACTGGCCATTAGCGCAGTTACACGAAATCTAGTGTCGTCGTGTAAATTAGCCTTTATGCAGCGACTTCACACAGAGAAGTAATAGCTCCGCCACAACCGTTAGGGCTACCAAAACTTTCATTCTAGGTCGACTACGGCACTCACATAAAGACGGAACTGAAGTGTATAGTATTGACTCTATGTACGTCTACAGACATACAGGAGACCAATTGCGCGCAAGTCATTTCATGAAACGAGTGTCGCAACCTAGTGTCGTGTAGACTAGCCTTTAAGAAAACGTAACTAACGAAATCACACGTGTACCACAAACATAATGTAAATGAGAAAAAGATATTGATGGCTACCAAACAAATACTAACCGATGTGGCGCCTTTAAACTTGACATATATGCTTCATAGATTGTATACTTTCTAATCCAGAGATGCTTTTCAGACAGCGACTGCCATCTGTGGGTCAGGCCGAGTACTAACGGGACCGCCGTCTACGGAGGCGCCTAGCAGGCCGGCAACCGCGGCGCACACAGCGCAGTGTTCACGCATCAGTTAACAGAGCGCTAGCCCTCGCAGGCCGTGTCCCCGCCAAACACGCAGACGGCAGCGGCAGCGGCGGCGGCAGCGGAGGCGCGCCATTTACATGAGAATGCCGCCTGCTGGCTCGCCAGATGGGATCCGCCTCGCCGGCTCGCCTCCTGCTGAATCACGAGCCTGCGTGCTGCCTGTGAAATATTACGGCCTGTCGCCGCGAGTCGAACAGAGTGCTCCGCTAATACATACTCACATAGAAGCATCCATTAGTTCCCTTACGCTGTAACACTTGCCTACCGTGAAGTCGGGACAAAGAGGTGGGATCAAATGGCGCTTTGGCATGACGAAGGATTTTTTTCCCCGTTGGAACGTCACTAAACGAGCGCCGTCTTATTTTTAACAGAATCACTTGAATGAAATTGATGACGTCATCAGGGGGGAATGGTAGAGATTTCTTTGTTGAATTGTTGAACGCGGTAAAATAGTATACCATAGTATACTTATAAGCATCAATTTAAATATAAATTCAGTAACCCAGTGACGGTTTTTCGTCTCAAATATGGCCAATACAATACAGATAAAGGAGAAGCAATGAATTAAAATTTGTGATGCAGCCGGGAATGGAACCCAGATATCTATGCTTACTAGACAGACGTCTTACTCCCCCCCCCCCCCTTTTAGGTAGGTCTGTGATCTGCGGTCCTTAATATTGTTCGTACTTGGTCATTCGTTGATCATTTGGCTCAGCTATTTTATTACAGAGGGCGCCCGGCAAAATTTTGGTAGTGGCGGATTTCTTAACGTTAGACCACCACTAACGATTAATTCGCCTCGGAATAGTCTAAGTACGACTTCCCTCTACGTCACAAACTTTAATTCAGCTTCTTTGTTCCATAGATAATTGCTACTACTGCCAAGGTTCTCCATGCAGCGGAATAGCACCTCGGCAATGGACATGGTGGAACATTCCTGTTAAGATGATACAAATATCAATTTAAATATAAATTCAGTAACCCTGAGACGGTTTTTCGTCTCGAATATGTCCAAGACATTACAGATAATGGAGAAGCAATGAATTAAAATTTGTGATGCGGCCGGGAATCGAACCCAGACCTCCATGGTTACTAGGCAGACGTCTTACCGTTTGAAAGAAAGAAGCTGAATTAAAGTTTGTGACGTGGAGGGGATTCGTAATTAGATTATTCCGAGGTGCCTTAATAGTTAGTGGTGTAGTTGTCTAATGGTAAGACGTCTGCCTAGTAAGCATGGAGGTCTGGGTTCGATTCTGGGCCACTTTACAAATTTTAATTCATGGCTTCCTCTTTGTTTGTAACAGGCTACTTATAAGTGATTTCAGGTAAACATCTTAAAATTTACTAAAGGCTTAACGTCGGTGCAAAATGATGGCTGAAATACCACAATTACTAACAAGGGAAGAACCTCAGCTCTAACATTGTAAACCGACTGGAAAACGTAACCCTCGAGTGATCGTATCAATTTTTGTAACAGCAGTAGTCACGTAGTTGACTCTGTCAAAAACCCATCATTTTCATTGAAGATGTGAAAAGTTCTACCATATTATGCTTGCTACGGAAAAAATAATAAGTTTATATAACTGTTTTAATTAATAGAAATTTAAATATTAATAACTGCCCTTCCTTATTTCTAAAGATACAGTTACAATACCCCGGTTGGGAAAAGTTGTAGACCCGACACTGGTAGGCAGATGCAATTCTGTGAATCGAACGTACAGAATGGATAATGTCGGTAGATTGAGAGTCGAGGATTGGCTGTTTGCATCCATGTGATGTGGCACCGAAATGCAAAGATACCCTTTGAACTTAACAGCTTACTGGAACATTGGTTATGAATAGTGATTATGAGTCAAACGGAGGACAGACTACACACTAGTGTGAGAGTTGCAACAGTTCTGGCACGGCCGTGCTGTTAACTAGACTGCCACATTATTCGGTATGTTCGGTAACAGCTACTTTTACAACGATAACAGTGAAATTGCCTTCAGTCTACTCGTGTTTAACGTCTATACGTGCTGTTCACTACCGATAACTGCATCGCTCACGCTCTTACAGTCTGAACAGCTATGATGCAGTGGAGCTTGTACGCCGACTTTCAGACGGCGATAGCAGCCATATACGTAGTTTACTCAGGAATGACGTTCTTAGGTATTCAAACAGGTACAAAATTATATCTTAAATGCGTTTCCAGTTGATTTAGCCGTTGGAGCTGTAGTTCCTGCTTCATACGAGTAACTGAATTCGGATAGCTTAGTTCAGCGTTGGCAACATTTCACATGGGTACAGAGTAAAAATTTATTAGTTTCGTATGAAGTTGAAACGCAGAAGAAAATTTGTTAGTTTCACAGGAAGTGCGAACACGTAAGGATGCAATGAAATGTATGAGTTCAGTTTATGTTGGAGTAGTTGAGCGTTCTAGTGGCTTTATTTTTAATTTTAGTGTTGCAGGAGAATGCTGAACATTAAATGGATAGATCACGTATCTAATGACAAGGTATTGAACAAATTTAGGGAGGAAAAATTTCCTGCACTACTTGCCTAAAATAAGAGATCGAATTGTGGGACATACAGAGACAGCAAGGAATTTTCAGTATACCATTGCAGGGAAATAAGTGGGATAAAAACTGAAGAGAGAGGCCGGGACATTATTACAGAAAGCAGGTTCAAAGGGATGTAGACTGACGTTCTTATTTGCAGATGAAGAGTCCCGCATATAATAGAGTAGCGTAGAGAGCTGCATCGAGCCATTCTTTGCACTGGAGACCACAACAACACATCCTTGCGAATCACTGAAGACATCCAGCATCTGTAACAGTATATGTCAGTCATCCCCCGTAATGCCTGACTGCTGAGTCCTACCATCCGCTACCCGAGGTTAGCACTGCTTGCAAATTGTTGCGGCGATACACAATCAAATTCTTCAGTCACAATGGAAGGCTTGTGAACAGTGTTTGTTCCTCTCTATAAATTGACACACACATCGTAATAACCATCAAACGTTGTTACTGTTAGAGAGAATGTACTGTTTGTTGTTTTCTAAATGTTCAAATGTTTGTTAAGCTTATGGGACTTAACTACGGGGTCATCAGTCCCTAAACTTACAAACTACTTTTGAACTACTTACGAACTACGACGGCACAAATATCCATGCCCGAGGGGGGATTCGAACCCCAGACCGTAGTGGCCGTGCAGACCGTGACTGGAGCGCCTCAGTCCCCTCGGCCACCGCGGCCGGCGGTTGTTTTCTAACGGGAAGAAATCATTTATTAGATACTTATCGGAAAATCAGTTGTTCTCTCTGTGAACTGTGTGGTCTTTT
The DNA here is from genome assembly GCA_026315105.1 of Locusta migratoria. Classification (NCBI taxonomy): domain Eukaryota; kingdom Metazoa; phylum Arthropoda; class Insecta; order Orthoptera; family Acrididae; genus Locusta; species Locusta migratoria. The sequence continues at coordinate 361,089,661 of CM048745.1, read as the reverse complement.
CTTAGTAGTTACTGCATCGTCATAAAAGTGTCACCGCCGGCCGCGGTGGCCGAGGGGACTGAGGCGCTCCAGTCACAGTCTGCGCGGCCACTACGGTCAGGGGTTCGAATCCCCCCTCGGGCATGGATATTTGTGCCGTCTTTAGCATAAGGTCGTTGATAAGTAGTTTGTAAGTTTAGGGACTGATGGCCCCGTAGTTAAGTCCCATAAGCTTAACAAACATTTGAACTTTTTTTTTTTAAGTGTCACCCTTATCCACTCTTTTACTGAGTGCCCGCGACAACTAAAATATTTGCTGCTCCTAGCTACTTCCTTGTAATCATTCCTTCATAGTACTAACTCTTACTGTGCTGTGCTGTGCTGTGCTGTTGTTGCTTATAGGCTGATGTTTCAGGCAATTCTGTATGAGCTCCTGTAGCAGATTTGCTTTCCCAAATACTTTTTTTTTAATCACCAATATCTTTCTAGAATTTTCTCGAAAGTTGTTGTTGTACGTCCGTGAGAGGATTTTTTTTTTTTTATTTTATTAAAAAGCGTTCTTGAAAAAGAGAAATTTGATAACATCGAATATTAATTTAAGCCTAAGGAAGTCCTTTCTGAAGGCATTTGTATGGAGTGTTGCCTTGTATGGGAGTGAGACATGGACGATAAACAGTGCGGACAGGAAGAGGATTGAGGCTTTTGAAATATGGTGCTACAGAAGAATGCGGAAGATTAGGTCGGTGGATCGCGTAACTAATGAGGAGGTACAGAACAGAATTGGGGAGAAAAGAAATTTCTGGCATACCTTGACTAAAAGAAGGGATAGATTGGTACGACACATTCTTAGACATCAAGGAATGGTGAATTTAGCGTTGGAGGTAAGTGTGTGGGGTAAAAATCGCAGAGGAAGACCAAGAGATGGATACAGTAAGCAGATTCAGACAGATGTGGGTTGCCGTTCTTATGTGTAGATGAAGAGGCTTTCTCAGGATAGTATATTGTGGAGAGCTGCATCAAACCAGTCTCCGGACTGAAGACTACAACAACAACAACAACAACAACAACAACATTATTTTTTTAACCTGGCGTGCGAGTGCGTTCTCACTGCTATCTCTTACAGAACGGTCATAGCCTAAGCCGTCTCACTAAGTCTTTCTTCTGTGTTTCAGCTGCATAAAACTGGGACTGCACGTTGAAATTCTCTGTAAGTAAATGTCATCAGTCATTTTATTTTACTATCCGGATATTGATTCTCAATTTTCGGTAACTTCCGACTTCGGCTGCTTTCTTTAGATGGTTATCATTTTGCAGCACAAATGAAATTTTCTGCCGGGCCAGAACTGACAGAGTGAAATGTCTGGGCGGATTACATTTAATTAAAGTCATCTGCTGTAGTATCAGAACTAAAGAGTACTCAAGAGGTGAATACAATCGAATTAGAAGCACTTAACGTGCAGGCTTGATAAAACTTCTTACGTTTATGTTTGTGTTAAAATTTTTTACACAAAGTCTGAACATAAAAGGCGTGTTTAATAACGAACCACTTAAGTCGATTACCGAACTAAACATAATTACATAAGAATTAGTATAATCACAGAGGAATGAAGTATTTTTCAAATGTTCAAATGTTTGTATAGCTTATGGGACTTGTAATAAAATTATTGGATGAGAAACATAGGGAAATAATTTTTGTGGTTCAATGTGCGTCACTCACTACATATAGAAGCGAAAGGTCACCATCTAACTCGCTGACTTAACACGAAATCTCGAAAACTAGAATTGAAATTTTGCAGGTATGTGGTTTATAGGTAGAAGGCCTCAGCTACGAAAGTATTTTGCGATAGGGCCGAATTAAGGGGCATGGCCGAGGATACTTTTCCTACAGACTGACGAAATCTACAGTTGAGTTAAGATTTTCATGAAATTTTGCACGCTTCAAAACAAGAGGAAGGTTACCGTCAACCTAAAATTTAATACGATACATGGAGGAGTGTACCTTGTTATAATCTTAACTACCGCTTGTCACTGGCGACGTGGTGTTTTACGATTGTTATTATATACGTAACAAATAAGACATTACACCGTACCAGGTGATATGTTTTCTCCCGCAGGTGGTCTATGCATTGCCTTCTGATATAAATAAAGGATTATGATTTTTGACTACACGGGTGCGGTTCCTGTAGGAAGATGCTTGTCCACTTGTTGGTCGAGCCGATCTCTACGAGATTACGAGAGTAACTCGGGCGTCCGATCCTTGATTGTCGTGAGTGCATTCGTGGTCTCTCGATAATCCATTTTTCGTCCGGGGCAAGTCCCGGAGATAAATTAAATTGGTCCCAATCCCCCGGCTCCGACCAAGGTTTTCGGGAGGTTTTCCTTGGCTGTAAGGCGTATGCCGGAGCTGGTAAGCCCCTCCCACTTATTCCCAATTGGGATCCCCCTGTGCCCCACTATCAGCTCGTCTGATAATTGGCTGAATAGAACCGCGACTCTTTATGGGCCGGATCTCAAACAGCCCGCTCCACTCCTCGGAGTGGAGAATGAAAAGAGATAAGTTTTTATTTTTTTTTTTTTTTTTTTATTTTTGACTACGCAGAACATCTCAAAGGATTAACAACAGATTCCTTTACATGTCTAATTTTTGAATGGTGCGGATCATCTGATTCTGCACCATAAATGCTGTACTAAACTCTGCAACCATTGGATGTTGGGGATACACTTGTCTATTGTTAATTGTTCGAGCTGATTCTTGCGAAATTACGGGAGAAACTCGGGCATCAAAATTTTGATTTTCGGTAGTGTACTCGTGTTCACCTTATGGTCAATATTTAGTCTGGGATAATGTCGCAGAAATAAATTAAATTGGTTCCAATCCCCCGGTTGTAAGGCGTATTCTGGAACTGGTAAGCCCCTATCACTTATTCCCAATTGGGGGTCACCCTTTGCCCCACTATCACCTTGCCTGATATTAGCTAAATACAACCACGATTCCTTATGAAAAGAACAGGTATATTAATTTTTTTTTTTATTTTAAAGAGAAAAATATAAAAGAAAAAAGGAAGCGTACGCACGCGAAGCAGCTCCTTGAAATGTGCAGACACACGTTGCTCCCATACTGTAGGCGTCGTTTAAGAAGCGATTATTCTAATGTTCTAATGTTTGTATAGCTTATGGGACTTAACTACGGGGTCATCAGTCCCTAAACTTACAAACTACTTATGAACTAACTAATACTAAGGACGACACAAATATCCATGCCCGAGGTGGGATTAGAAGCCCCGACCGTAGTGGCCGTGCAGATCGTGATTGGAGCGCCTCAGTCCCCTCGGCCACCGCGGTCGGCGAAGTATTTTTAACTGTAAATTGTGTTGAATATGATTGCTTTATACATTCCTTTACAACCTTTTGACATAATTTTCATTCAGATACACTGTATGTCTCACACAGCCGGCCGCGGTGGCCGAGGTGGCTGAGGCGCTCCAGTCACGGTCAGCACGGCCACTACGGCCAGGGGTTCGAATCCCCCCTCGGGCATGGATATTTGTGCCGTCCTTAGTATAAGGTAGTTGATAAGTAGTTTGTAAGTTTAGGGACTGATGACCCCGTAGTTAAGTCCCATAAGCTTAACAAACATTTGACCATTTGAACTTATCCAAGAACTTAAAACTGAAGCACTAGCACTTGGTCCCTCAGTATCCCTTCGAGTGCCTCTTGATGAATCGAAAGGGCCCACTCAGGAAATTAGAACTTAAAGTGAGGAATATCCTGAGGAGAGTATAAGGACCCATAAGAGAGGAAAATGGTACTTAGAGAATCAGGCACAATAACGAACGAACACCCAGGAAGACATAGTCACATGTATGAGGAAAAGGCGACTGACCTTCTACGGGCAATGACCCGCCTGAATCACTCTAGGCTAACCAAGACGATCCTGACAGTGACAAGCAGGGGAAAGGCGTCCAAAGCCAAGTGGTTCACCTCTTTCACCTCTGTTAGATCAGGCTTAGAGGAACTGCAGATCCCATTGCAGATAACCGAGAACCGAACGCAATACCGTCAGGCCATTCCACTATATCTCATAAGCAAGAACTGTACAGGTACTACCAGACAGGCAGAAACGAATTAAAAAAAAAAAAAAAAAAAATTAAAAAAAATTGTATGCTGTAAAATTACATCCTTTCTGTTGGAATGAGAGCCAGATATCACAACAAAATTATGCCAGTTCCTTTCCAATGCGTATTAGAATGCTAGTAATAAGGTTGAAAACGTGCTCTCGCCGCGATAGCTGGAAACGAGCTCCGTGAAGTGGAATTCAGCCGCGCTGGTTCGTGCGCAGAGAGGCGGCGCAGTCGTCTGTTCGCTAGTGCGCATGCGCAGATGTGACGTCAGGTCTGGCGACTCGTGTGTGCTGAGACCGATTGCAGCACAAAATCAATATTTCTCTTCGCGCTGCGTGTAACGGTTGCGGAAGAATAGTATATGACGAATATTGCGGCATACAGAGTCAAATAGCGCAGTGGCTCAGGCGTCTTAAGCGTTGTCTCTCAAACCTAATTGTGTGAGGCTCGCATTCAAATACCTCTGAGTCCAAATTTTTAATTTCTATAAATAAAACTTCAGTCACAAGCAACTTTAGTAATGTATAACCAACATGCAAGTGAAACTGCGCTTTTCAGCCAAGCAGTTTCATTGGTCACTTGTGTAGAACGCAGATGACGTGGTGGGGATATTTCTAAGCTCCTTTATTTCCATTGTCAGTCACGCTTTTTATTTTAGTATATTTTGTTTCCTGTTTATTTTTGTAGTATTGTAGCACACTGGTCAAATTTTGTACGAGCCGCCACTGCTAATATCACTAACTGCTAAAACATCTTTATGATAAGTTGCTTTTATGCTCATATTATCGTCAACGCAACTCAAATTTTCCGTTGTTAAAAAGCATATTAAACTTGTGTCCAAATGCTACCGGCAAACAGAAGTTCCTCAATATTCACAGAATATATGACATCAACTGCGATTGGGCAGAGCTGAAAATGTGTACCCAGCCGGGATTCGAGCCCGGGTCTCCTTCTTTCTAGGCAGTTGCGCTGACCGCTACATCACTGGGGACACAGTGATCACCGCACCTGCAAGGACTACCTGAGCACGCCTCCCGTCAGATACAAATTCCCAGCTTCGCCCTGCCCACAGTAGTCAAACTCGTAATTATGAAACTAATTCACGTAAGAGTAAGAGCCTCAAACTCCCCCCCCCCCTCCCCACTAGCGATAAGATCATTGCCTGTCACCGGCTGCTTTCTGCAGTGACTCCTTGAGCAGCCTTAGAGCCCTTGACCAGTGTTATCCGCTGCCTCCTCTGGTGTTGGGAATTCAGGAGGCCCTATCTGCCCTTGACAGGTCCGGTCGATCAGTGGTGTTCCTCTGGTCCCCGGGCCATGTCGGCATTCCGGCCAACGAACGTGTTGATATGCTGGCCAAGCAGGCTGTTGAGGCGCCTGTTTTAGAGATAGCCCTCCCGGCTGTTGATCTGCGGACAGCGCTGCGACATCGAGTGCGTGAACTTTGGTCTACTGAGTGGCGTAGCATGACAACGACCAACAAATTCAGGGCTATAAAGGAGACGACGGCTGTGTGGCGTTCTACAATGCGGGCCTGCCGCCGGGACTCCATAGTCCTGTGCCGGCTCCGCATTGGCCATACATGGCTGACACACGGCCATCTCCTTCGTGGCGAGGATCCGTCTGTGTGTCGCTGTGGCGCCCGCCTGACGGTGGCGCACATCTTAGTAGAATGCCCTGTTTCAGTCCCTCTGCGACAGAGTTTTAATTTTCCTGCCCTTTTATCCCAGGTTTTAAGTAACGATGCCAAAACGACTGATACTGTTTTACGTTTTATTCGGGATAGTGGTTTTTACCCCTCTATTTAAAGATCTTATTCGGTGTCTGTGTCCGTCCTGTCATGACCTCCGATTAGAGGTTTCCCTTTGTTTCCGTGTGGCTGACTTTTCCTGTTTTTAGTCTCACGGTCGGTCAGCCATAGACGTCGGCTATCTCTTGTCGTTGCTCGGTTGTACTGAGTTATTGTCATTGTTTTAGTTGTCTCTTGCCGACTTTGTTGTCTTTTAACTGACTCGGGGGAACTTCCTGCCCCCTAGTTGTTCTCCACTCTAGGCTCCTTTGCGCGTTCACGCCTTTTGTTGTGACGCCTAATGATAGAATGGGGGACTGATGACCTCCGTAGTTTTGTCCCCCTAAAACATCCAAACAACAACAACAACAATCTCCTGCTTTCTAGGCAGTTGCGCTGACCCCTACACCACTGGGGACACAGTGATCACCGCACCTGCAATGACTACCTAAGCACGCCTCCCGTCAGATACAAATTCCCAGCTTCGCCCTGCCCACAGTACTCAAACTCGTAGTTATGAAACTAATTCCCGTAAGAGTAAGGGCTTCAAACTTGCCCACCCCTCCCCACTAACGATAGGATCATTACCAGTCACCGGCATATTATATATATATATATATATATATATATATATATATATATATATATTTGGCGTCTCTTCCGAAAGAAGAGACGTCACTTCTGATCCTGCAGTTGTTATTATTTAATATTCACAGAATATATGACATCAATTGCGATTGGGCAGAGCTGAAATTGTGTACCCAGCCGGGGTTTGAACCCGGGTCTCCTGCTTTCTAGGCAGTTGCGCTGACCCCTACACCACTTTTTTTTCAGATATGCCTTCAAAACGGCGAGCTTCGTTTGCTGTAAGCTTGTTTTTGTTTTAAGTGAAGTTTCTGGAACTGGACTGAAACTTGTATTCAGATTAACTCAGACGTTCTCCTAACGATAGTTGTAACAAAATTAAATTTCTTCTCCAAAACTTAAGAAATTGTTGTTAAAATTACTCCACTGGGGACAAAGTGATCAATTCAAATGTTCAAATGTCTGTATAGTCTATGGGACTTAACTACGGGTCATCAGTCCCTAAACTTACAAACTACTTATGAACACTTACGAACTAGGACGGCACAAATATCCATGCCCGAGGGGGGATTCGAACCCCCGACCGTAGTGGCCGTGCAGACCGCGACTGAAGCGCCTCAGTCCCCGCGGCCACCGCGGCCGGTACACGGTGATCACCGCACCTGTATTGACTACCTAAGCACGCCTCCCGTCAGATACAAATTCCCAGCTTCGCCCTGCCCACAGTACTCAAACTCGTAGTTATGAAACTAATTCCCGTAAGAGTAAGGGCTTCAAACTTGCCCACCCCTCCCCACTAACGATAGGATCATTACCAGTCACCGGCATATTATATATATACATTTGGCGTCTGCCGGCCGCGGTGGCCGAGGGGACTGAGGCGCTCCAGTCACGGTCTTGTTATTGTTGTTGTTTTAAGGGGACTAAACAGCTAGGCCATCAGTCTCCTCACGGTCTTGCACGGCCACTACGGTCGGGGGTTCGAATCCCCTCTCGGGCATGAATATTTGTGCCGTCCTAGTTCGTAAGTAGTTCCTAAGTAGTTTGTAAGTTTAGGGACTGATGACCCCGTAGTTAAGTCCCATGGACTATACAAACATTTTTTTTTCTCGGGGTCATCAGTCCCTAAACTTACAAACTACTTATGAACTAACTAATACTAAGGTCGGCACAATATCCATGCCCGAGGGGGGATTCGAACCCCCGACCGTAGTGGCCGTGTGGACCGTGACTGAAGCACCTCAGTCCCCTCGGTCACCGCGGCCGGCTATTAAATAAAACATAAGCAGAAATTCGGAACTTTATTGCAAAGGAGTATCATCTACTCCAGGAGCCTTGTTTCGACTCAAGTCCTATTCTCATATTATCGACATTCCAAAACAATTTTTCCGTTGTTAGAAAGCATATTGAAGCTGCGTCCAAACGCTACCGGCAAATAGAAGTTCCTCAGTAGTACAATACCGGAATGTAGCGTTAATCCTTGTTTTTTGGCGCTGCCACAGGGCGGGGCAGCAGGATCTGGTGTTGTTGCGGCGCCTTTGCGGGGCTGTCCGGGCGTCGCTGCGGCTGTAGCTGGGTCTGGGGCGGCGTCGCAGCGCAGCGGTTTACGACCGCTTGGCCAATTGGAGGCGGCGCGTTGCCTGGCGACCCTGCAGGTGCCTCGCCTCGCCCTCTGCTGCCCTGCCCTGCCCTCGCCTTGGCCCCCGACCTGCGGCTCCTGTCCGGGCCGTAACCCCGCCGTCCCTAAACATGCGACAGCTGCGCGCTCTTAGCCGCCGCCGTATTTCACGCGCGATGGCTCCGGCCGCGCATGCGCCGTGGCTCGCTAGTGAAACGTGACACCCTGCGCCCGCCACTCCCCCTACCTGCTGCTTCTCCGAACGAGTTAGCAAACGCTTTCTCACTGCATTCGTAACTCCCTGTGAGGAATATGAGGAAATTTTATGTATCTCACTTACATCGCAGTTTGTCAATAAATAAGAAGAGCCGGCCGCGATGGCCTAGAGGACAGCCGGGCGCCGTGGCTCAGCGCGCCCGGTCAGAGGGCTGAACGCCTCTCTGTAATAAAAAAGCTGAGCCAAGAACTCGTCGAACAACAACGAACAAAAAGGAACAACGACCGGAATGAACTGATCTACTCATAGAGCAAAAAAAAAAAAAAAAAAAAAAAAAAAAAAAAAAAACCTGGTGGGCTGAGGCGCTTCAGTCACGGTCTGCACGGCCCCTACGGTCGGGGGCAAGTTGCCGAATTATGTTTGTTTTATGTGTTGCCGTGCCGTTAGTGGGACTATGATGACACTTTGCACACTTGATCTTCAGAACAAGTAGAAAGCCACTGTCTACGAAAATAAAGTTATGGCGCGTGGCAGGGGTACGTTACCTAAGAACGTCGACAAAATCTACGGTTTTATTCCGATATTGATGAAGCAAGTGGAGCATCACCGTCTACAGTGCATGACGGAGAGTACCACACTTATACACCACTGCACTGATCACCATGATATTAAACACAGTTAACAAATTTCAAACAGATGCAGGAGGCAACGGACTGAGGTGGTGGACGAGGAGTTCGACAGAAATACCAGAAAGTGATTAGCAGAGAAATGGGAAGGTTGAGATTAGTAGAGAGAGGGGTAGGAGGAGATGAACATAGGGAGTGGAGATGAGATGAACAGTGACAGGACATGATGGACAGAGAAAGAAGGAAAGAGAAGGTGGACGGACGAAGAAAACCGGAGAGGGACTAACTCATTCACTAGAGAAGACGAAGCATAAATATCTGGTTTTTCTTTGCAAACATATTATTAACGGATGTAGATTACATTAGATTAGATTAATACTTGTTCTATATACTATATATACGGCATTTCGCAATGATGTGGAACGTGTCAGTTTAGTAAATGGTGTCAATATTTTAAAGATTTTTTTAAATTTTTTTGTTCTCTAAGTTTTATCTAAAAATTCATCTAAATTGTAGAAAGACTTGCCATCCAGAAATTCCTTTAATTTCTTTTTAAATACCAGTTGGCTATCTGTCAGACTTTTGATGCTACTTGGTAAGTGGCCAAAGACTTTTGTGGCAGCATAATTTACCCCTTTATGTGCCAAAGTTATATTTAACCATGAATAGTGAATATCACCCTTTCTCCTAGGATTGTAGTTATGTACCATGCTATTACTTTTGAATTAGTACGCTACATATCATACCTTGAATCAAATTATTAATATTCTTTTCCTACTGTTATTCATCTTGCACGATATTTGTATCGTGTTTTGTCTATAAAAAATCGCGCTGTTTTACGGCGCACTTTAAATTCGTAGTTTTATCATTTTTGCAAACATTTCGGACAAAAATAATAATATAAACAATGAAAAATTATAGTGATATGATTACGACTCTAGCATTGTGATAATACCTATTCACCAAATACGTAACCCTTGTAGGAAAAATGGAGGAAAAAATTGGGAGTGGCGGGTTTCGAACCACGGACCATCTGCATTACAATCCAATACGCTACCCACTACACTACAGCGAACAGTTACGAAATCCGTCCTTTATTGATGGCAGTTGTTAACTGATACTAATATGGCATTTTTAGACACTAGATTATCATTTATCGTATGAAGAACGACGTATTTTTGTTAATTCTTCAGTGCGCCGTGCTTTGAAGTAACGCAACGCAAGGTGGCGTATGCCAGAGAGAGTTCTGGGCGTGGAATGTCACGTGACATCCGCGAACGGCTGGTTTTCGTAAAATCAATGGACGGTGTCAAATCGCCGATACTTTTGCAAATATCTCTCGAACGATACGAGATATAAAGAAAACATAAGGGAGCAAATTTGTAGAGAATTTACTCCTCTACAAATTCGGTTATTAAATTTTCGTGTCAGATGAATGGTTAAGCCGTTATTTTCATTTAAATTCCGATCTGTCAAAAAACGATCGCAAAGACCCACTTATAGTGTTACTACCGTAACCTAAAGTGGGCCAAAATAACGAACGCGTGTTCTCCTCAAATGGAGTAAATTTTAGCAGCATATGTGTTGTGGTCCGGAAACGCTCTTCTGCTCCCCTTAGCTACGTCCTTGTTAATGGCATATAGCCTGAACACGCTAGTAGGACTGTCATGCTCGCAGACAGCGATCTATCATTCAGATATAAAACAACATTCTCTGTAATCAATCACTTGCGCTGCATTGGAAGTTTCCTGAGGGCGCTGCGCTTTTAACTCTTTTACAATCAGACGATGAAACTCTCTTTAGAACTGAAAGCTATTACGATTTGGTTCGATTTATAAAGTGCATTTTTGAATTAATCATCTGACAGCCATTCCCAATTTTTCTCTCGTCTTCTCATATAACACCATTATCTGTCTCACACGTAACTTCACGATCCTGGCGACTTACAACAATTTTCCCTCTATTAAGCGAGGAAATCAATTACTGATTCGCACTTCACTGAATATTGGCGGAAACAGTATTTCGTGTATAATAAGGCTAGACACAGCCATAGTTGAACGCTGCACATACAGTTGTCATAAGTACAAATTAGAGCATGATTTTATACATTTCAGATGATTGTATACAAAATAATTCCTTTCAGTCAATAATGTGTAATGCACCGTATTTGGAGGTAATTAAAATTTTTTGTTGCAGTCTAGAGTAATATATGACGAAGAAGCACCGCAATAATTCTTTTCGTGTAGGAAGGAAAACCTGCTTCCTTTCTAAATAATTCAACTTCATTTGATTAAGAAGGTTTTAGGCTGTCTTCCATTAACCGATCATTTAGTCAATTTGAACGTTTACTTTTCTCTCCTATCTGTTCAGTATATCTTAGTTCGTTACCATTCAACGCTTCGAATATGTGTCACCTTTTCCTTTGCTTGGTATTTATATTATTACCTATTTTCAAGGCACCATTTCTTTCTCCGATTGAATTAGAATGGCGAGGGGCCACCTAAAGATTTTTAATTTCTCCATCGTCTGCTTGGTTTACATCATGCTATGCTCATTGCACAGATTGGATAACATAGTGTATAGGCTATAATTGTATCTCTAATCCTGTTCAACTACTCTTTTCCATCCTTCCATCCTTCGTCTGTTAAAACGGAATTCTAATTCTTATATTTTATCTTTGTTATGTTCGGAGTGGTAAAGGAAAAAGAGAGAGAGAAAATAATTTTAAATATACATTTTTTCCAGACTACAGCGATAGTGAGAATATTCCTATTTTTCCTACTTAGCAATTTAGAATAGTGTTGACCTTTTGCGCATAAATTATTTATGCTAGCAAATCATTAAACAATTACTTTTACGTATTCTGACGTGAAACAATTATAATTAAAATTATCTTCCTCTCCATTTTTTAAAGCCTGGCATCTACTTAAAGCAAATTATATTGCACTAACTGTAACTATGTAACGAAAAAAGTCACTACTTGAAAATAAATGCGCTACTGGGACGTTGAAGAATATAAACAAAACAGCTGCTGATCCTGATTCATCTTGCGATCAGTTGTTACTAACTATTAATTCCGTTCATGGCGTTTGATATGTTTCTTTTCGGGAATTTGCAGAACTAACGTAGTAGACGCATGCTACTCAGTTTAAACGTTAATTATTAGTTTACCATAGTAATATTACATCCCAAAAGTCATATTCGAAGATAGTAAGAACAGAATATCAGACGGACAGATCTATGGAATTTACGTCAGATTTTTGTTTCCTTTATATTATTATTATTTTGTGTACGGGAATGCTTTGTCGTAGAGCTGCAGCGTTCAAACCACCGAATGCACCTAAGCATTTTTCTTCAGCCAGGTAATTGTGTCACAACTTTAGATTATGAAGAGGAGGTTACACTAAGTATTATGTTTGAGGTACGAGTCTTTCTCAAATAAATATTGGATAGAAGAGAAGTTCGTGTAAAAGTTACGTGGAAGGTAAACTACGCTAGATTGTCGCTTGTAGCAGGAGGTGGACACACAGCGAAAAATTAAAGATCGGGAAACGTTCATATGTATGAAAATTAATAGACTAATTAATACAAGCTTGACTGTAATACAGCTTAGTTTCCTTCGCTTGTGTTTCTGAATTTATTTTAATTTCTTTCACAATACACAAGACGGAAGTATGGTTGACCAATTTTAGGCGTTAGTTCTTACCCATTAGTTCTGATGCTTCGTTTATTTTCATATTTATTGGATGACTGAACGAACTGTAGCTTTACAGTTCTTTGACCATTCTGTTGATTGATGTACACTGTGTGCCTACTCGTGAATGTTTTTAGATATTGGATTAAAGGCCTCTTTTTTCTGTTATTGGAGTACGTTACTCACTAATGTATACCCTGTCTGTTCTTGCTAAAATAGTAACTTATAAATTTAATACTATTTACTGTCCTAAATGCTGCATCAAAGGCTGATAGCTGTGTCTTCGCTGAAATCGAAACTAAATATTGTCTGTCTTGATCGACTACTGCCAATTGCACATTCCCTGTGTCTTGATGTAGTCACGAACGACCTGTAAATCCTAGTCTGATTATAAGTTGGCGTGGTACGTCATTATCAGAATAACCCACTGCATTGCCACTCAAAAATACGCTCGAAAGAATTACCTAATGCACTCTGGCTATTTTCACACCGGTTATTGAGTATCTCTGTCAACACTATGAACTTCACACAATCATTATTACTGGAGATTCACTAAGATTTGCTCCACGACAGAAGAGCTCCTTATAGTGCAATACCATGCAGGAGTGCTTATCGCCTCTCCACACAAGAAATCGCTGTGAGATCGTTGTAGCGCAAGCTTGCATGCACAGAAGCACCACAGCCGGTGTCGGCGAGAGAATGAGTCTGCCTCAATTTATCTCGTTCTCCTTATGTACATCTTTTGGTGACTCTGGTGTTTCCACATCAATCAGATGGTACATCTTAAAACGTCGTATGGCTTGCTGGCCAATACTGAATCAGCTAATGTTTCATTTAGTTATTTTGTCTCAGACTTGACTGCATCAGATAGAATTCACATTCCACCTGCGGCTAAAAGTTGCAAGTTAACCTTTTTGTTGAGAGCGGTATTGTGTGTCTTTTAAAGGATTTTCAGCATCCATATTTCCCCAAGAAGGAAAGTGGCATTCGGGCCGAAGACCACTTGGGGCGAGGGAATGGAGCAAGTACCCTTCTGCCCACCTGCCTATCTTCGCAGGTCACTGCTGCATGGGTGCATCACCTCGCTTTAGAAAAAGAAGTGATGACTCAGCCTCGATTATCTTGTCGCACTTGTGACATGACCTCGTAATTTGCATATCTAACTGTAATTATTGTCGTTAAAAGTGTCCATACCTCATCGAGTTTGTATTCAAACGATTCTTCTTGACGAGTAGAAAGTGATTTTATGTTCGGAATATGCGGGAAATGAAAGTGAGGAAAACTTAACTCCAAACATGGAAAATACGATTATCTAACTATAAGAATAAATTTTTATAACAAGGTAATAACTCATTATTTTCAAAATGATAGCAGGGTGCATTCAAAAGTTGATATTTAAGTTTAATTTCGCTATACTGATATACTGTAAAAAACTTTTGCAGTCTCGAAAATATTAAAAACATTGTTAGTTCATGAGACGCGCTTAACTTTTCTGGTTCTATAGTAAATTAGGTTTTGTCGTAGGTCAATAGGATGAGTTATTATTGAATTTTGTAATTGCAATATTTCTCTGTTTTATCTTAGTTCCATTCACCATTTTGACCTCCATCTTTTCATATGCTGCGATTGGCCCTGATCATTGTCCAGCATCGTCGCTAAATGGTGGGTTTATCTGAGAAAAATGGGAAGGAGACCCCCTCCCCCTTATCAGCTGCAGGGTGCGCCAACTACCTGCCTTCTTCTTGACAAGCAATGTTTCTCTTTTGTCTTTACAACAGAATAAAGACTTCTTCCACGTATTTCTTTTGCCTTACAGATGAACGATTGACTTTCGTCACTTTCCAGCCGATAACAAATTGTTCAAATGTTCGTCAAGCTTATGGCACTTAACTACTTAGTAACTTATTTTAAAGACAAACCAAAAATCCATGCCTAAGGAAGGATTCGAAGACCCGACGGGGTAAGGTCTCGCGCATCGGAGCATTGCGTCTCAATGTGCTTGGTCACTCCGCCATGGCAGCCAATTCCAGGACAGGTGTAAAGAGCTGAGAGGGTTGACAGTTGTCAGTATTTTTGTGTAACACAGGTTATGTACACGAACTATTTACAGACGAATGGAAAAACTGGTGGACCTGGAAGAACAATTAAATGGAATGGACAGTGTCTTGAAAGGAAGGTATAAGATGAATATTAACAAGAGTAAAAGAAAGATAATGGAATGTAGTGTCAGAAAATCAGGCGGCATTAGATTAGGTAATGAGACGATAAAAGTAGTAGACGAGTTTTGTTAGTTCGGTTGCAAGATAACTTCTGATGGCCGAAGTAAAGAAGATATAAAATGCAGAATGACTATGAGAATAAATGTTCAAATGTGGTGCTTCAGATGAATACGAAAAATTTGGGTGGTACTTCGCGTAATGAATGAGGATGTATTGAACAGTTTTGGGGAGAAAAGGAATTTCTGGCATACCTTGACCAAGAGAATGGACCGACTGGTGGGACACATCGTTAGATATCAAGGAATAGTCAATTGATATTGAACGGAAATGTGTGGGTTGAAAATCACTGAGGGAGATCAAGTGAAGAATACAGTAGTAGATTAAAATAGACGTTGTTATGAGGAAATGAAGATGCTTGCTCTGGGATGCTGCATCAAACCACTCTCCCGACTGAAGACCACAACAACAATATTTAAGTGGGTGAGTCACTCGAGGTACATTGCAATGTATTCATCAGCATTTCCATTCACTTCCACGTTAATTTTCACTTACTAGATAGTGAGGGTTTTTCCATTTATTATCTACGTGTCGTCATGGACTTCTCAAATGTCATTCGCGCCGTTAAACACGTGATTTCCGTCGAAAAATGTTATTTGCTGTGGGATTTCCATCAACGGTGATTTTCTTACAGGCGACGGGAACCTCTGAAATTTTTCTGACCCATAGCATTAGAATTTTTGTAATGTTAAGTATGTGCCCGTAAAATGTTCTAAAGTAAATTTGTTTGGAATACTTGAACTGAGAAGCCGTAGTTGCTGTAATGACAGGACTCCCCACAATAGCAGTTATTTTAACAGTAGCCTGTGGTGTGTGCTGCCATCTGCTGGCCGGGCTGCACACTACGCTGTCCCATAACCTGGAATCTGAAGACATAGTCAGTGAACAGAGGAACAGACCATCTGTAAGTTGTTACAGATAACTGCTAAATAACTATTAGACTGCGTCACTTAGTTTATGAATGTTTGTTGGGTGAGGTGTTATCTAACTACATAAAGCAACGAGTTACCACTATAGGTAATCAGGAACGTGGTTACTATGTCCAGGAATACGTTAGGTTCTATCAGGCGATGACATTTTTGGATCGGAAATGTATTTCAGTGAAACATTCGCAGTTGCCGTTAACTTCTACGCAGTATCATTTAGCAACGAACCTCGTACTAGAATAAAGTTGCGTGACAGCAAAACCAAATAATTTAGTGTCTCAATATAGGACGATTAAAAGAAAAAAAACTAATGAACAAAGAAGCTTCAAAGCTACGATGTCACACGACTGGTCGGGCGCGTGGTTGGTTGGTTAACAGACATCTATGAGAAAAGCGTTGGAGAACAATTATTCTAAGAGCGAGTTAGCACATTTGTGACGCGATGGAAATTAAACGGTTCGTCTGGGGAATACAGTAGTAAAAACAACTGACAATTGTAAGTAACTGTTTAAAGTTTGTGATACAAAAATTAATCGTAACGGTGAATGCTGGTATTGCGAAAAATCATGTATTTATAATTTCGATGATTTTAGCTGCAAACAAAGAGCTAATCTGCGGGGAATTTTATGATGAAACAAAGTATCCAGCTGTATGATTAAAAAATAAACTATGTTTCGAACGTCTTGTCATAAAATTTAATGTTTATAAATGTACGGGACATAACTGCGTTGGTTATTAGCCCTAGGCTTACAAACTATAACTAAGGTAAACTAACCTAAGGACAAACACGCATACCCATGCTCCAGGGATGACTCGAACCTCCGAAGCCGAGCAACCGTGCGCTCCGCTGCAAGGCACCTTAGACCGCTATTTTTTTTTTTTTTTTCTTTTTAATGGGACTCAACTACGGGGTCATCAGTCCCTAAACTTACAAACTAGCTAATACTAAGGACGGCATAAATATCCATGCCCGAGGGGGATTCGAACCCCTGACCGTAGTGGCCGTGCAGACCGTCATTGGAGCGCCACCGCGGCCGGCAAGTAAAGATATCGGGCGAATATCTTTCATGTCGTTGCGAGGGTACTCTTTGGGGATAAGGGCGATGGTCCATTCATTAAATCCATCAGGGATAGGTTGACCTTCTTTAATTTCGTTACATATTTCGAGGAAATATTTTACAAGCAAATCGCAAAACTGTTTTTAAGATTCTATCGTTAGTCCGTCCGCGCCGGGTGATTTGTTATAAAAAATATTCAAATGTTTTTCAAGCTTATGGGACATAACTGTGGGGTCATCAGTCCGTAAACTTAGAAACTACTTATGTACAACCTTATACTGAAGACAGCATAAATATCGACGTTCGAGGGGAGATTCGAACCCCCGACGGGGAACGGCCGCGCGCACCGCAAACGGTGGTCCATTAAGCGTGGCCAATGCGCCGCGGCTCAAATGGCGTAATGATTCCCGTATCAGTAATTTGTTTCAATTTAAATGTCTTTGAAGAAAAATTGGGAAATGGTTAATAGTGCCCCAAAGACGAGGTGCAATGAACCACTTTAAATGGTTTGTTAAATGAAAATGTTTAGCATACAAAGTAAATTTCAAGTATATTTTTACATTAATGTTTACTTATATTACAGTTACACATCATTAAACCTGTATGCACAGAGTCCTACATCTTCTTTTGAAATTACCGATCGTCATTGGACTGGAAGCTAATACCAAATTTTCAATATGTCTTTTATCTGTTTGTCAGACAATCATTAATTGGTTTTAGAAGCATGTAAAGTATGTTGCTGGCTGCAATAAATACTTCATCCTTTAACTTCCTCAAAAATAATACCTGATAGTCTCCAGACTCATGCTTTGGTTTCAAAATTTTCACTACATAGTAAGAGGGCATTTTGTTTTAGTTCAAATTCGGTCTAACCGATACCATCTGTCTGTGATAATTTATCCACTTTTTCAAAGTTGTGTAATGATTCACCAGTTTGTCATTCCTCTCTTCATAATAAACATCACTATTTTCTCCATTAGCTTCCTGCTCATGACGATTCCGATTTGCCTGTTCATTGGGAAATTTGTGGCTTGTAACAAATTTTTTGCTGGTTTATCAGTTGGGTGACGATGACCCATGGCTCATCGTGCCCCGGGAGAACTTGGTTCAATGTGTCGCAACAGTACCTATTTCCAATAAAGCTCAAGTGAAGTTTTATACATTGTTCATGTGGTTTTCAGTCCGCAGACTCATTTGATGCAGCTCTCCATGCTATCCTGTCCCGTGCAAGCCTCTTCATCTGATAATACGTACGGCAACCTACATCCTTTTGAGTCTGCTTACTGTTTTCGTCTCTCAGTCTGCCTCTACGATTTTTATCCTACATACTTCCTTCTAATGCTAAGTTGACAGTTCCTTGATGTCTCAGAATGTGTCCCACCAACCTATTCCTTCTCTTAGGATATGCCAGGAACTCCTTTTCTTCCCAATTCTATCAAGCACCGTCTCATTAGCTACGTGATCTACCAATCTAATCTTCAAAATTCGTCAGCAGCACCACATGTCGAAGGCTTCTATCATCTTTTTTGTCTGAACTCATTACTCCTTACTTCCATACAATGCAGTGTTACGTCTAATTATTTTATCAACGGTACTGTGTCAAGGAGCACGCTACTAATCCTAACAACTAGATCCTGCCGAACTGAAGAAAAACGTTCATCACAATACAATATGAAACCTCCCGCTGTAACGATTAATTTCCAGAAGGACTGAGCAAAGCCGGTACAGGCCGTCTCGTTTCGCACGCAGCTCGTACGCCGTGCTCTGGTGCAGATTGGTACCCCGTGTTACAACCTTACTTAAATACAATCTTGGAAAATGAATTCGTCGACCCAGCAAAGGGAAATGTTATGGAAACATTCTTGAGGATGTATAAAATAAATGATGACACAGACATTGCCATAGTACGAGACTGGAATCTACGAAATGTCGACGTTAGTACCGTGTATACCCTCCTATTTTCAGCAATGAAAGTTGCAATTCTCCCATAGATAAGGTCACAGAGGTGCCGAAAGTGGTCTTGCGGAATGGTATGCCTTGGTTGGGTCATATTTCGTGCCGGTCGTGTTGACCGAGCAAGATGACGTTCCATTCGGTCCCATACACTCTCGTTGCGGGACAAACATGAAGGCCGCGGTGGAGTAGCCGAGCGGTCTAAAGCGTCTCGCTGCGGAGCGCGCGGTTTCTCGCCGTGGAGGTTCGAGTCCTCCCTAGGTTAGTTCACCTAGGTTTAAGTAGTTTGTAAGCTATGGACTGATGACCACGCAGTTTGGTCCGATATATTTACAGACATTTGAACATTTGGACAAACATGAGGCTGGTACTGGCCAAGATTGTTAACGTTCACCTTGAAGAGCACGTTAGGTGCTTCGGGATTCATGTGGACGTGCACTGTCCTGTTGGAAAAGCATATCACCTTGTTGGTGCCTGAACGGAAGCAAGACGGGTTGAACGATGGTTTTAGTGTACCCTCCACTGTCCAAAATTCCTTTGACCGTCACCAGAGAAGGCCTACAGCATGATGCCGTGTGTCGGCTATGTGTGCCTCTGACGTACACATTCCAGATTTTCGCGCACCCCTGCTCGACACCACACACTCATACGACCACCATTGGCACCGAGGCAGAAGCAATGGTCATCAATGAAGACGAAAGGTCTCCATTCGTCCTTCCATATCGCGGCCAGAACATTGTTGGGGTGTGAGCGGAAGACGCACTATCAGCACGCATGATCTTGCATCTTGGTGTGTAGAGCCATAGCGTACTCTGGCGGTTCCCCCCTGGTGTTCGTTGAGGGGTCACTGAACAGTCCAGGGTACATTGAAACTTTCGTTCAACCCGTCTTGCTGTCGTTCATGAAAAAACAAGGCGATATCCTTTTCCAAATGTATCTTTTACCACTCAAGGTGCTCTTCGAGGTCAACTACCGTGATCATCACGATCCCCAGATCAGTCCTCATTGAGCATGTTTTGGACCGAATGAAACGTCATCTCGGCGCGGTCTTTACGACCGGCTCGAAATATGGCCCACCTAAGACACCAGGTTAAAACTGCATGGCAGGCCTTTCCGCACCTCTACATTCGGTACCTCTACGATTTTCTTCATGGGAAAATTGCAGCTTGCATTGCTGCTAAAGGAGGATATATACGATACTTGCGTCGACATCGTACACACTCTGATGACTGTACCCACGTGCTTATGGCTCTGTCTGTGTGTTTTATACATCCTCAAGAATGTGTCGATAAAAATTCGCTCTGCTGGGTCGATGAATTCATTGAGTTCTTTTTCAATTTGCCAGGAGTGTATTTGCCCAGTCGTCTTAGGACCAGCTCCCTCGTGTTCCGAACACCGGACGAAATCTTACCCTCCAGCGTGGTCGCCCAGTGGTGCGCCACTGCCACACGTGACAATTGCGTAATCGTGTTGTGTTTGGTAAGCCGTGCAGAGTGCTCCAGTAATGGAGGACCGCCCGCGGCCGGAGTGGCCTGCCCCTAATGCTGTCCGGCGTTACTAATGAAAGTGGCCGGCCTGTTGCTCGCCGAGCCGCCCACAACCTGTTACTCACGGAAGTGGGGGGCGGCGTGGGGGCGGGGGCGAATAGCGCTCGTTACGGGGCCCCGCCCTGCCAGCTCTGCCCTGCACCCGCAAGACTCTCACCCCCCTAGACCACTTCGGAGAACTTCATTTCTTTGTTCTCCTATGCAGGAAAAAAATTTGCACGATCAAAGACTGCGAAACGGGTCAATCTGACCCGCAGTCAAATATTATTTATTCCTTTTAATTACTGAACTTCAATTATCATGCTGGCGGTTTCTTATGCCACCACATTTTGGTTCATGTTTTGTCTCTTGCCTCTGCCTTGGGTGAAGGGATTGATTTGATTTGATTTGATTTTCTCAGGGAAGCCAAAACAGTCTTGGTCCAACCCGCCACTGCCCGCACCGAAACTAAGTTTATAGTGCGGATCGCTCCCTGTATATCTAGTAAAGCCAACCAATGCCCTTGAACAGTGCAAGGAGTCCCTTTACCAGTTCTTTATTAGACACAATTTCTTCGGGTCTTGTTGGCCCAAATGTTCTGTGCCTTTTACTCTCCAATGCAATGCATTCGAAGATTTTTCTACATTCAGAGCTAGCTGCCATTCTTCACGCCAACTAGAAATTTCTTCTAAGTCATCTTGTCTGCTATTACAGTCAGTTAAAGACGATACCCACCCATACACCACAGCATCATCAGCAAACAGCCGCAAATTACAAGTTACTTTGTCCATCAGATCATTTATATAGATTGAAAATTATAGCGGTCCTATCACACTCCCCTGGGGCACGCCTGACGATATACTCGTCT
The DNA here is from genome assembly GCA_026315105.1 of Locusta migratoria. Lineage (NCBI taxonomy): Eukaryota > Metazoa > Arthropoda > Insecta > Orthoptera > Acrididae > Locusta > Locusta migratoria. The sequence goes on along the minus strand of CM048745.1, from coordinate 361,068,426 downwards.
CTGATCAACACTCGCCGTCGAGAACAACTTACTGCGTTCTATTACTTAGGAAGTCTTCCAGCCAGCCACAAATCTGTGAACCTATTCCATAAGCTCCATTGGCATCTTCGTTAGCAGTCTGCAGTGTGGAACCGCATCGAACGCCTTTTTGAAGTCGAGAAAAACACAATCCGCCTGTTGCCCTTCGTCCATGGCTCGCAAGATGTCATGTGAGAACAGGGGAAGTTGAGTTTCACCTGAACGATGTTTCCTAAACCCGTACTGATTCACAGAAAGAAGCTTTTCCTTTTCAAGGAAAGTTACTATATTCGAAGTGAGAATGTGCTCCAAAATTCTACATGAAGCCGATGTCAACGATAGTGGCCTGTAATTGTGCGGGTCAGTTCTCTTGCCTTTCTTACAAACGGGAGTCACCTGCACTTTTTTCCAATCACTAGCAACTTTGCGCTGAATTAAAGATTCGCGATAAATGCAACCTAAGTAGGGGGCCAATGCCGCAGAATACGATTTTTAAAACCAAACTGGTATTCCATACGGACCAGCAGACTTTATCGTATTTAGCTCTCTCAACTGCTTCTCTACACCGGAAATACCTGTTACTATGCCCTACATTTCGAAATTAGTTCGTTGATCAAATGATAGTACATTTGTGCGATCCTCCTGCGTGAAAGATTTCTTAAAGGGTAAATTTAGAACTTCAGCTTTCCGTTTGCTTTCTTCTTCATTGCCTAGGAGAAAGGAACGAGATTCTCGGGGCGCCCATCACGCTGGGGGCCCTGGGCCTGTGCCCCTTGTGCCCCTATGGTAGCGACGGTACTGCCTAGTGGTGTTGATTACCATTTTTTCATTCGTCATGGTAGCCTCTACCTTTCTTCCACTGAGCATGGCCCTAGTTCACCTACATATAGTGGTCCCTAGGTCATGCACCTCTGCTGCCCTAAACATGGAATCGAAGGTCGTGTTGCTAAAAGACCCATCGATGTCTAGGAAGATACAGAGGGCTATTTCCTGAAAGTTTAGTGCTTTCTCCACCTTCCCAACGAGTTGGTGGAGTGCTGTCTCACATGATTTACTTGGGTGATATGCATGTTGGTTTGAATGTAGAGGAGCCCTTTCTCCAACATGCACATTAACCAGCTTTTCCAATGTCTTAAGAATGAAGGGAGACAGGCTGATTGGTCTCATATCCTTGGACTTGGTGTGATCAATTCTCCCTGGTTTAGGAATGAAGACAACCTTCACTGCACTCCAGGCATTGGGAATGATTCCTGCTGCTAGGCTAACCCTGAATAACCTGCATAGGAATCTAATAAGATTTTCTCCCGCTTGTTGCAGGAGAGCTGGAAAGATTCCATCGGGACCAGGTGACTTGAACGTTTGAAACGTTCCTACCGCCGATCGGACTTTACTGAAATCGACGCACTCCTTGGCCAAATCCCAGTCCTCTTTGCGAATTCCTGAGAACCGTTGTCTCTCAGGAATCGCATTCTGTTCTGAGTTATCCACCAGAGTATATTGAGGAAAGTCAGTCTTGAGGAGCAGTTCCAGCGTTTCATGTGCTTCTTTGTGTTCTCCCCATCCCTCATTGTTCCTCCTGGATTAGTTGGTACCCTAGTGAGGATTTTATGAAGTATCGCTTGAGCAGCCGTGCCCTCCACCTCCTCGCAGAATACCTTCCAGGATGCCTCCTTTGCCCGTCTGATGGCAAGGTTATAATTGATAAGGGCCTCACGATACTTTGCCCATTGTCCTTTGCGCCTCGCAAGGTTAAACAGTCTTCGTACCTGTTTCCTTTGCATTTCCAGGTTATTTGTCCACCAAGGCACACTCCTATTTGTGCACTTCTTGGTGATTGAGCAGTTGTCCTGGTATGAGGTGACTATAGCAGAGGTTACGGCCTATGCTACTTCCTCAAACGCTGCTGGATTCCTTATCGAAGTTTTAATTTCTGATAGGCTGAAGTCAAGGTCTCTCCTATATGTCTCCCAGTCCGTTTTCCTGGGATTCGTATAGGCCATGGTCTGTCTGGTTCCCATTTCAATATATATGAATTTAATATACATGTGATCTGATGAGGATGGCTCCAGGACCACATGCCACTGTTTGACGTAACTTCCCATCATCATGGAACCAAAAGTTATGTCAATTACTTCTTCCCTTCTACTATTCCTGAATGTAGGTTCATCACCCCTATTCAGGATCTCCAAGTTGTTAGATAGGAGAAATTCAAGAAGGTGCTCACCTCTACTGTTGGTGTCCTTGCTGCCCCACGATAGATTGTGGGTGAAGGGAAATAAAAAAGTAATTGTATTAATTGTTTGGTGTACCTAAGTCGTACAGTTCGTTCCATAGCCTCTCCTAGGGGGAGAGTCAGTCAAGAGTTGTGGTTTTTTTTATTCAAATTCCCCCAGTAGTCGTCAGAGAGGCTCCGCACCCCTACCAACTTTATAGTCATTGGGGCAGGTGAGAGACCGATGGCGGTCGCTCGCGCAAAATTCTTCCACCTTAGGGGTTGGCAACTCCCCCCTCCAGGTTCCCTAGCCGCCTGCTGGTAGTCGGTAGTCTGGTGAGTAGACACGCTGTGCTTCAACCTAATTTTGCACAAAGCGTCTTCTTTGTTGGGATTTTGAATGTTTCATGTACGCATGGGTCGACTTTGGGCCAATATCACTAACTCGTGGCGAATGATGCTCAAATAATTGTATTACTTTCCAGCTAAAGATCTTTTCTGACCAGTTGAATGTTAACATTTTATTATTCCAATTCATATCCCGTAACATGATTTAACCTCATGCATGTATTAATGGTTTGCGTCCATAGTACTTGTTGACTCTCCTCTAACCCACTTCAAGATGCGAATTGTGTCACCTAACCAGGAAGTTTCATATTTCAATGTACAGTGAATGTAAATTGTGTTTTGAAAAATTGGAGACTAACGAATAATATCCTATTAAAATTGTCCTGATGAATATAAATTACGCCTACGATTGTGCCCTTACCATGGAAGTTACGCAAATCTCACGATCACTAATTCATGAAATTGTTACTGAAAACCGGAAATTCTTACTAAACAGCACGCAGAACAACGGATGGGCAGTTAACTTCAATGTTTGTAACGCTACAATCAAGAAGGCAATTATTTACTTTCTCGGATAGTCACGGGGATGAAACTTGGGTATCGTACGACACCCCTGCACGATACGTGTTTTTATTTTTTTATATTTTTTTATGGGACTTAACTACGGGGTCATCAGTCCCTAAACTTACAAACTACTTATGAACTAGGACGGCACAAATATCCATGCCCGAGGGGGATTCGAACCTCCTACCGTAGTGGCCGTACAGACCGTGACTGGAGCGCCTCAGTCCCCTCGGCCACCGCGGCCGGCACGATACGTCAATCAGTTGAATGGAGGCATACAACATACCCAATGAAGGTTAAACGTATGCAAATCTTGACACCTCGAAAAGTCATATGCGCCGTTTTTTGGGGCAGAAAAGGCATTTTGCTGATTGATTTCTTACTACGAGACCAAGTAAAGTAATGCACATGGTTACTGCGAGACCATTAAGAAATTGCGCCGCGCAATACAGAATAAGCGCCGAAGATTACTGTCAAAAGGTGGTGTTTATATTCACGATAATGGTAAACCACACACGGTGCATGTCACCAGTCAACACTTACGGGAATTTCACTGGCTCGCATTATCCCCCGCACAGCTCGGACCTCGCTCATAACAACTTTCATCTCTTTTTATATCTAAAATCTGTCCTTGGTGGTCGACACTTCAACGATCATTACGAGCTGAAAGAACATGTTACCACATGGTTGAATACGCAAGCGGTAATTTTCTGTGAAGAAGGCATACAAAAACTTGTGCCACTCTGTGACAAGTGCCTACAATATCTTCGAAGCTATGTAGAAAAGTAGTTTAGCAGTTGTTGATTTTTGTACAATACATATTTTTTCTGTTTCTGTACACGTTTGCTTTATATAAGCTAACGGAACTTACATTGTGGACATAACTTGCATGATAGTAGTGAGTTTACAAATGACCGATACTAACAGGGAACATTTTTGTCTTGAACGCTCAGAAACGCACGAAATCATAGAATAACGAGCAATCATAAGCAAAACAGTGGTGAGCGTCATTTCCATGCAAAACGCCTCACTTGACTGCTAGCGCTACTAGATGGTGGCACAAATGTAGGAGCACTAACCAGTGCAGGAGTTGCGTCAGCGGTATAGCTGCAGTAAGTATTTGTCTCGTGGGAGTGTTCGCAAGTGAATTACTGTTTAAACTGTGTACAGTGCAGTGATACCACGAAGAGAATTAATGCTACGCACGTCGTATAAATATTAGGGACCAAGTTGCGACGTGCTGAATATGGAAATGACATCAGGGCCGACGGTATGGAGTTCGCGGATATATTACTTAACATAAGAATTCAGAAGTATAATTGCGGCAACACAGAAATACACGGCATTACGCTGTATAGATATACGGAATTTGAAAAACAAGATATGACACTGACATACAAACATCATCATCTGAAAATTAGGGTGGCTTTTCATATTGAACTGCGTGAATGAGAAAGAGATTTGAAATTTGATAACGTAACTTATGTGAGACATGCATATTGTTCACTCAAATTTTTTTAGATCACTTCATCGAAATCCCGCATCTGCAATTTGAGGACTAACATAAGCACTTTCAGGGGTGTGGTACTTCTGTATACGCGTGTTTTGAGGTATTATAAGAACTTAAAGAGAGTTTTTGGCGCCGCTTATTGAACAGGTAATGGTACACTGACGCCATTAAATTACACATAATTTCCTTCCTATGGTACTGATATCTTGTTATTTTATTTCTCTCTTTTAAAATGTTACTTGATATACAATTCAAAGTTTTGTTAGGAAATGATTCACAACATTCCCCCTTTTATGATTACCTGTTATTCCAGCATGTTTTTGTGTGGTACAGAGCGTTCGAGGTCAAAGGCGTCCCTTATAAAATGTCTAAAGCTGTCGTTTCACACATCCTTTTCGCGATGTAGCGCAGGTGATGCGTCGCGACGGAGCAGCCCAGCGCATTGAGGCGCTATGCTACGATGCGCGACGCCGTTCCCCATCGGCGGTTCGAATCCCCCTCCCCCCCGGGCTTAGATGTTTGTGCCGTCATTAGTATAAGCTAGTTCATAAGTAGTTTGTAAGTTTAGGGACTGATGACCCCGCAGTTAAGTCCCATAAGCTTAACAAACGTTTGAACTACGCAGGTGAAGTCGTGGTAGTTGTCTGCAAACTTTGTTGCCTCTGTAGCCGAACACAATTATGAAAGAGTTAGCGGTTTAGGATTCTTGAATCATAATGTCCAAAAGCAGTATTGCATGATTGATACCGACTTCGGTGCTCCAATACCTTGAGGCCCCACACACAAACCGATAATTTATAAGAATAATCATGATTAGCCGGCCGCGGTGGCCGAGGGTACTGAGCGCTCCAGTCACGGTCTGCACGGCCACTACGGTCGGGGGTTCGAATCCCCCCTCGGGCATGGATATTTGTGCCGTCCTTAGTCTTAAGTAGTTCATAAGTAGTTTGTCAGCTTAGGGACTGATGACCCCGTAGTTAAGTCCCATAAGTTCTACAAGCATTTGAACATTTTGAATCATGATTAAATAGTGGACATTGTGATAACTGGCTACTGTGGAAATCTTCAACTGGCATGTGGTACCTACAAGCACTGTTAGTTCTCGTTGGATGCATTTATGTACAACATGCCTATTGAAGGTGATCGATGGGATTCATGTCCAAGCAACACCAGGGTGACTAAATTTACCTATCTATGTATCAAGAATATTCGACAAATCAACATAAACAATCGTGGCTCCTGACACAGTACATTGTCCAAATATGAAGCCCATGAATGGATACAAATAGCCTCACAAAGATGCCAAACGTAATCATTTCCAGTAAAACTTCACTTGTATTAAACTAGAGAGCCCACACCAAGTTACCGCCAACTCGCATACTACCTTCTTGGCAACTATGTCGCTGCCTAAGTGTGGTTTTAGCTACATTAGAACCGAACCGTCAGCTCTCATCTACTAAAATCGGGACTAATGTGGGCAAGCCAGTCATCCAGAGTCCAAGCCACAGAGTCACGAGTCCAGGGGTGCCACTGTAGGCAAATAATAAATAAGACGACCACACCCTGTGGTGGGAATGTTTTAACAAGGTACCCTGAAAGCTGGATGCTGTTCCAATTATTATGTAATCATTTTCTTATGTCATCCACCTGAAGATGCATCTTTACTGATGAGAAACCGGTAGTGTCGGAATAAACACATCTTGACAGCTGTTGCGATTTTATTCTTTACACACCTACACCTAAGACATCATAGAAGTCATTTTAATTTTCAATGTTTATTTTTTGTGGTGATTGTGTAGAGAATTCCATAAACATGTATTTAAGCTGTGGTTGCCCTTTTAAGAAAATTGTTTATCTCAGAAATAATTTAAAAATATTGTGGACAATGTCTTCTTTCCCGCCTGCGGATGAGGCTTCAGTGTGTCAGGCAGCAGCAGCGTCGCCGAGGTTTCCTCCGCCTCGCCGTGTCCCATTCACCGCCGCCAGTGAGCTGAGGGCCGCCGTAGCTGGTGTTTGGCAGCGCGTTCCATTCCAAGCAAGGCTACAAAATGTCTTTCATTATTTCAAAAAAGTTTTTATGCATGAAATCTGTCTGCTCATTTAGAAGATTTTCCGGATCTTTATCCTTGTGCGCGTATACTTCAAGCTCTTCAAGTACATTTAAATGAAAGCTTTTCGGTGCCCTGTGCAGCACTTCCATTTGTTCGCCTATAATTATAACTTGGTGTTTATTGGTTTTACCATGCGCTCCAAATGCTGTACGATTGCTGTTATTACAACGGTCTTTGTATCGGACTTCAAAGTTGCGTCCAGTTTGCCCTATGTAATATTTATCACAGATGGCGCATTTAATCATGTATACCCCAGAGTTGATATATTTTGTGCGTTTTTTCGTGGTGGGTCTATGCCTTAATCTTTGTGCCATTTGCCCATCATTTTTAACGCCACCCATATGTTTCTCAGAAAGTATTTCGCAATTCTCTCCGACACACGTCCTGTGTATGTTAAAGTGACAAACTTCTTTTTATCTTTAAATATGTTATTGCCAGTGGATTTGCTTTTGATTTTATTGAACAAATGACTCTTGCGTCTTGTACCCACTGGCTGCGGCTACCTATTTGATAGTGTTTAGTTCCTTTTGTAATTCTTCCTCGGCAATGGGAGTCTGAGAGCTCTGTTGTATATTGCGTAGAGGTTAAAAGTGTGTGTGTGTTTGTATGTAAGCTAAAGGTAGTATGTGTGGGGCGAGTGTGTCACTGTTTTTGTTAAGTGACCGTCCCCGCTAAAATACACAATTAAATGTTCTGTTTTAGTTTTAGGTTACAAAATAATTTGACTAAGCAATGAGACTTAGTACCTTCCTTTGCCCTGTTAGAATAAATTGCAACTGACATGGAATGCAATAAATTTACGTAAATGTGGTTTAGTTTGATGCGCAACGGATAACACTTTCAATTGTAAGTAGTTAATAAGTTGACAGTAATTAAAACTCGTAATTGGTCTACACATTAATTTCGTGTGTGAGAAACAATGTAAGCAAATGAAAAGTTCAGATCTGTTAGAGTGCACCATATACCAGTAGCCAGACTATATACATGCACAATTCGACAGCGAGAGCCTTCAAAAAGAGCGTGCTACTACAGTGATAATTTTGTTGCTTGAATAAACAGGATGCCAAACAAAGATATTTTATATTAATTAGATACCAAAAATCACTGCACTTGATAATGTGCCTATCTGAACAACAATTACCATATTGATTCAACGTAATAAAAATATGTCCTACAAACCTGGTAATGGTTTCAAGTCTCACTCTCTGCAAATATTTCTCATCTCTTTGCGTGATCTACTTCTTTTCTGATCAGACAAATCACTTTAACTGTTGCTAACATTAACTGACTCAATAATCTGAACTTTCATTAAGACTGAGAAAATCTCTAACTATGAACGTTACTGGATTTATAAACAAACTACTTCCTGCTCTCATTAATATACCAATTGATCATGACAAAATCTCTATACTGAACTGTTCTAATTAGCACATCAATTTACAAACACAATAATTATGCAACACTATCATAAGAAACAATGATCAGAACGGATAGCAATTCAAATTGGTGAAAGGAACGAGGGACTGGAAAATGACTCAGGGTTAAATGATAAATGCGAGCTGCACTAAATAGTATTCATTAGCAAGAAACCAAACACCAACTACAATAGTTCAAATACAGGCTACCATACAAAACAATAGAAAAGTACAAGTTTACCTTATTTGAGACAGATTAATTTTCATACAAAAATTTCAATCTGCAGACTTTTTCTGCGACTCTTCAAAACTGTCTGAAATTTATACTCTTCGAGTCTAACACACAGACAGACTAACTCAACAGTTTCACGACTACTACTCTTCGACTAAACTCTACCATAATCAGACATCGACTCTCCTTCACGAAGGTCACACACCGACTCCTTAAACGCAACAACTGCGAGTACAAGACACACTCCAGAGACAAAACAAAGTCTTTGGTTTACAGCAAAGATATGAAAACAAGTACAGTGTGTTATATCGATTAATGAAATGGTACAAAATATTACACAAACTTATTTTCTACAGAATTATAGCTTAGTTTTTTGTAACAAGACATGCTCAAGGCTGTATGACAGGCAAAATTATGTGAAAATTATTTTGCGTACTCCTTTCAAGGTATGCTCTTTTGTGCTGTGCTGGGTGTCGTGATGTCGCTCCTATAATGCTATCAGAGTATGTCTCTTTCCGGTATACATCGGCATGCGTCTCTCTCTGTCTCTTCTTATGGCCAAGTTAAAGAGAACCTAATTTAATCAAATGTTTTTGATATGTCACGTTTTGCAGCTCTTAAATATTGTAGAAAAGACATTTTTATATATGCACCAAAGCTGCTTTTATTTGAAATGCTGGCTAGTTTCGGGCTTTGCCCATTTCCTTAAGCCACATTCATATATATTTTTATTTGGATACTTCTTAGGTCACACTGTTTGTTGTAATTTCGTTGGTAGAGCAGCTTAAATTTTGAAGTCAGATTATTGAGACATTCCTATAGACACTGTGAGCTCTCTATCTCTTCACGTTTACTTTCAGTGCGACAGAACCCCAACAGGATTTTTGAAAATTTTTCGTGGCAGGACTGGGATAGCCCCCAGTGACTCCCCACAGCGTGACCTAAGCAGTATCCAAATAAAAATATATATGAATGTGACTTAAGAAAATGGACAAAGCCCGAAACTAGTCAGCATTTCAATTAAAAGCAGCTGTGGTGCATATATAAAAATGTCTTTTCTACAAAAGAAACTAATTCGCTACAGACGGTACGTTGATGACTCTATTTCACTGTTTAAAGGGAGGAAAGTGAGAGTTGTGGAAAGTTCAAAAGTTTTAAACGATCAACACCCAAAAATCCATTTTACCTTGGAATTGGAGCAGAATGGGACAATCAATTTCCTTGACTTTTTTTCCCTTCAAGTAAGGAAAGAGTACGAGGGATTGTATGTGACTTTATATTTTTCAACATCATGTTTTGCGTTCCCGTCCCATTCGACTGATTCACACACTGTATGGGCATTGATAACCGTGATGTTGAGCACTCTAAAGACGCAACAACAGCAAAAATTTCGTAGAAATTTATAGTTTATCACAATTGGTTATGAGTCTTGAGAGATTTTCTGCGATCTTCATATGAATAAAATTCTTGAATATCCGTCTGCAGATTGCTGTTATTTTCCATAACAGTGACGACTGTGAACACTCATCAATCGCCCGACAGGTTACTATGTAACCATGTAATTGATCTGAAGATGGGCAGCTGTCTCGAAACCGGTCATGTTATAGAAAATAAAAGCGATCTGCAGACTGATATTCAATAATTTTATTTGAAATTTATAGTGACTTTGTTGATAATCTACAGTTACATCCACATCTACATGGGATACTGTGCAAATCACATTTAAGTGACTGGCAGAGGGTTCATCGAACCACGTTTATACTATTTATCTCCCATTCCATTCTCGAATAGTGCGTGGGTAGAAACAACACCTGAATCTCTCCGTTCGAGCTCTGATTTCTCGTATTTTAAGCTGGTGATCTTTTCTACGTATGTAAGTGGGAGCGAACAATATATTTTCGCATTCGGAGGAGAATGCTGGTGATAGGAGTTTCGTAAGTAGCTCACGCCGCAGCGATAAGCGTCGTTGTTGTAATGATTCCCATCCAAGGTCCTGTATCATTTCCGTAACGCTGTCTCCCCTGAATCGTGGCAATACAAAACGAACTGCCCTTCTTTGAACTCTTTCGATGTCCTCCGTCAAACCCACCTGATAAGGGCAGCAATACTCCAATAAAGGGCGGAGAAGCGTAGTGTATGAAGTTTCTTTAGTAGTTCTGTTACATCTCTTAAGGGTACTGCCAATAAAACGCAGTCTCTGATTCGCCTTTCCCACGACATTATCTACGTGTTCTTTTCAGTTTAATTCTGAAGTAATAGTAATTCCTGGATATTATGTGGAGTTTACGGCCTTCACGTTTGATTGATTTATCTTGTAAACAAAGTTTAACGGATTTCTTTTCGTATTCATCAGGACGACTTCGCATTATTTAGAGCCAATAGCCATTTTTTTACGCCTTAGTGATCTCTTATTTAGATCGTTATGCAGTCGGTTTTGATCTTCAGATGATTATACTAGACCATAAATGACGGCGTCATCTGCAAACAACCTACGAGAGCAACTTAGATGTCCTCCCAAATCGTTTATGTAAATAAACAACAGCAGAGGACCAATGACACTACCCTGTGGGACGCCCGATATCACCTCTTAGTCGATGCCTTACCATCGATTACTACAAGCTGTGACCCCTCTGACAGAAAATCCCCTATCCAGTCGCAAATTTGGGGCGATATACCATAACCACGCAATTTAATTAAAAGCCGTTTGTGAGGTACGGTGTCAAAAGCTTTCTGGAAATCAAGAAATACGGAATCAATTTGCGAACCCTAGTCGACAGCACCCATCGTTTCGTGTGAGTAAAGAGCTAGTTGTGTTTCGCATGAACGATATTAAATCCGTGTTGACCTTGGGTCAATAGATTGTTCTGTTCCAGATAATTTATAATATTTTGTTCCAAAATTACTGACAATTCCTCTAAATTGATGTGGAACAGCAAAATTCGTTCTATAAAGAAACGTTACAAAAGCAGTATCTTTTGCCAAAGTCCTGTGAATTCATCAGAGTACCGTATGCGAAGAGGATCTTAAATTTTGAAGTCAGATTATCGAGACACTCCTATAGACACTGTAATCTCTCTATCTCTAGACGTTTACTTTCAGTGCGACAGAACTCCAACAGGATGTTTGAAAAAATTTTCCGTGGCAGGCTGGCGTAGCAGCCGCGCGCCCACGGCGACTCCTCACGCGGGGAAGGAGGGCCGGGCCTCACATATACACGGTAAGCGCCTTATAACGAGTAAGTGCAAGCACTTTATACAGATGACAATGGCGGCTGAGAACTGCTCCGCCCCGGCGGAGCACATTTCAGCGTGGCCGCGCTATCCACCGCCCCATAAATCCACGCCCACTCACCGAAATCCGCTTAGGGGCGACCGCGGAAGAAACGCAGACTCTGCATTCGCGAGGACTTACTTCTGGCCGCCCCGCCCCGCAGACAAAGGGCAAACTTTGCATCCGGAAATAAATTGCCGGACCAGCGGATCTCAGGGTGCGGTAAGTGGGCTCAAGGTGAGTACGGGGCACTTAATTATCATGATTTCGGATATTATAATAGGACTGACGTACAAGAAAGAAATTCAAATTTATATTCAAAATCAAATGTTTGTATAGCTTATGGGTCTTAACAACGGGGTCAAACTACTAGCTAATACTAAGGACGGCACAAATATCCATGCCCGAGGGGGGATTCGAACCCCCGACCGTAGTGGCAGTGCAGACCGTGACTGGAGCGCCTCAATCCCCTCGGCCGCCGCGGCTGGCAAATTTTTATTGAAATGTGGTTCAACAGCCGTATGATATTTGAGGAAATGTCCCTAGCTAGTTCCTTAGCGAGTAGGATATGTGCACTGAGGATACTAACCGAACTCGCCGTTCTGACGGGATATTACATTAACTCGAGTCGCAAATAATTTCCTTTCGAGCATTTACCTTCTCTCTTCCGTTAACTTTCGGTCGCCTTTGTATTTTCTTGATGAGCAGTCCCGCAAAGCGGTGCTGCCAATCCGTGAAAAATCGGTGTTCTTCACATGATTGCTTCTGGGAAACACTATAAGAAACTTTTATCTTGACAAATATTTTAAGAAGTTAAATGTTCCCTTTAAATCAATAGGTGTATATTTAACATTCGTTGCCGGTACAAGAGAACCAAACAATACCATGTCTCATAAGCATTACATAATAAGTCTCGTAACTAAGTACATAATTCATTTGTTTTTTCCTTCTGCCTTCTCGCTGCTGCGGGCCGTCTTCTCCATGATGACCGAGAAAGGCACTCCTTGACCTCGGCCATCACTGTGCGCGTTCCCTCTTGCTTCACGGATTTTGCGCCCCATCTGTAAATGGGACCCCAACGACCCGCCAGTTTTAGAGCCCTTTAAAACCTTAACCTACCCCTTAATAAAAATTGTTGTTGCGCGCATCTTCCGTTCGTTGGAAGACCCGACATGTGGCGTTATTTTAGATGGAAATATCACGTTACATTTCAATCCATAGCTACACATCGCAAACGAATAGTGTTTGTATCTGGTAGTAGGTATCAGTCTCCCATTGTGTACTATGGTGGTAGAGGGTTGATAACGATGAAAGGGTGAAAGATATGGGAGTTGAAAATTACTGACTTATATAAAGTTCTATGTGTGGGTTTCAATATATTGCTCTTCAGCAAAAACTACACAATGGAAACGAACACTCTCTCTGTGTTGTTGTAGTACAATATCTCCCCTTGTACACCATAGTAGTTTCGTCTCGATAACTATAACAGGATGGAAGAAATAATGGTTGAAAGTCGTCAGCTTATATAAAACTCGGACTGCAGCCAGCGATGACTTTTGAAACTATGATAGCAAAGAAGTTATATACAGCGAAACGTGATGCACATTCTTCAGTTGTTTTTCTGCAACGAGCGTACGAAAGAAAAAGTGCAAAGTAAGATGCCAAAGCGTAAGAAAGAAATTTCGCTTTCTCGATCCGTTTGAAAAACACAGAATACGGCGCTGAAAAGTGAATCTAAGGGCGATAGAAACTTGAAATTTGTAGCCGTTGTTTATCTTACACTGTAGGCATCAGAGGTTTTTCGATATTCCCATCCCTGAGGACATGGAATAGAGTATGAACGGTTTTTTTGAAAATACTTTGCTATTCAGGCAATTTTGAAGAATGAAATACAAAACTTCGGATTTACAGTTTTGATTGGAATTTTAAAAACATGTTTCGATATTTTTGGAAATTCCACCATTAAGCGGCTGAAATAAGGAATAACTTTTTATGGCTGCTACTAAGACTATTTTAATCCTAGAAATGTGAAAATTTGGATTTAGAACCATGGTTAGAAGTTTTAAAAAAAAATGTGTTCGGGATTTTTTTGAATCCATCAGTGGTACAATAGGGGGTGGCAAGATGCATCAAAATACTGATTAGGAAAACATTTTTAAAGCTAAATCTATGAAAATTTATAAGTAGAAACAACCAATGCAAACCATCTAGTCTACGCGTGCGAAGCAGCGGGAATTAAGCTAGGTAGGTATAAAAGAGCAGTGCTGTCATTTGCTCTCTAGTGACTCATGTGCAAAGATTTCCGACAATATTATGTCCGCAGGACGCAAATTAATAGATTTTGAACTCGGAACGGTAGTTGAGATAGACGCAGGGACTATAAGTTTCCGAAATTGTTGTGGAATTCAGTATTGGAGTTCAAAGTGTCAAAACAGTGCCCAGTATACGAAATTTCATACATTGCCTCTTACCACGGCCTGAACGTAATGACCAAGACCAGCGGCGTTTGCGTTGTCAACATAAATTTTCCGCCAAACAGGTTTAAGTGCATTGCAGAGGGTTCATCTAACCGCTTTTATTATAATTCTCTACCTTTCCATTATCCAAGAACACCCAGGAAAAAGGAAACTTTAAATCTTTCCGTTTTCAATGTGATTTTTCTTATTATGATGATCGCGACTCCCCTTCTAGGTGAGTGCTAAAATATATTTTCGGATTCGGAGAAGAAAGTTATGGATTTTCGTAGATGAGTATCGAAGTATTTACCACGTGTGCATTCGTTTTGATAGAGCGATTACGAAGACCACCTAAAAACTGTTCATGGCGTTAATTTACGTAAAGGTTAAAATGAAAATATACTACGTCAGTATTCGTGCAAACATAACCTTCTTATAGTATGCACACTGTGATTCTAAAAGGGTTTCCTAGCATACATTCATTTTTGTGTTGATTTAAGTTCCGAATAATATATATAAAAATAGAGATCTTTGTGTCTATATTTCACTCTGCAGCCAAAACTACTCATCGCGAACCAATAGTATAGGTAGCAGTCTTCCATTGTGCACTATGGTGGTAGAGGGTGGAAAACGATAAGGGAGTTTAAGATATGGGAGTTGAAAGTTACCGACTTATATAGCCTAATGTACTAGGTGTGGGTGTAAATATTTTGCTCTTCAGCAAAAACTACACAATGGTCACCAACTATGTATCTGTGTTGTTGTAATACAAAGTCTCCCGTTATAAGCCGTAGCCTATAGCTATAGGAGGGTGGAAGATATAGTGGTTGAAAGTCGTCAGCTTATATAAAATTTGGACTGAAGACTAGCGATGACTTTTGACACTATAATAGCAAAGGGGTTATATACAGCGAAACGTGATGCTCATTTTTTAGTTGTTTTTCTGCAACAAGCGTACGAATAAAGAAAATTTGCATATTGCAGTTTGAAAAGTAAAACTACCAAGAAAGATGCCAAAACTTAAGAAAGATATTTTAAGTTCTTGACCCGTTTCTGAAATACAATACAGCGCTGAAAAGTGACTTAACAGACAATAGAAACTTGAAATTTGTATACGTTGTTTATCTTACACTATAGGATTTTTCGATATTCCCATCTCTTAGGAGGTGAGCGGTTTTTTTAAAAAATGCTTTGCTATTCAGGCAATTCTGAAGCAAGAAATACAAAACTTGGGACTTAGATTGTTTATTGGAATTTTAAAAACACATGTTTCGATATTTTTGGAAATTCAAGTATTAAGCGGGTGAAATAAGGGAAAAGCTTTTAAGGGTGCTACTAAAACTATTTTGATAGTTGAAATACGAAAATTTGGATTTGGAGCCATGGTTAGAATTGTTTTTAAATGTGTTTCGGGGATGTTTTGAATTCTGCCACCAATGGTGCTATAGGCGGTGAGCATTTGTATCAAAATACTTGATTAGGAAAACATTTTTAAAGATAAATCTATGAAAATTTATATTTAGAAGTAGAATCAACCAATGCAGACCAATGAAAACAACTAATGCGTGCGAAGCAGCGCGAATTAAGCTAGTAATAATTAAAATGGAACTAATGTGTTATGTACAAGACTGCTGTCGTAATGAATTAACAATGAATGTGCGAAATACCTTCAATTAAAAGGAAATGTTAATAATTAAGTAAATATACGTTATCTACTAGTCTAAAAACCTTGAAATATGTTTTTTTTACTTTACCATAATCATTTACGGTAAATTATATAATTATTTTACTGAAATGGGGACATGATTTACAAGGCCACCAATCATCCTAAAGCATATCACATAAATAAACAAACCTAAAATTGTATCGTAAAGTGTTTAACCGTATCTAAAGAAGCGAATTAATGGTTGGAAAGAACTTCGTGGTTTGAAGAAGTTGCTTCTGCCTTTAGCATTGAAATTTTATCATATTATAGAGTTGGTAGGAGACATTACTGTTTAGGAGATGCAGCTGCAAATTATTCATGCTCACAAATAAACGTATCTGTGTGTCACTCTCCGATTTTTCTGAAATTTGGACATGTTATAATACATGAAGGTAAATTTGTTTAGAGGAGGTTAAAAATATTTAGGATGTGAAACGATCCCTCCACAATTGGGGTTAAAACTGAAAAAATTGCGAAGATTAGTGAAGAGATTTTGACGAAAGACGCAAATCGACCTAGGTATACCGGGAGAGGGGAGTGAAAATTAGCGGGCCAACTACCCCTAAGGTGACCAATCTTTTACTAAAAGTGTTTTGATTTAATTTAAACAGAATCTATTAAAACTTCGAAAGGAAGGCGAATTAAGTAACAAGTATTTTTTGTAATTTTATATCGTTATTCGTGGGGTAAACAATTCTGATATGGCCGAACTCCAGCCATGCCAAACAGGTAAATATTGCCCTGAATGAAACAGCCGCGGTGGAGAGGCCGAGCGCATTGAGGCGCTATGCTTCGATACGCGAGGCCTTTCCCAGTCGGGGGTTCGAATTCCCCCAAGGGCAAGGATGTTTGTGCTGTCTTTAGTATAAGTTTGTTCATAAGTAGTTTCTAAGTTTAGGGACTGATGACTCCGCAGTTAAGTCACATAAGCTTTACAAACATTTGAACATTTGAAATGAAAGAGGACGAATTGTAACCGGCTGCTTACGGCAACCCATTTTGACAAAATCTATAACCTCTGATCTGAGGCAACAGTAATAAATTAGAAACCTGGGAACTGATTCACACTTTCTAATATAAAAAGAAAAAAACTCAAGTAGTATAAACAAGATAGGAAATTATGCTCTTAATCTAATGATTGTAGACTAAATGTCCCGGAAGCGGCCCTTCCAATATTTGAGTTATCTTGTTTTCTTGACTGTATTTACTGTCGCATCATCGCGAGCTGTTATTGCCTCCATATAACATTGGTTAAAACTTTAAATATGCCTGTATCTGTGTGTAGTCCTTGTAACAGGGCAACAACACGAAAGACAAAATTCGCCAATCCCAATTTAGCACTGACTATTCGGAATGCCCAAATAGTGATGTGATCCTAGATTACAACATGATTATTCAGCCCAGAGTTAGAAGCAATAGAGAACACTATTGATTTTTGTAGTATTCAATCCTCATTAGTTTTCTATGAAAGCAAAGACGTAGTATAAATTCTTTTCAAATTCCGTTTTACCAGACATTTTGATTCTACACATCTTGAACAAAATTATAATTCAGATGTATGTAGATGTCTTAAGATTTTTAACCTTTTATTGGAAAAATAGCAATAAAAACCGCGAAGCGATTACTTATAAAAACGGTTGTGTTGAGCGGTTTTTACGAGAGAGTTAGACTGGAGACGAAGAAACCGGTATACCGTAACCGAAAACGATGTTTCAGCCATAAATGAAATGGCTTGTTTAAGGAATATCGCCCCAATTGGATTCACGATTTACTATCAGAAAGGACACAGTTCGTAGTAATTGACGGTAAATCATCGAGTAAAACAGAAGTAATATCTGGCTTCTTCCTTGTGTTTAGAAACGATTTTGGAGACAATCTGAATAGCTTCCTTAGACTGTTCGTGGATTATGCTGTCGTTTATCGGTTAGTGAAGTCAACAGAGGATCAAAAGTAATTGCAAAGCGATTTACACAAAATTTATATATGGTGCCAAAATTGTCAATTAACACCAAATAATGAAAAGTGTGAAGTAATACACATAACCACTATAAGAAATCCGCTGAAATTCAATTACGCGGTAAATCAGTCAAACCTTAAGGTCATAAATTCTAACAAATACGTAGGAGTTACAATTACGGACAACATAGAGTGGGGAGAACACATAGAATATATTGTGAGGAAGGCGAACCAGAGCTTACGTTTCATTGGCAGAGCGATTCGAAGATGCACCACACCATCAAAGAGACTGCTTACATCACACTTGTGCGTCCTCTCCTGGGGTACTGTTGCCCAATGTGGAATTCGCACCTGGGGGACTGACGGATGATATTGAGAAGTTTCAGAGAAGGGCAGCTCGATTTGTTTTATCACGTTACGGGGGGGAGGGGACGTCACGGAAAAGTTGCACTAATTGCGGTGGAAATTGTTAAAAGAAAGAGGTTTTTCACTGCGGCGTGATCTGTTTGCGAAGTTTCAATCACCCACTTTTATTTCGGAATGTGAAAATATTTTCCTAGCACCCACCTACTTAGGGAGACATGACCATCCCAATAAAATAAGAGATATCAGATCGAAAACGGAATGATTTAGGTGTTCTTTCTTCCCGCGTGCTATTAGAGAATGGAACGGTAGAGAGAAGTTATGAGAATGATTAATGAACCCTCTTCCAGGCAATTAAATGATATTTGCAGAGTAGCTATGTATATGTAGATCACACTTGGGAGTCCTCTCCTGGAGTACTGTTGCCCAGTGTGGGACACTCACCAGGTGGGACTGGCGGAGGATATTGAGAAGATTCAGAGAAGGGCAGCTCGTTTTGTTTTATCACATTAATGGGGGGATGGCATCGCGGATAAGTTGCACGATTTGGAAAAAAAAAAAAAAAAAAAAAAAAAAAAAAAAAAAAAAAAAAAAAAAAAAACTGTTAATCTATCGGACCCAACTGATCAGTCCGTAGCTTACAAACTACTTAAACCTAGGTAAACTAACCTAAGGACAAACACACACACCCATGCCCCAGGGAGGACTAGAACCCCACGGCGAGCAACCGCGCGCTCCGCAGCGAGACGCTTTAGACCGCTCGGCTACTCCACCGCGGCTGCACGATTTGAGGTGGAAATCATTAAAAGAACGATGTTATTCGTTGCGGCGAGATCTATTTGCGAAATTTCAATCACTGACATTTTCTTCTGCATGTGAATATATTTTACTAGCACCCACCAACATAGGGAGAAATAACCATTCCAAAAAAAATAAGAGAAATCAGATCGAAAACGGAGAAAGGTTATGAAAGTTTGACTTTGTCCATCTTAATTACGGACCGGGGGCTTCAGCAGTATATCTTGTAACGAAAAATAATACCATCAGCTGGATTAACTGGTATCGCACATTCGTCCAATATTATAGCAACAAGGAACAACAGGGACTGTCATACACGTTAAAGTTTTACTTTCAAGTAAACCTGGATTACAGTAAACAAGTTTACTTGACTGTAAAACTTTAATGTGTATGACAGTCCCTGTTGTTCCTTGTTGCTGTAATATTGGAGGAATGTGCGATACCAGCTATATTGGCTGTAATCCAGCAATATGCAGGTTTCTTATTTTAAGAGCCTGAAGATGACGGCATTAACAGTCGAAACTGGTTGCTATAGATATATTGAACACAGCTGATGGTATTCTTTTCCGTTACACGGTTATGGACGAGGTTAATGAACCCTCTACCAGGCACTTAAATGTGATTTGCAGAGTATCTATGTAGACTAGTATTGACTGTGGTCGAAAATCGACCAATTGTGTTTACAATGGTCACTTATAATGTCGGCGGCTTCGCGTGATTATGTTGGCAACATCAACAACACGATAGAAAATCTTTGCTCATTTGTTCGAACCACATAGAATGACTCGATTAGTGTATCGTACAGACCATGAAGTAAACAGATAATGCTGTTCCTGCTTTATGGATGACAAGTTCTTATATGTGGGCGCTCAGTAAAAATAATTGCCCTCGTAAATCTAAGATTCCACGAGAAAACGTCAGTGTTGTCAAGCGATTGGCTAAAATGAAGACTCAGCATCTGTTCCCAAGAATATCATAGGAGGCCGCTGGGATATTTGGTAAACTTTAACCGGCAGTGGAAGGTATGAAACGGTATCTTTTACGTATTAAGGAAAATGCCTGACACAATAACAACAAATAAAACGGAAGTATATTCTTCTCATACCATTTTCGAATTATATAACTTTCATTAGCTTAGTATTTGAAATGGAACTACAATTTCGGTGTCGTATATTTATACAACGCCAAGAAATAATGTTATTTCGATACTGCGATATTCAAAATTGCAGAGCTGACAACTTGTCGATTTCGTAGTTCCACCCGTGCACCGCTACATGCCTCTCCCGGCGCATTATCATTTATATCGACATTCTGGACTTCGTAGTTCCACCCGAGCACCGCTAGATGCCTCTCCCGGCGCTTCATCCTTTATATCGGCATTCATATGAAAACATCCATTTCCTTTAACCCAGGGCCGCACAAACACGGAAAACCGCACGCGTGCAAAGCGAGGTGCAGAGAGTGTTTGCACAGTGCATCGGTTCAACTCGGCATACTTCGCCTCAACTAGGCTTGCTGGGTGACGTGTGATATTCCTGGCCTGTGGCCACTTCATATTTCTGGCCGCTGGCCGTTTCTTTGCTAACATTGTACGTGCCTTAAACGCGGAAGAAAGACATCAGTGCAGCATATGTTGAAATGTGGGGTGGGGAGCAGTAGCATATGGCACAGTAGGTCCTGGTTCCCGTGGGAAAGCCCGCCTATCTTACTGGTGCTCTCCTCGCATTGGCTGCTGCATTTCACGTCACGTGATTTATTTTGAAATTACTTTTGTTTATTATAAACTAAATATTAATTATTCAGAGCTGAGAATGTGTAATAAATATCTCTCAAGGACAGGCTAGATTTTGACAATTTAGAAAGTTTAAGGTGCCTTCTCTTATTGTAACAAGAGAAGAGCGATTTTGCAGAAGGCGCGCGACGGCCCTGTTTTGGTGCGAAATAGAGCGTCAGGTGCCCTCTCGCAACGCGCCGCAGTTTCAGTCTCGAGCTGACCACTATACGCGCCGGACCGCGCCGGTCATGAGTAAAGATTTGCATAAATGTGATAACAGTCGAGGTCTCAACATGAACTAGGGACAGCATAGGCCGCATCATATTAACAATAGTTGCTCATTTTTTTTATTATTTACTTAATAAATGGCATCCCTGACAATTAAAAATCTCGCGAGTCACTTATTATGCTTCCATCATACAGAACTTATTTTAGCCTCACTTGTATGCTGTAGAAGAACCAACGACCTGTGTGCTGTCTTCTGCGCTGGGGACACAACTATAGAAGACAACAGGTTAGTCAGAACTCTCTGCTTTCCGTAAAGTCTCGGAAAGCAACTACGACACCTCGTGCGTACTGTAGGGCGGTACAAACGCACACTGCTACGCAACAGCATCCGCAAGGATGTGGAGGTTTTAGGGGACTTGTGGGAGGAAGCAGTACTAACTTCTCCGTCCGCAAATAAAACCCTAGGAAGCTTGTAGAGGCCGTCGCTATACGCTGCCGAATGCGCTGCTAGACGGCTTAGTCGACGTTGGATTAAGTAAGCGCAAGACAATTACTGCAATAATGGAACCACCTGCTAAAAAAAAATAATAATAAAAAAAATAAAAAAAATAAAAAAACAAAAAAAACAAAAAAAATGAAAGTCAATTGAAACCGGAATGGGAACTCTTACTTTTTTGTTCGTTGTGACGCTAAAGCCAAATGTCTAATCTGCGGTACACGTCTGTTGATGGATATTGAAAGTGCGGAGCGGTCTAAAGCACCTCGCTGCGGAGCGCGCGGTTGCTCGCCGTGGAGGTCCGAGTCCTCCCTGGGGCATGTGTGTGTGTGCTTGTCCGTAGGTTAGTTTACCTAGGTTTAAGTAGTTTGTAAGCTACGGACTGATGACCACGCAGTTTAGTCCGATAGATTTACAGAATTTGAACATTTTGAAAGTGCGCCTCCAGATTTACATTTCGAACTGATTGATTTGCAGACCCATGTTCACCGAAAGGATTTGTTTTACAACACAAAAGGTTTGCGCTATTTCTACCAGAATTTGTCGAAGGAAGAATTTCCCAAGTTACACAGAGAAGCAGCGAAGATTATTTCTATGTTTGGTTCCACATGTGTATGTGAAAGGTTTTTTTTCTGTTTTGTCTTGACGGAAACTAGATTGCGTGCAAGTATTTCTAATAGTAATTTAAAAAATGCTCTCAGAGTTGCTGTCAGCCGATCTCTTGCTCCAGATATTAGTAGCATAATTGCAAATAAAAAAAAAAATAAAAAACATAGAAGAGGTAAATTTGTGTTGAAACCAAATTTAAAATTCTTATCATTATGATTATTACTATTATCGGTAATCGTGTTCCACCAAACTAAGCTCTCCGCTCAGTGTACATAAGTATACAGGCGGCGCGAGCGACGCAAGCGTAAGGAAAGAGAGAAGCAGCGCTATTGCGCAGAGCCGAGGAGTGGGGGGTTTGCACCGTCGTCAACACAGCGCAGCCGTCTTCTGCACTCTGCACTGTGCGATGCGCCGGTGCATGCACCTTGAGCGGACTCTGCTTTAACCACTCTTAATCACTGCGAAAATGAAGCATTTGAACGGCACAAGAAAGTGAGTTGCGAGCACTCCACGTTTAGATATTCACTTATTTTAATACTGCAGATGCGCTGCATTACAGTGTCCTTGGTCGAGGCGAATAGCCAATCAGTGAGCTGATTGTTTGAGAATGTAGAACTTGATCCAAGCTGTAGATAGGAAAATTTCTACTTCCTTTTACCACTTTTAATGGCTAAATGCACATGTTTCACTAAGTGTGTTTGCCTCTGTAACTTATAAAATAATAAGTGACGGGAAATTTTAATGCGGTAGGAGAACACAAGAAATGTTACGCTTTCTGCGGAGCTATGAACATAGTTTGTTGTATCATTTTCGAAAGAGTTACACCACAAAGATATATTTTTTAAATGGAACGATAGTTTTTTCTATCGTGTATTGGATTTGTTTAAACCAGCTGCGTCCAAATCAATTTAAACTACGTTCCTATCACTGTTAGCTTGGGAGCTACAACCCTTGAAAGTTCTGGGGGCGGAGGCTGCGATAGCGTATCTGACTGGCCGAGTGGCTATCCCCTGGGACACGGCCCACTGTCTCATGACCACCAGCCAGTGAACTACGCTGTCGTAGCCTCCGCCCCCTAAACTTTGAAGGGTTGTAACTCCCAAACTAACAGTGATAGGAATGTAGTTTAAATTGATTTGGACGCAGCTGGTTTCAACGAATCCAATGCACGATAGAAAAAAACTATTGTTCCATTTAAAAAATTATATCTTTGTGCTGTAACTCTTTGGAAAATGATACAATAAACTATGTTCATAGCTCCGCAGAAAGTGTAACGTTTCTTGTGTTGACCTACCGCATTAAAATTACCCATCACCTATTATTTTATAAGTTACAGAGGCAAACACACTTAGTGAAACACCCTGTATATATATTCGTGAAATCTACGACAAACAATCTTTCGAATTATGTAACTTTCATTGGCCGTCTTGTGCGAATAAATTAGTAATCTGTACCACAATTTTCGTGTTAGCGTCAGTGGCTTAGCTATCATAGGGCTAGGCGGGGCAGTGCCTCGGGGCCCCCGAGCTCCAGGGGTCCCTCAGTCTTCGTGAGCGACGACTGAAAAAAATGTTCAAATGTTTGTATAGCTTATGGGACTTAATGAAATAAACTTACAATCTACCTAATACTAAGGACGACACAAATATCCATGCCCGAGGGGGGGGGGGGGGGGCGGGGTATTCGACGATTGAAAAAAGTTACAGTAGAGCGTTGAATTGATATTTAATTTTTTTTTACCCTCCCACCCTATCGTCCATCATATCCCCTTCCCTTCAAACAAAGTTTTCCACAGTAGCCGCACTGGAGCACTGGCTGGCGGCTGGCGGAACAGTGCTTATAATCGGGCCTTCATAAGACGCGCTGCTGACAGTCAATGTGTCCAACAGTCGGCACACTTCAGTCGGCAGAAGTAGCGGCAGCATCAAAGCTGCTCACAGCAACAGCTGCGTCTTCCAAGTGTTGCGGCGTGCCGGCTCGGCGCAATATGAAGGACCACGCTCCTCCTAATACAGTATAAATACATTTACTGTACAGTACTTCTTATTGGCAAATAGAAGAGTACAGCAGGTCGAATATCCGAATAAACCGGTTTTCCGAATAGCCATGTCCCTAAATTACTTCGGATAATACACGTTATACTGTATAAAATATTTTAGTTGAATGAAGGAATTTCGACTTTTATTTTCGCCTGCCGAAATTGACCCCAACATGGACAGTTCGCCAATTATGTAAGGAAATTATAACAAAATATGCATTACTAGAATATGAGGTTACGGAACTATTTACCGCAGTTTTATTCTTCTGCAGCAGCCGAAAGGTCGTTCAGCAAATTAAAAATTATCAAAACTCATTTGAGGTACAGTATGGCTCAAGCTCGACTCGGACATTTGGCACTCATAGCAATCGAAAACAAGGCTGCATCAACTCTAGATTTAACAGACCTTATTGATGATTTTGCAAAAACCAAAGCCAGGAAAAGATTGTAAAATAACTGTTAAAATAAAATTGACTACTTTTTAATTGTATACCCATATTATTACTAAAATGTACTGCAGTCACGAAAACAGTTACCAATAATTGCCGATCAGAAATCATATCTTTGCCAACATTTGGAATCAACAGTTTGAAGCGTTGTATTACTCTATTCCTTCATTCTAACTTTGGTGCGTGAGGAAACACGAACGAAATCCCCACGACTTGAAAACGCCACTCATTAAGTTCGTGATACACAGTGAGGCACGATAAATAATTATGAATTTCTTTCAAGGACTAATAGTATTCGCGCAATCTTTTAAGGTACGTTTCTACTCGCACACTATTTGTTTATTCTCCCACTTAAGGTTTAATTACATTCACGGATCAGAAATTTCATGTAATAATTATTTTGTCTCAATAGTGAATTGTGCATCAAGACGTTGCCCTCTACCCCACTGTCACGATACTAAGCGAAGGTATCGACTTAGTTATTTTACTTATTACCTTTTTCCTGGCCAGACACTAACATATACTTCAAGATGCCTGGTAGGGGCACGGCTCAATCCAAAGTGTTTCATCAAACAAAATCCGGCAACTTACTTTTGATGAAACCTCCCTACACGAATATTTTTCCTATTTCCTTCTTTGACTGGGCCATCAACGAAATGAGCTAACAGCGCAGTAGTTCAGCGAGAGTGAGTTGTCGGCACTGACAACAGTCCGCCTGCTATCACCGCTGACGAAAAATATCCCATGGAGCATTTTCACCTGTATGTCCTACCCAGGTCCAACTCTATCTCCATCCCTCTGCAAAATTTCATCCAAATCACCTAGCAATTTTTGCGTGAAAGCATAACAAACAAACAAACTTTCACAATTATGTTAGAGAGTACGATTAAATATTATCTAGTGCATGACACATAATAATTTACTTAGTAGTATTAAGGTTTGCCTTATTATGTCTTCCAGTGGGCGATAAGGAACTGATGATGAAGTATTTTTGCATCTGTACAGTATTAGTGTAAAGAGGGCCCCAACGTCATTTTTGCCCCGGGGCCGTTGGTGACATAGCTACGCCACTGGTTAGCGTATTTATATAATGATGTAGATGAACCGCCATCGCTGGTAGGAAGTACAGATGCGTGCTTACACATCCCGCCACGCTGTTGGCACTACACGCGGCCAGCAGCCAGCTCGACCTGCACCTAGCGTCCCCGCGGCTGTGAATGAATCACCGAGCCGGCCGACTCCACGCCATACGTCAAGCTGCCCGCTCCGTCGCGCTCCGCGCAGACCTGCAAAGATAGCACTCTCTCTCTCGCTCTCTCGCTCTCTCCTGCTCACGTACATGCGCATGCGCACCGCGCGCCGGTAGCAAACTCTCAGTCAGACACAGCAGGTCTTGCCCCCATAAATCGCACCGTCGCGGGTCATGAATATTGCAGAACAAGTTCCCGAGAAATAGGTTACTTCTTACGGCTCTAAGAGAAATGCTACGACTTGGCCCCGGAAACGGGGCCGGGAGAAGAATTCGCTATAAATCACAAGCAGTACCCCATTCCTCCACGTTTTATCACGCCACGGTGTCTAGCTCCGGTTCCTTTTCGCTACTGCGAAGATTTTTTAAACTCGATAGTGACACTCCTTCATGTCGTCTATTTTTCCATATTAAAGTTTTCGAACAGCGAATCGAACGGCTTTGTATCTAATCCAATCTCTTTAAAACCGTATATCCAATACTGCCGTGCTTCTTTTTCGTGATGTTTCTAGGGAAATAATTGAAATACGCGCTAGTAGAAAATATAGAGTTGATTGCGTTTTGCTTATAAGTAAGTGTAGCTACGTTGTAATCTGCACTATCATTTAACACTGCAGGAACACCCTCTGAGAAAAAGGAGTGAAAATATTTGATTCCATATTTTCAAGTTTACCACAGGGGCAAAGTACTGTTTTGTAAAAGTCTTTCTTCTCATGTCAGAAAATCAGGCGATGCTGAAGGAATTACATTAGGTAATGAGACAATAAAGGTAGTAGATGAATTTTGTGATTTGGTTAGTAAGATAACTTCTGATGGCCGAAGTAAAGAAGATATAAAATGCAGAATGGCTATGGGGAGAAAAGCGTTTCTAAAGAAGCGAAACTTGTTAACATCCAATATTAATTTAAATGTTAGGAAGTCCTTTCTCAAATCATTTGTCTGGAGTGTAGCATTGTATGGCAGTGAAACGTGGACGATAAGGAGTTCAGACAAAAAGATTATAGAAGTTTTTGAAATGTGGTGCTACAGACGAATGATGAAGATTATATGGGTAGATCACATAACTAAGGAGGAGGTGCTTAACCGAATTGGGGAGTAATGG
Source organism: Locusta migratoria (assembly GCA_026315105.1). Lineage (NCBI taxonomy): Eukaryota > Metazoa > Arthropoda > Insecta > Orthoptera > Acrididae > Locusta > Locusta migratoria. The sequence continues at coordinate 361,041,523 of CM048745.1, read as the reverse complement.
AGTTTCTGGCATATCCTGTCTAAGAGAAGGGATAGATTGGTAAGACACATTCTGAGCCGGCCGCGGTGGCCGAGGGGACTAAGGCGCTCCAGTCACGGTCTGCACGGCCACTATGGTCGGGGGTTCGAATCCCCCCTCGGGCATGGATATTTGTGCCGTCCTTAGTGTTAGCTAGTTCATAAGTAGTTTGTAAGTTTAGGGACTGATGACCCCGTAGTTAAGTTCCATAGACTATACAAACATTTGAATTTGAATAACACATTCTAAGACATCAAGGAATTGTCAAATTGGCATTAGAAGGAAGTTTATGGGGTATAAATCGTAGAGGAAGACCGAGGGACGAATACAGTAAGCAGATTCAAAAGGATGTAGGTTGACGAACATATTCTCTGATGAAGAGACTTGCACAGGACACAGGGTAGCGTGGAGAGCTGCATCAAACCAGTCTGCGGACTGAAGACCACAAAAACAACAACAACATTTCTTCTCGATTATAATTATGGATGTATTTTTTTTTAATTTATAGTTGTCGGTTATGAAAGTGGCAGCTTCTCCTCTACAGTGCATACTGGCGAATGCATACTGCGTTTCGAAATACCAGGTTGCAAAACCAACCTGAGAAGCCTTACCTTGCTAGTCTCGAAAAGTATCGGTCGACGAACTAACTACTCCTGTGAGGAAGGTCCCGCAATTGTAGTAGATCTTGGTGCTGCCTTATAAACATCGCTGTCGCGATGACTAGGCTTACATGTTCACGATCGCTCGCAAGTTTATAGAACTGCAAAGGTTTGCACATAGAACGTTAGGCGCGTTCAGTTTCAATATTTCTCGTTGTAGCCATAGTGCTGCCCCTGCTTGGACTCAGTTTTTCGTTCTCTTGGCTAACAGATCAATATTATCTCTAAGTACACTCTCTCTCATTAAGGGCTTTACGTTAGTACAATCAACACATACTTAAATATGTGTTATAATTTTGTCTTGTCCTGCAACAAGACGGCCTCGGGTAATGTTTAATATTCATATTTCATATTTCAATGAGTTTCTGAATAAATTGACCATTTATTTTAATTGAAATTTCCGAGTTCTAGACTGTAGTCTTTATCATTTAATTCATTAATTCAAATGTTCAAATGTTTGTATAGTCTATGGGACTTAACTACGGGGTCATCAGTCCCTAAACTTACAAACTACTTATGAACTACTTACGAACTAGGACGGCACAAATATCCATGCCCGATGGGGGATTCGAACACCCGACCGTAGCGGCCGTTCAGACCGTGACTGGAGCGCCTTAGTCCCCTCGGCCACCGCGGCCGGCAATTCATTAATTAACGACACAGAAATGTCTGCTAGAAAAGAAGAGTCCCGATTTTGGGCACGATCATAGCAGCAGAAAATTCTCAGGCGAGCCTAGTTGATTGGGGAGCATACGTTAGGCAGATGTATTATTTCTGACATCAGTTCATCTGTTTCGTGCTTTGAAGAGTAACAGTGATAATATGATGAAATTTAGGTAATTTATAGCACTTAATTTTTTTCTTGTGCTTACATAATACCCACTAAACAAAAGACATCAATAACCTTTCACATGACTGGCACCTTCTACACATACTGAAAAGTTATTTACTTTTTCTATTACCTATAACATTTACATCCTTTTAATTCAAGACATGGCAATATAAACTGGTTAGAAATCATTTGTTAGAAAAATTCCACATACAAATTTTATTTGCTGCATTTGCAATTGCCTGCAAGCTAGGTGAAATTGAGATCTTGAGCCATGGAAAAAGTAGGTTTCCAATGCTAACTTGGAAATGACATAGAAAAAAACTCATTCATGCTTTTTATGATTTTGTTGATAACAACACGTAACGTAGGCGGATTGTAAAATAAAATTTAATGGTGTATAGCAGTGTATCCGATGGGTAATAATAAGGTGTAGCTCATAATAGTAACAATGATATTAACTTTCAACATCAGTATTTTATAAACAATAAATAGGGACACTTAATTGCCATAATAAGTATCTAATCACAATGAAATGGTAACGACATCGATAAGTAAATCCTTATTATGTTCTCGTTCTGCATAAGTCGTACCTACAAGCTGTATCTACACCAAACAGACGTCTTGTCTTTACGGAAAATTTACTTTAACGGTCCAACAGCAAAGTAAATAAACTTCACCACTCAAATCTTCAACTGTTTCGATTATGATTTTTACGGGTTTTTTGAAAAGTTCTATTCATATCCAACACTACTCATCTTCAAGTCATTTACATATAACCATAAAATTAGGAATTAGTGTGGGTGGCAATGTAATTTGGTACTTTTTGTCTTTTAACGATCCACAAGTAGCTCGAAAATTTCATCACACAAATCAGTCTTCTTTGGAGCTTCAGGTCATCTGCAAGCTTCATCACGATGTTATCTAAAGATGAATAGTGTTCTAATCGAAAGTCATGTTGAATAATTAAGAATCCCTTCAAATAAGTGGGCCTTATTTATAATACATTGTATTTCAGGCTTTTATTATCTTAATATGAACGTGAGATTGTAATAATTTTCGAATGAAAATCAGTTTTTCTTCTTTGTTTTTCCTCTCAGAGATGTTCTTGGAAAGGAAAGCGTGGTTCCTGCAAATAGCTTACAAGTACCAGATTCGTTAAGATCAATATATGGGATGAGGGGAGGGAGTGAGTAGGAGGGCAGATCTTGACTAAGGCCCCAGGCGGAGTGGTCGAGTGGTCATCCCACTTGCTACCCTTCTCGAGTGAGGATCGGCGCTCACCGCCCTATCTGTTTACACGTGCTGCCCACAAAGTGGTATCTCAAGTGTTTGGTTTGGAATTTAGAAGAAAGAACAAACATAACCGATGCTCAAAGAAGGATGATGCGCATGAGTAGTGTCTTCTTTCGCTCTTCTGGAGAAGTGCAAGTACGTTGTCTGAAGCGACGGGAAAATTGTAACTTGGAATAGAACGGTTTCCTTTGCAAACCCTTGTGTAGACTTTCGAGGAGCTTAAACTAAATCCAATTTAAAGTTTTCATATTCATGCAATAGTAAACGTATGGTTTTATAGTTAATAGTTCTCAGTATTTTGACAGAAACACAGCTAGTGATTTAAAATCCAGTCACAGTAACGTTTCAGTCATATCCTGAACCTATATACAGAAACTCCGAAGACCATTTTAGTCTGTACCATTAATTTGTCCAATTTGTATTTATTGCCGCCTACCATTATCGAAGGTACTCCGGTACTGAAAGAATAACTGATGTGGGTGTTTCGGATAGCACACTCGTCAGCAGCCTTACCGTTATCTGCTTTTAAGGTTTAGGTCTTAAGTCATCGAATCCACTCCCTGTCATCATGAGATCCACCTAATTTTTCCAGTGGCTTGATAACTCATTTTACTTTATCGCAGATATATTTTCTACCACATTATCGACATAATCTGTTTAAATGTATTCTTTTCTATGCTTTCAATAACCGAAATTGTTTTTCAATCTTGAATTTTACAGTCCTTTAGATATCTCAAGAGCTTCATCACGGCTGCCTATATTCGTGATTTTTCTTTCTCTGTTTTTGTCCAAGTTCCGAAACCATGCACAAGAGTACGTACAACCCCATTTAACGGTTCATTTCCTTCCTTCTTTGTGTTTCTTCCCAAGGTTCACCCAATTGTTCTGTAGATAGCTTAAACTTTATTAACCTGCAACGTTATGTCTCTATTGTAGTGAAAACTAACATCACACCGTAAATAAAAATGGGATACTTATTAATTTTTTTTTCTTTTATTATTAATTTCGATATGACTGGATTGTTACCGTGGGAAGCCATTAGCTTGGAGTATTTTATGATTTACAAGATCTTGATTTAATTATGATTCATCTTTCCTATCCCCAATTTGTCATTAGTATATGAGTACACAGGGCGATAGACTGCACTCTTGACGATAAATTTGATTTACGAAAGTTTCATCTGAGATATTCGAGCCTTAATTTACTATTATTTTGGTATTTACGTATATATTATTGGCGGTATAAAAAATACACTCCTGAAAAATGGAAAAAGAACGCCATGTGTTCGTCGACCCAGGAGACGTAAATTTCATTGACACATTCTTGAGGATGTATACCACACACGATCACACAGACAGAGCTATAGGCAAGTGACTACAGCCACCAGAGAGTGAACAATGTCGACGCTAGTACGAAGTATATCCTCCTTTTGCAGTAATACAAGCAATTTCATGCTTCTCATCCAGACTGCGCAACATGACGTTTCATCCGGTCCCAAACATGCTCAATGGGGGAGAGATCTGGGGACAATGATGGGCAGTGTAGTTGACCTACAACTAGAGGAGCACGTTGGGTTATACGGAATACGTGATGCATATCGCCTTGTTTGTGTTCAAAATGTGAAACGTGTCCATAAAAAATATTTTTGTAAGAAAATGTCTAATATTGTGCATCCTGTTTTGTGTCGAGTAACTTGCATGCAAGAAAATGTATAACGTCGTTTCTACTGTGTGTATCGATATATGCACTTAACTCTGCGATGTTTCATCTTTGGCAAAGATCATGTATCACATAGCATTGTAGCTCGCGCAAAGAGAGAGGGGGACTTGTGGTTTAGCTCGCTTAGAGAGCGGTTGAGTTGTGTGTATGGCTCCGATGTAGAGCAGAGGCTGCTGTGCCAGCAAGTTGATTTGATTGCATTTGGAATATATATTGTATTTTTTATTACTATGTACCACCGCTGGAATGAAGGTAATTGCATTTGATGTCATTAGGAAAACGTTGTATTATGTAGGTAATGTAATTGTGATTATTAATAATAAGTAACAAAGTTGGCCTTTCTTTCCTGTTTCATTTACGTAGTTAGAAGATTAACATACTTCCTTCATTTGATAATTAGTTATTAGTGGATTTAAAGCGCAGCATTGATTTTGGTAATCTTGTTAAACAGATTTCGTTATTTGTGCTATAGTAAATGATTGTTATGCCACACTTCAGTCAATTGATTAGGATACTGAATTTTGATAATCAGGTACTGATCTGCATTAAATTCTCGCAGTCAAACATTAAGAAAGTGGTTTGTGGTTTTTATTTATCTTTCTCGCAGTCAAATATTTTGAGTATAGTCAGTGTCTGTTTCATATGGTGACTTGCCACAGTTGTTTTGTTAAAAGATCCGTTGCGCACATAATCAGTTTAATGCACTGTTTCTTATTTAATAGTATATACGTCAATATCAGGGCCATAATTAAACCAAATTGCTGTGTTAATGAACAATTTGTTGTCTGATTTAACGATAGGCTCAACATCCACAATACACACACAGCTTTTAAATGTTCATAGATTTGTTAAACTTATGGGAATTAACTTACAAACTACTTAGAAACTAACTTCTACTCAAGACAGCAGAAACATCCATGCCCGAAGAGGTATTCGAACCCCCGACAGGGAACGGCCTTGTGCATCGGAGCATAGTGCCTCAATGCGCTCTGACACTCCGCTGCGGCCCTTGTTTGTGCATGAACGGTGGCAAGACGGGTTGAATTATGGTTTCATTGTACCGTGCACTGTTCAATTTTCTCTTGACGAACACCAGAGGAGAACGGCTAGTGTAGGATACGGCTCCCCACACCTGGATGCTAGATGTCGGCCCCGTTTGCCTCTTTCGCCTACACTACAGATTTTCGCGCTCCCCTACACGATACCACACACGCGTACGACCATCATTGGCACCGAAGCAGCAGCGACACTCATCAATGAAGACGGCATGTGTCCATTCTTCCATTCATGAGCTCCCACCGTGACACCACTGAAGGCAGGCTCAATGATGTTGGGGACCCTCCCAACGGTAAGCTTGATAGTGCATCATTGTGTGGAGAGCCATGTCGATGGTGTTGTACAGAAACCTCGTTCGTCAAATAAAAAAATAAATATAAAAAAACAATAAAATTAAAAAAACAATAAAAAATTGTTTTACCGGAGAGTGAAATAATTATTTTATAGTTATTTCGATTACAAATAAATAAAAACAATTATTATCATTGTAAATTATTTCATTAATAAAATATTTAAAATATTCCATGAAAACGTACTAGAAAATAATTTTCAAGCCATAAATAAAATGGAAGTTGTCAACGATGTTCTTACATGAACAAACTGACATACGAAGTTGCAGTTCAACACCATCGATATCACATACTGGCCGTTCACTTCTAGTGATCATCCAGAGAACATTGAACAGTGCACGGTACATTGAAACCCCCCATGCTATCAGTCGTGCACCAAGGTGGTATGCTTTTCCAAAAGAGCAATGTACTTCCACGCGTATCCTGTACCATCCAACGCGCTCTTCAAGGTGAACTACCCTGGTCATTACGATCCCTCATTGGGCATGTTTTGGAACGCATGAACGTCATGTTGGGCGGTCAGCATGAGCAGCACGAAATGTGCCGCAACTGAGGTACCAGGTAGAAATTACAAGGCAGGCCATTTCACAAATCCACATTCGGAACCTCTAGATCGTTTCCATGGTAGAATTACAGCTTGCATTCCTGCAAAAGGAACCTAGACACGGCACTAACACCGACATTGTGCGCGCTCTGTACTAACGTGCGTATGGCTCTGAATGTGTGATCATGTGTTGTTTGTATACATCCTGAAGAATGTGTAAATAAAATTTCCCTTTTCTGGGTCGATAAGTTCAGGGTGTTCTTTTTTCATTTTCCAGGAGTGTATGTTTGGAAAAACCTTTTATTCGTTATAGTTACCACAAACGGTCTTTTTCTTGTTAAAAACTAAGTCATATTCGTGACCCCGTGAATAATTTATCTTACTCCAAATGTGTTATAAGAAAACCGTAATCCGTTCTTGTTGCCTGATTATTCTTCGGAAATTGTTGCGTTAGCAGTATTTAGAAATCTTTAAGAATTTTCTCTGTACATTTCGTATCCTACATTTAGTAAATTTAAACATACATAATTTACTGTGTCATAACTATAGCCGTTTTCCAATTATCGAAATAACTTTACATATGGTCCATACTTCAAAAATGGAGAAAGCAGATAAGTAATACTTGTTTCTTCTGTATTTGAATAAGTCCACACTAATTGCATCTACGGCAGTTTCTCATCAATTATTTCATACATTTATACCTTTTTTATTTCTCTTTATGTCTATTTTAGTATGGAGTCCTGCTATAGTCCGCAGGATGTCATTTGCGTGCGTGCGTCAAACCACATTGCCCAAGACATGCGCCAATTGTGGTTTATGGTTGTACCCACCAGCAGCCCACACCGCGAGGCCCTGAATGGCGCCCTTATCGTGTAGTAATGCCGCTCTCCTGTCTGCAATGAACCAAAATACGGATATCATTACAAAAGAAACAAAACCTCGATTTTTTTGGTAAAAATTCCAATTTTTTTGTGATAGTTCTAGTAATGCCGTTATTTCGTATGTTTCAATGATGGATACTTTTCCACGGCTCATTAGGTTATTCTTTATTATTTCAATTGTTTCTGTTACTGGTACATATGTGTAGATATTGGTAATATCAAATGATACAAACATTCCTCCTTGGGGGAATCTGTATGTTTTTTACATTGTGAGCTAACACTGCGTTCAATAGAGTTGCCTCACCCGTTGATCTTTGCTGTTTATTATTGACACTTCTGATTAAGGGTTTTTTTGTTTTGTTTAAATCGTTACTGGTGTCCTTCGCTGCGATGGTGACAAGCATATAGCAACGTATTAATACAAATTCTAGAAAGTTATATTCGTATTAGTGTGAAATGATGTTTTTAAATCTTACAACTTTGATACATATAATGAATTTTGGTTGTATATGATGTCAGCCTTTGGCCCGGCCGGCCGTATCAGCATAATTGTCTCCTATTGAAAATGTGTGGGTCGTGGGATATAGTATAATTTTGGGTGCAGCGCTCTCCCGATATCGCAGCGTTGCAATGCAAAGACAGCCAAGACATTTGAATTTTTTAATACCAGGCGCATGCGCCTTATAAGCGGCGATGCCGTAACGAAAACTGAAAGATTTAGGTGTTCCTGTTTCCCGCCATGTATTAGAGTTGTTGTTGTTGTTTGGATGGGACTCGACTGCTTGGTCATCAGTCGATCTATTAGAGTATGGAACTGTACAGAAACATAAAAGCTGTTCAAAGTACGCTCTGCCATGCACTTCATTGTATCTTACAATGTATATGTAGATGTAAAACGAATGTAACTAACTATTAGTTCTTACTACGCAACAGGACAGATGTTGAAACGAGGTGCCTGAAATGCTAATAATTTCTTCAGAACATACTAATAATCATCTCAGGTGAAGAACATCTCTAGTCTTTCAAGGTGATATGATTTTTTTTTTTTTTTTTCGGTACAAAAGCGTAGTTCATATACAGGGTGAATCTAAATTCGCGAACTTGGGCTTCGCAGCGCGATTCCTCACATGCTAGCACTAAAAAAATGTCTCTCACAAAATTTCATCCTCCGCATATTTCCGCCAGTAAATGGACGTCAAAGACTGAGATGGTTGTGTGTTCCATACGTCAGTGTGTTTCATAATTACACCAACGAACTTGTAAGGGATGTATTAGGCGTCTTGACGAACAAAATGAGCATTCAAACTCATGCCGCCGGCCGCGGTGGCCGAGGAGACTGAGGAGCTCCAGTCACGGTCTGCAAGGCCACTACGGTCGGGGGTTCGAATCCCCCCTCGGGCATGGATATTTGTGCCGTCCTAGTTCGTAAGTAGTTCATAAGTAGTTTGTAAGTTTAGGGACTGATGACCCCGTAGTTAAGTCCCATAGACTATACAACCATTTGAAAACAAACCCATGCCCGGAAACGGCATTCAACGACTCTACGGAGATTAAAAGTTACAGGCCCCAGCTCCTGTAGCTAGACATCCCCTCCAGCAACTTCGACGCTCTGTAGCGTCATTAGACGACGTTTCCGGGCATGGGTTTCTATGCTCACTTTGTTCCTCAAGACACCTACCGCATCTGCTAGAAGTTTGTTGGCATAGTAGTGTAATTCTCAAACACTGACGAATGGGACACACACGCATCTCAATCTTCGACGTCCATTTACTGCCGGAAATATGCGCAGGACGAAATTTTGTAAGAGACTTTTTTTAGTGCTAGCATGTGAGGAATCGCGCTGCGAAGCCCAAGTGCGCGAATTTAGATTCACCCTGTATACAAGACGTGTGTGTGTGTGTGTGTGTGTGTGTGTGTGTGTGTGTGTGTGATTCTGTGCTTTCGGACAAGTCCGAAGAAACAGACACCAAATTTATCCAGCAGCTATTCTAAATGAATACTGATACTGAAATGAATTGAAGAAAATAGTTGCCAGTGGTCGTTGAAATACAAGAAATGTGTAACATGAAAAATTGCTGCCAGGTTAGGCACGAGCTCAGGTCTCCTGCTTAACACGCAATAGCGGTGCCCACTATGCCACCCTACCACAGTAATGAGCGTAATGGTCAGGATCACTTCATCGTTCAGTGTGTGGAACTTAGAAATTTGGATCTGATGTAGGGTATTCCGTGAAGATTTTGTGTCCATTGTTTTCGCATGGCATAGGGAACAGCGCAACTGCCAAGTTTTTATTTATTTAATCATGTTTCGCAAGACCGAACTGAGGAGCAAGCCTCAATGGTCACAGGGCGAGTCAGCACATCAGATTGAAACAAAGGAGTAGAAACTGATATAGTGAAACGTAAAGGAATATAAGTAGACGAAAGGTCTAAACATAAATGAGAAGAATCAACGACGTGATACAGAAATTAGCTTAACTTTTTCATTCTTTCAGGATTTCCTCGACAGAATAAAAAAGTCAACTATGACGAAACTTTTTAATTTAACATTGAACTTGCGTTTAGTACTACTACGCTCTTTCAATACTTTCGGCAGCTCCTTAGAACTGGATGCGGCAGAATTATGCACATTTTTCTATACGAGGGTCAAGGAGGTGTGATTCAAATGCAGATTCGATTTCCGTTTAGTTCTAACAGAATGAAAGCTCTTGACTCTTGTGATTAACCAAATATCATTAACAGCAAACGACATTATATAAAATATGTATTGAGAGGAGTTGCCCCAAAAAGTAATTTCATATGTCATAAGCGAATGAAAATAAGCAAAGTAGATTACGTTTCATGTTGAACTTACACTTATTTCAGAAACGGTTGTAATGGTAAACAATGCTGCGTGTAGTTTTTTAACACGATCCTGAACATGGGCTTTTCACGACTGCTTTGAATATATCTGAACTCTGTTAAGTCTCACTTATCATGTTCCCTTTCTGTGTAACCAAAATGTTAGATTTTATTGAATTCTGCATGAGAAAGTGTAAAAAGTGAGTCGTACTCTGATATAGCATCAATTTATTTTCTACAAAATACGAGATTATTTCTGTAACTGCATTATTTGACAATGCATAAATATTGCCTACAACATCATTCACTACCAAGCTGGTGTCATCAGCAAATAGAATTCTCTTAGAACTACTTGTTATAATCTAAAGTATAAGTCGTGATAGTTACACTATTTATAACTCAAGAACTTCTGAACCGATTTGGCTCAAAATTGGTGGGGAGGTATCTTAGAAGCAGGAGACGGACATAGGATACTTTTTGGCCCGTTTGACCGCGTATGATATTAGAATTTGAGAAAAAGTGAAAGTACGCTTGAGGCTGGGATCATTTTCTCGATTCTCCAACAATCAGATTATTCAGTCGCTACTCGCCTAGCGACCAAATATGCTGTAACAGAACGAACGAAAACGCCAAGGAGGTTAGAATAAGGGAGATGGCGTTATGTACACAAGGTTAAAACTGTCAGACAGATTTAACAGGAAACGTTGTTTCTTTACAAGCCCCTCCGTGTCATTCTTACCTCCATGACGTTATCGGTGGTGATCATATCTCTGGAGCATTTCAAAGATACAATTGATGTTATTTCATGGTATTTTTGAGTGTTACAAACAAATTATGTACAGATCGTGGTTTATTTTTTAGAACAATGCCTCCATTGCGTCGGTGTAATATCGGTTGGCGTACGTGCAACACTATCTTACTACGTGATCGTAGTCAATGAGACCGACGAAGATCTTGGAGGTAAATCGAAAGAAATTTTCATGCGCGATCCGTTATGACTCTGAAACAAAGGGTACAGTCGAGTTGGACTCCCTCAGTTGCAGTTTACGCACGAAATAATTTGGGTCGTCGACAAAACAGACGGCCACGCGTGGCAATTATAACTGAACATTTGGGGTACAGATACAATCCAGCAGTCGATTATGCAGCGCATGCATCAATTGGCTTTGGAAAAAACTGTCGCCATCTAAAATTTCATTGGCTATCTCAAGCTTTGCCACGATTGGACGGCTTCATTCCAACGATCCAACAGCTGTTGCCAACATAGCTATACCACGCAAGTGTCGCGGATTGTAAAATTTTACCGGTATGTATCAATGTTGTTAATCCTGTTTCAGTTAGATTCCTAATAAGACAAAAAATGAACACAACACAAACACTTTCGAAACGTTGTATTGCCATCCCACTTATTTTATTATATGTAAAAAAAAGTTCAAATGTTTGTAAATCTATCGGACCAATCTGCGTGGTCATCAGTCCTTAGCTTACAAGCTACTTAAACTAAGGTAAACTAACCTAAAGACAGTACACACACACACACACACACACACACACACACACACACACACATATATATATATATATATATATATATATATGGCCCAGGGAGGACTCGAACCTCCGACGGCGAGCAACTGTGTGCTCTACAGCGAGGCGCCTTAGACCGTTCGGCTACTCCACCGCGGCTATTTTATTTCAGTTAATTGTTTTATTTCATAAGGAATTTCCATCATTAAAGTATGATCATGCTACAATTGCTTGTTACGCAACTTGAAAACTCTTAAGGAAAAAAAAAAAAAAAAAAAAAAAAAAAGAACGATCGACGCACAGGATAATTGCTTGTTACGCAACTTGAAAAGTCTTAAGAAGATATGCATGTGTTATAACAAACATTTCTATACTGCTCGCTGCGAGAGAAATATACTAAGCTGTGCTGTAAACGTGTGAGGCTTTGTTTATTTCTTCCCAGTAATTTTTAACATAAAACAGGAAAGTTGTTTTTATGCCTACACTTATATTCATACCTGTTCGTACAATGCAACCATTACGCATGCGGCCATTGAAGCTACTAACCTCAAAGATAGAGCAACTCGAAACGTCTCTCTAACAACCCGTTTCCAATTGATTTGCCTGTTCATTTTGACTTTTATCCTCAATCAAGTTCCCGATTGAAATAACAATAAATAAGATCAGAGAACTGGGAAGGAGGAGACAGAGTATGGGGGAATGAAATGGATTTGAAACGAGGAGATGATATAGACGCAGAGAGGAAGGGGAGGACATGGATATGGTGTGTTGTAATACGGAGTGGTATGAAGATAGGGGGAGGAGGAGATGGACAAAGAAGGGTAAGGAAGGGATAGACATAGAGAGAAGCTACTGCGGAGCGTTGCCGCGTTTGCTAGTCATTTATGTAAATGAGAAACAACAGTGGCCTTAAAACAGAACCCTATGGCACCCCCACTTAACTGTACCCCATTGAGAGTGCATATCGCAGTCGATTTGCAGAGGATCATTTTATGCAGTCTGTTATTAAAGTGAATGATCAACACAATCAAATGCATCTCGTAAATCAAAGTTTGCAGGTTTTTTACATTTAACAAATCAAGTGCCTGACAGTTGTTAAACCACTTCTGAAACCAAACTATACATTTGAAAACAAATTATTGGAACTGAAACGACTAATTAACCTCGAATATACAGCCTTTTTAATGACGTTAGCAAAAACTGATGACAGTTACTTATGAATCTCTTATGAGATCTTTATTTGGTATAGATCGCTTATATACATCGATTTTTCATTGATGACTAGTTTCGAGTCGTTAGTCATTATAAAACCTTATTTGATAGTTAACATTTTATAATAACACTTTAACGAGTCGAAACAAGTCATCAATGTAAAATAAATGTACATAAGCGATCTATGGTAAATAAAGATCTCATAAGAGATTCATAAGTATCATATTAAGATCGCATCCTGAATTTAATCGATGAAAAGAGAAAATATAAAAATGCAGTAAATGAAACAGGCAAAATGGAGTACAGACGACTAAAAAATGAGATTGACAGGAAGTGCAAAATGGCTAAGCAGGAGTGGCTAGAAGGCAAATGCAAGGATGTAGAAGAATGTATAAATAGGGAAAAAATAGATACAGCCTACAGGAAAATAAAAGAAACATTTGGAGATAAGAAAAACAGCCCTATGAATATCAAGGACACTGATGGAAAACCAGTTCTCAGCAAAGAAGGGAAAGCTGAAAGGTGGAAAGAGTATATAGAGGGGCTCTACAAAGGAAATGAACTTCGAGACAATATTGTAGGAAGGGAAGAGGATGTAGATGAAGATGAAATAGGAGATACTGTACTGAGAAGAATTTGACAGAGCCCTGAAAGACCTAAGTCGAAACAAGGCCCCTGGAGTAGATGATATTCCCTCAGAGCTACTCAGGTCTCTGGGAGAACCAGCCATGACAAACCTGTTTCACCTGGTGCGTAAGATGCATGAGACAGAAGTACCCTCAGACTTTAAGAAAAATGTTATAATCCCCATTCCAAAGAAAGCAGGTGCAGACAGGTGTGAAAACTACAGGACCATCAGTTTAATAAGTCATGGTTGCAAAATACTAACACGAATTATATACAGAAGGATGGAAAAGCTGGTAGAAGCCGACCTCGGGGAAGATCAGTTTGGGTTCAGGAGAAATGTAGGAACACGGGAGGCAATACTCACTTTACGGCTTATCCTACAAGATAGATTAAGAAAAGGCAAACATACATGTCTAGCTTTTGTAGATTTAGAGAAGGCTTTTGACAATGTTAATTGGAATAAACTCTTTCAAGTTCTGAAGCAAGCAGGAGTAAAATATAGGGAGCGTAAGGTTATTTACAACTTGTACAAAACCCAGACAGCGGTTCTCAGAGTTCAAGGGCATGAAAGGGATGCAGTGATTGGAAAGGGAGTAAGACAGGGTTGTAGTCTTTCTCCATTGTTATTCAATTTGTATATTGAGCAAGCTGTAAAGGAAAGCAAGGAGAAATTTGGAGAAGGAATTAAAGTTCAGGGTGAAGAATTAAAAACAATGCGTTTGACCGACGACATAGTAATTCTGTCAGATACAGCAAAGGACCTGGAAGAGCAATTGAACGGAATGGACAGTGTGCTGAAAGGTGCATATAAGATGAACATTAACAAGAGCAAAACTAGGGTAATGGAGTGCAGTGTAAGAAAATCAGGTGATGCTGAAGGTATTAGATTGGGAAACGAAGCAATAAAGGAGGTAGATGCGTTTTGTTACTTGGGCAGTAAAATAACAAATGATTGTCGCAGTACAGAGGATATAAAATGCAGAATGGCAATGGGTAGAAAAGCGTTCTTGAAAAAGAGAAATTTGTTAACATCGAATATTGATTTAAGCCTAAGGAGTCCTTTCTGAAGGCATTTGTATGGAGTGTTGCCTTGTATGGGAGTGAGACATGGACGAAAAACAGTGCGGACATGAAGAGTATTGAGGCTTTTGAAATATGGTGCTACAGAAGAATGCTGAAGATTAGGTGGGTGGATCGCGTAACTAATGAGGAGGTACTGAACAGAATTGGGGAGAAAAGAAATTTCTGGCATACCTTGACTAAAAGAAGGGATAGGTTGGTAGGACACATTCTTAGACATCAAGGAATTGTGAATTTAGCATTGGAGGGAAGTGTGTGGGGAAAAAATCGCAGAGGAAGACCAAGATATGGATACAGTATGCAGATTCAGACAGATGTAGGTTGCCGTTCTTATGTGTAGATGAAGAGGCTTGCTCAGGATAGCGTATTGTGGAGAGCTGCATCAAACCAGTCTCCGGACTGAAGAGCACAACAACAACAACAACCTGAATCCTGAATACGATATCAAGCAATTATAATAGTTCTAAAGTTCTCGTTCGAATGTCGGCGTGCGTAATCTAGTGGAGTGCGTGGTGAGTTGCAAAGCAGGGAGCCCTGGTTTGAGTCCTGGTCGGGTCAGAGATTTTCACCGGTCGGGAACTGGGTGTTGTGTCGTCCTCATCATCATTTCATCATCATTGAGAGGCAAGTCGCCGAAGTGGAGTCACCTCAAAAGACGTGCACCAGGTAGGCTGAACACGACCCGAGTGGGGATATAACGGCTATAAATGCCACTCGCAATGTGTATTCGCTGGTTTCCCCTGCATATATGCTGATTGAAGGTCTCGGCCATACAGTCGGATAGATTGATCGTTGTGCAACGAATTTTTTACTCCTGCTTACTAACAACAATCAAAATATCCGGCTGCATGCCGGGGAGACCTTAAGTCGCCATACGGAATAATCATCATCTTTCGAATCCCCATGCGCAAATAATATTCAAGTTTCCACATTGGGTATTTTAGTGCACACTGATATATTTAATTCCTTTGTATGTTAATTAGTTTTGATACTGAGATGGCGTTGTTGGCATGGAGAAAGCGAAATGATGAATTGTCTTAATAATCTCATTTTCTGCATGTTTTGGCACAGTAGTTTCTGTGCGTTTCGTGATGAGTTTTCGGAGTTGCACGAGGCAGGACTGAAAGGCTGTCGCAGCACGGGAAGTTTCCAGTAGCGAGGGCCTGTCCTCTTCGTGCTTCATACGGCGTGGGGCAGCAATGTGTGGGCAAGGTGTAGCGCATTTCACGTGCTGTGGGGGAGGCAGGCGTAACGGCGGCAGTCCACGGCGCGGCGCGGCGGCAGCGGACCGCAGGGAACGGCCTGGCCGCGATTGCAGGCATTCCTGCCGCGAGCCGCGCGGCCAATGGCCCGGCAGCAGGGGCGGCGTGGGGTGCGAGGGCTGCGGGAGCTCTGGCCAGCCTTTCACTCACAGCGGAACCCCACAGCAGTCAGTAGTGCTAACGTCTCATCACTTGTCTGCAGCATTGGAAGAACTACAAAAATAATAATCTATAAATGTGAATGTCTATTCGGTGTACGTTTATCACGTCTGAACCACAAGACATAGAGCTAAAAATTTCTACAGTTACTAATGTCCACCCGGGGAAGGCTTTAGGCACGGTTTTATGGCGATCGGATAGCTATTTATCTTTATATACCTATAAATGTGAATCCAGAATGAATCACTCAGCAGCGGAGTGTGCGCTGATGTGAAACTTGCTGGCAGATTAAAATTGTGTGCCGGAACCGGGACTCGAACCTGGGACATTTGCCTTTCCCGGGGAAGCGAACTACCGACTGTGCTATCCCTTAGGCTGTGGCTAAGGCCGGCCGCGGTGGCCGAGGCGACTGAGGCGCTTCAGTCACGGTCTGTACGACCACTACGGTCGGGGGTTCGAATCCTCCCTCGGGCATTGATATTTGTGCCGTCCTAGTTCGTAAGTAGTTCGTAAGTAGTTTGTAAGTTTAGGGACTGAAGTCCCCGTAGTTAAGTCCCATAGACTATACAAACATTTGAACATTTTTTTTGGCTAAGCCATGTCTCCACCATATCCTTTCTTCCAGCAGTGCTAGTCTTGCATGGTTCGCAGGAGAGCTTCTGTGAAGTTTGGAAAGTAGGAGGCGAGGTACTGACGGAAGTAATGTTGTGAGGCGGCATCGTGAGTCGTGTCGGGATAGCACAGTCGGTAGTGCGCTTCCCCGGGAAAGGCAAATGTCCCAGGTTCGAGTCCCGGTTCCGGCACACAATTTTAATTTGCCAGCAAGTTTCATAAATGTGAATGTCTGTTCGGTGTACGATTATCACGCCCGAACGACAAGACGCAGAGACTTAAATATTTGTACAGTTACTAATTTATACCTGAGGAAGTTTTTCGGCACGGTTTTATAGCGATCTGATACATATTTAGTAATTTGAAGAATATAACGTGAAATGCGGAACAATAATTACTCTTTGGAACTTAAATTTACTCTTTGAAAATAGTTTTATTGGTTGCATTGTTGTTTGAGGGTTGATAATGATAAGAGGGTGGAATGTTATCGGTGTATATAAAATTCTACGTATGTGTCTGTGTTAATATTTCGCTCTGCAGCGAAAACAAGAGAACGCAATCGAATAGTCTGTGTGTAATCGTTGTCCGAGGTTTCCCGTTGTACACCATAGCAGTTCCATGCCGATAGCTATAAGGGGGTGGAAGATATGGTAGTCGAAAGTCGTCAAATTATAAAAAAATCGGAATGAAGGCCAGCGATGACGTTTGCGACTCTATAGCAAGGAGGTTACATCGAAACGTGATGCCACAGACCATATATTTGGTCTATGCGTGCTACAATGTCTTCAGCTCCCTCTCTGTAACGATAAGCACACGAATAAGGAAGTATAAGAATACATAAACCACTGTGGACACAGTATGGCAGCAGGTGACAGTGGAACCAGAAAACTGCAATGTGTTTCAGAAAACAGTGTTAACCTTTCGATCTGGTTGCCAGAAAGGGACTGACGTGGAGTAGCAAGTGCTGACACCCACTGATGATGCCTTGAGACAAAGGCGAAACGCGTATGGGTGACTTATAGAAATAAAACCTTTCATACGCAGTAGCAAAAGGCGTTTCCTTTAAAAACATTATAGTGAAATATAAGGAAAAGAAAGGGCAACTCAAAAATCATTATTATAAAGAAGGATAAATAAAAGAAGATGGGAAAGGTTAGGCAAAGTAAAAGTTGTTGGGGAGAGTACCAAGGTGGAAGGCCTCGTAATGAATATCGAGTCCTGCCATCATGGAATTTCCTCCATAGGTGGAAGTCATTCATTTCATGTACATTAAGAGTTAAAGGGGTTTTGACTCCAGGGTTTATAGTGCTTAATTGTTGAGGAATAAGTCATCTTCTGTGCTGGGATTGTCATCTGTTTCGTTATCCATGTCGGTTGTACTTACACTGCTTGTCTCGTTCCATGTGTCCTGTGTTATGGCGTTTGTGTTATGTACGATGTTATGTCTGACTGTTTATGCGTATTCTTCCCGATTTTGTGATGAGACGTCATTCGTCAGTCTATTTAGTGTGTCCCAGCCATCCTTATCTCTTATCAGTATGTTTAAGTTCAAAATATTCAAATGTTTGCTAAGCTTATGGGACTTAACTACGGGGTCATCAGTCCCTAAACTTACAAACTACTTACGAACTACCTTATACTAAGGACGGCACAAATATACATGCCCGAGGGGGGATTCGAACCCCCGACCTTAGTGGCCGTGCAGACCGTGACTGGAGCGCCTCAGTCCCCGCGGACACCGCGGCCGGCAGTACGTTTAAGTCTTGTGTGTTGTTTAATATACAGTGTGTGTGTGTGTTCTGACAATGTAATACCGTTTGTTCTGGGGACCCAGTCCTTCCTCATTTACAGTTTCGATTGTGCTGAGTCCCATTCCTGTTAGGTATGTTCGGTGCAGCCCATATCCTGTCAGAAAATGGATCATATCCAGGCTGGGATTAATATGACCCATCCTCAGACCTTCCCTAATGTCCGGAGCGTTATGAGAAACAGCTCACTGCCAAACCGCCGTGATTCCTTCACCGCCGAGCAACTGTGGGCTATAAACACAGTCTGCTAGGAGCAAACTGAGACGCGTATAGCACTCGCGCAGTGAAGCGGCGCAGCACGCGTCGCGTTTTTGTGACCACCGTGTTCTGATGGGGCCGCGCAAACTGGCACGCAGTACGTCGCTGACGCGGCTGCACTGCGTGGCGTTGTGGCCGAGTAGAGCCACAGTTTCCTGCGGCAGAGCGACGCTCGCACCGTGGCAAAGGCGAAGCCAGGAGGGGGAAGCCGTCTGCCACCTGTTCCCTTCCACAACCTGCACACGGATGTTTCTCATCCAGTAGTGTTTCGATTTTCGCCACATAACGTGTCGATATTTTTGTTACTGTTTTACAGTTATTTATATCGGTATAGTTTTGCTGATTTCTTCAATGTTGGCCAATGCTTAAAAAGTCAAATGTATATTACTTAAAATGTTTTTCGATTGACGTCTTCTTCTCACAGGGCACACCTGGCTACCTATCATGTACCTGAGAGGCATAATTCTCAGTTACAGTACACTGACCATCGTGTTCTGTAGTGGATCATATTCTCTGGCTACATTGAAATATATAGTTTGATCCTTAGATATCACGTTGAGTAACCACTAGCAATAAAGGTGAATTATGTCTGGACATAGGGGTTTTTTTTGTGTCCCAGCCTCGTCGCCGCTTTTGTGTCTCGTTTCCGTCGTAGGTGTCGGTGGCCGAGTAGAAAGAGACCGACACAGGAATAAGGATGCACGCTTGTGTAGGTACGAAGGAGAGCAGCCAGTGGGACAGCAGAAACTAGAAACACTAGAGTAAATTAGAACGAGATATATATTTCATAGAGACTTAGTAGTACTTACCTTTTACATAGTTCTTGACTGCAGAATGCTGATACATAGATTAGATAGAGGCCTGCCTAATGATGATTACTAGTGCCTATCCGACAGCCAAGTCTTAACTGCTGCCTATTTGATTCCGAAGTATTAACTGGTTCCTATCTCAGCGCCAAGTGAACGATGTCGTTCAGTGGTGGCCACGAGCGGGATAGCAGCAGAGGGCTCTCGTGGCTGACGTCGTAAGAACGCCGCGCCGTGCGTGCATGGCGGCGCGCGGCGAAAGTAGGTGGCGCGCACTTTAGACTTGTGCGACTCCACAGGGTTAAATTTATATAGCACCCCTCCATTTTGCGTCAGGGTGGGAAAACACCATAGTTCAATGAGTTGCACGAATTAATGATCCCTTACACGGAGAAAAGTATTATGTATTTATCGCTTCCTCAAAAAAACTGCCAGTTTTTCCTCGGTAGCAATCGGCTTTTGTCCATTACGTCCATTTGTATAGATGGCTTCCTGTATTATCCCAAGCAGTTCTGATAGATGTTGTCTGTTCATTCTGAAATATTTTGTGAAATCAGCATCACTCATCTTCTTGGTAATTTCAATCTGACCACAACATTTCCTTTCACTCAAAATATATTTGTTCGGAGATTTTAACTTTTTATTTTTTAGTGGCGCAAGAAATGCTTCGTCCTCAGCGTCGGTATCCGAATCAGATTCGAAACTCTGCTGTAACAACAACTGCTTTACCTGCGAATCACACATTGTCAGACTGGCGAGCAACCAGCGTCTGATAGGGGCGCGCCACTCCGCCTGACCGTCGCTCTCGCACGCGCCCCAGTGTGCGCTGGTCCGGCGCAGCGCGTGTGGAAGCAACACCACCTAGAGACAAGGCCTTACAACAGGCCGTGCCTACGTCACACTGAGAGGCCGCGGCCGCCATCTGACTGGCCGGCCGCTGCGCGGCGCTAGGCGTGCCCCAGCCAACAGCTAGTGAGGTGGCGGCCGCGGCCTCTAAGTGTGACGTAGGCACGGCCTGTTGTGAGGACTTGTCTCTAGGTGGTGTTGGTGGAAGGCGCGTGTAGCGCTTGGGTGTCACGGCACTGCTCGAGTGCTATACGCGTCTCAATTTGCGCCTAACCTTAGCGGCGGAGGAATCTCGGCGATTTGGCAGTGCGCTGTTTCTCATAAGGCAGTGTGGGACCTGTTTATAGGTACGGCTGCGGCGGCGGCCCCTCCGCTCTTCCGCTGCGGCGTCAAAATACCAGCAGCTGCACTTCCAAAGCGCCAACACGGCGGCTAGTGGGGCTGTTCGGTGCGCCATATGTCTGGCCGCCAGGTGGGAACAGGGTGCTCAAGGTCACTGCGGCTGAAACACCTGCTTTGTGAATGACGAGCGGAGCCTCCACAAAATCACACCGGTTAGTGATGGGCAGTTCGGATCATTTCACTGTTTCGAAACATACGGATCATCCGAGTCTAGTGAGTCGACTCACTGTTTCGGCACACGAAACATCTGGCGTGCCGCAGAGTCGTGCGTGGCGCTACCATCCCTGATTCACGTGAACCGCGGCAGCTGCAGGGCGCCGCAGTGAGTCGACTTGCTGCTTCGGCACTCAAAACACGAGACATCCTGCGTCCTGCTACCCCCGCTGATTCGCGTGAGCCGAGAAAGCTGCAGTGCACAGTAGCGCAATACAGCAAAGACAAAACATCTATGAAATATCAACGAGATTTTACTACCAGTGGCGGCTCGTACAAAATTTGACCATTGTGATACAATATTACAAAAATAAACAGGAAACAAAAGATACTAAAATAAAAAGACAACCTTTGTATGAGTGCCTTTAATTAAATATCAATTAATACTGTATTGACAGTAAGACCTTCAGGGGAATCTATAACAGCTCTGCAAACTGCATGTATTCACTGCAGGAAGTAAATATAACATTTAAAAAATATTAAATTTATTTACAGAAATTACTAATTTAGACTTAGAGGTATTTGAATACGAGCATCACACAGGAATTAAGAGACAACGCGCAAGACGCCAGAGCCAGCGAGCTATTTGACTCTGTATGCCGCAATATTCGTCATATACTATTCTTCCGCAGCCGTCACACGCAGCGCGAAGAGAAATATTGATGTGGTGCTGCAGTCGGTCTCAGCACACATGAGTCGCCAGGCCTGACGGCACGTCTGCGCATGCGCACTAGCCTACAGACGACTGCGCCGCCTCTCTGCGCACGTACCAGCGCGGCTGAATCCCACTTCAGCACACGGAATTGGTTTGCAGCTATCGCGGCGACAGCTCCAAAATGCGTTTTCATCCTTATTACTAGCATTCTAATACGCATTGGAAGGGAATAGGCATAACTTTATTGCGATATCTGGCTCGTATTCCTAGAGAAAGGATGTAATTTTACAGCGATTTCTTGCTTGCATTCGAAGAGAAATGGCATAATTTTAGTAATTTATTTACAGTGTGCTGCAGCACATTAGCACATTGTCACCAGCCGCCACTGTTTAATACGTTGTACAGTAGACAGAACTGAACGGCACAGAATTTGTTTGCCACTACGATTTTACAATCGTGAAGCACAGACATTTTCTAAGTAATGTAACAAAGGAAGTAGAAAATAGTAATTTTTAAATGCCAAAGTCATGAAACTTTTTCCAACCTTCAAAATTCCACAATTGAGTTTATATAAAACAAGAAAGATCATGGTTCAAATGTCTACGTGCATCCAGAAATGAATAACTTTTCTAACCAAACAATATAAACAAAATATTTAAGATTTGTTCCAATGGCATATTTAATGCAATAAATAGATATTACTACAAGTATCAACACAAGGAAACACGTTTCACAATTTACGTGACGAAACCTCAAAACTGAACTACAATTTTTCAATGTCCAGATAGGTATTCTGACAATCAGATTCATCTTCAGTCAGTCAAATAAAAGAGATTCAATTATACTTTCTTTAAATTGAAATTCAAAAACATTATTTTTGACGTCTACTTAGTGAGAATGCGGTTTAGTCTCTCTGAAATTATCTGCTCTTGCTTTTAAAAGATGCGTTCACATGGCACAGATGTAGCAACAATGCATAAAAACCCTTAGTTCACCCGAAACTACCTCAAAACACCGAAGGACTTCACAACTTTTCTCGGTGGTATCCCAGTCTTCAAACCTCAGTTGAAGGGTAGCATAATTCAAAATCTCGCGTGGCGCGATAGGGGAACAACTTCAAACCCGTTGCACGCCTGGGCGCTGTGTCGAACTCACCCAGGCAGACGGACAGCCAAACGCATGTTAACGATACCTAGCGTCCGATACATGAATCACAAGATTCGTTGATTCGAAACAGTTTCGACTCAGTCGAACAGTTCGCTGACTCGATTCACTGAGTCGAAACATCAACTCAGTAGACAACTATAACACCGTTTGCTCCGACGCGGAGGCCACTCCACTGCTGCTCTAAGTGTTTAGTTAAATTCGACTGATATGAAGTTTAACGGATTTCTTATACTGCTCATATGAATTCAGTCTTTTCGGTGTTTAGGGTCAATTAACCATTTTTACACGATGCAATTACGTTATCTAAATCTTTTTGCAGCTCCTCTTCATCTTATGTTGACTTTATTAACGGATAAACGACAGATTCATCCACGAACAGTCTAAGAGAACAGCTCACATTGTCTCCTACATCGTTTATAACGATTTGGCACAATAGGGATCCTACAGCACTTCCCTGGGGACCGTCAGATATCATTTGTCTTTAGTCAATGGATTTTTGTCAATCACTGTTTCCTTCCTGACAGGAAGTTGCGAATCTAATTGCACATTGCGGCGATATTCCGTAGGCACTCGCTTTTATTAGAAGATAGTGTCAAAAGACTTCTGGAAATTCGGATCTCATTTGAGATCCCTTATCGAAAGGATTCATCACGTGTGTTGCAAATTCAAATGTTTGTAGAGCTTATGGGACTTCACTACGGGGTCACGAGTTCCTAAACTTACAAACTACTTATGAACTAGCTAAAACTAAGGACGGCACAAATATCCATGCCCGAGGGGGGATTCGAACACCCGACCGTAGTGGCCGTGCAGACCGTGACAGGCGCGCCGCAGACGGCTCGGCCACCGCGGCGGGCTACGTGTGTTGCACAAGAACGATGCTTTCTAAATCCGATTATAGGTAAATAGGTCGTTCTCTTCGAGGTACATAATAATTGTTGAGCATCTGGTGAATAAACTAGTCTAATATGTCAGAACACTGAGTTGCCAATAAACAAAATAATTCGAGCAGAAATCAGAATACTGAGTTATCCAATAGTTAAAGAATCAAGATTTAGGCAAACATGTGTGTTACAAATCATTTAGTTACTGAAAGTGCAAATAAGAAAAGGTATAAAACTTAATATGAGGGTTGGAACTTAAATAGTGGCAACTACTTATTCACAAGCGATACAAAAGCGTTATACCTATTACTGTGCTTCAAAGTAGTTACCAGCATTGTGTAGAACCCGTGATGTAGAAGGCGTAGTATATCGTTAGTAGAGCCTCTGATGGTACGATTGGAGCGGTCTGCTGCTTGTCGAATCTCTGGAACAGTTCTGAAGCGTATATCGTGAAGTGGTTCCTTCATCTTAGGAAGCAAATCAAAGTCACAAGGCCTTAAGTCCGGGAAGTACTTCTCAGTGTTATCGACGAAACAGAGCAGTGGGTGGGTTTCGCAGAAAGTGTTGACGCTTCTTTCGCAAAGCTGGTCGCAGGCGAGGCTCCAAAAACCAAAATTAATACTGTGCACTGACGGTCTGCTGTGGAGTAACGTAAAGTGTTACTTTAGACCGGTCGCTAAAAATTGACTGTGCGCCGGCCGCGGTGGTCGAGGAGACTGAGGCGCTTCAATCAGGGTCTGCACGTCCACTACGGTCGGGGTTCGAATCCCCCCTCGGGCATGGATATTTGTGCCGTCTTTAGTATAAGGTAGTTCATAAGTAGTTTGTAAGTTTAGGGACTGATGACCTCGTAGGTAAGTCCCATAAGCTTAACAAACATTTGAACATTTGAATTGACAGTGTTTCCCTTGATTGTGCGCACGTCAGTAACGTTGGACAGGCGACTTCATTTGCTCGGAGATAAGGTAGGTATATCAAATACTTGTACTGTCAGTGACTATAGTTGATTCCATTGCATAGTGTCTCCACAGCAGTGTTGCCACTATCGATGTTCCAACTCTCGTACATACCATAAAGTTCATGCAAAGAGAGAGAGAAATCAGGAAAGGTAGTAGCGGACATTGAACTACATTCCATACAGGACGGTGACCAGTGCGCAACTCAGCAGTTAAGAAGCACACAGCCAAAGGGTCGTCGGCCAACAACTCACATACTGAAATAACGCCACACTTCACCAGACGTGACCACGGTACATCGACGTGAGTCCAACTTCCTTAATTTTCCTCAGCAGCGTGAATAATTGGTTCAAAGAGCGAAAGATTAGCCAACTTTCCAGAAGTTTCAGAACTTGAGCAGGACAACCAAATATATACGGAGAAAATTTACTCGTTCAGTCATGCAGTCAATCAGTTAACGGTCAGCCAGTGATTCATTTGGTCCGTCACACAATTGCCATGGTTGGAATCTGTCCGACATGACAGGACCGCGTACGGTTGCTGTCATGCAATACGGCCAGCCCCCAGGGGACTCACGGTTGTTTCGTGAGTACGTGCGTGGCGAGCATGGGGCCGCGAGCTAATGCAGTCTTCCTTCCTTTTTCACTTCCAGGACTGCATTTCCTTTCCTCTCCCCTCCTTTCCTATCCTCACTCCTTCCCCTCCCCACTGATAACCTCCCCCTACTGATAACCTCAGTAGTTTAGTCCCGCTATCCCAAACAAACGACCCAACCCACACCACTACGGCCAGAAGAAGAGTGCCAAAGACGCGGAGGATGCAGCCTTATCTTAGAAGTCACCTGTGAACTAAAAGACGGAGGTACAGAAGGCGCCGGCCGCGGGGACTGAGGCGCTCCAGTCACGGTCTGCACGGCCACTTCGGTCGGGGGTTCGAATCCCCCCTCGGGCATGGATATTTGTGCCGTCCTTAGTATGAGGTTTTTCTTAAGTAGTTTGTAGGTTTAGGGACTGATGACCCCGTAGTTAAGTCCCATAAACTTAAAAAACATATGAACATTTTTTTTTTTTTTTTCGCAGAAGGCGAGGACGCTGTGTCTGGAGATCGCCGATTCGACCAACAGACACCTGCCGCCGCCCCGCCCCGCTGTTTCATGCACGTGACAGTGGCTCTCTGTACTCATAAAGAAGGGAATCACACGGACACCGAAGTGTTGCTGCGACGGTAATCGGGATGCTCTCCACGATGACTAAAAAAAAAAAAAAAAAAAAAAAAAAAAAAACACCAACCAGTTGCTTGTCGGTGTGAAGGGCTGACAGGCGAGATACGTAGACATCGTACTGGCAACATACGTAGCGAAATCGGAGCCGACACCCTTCCCACGACCACGGAGTAAATATGTGGGCCAATAGACAACAGAACCGCTTTGGAACTTGTAGACAATGAAAATGCAAATGGAATTGTTGCTTATGCCGATGACCTTTTGGTAGTTTTGTCAGCAAACTCGAGGGTCAAATTTGAAGAAAGGACATAATATATTATTTCTTACGGATACCTGGTGAGTGCCGGCGGTTTGCGGCGCGCCAGTCACAGTCTGCACGGCCGCTACGGTCGGGGGTTCGAATCCTCCCTCGGGCATGGATGTTTGTGTCGTCTTTCGTATAAGGTAGTTCATAAGTAGTTTGTAAGTTTATGGACTGATGATCCCGCAGTTAACTCCCTTAAGCTTAACAAACATTTGAACATTTCATTTGATTCCTGGCGTGTCCGAAATAAAATGTGAATTGTCTCATTTTACATCCTGCTGAAGCGCAGTCTCTGTAGAAATCCTTCCATCAATCTAGGAATAACTAATATAATAGGAATTAAGTGGCAAGGTATTTGGGGGTTATGTCCGATGAAAAGCTTTCATTTAAGGAGAACATACAAATCGCTGCAGACAAAGCCGAGAATACAGAAAATAGCAAGAATACTATTGAAACTTCCTGGCAAATTAAAATTGTATTCCGGAACCGGGACTCGAACTGGGACCTTTGCCTTTCGCGGGCAAGCGCACTAACCGACTGTGCTATCCAGACACGACTCACGACGCCGCCTCACAACTTTACTTCCGCCAGTACCTCGCCTCCTACTTTCCAAACTTCACAGCTTTCCTGCGAACCATGCAAGACTAGCACTCCTGGAAGAAAGGATATGGCGGAGACATGGCTTAGCCGCTGCAGAGTGAAAATTTCATTCTGGAAACATCCCTTAGGTTGTGGCTAAGTCATGTCTCCACCATATCCTTTCATCCAAGAGTGCTAGTCTTGCATGGTACGCAGGAGAGCGTCTGCGAAGTTTGGAAAGTAGGAGGCGAGGTACTGGCGGAAGTAAACTTGTGAGGCGGCATCTTGAGTCGTCGGGATAGCACAGTCGGTTAGTGCGCTTGCCCTCGAAAGGCAAAGATCCCAGGTTCGAGTTCCGGTTCCGGCACACAATTTTAATCTGCCAGGAAGTATCATATCAGCGCACACTCCGCTGCAGAGTGAAAGTTTCTTTCAAGAATACTATTGACTATGGACTGCCACTGTCCTTTATAAGAACTTATCATTGTGTAGTCTTGAAGGAATTGCGTGTTTTGTAGCCGGTTCTAGGGCGCAGAAACTTGAACTAGTCACAAAACGACAAATAGTAAAACGCAGAAGCGAGGAGGACTCCTTCGTCTGTCAGGTGTCTTTGGTCTGTATCGATTGATACTCTGTGTGTTGTCCTAGGAATTTACCCAACAAATTAAAGATACCGTACCGCAATGTATTGGCTAAGGAACGGATTAAACGGTATGTACTAATCGGAATAACAGGGAAAGGGATTGCAGTTAAACATCATCTAAGAATGGCAGAAAGAATGGAATAAAAGCAACAAGGGTCGTAGAGTCTATGAACTCTTCGCAGATATACCAGAAAGACTATCGCTCCAATACACTAATCCCAGTCGGAAATGATCCCTTTCATCACGGGCCATAGACCATATCCTACACAATTACAAAGGATTAGTCATAGGAATATTCAGGTATCACAGTGCAGGAATCTAGAAAGGGATCGCAGTAACATCTAAAACTCTCTTAGAGACAAAACCTCATGGAATGAGCTACACATAACAGCAGACAAAATTTTGAGGGAACTACAAGAGGAATATAACAGGGAAAGACCCATGAGATACGTCAATAGCAAAATGCACGCACATACAACAGCGACGATGACACGGGTAGCAGTAGATCAGGAAGTGAAAGAGAAAGTAGTAGTGATATAACTTCAGATTATCACATCGACGAAATGTGACTGGAATGATGAGACATGAACGCAATTAGTACTATATGTTATGTACTACATATTATGCGTTATGTACTATATACACTGCATATTCCACATGTTACAAGAAATTGTATAACTGAATCACAATTTCATAAAATGCATTTTTATAAAAACCATCAGCTGTTTATTAAAAACCCTATTCATCTACTAGTTTCGGTCATGGACCATCTTCAAGGATAAACTATACGAAAAATACAAAATAAACGTAATTGATGTGCACAAACACAGAGAGGACATAATCAGGGAATTACATATAGAGAGACTGAAAATAGAGAATCATGTCAATTTAACATATAGTTAAAATACTTACAAGGTGTTAACAGAGAATGGTAAAATACATCAAATAAAATAATACAACTGAGATAAACAGGAGTCAGTACAACTAAAAGTGTAAAAAATTACTATGGTCATCTTAGATAAAATCTATCAGTCAAACATGACATAAAAGGTGAGAACGATCTATGAATAAAAGTGGAGGGAGTGGCTTGTGCTAATTGCATGAGTCAGAGACGATAAAACATATGTTATCGATAATAGTAGAACCATTCAGGGATGTACACTATCTTCGGATGAACATCTTTGGATACATGTGTAAACAAAGTTACAAAGTTTAGTCATCATCAAATTACGACGAAATTTGTGTATACAAAGGTTAACAATAACAAATAAAGTGTGGTTTACTACACTAGTAGATGAATAGGGTTTTTAATAAACAGCTGATGGCTTTTATAAAAATGCATTTTATGAAATATATCACGGCTGTTGACTCTCGCCTCACCAAAGCATTCTGAATCACAATTATTTGCACAAATACATTTCAGAGTTTTTTCTGTGTACATCAGTCTAAATAATTACAAATAATATTACATAACCTGCAATGGAAGTACATAATAGAGTATAATCTGCACTGTATTTCAAAAATGACTAATTAATTACCTTGTAGATGCTAAAGTTCAATGAATCCTTATACTGTTTACAGAACATTGATTATCAAAATAAATACATACACCAAAACTATGGCTCTGTTAACTTTTCACAAATAATGCTGTTGAATTTATATTAGAAAGCTCAGTCAAAGGCCACCATTTTGTTTTGTATTGTTTCTGCTTTCTCGGAAAAATCAATCGGCAGCTAAAAATTTGACAGTTATTATTTTATGGCAGAAAATTTGCTACATTTTCTTCTATAGCTTGGCGAAAGCCTAACCTACACTTGTTTAGCCGTTTTCGTAGGTTATCGATGGCATTTGTAAACTTCCTCTCGCTGTGCAGTAGAACGACGAATATATTCATCATTTTTGTCAATTTCAAAATGACGATTCTTCCACGATTATCTTGGGAGTTACATTGTTCCTTACTGACCGCAGCTTGCTGACCAGTGATTCAATGAAGTCACTGGAATCGTTGCATCTAGATGCAAGGGAGGGATTCTGTTGATCATTCTTCGGTTGCTCCTTATCTTCGCGAGTTTGGTTTCTATTACGTGATATGGAACGTTGATTCTAGCTTGAGGAAATAAAATATGTATTTTGGTACCCTAATATGTTTTACAATATTTGCTCCTTCTTATGTGGGTTTACTTAGTTTCTTAATATTATATTGGTTATTATGCGGTTGGTTGGTTGAATTTAAGTATGTCTGTACGTAATATTTTTTCTTCTTTTTTCCCCAGATTTCACATTTTCATGCTTCTGCAGGGTGTTTGAGCCGTACTAGTGACTCACAGTATCTCCGAAATATATTTGGATACTATAACAAAAACATTTTTTTCAGTGATTCAGTTATTCATATCTGCCATCAGCTGACGAATAAACTTAACAGCACCTGACAAATTTTATAAATTATACATGAATCTACAGCAGTCCCACACGGCGACTCTGAGATAAAGTAGCAAAACAACCCAAGCTTTGTACATTCTCTAACGTATTGTGAACTGCTTTCTCCTCAGTTATGGTTATTTGGGAATTATGTTAGAACACTACCACAGCAAACGGCTTGATTTCGCTTCAGGATTCAGATACGAAGCGGATACATTTTTCAGGAATGTATGCTGGTCCTCCTTTGTTTCCTTTCACTATTGGATATATTGATTGCAATGGATTGGGGATTCAAATCTACAGTTTCAGTGAATACGTACATATTTGTTCTAATACTCGTCTTTGTATTGTCATGATCCTATGTGGGATATAAACTTCAGGTTAGGTTTTAGGTATTTAATGTATGCCAGAGAACATTAGCCTATTGAGAACAGTTCATTGCTAGAAAATTGTTGTGGTCTATATAAAATATCACATATTTTTGGAAACATTTTTGTTCCATTTATGGGAAACAGCACTCTTAATTTAAATTTGTATATAAACAACAGTCTGGAATGCAATTTTTTGCCGACAAGTTCCGGTTTTATTTAAACCATCCTCCGGAAATTAAGCTCCACAACACCAATGGAGCTTAATTTCCTGAGGATGGTTTAAATAAAACCGAAACTAGACGGAAGAACTTGCACTCTAGACTGTTGTTTATATACAAACCTATATAAAATAGCAATCGTTTTACTGTTTGTTGCGATGAAGGACTAACAAGAGCTTGTTATTAACGTCAAAGAAATTCTTTAGTGCTAGACACAACATTATTAGATGTAAAAATGCGCAAAATCACAAAAGAAGAATTAAACATATGGAAACGAAGGACACCTTCTTTCCCTTAAAAATGAACATTTCACGCTTAAATGTAGTCATAATATAGATCCTCTTTTGCAGAACTACTTCTGCTGTCGGCTAAGATTATTTTAAAAACAGAAGAGAAGCCTGTTGCAATGAAGCATTTATAGTGATGAGAACGTGAATTGAAATTAAGGGTGCCAAACGCTTATTTGCAGATATATTTGGGAATATACTGCTAAATCATTAAATGACGAACTGAACACATTATCACCATAATAAGTAGACAAACAACTAATTTATTTTACGGTAAAGAAATCATGATTATTTTGGATAGTAACCGAGAGCAATAATTCACCTTAGAGTATGAAATATGACAGTAACATTCCAACTTTACTGTCGGCTGAACGGGCCGTATACTTTGAATGCCGTAATAAAAGTTATGAGAAGACAATTAACACACTGAAGACATTAATAAGTTTCCATTAATAGTCTCTTGCCGCTGTGATGTTCGCTCCGCCCTTTTCCTTTAC
Source organism: Locusta migratoria (assembly GCA_026315105.1). Taxonomy (NCBI): domain Eukaryota; kingdom Metazoa; phylum Arthropoda; class Insecta; order Orthoptera; family Acrididae; genus Locusta; species Locusta migratoria. Next base: position 361,010,318 of record CM048745.1, on the reverse strand, counting down.
GAGCAGTCGTAAATGCGTTTAGTTCCAGCAAACAGTACATTACATGTCAGGGTAAGTTGAAAATTATTACAGAAGAGATACCAGATTCGTATACAGTTGGAAATGATGCTTCTGAATCGTTAATGCTTGGAAGTATTGTTTCGCAATAAACCGACTGAGAAACAGAACACAAATAAAATGCGCAATAAAGAAGGAATATGAGCTACTCTGCTGAATAGGTAATCAGAATTGCCCTCTGCTCTTAATGAAGCCCACTGATTGACCATTGGAAGAGGCAACAGGACAAGGAAGGACAATGACGTCCCGCATATCTGTATTCTGTATGAGATAATACAACGCGGCCATCAGGTATCTTACATTAAGACTATGCAGCTCTGTTCTAAGAATGATTTTTCTTTACCATCTTGTGATGGTGCAAAACATGTAGCTTCCGTGCTTGCTGTGTTAGATGTGTGGTTAAATCCGTACTCACTTCCGTGAGTTTTTGCCTTTATTTTCATTCTATATTATTAATTATTTTAGATAATAAAAAGCAAAAACTCACGAAAGATGGCACAATAAGTGTCGAAACATATTTGGGTGTTAAAACAAAACAAGTGTCTTGCATCAGGCGGATTTAACCACAAATCCACGATTTTTAATTCAATTTATTATTTCAGTGGTACCTTGAGAAACCGACAAACGGCGGGTTCGTCTGCGAATAGCTAATTTAAGCGAATACGAGAAATAAGGGTTGCCGTAATTATTTCACATTCCGATTTACAATATTCGGTATGTAAGCATCAGGCACATAGGTTTGGGCCGTTCTTTGGTGGCCAAGATGCGGGGTATCGCTGTTCGAGGCCCCGTCCAGTACATACTTTCAAATGTCGCCTCTGAACGTACTTCAACAACTTTCAACAGTCAAACTATTTCATCACAACAAGCCTATTATAGCGATCAATAGCACCTGTTCTACCAGGTATGTCCGAAAGAACAGACATCGCACATATAATTTTGTTGAGGAGCAATTACAATATGTTTTGCCAAAATCATTCGACCCCTTGCAGGAACACTTAGGCCTATAGAAACAGGCAAGAGAGACAATGGCAATTTACCGTAGGTTGAGAACCTGGACCAGGGCAGGAAGCGGTAAGCACACTACAACTCGGCAACTTTTAACGAGCAAGAGAAGGGTATTTCAAAAGCGTCAGTTAATTCCTCACTCGAATTCAACAACTATGCACCCAGGTAGCAGCGAAAAATAAGATACATATGAATATCGATGTGGGAGGATGAAGAATAATCATACACAGTCACTTATGAAATAATAATAGTAAATATATTATTATTTCTCATCGGTGTTTTCTGTGGGTATGCCATATCTCCGGTATTACTTACCCAAAATTAATGATTGAGGTATCATTTTCAAGGTCACGTTCTCCACTAATGACAAAAATACACAGATAATTGAAAGTTATTGTTTTCACAAAAGAAAACTTTTTTTAAATTGTACTATTCGTACAATCTAAGTTGATACTCGGCGAACGATCGGAAGTGGGACATGTCTTTACGGTTGCTCCCATCAGATATCGCGCCGAGTATTTACTTAATATGTGCACCGATATAAAAACAATGTAGAAGCTGCCATCTATTGACAATCTGTGTAACCAACATGAACGACAACTCATTCAGTTGCTTAGATACTTTATGCAAGCCAAAGACATTCTTTGGTGCAAACATAGTTTATCACAGGATTTAGTTTACAAACGTCGATGTAACGACGAAAAATACACACATAATTTAACTAACAGTCACGACAGCTCATGCAGTTCTTTAGATTTTTTTACGTGAGTATAGTTTATCACGATATTTCTGTTTGATGCGTCGATGCACAACAGCTGTTGGAATTGGTCACTTTGTTCCAGCAACCCCGGTGTTCTGCTTCTTCGCGAGTTCGCTCATTCAGTGATATTTATGTTTGTGCTAAAGACACAAACAGCTGAAAAGTAAACGATCACATTACGACTACTAATATTGTTTTCAAGAATGTTTTATGAACAAAAATTAAATTAAATTGACTAGATTCAATATCAGATTTTTTATGTTACACAATTAATTATACTGTATTTAATTATATAAATTTTATTACAATGAGGCTAATATTAGGGTCTACTATTGTAAGTTTATTATCTTTTATACATATGTAGTTGCATCTGCCTTTTCTCCATTACTTCTTACTTATCTCTGACTGATCAGGATAGTGTGCGAATTATTCGCATGGGTCAACTAGTATTAAGTAAATATAAAAACGGAAATTTGAATTTGTGGTGGCATACTGTCTCAGTATGAAATTAATCAAAAGTAGTGATACCAGCAGATAGGAAGAAAATTTTAAAACTACCCAATATTTAACACTGGACATAATGCAGCTGTACGTATCTGCACTATGTAAGTTCATATGTTCTTATACTTCGGACTAGTTGTTACGGTATATTTTTGAAGATACTCCGCTGCAGAGTGAAAGTTTCTTTCAAGAATACTATTGACTATGGACTGCCACTGTCCTTTATAAGAACTTATCATTGTGTAGTCTTGAAGGAATTGCGTGTTTTGTAGCCGGTTCTAGGGCGCAGAAACTTGAACTAGTCACAAAACGACAAATAGTAAAACGCAGAAGCGAGGAGGACTCCTTCGTCTGTCAGGTGTCTTTGGTCTGTATCGATTGATACTCTGTGTGTTGTCCTAGGAATTTACCCAACAAATTAAAGATACCGTACCGCAATGTATTGGCTAAGGAACGGATTAAACGGTATGTACTAATCGGAATAACAGGGAAAGGGATTGCAGTTAAACATCATCTAAGAATGGCAGAAAGAATGGAATAAAAGCAACAAGGGTCGTAGAGTCTATGAACTCTTCGCAGATATACCAGAAAGACTATCGCTCCAATACACTAATCCCAGTCGGAAATGATCCCTTTCATCACGGGCCATAGACCATATCCTACACAATTACAAAGGATTAGTCATAGGAATATTCAGGTATCACAGTGCAGGAATCTAGAAAGGGATCGCAGTAACATCTAAAACTCTCTTAGAGACAAAACCTCATGGAATGAGCTACACATAACAGCAGACAAAATTTTGAGGGAACTACAAGAGGAATATAACAGGGAAAGACCCATGAGATACGTCAATAGCAAAATGCACGCACATACAACAGCGACGATGACACGGGTAGCAGTAGATCAGGAAGTGAAAGAGAAAGTAGTAGTGATATAACTTCAGATTATCACATCGACGAAATGTGACTGGAATGATGAGACATGAACGCAATTAGTACTATATGTTATGTACTACATATTATGCGTTATGTACTATATACACTGCATATTCCACATGTTACAAGAAATTGTATAACTGAATCACAATTTCATAAAATGCATTTTTATAAAAACCATCAGCTGTTTATTAAAAACCCTATTCATCTACTAGTTTCGGTCATGGACCATCTTCAAGGATAAACTATACGAAAAATACAAAATAAACGTAATTGATGTGCACAAACACAGAGAGGACATAATCAGGGAATTACATATAGAGAGACTGAAAATAGAGAATCATGTCAATTTAACATATAGTTAAAATACTTACAAGGTGTTAACAGAGAATGGTAAAATACATCAAATAAAATAATACAACTGAGATAAACAGGAGTCAGTACAACTAAAAGTGTAAAAAATTACTATGGTCATCTTAGATAAAATCTATCAGTCAAACATGACATAAAAGGTGAGAACGGTCTATGAATAAAAGTGGAGGGAGTGGCTTGTGCTAATTGCATGAGTCAGAGACGATAAAACATATGTTATCGATAATAGTAGAACCATTCAGGGATGTACACTATCTTCGGATGAACATCTTTGGATACATGTGTAAACAAAGTTACAAAGTTTAGTCATCATCAAATTACGACGAAATTTGTGTATACAAAGGTTAACAATAACAAATAAAGTGTGGTTTACTACACTAGTAGATGAATAGGGTTTTTAATAAACAGCTGATGGCTTTTATAAAAATGCATTTTATGAAATATATCACGGCTGTTGACTCTCGCCTCACCAAAGCATTCTGAATCACAATTATTTGCACAAATACATTTCAGAGTTTTTTCTGTGTACATCAGTCTAAATAATTACAAATAATATTACATAACCTGCAATGGAAGTACATAATAGAGTATAATCTGCACTGTATTTCAAAAATGACTAATTAATTACCTTGTAGATGCTAAAGTTCAATGAATCCTTATACTGTTTACAGAACATTGATTATCAAAATAAATACATACACCAAAACTATGGCTCTGTTAACTTTTCACAAATAATGCTGTTGAATTTATATTAGAAAGCTCAGTCAAAGGCCACCATTTTGTTTTGTATTGTTTCTGCTTTCTCGGAAAAATCAATCGGCAGCTAAAAATTTGACAGTTATTATTTTATGGCAGAAAATTTGCTACATTTTCTTCTATAGCTTGGCGAAAGCCTAACCTACACTTGTTTAGCCGTTTTCGTAGGTTATCGATGGCATTTGTAAACTTCCTCTCGCTGTGCAGTAGAACGACGAATATATTCATCATTTTTGTCAATTTCAAAATGACGATTCTTCCACGATTATCTTGGGAGTTACATTGTTCCTTACTGACCGCAGCTTGCTGACCAGTGATTCAATGAAGTCACTGGAATCGTTGCATCTAGATGCAAGGGAGGGATTCTGTTGATCATTCTTCGGTTGCTCCTTATCTTCGCGAGTTTGGTTTCTATTACGTGATATGGAACGTTGATTCTAGCTTGAGGAAATAAAATATGTATTTTGGTACCCTAATATGTTTTACAATATTTGCTCCTTCTTATGTGGGTTTACTTAGTTTCTTAATATTATATTGGTTATTATGCGGTTGGTTGGTTGAATTTAAGTATGTCTGTACGTAATATTTTTTCTTCTTTTTTCCCCAGATTTCACATTTTCATGCTTCTGCAGGGTGTTTGAGCCGTACTAGTGACTCACAGTATCTCCGAAATATATTTGGATACTATAACAAAAACATTTTTTTCAGTGATTCAGTTATTCATATCTGCCATCAGCTGACGAATAAACTTAACAGCACCTGACAAATTTTATAAATTATACATGAATCTACAGCAGTCCCACACGGCGACTCTGAGATAAAGTAGCAAAACAACCCAAGCTTTGTACATTCTCTAACGTATTGTGAACTGCTTTCTCCTCAGTTATGGTTATTTGGGAATTATGTTAGAACACTACCACAGCAAACGGCTTGATTTCGCTTCAGGATTCAGATACGAAGCGGATACATTTTTCAGGAATGTATGCTGGTCCTCCTTTGTTTCCTTTCACTATTGGATATATTGATTGCAATGGATTGGGGATTCAAATCTACAGTTTCAGTGAATACGTACATATTTGTTCTAATACTCGTCTTTGTATTGTCATGATCCTATGTGGGATATAAACTTCAGGTTAGGTTTTAGGTATTTAATGTATGCCAGAGAACATTAGCCTATTGAGAACAGTTCATTGCTAGAAAATTGTTGTGGTCTATATAAAATATCACATATTTTTGGAAACATTTTTGTTCCATTTATGGGAAACAGCACTCTTAATTTAAATTTGTATATAAACAACAGTCTGGAATGCAATTTTTTGCCGACAAGTTCCGGTTTTATTTAAACCATCCTCCGGAAATTAAGCTCCACAACACCAATGGAGCTTAATTTCCTGAGGATGGTTTAAATAAAACCGAAACTAGACGGAAGAACTTGCACTCTAGACTGTTGTTTATATACAAACCTATATAAAATAGCAATCGTTTTACTGTTTGTTGCGATGAAGGACTAACAAGAGCTTGTTATTAACGTCAAAGAAATTCTTTAGTGCTAGACACAACATTATTAGATGTAAAAATGCGCAAAATCACAAAAGAAGAATTAAACATATGGAAACGAAGGACACCTTCTTTCCCTTAAAAATGAACATTTCACGCTTAAATGTAGTCATAATATAGATCCTCTTTTGCAGAACTACTTCTGCTGTCGGCTAAGATTATTTTAAAAACAGAAGAGAAGCCTGTTGCAATGAAGCATTTATAGTGATGAGAACGTGAATTGAAATTAAGGGTGCCAAACGCTTATTTGCAGATATATTTGGGAATATACTGCTAAATCATTAAATGACGAACTGAACACATTATCACCATAATAAGTAGACAAACAACTAATTTATTTTACGGTAAAGAAATCATGATTATTTTGGATAGTAACCGAGAGCAATAATTCACCTTAGAGTATGAAATATGACAGTAACATTCCAACTTTACTGTCGGCTGAACGGGCCGTATACTTTGAATGCCGTAATAAAAGTTATGAGAAGACAATTAACACACTGAAGACATTAATAAGTTTCCATTAATAGTCTCTTGCCGCTGTGATGTTCGCTCCGCCCTTTTCCTTTACGAGCAGTCGTAAATGCGTTTAGTTCCAGCAAACAGTACATTACATGTCAGGGTAAGTTGAAAATTATTACAGAAGAGATACCAGATTCGTATACAGTTGGAAATGATGCTTCTGAATCGTTAATGCTTGGAAGTATTGTTTCGCAATAAACCGACTGAGAAACAGAACACAAATAAAATGCGCAATAAAGAAGGAATATGAGCTACTCTGCTGAATAGGTAATCAGAATTGCCCTCTGCTCTTAATGAAGCCCACTGATTGTCCATTGGAAGAGGCAACAGGACAAGGAAGGACAATGACGTCCCGCATATCTGTATTCTGTATGAGATAATACAACGCGGCCATCAGGTATCTTACATTAAGACTATGCAGCTCTGTTCTAAGAATGATTTTTCTTTACCATCTTGTGATGGTGCAAAACATGTAGCTTCCGTGCTTGCTGTGTTAGATGTGTGGTTAAATCCGTACTCACTTCCGTGAGTTTTTGCCTTTATTTTCATTCTATATTATTAATTATTTTAGATAATAAAAAGCAAAAACTCACGAAAGATGGCACAATAAGTGTCGAAACATATTTGGGTGTTAAAACAAAACAAGTGTCTTGCATCAGGCGGATTTAACCACAAATCCACGATTTTTAATTCAATTTATTATTTCAGTGGTACCTTGAGAAACCGACAAACGGCGGGTTCGTCTGCGAATAGCTAATTTAAGCGAATACGAGAAATAAGGGTTGCCGTAATTATTTCACATTCCGATTTACAATATTCGGTATGTAAGCATCAGGCACATAGGTTTGGGCCGTTCTTTGGTGGCCAAGATGCGGGGTATCGCTGTTCGAGGCCCCGTCCAGTACATACTTTCAAATGTCGCCTCTGAACGTACTTCAACAACTTTCAACAGTCAAACTATTTCATCACAACAAGCCTATTATAGCGATCAATAGCACCTGTTCTACCAGGTATGTCCGAAAGAACAGACATCGCACATATAATTTTGTTGAGGAGCAATTACAATATGTTTTGCCAAAATCATTCGACCCCTTGCAGGAACACTTAGGCCTATAGAAACAGGCAAGAGAGACAATGGCAATTTACCGTAGGTTGAGAACCTGGACCAGGGCAGGAAGCGGTAAGCACACTACAACTCGGCAACTTTTAACGAGCAAGAGAAGGGTATTTCAAAAGCGTCAGTTAATTCCTCACTCGAATTCAACAACTATGCACCCAGGTAGCAGCGAAAAATAAGATACATATGAATATCGATGTGGGAGGATGAAGAATAATCATACACAGTCACTTATGAAATAATAATAGTAAATATATTATTATTTCTCATCGGTGTTTTCTGTGGGTATGCCATATCTCCGGTATTACTTACCCAAAATTAATGATTGAGGTATCATTTTCAAGGTCACGTTCTCCACTAATGACAAAAATACACAGATAATTGAAAGTTATTGTTTTCACAAAAGAAAACTTTTTTTAAATTGTACTATTCGTACAATCTAAGTTGATACTCGGCGAACGATCGGAAGTGGGACATGTCTTTACGGTTGCTCCCATCAGATATCGCGCCGAGTATTTACTTAATATGTGCACCGATATAAAAACAATGTAGAAGCTGCCATCTATTGACAATCTGTGTAACCAACATGAACGACAACTCATTCAGTTGCTTAGATACTTTATGCAAGCCAAAGACATTCTTTGGTGCAAACATAGTTTATCACAGGATTTAGTTTACAAACGTCGATGTAACGACGAAAAATACACACATAATTTAACTAACAGTCACGACAGCTCATGCAGTTCTTTAGATTTTTTTACGTGAGTATAGTTTATCACGATATTTCTGTTTGATGCGTCGATGCACAACAGCTGTTGGAATTGGTCACTTTGTTCCAGCAACCCCGGTGTTCTGCTTCTTCGCGAGTTCGCTCATTCAGTGATATTTATGTTTGTGCTAAAGACACAAACAGCTGAAAAGTAAACGATCACATTACGACTACTAATATTGTTTTCAAGAATGTTTTATGAACAAAAATTAAATTAAATTGACTAGATTCAATATCAGATTTTTTATGTTACACAATTAATTATACTGTATTTAATTATATAAATTTTATTACAATGAGGCTAATATTAGGGTCTACTATTGTAAGTTTATTATCTTTTATACATATGTAGTTGCATCTGCCTTTTCTCCATTACTTCTTACTTATCTCTGACTGATCAGGATAGTGTGCGAATTATTCGCATGGGTCAACTAGTATTAAGTAAATATAAAAACGGAAATTTGAATTTGTGGTGGCATACTGTCTCAGTATGAAATTAATCAAAAGTAGTGATACCAGCAGATAGGAAGAAAATTTTAAAACTACCCAATATTTAACACTGGACATAATGCAGCTGTACGTATCTGCACTATGTAAGTTCATATGTTCTTATACTTCGGACTAGTTGTTACGGTATATTTTTGAAGATATATTTTGATTAGTCTTCATTAGATAAATTTATTGTCGTACTAGAAGCCACGGTATAAGTGGAGCAACGGTAGTCTTTAGTGGATCTTTCCATAATAACTTGAATCTTCATGAAACGTTCCAGCATATCAAAATAACTGGGCAACGTTAATCAAACAGTTAACTTCGTTAAACTGTAATTCGTTTTAAAAGAACTGAACAGCTCTACACTTTCAACAATTATTTTCTAAGGACAGAAGTTAAAGTTAATCGATAACTCATTACAGTAAAGTTTGAATTGACAGAGTAGGGAAATGAATAAGTGAATCAAACATTTTCATGTAGTTTACATATGTTTTCTTCTTTGTGGTGTGGGTAATTTAATTAGAATATTGAAAATAAACAAAAAAGCAGTTTAAACTTTTAATTTCACAATTATTTAACCTATAAGCGCACAAATTAAAAATTTTAAGGACATCTGTAAAACGTCTAAAATAACATAGAGTTAAGTTTAAAGTGATTCCCTCTGACAGAAATAAAAATAATCACTGTCCTATAAATAGGACGCTGGGCGCTTGTAGTGTCCTCTAACGAAATTAACGTATCTTCAGCATTCTTTCTTTTTTATACTTTTTATTCAACTTGATTTTCAGGAGATTATTTAGAAATAAAAAAAAAAATAAAAAAAAATGTAAAACTGGTAAGATTTATTTAAACGCTAAATTTACAAAGTATATTCAATTCTCTTGAAAGATTGGAAAACAATTTATGAAAATTTTTTATCAGCCTCTAAATGGAGTCAGTCTAGCCATACACTGATGAACTAGGGTGATTGTGATTATTTACCGAAGTAAGTGATTACCATCTACTGGCCAAATTAGTTACACGTATTACTTACGAAATTTTGGAAAACGAGGAGTACATAAAATTAAATCATATTTAATACAAAGTGTTAGTCGCTTCCCTGAACAGTTTGGTAATTGACATCTTACTTGTTTTTCTCTGTTTTCCTTTTTTTCATTAATCTGTCCCCTCCCATCCAACCACACAGTATCCAAAATTTTCTTCCTAGAGGTCTGCAATGGTACTGGTCTGACACTACTTCGTGCAATCTTGCATTCTTCCCGATTTTCAGATACGAGGTGGCAGTGTATCTTCGAATATGATTTATGATTTTGGCCTCGGTTTGGCATTTGTGGCTTGTTTTCCCACTGTTTTGCATACTTTTAATTTTCTTCTGCAATATTATTTACCAACTTGGAGGTGATAAAGGCCTCAAAAATTTCCTGTTGCATAACACCTTGTAGAGCGTTTACAATATGTTCGTGGTTAATTTGTGCAAGACTACTTACATTTCCAAAAATGTAATTGGGATTTGTCTTCTACCATACAGCCGTTGATTCACTATTTTTATTTTTAGAAGAAAGAATTCGGCGGTTTTGCCTGAACTTAAATTTCTTTGGCGCTGGATGAAGATGTCTTATAATAGCTTGAAACATTGTCGTCCTCTAGCAAGTTGATTTCTACTGTCCCTAGAATATCCTGCACCGTAGGACACCCTGTTTCACCGAATTTCCGGTCATTCGCGATTTCATCAACATTTGTGGTAGTAAAACCATGTCAGCCTCTATCTTCCCAGAAAACTAGTATTCTATAGCCTCCTCGGCCAATTTCAATGTTTTATGCCGAGACATATTTGAATTCCTGCAATGAAAGGAAAATGGACACCGTTTTCAACTCACATGTTTTAGTACATAACCATTGATCTTCATCAGGTATTTTATACAGCTGGCACAAATAGATTTTCAACGTTCAAATACCATCCAGTCTAATTTACTTTAACTTCTTGTAAGACTTTTTGCAAAACAAAGAACAAATTGCGTGCACACGGGAAAATTCCCTAATAGTGACACTGAGCCATATAAACACACACCTAGAAACTTTGTCTTAAAATAGACTATAATTATAAGTGAAAGTGTGGAGTCAAAAATGAATACAGTGGGAAATTATACGGTGTTCCCTGTTACATGATTCAACAATCAAAACAACTGTTCTATAAATAGGACGCTGGGCGCTAATGGGTTAATTTTCAGTAGTGTATCACGGGTGAATCTAACTACACGGGTATCAAATATTATCTGAACATCAACACGCAGTAGATTTCCGTTGTGAGGGAGGTCAATTATTTGATTACAAAGTGTCTCATTCCACCGAAAAATACGTTGTGCTGTAGCACTGTAACGTATAGTATATAAATCATAATACGTAACTAAAATTGCCGGCCGCGGTGGCCGAGGGGACTAAGGCGCTCCAGTCATGGTCTGCACGGCCACTACGGTCGGGGATTCGACTCCCCCCTCGGGCATGGATATTTGTGCCGTCCTAGTTCGTAAGTAGTTCATAAGTGGTTTGTAAGGTTAGGGACTGATGACCCCGTAGTTAAGTCCCATACACTATACAAACATTTGAACATTTTTTGTAACTAAAATTGAAGTAATAAGTTAGATGCAACAGTGGAATTATAAGTTCTACAGTTAGAATCCGAATCCGTGTTTTAGATTCCACGATCAGTCCACCAAGGAATATACTATTTAACGCGAACTTTGTAAATAATGAACAATGCCCAGTCAACAGCTACTTATTCTCACTCTCTTTCTATCGTTTACAACAATATCGCGCAAGCCGGCATACCCACACAGATGGTAGAAGATGCGAGCTTCTCAGAACTTGAGCCATCATCTTAAGACAAACAGTACGTACATTATTAATGTTTTACGAATTCGAAGAAAGAAGAAGAAAATTTAAGAGTCATTTATGGTTTTAAAATTAACTTAAATGTTAATCTGCTACTCTACAATTTACCTGCGCTAGTTAAGAATAAATTGACACTCTTGTGCCCAGCAATGCCATAAACAACCACTTATGCAACAGAGGACTGCATACTTCCAAAAGACAATGTGTCCAATCAATAAGCTGATATTTCCATACATATTGATGAAGTAACATGACTTCCTTATGCATAACAATTAGAGGTATAAATCGTGAACGAGTTATTTTGTTGTATTGGGAAATGAATTAAGAACATCTTTGTGCTCTAAGGCGCCTTTCTGGAGATCGAATGGCTATTCTCTGTCCGATGTTCGAGCCCTTCCTCGGGCAGAGGTGCGAATGTTGTCCTTAGCTTATGTTAATTCAATTATTTTGTATGAATAGGTACTGATGAACAGTAGTTTAGTCCCACACATTTACAAACATTCTATTTAACAACACCTTACCATATCCAATATCTGCGGGCATTGGTTTAAAGGTACACAACCTAGTTCCCTCTAAACAACAACAACAACAACAAAAACCGCAGACAGAAACTGAAACTTGCTTACTAAGGGATGGTATTCTAAATGACAAAAATGATCGTAATTTATGTTGGGTGGCTGTCACATTTTACCTTAAACTTTGATGCATTAGCTATTTCTAGCTAATTCTCAATTAAGTGTCGTTAATCCATTTTTGGTAGGGTCACGTTAAGGTTAAATAATCTCAAAATTTTGTTTCGCGTAACTAGCACTAGTCAACTAAACGCCATTGATTAATTAGTTTCCAGTAGCCAAATACTACAAAATCGAGAATAATATGCTGTCTTCACGTATTTGTTCAGCTCCAAATAGATCTTAGTTATTTCATAAATTTAACATTTGTTTGTCCTAAGTTAGCATTTCTATTTCTCCGTGACCTTACAGTTTCGTGTCAAATTTTTTAAGATTTAATTTTATTTTAATTTATTTGAGCTGCTGTGGAAATTTTGTATTTAGCCTTCTGATCAACCCCAGTTAAAGTCTTTTGTAAGGTACTGATACGTCACCCATTTCACCATTTGCGAAGTATACATTCCCTTCCCTCGTATTTAAGATGGAGTGCTTCCTCATTTATCTATGACTTTCTGTAATTACCTTTATTCTCGAAAGCTAGAAAACTGCTGCATTTGCATTATCCTTCTGTAACAGCCTTAGATTACTTCGTTGTGAAACAACAATTACGCTTTACAGTATTCAGCAGCTACAAGAAATGAAATTGATTTCGTTATTTACGCAAATATATGTTTTTGTAAACAATCTGAAAAACCTCAAGAACTAATTGATTTATACAGTAATATTTATTGCCTATTATTGCAGTAGCCGTTTGCCTCAGGCAATAGGGAAGGTAATTGAATCAACACCTTTGCAGGCTTTCCAAGGCCCTGCCCACACAGGCGGAACGTGCTTTCCTTTTCCAAGTGACATTGCAGAGAAATGTACTGCAACACGGCAAGTGTGGGTGTTAGCGCAACATTGAGCATTAACAGCGCGCGCCTAACATCTAGTGGGGGATCGTGAGCTGGCTGGCTAAGGGGCAGTTCCCTTTAAAGCGCCAATAGCGGGGCCGGACACGTACCCCGTAGACGATTCTCGGCCGAGTGCCGGGCCGCCACCACTGGTTATTGGCGAAGGGGGGGGGGGGGGGGGGGGGGTCCCACACTGAACCCAAGTGCCAGGCGACGAGGCACTGCCAGAGCCCACCTGTTCCTTGCTGGTCTACACTACTCAAATAAGCCTTAGAAATATTTTCCGACCATCTGTAATTCAGTACCGATTACCTGAAATACTGTTTCATTTCCGAAAATGAAGAAACCTTACACGAACAAGGAATTTGATGTATGAGCCGCACAATTAGGTATCCAGGAAACGTCAGTATAACGGTAACTCTTCTCCGGTAAAGGGTGTAAACAGGCTGTGCCCTTTTTATACTACTGGGAACATAGGGTTAACGTTCTTCCCATTCTCTCGATTCCAGCTGTAATGATACACTTTTTTTTTTATCTTTGATCAGCGATGCTTATCGCCTCCGGTTCCCTCTGACTCGCAATGCAACTAATTTAATTTCTGAGGAAATGCATTCTGTAAACCATCAATTGTTTATTATTTTTCAATCTTCTACCGGTTTCGGTTATAAACCATCTTCACGGAAGAGAACTACACATACTGATCAAACAGGTGCATTGTATGCCTCCTTATGCATACTGGCATGCATGTCACACATTATTGTTGTTGTGGTCTTCAGTCCGGAGACTGGTTTGATGCAGCTCTCCACAATATCCTATCCTGAGCAAGCCTCTTCATCTCCACATAAGAACGGCAACTTACATCTGTCTCAATCTGCTTGCTGTATCCATCTCTTGGTCTTCCTCTGCGGTTTTTACCCCACACACTTCCCTCCAACGCTAAATTCACAATTCCTTGATGTCTACGAATGTGTCCTACCAATCGATCCCTTCTTTTAGTCAAGGTATGCCAGAAATTTCTTTTCTCCCCAATTCTGTTCAGTACCTCCTCGTTAGTTACGCGATCCACCCACCTAATCTTCAGCATTCTTCTGTAGCACCATATTTCAAAAGCCTCAATCCTCTTCCTTTCCGCACTGTCTCACTCCCATACAAGGCAACACTCCATACAAATGCCTTCAGAAAGGACTTCCTAAGGCTTAAATCAATATTCGATGTTAACAAATTTCTCTTTTTCAATAACGCTTTTCTACCCATTGCCATTCTGCATTTTATATCCTTTGTACTGCGACCATCAATTGTTATTTTACTGCCCAAGTAACAAAACTCATCTACCCCCTTTATTGCTTCGTTACCCAATCTAATTACTACAGCATCACCTGATTTTCTTACGCTGCACTCCATTACCCTAGTTTTGCCCTTGTTAATGTTCATTTTATATGCACATTTCAGCACACTGTCCATTCCGTTCAGTTGCTCTTCCACGTCTTTTGCTGTATCTGACAGAATTACTATGTCGTCGGTCAAACGCATTGTTTTTAATTCTTCACCCTGAACTTTAATTCCTTCTTCAAATTTATCCTTGCTTTCCTTTATAGCTTGCTCAATGTACAAATTGAATAACAATGGAGAAAGGCTACTACCCTGTCTCACTCCCTTCCCAACCACTGCATCCCTTTCATGCCCTTCAACTCTGATAACCGCTGTCTGGTTTTTGTACAAGTTGTAAATAACCTTACGCTCCCTATATTTTACTCTTGCTTGCTTCAGAACTTGAAAGAGTTTATTCCAATCAACATTGTCAAAAGCATTCTCCAAATCTACAAAAAGCTAGAAATGTAGGTTTGCGTTTTCTTAATCTATCTTCTAAGATAAGCCGTAAAGTGAGTATTGCCTTCCGTGTTCCTACTTTTCTCCTGAACCCAAACTGATCCTCCCCGAGGTCGGCTTCTACCAGCTTTTCCATCCCTCTGTATATAATTCGTGTTAATATTTTGCACACAATAAAAATAAATAAGACGTCACTAGGCGTCAAGTCTTGATTAAAAACAATCAAGACTTGACGCCTAGTGACGGCTTATTTATTTTTATTGTGTGACATGCATGCCAGTATACATAAGGAGGCATATAATGCACCTGTTTGATCAGTCTGTGTAGTTCTCTTCCGTGAAGATGGTTTATAACCGAAACCGGTAGAAGATTGAAAAATAATAAACAGCTGATGGTTTACAGAATGCATTTCCTCAAATATCTTACGGCTGATGAACCACATCTCAATAAAAATTTAATTTTTTACTTCCGAACAAGCGAGAAGACGGAACCGTGATAGTAGTTTTACTCACTCTCTTGTCTGTATCAGATATGTCAAGACGTCTTTCATACCTGTATCCATTCATGTAAGTAAGAATAATGCAAGCTGTTGCTCAAAATGTATTATTTAAATTTAAAAGCATTCCCTCTCCTTGGTTTTCATTTAAATCAAACTCCTCCAAGTCAAATATTTATTTTCTTAATGTTTTCAGCTCCTCGACGTCCGTAATAGTTTCATGTTTAGACGCCATTACAATCGCTTCGCATTTTCTGCAAAATTTCAATCACAATCCATCATCCTTATACAATACTTTGCTTGATTTTAGAACCTGCACTCATTTGTTTTGTAATTTCAGGAAGTCCGATCATTTTTTAAATTATTCTATTATTACCAGTAACTTCATGATCCACCCACGGTCACACAACAAAGAAAAGCGAAGTGAACAGTCTGAACATTGATCTCCTACGGAAAGTATCTCGAACGTTCACGTATTAAATAAGCAAAAGTTATCATTTCCAGCTTCTACAATACGAAGCGCAGGATGCAGCTAGATGCTTTCCGTAAGTCTTATAGCATGCTGTTGTTTGTATGGTGCCCGACTTTATAATGCAACCCACGGTTAATTTGCTTTAACGTTCATTTTGTGCCGTATTTTAACTAAATTATTTCAAATTAAAAAATTCAGCACCATCAATTCCTTGTCCAAACATCGAGGAATCTACATTAACTATTATGGTATCATACGAAGCAAGGCCGACGTTATACAGCCACAAAAGACCAACAGAAAACGAATACTACTGTTCTCACATCTTTAATATCATTATAGAATCTTCGGCCTCCGTATTCAATAGGAATGACTCTGCCATTTAGTTCATGCTGTATTCGAACAATACACGATTGTTATTCATACACATCTCCATTAATATATATTTTTCTAGGATATTACTCCATACATAAATTCTGTCGGCAGTCAACAGTAATTCAGACGAAAGTTACGTCATCATTAAACACTTGCAGATGCACTTCTCAATATATACAAGAGAAAAAATATCACAAGAGAAACAATATCACAAATATATGATACCGTGTTAAAAGATGTCATAAATTTAAAAATCCGTCAATGACTAAATTTTTACAAAAGTAAATTCAGTTGCAGAGTCAACACAATTATCATAATTCTATTTCACGTCAAAAATGTGTTTAAAGTTCACAAAGTCATGGAATGTAAATATTTATGATATGTATCATATTTCCGAACTATCAGTGCTGTTATTACTTGAAAACAATTAATAATTCAGGATGTAAAATACGTGACTGCTTACATGTTACGAAAATCCATATTTGTTAAAGACAGATTAAACTTTACTATTCACTACATCAGTTTCAATATACTATTTCACAAAACATCTGTTATATCAATGTAAATCATTTAATATCTTATAAATTCCATAAAACATAGTATGTAAACAAACATTACTAGATTGAATATTACAACCTGTATAAACCATCTATTTCACCTGATTAATGACTTGTTTTGTTTATAATATACACATTACTATTAAAAAGCCCACGATATACTTTATTTTTCTTATGTGATCATCTATTTGCAAACATATTGTTTTGAATGTAATTATTTCGACATAACATCAGAGATTATACTACCAATTTTGTGTATTCTATAAAAGCGCGCAGTTGTAAAGCTTAGACGGAAATAAAGCGTAGTGTTGTCTCTGTGACAATGTAGTTCTTTGGAGATGTATTGAAAATGGGAAGGCAAGATGGATGCCATGAATTGTGTAATTTCGACTACAAACAATAAATGTCTTTATGGCAATCTGAGTTAAAAAATAATTTTGAGCTGACATTCAGATTTAAAAAAACTGAAACGATTTCGTCACACCAACTACAACATCAAAGCCATCAACTCCAAGAATTTAACATAAGTAAAAATTATGCCTGACTCCACCATAGAAACATGGAGTATCCTCTATAAGGCAAATTATACAATTAATTATGTACATTATTTTACAAAGGGGTAGTTTACTTTACACCCCTTGAAATTAATACTCACCGTAGAGCAAAAGTCTGCCTCCAGCTGTCCAAATTCAGGTTATTTGTGATTTGCCAATTTCGCTCCATGAAATTTCCATGATGGCTCCTCCGAAAGAGTACGGCCGATTTCCTTCGTCAGCCTTAACAAGACATTTCACGCTTGTGCTCCATCTCTAATAACCACTTTATCGACGTGACATTAAAACATAGTCTTCCAAACTTCTTTTTGTCGAGAAACAACGTGATAAATTCTATTACTCCTCTATCTGCGAACCTGTTTCATGCATCCTTACTTTAATTGTTTATTGATAACTAGGTACGCGCAAACTGGATGATGTATTCATCCACTGAACGCGGATTTCGTCTGAGAAATGAGCAAGTTGGCTCGGGTGTTTTAGAAATCCTTCCTAACATTTCAGCAGAATCTTCTCTGTTTCAAGATAATTTAAACTGAACACACTCTCAACTGATAAATACACTTTTATTTTTTCTGCGATTCGGCTTCATGGAGTGTTTTCAGATGATCATAATTTTTCTTTCAGATCTCAGGAAATAATTTGAAAAGACTGTGCGCCATTTTTAAAAATTTCATTTCGAACGTGTCGGAAGGGCGTTCCGGCATCTACCAGAGATTCTTTTACTTTATGGACATTCAATGGACACAGTCGGCACCAGACAGCAGAAAATAAAAATCTTTGTTTCTATTTATTTACTTCGTAGCTCTTCCGGAAGTCCCATTTGCACGTGATTCCGACCGTCCAGACATATCTTCACCGCCGTTCCTCGCTAATACTTAATACTGGGCATCCATTACCCGAAAGCTACAGTGCAGTGGTTTGTGGCTGGCTGCAGTTCAAACTGTGACGTCACAGCCACGTAGCTTATCGACTTGAGTCTTTATATATCGAGCAGGAGTATGATCAAAAGTGACGTTGCAATGAGGACAGAAGATAACGGTGTTATTATGTTAAATCATATTGCTCCATTATTTTCACTCCACGGATTTTTTTCTTTTTTTTTTTTTTTTTTTTCAAAACCTATATTTGAAAACAGTATTGTATTGAAATATTTTATATTGTAAGTTTTTCAGAAAGTTTGCAAACTGAAACTTATGTCTTTTACGGTTGGGCGGTGGAGGGGGGGGGGGACGTTTATGTATCGAGAAATGCATTATGCAACATTAGAAACTAGGGAAGCATGTATAGCGTCAAGGGCTAAAACAAGACATTTGTTGTTTAAATGATTTTATAAGAAAGGATAACACACAAAACTCTGAAGTTTTGTAAAAATACAAAGGCAGTGTCCTATGGGAGAAGTATAATCTTTGAAAATGGAGAGAAACGTAAATCCGTATTGTTATACCAAAGAATGTATGATCATATTCTTCTCTTTGGTCTGTCGTCTAAATATTTTTTAGCTTTTTGGTGTGACGAGATATGTCACGGAGTGTATTATCTGTATAAAAATTAGTTTCCGAACGATTTATAACCAAAAGGTACAGTCTTAGACAAAAAAATTGATCGCCGGCCGGCCGACGCAGAATGCTAAGTCCGACGATGTGCACGATCTGGCAACACTGTAGAATGCGGTACTGTCAGGAGGAACTGTTACGTCCTTCTCGAGACGGTTCTGTGATATGTGACCGCGTGGTATCGCGGTAAGAGTCGCGTTTCCAAGCGTATAAATAAGCAGTCGCGAGATCGAATCCAACCACCAACAATTTATTTTTTTAAACCACAAATCGGCTATCTTCGTTATCAGTGTGGAAGAACCTCAAATATAACAGCGAAAAGCCCCAGAAATATTACACAAAAGAACTCGCTGCTGCATCAAAACTGAACTGTTTACTCTCGGGAGTAGTGGGCACCGGCTACGGCGACGCGCCAGCGGCCGCATCGCGGCTGCCACCTGCGGACTCAGTGACAGCGGCGCGCCGCTATGAGTTTTCTTACCGGCTGTTATATCCTTACCTCAAGTTCTGGTACTTATATTACAGTCACATATTGAATTTTTCTGACATATATGAACATGATCTAAACGTCGTAAAGTAGAATCGGTATGAAGGGTCATAGGGGTGACTATTACCACATTTTTCTTGAACGTCATCAGGCCGCTCAATCCGGATTCCTACTCACGATTGTTACTAGTAACGAGTTATGATGCTCCCATGCTGACATCTTAAAAAGAAATTAATGACTGAGTACTAAAAGATTGTTATACTCAGCAAAATGCAACCACAACGCCAGGGTGCGCCCATTTTTCGCAAACAACTGAGACACCACTTAGTCCCACTGTAAGGACAAACGACCAAAAAAATTACATCATGTGTTAGTATTACACTATAATAATTCCCGTTCATTTCACAAAGAATACATCGGATAGTGTGCTTTGGAAGTCACCCATTCTGCACCTACTCTTTCGATCATATGTCCTCAAATGTTTATCTTTCCTGCCCCTACTCGAATAACCTTCGACAAAAATTATTTCCAGACGAAAATACACGTCGAACATCTATTGGCGTCATAATTAGCTTGGAATCAGTTCGATTCTAAAGGTAGAGATATGGTAAACTACCAGAAAGTTGTCAGACTTTCGCATAATCTGATAGAATATAGCAAGTAACCACAAGAGGTTTCTTGTTGTTTTCGATGTGGATTCGTGCAACTCCTGTCACGAAAACAGCTAAAAAAATTTACTTGAATGAGACCCGAACCAGTGACCAAAGCCACCTCTCCATGGCAGACGACAACTTTACCCCAGAGCTAGCGAGGAGCTGTGCAGGCCACTTCTTTCCTACTGTCACATACATAAGTAGAAAATATAACTCGCAACGTAAGAGACTAGTTGGAATTTCGCCGTGTAAACAATTTTCTGGACCCAAAAGCATGAACAAATAGCCTTCTGTCGCCTCTCAACTGACAAACCAGTCAGATTATTCAATGGGAATTACAGGAAACATCAAGTGAATTTATGAGCATAGTTCTGTGCCAACCAGGAAGTAAGACCTCGGTACCAGCGTTGACAGACTTACACTGCGATGTTGCCAAGCTTCAGTCATACTATCAACAGGAAGAATAAGAGCCGAGGTGATTGCCAAGCGAGCTCGACAGAGACTTAGCTCGCGCCTCGCGCGCCTGGCGGGGGCCGAACACCTAAAGTATATGTCAATGAGCCCTGCTCATAAGTCCGTAACTAGCTTTAATGAGTCGATAGTTGTCACTAATAAAAATATACAGATGCACCGACCTCTAACATAGTAATAAGTGTCTCAATTATTTGCGTATTCTCTCTTAAGCGCAATGACAACAAAAGTCATTCACCAGTGCTGTTTTACATTTCTTCGAGCATTTCCATTGATTATACTGAAAAAATTAGATGATTAGATGTAAGCGTCAGTTTCCTTTACGATTATAGACTCAGAAAGTGTCTTTCTTGATATCGCTGTCAGAGGCACAAACGAACGAAGAGAGGCAAACAAACGAAGAGAAATCAAAGCAGCATTGTTTTCAAGATGTGAACATTTCTGGGAAGGCTTCGTAACATGATGTGCAAAATAAGAAGAGCTTCTGTTATCCAAACATAGAAGTAGTGACAGTAATGATAGATTAATTTATCCGTCATAATCTTCCATGTTGTATTTTACTTCTTTTTTTCAGGTTGTTTCCAATTTCTTATTTCATCCTCTTTCGATAGCTTCTAGCTTTATTACGTTCTTAATTGTGGTTAGTTCAGTTTATTTGATGATGTTCCTTTCTAAATATTTATTTTCTTCTTTGCTCATGCTATTGTTCATTTATTCTTCCAGAAGTATACGAATAATTGTTTCTTTAGCTTTTTATCATTCATTTATACATATGTGCAACAAAAGGTAACCCTCACTTAACCACTCCGACTGACATTGTTTTCCATATTTTTGTAGGTTACATTACTATGGATTTTCAAAACGTCTGTACCTTCTCTTGGACCCATTTTCTTTCTTATAATCCGTCTATTATTCTTTTTGTGTCGTCTGCACATTTGATAAGGTGTATATTTGCAACACTTTAACTAATATTTAATATTCATTCTAGTATTAGCATCACATAATCATAATGTATAAGAATTTAGCGGTCGTTACATGTAAGGACATCGATCGGAGTTATGTGCTCAGTATTGTTGCAAACACAGAATATCAAACTGTCCAGTGTTTTTTATACCTCCTAAGTAGACTGTTAGACCCGTAAATCAGTATGTGGGTTTTCCGACGAAATAGATATTGTTTTTGCGCATCTCCTATAGCATTAATGTGAGCGTTGTTCTGAGATAGAGGGAGTGGTGCTGTGGCTATGGTTTGCGGTTATCATGCGGACGTGTACAGAATATCGTTATAATATGCAATGGAAAATTATTCAGACATGTGCTTTTGTCGTAGCAGTGGCATTAATAAACAAACTTTCTTCAAACATGAATTATATTTCTGGTAGGTAGTCACAGTCTCACGTATGTGGATAACATTTGCTTGAGTATACACTGATCAGGCACTTTACCATCAAAACTATGTAGAGAGAAGAAACGTAGGCTTTTGCTGTGTAAAATTATACCACGAACAGGTACTCCACTTTACTGTGATGTTTCTTTTTGCAGGCAGGTTGAAGGTTTCACTAAAAATGTATAAAGCAGACAGCTTGCGTAAACCTAATGGAGAAAATATTTCGAGGGAAGTTTCTATAGAAATACAACATTCTGTTCTGCATCTGTTTAACGTGCCTGATTACGCACTAATGATCAGATCTGCGTGGTTAACGTCAAAATTGATCGCAGCAATAATAATTTTTAAATTATTTTTCAAAGCGATAGATTGGCTGGCCAGTGCTTACCTTTGTGCTGTACCACCAATAGTGACACAAGTGAAGAAAAAAAGAAAACATACGAAACGGTCAAGCTTTCGGAACACAGTTCCTTCTTCAGGTGGGAGAGAAGGGAAGAAAAAATGATGGGAACGGAAAGGGAAGGTTAATCACGACCTAGGTCATGAGGATGGTTTTAAGGAGTGTGGAAGTCAGAAATACTGTATTTTAGTACTGAGTCAAGTCCGAGAGAATATATAAGCAAAGAGGAAAGAGCAAGCAGTACACACACACACACACACACACACACACGCACGCACGCACGCGCGCGCGCGCGCGCGCGCACACACACACACACAGTCACACACACACACACACACACACACACACATATATATATATATATATATATATAATTATTTTTCCCGAGGACATGCAGCTCTACTGTATGAACATATGATGATGGCATCCTCTCGGGTAAAATATTCCGGAGGTAAAATAGTCCCCCATTCGGATCTCCGGGCGGGGACTACTCAGGAGGATGTGATCATCAGGAAAGACAATACTGGCATTCTACGGGTCGGAGCGTGGAATGTTAGATCCCTTAATCGAGTAGGAAAATTAGAAAATTTAAAAAGGGAAATTGATAGGTTGAAGTTAGATATAGTGGGGATTAGTGAAGTTCGGTGGCAGGATGAACAGGATTTCTGGTCAGGTGAGTACAGGATTATAAATACAAAATCAGTTGGGGGTATCACAGGAGTAGGATTGATAATGAATAAGAAAATAGGAATGCGGGTAAACTACTATGACCAGCACAGCGATCGCATTATCGTTGTCAAGATGGATACGAAGCCAACACCGACAACAGTAGTACAGGTTTATATGCCAACTAGCTCTGCCGATGATGAGGAAATCGAAGAAATATATGAGGAGCTAAAGGAAATTATTCAGACAATTAAGGGAGAGGAAAACTTAATTGTTATGGGAGACTGGAATTCGGTAGTAGGACAAGGAAGGGGAGGGAAGATAGTGGGTGAATATGGTCTGGGCAAAAGGAATGAAAGAGGAAGCCGCCTGGTAGAATTTTGCACAGAACATAATTTAGTTATAACAAACACCTGGTTTAAGAATCACAAAAGAAGGTTGTATACGTGGAAGAGACCAGGAGACACCGGGAGATACCAGATAGATTTTATAATGGTAAGACATAGATTTCGGAACCAGGTTTTGAAGTGTAGGACATACCCAGGGGCAGACATAGACTCTGACCATAACTTGTTGGTTATGAACTGTAGGCTGAAACTGAAGAAACTACAGAAAGGTAGGAAAATAAGGAGATGGGACCTGGATAAATTGAAGGAACCTGAAGTTCTTGAGAATTTCAGAGGGAGCTTCAGGCAACAATTGACAGAAACAGGGGAAAATAAAACAGTTGAGGAGGAATGGGTAAAATTAAGAGATGAAATAGTGAAGGCAGCAGAGGACAAAATAGGTAGGAAGGCAAGACCTACAAAAAATCCTTGGATATCACAGGAGATACTAAATTTAATCGATGAAAGGAGAAAATATAAAAATGCAGTAAATGAAACAGGCAAAATGGAGTACAGACGACTAAGAAATGAGATTGACAGGAAGTGCAAAGTGGCTAAGCAGGAATGGCTAGAAGGCAAATGCAAGGATGTAGAAGAATGTATAAATAGGGGAAAAATAGATACAGCCTACCGGAAAATAAAAGAAACATTTGGCGATAAGAAAAACAGCTCTATGAATATCAAGGACACTGATGGAAAACCAGTTCTTAGCAAAGAAGGGAAAGCTGAAAGGTGGAAAGAGTATATAGAGGGGCTCTACAAAGGAAATGAACTTCGAGACACTATTGTAGGAAGGGAAGAGGATGTAGATGATGATGAAATAGGAGATACTATACTGAGAGATGAATTTGACAGAGCACTGAAAGATCTAAGTCGAAACAAGGCCCCTGGAGTAGATGATATCCCGTCAGAGCTACTGAAGTCTCTGGGAGAACCAGCCATGACAAAATTGTTTCACATTGTGTGTAAGATGTATGAGACAGGTGAAGTACCCTCAGACTTTAAGAAAAATGTTATAATCCCCATTCCAAAGAAAGCGGGTGCAGACAGGTGTGAAAACTACAGAACCATCAGTTTAATAAGTCATGGTTGCAAAATATTAACACGAATTATATACAGAAGGATGGAAAAGCTGGTAGAAGCCGACCTCGGGGAAGATCAGTTTGGGTTCAGGAGAAATGTAGGAACACGAGAGGCAATACTCACTTTACGGCTTATCCTAGAAGATAGATTAAGAAAAGGCAAACCAACATTTCTAGCTTTTGTAGATTTGGAGAAGGCTTTTGACAACGTTGATTGGAATAAACTCTTCAAAGTTCTGAAGCAAGCAGGAGTAAAATATAGGGAGCGTAAGGTTATTTACAACTTGTACAAAAACCAGACAGCGGTTGTCAGAGTTGAAGGGCATGAAAGGGAGGCAGTGGTTGGAAAGGGAGTAAGACAGGGTTGTAGCCTTTCCCCAATGATGTTCAATTTGTACATTGAGCAAGCTATAAAGGAAAGCAAGGAGAAATTTGGAGAAGGAATTAAAGTTCAGGGTGAAGAATTAAAAACATTGCGTTTTGCCGACGACATAGTAATTCTGTCAGATACAGCAAAGGACCTGGAAGAGCAATTGAACGGAATGGACTGTGTGCTGAAAAGTGCATATAAGATGAACATTAACAAGAGTAAAACTAGGGTAATGGAGTGCAGTGTAAGAAAATCAGGCGATGCTGAAGGAATTAGATTAGGTAACGAAACAATAAAGGAGGTAGATGAGTTTTGTTACTTGGGCAGTAAAATAACAAATGATGGTCGCAGTACAGAGGATATAAAATGCAGAATGGCAATGGGTAGAAAGGCGTTTTTGAAAAAGAGAAATTTGTTAACATCGAATATTGATTTAAGCCTAAGGAAGGCCTTTCTGAAGGCATTTGTATGGAGTGTTGCCTTGTATGGGAGTGAAACATGGACGATAAGCAGTGTGGACAGAAAGAGGATAGAGGCTTTTGAAATGTGGTGCTACAGAAGAATGCTGAAGATTAGGTGGGTGGATTGTGTAACTAATGAGGAGGTACTGAACCGAATTGGGGAGAAAAGAAATTTCTGGCATACCTTGACTAAAAGAAGGGATAGATTGGTAGGACATATTCTTAGACATCAAGGAATTGTGAATTTAGCGTTGGAGGGAAGTGTGTGGGGTAAAAATCGCAGAGGGAGACCAAGAGACGCATATAGTAAGCAGATTCAAGTGGATGTGGGTTGTCGTTCTTATGAGGAGATGAAAAGGCTTGCTCAGGATAGAGTAGGGTGGAGAGCTGCATCAAACCAGTCTCTGGACTGAAGACCACAACAACAACAACAACAACAACAACATATATATATATATATATATATATATATATATATATATATATATATATATATATATATAATCTAATAAGATATGTGCATGTTTTCATATACCAAGTTTTTCAATATGTGTCATATATTAATTTATATAAACTTTATAATTGGAAAAAGGCTTATAGTAAAAATAGCAAAAGTAACGCATTTATAGTTTGTATATAATATATTCAAGAAATGTGTACCTAAAAATCTTCCTGGGCTAGAATGCAACGTTGAGTCAGAATTTCAAAGCAATGGGTCAAGAACTTTCGGAGATTAACAGCTATACGCCTAACATTTTTATATATAGACTTGGGGACATAAGACGGGAAGTACACCCGCCTCCTCCTTTCATCGGTGAATACCGCTGCGCATGTATTCATTCATCACTGACTCACAGTTGCCAAAACGCTTTACAGAATTAACACAATTGTCAAATCATTCAGAGACAGGAGATGGACTGTAATAAAATTGACGTTGCTTTCCGAGCCATATTCACCCAAAAATTGATTATTACTTAAATCAGATCCAGCAGTTACACTTGGATAATTCCTATACGTTTAATTTGATAGCTGAAAATGTTCGTTAGTGTGGAGCTGCCTGGAATTTATTTAGAACAAACTCAAGAATCGAGGCATGCTGAAACAAAAATTCTAATCTGTAAAGCGCTTCTCATGTTTCGCGGCAAAGCATCAGCAGCAGTTATATTGTAACCATCGCTAATGTTGTACAGTAGAATTTCTATATCAGAAAAGTAGGGATGCTTAGAGAGCGACACGGCGTCACGCTGTCTACCGGCTTTACAACATGGTAGTCCTGGTGGGCTTAATTTAACGCTGACATCGTACGTGTCGGTGGTGTTTTCTCTTCTTATGACCATCAGATCATCAAGAACATGCAGAGAATGGAACCAAGAACCCTTAACATTTGAAAGAAAACACTCGTTTGTCTGCTCCAGTCCAATATACGATACACCTGTCTTAATAGGAATAAGAAGAGACAAAGTTAAGTCGTATGGTAAATAATGAATTCTGCAAATAATTGCTTAGGCAAATTACCGTCTGCTACACAGTTGAAATGTTAGCCATTACACAAGTTTGTATGTTACAATTAAGTAATCAGTTTGCTGCATTATTTCCACTGTTAGGAAATGTATGACCCATTAGTTATTTGAATAAATACACTTCCCACTCCGAGACACAAGTATTTGACATGTTTTGGCCTTTTCACAATCAATGCCTGACGAATGAACACCGCTGGAGTGCCATTACGTTTATTGTCTGACAAACAGTTAAATATAATTCGTGTGTAATAATCAATAATCCTAGGAAATTTACCTCTTCGTCTACAACGAGCTCATCTGAAGAGTGAATTACAATGTCTCTCGTAATTTACAGCATGGAAAACCTATTTTCGTAATTCGTTGTTGTGCCATGGATGAAGATGAAGTGTAAGATGTAGTTATCATGATTGATCAAGTGGATTATAAAATGTGTATTACACGATGTCACGCAAAAACGAAGAAAGTAACACTAACCGCTACCCAAATAGGCCATGATTTCAGTCAGGACACATGACGAGACATTTCTTTACGCTAGTGGAAGGCACCACTGGGCATCGATTTCTGTTCTCTCACTTTTTTCTTTTTCTAAGGCCTGTGAGAGTTAACTGCGGGTCATCAGTCCCTAAAATTACAAACTACTTATGAACTAGCTTATACTAAAGACGGCACACACATACATGCCCGAGGGAGGATTCGAGCCCCTGACGGGGAACGGCCTCGGCTTTGTAGCATAGCGCCTCAATGTTCACTCACTAGCACCGCTTTCCGTCTGAGACTAAAATAGCCTCACTAGAGGGGAGACTGAACGAAACTGATGCTAAGACAATTTCTTTAACTAACGGATCAGAACGCATAAACGCCTAATGATGAGCAAAACGAGCTTGAAATGTGTTGTCGTATGTCAGGGTGTGCTGAGCTGCCAACGATCGCTGACGTGTGGGGATACGTTATGCTTGAGTGATTGTGTGTTTGAATGTTTCTCTTTCTGAAGAAGGCTGCGGCATAAAATTTAAATTGTCTGAATGTGAATGTCTTATTTGTGTCTGCCTGTGACTCAGCGTTCATCTTTACGACGAGTTGTTTCCTATCTTTTGTTATTTTGTTATTATTATTGCAGAATGTTAAATTTGAGATTAAATAGTAATGCGGCCGAACAATCCCGCCTGGGATGTCCCGGATGCCATATGATCACTTCATTTCAATAATTCTAACAGCAGCTTTCTAACTTAGCCTGCACTAAAGAAATGAGAGAATCTTCACAGACTCGACAATATATCATCACCTGCGTACTGCTGCAACTGAAACCATACAGTTAAATCCCACCACAAAGTATGTTTAAAGCCGAAAGCTTTTAATATTCTTGTATTTTAAATGGGTACGACTGCAACATCAACTACAAGAATCCTACGAAACACCTGAGTTCGTAATCGTCAGATGACATAGAATTCGCCACACTTGCCAGTTACTACTATAATATTGTTCATCTGTTAGAAACGAATTTACGTCAGTCATTGAACTGCATTTTGATTGGTGGAGCTGTAAGAATGGAGGCGTTTGTGTCTTCAGAATAAAAGTACAATAAAAAAAAGCTGACAACGAGAAGCAGATTGGGTAGGTATGGAATTGCATCCAGTGTCATATTTTATTTAACATTTCCGGTTGCAATTGTCAATGTCTGGAAAGGGAGTGTGTGTGAATTAAGGTGTGGTGGAGCGCAAAAATCCTTTTTCACTTCCAAAACGAGCTGGCAGACTGCTGCAAAACAGAAAATAGAAAAACCGAAAAGATAGTCGCTGTCAGAAAGACACGGTCATATTGCATTTCACTGCGATTAACTGGCATATTATTTGTCTGTTTATGTGTGTGGTACCAGAATGTGAATGCTTATTTACCCGCTACTGCAAAACTCTTTCACGGGCCGAAAATAAGTCCTACAAACCGACGTAGTTAAATGTCAAGAACTAGTAGCGCATGAATAGTCTCTACAAGATCTGTCTGCCTGTCTGTGCCGTCGTACTAAACGCCTACAATTCTCATTTGAATATTGTGACAGTGTGGAGACATCGTTCGTAACTATACCGTGCACCGACTCAGAAGCACTCTATGGAAAATGAGCTCAACGCTAAGCTAGTTGAACGTATTGAAATCTCGGTAAGTCTCTGTTTTGAGCGCAGTGCAAGTTTGAGAGCTCTTTGGCACCGGCGTGACCGCCGAGTTACTTCCGGTATGACACAGAAACATGATAACGTCACTTAATATTTACCTGTCTGTTTGGTGAATCATCTCAGTTACTTCAAATGTTCAAATGTTTGTTAAGCTTATGGGACTTAACTACGGGGTTATCAGTCCCTAAACTTACAAACTACTTATCAACTAGCTTATCCTAAGGACGGCACAAATATCCATGCCCGAGGGGGGATTCGAACCCCCGACCGTAGTGGCCTTGCAGACCGTGACTGAAGCGCCTCAGTCCCCTCGGCCACCACGGCCGGCTCAGTTACTTACTTGAACGGTGCGACATCGGTGCATTACTTTCTACTTCTAGTGCAATGAGGTCATACCATGCGTAAATTGGCGATTAGTTGTAACCACCAATAGAACAAGCAGGAAGTGAGACGTAGCAGCGCGTCAGTAGCCCTGAGATGACTGTCTACTTCTTAAGCGAGGGCTGCTTTAGGTCATGGTACCAGTCCCTCTGTAGATCAGAATTTTAACCCTATTTTGATAGAGCTACCAGCCATTTAAGAAGATAACATAAAGGCTACAGAATTAGTCACTAATAACAGCATTACACTTAATGAGTGCACTAATGACGTTTATGTGCAAAAGCAATAATTTGGATTTTGTTGCTTTGAAAGTGTGTGTGCAACACTCCTGCTCCCATCTTTTGAATCCCGTCTGACCAGTAACAACGTCGCACGATGGTCAACTCATCATAGTTCATGACTTACCTGAGTTATCGAGTCTTCCTTCATGTGTAAAATCATGAATACCGGAAAGATCTTTCTTGAAACGGGAAATCTCTTTTGTGAGGTGATTAGAACAAAAGTAATCAATCGCACCATACATACGTTTCGAACTATCTCCACTACTGTCATACCTATATGAGACTCAGTGACAACGTGTTTTGAAAGTCTTGAAGCATACTGAATATTATTTGCATAAATAGCAGAGGCGATTCTTCCTGCTCGCTCGGCTCAGAGGAGTGACCGCATCTGTAATTTTTTGTTGTTGTCTTTTTTTAAGGGACGGAAACTGAGATCAATCTTAGCAATCAACATAGAATAAAAACTATCCAACGACCGCAAAGAATAGCTCTATTAGGAAAAAGAAAGCAGGGTTCCACTACCACTGCGGTACAAATTTTCAATATTACCGCTGTCTACCTGAATTCACTTTCCTGCAACTATCGATAAGTTTAAAGAATTCGATTAATAAAATGACGTCGTAAAGCCCCTTTAATCAGACTCAAACAACGAATATCATACTGAAAGTGATTGTCAACTCGGTAATAATCGACGGAGTTCCAGGACATGTAATAGTAATGTAATATTCACATGTATTATCCCTTCTCTAGTGCAAGTGAAATGCACCAAAACAAAAGTAGGGCTTAAGTAATTCATTTCTGTGAAATCCAAGAATTTGTATTGCAGTGGTCTGTAGGTCAAGAAAGTATTTCCATTAACTGTTATTTCATTTTTATTTATTTGCATATAGACACTTTTTATTCGCTTAATTTCACCATTTTTTGGTTTGTGGAACTGAAATAGACACCTCAGCTATTCATCCAACTGAATATTACTAGTTACGTTGAGTATTCATCTTCAGAACAATAGCAGAATACTTTCGGGAAAACTGACATCAATAGCCCCATTAATGTAGATATAAACCTGTACTTTGTGTCATTTATTAGACCTCTACAGTGGGTGTAGGGGTGAGAGCAGGAATTGGACGTGAACGAGAAGTGAAATACTCATGCTTTTTGAACACTTTCAGTAAGTAATAACACTGTCGTGACAGAATTTAAATCGTTCGTAGGAAGACCAAATTATAAAATTTAGCTGCATATAATTGGCATCTGATTGGTTCGTGTTACGTGCAGAGGTGTCGAAACTGTTCACTAACTGTTGAGCGTCAGAACTTAACAGAACTGTGATATATTCCGAAATAGTGACAATTTGTCTATGCTGCCAATGGATAACGCCAAAGTCACTGAAATTTCTATAACAATCTGATCAACTGTGTCATCATATTACGGCCCAATGGTTCTCATATGAATATTGTGGGAGCTTGGAGCTTGTATTTATATGAAAACGGCTGGGGTAAAAACATAATTATAAATAAAACACTTTGCGACTGCTGCATATAATATCAGCACTATGCTCTGCTTCTTAACCCATAGTTATTTTGGATTTAGGGTTCTTTCTGCCTGAATGTTCTGCACAGTCATCAAAAGGTTTTCAGTATATCTGCTGCTCGTTTTTGTTGGGGGATTTGATGGGACTCTATACAACAGGTGATAGTATCATTTTTGCAATATTTGTAGACTGGATGTCAGTTTGGCTTAAAGATAATTTAATCTATACATTACTATCCCTAATTCTATGTTTGGATAACAGAAGCTCTTCTTATTTTGCACACCATGTTACGAAGCCTTCCCAGAAATGTTCACATCTTGAAAACAATGCTGCTTTGATTTCTCTTCGTTTGTTTGCCTCTCTTCGTTCGTTTGTGCCTCTGACAGCGATATCAAGAAAGACACTTTCTGAGTCTATAATCGTAAAGGAAACTGACGCTTACATCTAATCATCTAATTTTTTCAGTATAATCAATTGAAAAGCTCGAAGAAATGTAAAACAGCACTGGTGAATGACTTTTGTTGTCATTGCGCTTAAGACAGAATACGCAAATAATTGAGACACTTATTACTATGTTAGAGGTCGGTGCATCTGTATATTTTTATTAGTGACAACTATCGACTCATTAAAGCTAGTTACGGACTTATGAGCAGGGCTCATTGACATATACTTTAGGTGTTCGGCCCCCGCCAGGCGCGCGAGGCGCGAGCTAAGTCTCTGTCGAGCTCGCTTGGCAATCACCTCGGCTCTTATTCTTCCTGTTGATAGTATGACTGAAGCTTGGCAACATCGCAGTGTAAGTCTGTCAACGCTGGTACCGAGGTCTTACTTCCTGGTTGGCACAGAACTATGCTCATAAATTCACTTGATGTTTCCTGTAATTCCCATTGAATAATCTGACTGGTTTGTCAGTTGAGAGGCGACAGAAGGCTATTTGTTCATGCTTTTGGGTCCAGAAAATTGTTTACACGGCGAAATTCCAACTAGTCTCTTACGTTGCGAGTTATATTTTCTACTTATGTATGTGACAGTAGGAAAGAAGTGGCCTGCACAGCTCCTCGCTAGCTCTGGGGTAAAGTTGTCGTCTGCCATGGAGAGGTGGCTTTGGTCACTGGTTCGGGTCTCATTCAAGTAAATTTTTTTAGCTGTTTTCGTGACAGGAGTTGCACGAATCCACATCGAAAACAACAAGAAACCTCTTGTGGTTACTTGCTATATTCTATCAGATTATGCGAAAGTCTGACAACTTTCTGGTAGTTTACCATATCTCTACCTTTAGAATCGAACTGATTCCAAGCTAATTATGACGCCAATAGATGTTCGACGTGTATTTTCGTCTGGAAATAATTTTTGTCGAAGGTTATTCGAGTAGGGGCAGGAAAGATAAACATTTGAGGACATATGATCGAAAGAGTAGGTGCAGAATGGGTGACTTCCAAAGCACACTATCCGATGTATTCTTTGTGAAATGAACGGGAATTATTATAGTGTAATACTAACACATGATGTAATTTTTTTGGTCGTTTGTCCTTACAGTGGGACTAAGTGGTGTCTCAGTTGTTTGCGAAAAATGGGCGCACCCTGGCGTTGTGGTTGCATTTTGCTGAGTATAACAATCTTTTAGTACTCAGTCATTAATTTCTTTTTAAGATATCAGCATGGGAGCATCATAACTCGTTACTAGTAACAATCGTGAGTAGGAATCCGGATTGAGCGGCCTGATGACGTTCAAGAAAAATGTGGTAATAGTCACCCCTATGACCCTTCATACCGATTCTACTTTACGACGTTTAGATCATGTTCATATATGTCAGAAAAATTCAATATGTGACTGTAATATAAGTACCAGAACTTGAGGTAAGGATATAACAGCCGGTAAGAAAACTCATAGCGGCGCGCCGCTGTCACTGAGTCCGCAGGTGGCAGCCGCGATGCGGCCGCTGGCGCGTCGCCGTAGCCGGTGCCCACTACTCCCGAGAGTAAACAGTTCAGTTTTGATGCAGCAGCGAGTTCTTTTGTGTAATATTTCTGGGGCTTTTCGCTGTTATATTTGAGGTTCTTCCACACTGATAACGAAGATAGCCGATTTGTGGTTTAAAAAAATAAATTGTTGGTGGTTGGATTCGATCTCGCGACTGCTTATTTATACGCTTGGAAACGCGACTCTTACCGCGATACCACGCGGTCACATATCACAGAACCGTCTCGAGAAGGACGTAACAGTTCCTCCTGACAGTACCGCATTCTACAGTGTTGCCAGATCGTGCACATCGTCGGACTTAGCATTCTGCGTCGGCCGGCCGGCGATCAATTTTTTTGTCTAAGACTGTACGTTTGGTGAAAATATACATAGGTCAAATATGTATATTATTGTTATTCGTAGTTTGCTAACCCCGTCATTATCATTTAACACGTCGCTTAAAGATTTTCAGCTCAGACAAAGGAACGCCTATGTCCGTTACTGAAACGCTACCATTAGGTGGCACATCCATTTGTCATAAAAGAAGATCACAAGCTATTTTATGACCAATATTACAGAAAAAAAGATTCTATATTACGTCATGTTTCATGAGCAGTCAATTTCAAGGATTGAGTGTTAAAGACAAAGATATAAACTCTTAACACTTTGAATAGATGCAATATCATTCAGGTTAGGGTGTATTCCGTTTATCTGTCAATAAAAGTCATGCGCAACTATCAGCGATATTACGCAATCTGTTGCCAGACTTAATCTCAGCGTATTGAAGCTGATTTTATTTACAAATTATTATCATTTCACTTAAACACAGTAAAATGTACAGACAAATTACTTTGCAGTTGCTATCAACTGACAAAATTCTTTTTCTGGAATACTCGCAGCCCAGAAGTCACAGATTAAAGGGGGAAATAACGTAGTAAACGAGCCACAAGGCCTGTATATCGCCGGTGGTAAATGCGACACCATAATGCGGTATGAGAGAAGGGACGCGGTGGGATGTAAGTTGTTCATTCCACATGAGAGACTTGTTGATTCGTTAGTATACGCCCGTAGAGTGGGATAAAGTTCCTCGCTGTAAGAACAGCTGAATGTTGTCATAACATGGTGCGTGTTGCTAATTGGAGCGGTGAACATCGAGGTAGCTATGCTGTAGGAGTGCGTGAAACTGGATTTCTTTTGAGGAAAGTTATACGAGGCACGTCCACAAAGTAAGTTCCGTTTCGTTATACAAAACAAACGTGTACAGATTCAGAAAAATACTTATTGTACTGAATGTATGACTGTTGTACGGAATGTATGACTGTTAAACTACTTTTCTACATAGCTTTCGAAATTTTGTAGGCACTTGATATAGCGTGGCACAAGTTTTTTCCGCCTTC
Source organism: Locusta migratoria (assembly GCA_026315105.1). Taxonomy (NCBI): domain Eukaryota; kingdom Metazoa; phylum Arthropoda; class Insecta; order Orthoptera; family Acrididae; genus Locusta; species Locusta migratoria. The sequence goes on along the minus strand of CM048745.1, from coordinate 360,975,594 downwards.
TTCATAGAAGGTTGCCGCCTATGTATTCAACCATATGGTTGAAGTGTTGACCACCAAGGACAGATTTTAAGTGTAGTGAAAGTCGCTAAGAGCGAGGTCCGGACTGTACGGAGTATGGTCAAACACATCCCAATGAAATTCCTGTTAAGAGTTGTTTGGTCATATTCGTCATGTGAGTTCGGGCACTATCGTAGAAAAAAAAACACCTTTTGACAGTAATCATCGGCGTTTGTTCTGTGTTGCGCAGCGTAATTTATTAATGGTCTCGCAGTATCCATGTGCATTGATTGTTTGGCATCGTGATAAGAAATCAATCAACAAAATGCCTTTTCTGTCCCAGAAAACGATGCACATGACTTTTAGAGGTAGCAAGATTTGCTTAGGCTTAACCTTCATTGGGGATAAAGTGTACCTCCATTCCACTGATTACCGTTTTGTTTCAAGAGTATCGTACGATTCCCAAGTTTCATCCCCCGTGACTATCCGAGAAAGAAAACCACCGCCTTCTTCATTGCAGCGTGTCAAAAACTAATGTGCACTACCCACTCGTTGTTTTTGGTGTTGTTCAGTAAGACTTCTGCTTACCCGCAGTAAGCAAAGTATTTGAAATTTCAGTTTTTGAGTAAGTATTTCATTAATTAGTGATCGTGGGATTTGCGGAACTTCCATAACAAGGGCACTAAATGTAAACTTACGTTAGTGCCTACCGAATGTTCTCTTCAATTGTGTGAACCAGTCCATCAGTAACCACAGACGGACGTCCACTTCGTTCTTCATCTTGCATTTAATCAAGTTCTAAACTTTGAATCACTTTGAATTAATTTTTTGGAATCATTTTGTCAGTAAACTCGCAGATTTGCCGATGAATTTCCATTGGTTTAATTTTCTTTGAAATTAGAAAACGTATCACAGATCTGATTTCACACGCGGCGGCATTTTCAATTATGGCTGATATTATAGAGAAGCACTTCAAAGCACACGTCGGCAGCAGCGATCTGAAAATGGCGTACATGTCTTCTGCTTGAGTCAGAGTAACTGCCACGCATGTCTGAACTGCGATCGTAACGCTTCCGAGGATAGCATTAGAAACGGAACTTCCTTTGTGGACGAGCCTCGTATATAGGCCAAGGAGATCCACAACTTTATTCATAGTGACCATTTTGTTTCTGGGCTGTGATTACCGAGTATTCGAAATTGGTCGCTCTTGGACTTGTGATGGATTTAATGTTACAAACTAACATATCAAAAGCGTATTTCTGACTCATTTATACATGTGCTGTGCCTTGCGACCATGCTAAGATTATGTGACTTCATTTTAGATTGTATTGAATGGCGCACATCTGTTTGGTAACTCCTTCTCTCTGCTGAATTTTTGGCAGTTTTTGGTTGTTACAAATTAACAATTTTTTGTATGTTTCTGTTGACTTCTGCAGTTTTCATTTCTGTTACTGCCGAGTGGCATAGTTAAATCCAGTACTTAGAATAAGAAATATTAAGACACTTTGTATAATCAAGTACGTAGGCAACAAAAGATGTATTCATGGTGAAAAGTAGTATCAACGGAATTCACTTCATAAATTGTCATTTGTGGCATTTAAGCTTTTTAAATTGCGAGAATTGTCTTAGAGTGTGGTATTCTGTAGGGTAATGTGGCCCTATATTTGTTGTAAAGGTGTCCATTGTATATGCGCGTAATTAAGCTTTAACTTAGCGATTATTGTCAAGGACGGAGAAGCATCTCCCGTTGACTCTGGAACTAGTATCCTTCACAAAGGAAAATAAACATACGGCGTAATAAGGTACGTTTAGTTCTCCTCGAACTTCTACATTTACATACATATTCCGCAATCCATCGTAAGGTGCCTGGTGCAGGGTAAACTGCACCACTACTAGGCATTTCATTTCTTATTCCACTCCCAAATAGAGAGAGAGGAAAGAAAGAATGCCTATATGCCTCCGTACGAGTCCTAATTTCTCTTATCTTGTTTTTGTGATCATTACGAGAAATGTAAGTAGGCGGCAGCAAGATCGTACTACACTCAGCTTCAAATTCCGGCCCTCAAAATTTCATCAACATAATTTCTCGAAAAGAATGTCGTCTTTCCTCCATCGATCCCCATTTCAGTTCCCGGAACATTTCCGTGTCACTCGCGCATTGCTCGAACCTACTAGTAACGAACGTAGCTGCTCGCCTCTGAACTGCTTCTATGTCTTCCTTTAAACTGATCTGCTGCGGGTCCCAAACACTTGAGAAATACTCAAGACGTGGTCGTACAAGCGTTTTATACACGGTCTCCTTTACAGGTGAAGTACATCTTCCAAAATTTCTTCCAATAAATCGAAGACGACTTTTAGCCTTATTCAGAATTGCCCTTACACGTTCGTTCCATCTAATATCGCTCTGCAATGTTACGATTACATATTTGAGCGACGCGACTGCAACCAGAAGCTCTTGTTGGGATTGTTTTTCCTACTCATGCGCATCACCTTTCTTCGCACCAACTAGAAATTTTGTCTAAGTCATCCTGTATGCTATTACAGTCAGATACAGACGAAACCCTCCCATACACCACAGCATCTTCAACAAACAGCCGCAAATTACCACTCACTCTGTCCACCGGCGGTCCTACCCCACTCCTCCTGGGGCACGCCTGACGATACACTCGTCTTTCATGAACACTCACCGTCGAGAACAAAGTACTGCGTTCTATTACTCAGGAAGTCTTTAAGCCAATCACAAATCTGTCAACCTATTCCATCTGCTAGTATCACAGGAGTCTGCAGTGTGGCATCGCGTCGAATACCTTTTTTAAATCGAGAAAAACACAATCTGCCTGTTGTCCTTCATCCATGGCTCGCAAGATGTCATGTTTTCATAAAAGGGCAAGCTGAGTTTGACATGAACGATGTTTCCTAAACCCGTGCTGATTCATAGAAAGTATCTCCTGAAAAATGCTATTATGTTTATAAGTAAGAAACTTATAAACATAATACTGGAAACTCTTCTCTAAAAAGTCCAGCGCGTGCAGTCTAGAACGCAAATATCTTATAAAGATAAGAGCGAACTACGTGCGCCAGCAAGCATGCAGACCTCTAGCGGCAACTAGGATAACTACCGGCCGAGCGCGAACGCTGCTCTTTTTCCGGCCTGAGCCGGAGCGCTGCTCATTGAGCCGATTTGTGCCCACCTCTGGTCTACTTAAATGTGGGGTTGCTACTACACCGCCGGCTCTTATGTGGCGTTCTGTTTAATATTATACTCAATTTAATTTTACTAAATGTTTCTTGGTGCTTCAGCACTCGAGTTGGAGACAAAAAGTTCCAATCCATTAAAACTGTTTGCGAACTGCTGCCTTCCACTGAACGTAGCCCACATCCGGACACCGCCATACGAAATAAGTGTTACTGACCAGGTTGACCGTTCCGTAACATTCGGTGTTCTGAATTTCAAATTAGACATGTTTTATTTATTGCGTCAGCTGCCATCGAACGCCTCAGTGCAACGGTTTCTGCAAAGCAAATCTGTTCTTAGAAACCGTTGAATATTAAGTGGATCTCCACAGTTGTTTGCCTTGGCACATTGTTCCTATAATTTTTTGTAAGAATTTTGTTTTTATTTCATTATTCAGTATCTTGGTGGAATTAAACTCTCACTGAGTTTATATAACACTTAATTGCACTGATTAATTTTAATAATACATGTTTAAAGGGGAGTCTGTAAAATAAAATAAAAAGTTTTAAAGAGCCTTTCGTAACTGCACATTGTATTCGTTTTCGGTACCAGAACATTACTGATCCAAATCAAGTACCCTATCCTCACAACTTTACGCAAAATCCACTTAAGACGAAAACAAAGGGACCGCCCTATCGACAAACTAATCGCCCACCAGTAACGCAAATTTCCAGTAAAGTTACACTAATTTTACATCACATCATCATTTAAGATTGATTGCGTCTTTCCCTTACAGTCTGTAGCATAGTATGCCTTACATAATTTCTCATTTTCACCTATTCAGTACTAACATTGAAGCCTCGTTTACTTTTATAAACATATTAATGAAAATATTTCTTATAAACACAGGAAGAAACATTTGACAATATCAAGGGTCATTCTGCAGAGATATTCATAACTTCTAAGCTTGCCGATAGGTACATGAAAACACGATAGGTCTACTGTGCGACCAAACGTGGCCAGAAATCAACGATCTTTTCGTCTCGGTCGCTCGCTCGTGACCTCATTGGAGTGTCCTTGCATCCATGTGGTTACGCAGGCTAAATTCATACATTACTTATATCTAACATATTCCAACTTATACCTAACTTGCTTGTCTTTATTGCTCGTGAGCATTTGAGCGTTGTTTTCTCCTAACTTTCATCGACATTATTTACTGGAGAAGCAGATCTGGCCAACGAGTAGTTTCTGTGGAATTTTCTGCCTCAACTGGCAATCAGTCTGTTCGTGGATCTGCGCCCCTTTTAGTAAAATACACGCGCGGTCCTACGCAAGCGTTCCTTTACCCGCCTGTCATATCAAACAGCTCCCTATTTGGCAAGTCACTGGGTAAGTGCATGTCAGTCTGAGGGCTCTACCTTGCAATCTTGGAGCCGCCGTATACAATCCTATCGCTTTGCTGCCGTGACTTCCTTGTTCTCCTGATCTCTGGCCTTTCGAAAACTTATGTTCAACGATTGTGGAACAACTGGCCCCAGATAAACTACACACATCCTACAGCAGGCCGCGGTGGAGTAGCCGAGCGGTCTAAAGCGTCTCGCTGCGGAGCGCGCGGTTGCTCGCCGTGGAGTTTCCAGTCCTCCCTGGGGCATGGGTGTGTGTGTTTGTCCTTAGGGTAGTTTACCTAAGTTTAAGTAGTTTGTAAGCTACGGACTGATGACCACGCAGTTTGGTCCGATAGATTTACAAACATTTGAACATTTGCTACAGCAGGTCAGCTTGGCAATATTGCCGCGAGAGACCACGAACACCAACTGCCGGCGTGGCGCAGGGGATAGCGTCAAGGTCTGCGCAGCAGAAAGTCGCCGGTTCAATCCCGCCCACCGGCAAAAATTTATTTCTTTGTAATTAACAATTCCAGAAGGTTCTACATCTTTCTTATGTTCCCTTGTAAATTCTACTTCTTTCTTATGTTAACTGTTCTTCTAATTTCTGGTAAATTCTGTCTTGTGTATAAATAGCAGAGCACTCTACCTGAGAGGCAGTCAGTGCTGCGTGTATGTTGAGTTCGTAATAAACGTGCTTTCAGTATAAGTGCTGTGTTTAGTTGCCTTCGAAGTCAAGCCTACTTCTATTGCAACGTGACAATATATGAAGGCAGCGTGGACTGCTATATCCAGCAAGCACAGAATAACATAGAGAGGCTATTACCGCCTGCATCAGCGTACAGGCAGTGAAGCCACGGCAGCCATCTTGGAGCTGGGCCGATGGATGCGCTCGCCTCAATTACATTGTCATTTGAACCCCTAGTTGTGGTTATGGTCTTCAGTCCGGAAACTAGTTTGATGCAGCTGTCCACCCTACTTTATCCTGAGCAAGCCTCCTCATAAGAACGGCAACCCACATCCATTTGAATCTGCTTAGTATATGCGTCTCTTGATCTCCCTCTGCGATTTTTACCCCACACACTTCCCTCCATAGCTAAATTTACGAATCCTGGATGTCTAAGAATGTGTCCTACCGAGCGATCCCTTCTTTCAGTGAAGGTATGCCAAAACTTCCTAATCTCACCAATTCTGTTCAATACCTCTTCATTAGTTACGCGATATACCCACCTAATCTTCAGCTTTCTTCTGTATTTCAAAGGCTCTATTCTCTTCCTGTCCGCGCTTTTTATCGTCCATGTTTTGAACCCCTTAGGATAGGAAAAAAGTTACCAAATTTTTCACGCAGAGAGGTGAATAATGAAGGAATGCAACAATGTTCAAGTACAACCAGGTATTGTCTTTTAATAATAACAAGAAGTTAAACTGTCACTTACATATGAAATTAAATTTACGACATATAAAAGTTATGTTGACTGCCACATTTTTATTTTGTAGTCAGGAAATTTTCGTCAGCGAGAAAGATATTTAAACAACTTTTTTATAGCTCCCCTAGTTTTCTCACAAATTTGGATAGAATATAGCAGTGGAACCTTTCGTTACTTTCAGCGAGCTTGCCCACCAGCGAGCACAGATTCTGTTGCCCATTCACCTTGTACTTTGTGAACAATTTCGATAAACATTTTTTAATCTGGGACAAATTTTCGGTATTAAATAATTATTACTTAATACTTTTTATTTATTTCATTACTAACTAGCTGAACCCGGCCCTATTTTGCACACTTTAACTTTAAAGTTCTTTAACTCGAGTACTGCCAAACGTATCGTGATGCTGTTGGTTTCAAACACTTCGTTATAATTCTGAAATCAACGTAGGTTATATTAAATGTCAGTAAGAAAATGTGAAATAATTGAAATAAAAATAATAACGTAGAATGGTTTACCACTTTCACCAATTTCGTGGCCTCTGTAGCGTAAACTAAGAAGACGCGCGCCGAAGTACAAAGTATAGAATTATAAAACTCAGAACAATATTTTTCCTATAAAAAGGCGGCGAGATCATATGTGTAACTTGTACAGATATCCCAGAATCACTACATCTGTAGTCTGAAGCCGTCTGGCGCCAACACTTTAGAAGATAAAAATGGTAAATGTGGTTTACTCGTAAAAGTTAGACACATTGTCTCGCGTATTTTATTTATTTATTTTAGATCTTTGTGGGTTGTGCAATTCTATACAATATACTCTGGCCTAGATCTTATAGTTTAGGTTCCAGAGCTGACTAAAGTGCAGAAGCGGTAAAGCGATTCAACGTCATTATTCTTCAGTTCCTATTGACATTAAATATAGCCTAAGTTTATCGCAGGATTCTAGAAAAGAAACTGCATGACGATACGTTTCAGTACTCCTAGAGTTATAAAACGTTAAACGGACAGACAGAGGGAAAATGTGCTTCTGTTTCAAATAATAGTATGATTTGCTATCGCTAGCTGACTTTTGTAATTATTTATGGCAAAAATAGATTTTCTAAACAGGAACGCCTTAAAATATACGAAGGAATTGACAGCAAACTCAATAAACTACCCAGTGCTCGCAGCTGTGGCCGGGTGGCTCTGCGGCCGCCTTGTTGGTTGGGTGTCGCGCTCTCCTGCCGGCTTCATTTCAAGCCGGCCGCGGTGGCCGAGGGGACTGAAGCGCTCCAGTCACGGTCTGCACGGCCACTACGGTCGGGGGTTCGAATCCCCCCTCGGGCATGGATATTTGTGCCGTCCTTAGTCTTAGCTAGTTCATAAGTAGTTTGTAAGTGTAGGGACTGATGACCCCATAGTTAAGTCCCATCAGCTTAACAAACATTTGAATATTTGCTTCATTTCACAGTCAGTGTAAGTATGTTATTCTGTGCTCGCTGGCTGTATCCTAATGAGAATGCAGATTCAGTGCCAAGGCGTGTAGCAGCGATTGTAGCCAACAATTGCAAAAGCATTGATATCCCATCATCTTCCTCACATCACAATGGGCTGTATTTTCACTCATGTCACCTTTGTACAACGTGCTATCTCTCAAAGTACTTGGAGGTTCAGTTTTGTAGGGCAGCAGTGTCCATATCAAACAGAGCTCGTGCAAGGAGTCACGGCCCCTGTTCTGTCGACTTGCGTGCTGGGCTAGTCCATTCCTTGGGTTTGCATTGTTGTGTTGTCTATTGGCCGCGGAGCGCAGTTGACTGCCGATTTAACAGACGAAGTGTACGGCCCAGCAAGCAACGTGCAACTGAGCTGGCCGCCCCTCAGAAACAAAGGAATGGACTTACCCTGCGCACAACTTGAGAATTCGTTTCTGCGCACGGATCACGACTACTTGCGCGAGCTCTACATTCTCATTTGAGAGACACATATTAGTCTAAAAACATAAAATCTATTGATTACAAGACGGGACATTATGTAGAATTTTGTGCCTCGGCCAGGATGCAATCCCATGTCACCTGTTTTGAGGCAGTCGCTTTCTTTATTAAGGCATCGTGTCATTATGGTTAGCTTGAGTGCATGGAATAACCTAAACACGTTTCCCTCCACAACACAAACTTCATTTCTGTCTCTTTGTTCCCTTATATAATTCGTATCACTATTGCCGAATATGAAATGAATTCAGATCCAGTGTTGGATGCTGTTGTGCTATTTGAGAGCGTCGGCGATATGATGCGAATTACATATCGGAACACCGACGCATAATTCAAGTGTGTGGTCTCATGGGAGTGGCCGTGCTCTCTAAGGCGCATGGCGGCGTGGCTACTTCCCGTCGGAGTTTCAAGTCCTCCCTAAACGTGTGTGTATGTTGTACTTAGAATAAGTTTCTAACAAGGGAACCTCCCCATCGCACACCCTCAGATTCAGTTATAAGTTGGCGCAGCCGATAACCTTGAAAGACTGAACACAGATCAATCGTGAAAACACGAAGAAGTTGTGTGCAACTCTGAAAAAAAAAGCAAAATATAAAAACAGAGCAGTCCATGCAAAAGATAAGCAACGTCAAGAAAAATATGAGTACACGAGCGCCGTTGTCCTGTGGCTAGCGTGAGGAGCTGTGGAGGGATTAGTCTTTGGTTCGAGCCTTCCCACATGCGAAAGTTTTAATTTTTTAATTTTCAGAAAATTATTATCTGCCCGTCCGTATGTTAATAGGAAACTGCGCCGTAGTATGGAAACGATACGCCGACAAACACACGACGTCAGTCGACTACAGTACACGGCGGAGAAGGGATTAATGTAATATGTCTCATATCGTCACCAGGTCGTATAGAATACATCAGGCCGGCCGCAGTGGCCGAGGTGACTGAGGCGCTCCAGTCACGGTCAGCACGGCCACTACGGTCGGGGGTTCGAATCCCCCCTCGGGCATGGATATTTGTGCCGTCCTAGTTCGTAAGTAGTTTGTAAGTTTAGGGACTGATGACCCCGTAGTTAAGTCCCATAAGCTTGACAAACATTTGAACATTTTTTAGAATACATCAGACGTGTTTTCCTGTGGAGGAATCGGTTGACCTATTACGTTGCGAGCAAATGTTTTAGGTTCCCACTGGAGAGGCACTTCCGTTCGTTTGCTAAACGCACGGTTTTGCGGTGCGGTCGCAAAACAGACACTACATTGATTACAGCAAAGACAGACGTCAATGAACGGACGAACAGATCATAATGTTGGGAAAGTAATAAAATTAAAAATTTAGTTCGAGGAAAGGTTTGAACAAAGAACCTCTCGCTCTACAGCTCCTCACACTAGTCAGAGGACCAAGGCACTTCTACATTCAACGCGTCTTCACTTCTTATATCTTGCTTTTTTTTTTCATAGTTACACACTTTTTTCAGTTCTCTCGATTGATCTGTGTCCAGTGATTCACGGCCTATCCACTGCGCCAAATTATAACTAAATCTGAGGTGGTGCGATAGGGAGATTGCCTTGTACGTCTAGTGACAGATGACGGCTGTAGTTTGGTCAAATTGCTCTACAAACATTTGAATTTTTTTCTTTTTTTTTTTTTTTTTTTTTAAATTTGTGTTTTGGAAGAGATGTGCTTTGGTTACTCCGTGAATTCGCGTTATCCATAAGGACGCAACGATGGCTGAATGGATCGCGGTCCTCTGTATAGAAAGAAAAAAAAATGTGACTAGTACTAAACGATGAACACATAACTAACACCATCCGAGGTTCGCGAAGGATCGAATTTACCGAATAAAAGGGAGAAGCAGATACACAGCGATTTATTTATATAGAAAAATAAGCGACTGCCTAGTAAGCAGGTTCGAATACCGGCCCTAGCACAAATTTTAATTTAATGCCTGGCCTTGTAATTAATCTCTCTGATACATCGACACTAATATCTGTAATGTGAGTTCAACATCAACCACACCTGAAGTCGAGGCAGCACTATTTTTTTTTCTCTGCAAATCACATTTAAGTGCCTGGCAGCGGGTTATCGAACCACATTTATACTATTTATCTCCCATTCCATTTTCGAATAGCGCGCGGGAAGAAAGAACACCTGAATCTCTCCGTTCGAGCTCTGATTGCCGTATTTTATTCTGATGATCATTTCTACCTTTGTAAGTGGGAGTCAAAATTCAAATGTTTGTAAATCTATCGGACCAAACTGTGTGGTCATCAGTCCGTAGCTTACAAACTACTTAAACCTAGGTAAACTAACCTACGGACAAACACACACACCCATGCCCCAGGGAGGACTCGAATCTCCACGGCGAGCAACCGCGCTCTCCGCAGCGAAGTGCTTTAGACCGCTCGGCTATTCCACCGGGGATAAGTGGGAGTCAACAATATATTTTCGCATATTGGAGATTGGAGTTTAGTAAGTAGCCCACGCCGCAGCGATAAGCGTCATTGTTGTAATGATTCCCATCCCAGATCCTGTATCATTTCCGTAACGCTGTCTCCCCTGTATCGTGACAGTACAAAACGAGCTGCCTTTCTTTGGACTCTTCCGATGTCCTTCGTCAATCCCGCCTGATAAGGATCCCACACTGGGCAGCAATACTCCAAAAAAGGACGGACAAGCGTAGTGTATATAGTTTCTTTTGTAGTTCTGTTGCATCTTTTAAGGGTTCAGCCAATAAAACGCAGTCTCTGGTTAGTCTTTACCACAACATTATCTACGTGTTCTTTCCAGTAATTCTGAAGTAATAGTAATTGTTGTTGTTGTTGGGTTTTGGAAGGGACTAAACAGCGATGGTTTAATAGTAATTCCTAGGTATTTTGTGGAGTTTACGGCCTTCACTTTTGATTGATTTATCTTGTAAACAAAGGTTAACGGATTTCTTTATTTACTCATGTGGACGACTTTACTCTCCCCTTTACGTTCATTGCGAAGGTGCTGTTGGAGAGCCTGGGAAGTATTGATACGAATTACGTAGGGGAACAAAGAGGCAGAATTGGTGTGTGTTTGTGTTATGGGTCACATAAACTTCGTGCATTCGCGTTATTCATAACGCCATGGTGACGGAGTGGACGAAACCGACTGCCAAGTAAGCAGGAGATCCGGCTGTGGCGCATATTTTAAATCAATGCCTCACTTCATAATCGACACATAAATGTTTATGCTGATTTTGCGATTTCCTGTTCCGTGCGGTGTTTGACAACTCGCAGTATCAAATCCCCTGTAACAGGCCTCTAAGAGCGGGCGACTTGTTTTCGTCTTCCCCGATTTACGGCAGAAAGAGGCAGCACAATAAACGAGCGGAGGGCAATAAAAATCGGCGACGCGAGGAATCTGTTGGCAAGGCGACGATACTGCAGTGCGCCACGCCACACGACAAGCTTGCCTTAATTTGAAGACCGGGGAGGGGGTTGGGGTGGGGGGACGTCTGGCGGCAGCCTAGTGGCCATAAAGGCACTGCCAGGCCGAGCGCTACAAGAAAGAAAGTTCCTGCTGAGGGATGATGCCGCCAGACAACTTCATTATCTCCGGGCCCCGCCTCCCCGGCAATTAAAGCGAGCAGTCCGCCCCTACTGAGCGTTTATATCTTACTTTATGTTGACACTGACTGCGTTTACGTCCCGAGAATTTCCGCGTACCAGAAAATTAGTTTATCGTCGCCGGTCAAATACGCCGTAACGTTTCTAATTTACCCATATTTACGAAATTTGGTACATTTTGAGCTTCGTGAGTTTTATTACTGAGCTGTAACGCAACACGTTCCGGCGCCCGAAGACAACCTAGTTACAGTCATGCATGATGAACATAATTACACTTGGAGTATTTATTTATTCTGATTTACTGCTTTGACTAGACGTAAATCGATTACCATCCAAATGGGATGTAATGAATTTTGGGAGCTCCGATGTATAATACAATTTCCTTTTCGGCCATAGCTTTAAAAGTAAACGTAACATTGTGATTTGGTCGCCGTTTAAAATCTTCTTTAATAATCTTGTTGCCGTGTAATAAATATTTTTGGGTTCACAGATTTCGATATACTCCGATCTTCTGCAGGATAAGTGATCTACTTGTAACGATTAATATCGTTTATTACTTGGTATATTTTAAAATAAAGAGACGAAAACAGACTATTGAATTTGGCAACAAACTCTATTTTGAACACCATAAAACACAAAATGTTCACAATAATCATGTTCATATGCCTGAAACGTCTCATGAAACACATATCTCGCCCTATTGTCCTTTTGCGTTTTCTTAACTCCATGAAATTCATTTGTTATTTCAACAAGTAGTTTTTTTAATGTTCACTGGAAGTGCGTTTCTCCGTGACCTTTTCTCGGCATGCACGTTGCTGCATTTCTGTCTTTGACAACTCCACCACTCGTCCGCTGTGCAATGTCCGATCTGCGTAAAAGATCAAAAGACCCCGCGCACAGTATATGACCGACTCTACTAAATCTAAGATTTCAAATATTTTTAAATATCAGTACCGGCAACTATTATTCACGACATCTTTCTTGGCCCAGTATCCACTGGAACAAGCAATTTTACCTGCAGAAAATCATATCACACACACCTGCTGAAAATCAGAATTTATCACATCCTTACATACACCTGCAGAGAAACAGTATATATTACACCCTCTCTCACACACAAACATATACACAGACACAAATGTTCAAATGTTTGTCAACCTATTGAACCAAACTGCCATGGTCATCAGTCCCTATACATAAAACTACTTAAACTAAGGTCCACATACACACACACACACACACACACACAGGCCCAAGGGAGGATTCGAACCTCCGACGAAGAGCTACCGCACGCACTCTGCAGTGAGGCATCTTAGAACGCTCGGCCACTCCACCGCGACTTACACACACACATACACAAACTCTGAAAATCAAATGTTTGTATAGTCTATGGGACTTAACTACGGGGTCATCAGTCCCTAAACTTACAAACTGCTTATGAACTAGCTAACACTAAGGACGGCACAAATATCCATGCCCGAGGGGGGATTCGAACCCTCGACCGTAGTGGCCGTGCAGACCGTGACTGAAGCGCCTCAGTCTCCTCGGCCACCGCGGCCGGCACAAACTCTGACACACACAGCCGGCCGCGGTGGCCGAGGAGACTGAGGCGCTTCAGTCACGGTCTGCACGGCCACTACGGTCGAGGGTTCGAATCCCCCCTCGGGCATGGATATTTGTGCCGTCCTTAGTTGTAGGTAGTTCATAAGTAGTTTGTAAGTTTAGGGACTGATGACCCCGTAGTTAAGTCTCTTAAGCTTAACAAACATTTGAACATTTTTTTTTTGACACACACACACACACACACACACACACACACATACACACACAGACCTTCGCTAGTTGAACAAAAGTCATAATTATGAACACACACACAATGAAGTCAGAACATCACACACATATATTGCTTGCAGGCGCCTATTTTTAGACAAACAAAGCAGAACAAATCTGATAATGCGAGCCAAAGAACTTATTAGCAACTTAACACACATACAGAAGATAAAAAAAGGACAAAAAGACAAACGCAGCGTGCCAGGCAATAGAAATGCCCAGTTTTCGGTTACTTTTCTAAAAAAGTTTAATTGAAAATTGTGACTGCTTTAGTGGCAACGTCAGTGTTACAAAAGCATATTAAGAGGGCAGTTAGTTCATTTTATTTGGAAAAAATAAACCCAAGGCACTATAACTGTTCATGACTGAATGTACTAATAACCTCACCAAAATGTAAAACAGAAAATCTTTCCTGTACAGTTGACGAATGAAGATGCTTTGAAGTAAAGAAAAACTAATTTACAGTTGCAAAAGACGGTAATCTAATCCATACAAACTGTATAAACAGCAACTGCGGAGAAGGAGAGACAATAAAAGAAAATAAATAAATATCATAGTAGTTTAAATAGTTCATAAGTCTAGAGACCGCTGACGTTATCAGTTGGTACATTTGTTTCATAAACATTTGAACATTTATATAGATATAAAATTCCCATGGCTGGCAAACGTTTACAGAAACTTGCACCGCATACGTCAGTTATAGAATGTTCAACGAAACCCGTCTCATAATTTAGAAGAAAGTCCAAAGAAATTTTTGTCACATGTAAAGTATTCTATCGGCGAAATAGAATCAATACCTTCAGTAGGTGGCAGCAATGGAGATGCTACCAAACAAAAAGGAAGGTAAGCAGAGTTGCAAAACACAGCTTATCGAAATTCCTCCACCGAAGAAGACGAAGTAAATACTCCAGAATATGTAACAAGAACATCAGTCAGTATGCGTAATTTAGAATCAGATACCCTTGTTGTAACAAAGAAACTTAAATCACTCAAAAAAGCTAGCCTTCTGTTCAAAATGTATACAAATTAGGTTCCATCCACAGTATGCTAATGCGTTAGCTCCATACGTAGCTAACTTACACAAACATCTCGCTAAGCGGAAGGTCCGTACCCAAGGAATGGAATGTTTCACTTATCACTCCAGTATTCAATAAAGGCATTAATGAAGTCTGATGCTGCATCACCAACATGCGCCATTTTGGAGCCCTGTATTGCGCAAAGAAATGGCAATAATACAGTGTACCTCGAATGCTACATCATGTACAGTTTGTAAAGCAATTAAATAAATGAATGAGAAAGAAATACTTTAGAGAATGATAAGGAAGGAAATTCACCGGTATATTGGATGTAAGAAGAAATATAACAATGCAGTGTGTAAGTTTGGAAATAAAGAACACTACGAGTACTATGGGTACACACGGCCACTCGCCTATCATTGAGCCAAGGAAAGCACATGGGAAAGAGAGTCACATTTAAATAGCTTCTGCCCACCCCCCCCCTCCCCCCCATACACACACACAAACAACTTCACAGTCACAATAATCATGGACTCGTAGACCGCCATATCTGGCCTCTGCAGTTCAGGTCTCACTTAAACTGTGAGTGAAATGCGGTTTGGAAGAGGGAAAGGGAAGGATGGGGCGAAATGGTGATTAATGTTAGGATATTGCTACCATGTCTGATTATTTGTTCGGTAGTATAGACAACTGCCATGTTCCTTTCATTGTTGGGGTTACAACGTTGTTCTAGAAGTCTTGACTGATACTGCTATTAATCCCAAAAAAATGTAGATAGTTCCACATTTCTCATTTATTATAGTAACGATATCGACAATATTATCGTTGAGGTTTTTCATAGTATTTCGCCTTCGTTACTATATTCATCATTTGGATTTGCAGAGCCTGTTTTCACAAGTTTGCGGTTATAATGTTTCTATGTAAGAATTGCCTGTAATTCAAAACACTTTTTTTTTTGAGTGAGCTAAACATTTCTCAGCACATCTGTGGCGTCATCAGCTAGTTTTGCTTACTTGAAAATACTTTGGTAATAACATATCTCTAGAAATCAGACCTAATGACAGTGTCGATTCTTGTTTGTTTTTACTACATTGAGTTACACTATAAGGTAATATAGGACCATTTTTACATTATCAAATTCCGGCAGCTCTACTATCTCCAACCAAATGATGTTTTGTGAAATCTTGTTAGCTACTTAACACCTTATAATATCTTGAAAAACGTAATTTATATACTATATATTTTCTTGTAATTGTGTTTTGTTTATGCAGGCGCTTTTTTAAATTCCGTAATTGTTTGTTTCTTATCCATTTTTGTATATTTAAGAGCCATGCATTGTACACATATTTGGCGCACTCTTGTTTTCACAGTCACTTTTTCAGCATGTGTTCAGTATTTTCGTTGGATGAAATAGTAGGTTTAAGTCAGGTCTTATTTCACCTGTCTAATACATCGTGATATGTTTTATTTCTGTAGTAAATTACAACTTAGTCGCACTATAAATACATTTATTTCGTTCAATTTGTGTATTTAAAATGGAAAACAAGTTTCTGCATTGCGGTGAGTGTGTTTTAGACAGACAGATCGAAAGTTACACTACGTGATATGCTAAGAGGCAGTAGGCTTCATTTCTAACTGTATTAGGTTGTAACTAGTGGCATCATTCAAAAGATGTGTACTGTGACCTTTTCACATATTGAGCAAGTAACCTTGTTGTACGTGACTGACTGATGAAATTTCTAAGGTATTGGGAAATGAATACCATGCAATTCTTCAAGGTTCTCTTCGGTTTTATATTAGCTACAAATTATTGAATTTCGAGTTTACTATTGAAGCTAAGGATTATTGCAACAGAAAATTCATAACTACTTATTTGGCACACACGGACGTCGTGCGAAGAAAAAAATATTGTAGTTACTTAAACAATTTCACATGCTATTTGTGTAGGTTAGGTAACCGTCTTATGCAACAGTAAATTAGTCTAATTTAGACCAGATACGTTTCGCTTTAATCTAAAGATCTTCATTGGTCAAATATTTTTAACCTGTCCTCTTCATGTGTGTTTTGTAGCACGTTGCAACTTCCTGTCACTGTTTATATTTACACTATTTACAATTACAATTTTTTATAAAAAGTTTTTGAAAAATCGCCATTTCTATAGAAGCCCATTTCATTCAGAATAAAAATAATTCTATTGCGTGAGAACTATTATAGATAAAATTTAGTAAAAATGAAACAAATAACGGTAAAACAAAACATTTCTTGTACAGTTGGCCAGGCCACAGAAATGGCGATTTTTCAAAACCTTCTATGAGAAAATGTAATTGTAAATACCGTAAATATAAAGTGACAGCAAGTGGCAATGTGCTACAAAACACACATGAAGAGGACAACAGAAAATATTTGACTACTGAAGATGCTTTAGAATGAAGCGAAACGCATCTGTTATCAATTAGACTAATTTACAGTTGCATAAGACGGTTTCATAACCTATTCAAATTTTATAGCTACACCTGCGGAGAAAGGAGCCAAAAACACAAGGAAGAATGATGTAATTTCAAATGATTTTTTGGTTTGTTTTAAATTTAGTCTGTTGCCTGTAAGCAGCATTGACCATAATAAAAAGTAAATAGATAGGTATTTTTCCTCTGGTAGTAAAAATTGTTGTCTAAGAACAAATTATTTTTGGTTCAAAGCATAGAACGATTCCGATATATCCATGTTTTGCCTTTAAACACATAGTCTGGCAATTGTCCAAATATGTCATGTCGTATATGATTCACTGTCCTGTTTGTCCAAAGAAATCTTCCAGGTGTTCTTTTCCATTTGCACTGTCCGTAAGTAACAATTCGCTAACACTTTTCAATAATAACTTACCTTCTAGGCTTCCTATTACCGTTTACAAGCAGTTTTTGTAGTATGGTGCCACAAAATTGAGACCAAAAAATTAAGCAGCCTAAGAGCGCAATATTTTATTTTTATAACGACCGGTTTTTGCAACAATCTATTGCCATTTTTAGATATAACGCATTGTAAATACAATACATAATATACTGCGTTGTAGACGGATGTCAAAACTACATATTACTGTTTACAAATAACAAATAAAGAGCGTAGTTTTACCCATTTGCCTGTTGCTGATGGTCACGAGCAGCGACATTCCGTCACAGTTAATAAACTGCTGCTGATGACTAAGTTGTCATGGTTTAAATACCTAAAACTCGCGCACGTGTATCTTCATGACGTCAGCGCCAGCTAATGCGAATTGACAGTCGTAATAAGTTAAAATTAACGAATAAAGTTACATACGTATAATCAGTTTTCACGAAATATCTAAAAAGGAATGTTGTACAATGCTACAAACAGTGATACCAACTATTAAAACCATTTAAAACGAGGGCTGATGTTATTGTCGTCTGCTGTTGACGGTTGATGACGTCAGGAACGCCGTTTCTATGGTACCAAGGCTGCTTACAGTCAGAGATGATTTAGGTAGACATGTGTTGCCAAGTCGATTCCATTTGATTATTGATGTCCACATGGAACAGGGCAGACATTTGCATCGTCATCTGCTGGCGTCGGTTAGTGTCGCCAGGGCTGTCGTTTCCATAAATATGTTAGTATACAGGGTGGTCTATTGATAGTTACCGGGCCAAATATCTCACGAAATAAGCATCAAACGAAAAAACTGTAAAGAACAAAACTTTTCTAGCTTGAAGGGGGAAAACAGATGGCGCTATGGTTGGCCCGCTATATGGCGCTGCCATAGGACTAACGGTTATCAAATTCATTTTTTATAATAGGTACCCCCACTTTTATTACATACTCGTCTAGTAAATAAATATGAATGTTTTATTTGGAACACCTTTTTCGATTTGTAATAGATGGCGCTGTAATAGTCACAAACGTATAAGTACGTGGTATCGCGTAGCATTTCGCCAGGGCGGACGGTATTTGCTTCTTGATACATTACTCGTGTTAAAAATGGACCATTTAACAATTGCTGGAAAGGTCGATATGGTATTTATGTATGGATATTGTGATCAAAATGCCCAACGGGCCTGTGCTATGCATGTTGATCGTATCCTGGAAGACATCATCAAAGTGTCCGGACCTTTCGTCGGATAGTTACGTTATTTAAAGAGACAGGAAGTGTTCAGCCATAAGTGAAACGTCAACCACGAGCTAAAAGAAATGATGATGCCCAAGTAAGTGTTTTAGTTGCAGTTGCGGCTAATACGCACGTCAGTAGCAGACCAACTGTGCGAGAATCGCGAATCTCAAAAATGTTGGTGTTGAGAATTCCAAATCAACATAAATTTCACCCGTACCTCAGTCCCAAACAGAGGTAACGTAAACCGAAATATTATGCAGTATTGGGCAACGGAAAATCCACGATGGCTACAACAAGCAGATAAACAGCGATTTTGCCGGGTTAATGTATGGTGCGGCATTACGGGAGGAAGGATAATTGGACCCTATTTTATCTACGGCAATTGAGAAATGTATACTGATTTCACTGCATGAAAGATCGGAGATGCACTTTCAACATGATGGATGTCCGGTACATGGGTCACGTGCAGTTGAAGCGGTCTTAAATGGAATATTTAATGACTGGTGGATTGGTCGTAGAAGTTCACTGGATCTTACATCCCCGGATTTCTTTCTGTGGAGAAAATTGAAGGATATTTGTTATTATGATTCACCGACAACGCCTGAAAACACGCGTCAGCACATTGTCAATGCATTCGAGAACATTACTGAAGGCGAACTACTCGCTGTTGAGAGGAATTTCGTTACGTATATTGCCGAAGCCATTGAAAGACATCATTTTGAGCATTTATTCAAGTCCTGAGGTAATTACAGGTAATCACACAGTAACAAATGTTCAAAAGTTTATAGAGCTTATGGGACTTAACTACGGGGTCATCAGTCCCTAAACTTACAAACTACTTATGAACTAGCTAATTACTAAGGACGGCACAAATATCCATGCCCGAGGGGGGGATTCGAACCCCCGACCGTAGTGGGCGTGCAGACAGTGACTGACGCGCCGCAGTCCCTTCGGCCACCGCGGCCGACTCACAGTAACAGAATGCGTTCTCGTAATGTATGATAATTTCACAAAAGTACATATATCATATTGGAACAACCGAAGTAAAGTTCACGTTTTGTGTTTTAATTTATATAAACCTACCTGTTACCCATTGTTCATCTAAAATTGTGAGCAATATGTTTGTGAATATTACAGCGCCAGCCATCACAAAGCGAAAAAAGTGTTCCGATTAAAAATTCATATTTATTTACGTACTAGATGAATATGTAATAAAAATGGCGGTACCTATTTAAAATAGGCAGTTGATATCCAATTGACCTACGGCTGTGCCACCTAGCGTGCCAACCATAGCGCTATCTGTTTTTCCCCTTCAAGCTAGAAAAGTTTGTTCTTTAGCAGTTTTTTCGTTTGATGCTTATTTCGTGAGCTGTTTGGTCCGGTCACTATCAATGGACTATCCTTTATGATTACAGTCTGCGTCGGTTGGTACCTTCGGGGACGCCGTTTTCATGAGACGTTGGTTCATTATAATAGTAATTACTTAAAAGGCCAAAATTATTAAAATTGAAAGGAACGGTAACGTATGCTGCCAGTGTGTGTAAAGATTCGGAGTACTGCGAAACGTTTTGCTAAAGACAATGGGACACCGCTGTATATGAAAGCTTAAAGGTTAGTTGCAAGCATCAGTGCCTATATGAAACATGAAATGTGTTGGAGAGAGCCGAGAGGGCCGGCCGCGGTGGCCGAGCGGTCTGCGGCGCGCCAGTCACAGTCGGCCCGGCTACCACGATCGGGGGTTCGAATCCTCCCTCGGGCATGGATAATTGTGCCGTCCTTAGTATTAGGTAGTTCATAAGTAGTGTGTAAGTTTAGGGACTGATGAGCCCGTAGTTAAGTCCCATAAGCTCTACAAACATTTGAACATTTTGAGCCAAGAGCAATAAATAATTCTGATGTTGCTTAAATGCAACATTGCCCAACAAAGGCTTAAGCTTCTCGCGCACAGTTGGCAGAATCTCATCATTACCAAGCCTCACACTTGCTCTGCCCAGAACAGAACTCCCTCTTCAAAGTGAGAAGGGGTGTGTTCGTAGAAGCTTCTCTCTCTCTCTCTTTCTCTCTCTCTCACTCAATCTGTCTCTCTCGCTCGTTCTCTCCTGTCCCTACCCCCACCTGTGTGTGTGTGTGTGTGTGTGTGTGTGTGTGTGTATTGGCACGGACTGCGAGGCCGAGCGGTCTGCGGCGCGCCAGTCACAGTCTGCCCGGCTACTACGGTCGGGGATTCGAATCCCCCCTCGCGCATGGCTATTTGTGCCGTCCTTAGTATTAGCTAGTTCATAAGTAGTTTGTAAGTGTAGGGACTGATGACCCGGAGTTAAGTCCCATAAGCTCTACAAACATTTGAACATTTTGAGCCAAGAGCAATAATTCTGATGTTGCTCCAATGCAACATTGCCCAATAAAAGGCTTAAGCTTCTCGCGTTCAGTTGGCAGAATCTCATCATTACCAAGCCTCACACCTGCTCTGCCCAGAACAGAACTCTCTCTTCAAAGTGAGACGGTGTGTGTTCGTAGAAGCTTCTCTCTCTCTCACTCTCTCTGTCTCTCTCGCTCGCTCTCTCCTATCCCTACCCCCTCCTGTGTGTGTGTGTGTGTGTGTGTGTGTATTGGCACGGACTGCGAGGCAGCGAGCAATCTCCCGGCAGCGGCCGTAAAACAGAGTCCAAGGAGATTACTGCTGAATAACTTAGAGGCACCTGTACAAAGTGCAGCTCGCCGCGCTGGCACTAAAAGTGAACAAACCGTTTTATCGCACCGCCCCCCCCCCCTCCCCTGCGCTGGGTGGCACACCGCCACGCCCCTTCCCCCTCCACCACCGCCGGTCTCCTTTTATGCTGCACTACTGTGCACCCCAAACGGGCTGCACAACTGTTCTGCGCTTATCAATACACAATGTTGTCACCCGCCTCCTGCGAAATTTCTCGTACTTTTTTTATAACGCTCTTTCCAGCGACCTCGTAAGACGGCTGCTGCTTTACTACGAACCGGCCTCTACTGTACTAAGTAATCCTCATTTTCTAAAGGTGCTGTTTACGCGTAAACGTCAAGGCAAGAATCATAATTTGCTCCTCATTATTTCACTTTCTTTTCCACTCGTTCTTCTCCACTTCCACGAGGGTAGCTCTAAAAAAATTAATTTATTTTTATGGAATATTTACTGCTGGAAGGTTGCCTATTATCACTAGAAGAAATACGAGAAAAAATCGATTAATATCGTACTTAAACATAATGGAAAATTGAAAAAAAAAAAAAAAAATTATTGAAGACAAGAGCCAAGATCGCTTTTTATTTTTTATTAAGATTACCGGTTTCGGCAGTTTAACTGCCATCTTCGGATCTTCAAGTGCACACAACATTATACTCAAAATGCAATAATACAACAAGCCACAGAAATACATATTCTTAAATATCCACTTTCGAAATCCACCTTAGATTACATTCTTCACAACATTATTATTAAAAGCTTTTATAAACAAAGTTAATTGTTGGCTTGTCACATATAAATAAAACTTTATCATCAACATCCTGTAATAAGTTATGGGTACTAAGTTAAAAACAATCGTGAATAACTCAGCCATCCAAATTCACAAGTTGATACCAGATGGCGATCTAGATGTGACATTTTAGCATCACTTTTGATGTCAAGAACAATAATCTTGTACATATGAAACGACATTCACATCAGGCAACAGATGTATACATTTGTATGTTATAATTATAATAAATATTACAATTTTCCTTACAAACTGTATCAGCTATTTAAAAATTTAAGAACATGAAGGGAAAAGACAATAAAGTCGCTACAAACTTATGTATACAGGCAACAGTTTTGTAGTCGAAGGTCTATGTTTAGATATCATACACCAATAACCAGACATGATGTTTACATATATAGGTTGATAAAAAATTATTAAAATATGTAACATTTTAGACGAAATGACTGTACATACAAAATGGCATTGTAAAAACCGTTTGTTATGTGGAACCTGTATTGTATCCTAAGGTCTGCGTATGGCAGTACAGTAATAATAGCTAGTTAATTGAATGTACGGAAAATATGATGACATAGTGGATATAAAGCAATTGACATGATTAATGATCCGATAAAACCTGTTGTGGTTCTAAACTGAACAGCAATTACTTTAGCAACCAAACAAGTGGTGCTCAGAGCCTAGGTATTACTCATTACAACTTGTAACAGTATAGCTATCGTATAGTACAAACAATTAGTATTACATAAAACTCATGGATTTATTTAGAAATCATTGTATATAAACCACTGTGGGTTAATCCACATAAATTGTTTCAGACATTTACGTCATTAAACAATGTCTAGGTATTGATACATAATTACAAAATTAGGTTGAATCGTTATGGTCTTCAGTCCGGAGACAGGTTTGATGCAGCTCTCCACCCTACTCTATCCTGAGCAAGCCTTTTCATCTCCTGATAAGAACGGCAACCCACATCCACTTGAATCTGCTTACTATACGCGTCTCTTGGTCTCCCTCTGAGATTTTTACCCCACACACTTCCCTCCAATGCTAAATTTACGATTCCCCGATGTCTAAGAATGTGTCCTACCAAGCGATCCCTTCTTTTAGTCAGGGTATGCCAAAAATTCATTTTCTCACCAATTCTGTTCAGTACCTCTTCATTAGTTATGCGATCTACCCAACTAATCTTCAGCATTCTCCTGTAGCACCACATTTCAAAAGCCTCTATTCTCTTCCTATCCGCACTGCTTATCGTCCATGTTTCACTCCCGTACAAGGCAACACTCCACACAAATGCCTTCAGAAAAGACTTCCTTACCCTTAAATTAATATTCGATGTTAGCAAATTTCTCTTTTTCAAAAATGCTTTTCTTCCCATTGCCATTCTGCATTTTATATCCTCTGTACTGCGACCATCGCTTGTTATTTTACTACCCAAGTAACAAAACTCATCTACCACCTTCATTGTTTCGTTACCTAATCTAATTCCTTCAGCATCGCCTGATTTTCTAAGATCGCATTCCATTATTTTTGTTTTGCTCTTGTTAATGTTCATTTTATACGCTCTCTTCAACACATTGTCCATTCCATTCAACTGCTCTTCCAGGTCCTTTGCTGTCTCTGACAGAATTACAATGTCATCAGCAAAACGCAATGTTTTTATTTCTTCCCCCTAACCTTTAATCCCTATTCCGAATTTTTCCTTGCTTTCCTTCACTGCCAGCTCGATGTACAGATTGAATAACATCGGAGAAAGGCTACAACCCTGTCTTACTCCCTTCCCAACTGATGCTTCCCTTTCATGCCCTTCGAGTCTAATAACTGCGGTCTGGCTTTTGTACAAGTTGTAAATTACTCTCCTTTCCCTGTATTTTACCCCTGCTGACTTCAGAATTTGAAAGAGTGTATTCCAATCAACATTGTCAAATGCTTTCTCCAAATCTACAAAAGCTAAAAATGTAGGTTTGCCTTTCCTTAATCTGTCTTCTAAGATAAGACGTAAAGTGAGTATTGCCTCCCGGGTTCCTACGTTCCTCCTGAATCCAAACTGATCTTCCCCGAAGTCAGCTTCTAACAGCTTTTCCATTCTCATGTAAATAATTCGTGTTAATATTTTGCAACCATGACTTATCAAACTGATGGTTCTGTAATTTTTACACCTGTCTGCGCCCGATTTCTTTGGGGATTATTACACTTTTCTTAAAGTCTGAGGGCATTTCGCCTGTCTCATACATCCTACACACCAGTTCAAATAGTCTTGTCATGGCTGGCTCTCCCAGAGACTTTAGTAGCTCTGAGAGTATGTCATCTACTCCTGGGGCCTTGGTCCGACCTAGGTCTTTCAAGGCTCTGTCAAATTCATCTCTCAGTATAGTATCTCCTATTTCATCTTGATCTAATTCCTCTTCCCTTCCTGCAATATCGCCTCTAAGTTCATTTCCTTTGTAGAGCTGCTCCATGTACTCTTTCCACCTTTCAGCTTTCCCTTCTTTGCTGAGAACTGGTTTCCCATCTCAGTTCTTGATATTCATAGATTTGTTTTACTAGTCCCCAAATGTCTCTTTTATTTTCCTGTAGGCGGTATCTACTTTTCCCCTTGTTATGCATTCTTCTACAGATTTGCATTTGGCTTCTAGCCACTCCTGCTTAGCCATTTTGCACTTCCTGTCGATCTCATTTTTTAGTCGTCTGTACTCCATTTTGCCTGTTCCATTTACTGCATTTTTATATTTTCTCCTTTCCTCAATTAAATTTAGTATTTCCTGTGATATCCAAGGATTTTTTGTTGGTCTTGCCTTTCTACCTATTTTGTCTTCTGCTGCCTTCACTATTTCATCTCTCAATGCTACCCATTCATCTTCTACTGTTTTATTTCCCCCTGTTTCTGTCAATTGTTGCCTAAATCTCCCTCTGAAATTCTCCAGAACTTCACTTTCCTTCAATTTATCTAAGTCCCATCTCCTTATTTTCCAACCTTTCTGCAGTTTTTTCAGCTTCAGCCTACAGTTCATGACTATCAAGTTATGGTCAGAGTCTATATCTGGCCCTGGGTATGTCTTGCTGTTTATAACCTGGTTCCGGAATCTATGTCCTACCATTATAAAATCTATCTGATACCTTCCGGTGTCTCCTGGTCTCTTCCACGTATACAACCTTCTTTTGTGATTCTTAAACCACGTGTTTGTTACGATTAAATCATGTTCCGTGCAAAATTCTACCAGGCGACTTCCTCTTTAATTCCTCCTGCCCAGTCCATATTCACCTACTATTTTTTCTTCTCTTCCTTTTCCTACTACCGAATTCCAGTCTCCCATCACAATTAAGTTTTCCTCTCCCTTAACGGTCTGAATAATTTCCTTTAGCTCCTCAAATATTTCTTCGATCTCCTCATCATCGGCAGAGCTAGTTGGCATATAAACCTGTACTACTGTTGTCGGTGTTAGCTTCGTATCTATCTTGACAATGATAATGCGATCACTGTGCTGTTCATAGTAGTTTACCCGCATTCCTATTTTCTTATTCATTATCAGCCCTACTCCTGTGATACCCCCAACTGATTTTGTATTTATAATCCTGTACTCACCTGACCAGAAATCCTGTTCATCCTGCCACCGAACTTCACTAATCCCCACTATCATGTGTACAAAATCCTCCACGTAGATACTGTATGTAAGAGAAGGTGTCTAATAAAATATAGTATAACAGCAATGTTCTTTTCGTTCCGTTAAATACATTTTGTATGCAGATGTGCTTAGCAGTTGATGTCTAGGTATTGATTCATGGTAACCAACATGTGGACTATTTCAAGCGTCCAAACGTTATGTGTCAAATCACCATGCTCGACTACATTGACAACCTAATGATGATAAACACATTTTCAATATGCATAAAAATATTCTTCATCGTAGCCCACTGCCTATGTTTATGTGCGTTTTATACAATGTATGGGCTAATTCAAGAATATACCTGCGAGCTGATCCGATCAAGTTCGTAATGGTCCAGAATTAATTTTAAGAAATTATTATATACAACCACGGTAATATTATATAAAAAACTGTATTGTAGATCAATTTCTAAGTATAATTACATGAGTACACAAATAAGACACTCCTTATGTAATAAAATGTAGTATTAACTATGAAGAATTTAACTAACAATTTTCAAACATCTAGTGTAAATTCTTAACGTCAGAAACAATATTTTTGGATTTTTTTAAAAGTTAGTTTAACTTTCAAAATGAACTCGAATGAGTTTTTTATGCATTATGCATTGTTCAAATGAGCTAACTAAATTTTAATCAATGTAATATTTTCCGTGCGTGCACCGTCTTACAAAAAACAGAAATTCAGCAATGTTTCGTAATTTTCACAGTGTAACTCTTGGCACCTTTTGGTACAACAAAAGATTGAAAGTAACTTGAAGTTTAATGAGCTGGTGAGAAGTGGTTTTTAGCAGATTGAACCGTGGCGTAATACCTCACTATGCCACACCCTTCCACCCCCTACCCCTTCCACTGACTCTTAACTACTCATTACCTCCACCTGCTTTACTCCAGTCTTGGGCAGTATCTCCCACCTCTATTTCAGCAAATGATATAAGTCTATGCATTATTTCTAGTTTGTCTGAACAATTAACATCACTAGAAAAACTAAAAGTAGTAGGGCGCAATGACATTGTATGGAAGAATGGTAACATTCACCGACTAGAAAATCATGTAGGACGCCCGCTATAGTGGAGTGTACGCCTCATGCATTTTATTGAGCTTTCTTTCCGCCATATCTCACATCAAATTGACGGTCAAAATGCGGGACCAAAATCTTTCACTGGACGAATCGGACAGCAGCTCAATTATTGTGAAAAACTCCCTATCGTCCATAGCTTGTTCGATTCCTGATACAGACAGTAATTTGTTGAGTAAAGACCAACAGTATCTTCTCGACATTTCAAATGCAATCACCTTGGGACTATTTTACTGGCAACTTGGTAAATGGGGACCCTGTCCCATTGTCCCATTCCAGGTGGTTAACTGCAGCCATTCGAGTCCTTAGGTTGCATGTAAGTTCGTCAGATCCGTGCGAAAACTTAAAAGAATTAGTTGATTCATTTTAAAATCATACATGCCCTTGTGGTCATAAAAAAGAACAAATATTTAATCGGCGCATCGAAACACTTCTTTAAAGCAGTTCAAACATCACGGTATTTATCCGATGAATTACTTGAACTAATACAACGAAATGTAATCTTTGCTCACCCGGAAAATATCCTGCTGGCAATGATTGTTCATGAAATGGAACATGTTCAGTAAGACACAGTGTCCTAAAGCAGAAGACGGTTAGAAATTTCGTACCACATAAGATACACTTTAAAGATTCTGATTAAAATTATGGATTGGACCAAACATCTTTTTCGTGTTGATGCTCTTCTTTCTTCCGTGCTTCCTTAAATAATGGTGAGAACATTCCGCCGTATGCTAGACACTTCAATCAGCCGTATCCATACGCCGAATGACAACATTAGCGTAATGTACACCATTAAGATTACGTGTAAGACAAATTATAACCACACCACAACGAAAACTCAAAAACCTAGGAGCTAAGTAGACGAAATGGAATAGTAAGTAATAACATGAAAGATGCGGGATTCGAACAGGGATACTAAGCAATGAATACGGTGAGTTCTAATGGATGTTGATTGCCATTCTTATTTCGAGATAAAGAGGCGTTCTCAGGATCGACAAGTTTGGAGAGCTCGATCAACCCAGTCCTCAGACTGAGGAACGCAATAATAAAACGCAAGAGCTTTCTGCAATCTCGTGTTAGTAGGTACTGACTTGATTCCATGACAACTGTAGCGTATCATATGATAGGACTCTAAGAATGCTTAATTTATCCATCTAATCAAAATGCTAAATTATAAGAAAGAACCATCTGTAACAACTGCAAATGTGTGTACCTCTCTAAGAAAAAAGATGTGAGTGCTACTTTCAGATCTCTCACACTCTGTAACGTTTCAATCAGTGCGGAAGCGTTTGCTTCCTTTTATGTGGGTGTTGCGAGAATTACACCGTCATATCGCAACTTTCGCATTCGGATCCGTATGCTGTTGCCAAAACGTGTTAAAACTACATTGCTGAGTCATAATTTGTGATTCAATTTAATTTGAAAAGCTCATACAATAAACTAATTATCATTCTAAATGATATTTAATTTGGGATGGCATAGTCAATGATGGTTAGCTTAGCACTGCTCAAATTCAAAAATCCTTACTTCAGATTCATTATTGAGTATGCGAGCATACAATTTTTGGCAAAGAACCTGCACTTTGATTTTACACATTTTGATTCTGAAGTTTGTTTCCGCCGCACTACAATATTAATTGCTCTGCATAATAATACGAAGCTGGCCTCCATAGTAACATTGACACCCGCAGTCACAAAACCGACGAGGGACGAAATAACCAGTACAGTACTGTAGCAAATTATTATTTCACAGGCATAACTCACGTTACTTAATACGCTAATGTATATACTGTTCCTCTCGTGAAATATAGTGCTGCATCAATGAAACTATTCAAAAATCGAAAAGAATAATTCATTCCGACAACCATTTAGACAGATTTTATTTATCATTTTTTCATGTTGAAATTCATTTTCAGTAAGGCCGCAATAAATACTCTAAGTCAGTTAAGAGTATGATTCACGGCATGCAAACATTTATACCACCCTACTGTTCACTATCTTTGTGGATAGCCTTGGTCCACATGTTATTAGTAAGGAAGTCTGGTTGGGGCACGTGGTAGCTGGTGAGAGTGATGACAGAAACTCCGCGAAATGTGGAACAATAAAACCTAAAAAGTACAATAAACCCCGTGTCATGCAAACTTTACCGTTAAAATGAAAATTTGTTGATTGTTTCAATCGTCCGTCATAGTAAGATGCTAGCACGGTTGTCATTCAGACATCAATAACGTAGAGTAATATTTAATAGACAAATTTTTAATCTCTCAACGCATTTTTGTCAATCAGACTATCAGCAGAGACAACGATAAAAGTTTCAGAGAACCTCAAAGATAAAAGTGCTTGAAACTAACAATCATACTTCAAGACAATGATGAGATTGCAGGACTTGGAAGTTTCCTCAACAAACAGACGAGATTAGCAGTAAAAGGATATGTTTAACCGGGGTAAAGATAATTTCTGTCAGATTAGAAACTAAACTAAAAGAGACACAATCACAATTCAAGTATATAATAGTGTATATAATTATGGACACTTTTTTATATGTTGCATTGAACCATATATGACAGAATAAATACTTACCGAGAGTATATAGCTGATTTTCTTCAGTTATTTATAACACTACACAACACTGTTAATTGTTTATAACAACTTAGTGAAGTGCGTTGTCGGTTTTATTGCTATTTCACTCTCGCTATTACGTACCAATGCTGATTAGGAAAGAGAGGGAGAAAACTTATTTCTTTCTTGAGCTCAGGTTTCTTTCCTGTTCCCATAACTGTCATATGGTATACTGCAGCAGATTTCATTGTTAGTTACAATATTGAGTAGCTGGTGTGCATCTTGCTCTTATCTGAAGAAGTCTTTCAATTTGGCGTGTTAGTGAACATTAATTTGCTTATAACCTCAACGCCAAATAGGTCAGTAACATAAAAATGCATTGCATTATGAAAAGTGTCCAGAATTATGTCCACTAGTAAGTGCCAACTACGGGTCATGAGAAAAATTACATTGGCATTGTGTATGATCATCTGGAAAAGACCATTTGCAAAATGAAGGGGTTGACAATCTTGTTTTCGTCAGGCATGTGGCGCTGTTGACTGGAAAGCAAATGGAGAGGGTCTGGAAGGGAAACTTTGATTAAGATTACTGTATGAAAAAGGAGGTAAACTTAAATTCTTCGAAACACATACATATGCATCACAAAAGCTTTCTTTGATCACCATCCAACGAGAAGCTACATCTGACAAATGTCTGGTGATATTGACATCAACTCGATTTCGTATTAGTGAAGCAACATGTTAAAAACTAAGTTAGGAACAGCATATCAAACACAGACTGAAGTGTGGAAAGTGACAATGTATTGCTTATGATAACGAGGAAACTAAAATTCAAGAATATTAAAAAGAGAAAAAACAGTCAATGGGATTTGAGAAATCTCGAAAATGAGAGAACACTGAATAACTATCAAGAAGTAACAGTCAAGAAAACAAGAGGCCTGGAATGACATTAAAGAAACCTAGCGATTTATAAGCAGCCTGTGGAAAAACAGGAAATGTGAGATAAACGAAAGGGTTCATTACGTCTTATCTACTAAATATGGTGGGGAAAAAAAGAAAATATTTCAGTATAGGTGGTAGAGCAAGGAAAATAGTAGGGTATGAATACCACAATCAATAGATAGGAAAGACAAATAAGAATAAAATATTTCGAGAATACCTGCTTTACAACTAAGAACAAAATGAGACAGAGAAACATGGACAATGCTTATAAGCGTGTAAGATGTGACTTTGGAGACAGAAGAAATAGCAGTTCCACCATGATGGGTGAGCATCAATATACGCTGGACGATGATTAAGTATAGTGGATCACAACTGTCTGAAAACACCGTGGAAGAAGAAGCAGACGTCGACACACAAAAGATGACTTCTGACCGACTGAAAACAACAAGTCTCCTATACTTCTGAAATCTAGAGGAGGAAACATGAGTCAGCAATTGTATAACGTTGTGCGCAACATCTATGAACATGGAAATGTCCTTCAAATTTTGGAAAACATAACGGCCGACTTCCTCAAGAAGACAAATGTGACAAAATGCTTAGTGATTCAAGTTTCTAAAAGAGTAACTTCAGTTACCATACAGCGCATAGAGCAAAAAGATGTTCTTTTCGGATTTAACAACAATGGAAGGTTAATAATAATATGATGTAGATAGGAAAAACTCACCGTAAAGACAGGCGTTGAGCCGCCGACAGACACAAATAAAAGACACACAAACACATACACAGAGGTGTGTGTTTGTGTGTCTTTTATTTGTGTCTGTCGGCTACTCAACGTTCGTCTTTACGGTGAAAATGTTTGTAGAGCTTATGGGACTTAACTGCGGGGTCATGAGTCCCTAAACTTACAAACTACTTATGAACTACCTTATACTAAAGACAGCACAAACATCCATGCCCGAGGAGGGATACGAACCCCCGACGGGGAACGACCTCGCGCATCGTAGCATAGCGCCTCAATGCGCTCGGCCGCACCACCGTGGTTTTTACGGTGAGTTGTTCCCTATCTACATATTATTATTAACATGCTTTTCGGATTTAGTACCATAAGACCTTCCTTAAATGCCTGCGGTGTATTTACATCCGGGCCTTTTAGTTCATTACAGATCTCTATCAGTTTCACCTTCATTTGTGGCCAGAATACCTGAGAACGTTCTTCAGGGATAGCGTCTCATTGTTTCTCGTAGGTTGAATGACGGCCATTCCAGCTGATTTTCTGTAAAATCTGTTCTTCAGTAACCACAGACTTAAGTCTTTGTATTCAGTTCCTTTTATTCTATCTTTTACTGGACATCAGTACTGCACACTTGTTTTGAAAGGCGTTCCTAATATACTTTTGTCCCGTTAAAATTGTGCCGTTTGGTTCGTATCTTCGTTCTTGCTCTCTTCGTTCCCCGTATCAGTGGATACATGGTTGTCTCTTTATTTTTGACTGTATGGTTCCAGATCTATTTACGCATTAAAATTCGGTATCTCTTGAATCATTCTGCAGATAAGGTCTCGCACCGGAATCATGGTAGGATATATTCTTCATAGAAAATAAACTCGCCCTCGCCTGTTAGTGTTACCGGATGGTGCATATACTTTTATTATTCTGGTGTTATTAAAGGTCGCGGAAATTCCTCGTCAAGTTACTAACTGTTCCATATCGAGCCCAATATTTCCTTCTTCAGTTAGACTAGCAGTTCCCAAATTGGTACCACGTCTCGGATTTGCCGTTACATTATATCCTTATATTTGTTCTAAATCTATAACTTTGCCGGCCGCGGTGGCCGATGGGACTGAGGCGCTCCAGTCACGGTCTGCACGGCCACTTCGGTCGGGGGTTCGAATCCCGTCTCGGGCATGGATATTTGTGCCGTCCTTAGCTAGTTCATAAGTAGTTTGTAAGCTTAGGGACTGATGACCCCGTAGTTAAGTCCCATAAGTTCTACAACCATTCGAACATTCATTCTATAACTTTTGAAGCAGGATATTAATATCGGCGGAATAAGAAATCTTTGATGTTCTCAAGCTTAAGAGAACTGCGGCTCATGTTTTTATTTGATGTCGCAGTTTATATGTTTGCACATTACTTACTTGTTGATATTACTTACGGAGGGCTGTTTTTTTGGCATATTATTAGAAATCAGTCTTCTTCCGTTTTAGCCATACTTGGATCTTCCTTCGGCTCTTCAGTGATTTTCGAGAGATGCCCAGTGGTTCCAGCTATTCCTGAAATTTGTATCTCATCGAAGTCGCCGTTTCATCTGTTGCTCTGCTATCCAGTCAGTTGCAGTCAGTACTTTTGACGTCACATTCTGGTGGTGCTCTTCTTGTATCTCATGTGCAAAGCTGTTAGTATGGTTTCTAGATGCCTCAAAAGAATGTTCAAATGCTTGTAAAGCTTATGGGACTTAACTGCGGGGTCATCAGTCCCTAAACTTTACTAATTAACTTATACTAAAAACAACACAAACATCCATGCCCGAGGGAGGATTCGAGCCTCCAACGCATCGTGGCGCTCCAGACCGCTCGGCTACTCCCGCGCGGCCTGGATGCCTCTCCAGTGGCTTCTTTTCCCTCCGTTTTATTTGCTGTTCTCTCCTCAGACTGCATTTTTGATAAATTTTAATTGTTAAAAATGCTGTTAATTGTTGTTTGGAAATAAATTCCAATAACAGATGAATCTTCACAGTAGCACTAAAGCACAGTAAATAACTAATTGGAATGTTAAGCGATTATCATAAAATCACTGTTAGAATGAAAGACAGGGTAACTTCAGGTCACGAAAATTTGTTACCTGTACCCACACCTCATCTTACACATGTGCGAAAGCTGCTCTCCCCGACCTGCTAATTTGAGACATTTCCCTCACACTTCGCTGCCTTCCAGGCTCAAAATAGAATCTGAGCCTCAGCAGGGCCTAATTCAAAGTTATGGAATATATGTGTGGCGTCTGCAGGACCTAAAATTTTACCATGCAATAAAAATACATTGAAGAGAAAGAAACTGGGATACCTGCTTAATGTCTTGTAGAGTGCAGAGTGCCACAACGCGACGTGGCGTGGACTCCACTAATGTCTGAAGTAGTGCTGGAGGGAACTCTCACCATGCGTCCTAGATATGCTCAATAGTGTTGATGACTGGAGAGTCTGATGATCAGTAGAGGTGTTTATATTCAGAAGTTACTGGAGCCTCTCTGTAGCGTGTGGGGTGTCACTGTAATTGCCCGAATGAGTGACAAATGAATTGTTGCAGATGATCAGCCAGGGTGCATACGTATGTGTCTGCTGTCACGGTCCTATCTAGTCGTATCAGGGGTCCCATATCACTCCAACCTCATACGCCCCACACCTTTACAAAGCCTCCACCAGCTTTAACAGACTCCTGCTGAAATGCAGGGACCAAGGATTGATGAGGTTGTCACCGTAATTTACTGCTACACGCCGACCCGATCGATACAATTGTAAACATGACTCGTTAGGCCAGACAACAAATTTTCGGCCATTAATATCGGTGTCGACAGGCTCAGGTGAGGCGTAAAGCTTTGCGTCCTGCTGTCAACAAGGGCAGTCGAAGGGGCTTTCGGCTCCGGAAGCCCGTATCGATGATGTTTGGTTGAATGATTCGCACCCTAACAACTGCTGGTGGCCTGGCAATGAAAACCACAGCAGTTTACCGAAGGATTGAAGTTCTGTCACGTTGATCGATTCTTTTGAGTCGTCGCTGTCACCGTTGTTGCAGGATCTTTTCTCGGTCGCAGCGATGTTGGAAATGTGATGTTGTAGTGGATTCCCGATATTCACAACGCACTCGTAAAATGGTCGTACGGGAAAACCCCTACCTCTCCGCCATCTTAAAGGTACTGTGCCCGTCTCTCGTGTGCCGACTCCACCACCACCGTCCAAACTATGAAATCGTGATAACCTGCCGTTGTAGCAACCGATCTGACGCATGCGCAGGACACTTGATATCCTTTTG
Organism: Locusta migratoria; assembly: GCA_026315105.1. Classification (NCBI taxonomy): domain Eukaryota; kingdom Metazoa; phylum Arthropoda; class Insecta; order Orthoptera; family Acrididae; genus Locusta; species Locusta migratoria. Next base: position 360,941,344 of record CM048745.1, on the reverse strand, counting down.
CAATTTGACTCCATAATGGAGATTGTGCTTGCCCACATCAATATTGTAATAAAATCAAGAAATTTCCAGCTTGGTGGGCGATATGAAGTATTTATTTTAAAAATTTACAGATCGATTTCGTTCCTATGATGGAATGTCATCAGTGCAGTATGCAAGCCATCATGACTCATATACTGTGCATAAAACTATTGTCAGGTTCATAAAATAATTAAAAAGTCTTCCTAGTACTAGGAAAACCTTTCTTTATTTTATGTCATGACGTGCATTCTGCACTTATGAGGTTCCATCATAGGAATGAAATCGATATGTAAATTTTTAAAATAAATACTTAATATCGTCTATCAAGCTGGAAATCTGTTGACTTTATCACTTATCACCTAATTTTGTCCATTATTGCCAGTGATGTTCCGTTACTGTTGTAGTTCAGTAAAATGAAGTGAATTCACCTTGATCAGTCTTTTTCAGTCCCCCCCCCCAGAAAAAAATAAGTAAATAAAAAATCGTGTTTTATTGTACACAAAGCATTTCGAGCCCTGAGGGATCATCATCAGGTGTATCTATGATTTTTATACATGTTTAAAGGCCTGGGCCTGTTAAGATCAAAACAAAAAGAGTTTCTTGTTATAAAAGAGATTAACAATTGACTTACTTATTAAAATGTGGCGCACAAATAAGTCTTGTTTTTGCAGCCACAGTTTTTCAGTAATTTCAAAAGTTTATTTTTTCCAGTTAGATAAAATAGCATTACAAAGCAGTTACCAAACGACAACCATAATTAATGTTTCTACAAACCTCTCAAAATAATAGCAATTTATAAGTTTATAATGTTGATATTTAACAGAAAAATATGTATAATTTTTATATGCAAATAAAAATCTTTATGTATATAGAATTAAACACATTCCTTTGTAAAGAGAATCCTAGTAATATAGAAGTGGAACGCCTTCATCGTCTTTGAGTTGTTGTTATTCCACAATGTGTCTCAATATAAGAAGTGTTTGTGGTTACTTATACATACCAATGTACTCCAATTATCAGGCTGCACTAGACGTATTCGTACACAACTTATGTTTTGATCTTAAGAGGCCCAGGCCTTTAAACGTGTATAAAAATCGTAGAGCACCGGATGATGATGCCTCAAGCTTCTTAATGTTTTGTGTAAAATAAAACACAATTTTGTGACTGAAGGCGAATTCATTTTATCACCTAATCTCATTCATAAGCAGCTTGTCGCATAGCTGATTAATACTCGACAGCAGCTCTGCGCATGCGCAGTTCGGAAGCTTACATGTGTGCAGTGTTGCCAGATCCGAAATTTCTTTTTCGGAAGATGAACCTAAAAATTTCGGAAGAAGAGGTAAAAAATCGGAAGGTGTGGAAACTATTTCAAAAAATTCTAAATAAAAAAAGGGGAGAGAGAAAAAATGAGAGAGAGAACGTAGTTATTTCAAAACTAGCGAAGTGGAATTAAGACAGTCTCTTATAATCAATTTAACCTTTATTCTTACTGACATTTTTTGGTGGAAATGTATACAAATATTCTTTTTCTAGCCATCGGTGATTAAAATTTCTGCATTAAATGCACTATTTTTGGTGCAAATTGTGAGTGTTGAATACCACAGATAACCACGCCTTGATTAGTTTATATACATAAACATTGCTCGCTCCATGCAGTGGTAGATGTGGTATGGTGGTCAGAGTGTTAGGCTGTAGGATGCATGGGTTCATTGCTGCCGGATTCGTGTCCTGCATACTACCAACATTTTTATTTCTTCCGTTTTCCAGTTCTGTAATTACAACAATACTCAAAAACTCTTCAGTCGCCGTTCTATTCGAATTAAATATGCCGTGTATGTTCCAACGCCCATACTATATGATATTTTACAGTTATATCAACAACATTTTACACATTCTCTGCACCTGAAGAACGAAATGCGGTATTAGTACACATACTCCAGAATGAATGCATGTAAAAACAAAACACGAAAAAGAGAGAGAGAGAGAGAGAGAGAGAGAGAGAGAGAGAGAAAAGAAAAGAAAAATAGCGCAGCAACTGATTACACAATGTACATTGCAGTCTGATTAATAAAATGAAAGCTCTCACAGAATTGTAGTACTTCATTCACATTTGCTAGTGAATATTCTGTCAACTTCTGTGGGAATTTCATATCTAAGAATTCCTGTAGCTAATATCCTCCATTAGCATAATCACGTTGCAAGTTTTATTGTTATGACACCTTGATTCAATTACTTATCCCATCCTTCATTTTAGTGACTCAGAAGGGATGAAAGGAGAGTTAATAGTACAATAGTTGCCATGGAGACAAGATTAGATTGATTGCAGCACAGACAGATGAATTTAAGTAGTTATTCTTCCCATTGTCCTTTAGAAAATGTAACAAAAAGAAACCGTAATCAGTGGTACCCTGAAGCACCCTCTGCCACACGCTTCACTGTTGTTCGCAGAATATTGTTGCAGATGTAGAAACTGAAAATAAAACTTTACACACATTTCTGAAACTTACTTAAAATAAGGGAAAATATCTTAAAAGTGCACGACTTTAGCCTGGACAGCATATCATTTATGTAATTATAATGTAATCAATGTTGACTACACATGCATAAGTGCAAAATACTTATCACTCTGGATCCGTAGACAACCTACACCTACAGTCTCGAAATCTCGTAAACATACTCTTAATAAGACGTTTCCTCAGCAGAATAAGATGGCTTGCAAGACCCGTTTCATGAGTGAGCCGATTCAGTACTCATGTTGGCTTAGCGGTTCACAGGTGATTCGGTTCATGAATGAGCCACGACTCAAAAGAGCGGTAGACGGGCTCAGCGGTTCAGTAGTGATCCAGCTCACAAAAGAGCCAAGGCAGCTCCCACAGGCCGACCGCGGTGGTCGAGGGGACTGTGGTGCGCCAGTCATGGTCTGCACAGCCACTAAGGTCAGGGGTTCGAATCCCTCCTCGGGCATGGATATTTGTGCCGTCCTTAGTATTACTTAGTTCATAAGTAGTTTGTAAGTTTAGGGACTGATGACCCCCTAGTTAAGTCCCATAAGCTCTACAAACATTTGAACATTTGAGCTCCCAAAGAGCCGTGACTCAATCGCTCACCGCAAAGAGTCCCTCACATGTGCCGGCTCCTGGACGGGTTACTTATAATATTTTTTTACTCGATCAGGTGCTTCTGCAAAAGGGCCATAGAAATAATATGATAATGAAGAAACGAAATGACCATAATTTTTAACATTTCTCTGTAACATTTGGTCAATATTTCCCGCAAGTAGAGAGCGCGTCTCCGAAGATGTCCAGGGCAGCGTTGTGCAGTTGTTTGTCGCTCCGCCCGGCTGGCGCAAGTGTTTGGGGCGCGGCGCGGCGCTCAGGTAATTCTGGGAATCCCCCGGCGGCCATGGCGGCTCCTCTTTCCCAGGGCCGCCAACGTATGGGGCGGGCTCTAACTTACGACGTAATTTGCCGCGACCCGCGCCCCTCCCCCTCCCCCCTTCCCCGTCTCAGCGCCTCCTAACAGCCGGCAAGAATGGAAACATATGACGTAACCGGGCCGGCGCGCCCAGGGGACCCGCGGCCTGAATTACTGCCGGGCAATCCACTTCGCCGCGAAATTTGCAGTTAAGGCGGCCGCTTTCCGCCTCATTAAATCGCAACACCCACCACTTTCCCCTGCTCTCGTGTCCCGCAGTATGAAATGCGGCGAGACACTTGTGAGGCGACATTTCATTCGCATCAGTACCTGTGTATTTTTGTACCACTTCTAATAGATGTCCAACTACTGTTTCACATTTTACGCTCTCCAGTGTGCAAGAAATGCATTTCTACTCACTAGGTATACCTTTGACCTTACCCAGCAGAGACAGTGCTTAGAATACTTTCGCCGGCCGCGGTGGCCGAGGGGACTAAGGCGCTCCAGTCACGGTCTCCACGGCCACTACGGTCGGGGGTTCGAATCCCCCCTCGGGCATGGATATTTGTGCCGTCCTAGTTCGTAAGTAGTTCATAAGTAGTTTGTAAGTTTATGGACTGATCACCCCGTAGTTAAGTCCCATAGACTATACAAACAAACAAACATTTAGAATACTTTCGATCACAGATACAACAGTAGTTCATAGCGTTTGCTAAGTAAAGGTCGTATTCTAAAACGAGTAACATTTCAAGAGAGCAAAACTAAGCAACAAGGTATCAATTACCTTAGGAGTGGATTTAGATGTACTACAATGACACCTCGGTTACACAGTGGTAGAGTGCCAGACTACAAATCCAAAGGTCGCGGGTTCAATCGCCGCCACGTCCTAGGATTTTTATCTGTCACTTTCCACTTCTTTCACCTCTCGCAGTGTTGTTCATGTGAAAATTACCGAGTAGCACCATGGTTCAGAACCCACGTTAAACTCAAGGTAGGAATGGCGGTTATCGCTGAAACAACCGGTTTTAGGTTATACCGGTTATTTTCATCTCCAGTTTAACCGCACCGTAATAAATGCTCAAGATAACCGGTTTTTAAATAACCGCTTTTCGGTTTTTATTGCTATTAATTAAATTAAAGTCACTGTTCCAGTAGAGTTCGAACGAAACATATTTTGCGGCTGAAACAGTAATCGAATTTTCGGTTTTTCTGCTTTCGGCCGAAACCGAAACTTACGAAATTTAGTTAAAAATTTAGGCAAATTTACGTTATACGACAAATCACTAGTCTTTCCATATATTGCAACATCCACTCCCGATACTACGGCTTCTTGAGTGTGTGTAAGCCTAGCCAGGAGTCCGTAGAAGACGATATACCAAGCATACAAATTTACTGGCCTAGTATTTCCATCCGGCAGTTACGAATATTGAGCCACTCCGTAAGTTGGACTTGTGAGCCAGCGCATACGAATATCTCGTTATACACACAACATATATAAGTTACAGTCAGTAAATAAACTTCAGTAGTGCTGCAGAAGTATTTCGAAAATTAAAGTCACAGTTCCGACTAACAGTATGATTGTTGTCAGTGTAAATTTACGCAAATAGAAGTAGGAAAGCTCTGTACCACATGATCAAAGAATATTCAAATGGGTGTGAGTTCTTATGAGACCTAAATGCTTAGGTCATCTGTCCCTAGACTTTCAAACTACTTAATCTAACTTAAACTAACTTACGCTAAGGACAACATATACATATGACCGAGGGAGGAGGGAGGACTCTAACCTCCGACTAGAGCAGAGTGCCAGGTTACAAGGGTTCGATCCCCGCCAGGTCCTAGGATTTTTATCTGTCACTTTCCACTTCTTTCACCTCTGGCAGTATTGTTCATGTGAAAAATACCGAACAGCACCATGGTTCGGAACCCACGTTAAACTCTAGGTCCCCCTATATCTGGCTGGGTAAGTCAGTTCGAAGATCGGAGGAAGGCAACGGCATACCATCTCCAAACAGGACCATGCCTAATTCAGCACTGTGGTGTTCAAACCAATTGTTGACTGCTTTACCTTACAATGACACTGCCAACTTGAGGAGGTGTGCGACAACCGAGCGGGAATGCTACGCGGTCTGTAGCGTCATTTCGCAGATTGCGTGGCCGCTCCCGTCGGACCTTCGATTCCTATCTCGGGTGTGGTTGTGTGTCGTTCTTAGAGTAACTTAGTTTAAGTATACGTTACTCTAAAGTTAGTTGTCCTGATGTAGCAACAGTGGGTCCATATTTGAATTTAAAAACAGTCTCTCTTGCGAATGATAATATTTATTATTTCGAACGCGTTTCGCGCGTTTGACACATAATCAGAAAACTGTAACAGGGGAAATATGAAAAATATGTCAGTTTCATGCTGCGGACCTGCAGTCGGGCCGAAACACGATGATCTGTGGCTCCTCCTACTGGGCTGGGAGACCGACACAGTCACAGAAACGGAATGTAACCGTGTTGCCAAATAATTAGTTCGCTGTTGGACAGTGTAACTAACGGTCGCTGTTGACTGACAGAACTGGTAAAAGTGCACAACACAGCGATACGCGCGCATGCGCAGACATATTTGACTTACTCCAATGGTCTGCTGGCACAGTCGGCAGTCAAAGCCGATTGGCTCAAGTCCCAGGGATCATTGTATTTCGGCTCGGCTATATCCTCTACAATAAAAACATATTATGGTTTTAGTACCCAGAAATACTATTATGAAGTTGGGGATACTAACTTTAATCGAAGCTTCATCCATCCATATTTTAGAATACTTTTACGTATCACATAAACATTTTATAATACCGCTGTCTAGACATGTAGATTAAATCAATGTCATTATTTGGATTTTCTGATAAATTAATTTTATTAATTCGTTATAGTAAATTGTGATATTGTCCGATCATTATTGTTTGTTAACGGATTTTATCACTAACATTTCATGTTGTCTTTTGTAACCCACTTACCTATTTGCAATGTTCTGTTTACCTTAAAATTATGTTATTGTCATAAATTGTTCAATATAAAGTTTTAAAGAGAAACGGGCACTGCTCTAGTCGTAATTTACCGATACACCTAATTATGTTTGCATTTCTTACCGAAAGTATTTCTAATTTAAATGTAGTAATTTTATATATCACTTATTTGTGTCTGAGTCATATATATAACTGTATCTTCATAACTTCTAAGTTGATGACTCAAAGACACTGTAATGACCCCCCATAGTGCTCAAGAACAATTCAATAAAACAACCCACTCTTATAAATGACACAGATGTATACATAATTTCTGCTAAACGTCTACATAGTAATTTACCAACACATCACAGTAATCTGGCCTAATGAATAATGCTAGTGTTCCCACAAATGAAAAATTAATGGTATACTAATCCTCTAATCATTGGTTTGATTCAACTATTATAAAAAACAATACATTTATGATGATACCTTTACAGTAATACTCGTAATTCAATAGAAAGCCTTAACAAAAGAAAAGTGAAAAAACGATCAAGAAAGGAGGTCACTCGAATGAGAATACATGTTATTAATTTGCTGCCAGTCATTACTCAAAACGTTTTGTTAGAGGATATTACTAACTCATCAACATGTAATAATGTTTGCAGTTCCTACATGTCAAAACAATCTTACACTTTCATTTGCTACAGTCTCTTGAATAGGCTTCATTTTATCTATTTCCATTATCGTCTCATTCCTTACCCTGCCTATTCTACTTAATTGAATCCAACTTCTTCATTAAAATTGCATAATACTGTTCATCCGATTCTTCTTTATTATGCAAATTTCTGAGATTTATGTGCATGCAGGACCATAATAGGCTCAGTAATTCTCTTTATATTGTTTTAATCGTTCTTTTATTTATTACCGTTTTCGTGATTAATCCTTGCCCTACATTAGGCTTCGTACATTGTGCAGCACTCTTTGTGCTTACCTTCTCCTTTCACTAATTTCCTGATCGTTCCCAAACCCCCTCCACCTCCCGATACTTGACATTCCTTTACTTTTAGTTCTTGTTCTTTAATATTTACATTAAATGTAACTCTCATTTTATTCCTCATTACCACCATTAGTTCCAAATTCTTTATATTAATTTTCAATTTATATGATGCCAGCACTTTCTTTCATATATTTAGCATTTCATGAACCACTCCCTTTCGATTTTTTCACATAGTTCATCTCCGAGCTTTCATATGTTCATACTTTAATCACCTATTAGCACCACTAGTCATGCCATAATGCACTTTATAACGGTAACATGTTGAGATTAAATTATTGCACTCGTGCTTCTGTGGATCTTTCTTATGTAACCAGCCCTTTTCCTCACCTTCTGTTTCTACCCATTTTACAGTTACTTGGAACACTTTCTTTGTTATACATCTCATGTACGTTCTTCAGGATACGTCCTTTGTTCTTCCCAGTCATCCTCCTAATTTCTCGTCTTATTTCTTTTCACACTATCGTACGTTTTCTCACTGTCCAAAATTTGTGTAACTATGGGACCAGACCGCTGAGGTCATCGATCCCTAGACTTACACAATGCTAACCTAACATGCGAAGGACAACACACAGCCACAGACTTCCTAGGAAGGTGTCGAACGTCCGACTGGAACGGCCGCGTAATTCGTAACATACGACCTCAGACAGTGCGGCCATATCAGTGTCCAGGACCACAAAAATAAAATACCAACCATATTCATAGTATCACTGTTGGAGCTTCTTCACTCTAAGTTGCCAAAGAGATTCCACTAGATCCAGTGGTTACACAGCAATCCGTATCTGGACGTATGATACTCGGGAAGCTGTAGATCTTTGTTCAAAATATCTCCCAGTATGCACGCGAGTCCTTCAACACATTTATGTGAAACAGAACCGCTCTCACCTTACGACATTAGTTTGATCCAAAAATTATTAACACAGAATCAAATAATTAAATAATTCACTTAATTCTGATGCTTCCATATGGTTGTTTATATTTCGTAATCCATAACTTAATTTCTATCTATGTGGCAGTCGTTTTCAACCTGAGTATTTTTACCAGTGGTCTGTTGAGTTGTAGCTCCACAAGGCCAATGAAAGCTCAGTAATTTATTGTCTATTTTTAATCCTATGGCGTATGAGAGATTTTTTTAATTTCTGAGATTTTTTATTGAATTTAACGGGACTAAATCTCTTTGTGACCATGAATAAAGCTTTTCTTTTATTTTCATTATAACTGGTTAGAAGCACTGTTTTTTATCCTGATACAAATACGGCATCAGTGATCTATATCAGCTTCTGTTGACGTATGCTTTTAGAAGTCTTTTAACTGCTTTCAAATTAAGCTGTTTGACGTATGCTACATGAGCGAGTACCACTGGGCCTTCGCCATATTAGCTTCATAATAATCCCATTGTATGATTCAACAGTAAGCCGGCCTGATGACAGTGTTAACGTTATATTGTAGACATCGGCATGTCGACCAAGTGTGTGAATTTACCCCTATCACTGCACAATCGTGCCCGCCGTGCATCTCTGTTTCAGGTAAATTCATTTTTTCTGCGCTTTTATCAGTTTTCACTGCTTCATGCTCCGCTTCTTTGCTTTCGATGCCTAAAGTCACTAAATATATTCCAGATTTTTGACGTATCTTTATAACGATCGTACAGGATAGGACCGCATCTTAAAGTCATCGATACTTCCTATGTTACTTGTAGAATTCTGATGGGCTTTGTCGACCGTATCCTAATTCCTATGATTTGACCTACCAGATTGTGGCTAGCAAGGCTTTTAGATCAACTCATCTGATGTGATATTTTAATAAGATTGTGAACGCTAAGATTGGACTTTTAAGTTTTATGCCCCCCATTTCATTTATTTTAGAAACTTTCTGAGAATGCCCCACAAGGGTGAAACGCGTTAAAATCAATAAAAAGTTGCAAGTACGATTATTACTAATTAAATAAGACGTTGTTTGTCTCCAAAATTTTGATTTGTTTGTGAAAATCTAACGAGTATATGTACCAATCACTAGGCGGTTGCAGTAGCCACTTCGACACATTCTTCCCTCCTTAGTGGAAATTCTCATCTCCTCACTCTGGACTGAGGAGAAAGCCGTGACAGGGCACAAACGAGTGATAATAGGAAGCCATTGCGCCAGGGTGGCATACTGGTTAGCAGAGCAACTGCCTAGTGAGCAGGAGACTTGGATTCGAATTCTGGCATCGTTAAAAAATTTTCCTTTGATGCTGAAGTGCTCAAGGCCCTACTGACCTGGGGATTGGGACCGAATCATGGCCTTGATATACAAGTTTGTATTCGATACTTTACTTTACACAAGTACATAAAGAATAATATTATGGTGCCATCGCGTTCAGTCAATTATAACTACCTTGTTCCTTGTAGCGGAGTCGTCATTTTTATTCTTTACGCGACGAAATACGAAGGGTGTTCAAATCAAAACAGTAGGAAACGTCTTAACGACCAAACCGGTTGAAATTTGAATAAACCGCTTAGGGGTAACGTAGAGCGACATCAAGTGATCTCCCCCTATAAAACTCGAAGCTGTGCCCTCAGCAGGCAAGCAAGGTGATGCTCACCGTGTTTATCAACGTCCGAGATCCGATATTCATCAAATTACTCGACCAACGAAAAACCGTTAACAGTGACGTTTACTGTGAGACAATACGTAGCTGACGCAAGAGAAAACTGCCTGGGATGCTCATGGAGGGAATGTTTCTGCTCCATGATAACGCGCGTCTACGCGTCTGCAGGGACAGACAAAGTATACTCACGAAGATCAATTGGGAGCAGCTTGAACATCCGTCCTACAGTCCGTACATCTCTCCCTGTGACTTCCATATGAAAAAAGCATATCAAAGGGAAGCAACTCGGACGGCGATCTGAAGGACAGGCCTTTGTCACAGTCACAGAAATTCTGGGAAAGGGAATCCTTCAGCTCCTTAAATAGTGGGGCAGGCCTCTGGTCATTACGTTCCAATAAAGACTTTTAATTATATCCACAGTGTCGTTAGTACTTTTTCATTTGAACACTTATAGGTTACTTGCCCCTTCCAGGTGATTGGCAGAGTACATAATATGTTTTATAATAGTTGACACCATTATGTGTGGTAACCAACATGATAATGAATGGATTACTTATACTACATCTTGGTCGCCAAAAAAAAAAAAAAAAAAAAAAAATTAGATTTCGGTAAGATATTAAGAAACTCAATATCAGTGATCATCAAACTATTTTTCTGAGCGCCGAATAATGAAAATGTGAGACGGTGCCTAAGGACGTACATTGTGCCGATAATATTATTAGTGGGAATGTTACAAACCTCTGAACTAACCATATTCCGTTTTAATTAGATTTTTTACATATATTTATCAAAGGTATGAGTTTGAGCTAAACTTACCCGCACACCTTGCTGACAGTGTCGTGCTGTACCACTTCTAGCACATTCAGTCTTGATCCAACTTCGTTGTTCGTGTATCGACGACATAGTGACACCGTTCTACATCTACATACATACTCCGCAATTCACCGTAAGGTGCGTGGCGGAGGGTACACTGTACTACTACTAGGCATTTTCTTTTCTATTCCGTTCCTAAATAGAACGAGCAAAAAAAGAATGTATATATGCTTCCGTACGAGCCCTAATTTCTCTTATCTTGTCTTTGTGATCTTTACGCGAAATGTAAGTAGGCGGCAGCAAGATCGTACTACACTCAGCTTCAAATTCCGGCCCTCTAAATTTACTTAACAGAAATTCACGAAAAGAACGTCGTCTATCTTCCAGCGATCTCCAATTGAGTTGCCGGAGCATGTCCGGACACTCGCGCATTGGTCGAACTTACCGGTAACAAATCTAGCTGCTCGCCTCTGAACCGCCTCTATGTCTTCCTTCAAACCGATCTGCTGCGGGTCCCAAACACTTGAGCAATACTCAAGACGTGGTAGTACAAGCGTTTTATACGCGGTCTCCTTTACAGGTGAAATACATCTTCCCAAAATTCTCCCAATAAACCGAAGTCGGCTGGCCGCCTTACTCACAACTGTCCTTCAATGTTCGTTCCATTTCATATCGCTCTGCAATGTTACGCCTATGTATTTGAACGACGCGACAGCATCAAGAAGCTCACTACTAATGCTGTATTCGAACATTATAGGATTGTTTTTTCTACTCATGCGCATCACCCTACAGTTTTCTACATTGAGTGCTAGCTGCCATTCTTCGCACCAACTAGAAATTTTGTCTAAGTCATCCTGTATGCTATTACAGTCAGTTACAGACGACACCCTCCCATACACCACAGCATCATCAGCAAACAGCCGCAAATTACAACTCACTCTTACTTATATTAGATCGCTCGCTCACAAGTGACTGTGTGTCCCTCGACCGAGCGCACGCCGGTGACGACGGGCGAGATGATTTGCCCGGAGGTAACGCAGGTGTATCAACAACAGCAAGCCCTACAATCCCGTAAGTGACCATTACTGTGGCAAACTTCCGCGCGAACTTCAAATCTGCGTAAGACTCTTTTGATTAGAGAGTGTATTCATTCGAGTGAATTCGCAAAACCTATGTCTCATTTAAATATATAACTACTAAAGAGCTTCAGACTCTTTAAACACACAGCAACTGTTGGTTATGTGTAAATTTATTACACATATAATGGAGAAATCGGCCAACTGCGTTTCTTCTTCTTAACTAAACACTTAACGTCTATGTTTGAGTGCCTAATGTATTCTCCAATATTTAGATATTTTATAGCCTCAAAAAATGTTCCCTGAAACAGATAATATTAAAAACTGACTGTCTCACGAAATAAACATCAAACGAAAAAACTACAAAGAAAAAACTTTTCTAGCTTGAAGGGGGAAAACAGATGGTGCTGTGGTTGGCCCGCTAGATGGCGCTGCCATAGGTCAAACAGATATCAAATGCATTTTTTTAAAAATAAGTACCTCATTTTTATTACATATTCCTCTAGTACGTAAATAAATATCAATCTTTTATTTGGAACACTTTTTTCGCTTTGTGATGGCGCTGTAATAGTCACAACTGTATATGTATGTGGTATTGCGTAACATTTCGCCAGTGCGGACGATATTTGCTTTGTGATACATTACTCGTGTTCAAATGGATCGTTAACCAATTGCAGAAAAGGTCGATATGGTATTTATGTATGGCTATTGTGATCAAAATGCCCAACGGGCCTGGCTATGTATACGTCACGAACGTCCCCACTGCCACCCCTCGCCCATGTACAACGCTTTGCCAAAATATCGTACATTTGACGCAAATATATCTTTAACACCTACACTAAACATAAATAAACATGGAATTGACCATCGTAATTAATATTTCATTTCATTACATTTCATTACTCCTATGGAGCAATTAAATACAAATTAATTATTTGAAGAAATAAAACATGCATAAGTAGATTTGATCAATGACATTTTATAGTATATTCTAATACGGCACCTGTGAACAAACACTGCCATGCAGGTCGTGTATCTGTCTTGTACTTAGTAACAAACTTATACAGTGGTATTATTAAATTAGTAAATCAGTATTATGTCGACTGTAAGCATATCAGGTGATGCACCTTGCTGAGTCCTTTTATGTGAGCCCTCACTCACCTCTGTATCTTAAATGGTTAACAAGATATGAATTTGTAACTAAACACTAAATTGCCGTATTTTCATTCTACTAAAACGTTTTATATGTACATGACAGGAGGGACGCCTGTGCGTTACTAGACGTGTCATATGAAACCCTTTCGGAAACTGTGTCGCACTTCTCTGTCTTAATCGTGTTTTTTTTTTAAACATAATGATTGTGTGCTACTCGTTTGGCGGTACTGTCACAATGTGTATTGCCAAATGCATTGACGTCGAAGGATATCATTTTGAGCAATTATTGAAGTCATGAGGTAATTACAGCTAATCACACAGTAACAGCATGCGTTCTCATAATGTATGATAATTTCACAGAAGTACAAGTATCACATTGGGACAACCAAAATGAAGTTCAAATGAACCTACGTTATGTATTTTAATTAAAAAAAAAAAAAAAAAAAAAAAAAAAAAGAATTGTTACCCACTGTTCGTCTAAAATTGTGAGGAATACGTTTGTGAATATTACAGTGCCATCTATCACAAAGCGAAAAAAGTGTTCCAAATAAAACGTTTATATGGTTTTACTTACTGGACGAATATGTAATAAAATTTGGGGGTATCTATTTAAAAAAAATGCTGCTGATATCCGTTTCACCTACGGCAGCGTCATCTAGCGGGCCAACTCTGTTTCCCCTCTTCAATCTAGAAAAGTTTTGTTCTTTGTAGTTTTTACGTTTGTTGCTTAGTTCGTGAGAAATTCTGCCCAGCCACTATCAATAGACCACATTGTATACCGCGGTAGTTGTAAATACACTATTTATCTCCTAACACTCGTATTTACCTGACGCATGCCACAATCATGGCGTCCGGCCGATGGTTCAAATTATCTCGCGACAGCATCGCCGTTAGGAAGTCTAGTTTATTTTACAAGGCAAGAATGATAGCAGGTACTAACAGTTGGGAACAATGACAGGAGGGTGTCTATAATGAGGAAATCAAAGAAAAACTGAGAATGAACAACATAGATGAAGAAGAGCGAACAGACTGAGATGGTGGGGTCATGTTACACCCATGGGAGAAGCAAGGTTACCTAAGAGACTCATGAGCTCGGCAGCGGAGGGTAAGAGGAGTCGACGTAGACAAAGAAGAAAGTAGATTCGGTGCAGAATGATTTTGAAGTAAAAGGCATAACATCAGACGAGGCATCAATGTTAGCATTGAATATGGGATCATGGGGGAGTTTTATTAGAGGTACTATGCTCCAGACTGAACGCTGAAAGGCATAATCAGACTCTAATGATGACGATGATGATGATTTGACAACAGCAACAATAGTAGATTCCTTTGGATAGTATCTCCACAGCAGTTCAAATGTTCAAATGTTTGTTAAGCTTATGGGACTTAACTACGGGGTCATCAGTCCCTAAACTCACAAACTACTTATGAACTACTTACGAACTAGGACGGCACAAATATCCATGCCCGAGGGGGGATTCGAACCCCCGACCGTAGTGGCCGTGCAGACCGTGACTGGAGCGCCTCAGTCCCCTCGGCCACCGCGGCCGGCTCCACAGCAGTGTTGCTACTATTTTCCACTGGTATGTTACACTGAGATATTAGTATGCAAATATCGATTAAACACGCAGAGGATTGTATAAGCATGCTATTCACTGAGTTTAATAGTGTTATATCGAACACAGTAACCGATGAAAGAAAAACACATATCGATCCACCTGCGCAATACAGCGATCTGGGCTACGAAATGTGTTCTTTCTTCTACTGAGAGAATGATCGTTTCCAGAGGTCTTCCAGTAAGATGTAGTTCCGATCGGAGGGGTGACTCAGGCGGGAGTACCATTAAGTATGCGTTCTATTCCAGCTCCAGCGCCGGAGGTGTGCACCCCCGCGAGGAAGAAATAAAGAAACGAAAGGGGGCGAGTGTAAGAAAGAAGGGCGAAAGAAGGGGCGGCGCGATGGCCGTGTCTGGAGGGTGGGGTGGGGGTTGGCTGGCGCTGCTCTGTGTGCGAATGAGCCGCGCGGGACTGGGCGAGGCGAGGCGAGTCTGGGAATTATTCAGCCGCGGCTCCCCCGCTCCCCGCCGCCATTATATATTTACCGGGCCGGCTGCAGCGCCCCAGAACGGCCGAGCGGCGCTCTTCCAGGTAAACAACTGCGCCACCGCCACCACACCCTCTGTCCCTTCGCGCCATTTACTGACCTCCAGTGTAGCGGACAAGCCAAAGCGCACAGTACAGGTTCTGCGCTCCGTATCCATTTGAATCGAAGAACTGCCTTGTAGACCCATGGGGGATGATGGTTTCAACTTGAGAGACAGTCGAATTAAGACTGATCACAAGACATGGAAGTTGATTTTGTCCATTGTATGTATCTGCGGTTCCCAAAGTAGTCCATATAGACCACCAGAGGTCTATTCCAACCTGCAAGAGATCCACATGATTAGCGGTAAAAATTATTTGTGGGTCCATTTGTTGTAAATGGTTCCATGATAGAGGTTCATGTTTAGGAAGGCCGCAACCAAAAATAAGAATTTTTCTGACAACTCTGATGCTTGATCCTTTGTATGTCACTGTTCGCTTCATTTGCTAAGAGAGAGGGTGGAGGAATTCTGTATTTTCGGTCTCCTGCTGCAGCATTTATAGTTAAAGTTATATAAGTTAGTAGCACTACACGAGGCACGAAAACACATTTGAAGTTAATAATTAGTAAAAAAAATTTAGACACAAATGGCAGGGGCTCTACACAGGGCAGAAGAAGATGGAAAGGGGTCTATGAGACAAAAGAGTTTGGGGACCCAGGTATGTATGGATGCTGGGGCCTCGGCCGTATATATTGTAATGAAAACAACTAAACACCCCACCATCAGCTGTATTTTTATATTGTCATTTACTGGAAACGAGTTTCGATAGATCACGTCATCATCATCAGGCCATTAAAATACGGCAAACTGTATTTTGCTACATTGCAAAAAACAACAAAAACAACTGGTGTTGGACATTCATGGGAGCTAACAGGTCGACGCCATGTGCGACACCAGTTACGTTTGTTGTTTTTATAATGTAGCAATATACTGTTTGGCCTATTTTAAGGGCCTGATGATGATGACGTGGTCTACCGAAACTGGTAGCCGCTAAATGACAATCTCTATATATAAAAGGAAGTGTCCCGATTGACTGACTGACTGATTGACTGACTGGATGACTCATCATCTCCCTGCGCAAACCACTGAAGATAGAAACTTGAAATTTATGGAGGGTGTTGATCATACTCTGTAGGCGTCATTTAAGAAGCGATTTTTTGATATTCCGTCCGAAAGGGGGTGAAATATGGGATGAAACGTTTTTTGAAAACACATAGCTATTTAGGCAATTTTGAAGCTAGAACTACAAAATTTCGGATTTTAATTCAGGGTTCGAATTTAAAAGACACGTGTTTCGGCATTTTTTGAAATTCGAGAAATAAGGGGGTAAAATAGGTGACGCAAAAAATTGATTTTCAAAAATATGGTGCTGTTAACTCAAATTTCAAGCTATAACTACGAAACTTAATATATGGATTCTTCGTCAAGATTAAAAAGAAACAACTGGTGCAGACCAAACAGCCTACGCATGCGAAACAGCGGGGGGGTTCAGCTAGTATAAAAATAAAGATGATGGTGGTGTTTTTCATTGTTTTCATTGACTGATAACCCAGCAGTTGAGTCCCCTTTAAAAACCCAACCCATTGTTTTCATTACTAGACAGAGAAGTGTTTTGCCACCATAAATCTTCCGGGATCCACTTACTGGATGAGCAAATCGTAACCAAAAGTAACCACTTTTTGGAGATTGTTCGAAAACCGTCTGCTCAATGGAGACGGACGTCACACATCTGACTAGGTAATGGCGCTATTATTGCACCTTCCATAGCTACAAATTTCGAGCTTCTTTATTGTGTATCAGCTTTTTAGCAGGGTTCATCTACGACAAACACAATAATCTGCTTTGTAACATTTTCTCACTTTTCTTTGACTTATCTGTATTACTTTTATGGCTGTATATTCTTTATTTTACCACAATTTACATCTATAGTCATTTTATAACTGTATATTCACAATTTACTATAATTTACAGTGTGCTTACGTGATTCACTGCCACCGGCAAACAGTAATAGTCTTTTTCAATTCGATTCGCGTGTGTCATTTCCTGTCAGCGGCACATAGTAGCAGCCTTTCTCAATTAACACTTTCGTACAGTGTAATGTCACTGTTTTAGCAATACGTTTTCTGCCCTCTTTAAGTTTGTATCCATTAAAAAACTGTTATGTATTCAATTTCATTAACTAACTACCATCCTTGTACATTTCACGTACAAATGTGTGAAAACAGATGTTCTATTTTAAAACACGATTATATGATCACCCCACACACAGGGCTCTTCTCTGCGTCCTTGCATCTGTCACTTTTTATTTTAAAATATAGTGATGAACAATGTTTTTGAAACGATTTTACGTATTTGCACAACTGTGTATAAACATTCTAAGTTATTTCATGACTGTTTATATATCAGTTTATAAAATAAAATAAAATATGTATTACTTTTATAACTGGATAGTTACAATTGAACTTTAAATGTACAATATGATCAAAACTGAGGGTGTTAAGTTGCCCGTTAACCAAGGCCAAGAAACAGATACCTGCATATAATGTAGACACAGTCAAAGGATGAACTTCTTGCTGTTTAAAATTTTTAAAAAACTGTGAGTTGTAGGTAACAATATTCTGTTGTTGATTTTCCAGTAGTAAATAAAGTCAAGATTACAAGATAACTCGTTCATTGAAATTGCCGGTTTCGGCACTTTATTTGGAAACATTAAGAGCACCATATCCAACCAAATGGAGTTCTTGATCTGAATATGGGCGATTAAATGCGCCGAAACTGCTGATTTTAATAAATGATATTTTTGTGATTTTATTTTAATACTTGATATTTTCTATTTATATTATAAACTACAAACGAATTCTTAAGTTTCTAATTTATTGCTGTTGCCAAAATATCCTTTATGTAATATTTCTCACAGACCTGGCAGACTAATTCACTTCCAGACAGGGAGCGGTGCCACGTCAAACACAACCAATGTCCGGCGGATCTGCCGTATGACAGATGCAGGTAATTATCCTCGTAGGGTGCACGTGCTTACGCGTCGTCTAATAGGCCTCACACAAGGCAGTAGGTACACTGATGCCTTAACGACAGCTGTACAAATTCTTAAACTATGCGTTTGTTGCTCGTTTACGACTTGATGTTGTTCTTAAATTATCAGTGATAGCATTTCCTATTTTCCTAATAATTCCTATTTCCTAGTAATCCACAGCGGTGGAAATTTTAGGAATAAATATTACCATTTTTTAAATCATTTTAAAAAAAAACGCGCGGAATGGCCGCGTTGTATAAGGCGTGCTGCGGACAGGGCAGCAGCTCCCGCTGGAGGTTCGAGTCCTCTCTCGGGCATGGATGTGTGTGTGCGTTGACCTTAGTGTATTTTAGTTTCAGCGGTTTGTATGTCAATGGACATTTAAACATTTGATTTGATTTATTTAAAAACAAAAATAAAAACATTTAGCACCACTACAACGGAAAGTAGTTATACTGGTGTCTGCATCCGGTTTCTGAAGAAAAAGGCTACAACCAACACCATATAATTACTGAAAGAAAGCGTTTATTCAGAAGTAAAACACTGGTATGGGTTTTAACCGGTCGGTTTTTCTCATCCCTAGTAACGTATAGCCCTGTGGGACAAGTGCTGTTCAAAACCAATACTTTTCGTCATATACATTTCATACAGTAGTAAATTGGCTAATATGTAATTATTTGGAAGACCATCCAATTTAAAAAAAAAAAAAAAAAAAAAAAAAAAAATTGTATTCGAATAAAAGGCAGAACAGATTCTTCACGTTCTCCTATTAATAGCTAAATTTACTACATTCAAAGTAATATGCCAAGAGTCATCTTGTAATCGTGAGTACCATATGACAATGTGTATTAATGAGAAATTTTACATTGTTTGAGTTCTAACATCATTCTCTGCTTGGAGGAATTAATTTTCAGGAAGGTGTTCCATTTAAGGAAGCAAGTGGCTGACCAGCGAGTCATGGTGTTTGTCGTTTATGGACAGTAGAGCTGCAGTTAATATCAAACTACGGGGCAATACGGACAAATGTGGTCTCTGCAGCTTAGCGACCAGGTGGAAGCTACTGATCTTTGCGTTGCATCTATCGGAGATGTCTTTTTCAAAGAAAGAAGACGGAGAGTGACAATGAGTACATGGAACTGTTTCGGGTGACACTCGCTGGATGCTCAACAAAAATGATCGGTGTAATAACTGGTCTCACAGAGCCGATGGTTCACGGATAGTGGAAGCTTCTGCGATGTGGCTGCACTGTCCAACGTTTCACCGCCGACAATTTCTTCGGTAATGACAGCGTGCACTTAAGAAGGAAAATCATCAGCGGGAAAGAAAAATAGTGGATGAAATGCCAATGAACTAACGAGCATTAAGAACATAGAATGACAACAGAGGTAGCATATAGAATTCAGTATATAGCTATCTAGGAGAGGAGGGATGTTAGAGGAAGTAATCAGCAGAAAGGTGCTCGCTATGAATTCAGTGATAAATATTTTATTGACGTTGGTTTTATGTTTGATGGTGCGCCTCGGTTGCACAGTGGTAGAGTGCCAAACTACAAATCCAAAGGTCACGGGTTCGATCCCCGCCAGGTCCTAGGATTTTTATCTGTCACTTTCCACTTCTTTCACCTCTGGCAGTATTGCTCATGTGAAAAATACCGAGTTGCACCGTGGTTCGGAAGCCACGTTAAACTGTAGGTCCCCCTATAACTGGCTGGGTAAGTCAGTTCGAAGGTCAGAGGGAGGCAACGGCATACCACCTCCAAACAGGACCATGCCTAGTAAATCACTGTGGTGTTCAAACCAATCTTCGGATTGTTGACTGCTTTTTTTATGTTTGATACACAGCTAGCGCCTCTCCCCATAAAATCAATTCCCTGACTGCATTTCAGAGTTGAAGTGGGCATCTGCCTACTCTTACAGTTAACAGGAAACAAACTAAAGGATGTCATCTTTGATTAATGACTAGAAGTAAAGAGACAGACTTAAATTGCTTTCTTGTGTCAGAGTATTGAATTTGATGTTAATTTTTTTTTCAATATGCTTAAATATAATATTAAATATGGACATTCTAAGTGTTATTACGAGGCACTGTTAGACCCAAGTGTAGAAATGTAAAATAAATAAGAGAATAAAACGACCTAAATATTTTGAATTTAGAAACAAATTAGAAAAGAATTATCGAAATCTTTTTCTTTAATTACACCTAAGTTTTAAAAAGAACCTGGGGGTAGTGACAGTTCCCATTCCTGATCATAAACTATTGCTATCAAGTAAAGATACAGTAAGTTATAAAGGCAGAAGTCAAGAATCCGAAGACTGGTTTGAACACCATTGTGCCCAACTGCTCATGGTCACGTTGGTATATGGTATGGCGTTGCCTTCCTCCGACTTTTGAACTGAATTGCGCATCCAGTTATAGGGGTACCTGCAATTTTTACGTGGATTCCGAACTTCGGTGAAACTCTTCTCATCGACAGAATTGCAACAGTTTAAAGAAGTGAAAGCCGGCTACAGTGGCCGAGCAGTCTGCGGCGCGCCACTCACAGTCTGCTTGGCCGATACGGTCGGGGGTTCGAATGCCCCCTCGGGCATGGATGTTTGTGTCGTCTTTGCTGTAAGGTAGTTCGTAAGTAGTTTGTAAGTTTAAGGACTGATGACCCCGCAGTTAAGTGTCTTAAGTTTAACATACATTTGAAACAACTTTAAAGAAGTGAAAAGTGTCAGGACTGGATAGGGACTGAACCCAAGACCTTAGGATTTATATTATGTTAATCTGTCACTCTCTCACAGAGCCAAAAACTCTGTAACAAGTGTATTACTTTGTAAAATGCAGACAAAATATCAGTTTATTTATTTTATTATTAATCTTCGAAAGTGAAAAACAAAGATCACAAAACATTTCATGACGACCGGTTTCAGCTATTGTCCCATCATCCAGTCATATCAAATTTTACAGCTTGATCACCTTATTTAAAAAAAGGGAGATTAAATAGTACGTGCAACTTAGCACTTGGTCTAAAATTGTCGATGTTTTAACTTACGTATTTCTGTATTTAGACAAAGTCCTATGTTGCACGCACTATTTATCTCCCTTTTTTAAATAAGGTGACCAACCTGTAAAATTTTATAGGACATGATGGTAGCATAGCCCACTGAAACCGGTCATCTGAAAATAAATAAGTATTTTGGGAGCTTGCATTTCACTTTTGAAGATCACATCACCTCCACAACGAGAAAGTCAGTTAATGTCACAATTCTATTACTGTTATTCATTAATGGGACCAATGGAATCACGCGAGTTACAATTCGTCAATGTCACTTCGATGGTTGGCCTTCCTTTGTACACGAATTTCTGTCATTCGACCATGGTGTCCCAGTGCGTAAATGTTCAAATGTTGGTAGAGTCTATGGGACTTAACTACGGGGTCATCAGTCCCTAAACTTACAAACTACTTATCAACTAGCTTATCCTAAGGACGGCACAAATATCCATGCCCGAGGGGGGATTCGAACCCCCGACCGTAGTGGCCGTGCAGACCGTGACTGAGCGCCTCAGTCCCCTCGGCCACAGCGGCCGGCTGTCCCAGTGCGTTTTCGAATTTCCCTCTGACCAACTTTCCAGATACATATTTTCTGTATGAATCTTTCTTTATCTGTAACGTCTACTTCAGTTATACGTTCCAGTTTATGATCCTCCTTTATAACAGCCATCCATTGACTGAGTTTTGGCCATACTTTTGTTTTCGTCTAATTTCTATTCCGTCATAACTTTTTCCAAAATACAGTTAAACAATACTAGGGAGAGTGCATCTCTCTCTGTCTACACGAATCTTTGTATCACATAGTTCAGAAATTTCTTCCTTGAATTTAACTATATGGATTGTGTTAGTTAAAGTTTCCTTAATCATTGTTAGAGTTTATGTAACTATTTTTTTTTTTTACTTGGAAAAGAGATACATGTTCAGCTGCGTTTTAGGTGTTTTTAAAATCCACAGATGTGCGTACAATATCGTTATTAGAAATCATTCGATGCCACAAAATTTATTCCGAATTTTCTGCTTGGTCTAAGGCCTGTTTTGTATTCACCAATTTTAGGTTTAAATTTAGGGATGGGAAAAACCGACCGGTTAAAGCCGATACCGGTATTTTAGTTTTGAATAACCGTTTTTTTTCGGTATTTATTTGGTGTCGGTTATAACCGGTTTTTTCTAGTTATTGCCAAGAACCGGGTAAAAAACCGGTACGACTACTTCCTGTAGTAGTGGTTCAAAATGTGTTTTTTGTAAATAATTTAAAAAAATTAAAACTAGTAGACCCTTATATTTAGGACCATTCCTAAAATTTCCACTGCTGTGAAAAATTAGGTCATCGTAGAAACTAAAAAAAGCGATCAGTGATAATTTAAGAAGAATCCCGGCAGTCAGAAACGCGTGGCATCAGAACTTATGGACTGGTGCAGCTATTGAGGCATCGATGCACCTGTTGCCGTGTGGCGTGGCCTATTAGACGACGCGCGTGCACCGGCAGTGTACGAGACTTGCCTCCGTCTGGTCATGCGGCAGTTCCTTGCTGTCGTCGCCATACATCGGTTGTGTCTTAAATGGCACCGTCCCGAGTGTGGAAATACTTCACGAAGTACGGTAGCAGTGAGGTACAATGCTCCATTTGCTTTAAAAAGCTGAAAACGGGTGGATGTACTACAAACATGCTGTGTCATTTAAGGAGAAAGCATCCAAAATGTTCCTTGGAAGAGAAGGTAAATTCGATTCATATACCTATTATGTAAGCTTGGAATAATAACTTTTAATTTATTATCATATTTTTATGCTAAAAAGTTTTATTAATGTGATTCCTTGAAAGCGAGGGGCTTTTTTAATAACCAATATGGGTTTAGGTAACATTGATCATGTGGTGCCTCGCGAGGTAGCCGTGCGGTCTGAGGCTCCATGTTACGGACTGCGCGGTTGCTCCAGTCGGAGGTTCGAGTCCTCCCTCCTGCCTCGGTCATGGGTGTGTGTGTTTCCTTAGCGTAAGTTAGTTTCAGTTAGATTAAGTAGTTTTTAAGTCTAGGGACCGAAGACCTAAGCAGTTAGGTCTCATAAGAACTCACACCCATTTGAACATTCATTGATTTTGTGGTACATAGCTTTCCTAGTTCAATTTGCGTAAATTTACACTGACAACAATCATACTGTTAGTCGGAACTGTGACTATTTTTCGAAATACTTTTGCAGCACTGATTGAAGTACATTTACTGACTGTAATATATATATATATATATATATATATATATATATATATATGTGTGTGTGTGTGTGTGTGTGTGTGTGTGTGTGTGTGTGTGTGTGTGTGTAACGAGATATTCGTATGCGCTGGCTCTCAAGTCCAACTTACGGAGTGGTTGGCTCAACATTCGAAACTGCCAGATGGAAATACTAGGCCAGTAAATCTGTATGCTTCGTATATCGTCTTCTACGACCTCCTGGCTAGGCTTGCACACACTCAAGAAGGCGTAGTATTGGGAGGGGATCTTGAAAAATATGGAAAGACTAGTGATTTGTCGTATGACGTAAATTTACCTAAATTTTAACTAAATATCGTCATTTTCGGTTTCGGCCGAAACTAGAAGCACCGAAAATTCGATTACGGTTTCTGTTTCGGCCGTAAAATACGTTTCGGTCCAACTGTACTGGAAATAATAGCAATAAAAAACCGAAAACCGGTTATTTAAAAAACCGGTTATCTCGAGCAATTTTTACGTTGCGGTTAAACTGGAGATGAAAAGAACCGGTATAACCGAAAACCGGTTGTTTCAGCGATAACCGCCATCCCTATTTAAATTGTCCTTGGGCTCAATCAAGTAAACATTGCGACAGATCATTGTGTGTGACAAGGAAATGAGATATCCTCGGTGGTTATTAACAAGTATCAGTAGATGAATTAGCCCAGTCCTACTACATGAGTGATCCAATTTTGCTAGATATGTCCTACTACATGAATGATCTCTGTGCTAGGTTCAGCTTATTTTAGTAATTCCGCAATTGTACCGTATTCCCCGGTGCTATACCGTTTTTAAGTTTCTTCAGGTGTTACGTTACTTCGATTTTCATCAGTTTCTTTAAATTTGTTTTTTTTTTTTTAATGTAATATAAAAGTTTCCCGTAATTTTTCTTTTGACCTATCGATTTTTAAAAGTTAGGAATTTTAGTAAATTTCCTCAGCCTGTCGGGTTAATTTAGGTGACCATCTCTTACAGTCATGCGTATTGTACGCATTTTCACATTTGTTACTATCCCAATTTTTAATGCCTCATGCCTAGATATAATTGCTATTTCATAATCTGCGTTCCACCAAGGACGTTTCTGTTTCTTCCAAAGCGGACTTAAAATCCCAGTTGTTTTAGTGTTCTTTCAGGCTATACCAAGTGTTGGATTGTTATTTGTAAGATTCCTTTGTTAGAGCAGGCGTTATCTTAGCGGTGTCAAATTTTAGGATAGCTACACTTTTTTCTTTTGAAGATTTATTGAGGTTGAAGGTTTACTTTTATTCTCGTTTAAGAATTGTCAGTATCAATATTAGCCCTATCCTAAATTGGACATTTAAAATTCATATATGATTAGCATATGAAAGCGCTGTACATTCGATTTGAAATTCCCCAATAAACGTATTGGATGCTCGCGTTGTTTTAATTTTTATTTTATATTTATTGATTCATTTTTGAAGATATCTTTCTAAAATGTTTTAAGATGATTTGAAAATTGACTATTTTGCATGTTTTAAGAAGTATTTGGCCATTTTTATTTGTTTTTGGGCAGCATATCCCTCCACGGTTTTTTATATTTTTTTCTTTTACCTATTGAGCATTAAAATCACCCATTACGATTTTAGGATTGTTTAAATGAATTTTTCGAGATGGAGTTGACTAACATTTCCCACGATTCATTCACTTCTTCAAGTTTGTTACAATTATCCTCACTGACTGTCATATAAGCATAAATTAAAGAGAACGCTTAATTTGCACTTTTAAAATAAATTGTTACTAGTCTATAATAAATGAGTTTTTCCTCCGTTATAGAATTTAAATATTTGAGACTGGAAAGAAAACGTCACAGGTGTGATGCAGTAGTAGGTATTCTTTCACCAGTTTTTTGCACTTCCAAAATCACGAATGACGGATAATAACACCCTTTATTTTGGCAAAAATTTGAACCTTCTGATCTTTTAAGTAGTCTAAATTTATCAGGTTAAAAAAGTGTATGTATGTTCAGTGTTGCAAAAAGTTTGTTGGTTTTATGTTGGGCAGAGGACTCCGACTTTCCCTGTTGGATCACACTGCATTTTAGTCTCGCCAACCCAGAATCCGAAAGACCAGTTGCGCCAATAATACTGGTCGTGGATTGACTACCTGGAGTAATACTCTGATTATCAAAATGCTCCATGATGCTTGTACATGGAACCTGATCGGGTTCAGTAGACACATTGAGTGAACTGAGAGTGCCACGACTGGAAGGGTTAGTTTCAGAATACCAATTTCATTCTCACCACTTTTGAACCGACGCTGATCACTTCACCACTTCGTTCAAGACCGACGCAAAGTGGATTTGATTTCGTTTCGCTTTAGTCCGGGGCTGCTTATTCCGTATTCGCAGCTGTCAACCATGGTTGATGGAACCCCGCCTGTGATCCTTTGAATATCCTTATACTGTTAGTTACAAAATCTTGAAGCCTGGTTTTTATTTCATTTACATTTTTAATTTTAGAGGCCTCTGCTTTTTCTCTGGCATGCAATGATTAAGTAAGAAGGGAATTCGAGATATTTGGAGCCACTGAATAACTGAGAGAGCATTTAGAAGTTTCATAATGTTGAGAACGCGAAGGGATGGTATGACCTAGTCATTGTTACACCATAGGTAAATCAACACAATAATTTTCCAGAAATATATAGACCAACAAGACCGAAAGAACTGCTGCAAACATGTTGTGAGGGTAATTATTGAATTGTAATATGGCACGCTACTGTAACTCTAGATTCAGTTAAGACAAAGTTATGGTACGTGTTACCAACTTAAGCGACTTCCTTTAATGATCACCTTGTGGATGCTGCAGCTCTTTTTTCCGTGCTTGCTACGTTAAACTGGAGAGGAATTCCCCCTTATGCCAGTCACCTTTTTGTATTCATTACTCAGACATGTTTCGGCAATTATTGTGCCAGTTTCAGTGTCTTTTTTTTTTTCCTTTACTTACTGAAAATATTATTACATCATACTGTCTTATGGATTGTATAAGTGTCGAATTTGCTTACATTTCATAATTACAGTAACTATTTTAGGCATACATTTGTTTACATACGTACATGACGTTATTGGCAGAATATTAATGTTGTCCTGGTTAAGCAATAACATATTTTACAACTTGTGACCTACTACGTATAACTTTTATTTCCCAACATGATTAACTTTATTATTTATTGTGTTGTGATGCTGCTCTTTGGAGTGTGTTATCGCTTTTTATGATGTCGTTGTTGATATTTTTAGAGTTTTACGTTGTTAACAACTCCCAGTTTTTGTGTTCGTGTTGCTGTCGTCTTCCGGTAACAATATTGTGATCATTTGTTTACGTGGCGTGTCTGTGGTGTGGCGCGCGATTTTCAATGGTTCTGACACTTGTGATGTTTTGTGTGTGTATGTGTGTGTGTGTGTGTGTGTGTGTGTGTGTGTGCCTGACTTTCATTTTCCGCGGTGGAGTAGCCGAGCGGTCTAAAGCGTCTCGCTGCGGAGCGCGCGGTTGCTCCCCGTGGAGGTTCGATTGCTCCCTGGGGCATGGGTGTGTGTGTGTGTGTGTGTGTTGTCCTTAGGTTAGTTTACCTTGGTTTAAGTAGTTTGTAAGCTACGGACTGATGACCACGCAGTTTGGTCCGATAGATTTCCAAACACTTGAACATTTTTTTAACTTTCATTTTCGATGTATCTTCCACCATATTTATCGGTTGACTTGCCCTGTACACATGGACTAACTGAACTGAAGATTACCCTGTATGCTGACAGTGCACTGACTAGAGGAATGTAGTTGCTTTGTGTACTTGAGGATATAACAATCAACCAGGAAACCACTGTTTGTAAGGATAAGCCTCAAATTGTTCGGTTATTTCCATGGACAAGTTCCAACCTTATACAAATAAGATCAGAGATGTTAAAACCATTAAAAGATACTATTAGGGCTATTTTACGACGTATTTCTTCAAGTATTTATAGATTCCTGGATATCACACAACCCTCGAATATGTAATATGATGGGAAAAGTGAGACTTGGAACGGAGAAAAAAGAACTCGGGCTTACTTTGACAGCATTAAGATTCTGTTGATCAACGCAGCCATTAGACGCAGCCATATCTCAGTAAACTTCATGTGGCACCGATAATTCTGCAATGAACTTAATGTGGTATTTAAAAAAATTAAGAGAACGTCTTAGACATTTACTTTGGGATGGGAAGCTTCCGCTATTTTTCGGGCCTTTACAAGGACTAGATATTAGGCAGACAACAAAGTTTCGAAAGTTTTCCAATCCCTTATGTTTGCAAAACTAATACTCGGAAGCCTTCCTTAATGGACACTCTCCTACGAACACTATCAGCGTACAGCACATCAAATGGGGATTTGAAGACCTAATAAATAAATTGATATGGTTTGTTCATCTATCCATTTTTGGGTGCACAAATCCTTTTGCAATTTTATAGAGACTTAATAATACAAAAATACTTAACACCAATACGCTGCATATTTTTGAAATGAAAAATCTATTAGGAGATGATATCTGGTAGTGCTGCTCATCTAGCCAAAACATACACTTAGATTGTGAAATCGAGTAACAAGTGATATGTTCGTACTGATTCAAAAAAACAGATTTTAATTTTTTTTTTTTTTTTTTTTTTTTTTTTTATGGGACTTAACTACGGGGTCATCAGTCCCTAAACTTACAAACTACTTATGATCTAGCTTACACTAAGGACGGCACAAATATCCATGCCCGAGGGGGGATTCGAACCCCCGACCGTAGTGGCCGTGCAGACCGCGACTGGAGCGCCTCAGTCCCCTCGGCCACCGCGGCCGGCCAGATTTTAATTACTGACGACTATATTTCAACAAAATTCGCTGCATTTCCTCCCCCAGAAACATCACATCACAGAAAGGTAACACTGTACCTGAGAAACCATGTACGTATGATGTCAGGCAGGTAAAACGAAATTTCTCTGAATAGGCTGCACTTCATATCAAAATTTTCGTAATCGAAGATGCGGAGACATCAAGCTCAACTAGTGTTTATCATTCTGTAACGAACATTGTCAAATACACCAGATACAGTCTTCTTAACGGACTGTATACTGAAATCCAAATGCTATTGGGACATAAATATTATCGACATGGAGAACGTACAGGTTGTACCAAGTCAGGCAACAAGAGAACAGTATGCTGCACGATTGTAAGAGGTCGTGTGGTTTCGCTAGGTTTAAAATATGACGAAGGTGGTGAGTTTTTTTGTTTTCTGTATCTTTCATCTCGTTGATGATTTTTAAGACACTTTATTAAGTATTCCTTTACTGTATCACGATGTAAGTATAAATTTTACCTGATACATAGCGCGTATTCACTGATTTGAAGCTGTAACAATTTTTATGTATTTACGACATTAGGAGAAACTTTTAGGAGGGGGAACATATGAACAAAATTGTCATAACAAGCTGTACAGGCTTGAGATGAAACAGCATTGAGAAAAGGAACAGTAAAGAAATGATTATCCTGGTAAATTATCGAGGCAAAACTACAGATGAAGTCGAAGGCAAAACAGTGACTTCTGATGTGCGAAAAAACTATTGGATTAAATGGTTAGGACCAATGGCTAAGTGAAGTAATTATTGAAAGGCGTGTATCGTGCGGTAGTGTATCCTGTTTATATTATGGTTGGAACTTAAAGAGTAGGTCTGCTGCTACTCCTGCTACCTTGACGTCATGAAAAGTGCCCCTGTACATCGTACAGGTAAAATTGAGTTTCTTCTTTGATCAGTGTTGATCTTTCATATACAAGACGACAGACACATTTGTTTACATTGGCAGATGATCTGATGTGCCAAAGTACAAATGTACTTCTATATCTAGAGTGTATAACTTCACGGATGCTCGTTTTCATATTGTAGGTGTGTCTTTCAGCAGGCATATTGTATACACATGTTGTTCTTTGGCACATCAAATCACCTGTCATAATAAGCAAAGGGGTCCCCCCATACTGTATGTACCTAAGCCCACAGCACTGATCAGAAATGATATTCAAACCTCTGTACTTTGGAATGTAAAGGGAATCATTTCATGAAGACTTTGCAACGTATAGAGTTCAAATAAATGTAAAATACTGCGCAAGTTACAGAACTCATATACTACCTTTATTGTTTAGTTACCTAATCTAATACCTTTAGCATCGGCTCAGTTTCGTACACCGCATTCTATTACCATTGTTTTGCTGTTGTTAATGTTCATCTCATACGCACCTTTCGACACACTGTCCACTCCATTCAACTTCTCTTCCAGGTCCTTTGCTGTCTCTGACAGAATTACAGTGTCATCGGCAATGTCTTTATTTCTTCACCCTGAACTTTAATTCCTTCTCCAAATTTCTCCTTGCTTTCCTGTGTTACCCAAGGATTTTTATAAGTCTTGCCTTCCTACCTATATTTTCCTCTGCAGCCTTTACTATTTCGTCTCTCACTGCTACCCATTCCTCTTCTGCTGTTTTATTTCCTCCTGTTTCCGTCAATTGTTGCCTAAAGATCCCCTTTGCAATTCTCTAGAACTTCAGGTTCCTTCAATTTATCCAGGTCCCATCTCCTTATTTTCCTACCTTTCTGCAGTATTTTTCAGTTTCAGCTTACAATTCATGACCAGTAAGTTATGGTCAGAGTCTATATCTACCCCTGGGCATGTCTTACAGTTTAAAACCTGGTTCCGGAATAACAAAATCTGTCTGGTACCTTCCGGTGTCTCCTGGTCTCTTCCACGTATAAAACATTCTTTCGTGATTCTTAAACCAGGTGTTTGTTATAACTATATTACTTTCCGTGTAAAATTCCACCAGGAGGCTGCAAATGTGTTAAAACAAACTTATGTTTTTTTTTTTAATGGACACCCTATATTTTGTCTTCAGCAATTCATAGCATGACAAATCACATAAACAATGGTGTTGATTGCGTCGCCATGTTCCAATTACATCCCGAGATATTGCGACGCGAAGTTGACGCTTGAAAAGCGCGGCTAGCGCACGTCCTGAGACTCAGGCGAGAACTCCATGCTGCTCAGGACATGTGCTAGCCGCGCGTTTCGCGTATTTCAAGCGTCATATTGGCTTCGCAATATCTCGGGATGCAATTGGAATATTTCGATGCAATCAACGCCATTGTTTATGTGATTTGTCATGCTGTGGATTACTGAAGAAAAAATATAGGGTGTCCATTTAAAAACCGTAAGTTTGCGTTAAAAAACACATTTGCTTTCGTTTTAGAATGTACATTCATGGGCCCCAGCCGTACATTGATACCGGTGAAAGTCGTTTTCTAATAGCTGTTATTGTTCCAGAGATACTTTGGTGGACAGGATAGCTGGGACCAGAGCCGGATCTACGGGGAGACAAAGGGGGCAATTGCCCTGGGCGGAAGAATTTAGAGGGCGGCAAATTTTGACCGATTTTTTTTTTTTTTTTTTTTTTTTTTTTTTTTTTTTACAGAATGTATCTTCCTGCTATAATTTAATAAAATTAACTGACACAGAATTATTAAAAGTAAAATGACTGCAAGAAATACCGAAATTATTTAATAAAACTAAAATTCCTGGTTGCTGACTTCAGTGTTGCCCTGTCACAGGTACTTCAGCTAATCAAACTTTAAAAATCTACTAGACATTAGCCAGAATGAGGGAGATGTTCGCTTTATTGCATAAGTAAATCCACAATGTTTATTAATTTGCATAGATTTCCTTTTTCAGATAAATGAATATTCATATTTCATATCATGGTAATATTTGTAGAACAGGTGAATTTGAATCACGTTTCAGTCCTTATAATAAAAAAGTATTTCAGGTGCGCACACTTCTTATTGAATGTCAAAAGCAATAAGGATCTAGAGTCCTCTCTCGGTAGCGGTGGAACTGATAGACATCTACACATGATTCTCTGTAAATCACATTTAACTGTCTAACAGAGTGTTCATCGGACCACTTATATACTGTTTATCTCCCATTCCATTCTCGTATAGCGCGCGGGAAGAAAGAACCTCTGAATCTCTCTGTTAGAGCTCTGATTTCACGTATTTATTCAGATGATCTTTTCTACTTATGTAAGTGGGAGGCAACAATATATTTTCGTATTCGGAGGAGAATGTTGACGATTGTAGTTTCGTAAGTAGCCCACGTCGCAGCGATGAACGCCTTTGTTCTAATGATTCCCATCCCAGATCCTGTATCATTCCGTGACGCTGTCTCCCCTGTATCACGACAATACAAAACAAGCTGCCCTTCTTTCGACTCTTTCGATGTCCTCCGACAAATCCTGATAAGTATCGCACACTGGGCAGCAAGACCAGAAAAAACAGGAGGAATCTCACTGTATTATTGATGCTGTCCTTTTTCTAGCTAAGCAAGGAGGTCCTTTTAGAGGAACAAAAGAAGATGGTGATTTTGGTGATCCACATAGCGGAAAATTTCTAAATACAATTGATCTCATATCATATTATAGTGTCCCCCTTCGTCTGCCAGATTATCTATTTTTACAAAAATATACAAGATGAGTTCCGTGACTTGATTGATTACAAAATAAAATATAATTAAAGATATTTTAGCTGCTAAATACTTTTCACTGATGTTTGACTGCACTCCAGATATCAGCCACAATGCGCAGATGACACAAGTATTTCGATATGTCAAGTCGAATGACTCAGAGTTTGTGGAAAGTTTTACTGACTTTTTTACAGTTACAGATAAAACAGGAGAAGGACTTAGTCAAGAGATACTCCAAAAATTGGAATAAGATGGGTTGAACATTAAGTACTGCAGGGGGCAGTCTCATGACAACGGGGCAAACAGGGCTGGAAAGTACAAAGGGGTCCGGTCAAGAATACTCCAGAATAATGAACTGGCCTATTTCGTACCATGTGCTGCTCACTATTTAAATTTAGAGGGAGCAAATTCAGCAGACATTCAGTAAGACTAGGTGGTCTGCAAGAGTAGATGCGGTTGAAGCTGTTTACAAGCATTTTCATAAAGTTTTGAAGGCCCTGGAAGAAACTGAAACTTATAAATAGTCAACACCAGAAACAAAATCAGAGACAAGATCTATTTTTAAAAATATGAGAAAACTCAAATCCATTACTTTAACTTGTTTCTGGTATGCAATATTAAAATAAATTGCTCAATTTAATCTGTTTCTGCGAAGTTAATACTTTACAATTCATAAAGCTGTTCGAAACATTCAAAGACTTTTGGGCTTTCTCAAAACTTCCCGGCATTCTTGTAGCTCTGAAGCTATTTCTGAGGCCAAAGTGCTAGCAGAAGATAATGAGGTATCTACGGTATTCTCCGAAAAAAAAAGGATTCGAAGAAAGAAGAAAATGGCCAATGAGCTTTGTGAGGATGAAGTATCCAACATTCACAGAAAAAATAAGGAATAATTGACAGAGCTTAGTACCAGGTTTACCGCAAAAAATTGGTGCAAAAATTAGTTTTCTGTGTGGTGTGCAAATTCGAGAAATGGAAGTGGAGGACTTGAAGATCAAAGCAGCGGAACTGGCAGAAGATCTTAGCGAGGAAGAACTTGAAGTTGAAAGTTTCAGACAACATGCGCTGGTAGTAGACAGAGCCTTACAAGATTTCACTGCATGATCAACATTAAGTTTAATTTGTAAAAATAAATTGGTAGAGGGGTATCCCAACCTTACTACAGCTTTAAAATATATCTTACCATTCTAGTTTCTATCATACAATGTAAACTTTCACGGCCGGCGTTGTCTTCAGATAAAACTTCCGGGCTGATGGGCCGTGGTCCAGATATAAAACTACCTCCCGGCAGTAGCCGGAAGACCTTTGAAGATGTCTCCCGCAGTTGGAGACGAAACGTCGGGAGGTAGTTTTATATCTGGACCACGGCCCATCAGCCCGGAAGTTTTATCTGAAGATTCTAGTTTCTGTTTCGTCTGGAGAAAGAAGTTTCAGCAAGCTGAAACAAATTAAATACACTTGAGGAGCACGACTGCTTAACAATTCTGAGTATAATATCCATAGAGCACGAACGAGCTGCTTCTCTAAACTAAAAGGTAAAGCAGTCAACAATCCGAAGATTGGTTTGAACACCACAGTGCTTTACTAGGCATGGTCCTGTTTGGAGGTGGTATGCCGTTGCCTTCCTCCGACCTTCGATCTGACTTACCCAGCCAGTAATAGGGGGACCTACAGTTTAACGTGGGTTACGAACCACGGTGCTACTCGGTATTTTTCACATGAGCAATACTGCCAGAGGTGAAAGAAATGGAAAGTGACAGATAAAAATCCTAGAACATGGCGGGGATCGAACACGCGACCTTTGGATTTGTAGTCTGGCACTCTACCACTGTGCAACCGAGGCGCACTCTCTAAACTATGATATCAAAAACATTTTTGCAGCAAAAAAGCTCGAAAAGCTAAATTTTGAATTGATTTTTGTATGATGAGTAATCTTGTAATATTTTTGTATGTATTAAAATTGTTCTGTTTTCCTTTGATGTTAATTCAGTCAATGAGATTGTGACATTTATTTAGAAATATGTAACCCAATCAGCGTCAAAAAGTCGATTCTTACAGGGGGGGGGGGGGTGAAAGAAGGGGCGGAAAATTTAAGCTTGCCCCTCTTGGCAAATATCTTAGATCCGGCCCTGGCTGGGACACCCTGTATAGTACAAGCAATGTATGGTACAATAAATGGATCGTGCGAGGGTCAAATTTTGTAATTGCTGTGCCTTCAGTTAACGACAGGAAATCTCTGCCACCAGAGACAAATGAAAAGTAGAAGACAGTGCATGATGGATCGCGTAGGGTCACCTCGGCAGACTGTCAGTCAAATCAAATGTTCAAATGTTTTATAAGCTAATGGAACTTAAATGCAGGATCATTAGTTAATAAACCTACAAACTACTTATGAACTAGCTTATATTAAAGACGAGGGAGGATTCGAACCTCCTACGGTGAACGGCCTAGCGCATAGGAGCATAGCGCCTGTATGTACTCGACCACTGCGTCGCAGCGACTGGCAATCCCCAGGTTCTATAGGAGTCGGCGGCGGCTGGCTAGTCTCATAGTCAGGCAGACAGCTTACGCCAAGACCCGCCTTGCGCTTCCAGATGCACGGCACACGCAAACAGTGCTGCCGCCTTTCTATAGGCCTCTCGTCTCGCCGCGATTTGACACGGAGGCAGGATGCGGATTTGGCGCTGTAGCAAGAAAGACTTCTGCCAGTGTGGGGATAAGCCAGCCGTGAATGACTCGAGGCGCATCCGACTGCTCTTAGGAGAAACATCCCCATCCTTTTGATTTACAATCGCGTTACATGGGAACGCTGCCGTAAGTCCATACACAATAGCCTTCACACCAAACTTTATATTTACAACGCGCGCATGGTCTGCATTTCCCACAGACCAAAATGGAGCATTCTTCTCCCGTATCCATACGCGAGTACATGGGGAGTCGTGTCCACCGCTAAGCAAATGGCTGCCACCAAACGTTCGCTCTCCAACCACTTCTGGTCTGTGGGAAGGGTGTCGATTGATTAGGATTTTAGGAGTCGAAGTGTACAGTCGACGACTATCTCGCTTAGAAGAGCCGAGAACAGTTTGGTCGTTAAGTGGTAGACTTTTGTGAACTTGGCTGTACCGTCGTGTTGATGCAGGAGCACGCTTTTTCTTGCGTCAGTGAGCCACTGTTATGAATTTGATTTCCTGGTTCTTAACGAATAAGACGTGCGAGTTGGATCCCTAGACAAAGACGGCAAGAAAGTGCATTAGTTATGCAACAAACTACGGAGGTTCGCAGAAGCTTTCATTTCGGTAATTTAATATAATTAATTAAGTGTAACTCAACGTTTGTCATGACAACTACAGGACCTTAATATGATATTGTATGATGCACGAAGGAGTTAATACGGAAGCCACGTGTCCAAGGACTTGATAGTAGTTACTGGCTGAATGTGACACAGACGTATATGACCCGATAATATGCCAAAATAATAAATAAATGAAATAAAGAGGGATCACAAACTAAGGATAATGAAATAGATCAAGGACGAGAATGCTCGAAGATGACTGATGTATCCGTGCGGAAGTTCCGAGCGGTCTGGAGCGCCACGTTACGTATTGCGCGGCCTTCCGCACCGTGGGTTCGAATCCCCCCCCCCCTCGGGCACTGATGTGTGTGTTGTCCTTAGGTTAGTTTAACTTAGTTTGGGTAGTTTGTAAGCCTAGGGACAGATAACCAGATTACTCTGGTTCCATAGAACTACAAACATTTAAACATTTGACATTTGGAATTTGTGATGTCATGACGTGCGGCAGAGATAGTGTTTAGGACTCGTATGTCATAAAATATTAATTACTTTTGTCAATGGCTTTAACTGTTTATTATACTCCAATATAGATAGTGTGTAGACATACTTCAATTAGAAGAATCTTGCTGTTTATTGTACTTCAATACGGAGAATACTCCATATGGAATACTCCAATGTGAAGAATCGTTACTATTTATGTTTCTTTATGATTTTTATACTGCATAGGGTTATAAACTTTTATAAATCCAATTTATACCAATTATGAGCAATCTTTAAGTCTTTATTAACACAAATTCGTGGATGACGTTAACATAGAAATTTAGGAAAGTGATATCAAACCTAATGGTGTAATATTTTGTATTAAAACATTCTAGAATTATAAATTTTGTGAAACTTATGTAGAAAAAAAAAGAACATACTAAAGGACAAATAGTGAATGAAGTGATAATTTCGTTTCTTTATGACGAAAGAATATAAGTATAATATCATGGGAGAAGCAATACTTTAAATTTATGTATGTTGGAACGGGATAACATGTAAAACTGAATATCATGCTGTTGCATTTACACCGTCCACCTTGAAATAAGGATACACAGTTTAGATAAATGGAATATGTTAAATGACGTCACAGGCATGATATCTAGCGCAAAACAGAACGAATATGGGCAACAAAATTCATGAGGTAGGAGTTTAAGGGAACAAAATAACAAACAGGAAAACGTGAATAACTCAAACTTGCATACAGAGAGAACTGAGACAACGTCTATAATAAATATGGACTACCCAAACAAAACCGACCCAATTCTAAATATAAATTTCATCAATCAGCACAATGTGTTAAGTAACAGTAATTTAAAATACAATTTCTCGATGATCACAAAATATCAAGGATATATCAACTATGTTCTTGCAAACCACATCAAAATAACAACTTGCAAACAATAACACATCACATTCAGATTCTGAAGCTATGGCGACCACCTGTCTCGCCTTTCCCAATTCAACAAAACATGTTACATAGGATAAATGTAAACTCTCGAAAATTATTTATTGCTTTATTAAATAATTCAATACAATGTAGTATTACATAATGTTGCTTTAAGGTGTATGTAGCTGGTATCATGTATCAATGTTGTGTCAACATGTAACATATTTTGTATTCTGTCAGAAATTGTTAATGCTCTAAAATTGTTAGAATGTAATGAGTTACAAACAAGTACCCTCATCGTGATAATATACAGGGTGAATCTAAATTCGCACACTCGGTCTTCGCAGCGCAATTCCTCACATGCTAGCAATAAAAGAATGTCTCTCACAAAATTTCGTCCTGTGCCTATTTCCGGCAGCAAATGGACGTCGAAGAATGAGATGGATGTGTTCCCACACGTCAGTGTGTTTCAGAATTACACTACTACACTAACAAACTTCTAGGGAATGTGGAAGGTGTCTTGAGGAACAAAGTGAGCGTAGAAATCCATGCCCGGAAACGCCATTCAACGACGCTACGGAGAGTCCAAGTTACAGGCAACAGCTCCCGACGCTAGACATCCCCTCCAGCAACTTCGACGCTCTGTAGCGTCATTTGATGACGTTTCCGGGCATGGGTTTCTATGATCACTTTGTTCCTGAAGACACTTCCCACATCCCCTAGAGGTTTGTTGGTGTAGTAGTGTAATTGTGAAAGACACTGACGTTTGGGACACACACCCATCTCAATCTTCGACGTCCATTTACTGCCGGAAATATGCGCTGGACGAAATTTTGTTACAGACTTTTTTTAATGCTAGCATGTGAGGAGTCGCGCTGCGAAGCCTGAGTGCGTGAATTCAGATTCATCCTGTATTTGCTCCTGAAATTGTATAAGTAACCAAGTATTCACCATGTATGTATGTGTTAACAATGTATAGTTAATCAGAACAATATGTAACTAATAAACCCAATAAACTGTTCTGCACTAGAAAATTCTTTTAAAATTGCCAATAATGTAAAATTAAATCCTATGACAGAAGTGAGACGCAGGGCCTCTGCAAGTCAGCGCACACTTCAGGCAGTATAGGCGCAGCACAGGCAGAGGGGGACAGTGCAGTTTGCAACGGCACGTGATGCATTTACACTAAAACAAACCTCTGGATGCAATTAGATTTAATTCCTGAATCTCCTTAAAAAGACAATTAATCTAAAATTGTGCACCTCGGACAACCACACAGAAGCGTGGCCCAGGAAACGCCTGCCCTCGGCCTCGGCTGCTTTAAGGCTGTCCCATTGGAAAGCATGGTTTACACACGGCTGGCCACCTATCCTCTGCCTGTGCCGCGTCAAGTGTGCGTCCTCGCCGTGACGTCAGGGGGCTCTAACCGAGGCCTACGAGAAAGACACGCCGCGGGGCGCACGTCATATCACGAGATCAAATGAGGCCTCTGCCGGCGTAATCGCTAGCGGATTGGCTGGCCGCTATGAAGCAGTGGGCTGTGTCCCAGCGGACGGCTAATCTGCTAGTGATCGCACCGGCCCAGGCCTCACTTGATCACGTGATATGACGAACGCCGCGGCCTGTCTTTCTCGTAGGCCTCGGCTCTAACCTATAGCAAGTGTTTCGCCGGAGTAGTCTCCATGGTTGTAACAATTATCAGTACATATCCCCTGCTTGTCATCTTCTGTCAAAACCAAAGTGGTCTGTTCAGGTGCACCAACTTCTTAGCACCAGTGTACTAAAATGTATTAATCAAACCGTAAGAAAAGGCAAACCGTGATAGCTATTTCATGCCGGATCTCAGAGGGATATAATCTGGTACGGCTACGCCACTAAAATTCCTAATAACCTCGTCGGAGTCACTCCGCGGCGACTACTTTTCGGCGCCTGCGTCGTATTCGCGGCGCTACAGAGAGGCGCCCAGAGCCGAATCTAGCGGCAGCGCGGCGGTGGGCGGGTGCGCGATGAATAATACAGCAGGCGGTAGATCAAAGGTCGGTGATCGGGCGCCTGCAGTGGCGGCTGCTAGTCCGCTAGTCGCGGCCTCCAGTCGCCAGTCGCCAGTAGCTGGTCGCGGCGTCTCCTCCGCGGCCCTCTGGGACGCGAACGGCCGTTTGAAGTCGCCACGCCTTTCACTGGCTGCTGTCTGCCTGCTGACGAAAAGAGGAAAAGCCCCGGCCGGCACACGATAGCGCGTTACCGCACTGCGACTCACTGGCTACTGGCGCACCCACTGCTCCCATCGGCTCCAATATTTACGAGACGTGTCGCAAGTAAAACTCAGAGGCGAGTTCTCTGTCTAACGATGTAGCGCGGACCTAGAAACTGATTCTTGTACCAGTTTTCTGACACTTACAAGGGGACCACATTGATATCGGATTATAGAATTTCTTTACACTTATGGTACGTGAAGTTCACACTTTAAATAACAATCAACCAAAGTCATTTGACAAAACTCTCAAAAATTCTTGAGGAAATCGACTTTGAAGTTTTGCAAAGTACACGTAAGTACATATAACTAAAACTGTTACAGTATACGTTGGTGTAGCTTAGCCATAGAGTCGGTGATTCTAAACACAATCAAATGTTTGTAAATCTACCGGACCGAACTACGTAGCCATCAGTTCGTAGCTTGCAAACTACTTAAATTAAACTAAAGTAAAGAGAACACATACACCCATGCCCCAGGGAGGACTCGGACCTCCGACGGCGTGCAATCGCGCGCCCCGTAGCGAGGTGCCTTAGACCGCTTCGCCACTCCACCGCGGCTCTAATCACAATGTAACATCATTCTTTTTTTTTCTTTTTTTTTCGAATTCAGTTATATAAATTATATTGGGTTGTTTAATTCCACATGTTGTGTCAGTTTTTGTTTATGTGTATGTAGACGAGCTGAAAACCGTGACGTCACGTAAAATAATGATTGAGTAGGTTAGGTGCTTGGAAAGCCATTAGTAACTTTGGAGATGACTTTCCAAAATCATTGTCGTAGCTCTGAACAATGAAAGACTGCCGTCGTCAACTAATAGTGAAGCCAATACTGTAAAACTTGTAAATTATGTTTTTTTTTTAATTGAAACCACATTTATTACCAACCTTGTATAAAATATAAAAAATTATAAATGAACAAAAATACGTGCACTTTTCTTAAAACTTACAACTAAACATTACAATTGTATAAGTATTCGAACACAAAAATTAATAATAATAAAATAAAAAATAAATAAAAAATAAATAAAAAAATAAAATAAAAAATCAGTCACTACAGCATTCGAAGCATCAACGCTAGTGTTGTAAGGCCAGAACGCTATTACCTAAGCTACACCGACAGATGCTACAATTCCTTCAATAATTGGTAGTTACGTTTACTTGCGGAACTTCAGAGTCGATTTTCTCGAGAATTTTTGAGAGTTGCGTCAAATGGCTTTGGCTGGTTGTTACTTGAGTTCTGAACTTCACGTACCGTGAATATAAGAAAATTCTAAACTGCGTTATGCCTGTGGTCTCCTTGTTAGAGTGACACCTAAAATGTGTCTCTATTTTGAGGATAAATGACATTTATACTCTTCGTTGAAACACATATTTAACTGTTTGAAAATATGTGGTGGACAGCAGCCTTTGTGCGTGCGTAAGGATAGAAGTGGGTGATGCTTACAGTATCATGTGACGTGAAGGTAGCTTAAGTCCAAATAATAAATGCCAATCACCATCAGCCGTAAAGTTGGATGTTTTATTCAACTACCGGTTTCGGTATTATAATAATATCATCAGGTTCTCTATAAATAAAGTTACAAATCAGTGTTGTATTTTAACATAATATTCTAGATATGACATGTTGTTGTTGTTGTTGTTGTGGTCTTCAGTCCAGAGACTGGTTTGATGCAGCTCTCCACCCTACTCTATCCTGAGCAAGCCTTTTCATCTCCTCATAAGAACGGCAACCCACATCCACTTGAATCTGCTTACTATACGCGTCTCTTGGTCTCCCTCTGCGATTTTTACCCCACACACTTCCCTCCAACTCTAAATTCACAATTCCTTGATGTCTAAGAATGTGTCCTACCAATCTATCCCTTCTTTTAGTCAAGGTATGCCAGAAATTTCTTTTCTCCCCAATTCGGTTCAGTACCTCCTCATTAGTTACGCGATCCACCCACCTAATCTTCAGCATTCTTCTGTAGCACCACATTTCAAAAGCCTCTATCCTTTTTCTGTCCACACTGCTTATCGTCCATGTTTCACTCCCATACAAGGCAACACTCCATACAAATGCCTTCAGAAAGGACTTCCTTAGGCTTATATCAATATTCGATGTTAACAAATTTCTCTTTTTCAAAAACGCCTTTCTACCCATTGCCATTCTGCATTTTATATCATCTGTACTGCGACCATCATTTGTTATTTTACTGCCCAAGTAACAAAACTCATCTACCTCCTTTATTGTTTCGTTACCTAATCTAATTCCTTCAGCATCACCTGATTTTCTTACACTACACTCCATTACCCTAGTTTTACTCTTGTTAATGTTCATCTTATATGCACCTTTCATCACACTGTCCATTCCGTTCAATTGCTCTTCCAGGTCCTTTGCTGTATCTGATAGAATTACTATGTCGTCGGCAAAACGCAATGTTTTTAATTCTTCACCCTGAACTTTAATTCCTTCTCCAAATTTCTCCTTGCTTTCCTTTATAGCTTGCTCAATGTACAAATTGAACAACATTGGGGAAAGGCTACAACCCTGTCTTATTCCCTTTCCAACCACTGCATCCCTTTCATTCCCTTCAACTCTGACAACCGCTGTCTGGTTTTTGTACAAGTTGTAAATAACCTTACGCTCCCTATATTTTACTCCTGTTTGCTTCAGAACTTGAAAGAGTTTATTCCAATCAACATTGTCAAAAGCCTTCTCCAAATCTACAAAAGCTAGAAATGTTGGTTTGCCTTTTCTTAATCTATCTTCTAGGATAAGCCGTAAAGTGAGTATTGCCTCCCGTGTTCCTACATTTCTCCTGAACCCAAACTGATCTTCCCCGAGGTCGACTTCTACCAGTTTTTCCATCCTTGACATATAAAATATGTATAAGACAACAAGTACAATGACTCAACCAATCAGCACCGAAGCAATATAATAAGCTATAATGGTTTGTATAACAAAATAGATATCAAAATAAAATGATATTTATAAATAATAGAAGAATTAAAGTATTTGAAATATATTACTTCTGAAAGCAATGGTGTTGATTGTGTATAAATATATATATTGCTTTCAGAAGTAATATATTTCAGATACTTTAATTCTTATATTACTTATAAATATCATATTGTATCTTTTTTTATACAATCCATTATAGCTTATAATATTGCTTCAATGCTGATTGTTCAGTCATTGTACTTGTTGTTCTTTATATATTTTAGATGTCATATCTAGAATATGATGTTAAAATACAACACTAAGAATATATTGCGAACCTGATGATGGTATTATTATAATTCCTAAACCGGTAATTAAATAAAACATCGAACTTTACGGCTGTTGGTGACTGCATTTATTATTTGGATTTAAAATAAACCAGCTGCAAATCCAGAATAAAATGGACTTCATCGATCGAAGGTAGCTTGTCTCAATCTTTACAGATTCATTTTGATACAGTAAGTTAACAGTGTAATCACTTACTTAGTGCGTTTTAGTGTTCATGTGCATATTCATATGTTCCTGGTGTTTATTATAAAAAAAAAAAATAAAAAAAAAAAGATCAGTATCTTTTAGAAACAAATTACACAGCTTTAAGCTTAGAAGAAAAGTGTGAAATAAAGAAGCTCGGTGGGTAATTAACAAATTACAAATTCGCTCAACATTAAAGTCGTTACATAAAACCGAATCAAGTGCCCGTATATGGCTAGCTCCATGTCATGAAATAAAATATAAAATATTAAATCTATAATGTCTAAGATGAAAAGATAAAAAATTGTGGAGCAACGCTACACACGGGTCGAGTGAGCACTGTGTACTAAGTTACGTTTTATGTACCGAGTGCTCAAAAAGTCAGTATAAATTTGAAAACTTAATAAATCACGGAATAATGTAGAATGACAGGTAAAAATTGACGCACATGCTTGGCATGGCATGGGGTTTTATTAGAACCACATTTACCGTTATCGGGCCTTTTTCCTTCGAGAAACT
The DNA here is from genome assembly GCA_026315105.1 of Locusta migratoria. Lineage (NCBI taxonomy): Eukaryota > Metazoa > Arthropoda > Insecta > Orthoptera > Acrididae > Locusta > Locusta migratoria. The sequence continues at coordinate 360,898,318 of CM048745.1, read as the reverse complement.
GCATGATTCTGGTTTTGTAACTGCTACCGTGACGGGCGAGAGGTACGCCGATATGTTACAAAATCGCATCATCCTCAGCCTGGCTGATAAACACCTGCTAGAACGTACGACTTTTATGCAGGATGGCGCTCCACCACACATTGCTAGATGCGTGAAAGATCTCTCGCGCACGTCGTTTATTGATGATCGTGTGCTCAACCGCCACTTTCGTCATACTTGGCCTCCCAGGTCCCCAGACCTCAGACCGGGCGATTATTGGCTTTGGGGTATCGTGATCGACCGAGATCTCTAGAGATGCTGAAAGACAACATCCGACGCCAATGTCTCACTATAACTCCGGACATGCTTTACAATGCTGTCCACAACATTATTCCTCGACTACAGTTATTGTTGAGGAATGATGGTGAACATATTGAGCATTTCCTGTAAAGAACATCATCTTTGCTGTCTTAATTTGTTATGCTAATTATTGCTTTTCTGATCAGAACATTTTTGAACTTTTTTTGTGTTCTAATAAAACCCCATGTCATTGCAGGCATGTGTGACAATTTTTATCTCTCTATCTACATTATTTCTTGAATGATTAAGTTTTCAAATTTATACTGAGTTTTTTATCACAAGGTATATAAACCATACTTTGCAACTGGTCGGCTGAAATTTGTTCACAATTTGATTGACATTTCGGTCTAATACATGCTCGATTCTGCTCAGACTAACTATGCGAAGAAATACACGTAACTATGAAGCTGTAGATTGTACCGTTTCGCATCCTGAGATAAAGTTCCATCTTTATCTGGAATCAGTTCAGGGTAAAAATTATAAATTTGGGAATTGATAAATCCCAATGTAGTAACAGCAAGAATTATAGCTTGGCCAATAGTTTGGTCAAAGGGAGTGATTCGTCTCTAATGACATTTCGTTTTCCTTTGGAGATTTAACATTCAGTACTTTCGGGGAAGGTGGCGTGGTGCTTCTGAAGTTTCAGTTCGTCGCGCCACCTGGACGAACCGCCGCTGTCGGCAATTTGGGTAATTCTTGCGGTCGCCGCGCTGATCGGACGTGACGCTAATTGGCCGTGCAGAGCCTGTGTGCTCTGCCATTAGCAAATTGCGGCCGTGGCTTACAAGGGCCGCGCGACGCTTTCCAGCCGGCGGACGCAGCTGAAGGTCGCCGCCCACTCTGGCGGCAGGTGAAGACAGCCCTGCTAATTCCAAAACGACGACGCTGTTAAAGAACGTACATTGTGTGACGCTCATAAAACCTTAAAATCCACGGAATGATGAGCGTAACAAAGCTGACCCTCTTTGCAAACGGCCTACACAGCGACTATATTACACATTCTTCGTTTTGGAAGGTGAAAGAAACGTCGTACGTTTGCTTCAATTAATTTTATTACTCCCATACGCATACCGCCTTTTGTTTTATTATTTTAAAGGCATCTTCAGCGAAATGTACAAGTGGAACTTCTTTTTTAGTTTTTTTGTGAGATATATTGTTTCGAGATTATAAACAGTTCACTTTTTTTTTTTTTTTTTTTTTTTTTTTTTTTTACATAAGGGTAGAAGTTTTTACTTCCATTTTCGTTGTCTTTCAATTATCGTCTGTTGTTTCCTCCATCAAGACCACAAGTAGCTCGTTTTATAATTAACACACTTTTCCGCACAGTCGTACACATTATGGAGGTGTTTAACATACATGATTTACTTTCTGTATTTTCGTATTTCACTTGTTTTGTTGCCAACATAACGAAATGCACGTTGGTTGCAAAACTTTGTGTGTGAACAAAATGAAAGTGTAAGAATGTTATTTCAAACACAAGAATAAGAAGGGGAGAGAGAGAGAGAGAGACTGTGTGTATCTGTGTCTTATTTTGTATGAGTATGAATGGAATATCTGTAATAGGGTGGTACAAATTTTGGTGTTTCGTTGATTTTTGTTTTGATTTAAATGATCTGTGAAAGGGGAGGGAGGTTTAATGAGAGTCTGAGGGATTTGGCTGTGTAACTATTTTATCTAGCAGCGTTAACAGTGAATTGTTTGATATGTTTACTTGATCATTCAGCAGGATTTTATTTTCAGCTTTTGTTTTCTGTATGTGACAATTATCTTGAAGTGTGAGTAGGTGTTTTATTATTATTATTTATTCTAATTATTTTCATGTCATCTCTGGAGTTTGATCTGTGATTCTGTTGTCTTAGATGTTAGTAAAATACAGAAAGTAAATCTTGGCTGCTAAACACCTCCAAAATGTGTACAAATATGAGAAAAAAGTGTGTTAATTATACAATGTGCAACATGTGGTCATGACCAGATGGAGGAAACAGCAGAAGATAGTTGAAACGTCAACGAAAATGGATGTAAAACCTTCTTCCCTTATGTAAAAATATACGTGAAATGTTTATAATCTCAAAACAATACATCTCACAAAAAAGAAACTACTTGCAGATCCCACTAGAGCTGCCTTTAAAATAAAAGTCGAAACGCGTCTTGGATAAATAAAATCAATTGCGGCAAACAAAAGGCGGTTTCTTCACCTTCAAAAACGAAGAATTTCGGCTCTTGCTGCGGAATATGGCCGTCCATATTAACTTTTTATATTACACATACCTGTTTACGGGCTTAAAAACAAATTCAGGAACACCACGGAAACCACATGCTTTAGCATAAATGCAGATGTTAGCGTAGCCTATAGGTATCCTATTACGAGGGAAAATCAAAATATAAAGCAAATCTATATTTATCACAAAAAACTTTAATAGGTCACCCAACGAAAAACAAATCATAAACGATATAATATCTTTCCCTCTGTAAAAACTTCAGAGTTCAGACTATACCATCGTGGATTTACATCATTCCAGCTGATCAAAACAGAGAAAAAATGTTGTGCGTTGTTTTCCGAACGTCCCAATTACATTTGATCATGAACACCACCTTTTCAGTACATTAGAAACTTTGCAACTGCCACTCATAGAACAGTGTTTTGTCTAGCTGTAAGCGAATTGTATGTGACTAAACCAATTCGAACGTAGGCGTTGTTGGTTCTCGTATCCATGCTGCTTCGGTAACTGGGGTAGCCCAAGTATCTGATTTTTCAAGAGATTCCGTATGAAAAATTCATGCCACATACAGTGTAGCAGAATAATATTTTCTGATGACTCACAAGTTTGTGCAATGAATCACGTTCATGCTGTGTAATAATTGCAGAAATACGTGTCCCACTAGTACATGTTTTCAGTGTCAGAGAAACAATTGAGGAATTTCAGGGAGAACTGTGATTCAGAAATCAAACAGCAACGATGCCAATCTCCGTACCTCTTTCTCAGAGGATGACAAAATAGTGAAAGAACTGGAATCGAGGTGCAGCAAAGCTAATGCAGTGAGTGCTCAACTAAGATCTACTCTCTTCTGCAAGAAGGAAGTCAGTACCAAGACTACGTTAACAGTGCACCGCTCTATCTTTCGACCAACTTTGTTGTATGGGAGTGAAAGTTGGATACAGGTTACCTTATTCATAAGGCAGATATGAAAGTAGCAAGAATGATTGCAGGTACTAATAGATGGGAACAATGGCAGGAGGGTGTCCATAATGATGAAATCAAAGAAGAACTGGGAATGAACACCAAAGATGAAGCAGTTAGAGCGAACAGACTGAGATGGTGGGGTCATGTTACACGCATGGGAGAAGCAAGGTTACCTAAGAGACTCATGAGCTAGGCATCGGAGGGTAAGAGGAGTCGAGGTAGACCAAGAAGAAAGTACAGAATGATTTTGAAGTAAAAGGCATAACATCAGACGAGGCATCAATGTTAGCATTGAATAGGGGATCATAGAGGAACTTTATTAGAGGTACTATGCTCCAGACTGAACGCTGAAAGGCATAATCGGTCTCTAATGATGTTGATTTAATTTGCAACTGTTCGGCTGTTACTTCTGCTGCTGGTCTAATTTTCTTATTGTAAATTTCATCTCGGATTCTCGCTCCTATCGCTTTTCTCCACCATGAGTTCCCGAAACGATATATTTCACGGTATATTCTGTCGTTGTTCTTGGCGAAAGTTAGCTTCACGATTTGTAGTATCGCTTGCTATTATTGAGGGCGCACTTGTTGTGATTCATGTGCACTTGTGGTCGATGTACCGGTAAGTGGGAGGGGGGAGGATTCCTGGAATAACAAGTATCTTGTCCTTGGGTTACGATAAGTCAGTTTAAGTAGTTTGTAAGGCTAGGGATAGCTAACCTCGATAGTTAAGTCCCGTATATTTACAAATATCTTATTTGATTTTGTAGATTTTGTATGATTTGTATGAGTTGTGTATCACTGGTAATCACGACATTGCACAGTGTACAGTGTGTTTATTCGTTTCTTTGCGCCTATGTTTTATCTATATCGTGTCGAAATGCAGATGATCAGCTACCTTTCTATCGTCTGCTAAGTGTTTAGTGTGTACCTGCCTTTAGTCTTTCGAAAGAAGTGGGAAAGTCTACATGAAGTTCGAGATCGAAGGACAAGAACCAGCTACCAATTTTCAGTCACTAACAATCATATCAATCAGATTTCTCTTTTAAAGTATAATGAATGTTGAAATATTTGTAAACATATGGGGCCAAACTATTGTGGTCATCGGTCCCTAGACATACAAACTACTTAAACTGAGCTATCGTACAGACAACACATACAACACACACACAGACACACACACAAACACACACACACATATGTTCAAATGTTTGTAGAGTTTATGGGACTTAACTACGGGATCATCAGTCCCTAAACTTGCAAACTACTTCTGAACTAGCTTATTAAAGACGGCACAAACATCCATGCCCGAAGGGGATTCGAACCCCCGACGGGGAACGACCTCGCGCATCGAAGGATAGCACCTCAACTCGCGTGGCCAGTCCACCGCGGCCACGTTGAAGGCACCTTGTAGCCATCCTCCCTATTCACGTTATTAGGTCGTTTAATTATCTCGATGGCTTCTCTTATTTTGCGTTGTTGTTTCCACGGTTCTCGGACAAGCACGGCAGAATCAAAAAATGTTCAAATGTTTGTTAAGCTTATGGGACTTAACTACGGGGTCATCAGTCCCTAAACTTACAAACTACTTATGAACTACTTACGAACTAGGACGGCACAAATATCCATGCCCGAGGGGGGATTCGAACCCCTGGCCGTAGTAGCCGTGCAGACCGGGACTAGAGCGCCTCAGTCCCTTCGGCCACCGCTGCTTGTGCACGTAATGCTGCGTAATTACGAAATGCGGTGTATACGAGAAGACCGGAGGAACCTGTGTGTCTGCTACTGGCTCCGACTCAGCACCGGACACGACACTCTAACAAGTTTGCAACAGGGCGGACGGGATGGACGAGATAACGCCGGTGCAAAGAAACAACGCCAGTGTGGGGAGCGCTGCCGGCGGAACCGAACACGTACGGCCTGGCACAGCTCGCATCCCGTGCCTAGGCGGTCCCTGGGGAGCCAGAGTGTCTGCCGGGGAAGGCAAACTGCAGGGCGGCTGGAATCTTTACGGCAACTCGGCGCTGATTAAATCTGGCGCAACTTGGCCGTGGCTGCAACTTGCGCTCGGTCAACAGCGCGCACGCGCGCACGCCCAAACAAACAGCGGCCAGCGGACGCAGGCGAGACCAGGCGCTAAACTGCGGCACATCAGGGCGCCGGCGAGAGCTTCTGATACCCTCCAGAGCTGTCCCTCTGGCGAAAGCTGACGTCACACGGCCAACTAAGTTGACAACTTATATACGGAGGAATAGGCCCCTGTAGGGGTCCGCCAAATAAGTTGGACACTGTCTGGAAGCACTTAAGGGTGTGAAATAAGAAGTCAACAGTTACGTATGTCACTCCATATTTATTATGGAACTTACATCGCAACGTGGAATTTGTGCAAAATTCGCCGGCCGTGGTGGCCGAGGGGACTCAGGCGCTCCAGTCACGGTCTGCACGGCCTCTACGGTCGGGGGTTCGAATCCCCCCTCGGGCATGGATATTTGTGCCGTCCTTAGTCTTAGGTAGTTCGTAAGTAGTTTGTAAGTTTAGGGACTGATGACCCCGCAGTCGAGTCCCATAAGCAATACAAACATTTGAACATTTGAGCCCCTGAAGGAGTAGTTAAGATAGATTACATTACTTTTTCGTTCCATATATCCATGTTGAGGGGATCCTCGTGGATGTGTAACATGTCAAGAACCAATATTTACAAGCTGAATAATAGATAACACTAATAATATATATAAATACAGATACATACATTTTTAAGTTTTTTTTTTAGCTGATAATATAATAATACTAATATAGTATAATTGCATAATTTGGTACAATTTAGAAATTCACTAATGGAGTAGAAGGAGTTGGCCACTAGATAGTCTTGTAGGTTCCCCTTAAACTGATCTTTATTTGTAGCTAAATTTTTTATACTTGATGTAAAATTATTAAAAATGTGTGTTCCCGAGTAGTAAACCCCTTTTTGAACTAAAGTGAGTGCTTTTAAGTCCTTGCGTAGATCATTTTTATTCCCAGTATTGAGCTGTTTGTTGGGAAAAGGGATATGCAACAGAACTTCTTTATTAGGAAACCGAAAGTTAAGAAAAAAAAGAGAAGTAGGAAGTTGGAAGGAAGTTCTGTTGCTAGGTAGCAGCCGTGGAAGAGGTGTGGCCCAGATTTTGCAGGAAACGTTATGTGACAGGTACCAGGTGACAAACGTTTTCAAGCCCATCGCATGTCGTAGCCAGATGGTTAGGTTCCCTGTTCAAAGATTTCTCTAAACAAGATCGTGTTGTGGTAGCGGGTGGAGTGGGAAACAGTATCGATAGGGATTGAGTGTGACCTGGTGAAAATAGCCTCCGGAGCAAGGCGCCTCAGTGTGCTCGTCCTCTCCACCGCGGCATTTGTGCTAGAGTTTTACTTCAAAACTTGTGTTTTACGAATCGCTGTAGTTTCTGACCCGTCTGTAAAGTTCCCGAGGGACCACGACTGCCGCGGTGGAGTAGCCGAGCGCGCGGTCTCTCGACGTGGAGGTTCGATTCCTCCCTGGGGCATGGGTGTGTGTGTGTGTTTGTCCTTAGGTTAGTTTACCCAGGTTTAAGTAGTTTGTAAGCTACGGACTGATGACCACGCAGTTTGGTCCGATAGATTTACAAACATTTGAACATTACTTTGGCGTTTTAGCCGCACGTACTGAAGCGCCGTGTTGCGGTGCGCGCGACCGTCCACCGTCTGGGGGTTCGAATCCCCCATCGTGCATGAATGTTTGTGTCGTCTCTAGTATAAGGTAGTTCATAAGTAGTTTGGTAAGTTTAAGGACTGATGACCCCGTAGTTAAGTCCCTCGAGATTGACAAACATTTGAACATTTGGACCACGACTACCACCTTGGCTCTGGTTTCCCGCCGATCTACTGCCGCCGTGGCGTGGCAGTCGCACTTCAAGTTCATCAACGCGCGGGACCCGTGTGCGACCGACATGCGCCCTCATAGGGACTTGGGCGCGACTTCGCAGGACCTGCTGCAAAATGTTCAAAACCAGAATGATATTTTCAATTTGCAGCGGAGTGTGGTTATGAAGCTTCCTGGCAGATTAAAATAGTTTCCCAAATCCCGAAGTTCGAACCTAGAACGAGGGCTCTTACAACTTTTTTATTTATTTATTTTTTCCTGTGAACGTTGCAGGACTAGGGTCCCTGGCAGAAAGGATATTGCAGTAGAGATGTGAAGGAAGGCTGTGAAGCGTGCCGGGTTAGCTCATTTTTAGAGCACTTGCCCACTAAAAGCAAAGGTCCCAGGCTCGAAACCCTGTTCTGCTACATAGTTTTTATCTGCCAGGACGTTAAGCAACATAACTGCTGTGTCATCGGCCCATAAACTGAATACTAATTCGTTAACTTATGCTAAGAAAAACACTCCTGTGCCAGAGGGAGGACTCCGACCCTCGACGGGAGCCCGAGTGGTAGTGGCGCATCAAATCGCGCAGCGGCACTGTAGATCAACTTCGTCAACCGTCCTGTTTGATCGCTGCCGCTTCAAGGCATCCACGGCTTTCCAGCAACAAACAACTCGAGTCGGTTATTGCACCTTTGCAAACTACAGGGGGAACATGGGGATAGCTTAGTTGATCAAACGCCAGAGACCCCCATAAAACGGTCCGTTGACCTTCTGCCCGAGGTTGCTCGGCCACTGTGCCCAAGGGCTGAAAAGCTACCAGCTTCGTCAACCCCTGCAGACGCGCTTGCTCTGGCGCGCTGGTCGTCGCGTGGTGGTTGGTCTTGGCACAGTATTTCCTGACGGAAATCAAAGCAAACGACCAAGCGGCCAACGACCACTGTTTGTAAGCACTACATCATGAGTAACCGTCTCCTACACTATTTTCTCTCACCTAATATTTATTTATTTATTTTTATTTATTTATTTATTTATTTATTTATTTATTTTTTTTTTTTTTTTTACATCGCTTACGGAGCCCTGACTAGCAAAAATTATGACCCCGAATTCAATTTCTCTCTCTCTCTCTCTCTCTCTCTCCTTTTTTTACTCACTTTTTTTTCTCTTTCTGGCGCTTCAATCCGTCCTTTCACGCACCATATTGAAAGTAACAATACAGTAGATTCTAATAACTAAAAGGCTCTTTTGTGGGATACATAACAGAACAGCAACAGAAATAGAGAAACTTCCACTCCCGTAAAGGGAAAAATAATCTAAACCCTTTGGGTAGGAATTCCATTTCACTATAACGCGAAACAAATATATTTTCATTAGTGGAGTGAAAAGTGAAAAACACAGCGATTGAAAGAAAAGAAGACGTACTAAGGAAAATTCACTACTGAACACGATGGAGTACACCTTCTTTCTTGTAGTCGGCAAGTGAGAAGTAGAAGGAAACACAGAGCGACCTACTCCGGTAGGTCTTAAAGTAACGATCCAATTCCGGCAACATGAAATGAGGAAAACAAAGCAAAGAAACACATTTATAGCAATTTGTATATCAATGACATAGTCGCGATTCATTGTCGTAGGACACGTCGGCGGTGATGGATAAGCGCCACAGTGAGGAAGATGGCGTACAGTTCGTCAGAATTGGTGGTGGGCATTCTACAGATAGGCCATGTAGGCCACACCATCCCCGAGGCAGAGGCCGATGGGATTAATCCAGGGCTTTACAATAAGAGTCGCGTTATGATATTCAACGCGCTTTCTTTGAAGGCTTTTAGTCCCGCTTTGAGCACAAACCCTTTATTTAGTGACTTGGTTAGCAAAGGAAATTTGGGGAGCGCCCCGCTGCTCGCCGTCGGAGGTTCGAGTCCTCCCTCGGGTATGGGTGTGTATTTGTTGTCCTTAGGTAAGTTAATTTAAGTAGTCTGTAAGCCTAGGGACTGATAACTAGAGTAGTTAAGTCCCATAGATTTACAAACATTTGAACTTCTTTTTGTGGTTCATGGTGTGGGTTCCTATAGTCATGTCCTGGTTCATGAACTACGGGCAACGTATGAGTGGCCACGTAAGTGGTCCTCACAGTTGGGATACGAGCTACTTTGGAATAAGGTTGGGCATCTCGGACATATTCTGAGTTGTGTCCACCTTTGTGCTTAGACGGCAAATACTACCGAATCCACTAGTTAGTCCCTCAAACGTTAGAGGTAAACCCACTGGGGCCCTGGGCAAGTAAAGCTAGCAACCTACCTCTCAGATACTGGCAACTATCGGAGGAAATACCTTGGACCTTTCGAGGTGACGGAGTTTCACCTCCAACTGGCAGACCAGGGACTCCTCGGATAAATGTTCAAATGTTTGTATAGTCTATGGGACTTAACTACGGGGTCATCAGTCCCTAAACTTACAAACTACTTACGAACTAGGACGGCACAAATATCCATGCCCGAGGGGGGATTCGGAGCCCCGACCGTAGTGGCCGTGCAGAGCGTGACTGGAGCGCCTTAGTCCCCTCGGCCACCGCGGCCGGCTCTCCTCGGACACAATTTGGCAAACGATCTGGAATAAGATGAGGAGCTATCAACATCAATGGGGATTACACTGGGAAGGAGGTAGAGCTGGCGGAGACTTCAAGTAAGATGGGATTAGATGTTTTAGCTGTTAGTAACGATAGGGCAAAGGGAGAAAAAGAGGACGAAGTCAGAGAATACATGGTCTACCTCTCAGGCGTCAAAGTAGGAGGAGCACAGTGCGATGTAATGTTCTACATCAGGAAAACAATTGAACCCAGCATAATTGCAATAAGATATGTAAATGAACGACTGATGTGGATTGATCTCCAGCAAGAAAATTAGGATTTTGTCAGTGTATTCGCCGAGTGAATAGACAGATCAAATGAGATGGACAGATTTTACAACGCATTCATTGATGAAGTTGTTAGAATGAAGGGCAAGGACAGTGTTTTCCTCATGGGTGATTTCAATGCCACGATAGAAAATCGAATAGAAATTTATGAGTAGGTTATGGGTAAGTTTGGATAGGATATGGAGGCCAACAGAAACGGTAAACAGCTCTTGGATTTCTGTGCTAGTATGGACATTTTTTAAACATAAGAATATACAACGATATACTTGGGAAGGAGGAGAATTGGATCTGTCATTGACTATATAATAACAGATCAGGAATTTAGGATGGCGTGTTTTCGGGGGGTTCTTAGCCAATTATTTCTTGGCAATCGCACCATAATATAATGGTACAAGAATAAATATAATACTCTGGCAATTGCACATCGAGATAGTGACATAAGAACAACTTATATTCCATTATGTAACCAAACGTAATCACATAAGATTGAAGTACATACAGTTAAGTGTACGTTGCCTTGAGAAACCAAGTCAGTTATTTTAGTTAATTTTCATGGAACCACTTATTTGTTATCTACCACTTATTTGTTATCTTCCAATATTTATAGCGACTATATTAGTATTATACACCTTTATATCGCATATAATAATTTCGAATCGCATCATAATATAATAACATCAGAATACATATAATGATCTGGCAATTACATATTAACATATAAAAATAATATATATATATATTCAAAGGTAATCACGTAGGAATGAAATACCTCACATTTGCATAACGTTTTTTTAAATATTAGTGTACGTTGTCATTCGATTGCCAAGTATTTATAATAGAAATAAATATGTATAATTTCGATATAGTCCCTACAAATGTTGGTAGATAACTAATTAGATAAAAGATTATCGTTCGATGAACATTGACTACAATAACCGTCTTTATTTCCCATGAGATCTCACGACTTTTTATGGTGGAAGGAAATCGTCGCAATATTTACGTTTGTACAGTTTATGTTTTTGATGGGATATCATTTCTTTTTGTAGGTAGTCTTTTTCTGTAAAATAAGACATAGGAGAGATGAGTAAATTGAGAAACAAGCTGTCAAATATACCACCACTTTTGAAATTATTATACTGGGAGAATCTACGAAATTACTACTGCAAAGTACTTCATTTAAATAGGAACAGAGATCCTTTACCATATAATTATGCGAGGATAAACACTGGAGGCACTTACTTCCATAAAATATCAAGGAGTAGACGTAACATGCGATTTAAAATGGAACTACAATTTAAAATTATTGGTAGCTAAGTCAGATGCTAAAATGATATTACATATTTGTGGAAACATTTTTGTTTCACTTATGGGAAACAGGACTCTTATTTAAATTTATATATAAAGAACAGTCTAGAGTGCAAAAAATTTTTATTTATTTATTTTCGACTAGTTTCGGTCTTATTTAAACCATTTTCAGGAAGTGACGCACTAGAAGGCTCCACGTCTCCTGCCAGCTCCACAACATGAATGGAGCTTAATTTCCTGAAGATGGTTTAAATAAGACCGAAACTAGTCGAAAAAAAAGAATAAAAAGTTTTTGCACTCTATACTGTTCTTTATTTATAAAATGAGATTCTTTGGAATATTCAGGCAGTGCAATCCTTCAACAAGGGACACTCCTTCAGCCGAAGTCTGAGTGTTGCTCATTAGTGTGGGGTTTGTATCTATGAAGATCGAAAGAACAGCATCACACTTCGTTACAGCATCAGTTAGTAAGTGATGATCAGGAAGCTCCAATGACAGATTATGCTAGAGATATGTTTGGGCTCCTATTGAAGTTCCAAAAGCAGACGTTTTTCGATGAGTCGCATGTTGCAACCTGCAAATAGAGGCATACTGGCAATAATGTTTCCCACGAACCATAGGAGACTGAAGTAGGAGGATGAAGTGGCAACAGTATACAAAGTAGCCTACGCTTCACCATACACCGAGATGTACCTTGCGGAGTGTGGGATCTAGATGTGGTTTTGTGTCTCGTTTCCGCCGGTTGTCGTAGGTGTCGATGGCCGAGCAGAAAGGGACCGATCCAGGAATAAAGGATGCACGCGTGTGCAGGTACGGAGGTGACCAGCCAGTGGGACAGCAGAAACTGGAAACACTAAGCTAAATTAGTATAAGAGATATATTTCAAGAAAAATTACATTACTTAACTTGGAGAGCAGCAGACTAGTAGAATGTTGATACATAGTTTAGATAGAGGCCTGCCTACAGATGATTCCTAGTGCCTATCCGATAGCCAAGTCTTAACTGGTGCCTATCTGATTCCCAAGTGAACGATGCAGCAGTCGTGGCCACGAGCGGAGTTGCAGCAGAGGGCGCTCGTGGCTGACGTCGGAAGAACGCCGCGCCGTGCGTGCATGGTGGCGCGCGGCGAAAGTAGGTGGCGCGCACTTCATTTTTTTTTTCCTTTATTGAATTTTAATGCCCCAATACAGGCAGGCTGGCAGCAGCCGATGATGCTGCTCTACAGCCGAGCGATTGGTAAACAATGGACAAAACAGAATATAAAATTAAAGGTGATAAAATGGCGCTTTTACAATGACAAGATGAAAATTTGGTAGAATGTTAAAAGACAATATGACAGCGGACAGTTGTTAAAACAAGACATTGCCACGGTGGCTAAAAACACTGCAGACGACGAGACATAACAAGACGGCGACATTGAGGTAAAAAACACTGAACACTGGTGTATGCAACGTTAAAAAACACTGGGCGACGAAACACTATACACACGAAGCACTGTACTTAAAAACACAGCACTGTACTGGCCCTGCAGGGGGATGGGGGGGGGGGGGAGGATGGAGAAGGCGCGGGGGAAGGGGAAGGAGGTGGGGGAGGGGAGAATGGGGGAGGTGGAGGTGAGGCAAGCGGTGGACGGGAATGGGAGGGGACGGGGAGGGAGGAGGCGGCGGCAATCCACAGGGAGAGGTCAAAGTTGGAAGGAGGGATAGATGTCGGGACGGTTTTGGAGAACGTCGTCATGGAGAGGTAGGTGGTGGAAGCCACCCTCGGAGAGGACGTAGAGGGTGTGGAGGTGAAGGGAGGGAGGGATGCGGTAAAGGCGTGGCAGGGGCCTGGGATCCAGGAGGAGAGGGCATGGGTTATGGGACTCTATCTTTCGGTGGATGTACTTGAGGCGGATGTGTTGAAGGAATTGGACCAGGTGTGGGAACGGGATGAGGTCGTAAAGGATCCGCGTGGGGGAGGGGAGGCGGATGCGGTAGGCGAGGCGAAGGGCGTGGCGTTCGAGAATTTTGAGGGATTCATAATAGGAGGGGGGAGCGGATATCCAGGCGGGATGGAAGCAGCAAAGGACGGGACGCATGAGGGAACGGTAGGTATACAGGATGGTGGAAGGATGTAGTCCCCATGTCCGGCCGGAGAGGCATTTTAAGAGGTTAAGGCGGGAGAGGGCTTTTTGTCCGACGGTTCTGAGGTGAGGGTTCCAGGAAAGGTCTCTGTCTAGGGTTAATCCGAGGTAGCGGAGGGGCGCACTTTATACCTGTGCGACACCACTTGTGGATATGGTGGCTTCTTAGTTAAAACGAGTACCTCCTTATCCTAAAAGAAGTTTAAAACCTGTGACGGCTGCCTTCTTGTCAGGGCAGGCCCCACCAGTGAGGCTGTCCATCAGGATGAGTGTCGGCAGGCCATCGGTGGTCCCTCGTTATCCGGATGACGCGGCTGACAGCCGGCCGCAGTAATGAGTCGCCTCCGCTCCGTGCCTCTGGCGGCGCGCCAACGCTTGCCGGCCCGTAATTAGCGTCTCTACACGACGCGACGCCAATATTACTGCTAGCCTCACTGCCGGCAGCTGCCAATTCCCGCTCTCTCCGACTTCGACTGTGTCAAAAAGTATTCTCTAAGACGAAGCGACAGCGGCGGTACTTTCTGTGGCTCTTGCGAAGTTCGAAAGTAAGAAAATCGCACTGACGTGTTTTACAACCCACTTTAGATTTGTAGTTTTATAAGTTTTAGCAAACATTTTCGACCAAAATAATAATGTAAACAACAAAAAAATTAATTAAAAAGAGTGTTGAAATCCTTTTAGAAAAAAAATTAGGTAGTGGCGGGTTCCGAACAACCGACCTTCAGCGTCACATCTAACGCCTTGGCCACTACACTTTTTTTTTTTTTTTTTTTTTTTGCTCTATGGGTAGTTCTCTTCGTTGCGGACGCTGATCGTTTTTGTTCGTGGTTGTTCGATGTATTCGTGGCTCAGCTTTTTTATTACAGAGGGCGTGGAGCCCTCTGACCGGGCGCGCTGAGCCACGGCGCCCGGTCGCTACGGCTATCAATCGAAAGATGAGTCCTATAATCTCATACTATTGATGGCCGTTGTTAACTGATGCTAATATGGCATTTGTACACACTAGATTATCATTTATCGTACGAAGAACTACGTGTTTATGTTAATTCTTTTAGTGCGCCATTGCTTTGGAATGAAAACGTGTAAGTTAAAATAAGAAAATCACCAAATACGCAAAGCAAGATGGCTTATGCCAGAGAGAGTTCTGGGCGAGGAATGTCACGCGACATCTGCGAACGACTGGTTTTCGTTAATTCAGTGCAGGGCGTCAGGACACTGTTATTTTTGCAAATATCTATCAAACGATACGAAATATGAAAACAAAAACCATAAGGGAACAAAGTTGTAGAGATTCTTCTCCTCTACAAATTCGGTTATTCAATTTTAGTGTCAGATGAACGTTTTATATGCAATTAAAATTACATTACAAACGACCTTTCTTTGATACTACTAAAGTATTTCTTATCGGAAATATTTGAAAAGGCGAGGTTCTGGTTTCTGGTAGCCAACATTTATGTCTGTAAAATTTGGTGCCAATCGGTTCAACGGTTCGATCTAAAAAGTGGGAACACGTTACAACCAGACAGACATCGTCAAATCGCCGTTATTTTTGCAAATATCTCTGCAACGATGCAAGATATGAAAAAACATAATAGAGCGAAGTTGTAGAGAATTTTCCTCTCTACCAATTAGGTTATTCAATTTTCGTGTCAGATGAACCGTTCGTTTGCAATTACAATTATATTACAAACGGCTTTTTTTTGGCATTACTACCGTATTTTTTGACCGAAAAAATTTAAAAAGAGGGAGGTTCTGGTCTCTGTCGGCCTAAAATTATGAGTGTAAAATTTAGTGTTGCTCGGTTGAACGGTTCGTCTCAAATACGGAGAACACGTTAGGACAGACAGACAGACATACATCCCAAAATCGCCGATTTTTTTTTTGTTTTTTTTTATTTTTTTTATTTTTTTTTTTTATTTTTATTTTTTTTTTTTTTTGCAATATCTCTCAAACGATACGAGATATGAAAAAAACATAAGGGAGCAAAGTTGTAGAGAATATTCTCCTGTACAAATTCGGTTATTCAATTTTCGTGTCAGGTGAATTGTTAAGCCGTTATTTTTATTTAAATTTCGAGCTGTCAAAAAACGATCGCAAAGGCCCACTTTTAGTGTTACTACCGTAACCTAAAGTGGGCCAAAACAGAGGTGCAACCTCTCTTTACACAAGAAAAGAGCATGAAATTTTTTTTAAAGTGTTCAAATAATTGTAAAGCTTAAGGAAATATGGGGTCATCAGTCCCTAAACTTACAAACCACTTATGAACTGCCTTATACTAAAGACGACACAAACATCCATGTCCGAGGGGAGATTCGAACCCCCGACGGCAGACGGCCGCGCGCACCGCATCACGGCGCTCCAGTACGCGTATCTGTCCCGCCGTGGCGAAATTTCTTTAAAATGTAAAACTGTCCAGGTAGAATGGGATAGGAATGATGATGGAAACAGGATCACGTTTGAGGAAGTGGAGGGAATGGTCAATGGACAGTGCAATAAAGCAGTTGGTGTAGTCTGATGTTACGCCTTTTACATTAAAGTATTTGTTCACCGAATCTCTTTGTACTTGGTCTACCTTCCACTGCCGAACCCATCAGTTTCTTAGGTAACCTTGCGTCTCCCATGCATGTAACATGACCCCAACATCTCAGCCTGTTCTCTCTGCCTCATACTGTGAGAAAATACACCCTAAGTACTTGAAACTCTCTACGTGCTCTTTGTTCTTCCTATTTGACACTCAAACTGTTTAAATCTCTTTCCCACAGACATAACTTTTGTTTTGGAGATGCTGACTTTCATATCATAACCCTTTCACCTCTGATTGAACTCCGAAATATTAGATTGCAACCCTTCAATCGAATCTGCCATCAACACCAAGTCATCTGCATCTGTGAGACTGCTGATTCTGTTTTCTCCTATTTTAATCCAGCCCTGCCGGTCTACTGTTTTCAACATACGATCCATGAATAGTATGAACAACAGTGGTGATAGGTTACAGCTTGCCTTACAAACTACGCTGAACCATCAACTTAATTTGCCGTCTGCCCTAACTGCTGCCTGGCAGCCTACGTAAAGACCTTTAATTTCCTGCAAAGGTTTACTTGCTGCTCTGTAATCTTGCAGAACTGTCAACAGATTCCTCCTAGGAACAAGGTCATAAGCTTTTTCCATATAAAACATAGAGTTCCGTCTTCCACTCATAGCAGTTTATCATTATCTGTCGTAAGCTAAAGATCTTGTCCTGACAGTCTCAAATAGGCCTAAACCCACACTGATTTTAATCCAACTTGTCTTCAACTAATACTCGCACTCTCCATTCAACAATACCTGAGAATATTTTCCCCACAATGCTGATTAAAGAGATACCTCCATAGTTGTTACAATCTTTTCTGCTTGCATCAGTGGCGGCGCGTATTGTTTACTGGTTCAGAGAACCCCAAGAGAAAAGCTTTTCGTGAAAAAATAGTAAATAAATAAGGAAGCGGGTTTACGGTTAGACACGTCTGCCGACCCCGCCGTTTTGGAAGCACCGGCGTTATACCATACTTCAGAATAAAGGATACAGTGTACTGGGAAAACTGGTGGACCCTTCAAAGCATTAAATAATCATTGCAGCGTCATGTACATAGTGTTTTTGTTTCCAAGTCACACAAATTACAGTTTTAATCCGCTGTTGATGAAATTTTGCACACTTCACCTTCAAACCAAGAAGATGGTCACCTACATTTAGAACGTCGAACGAGACAGGGTACTTTATCGTATCGACACCATTCTACAATTATTTCACAATCTTAATGAAACAGTGCACACGTGACCTTCAAAACCAGAGGAACATTCAGTGCCGGCGCATTCTGGTCCAGTGAACCCCCGGAAAAAAGCTCGTCGTGAAAAAAAAAAAAAAATAAAAATAAATAAATAAAATAAAAAGAGATTTTAAACTATCATTCTTCGTTTCGTACTTCTATCAGATCATTTTGTATGCACGTTAAAAGTACATTTATCCATGAGAAACGTTTTACACCGCGGAGACAGCACGTATATTAGTCGTAGTGCGACCACCTATTACAGGCGACAGTGGCCGCATCGTTGCAATGCACATGCGTGGCTTAGGTTCCAATTCTCTTCCGAACCCCCTGGAGGTAGCATATGGTCGTTCCCGGTGTTTATGGAGTATAACTGCGACTCTCCGTATGACGTTACAATTTATAATTTGAACACCAAACTTGTAGCTGCAGGAAATTTTACAGACAGTACACACACATATAAATGAATGTACCTTCTAAATTGCATCACAGTAGGACTCGTACTTCATGAGATATGAGCACATAAACAGTAACGTTCCGCCGTTCATGGACTAAAACTACGGCATTCGATATGACGCTACAATTTATAATTTCTACACTACAAATTGTAGCTGCAGGAAATTTTACGAACAATATATGCGCATATAGTTGAGTATACCTTCTAAATTGTATGCTGGTACGACACGCAGTTCATGAGATATGAGCACATAAACGGTAGGGTTCATGGAAAACCGACCCATCACGCATCAAGTTTTAATCTATTACTTCTTTACTACTAATTGCATTAGCAAGAGATTTTACAGACATATAGCCCTTATACAAATAAATATATAACTGAAAAATGTGTTTGTTTTGTGTTTGTTAATCTTATGGGATATGGCATGGATATTTGTGCTGTCCTTAGTCTTAGCTAGTTCATAAGTAGTTTGTAAAAAATGTTTGTAAAGCTTATGGGACTTAACTACGGGGTCATGAGTCCATAAACTTACAAACTACTTATGAACTACTTACGAACTAGAACGACACAAATATCCATGCCCGAGGGGGGATTCGAACCCCCGACCGTAGTGGCCGTGCAGACCGTGACTGGAGCGCCTCAGTCCCCTCGGCCACCGCTGCCGGCACTGAAAAATGGCAGTGATAAATAAATACCCGGGCAACGCCGGGTTTTCAGCTAGTATATCTGTAGATTAAAGGCACATAAACTGTAAAAGACTTCAGAAGATTGATAATTAATAATATTCTAGACACTACTCTCCACCTAGCAAGAATAGCAATGTTGTTGGCAGCATTGCATTGCGTCGTCGAAGGTAGTGGATTAGAGAACAACTGCAAGCAATCGTTTTTAAACCTATTCAACAGATACGGGAACAATAATGAATTTTGTGTTGTTACCTGCTACATATCTACGGACGTTTTAGAATATACGTGGCTATTTTGAGGGCAAATGACATTTATACTCTTCGTTATAACAAATATTTAAATGTTTAAAAAAAGGTGTGAGGGTGAGCGGCTTTTGCACTAGCGTAAGGTTAGGAGGGGGTGCTGCTTCCAGTGTCAGGTAACTCGAAGGTAGCTTGCTGCTTCTTAGTAACAGATTCATTTTGTTACAGCCACTTAACAGAGTAATTAGTTACTTACTCGGTTTAGTGTTCATGTGCATGTTCTTGGTGTGTATTATCAAAGAAAAATGATCAACATTCAGTATATTTTAGAACCTTTAAGACTGGAAGAAAACTGTGAAATAAAGAAGGTTGATAGGCAGACACCTCAGATCAAGTGGAAACAAGCGCGAACAAGCTAAGACATTCTGCAGATCTTTGGACGAAAACACATCTAAAGGAGGACGGGGGGGGGGGGGGGTCAAACCGTGTCGCTTTCCCCGGCGTCAATCGCAGAGGTGCACCAACCAAATTGTGACTTTCGACGCCGAGTGGGGGCAGGGGGGGGGTAGGCGCAAAAAAATAGACGCGCCTAGCGGGAGTAGAGGGAGGCACTATCAACATCCAACACTCAACACTCAAAGAAGTGACCCTCCAGTCATCTCAAGCACCGGTCGCTACTGGTTTTCATGTTCGAAAATTCGATTGATTACCGCTTTTTCCAAACAGACGGAACCTGTTCCGACAATTATCCTGTGTAACGCCGGCCGCGGTGGCCGAGGGGACTGACGCGATCCAGTCACGGTCTGCACGGCCACTACGGTCGGGGGTTCGAATCCCCCCTCGGGCATGGATATTTGTGCCGTCCTTAGTCTTAGCTAGTTCATAAGTAGTTTGTAAGCTTAGGGACTGATGACCCCGTAGTTAAGTCCCAAACATTTGAACAATATCCTGTGTAACCATTTGAGACCTGACATTCCACTGTATTTGCATCTACATACATACTCCGCAATCCGTCATAAGGTGTTCCATTAAGTTTCGGGTGTGCAGCCGCAAAAATTCTCCTTCTTCTTCTTCTAAACGTAGTTCCCTTACTAGATTACTGTGTGTGTAGGATTATGCAGAAAATAGTCACTGTATCAAGTTATAACCTCAAGTTAATACGGTTTGCGTAGACACAGTTTAAATCAGCTTTCTGATGCAGTTATAGGATTCGGAAAGCAACTACAGTTAGAAGATCAATAGGGGGGGGGGGGGGGGGGGGGAGGACGGTGAATGCACAAGAAAGTTAGATTTACAGTGTCGACTGAATTATCGGAGGTCAAGAACAGAATCGAATATTCTGCTGAATATTCAGCTGGAATATTTAGAGGATCAAATCCTAGTGGAGGAACTGCCTTCCTTCTCTGGCACACAAAGAGGTATAAGTTGAAAATGTTCGAGTTGCTAGGTGATTAGATTCTCCATATTGTTTTATGTGGAACCAATTTCCATTGGCCCATAGTTGATTATCGAGCATTATACTATAAGGTATGTGTAACGTTCAGCCATCTTCAGAGTGAGCCGAAAGACTGACGCTGCATTTTTTTTCCTTTATTGTTGTTTTAAAGCCAGCTGTAGATACAGCTGGCAGGCTGGCAGCAGCTGCGGTGGCTGCTCTTCAGCCATGTGACATACAAAAATGTTGACAAAGAGGAGATAAAATATAAAAAGATGGACAAAATTGCGGAAATTAAAAACATTGACATACAGAGTTTTCGACAGACTAAAACGGACATGTACAAACAGGACAAAACATACGGCAGAGAACAAAAAAACAGACGGGTAGTGATAAAACGCACACACAGTCAGTAAAAACGATCGGCCACGGTGACAAGTTTAAAAGTACATTGCAGAGACACGAAGTTCACACATGAAGACAGTGGACGGCGTACAAAATAAAACATGGGGACGGCGATTATGGAGGCACTGAGTAAAACACACGACACTGGAGGCACTTGCACTGAACACGTAGATAAAAAGTCAAGACTGACGCTGCATTGCTCGCTTCGGCCCTTTATACTCGCGTACCGCGTGACTGCGCATGCGGCCACAGATACATAAGAGCCAGAGACGTTTGTCAGCGGCAAAGACGTGCATAATGCACGAGTTGAATCTATGACTCCGCAGTCGATCCGTGTTGGCATGAGGATGTATCACTATGAGCTGCACTGTGACGACGTCTTTGTGAGTTTATTACAGAAAGTGCCGGATTCCATGATTTATCTAGATTGAAACCAGTAACTCTCGTTTTCAAGCGGATTTCAATTGCCTCCTTCACTATTGAATCCCAAAAAGATGAAGTCGTTGCCAAAATTCCAACGTCCTCATACAACATACTGTCACCAGTGTCAATGCAGTGCTCTGCCACTGCCGACTTGTTAGGTTGTAAACGTCATGTGTACCTTTGGTGTTCTGTACATCTTTTATGGATAGTACGAGTTGTTTATCCGATGTAAGAAAGGCCACAGTCACATGGAATTTTGTAAACCCGAGATTTTCTGAGCAGTAAATCATCTTTGACGCAGCCCACGAGTGAAGCTGTCTTGGGTGGAGGACGAAAAATCACATTCACTTTGTGTCTGCTGAGAATCCGTACTATTTTTGACGAGAGGCTACCAAAATATGGCAGGAAAGCCATGGATTTAAAGGTTTCTTCGTCTTATTTTGTATTCGTTGTAGCCTCTTTCGGTTTCATTTGCAATGCCTTCTGTATCTGCTGTGGAGCGTACCCATTGTCTTCAAATACTCTCTTTAAATGGGAAAGTTCATATTTCAGACTGCTTTCGTCAAAAATAATATGTGCTCTGTGCACCGAAGTTATGAGAACACTCATCGTCTGTGAAGGATGGTGGCAGCTATTTGCTCGTAAATACAAATCCGTGTGCGTCGGCTTCCGATAAACCTCATGTCCCAAAGTGCCATCCTCTCTGCGACGAACTAGAACGTCCAAGAATTTGATCATGGATGGTCTTAAAAAGTCTTGCAAGTTATCTTCCTCATGGGGCCAAATTACAAAGGTGTCATCAACATACTTCCGGAATACTGTGGGTTTTAAGTCAGCAGATTCCAGAGCTTTTTCCATGAATAAATTGGCCACCAGAGGTGATAAGGAACTTCCCCTAGCGACTCCGTCCGAAAAATTCGTTGTTAAATAAGAAGTAAGTCGAGGTCATGACATGTTTAAATAAAGCTGAAATCTCTTTGTCAAAAGTTCTTTCAATAAGGTGTAAAGATTCTGGAAGGGGCGCCTTTGTGAATAAAGAAACCATACCGAAACTAACTGAAATATCAGAAGGGTTCAGTTTCAACGATTTCAGTTTGCCAATGAAGTCAGCAGAGTTTCTTATGTGGTGCGGTGCCTCCAAGACTTTAAGAATTACCTAAGGTCCACAAGAAAGATTATCCTCTCCGTCCAATAGTGAGTAACGTTGGCTCTCCGACCTATGACGTTGCCAAACACTTGGCATCATTATTGAGGCCTCTCGTGGGAAAATGTGATCACCAGGAATTTCTTGTTCGCCGTCGGAGTTCGTGTCCCCCTTCGGGCATGGGTGTTTGTGATGTCCATAGGTAAGTTTAAATTAGTGTAAGTAGTAAGCTACGGACTAATAATCCGGTAGTTCCGTCCGATAGATTTACAGACATTTGAACATTAGTTACCTCTGGTAAACAAGTACAGATTGCAGTCTGTAGATCAAAACACAATAAACTCAGATCTGTTATAGTCACCTAGTACGTTGCTTGATTCAAGTCTAGTACAGTAAGGTAATAATTTCCAGAAAATCATAGGAAACGTTTGTAGAGGTCTAGTGAAGGTACTGATTTTATATGACCTTACAGTATAATGCTCGATAATCAACTATGGGTTAATGGAAATTGGTTCCATATAAGGCAGTGTGGAGAATCTAATCACCTAGCAACTCGATCATTTTCAACTCATACCTCTTTGTGTGCCAGTGACGGAGGGCAGTTCCTCCACTAAGATTTGAGCCCTCTAAATAGTCCAGGTGAATATTGAGCAGAATATTCGATTCTGTTCTTGACCTCCGATAATTCAGTCAACACTGTAAATCTAACTTTCTTGTGCATTTACCGTCCTCCCCCACCCCTCATTGATCTTCTAACTGTAGTTGCTTTCTGAATCCTATAATTGCATCAGCAAACTGATCTAAACTGTGTCTACGCAAACCGTATTAACCTGAGGTTAGAACTTGATAAAGTGACTATTCTCTACATAATCCTACACAGACAGTAATCTAGTAAGGGAACTAGGCTGCACAATACACATTCATGAAACGCCCTTCACCACTAGGAATTCCAGTGCCCGCATAGAACTCTGAACTTTTAGCTTACTTCAAACCTTCCCTATTAACGATAAGCTTACTCCATTAACTCTGCGGCATTGGTTTTCAGTGACTACACAGTTAATTACGCCTTCGGGACCACAGTTAAATTAGTAGCGAACTCATGCTCTTGTAATCTAGGACTACATAGACACATTGTTACTGGCAGTGCAGGTGAAGGGAGGACCATACTTCACAACCACCGGGGAGAACTACTCAACATCACTGTCAGCTGTTGTTACCTCCAGGTGCTGTTAGGTTTTGCCATTTTTAACAAAATGGACTGGTTGATTAAAATTTAAAAAAAAGATTGAACTATACATCCGTTCTATTACTTCATACTAACAAAATCTGTTCCTCCTTTACTACCACTTATCATCGGTTATTTATCAACCAACCGAAAACATCCAATAGCTGTCACTAATTGATCAAAGTCGTGGAAAGGTCCTGAGCACGCATAGCTTCAAAAATATGAGAGATCATTTTAACTAGTCCTTTCATCATTATTAGAGAATCATCCGTGATTGCTACTAACTGAAAAGTACTATGTCGTCCAGGGTCTGAAGTATTTAGGTATTCAGTTTTAGGCTTAAAAGGCCATCATTACTGTATTTATCAAAGTAGCTACAATATTTCTTTATAGGTTGAAAGAGGTGTTATTCACCTACACTTAAGCACAAACATATAGACGTCAGCTATGGCAGTGATGTGTTTATCAAATGAAAGGAAAAAGTTGAACCGTAAATAACATTACAGGGAGAAATGTAGGTAAAACTTTCAGGTGAAAAGCTGTGCTTACATGACATTTTAAACTACATTAATAATGCCATTATTATAAATTTAGTAGCAGGTACAATAGACATTTGTAGAAACATAATACTTTAGATTACTTAGGCAGTCTAAATGAAACAGAAAATTCGAAAATGAATATAGTATACGAAACTGCAGACATACAAAGTCAAGTTGTAAGAGAAGATAATACGTCAAGGTGTATTTAGTGAAACAGTAGGCATGAATACACAGAACCATTAACGCTGTGTTGGTCCGCAGACGCAAGGTCAGCAAGTAAAGAACATGTGCTGTTGTAGTCGGTTCGAGCTTAGCTGATCATAATCCCTTCATATTGCTAGGTGTCCTCACGGCCGAAGAGACCTATGAATAAGCATGGGACGTCAAGACGAGGATCATTATCGCAGCTTCCCCGAAGACGACAGAAGGAACTGAGACGACTTCGACTTTTAAGATGAGCCGTACGTGGAGTGTATCTCCAGGTGGACGTGCAGAGGCTACTAGAGAATTTAGAGGTAAGTCAGTGACTTCTTCATCCTCTTATGAATCTGAAAACTGGTAACATTGTATATATACATGTGGCGTCTGTTGCGAGAGAACAGACGTCACTTCTGATCCTGCAGTTGTTATTATTTAATATTCATAGAATATATGACATCAACTGCGATTGGGCAAAGCTGAAAATGTGTACCCAGCCGGGATTCGAACCCGGGTCTCCTGCTTTCTAGGCAGTGGCGCTGACCCCTACACCACTGGGGACACAGTGATCACCGCACCTGCAAGGACTACCTAAGCACGCCTCCCCTCAGATACAAATTCCCAGCTTCGCCCTGCCCACAGTACTCAAACTCGTAGTTTAACTAATTCCCGTAAAAGTAAGGGCTTCAAACTTTACCCACCCCTCCCCACTAAAGATAGGATCATTGCCCGTCACCGGCATATTATATATATACATGTGGCGTCTGTTGCGAGAGAACAGACGTCACTTCTGATCCTGCAGTTGTTATTATTTAATATTCATAGAATATATGACATCAACTGCGATTGGGCAAAGCTGAAAATGTGTACCCAGCCGGGATTCGAACCCGGGTCTCCTGCTTTCTGGGCAGTTGCGCTGACCCCTACACCACTCGGGACACAGTAATCACCGCACCTGCAAGGACTACCTAAGCACGCCTCCCGTCAGATACAAATTCCCAGCTTCGCCCTGCCCTAGAAAGCAGGAGACCCGGGTTCGAATCCCGGCTGGGTACACATTTTCAGCTTTGCCCAATCGCAGTTGATGTCATATATTCTATGAATATGGTATCATTATATCTGCGAGAATTTGTACGCAATAGAAGTAATTTGTCTGAGAAGTCATTACTTTCGCCTCACGTTAATGGTAGTCACATTCTTCGAGGTCTTCTGGGAGTAAGTTGTTCAACCTCCGTTTGACACCTTGCACGTTTGTGTGATACATTTGGCATTCATTACCGCCTCAAACTACATATTTAATTTTTCGCTCCTCCTCCTACGGTCTATCCGCAAAGTTACTTCATTCATCACTATCCATCGAAATGAAGTGAGGACGGAGTCTTTTATCTCGATAATGATAAATATAATGCTTTCAGCCTAGAGAGATATAACTTTTTTCCACAATCAGTATAAAGAATTGATGTCTACCTCCTTGGGTTACGTATAATTTGTGATGAATATTAATCCCCCAGATGACAGCAGACTATCTGCCGAATTGCTGGCCTGCGCGGCCCACATGCACAATACAGCACCAACCGACACCTCACGTCATCCTGTGTATTATGGGTATGCGGCAGGTCTCTCTGGGGGCTCAGTATTAGTTTGCTGATTATGGGCTTGGTGAACCCGGCGACCTTGAGACGGTGACTGCGTCGCGCCAACAGTCCTTCATACCGTACTCTGTGCGTGCCTCGGCGATCAACGTACGGCGTGGCGGTGGAACATTGAATGTTGCAGAGCCCGGGGATCCTGGCTGAATTGCCCGGGTCGCGAGAACGGTGTAAACCTCTATATGATAAAGTTACTTAAAATTTCCGCTACCAGTCACAAATGCAATTTAAGAATTAAAAATATTTATTGGCGACATGTTTCGATGCTGTGCATCAGCATCATCAGGTTACAGGCATAAAAAATATATTACTGAAGGTATACATTTAAATTGACCATATCTTGATGTATGTCGCAATGAACCTGTAAAAACAGAAAGAAGATCTATGTAAGGTTATGTCGCTTTATGGGCTGAGATACAACATTATAAACAGACTGTATCTCAGCCCATAAAGCGACATAACCTTACATGGGTTCACTGCCACAAACATCAAGATATTGTGAACTTAGATTAATGTATACCTTCAGTAACATATTTTGTATGCCTATAACATGATGATGATGCACAGCATCGAAACATGTCGGTAATGAATATTTTTAATACTTTAATCGTATTTGTGACTAGCAGCGGAAATTTGAAGAACCTCAATCTCAAAGTGTGCTGCGTGTCGAGGAGATGCATGGCTGTTCAGGTGGGTCGCTCTGAGCAAACTGCTGCACCTCAGGTGTATTAGGCAAGTGCGGTTCTGCGTGGGTGGACTTTTACTTCGCTAACTGCTCGTAGGACCAAAATGAAACCAGTGGCCACTCCCACCAGAGGTTCGACTCTCTCCTCGGCCATGCGTGTGTGTGTTGCCCTTAGAATAAGTTAGATTGTAAGACTAGGGATGGATGACCTTGGCAATTTGGTCCCTTCGGATTACAAACATTTTAATTTTTTTTAACAATATGTCCTACGTTTTTGTACAGTCACCATTAAGTGATTTGCCTCATTTAATATGTACAAAATTTTTTCGACCATATTGTACAATTGTTTGAATTTTCGAGTGGTGAGTCTTATAGTCCAATTATTCCAAAGTTGTAAATATGTACAGAAACCTATGCCAATTTCGCATGCCTTCTTCTGTACAGGGATATACATATACCCACCTCGCAAAGCTTAGAATCGGTTACATATTAGCCTGAATGCCCAGTGTTCAGCTGTTGGCAAGGGTTTCATCCTTTATGATGATGAAGAATGAAACAAGTGTGCCCACGGCTGAACGCAGGGCATTCAAGCTCTAAACCCTCTATTCTTTATTTAATTTTTTTTTATTTTGTGGTAATTTAAAAAAAATTACACTGTTTAATGCGATCGATCAATGTAATATTTTTGTGATCATAGGCATTTCATAATGACTCCATAGTGCGCAGGAACTAATGTTTGTAAATCTATCGGAGCAAACTGCGTGGTCATCAGTCCGTAGGTTACAAACTACTACTAGGTTTACTAGGTAAACTAACCTAAGGACAAACACACACACACCCATGCCCGAGGGAGGGCGCAGGAACTAATAGTGCATTGGTAGTTAGATCGAAGTAAATTACAAAGTTTTTTCTAAGAAGCGAATGTGGCTTTGGAACATATTTTTTGTGTTTGTGTGTGCGTGTTTTAAAATTAGTCTCACAAAGCCCTTAAGGACATGTTCACCGTCCTCAGGTTTGTGCCGCCCCCCCTCCCCCCCCAAGAAAAAAATTCTGTAGCTGCCAATGCATAGAGGCATTCTTTTTTCCTCGTTCTATTTGGGAGTGGAATAGGAAAGTAAATACCTAGTAGTGGTACAGTGTACCCTCCGCTGCGCACCTTACGGTGGATTGCGGAGTATGTATGCAGGTGTAGATGTAGACTAATTCTGAGATATCAAGGAATCGTCAATTTAGAAGGACGAGTTAGGTAAAAATCGTAGAGGGAGACCAAGAGATGAATCAGGTTCATAAAAATTGAAAGATGAAGAGACTTTTACTGAGCAGTGTGGCACGCAGAGCTGCATCAAACCAGTTTTCGGCAACACGTTTCCCGCTGTCGCATAGTCGCGTTGTTAATTCCTCATTTGCAAGGGTTAATGTAAAGGGCGGTCGGATGCCCTTCCCTTCACATGCCCCCTATACCCTCACGGAAAGTAGTTATGTGTACCCCTTCTGCAGATGGTGTAGTACGTGTGAAAGTGAGGGAAAGTTTTCAAAATTTTTATGATCTTTGTAATTGAGTCAGAAAATAGACACCAGCCCGGCATTGACATACTGGAATGTGGAAAACTGCATAAGAAATCAAAACCTGGTCGGCCGGCAGAGAAACCTGGTAGTGTACTTTAATTCCGTTTCAATGTTTCACTTCTATTTTCTCCACTTACAAGATGACTGTTATTGTCTTTATCCGACTGAAAATCGGTACATTGAACGTAATTATTTATTTCGCGTGGAAAACGAATATGAACTGCTTCAGTGCTGAATTAATTGATGTTCGCGTTTTTGCAAACAAAATGCAGATCTATTGAGACCTGTACATAAATAAATTTTATTCGTCGAATTTAAAATTAAGAACACTGTACTGGAGTTTCGACGAGATAAAGTGTCGACAGGCTGACTGGTAATTAAGGGCAGTATGTTCTTCGTCGCTTTCTGGCTGTTGATAACATTAATTTTCAGGCTCTTCAAAAGATAGCAATGCACGAATATCACGCATAAAAGCATTCACAAAAATTTACAGTATAATCGCCGCCCCACAAATTTCCCATTGGAGTTTCAAATTTGTCAATAATATAGCATTCGCCTAATAACTTAGACGTGCCTTGTATGAATCTAGACGAAAGACAGACGTCAGTTGTAGGAATGTTAAATGACAGGCTTCAATAGTCAGGTATATCCACCTTTAACAGCTAAAATGCTAAGACTTTCAGTTGTAGGTGAACGATTATGAAATATGTTTCTCTCGTAGGACGCTGTGCTGTTTCATACGATAAACAGCACTGGGCCTACATCATTATTACGTTACTGCAAACATATTACACTCCTCTCACGCAGTAGAGACTGCAGCACCAATGTGTCACACACAATCAGTGTGGCAGAGCGCCTTTTTGCCCGTAATGTTTACACTGTTTATTACTGTTTAGCGCTGCTAACATCTACCCGCTCTAGCGTACATGCGAAAATAAAAAGAAAAAAATATTTGTGCAATTGTCAGAAATGTGTGATGATTTTGGCCTTAGAGTATGGCGACTTTACAGTGTTGGGAGCATCTGCATTGACGCGAGCAAATACGTGGGCAAGTCAGTAAATGAGTCGCAAACTGAGGTAGACACGCCAAACACTGCACATCTGTCTCGTGGGTTGCAGCAGTTTAAGGGACTATATGAAGTTACAGCTCAAGAGCGTCAGTTATAGGATGCAAACGCTGACACAAAAATTCCAAGCCCCAGGCCATTAAAACCTTTTCGAACGATGGAACGAGTATTTAAATTTACAGGTGGAGTCAGCTGAAAAGTAAAGCAATTTTCAGGCTTGTAAACGCAGTACTGGCGTGTCTATCTCAGTTTGCGACTCGTACTCCTTAAGCTGTGGATCGACATACTGAGAGAGCCCTCACGATAGACCCTTCTTCCTACTCCCATGGTATATCGACTGGTTTGATATCAACATCTCATGTGCTAACCTTAGAATCTCTATAATCCGTGTCCATTTTTTATTATATATATATATATATATATATATAATAATGGAAAGTCCAGGTTGGAATAAATAATATGTGAGGACAGTTACAACTCACCGCAAAGACGTGGCGACGAGATGCGACAGGCACATACAAAAGACACACACATACAACACATTCAGCTATCGGCCATGGCCTTCTTCAGAAATAGAGCACTCACGGAATCACACAGGCACACAACACAGTCATACAACCATCACCTCCGACTGCCACACTTCGAATCACGCTCTGCAGCGAATCGGGGACGGGAGGGGAGGGGAGGGGGAGGGGATAGAAAGGTTACGTCACGGTGGTGGGGATGGGTTAAGATGGGAATAACGAGATGCAGCTTAGGAATGGAGTGGGGAGGCGGATATATATATATATATATATATATATATATATATATATATATATATATATATATCCGGCTCTACACATCTTCAACAACAGATTAGTTAGCTAGTAACGAGTTTCGTTTCTGGCGTTTCTTCCAGATACCAAAGTACTGTTTTTCAGTACATTTTTCTAATCGTTATCGTTCTTCTATATTTGAAATTCTCCTTAGCTTTTTTTATTGTTTTTTTTTTTTTTTTTTTTTTTTTTTTTTTTTTTTTTTTTTTTTTACTTTTTCACATCAAAATTTCCCATGGGTTTCTTTTTAACACAAATGTTCAAATGTTTGTGAAGCTTATGGGACTTAACTGCGGGGTCATCAGTCCCTAACTTACAAACTACTTATGAACTACCTTATACTAAAGACAGCGCAATCATGCTCGAGGGGGGATACGAATCCCCGACGGGGATGGCCTCGCGCATCGTAACATAGCGCCTCAATGCGCTCGGCCGCTCTGCCGCGGCTTTTTAACGCTGTCTGTGATATACACCAGATATTTCTTTCAGGAAAATCATATCAGTCTTCCTATAAGTATGTCTGTTTAAATGAAGAAAAGTCATTCGTGTCCACAAATCCCCGATATTTTCGTTACATTCACAACACCCTGTAATACTGTTTCATAGATCTATTAATTTGGCATTTGTACCTGTATATAAAACTTTTTGATGTTAAGCTAGTCATTACACCTTGCTGTGAGCGTGAGACTTTTGTCAGACATGGTGGCCATTTTGATGCACTTGGAAATGATTTAACTATCTTGAAAACACTTGAACTTCATTAAAGTCTTACGCGTTTCGTCACACGTCATTATAAAAGGCTGTAAAAAGGCATTGAAGCTAATATTCCATCTAAGCTTTAGCAAAAAGTTGGATGGAATATTAATACCAATGTATTTTTACAGCCTCGGATAATGATGTATTACCAAACGCGTAAGACTTTAACAAAGTTCAGTTATGGTCAAGTCAGTTAAATTATTCCCTGGTCGTTATAGTTTTGACTTCAAAATAAGACGATGTTGTCACCACTTCCGACTAAAAGTTGTTTACCCTCTATCTATAATCTGAAATACTTTTCGGTCTTTCATTTACCTTTTGGCCCACTTTAGGTTACGGTAGTAACACTAAAAGTGGGCCTTTACGATCGTCTTTTTACAGCTCGAAATTTAAATAAAAATAACGGTTTAACCATTCATCTGACACGAAAATTGAATAACCGAATTTGTAGAGGAGAAAATTCTCTACAACTTTGCTCTCTTATGTTTTTTTCCATATCCCGTATCGTCCCAGAAATATTTGCAAAAATAACGGCGATTTTGGGATGTCTGTCTGTCTGTCCGTAACGTGTTCCCTGTTTTTAAGACGAACCGTTCAACAGACCAGACATAGTTGTTGGCTATCAGAACCCTTTTTTGAA
The DNA here is from genome assembly GCA_026315105.1 of Locusta migratoria. Lineage (NCBI taxonomy): Eukaryota > Metazoa > Arthropoda > Insecta > Orthoptera > Acrididae > Locusta > Locusta migratoria. The sequence continues at coordinate 360,866,852 of CM048745.1, read as the reverse complement.
ATATTTAGAACAAGAAATACGTTAGTAATACAAAAAAAGCCGTTTATAATGTAATTTTAATTGCAAATAAACCGTTCATCTGACGCGAAAATTGAATAAACGATTTTGTAGAGGGGAAAATTGTCTACAACTTTGTTACCTTACGTTTTTTCATATCTCGTATCGTTTGAGAGATATTTGCAAAAATAACGGAGATTTGACACCTTCCATTGAATTAACGAAAACCAGCCGTACGCAGATATCACGTGACATTCCTCGCCAAGAACTCTCTCTGGCATACGCCATCTTGCGTTGCGTATTTGATCATTTTCTTATTGTAACTTACACGTTGTCATTTCAAAGCAATGGCGCACTGAAGAATTAACAAAAGCCGGCCGCGGTGGCCGAGGGGACTGAGGCGCTTCTGTTACGGTCTGCACGGCCACTACGGTCGGGGGTTCGATCCCCCCTCAGGCATGGATATTTGTGCCGTACTTAGTCTTAGTTAGTTCATAAGTAGTTTGTAAGTTTAGGGACTGATGACCCTGTAGTTAAGTCCCATAGACTATACAAACATTTGAACATTTGATTTGAATTAACAAAAAGACGTCGTTCTTCGTACGATAAATGATAATCTAGTGTGTACAAATGCCATATTAGCATCAGTTAATAACGGCCATTGATAGTATGAGATTAGAGCATGCAACTTCTAACTTTTAGTCGTAGCGTAGTGGGCAATGCGTTGGACTGTGACGCTGAAGGTAAGTCGTTCGGAACCCGCCACTACCGAAATTTATTTTTTCCTAAAAGGGTTTCAGACACTCTTATTAATTAAATTTTTATTATTTAGATTATTATTTATTTTGGTCTAAAATGTTTGCAAAAACTAATAAAACTACAAATCTAAAGTGTGCCGTACAACACGTCAGTGCGATTTACTTTTAGTCCAGCACACGAATGTTACACAACAGCTGTTAAGAACACAGGCTTATAAATTTATGAACGTAATTTGATTTTCCCGACCTGTGTATTACATGTTAGTGATTATGGCTACAGGAGGGTGGGGGATGGTTTTATTCACAGAACGAGCTTAAAGGCGCACCCACCAGCCGCTCAAACGCTACCAGAGAGGTCCGATTTTCCCCGTTGGCCGGTTGCGTTGAACAGCGCTACAGAAGCCGTCCCATAATGCGTGTTACGGAATGGTCAGCGCGAAAATGAAGTGCGCGGGCAGCGTATGCAGAGCGCGGCAGCCAATTCCGGCGGGAATGTGGCGCGCTGTCTGGTGGGCAGTAATCTGAGCGCTTTAGTGGCGCGCCGCCGCTGCTGCCCCCGGCGGCCGGCGCGCGCACTAGCGACAAATGACGGCTCGTTACCGCCGTCTCTCAGCGCGAGATGGCCGCCCCGATACCTGACTGGCGTCTGTCACCGCTGTCGCCAGCAGCGATAGTCGCACCGGCTGAAAGCTGCTGCCCTCTGTGCAAAGTGGTTGCAGGAATTTGCCGCTTATCGGTTTCCAGGAAACTATAGATATTCGGAAGCTGGCGTCGTAATCGTTTCTTTGAAATGGCTCTCCATTTTCACACACAGAGGGAGGCAGCTTAGGACAGTCCACTCTAAAAGAGGTAGAATAAACCAATGTGTGGTTTTCGCTAAGATTCATAGTGACTTTTCTGATGTAACAAGCAGATTAAAAAAAAAAAGCTAAGCACTTTATGTCCAGCATTACAATGCGCCAACGAAGTTATTGAAGTAATGTGTATGGATTATGATCAAGTACAAGGGCGAGTCAGTAAATAAACTGACAAGGAGACCAGATGGGTATCGGAATATAGATTTTTTTTTATATTTATGGTACATGAAGTTCGCAACGTAAATAACAATCAGCCAAAGCCATTTAACGTAACGCTCAAAAATTCTGGAGAAAATCAACTTGAAGATTTGCAAGTAAATGTAAGTACCAATCAACAAATAAACTACAGCGCTTGTCGGTAACAGACTTTTTCTTTTCTTTTTTTTTTTTCTCTCTGTTTTTTTTTTTTTTTTTTTTTTTTTTCGTATACGTACATAATTTCAATGTATGATGGCAGTTTTTACGGAAAGTATACGTAATTTTGTTTATTCGTAATTTTCTGTATTTCATAGAAGATTCGTAATACTGATGGTTTCAATAAAAAAATAGTTTTTTTACAGTATTGGCTTCGCTATTAGTTTGCGACGGCAGTCTTCCATTGTTCATTTTGTGAAGACCTACGACACTGTTTTTGGAAAGTCATCTCCAGAGTTACTAATGAGTTTCCAAGCAGATAACCTGCTTAACCATCGTTTTACTTAACAACAAGGTTTTAATGTCTTCTGCGTACACTTAATCAAAAACCGACACAACACGTGGAATAAAATGTTTTCTATAACTGAATTTGAAAAAGAAAAATCTATCTATCACAGTGTGATTCGAACCATCGCCTTTACGGTTGTGAGGGCAGAACACTGGCACCTGACCTACACCGAGAGATTTTTGATACTAACGTGTACTTCACAAAATTTCGAAGTTGATTTCCTAAACAATTTTTGAGAGTTGCACTGAATGGCATTGCGTGATTGTTATTTAAGTAAAGAATATAAAGAAATTCTAAAATCCAATACCCATGTGGTCTCGATGTGAGGTAGACACGCCAGTACTGTGCGCTGTGTACGGGTATCTCTTTACCACTACGACACATCCGTCTTGCAGGCTGCAACAGTTTAAAGGACCAAATAAAGCTACAGCTCTAGAGCGTCGCTTATAGGATGGAAATGCTGCCACAAATCTTCCAATTCCACTCCGCTGTAAAATATAATTCTGGAAACGCCTCCGCCATATCCTTTCTCCCAGTAGTGCTTGCCCTGCAGGAGGAGTTCTATGAAGTTTGCAAAGTAGGGGGCGAGGTACTAGCGGAAACAAGGCTGTGTGGACTGTGCCAGAATAGGCCCGCGAAAGGCAAAGTTCCCAGGTTCGAATCACGGTTTTAATCCGCCGAGAAATTTGATATCTGTACACATTCCGCTGCAGTGTAGAAACAACATTTTGCATGTGTCTCAACGCAGAAACAACATTTTGTATGTGTCGAACAGCAGTAATTCTAATACGACAGTCGTAATGCTGCAACCAGAATCGGGATTCGTCTGAACTATCACCATCGTTGTCAATGTGCGTTGTTCGTAGCCAGTTAGATCGATACTAAAAGGGAGTGACTACTCAAAGGCATCTTTGTATCGCAATCCGTGACATTTTTTTATGTGGGCACTCTGAGTCGGGGCATTAGCTTTGTAGTTTGTATTATGCTGTTTGCAACCATACGGTAATTCTGACCATTTTTACCGAAAATGGTTAAAAGTTGTGTTACGGTTGCACTAATTGATGAAAAGAGGAGGAGGTTCCACATACTTAGTATATTTTAAAGAAAATGATGTTCGAGAAACGACAACATTACCGGGACTACAAATACATTTGCTATGTTTTCACATTTCCGGTCATTTTCTCCACAACTTTTAAGAAAATGGACTCATACCTTGAGAAAGAAAGGCTGGATTTTATGTAAATATAGCGTCATTTGTAGTTATCACTTTCCAAAAGTGTGCTACGTTTTTCGGCGACAAAAACGAATACATATTTATTGTTTCACACAGTCGTGGTTTCTGAACTTAGCCAACATCCCCACAATTAATTCTATCAGGATGTCTAGAAGGCACCCTAATTCATAAAATATGAATTCAAAATTTGTAACTCAGGACAAAGTGATCGCCGCTTTAATGAAATTTTTATTTCGCTGTACGAGCTGACTCGCAGGTATATTTTAAGTCTAATTGTGAACTGAGCTTGTGAAACAAAAATCCCAGCACTTAAACGAGAGCGCCGATTACTGCCAAGAAATCTGATACACAAAACATTACAAAATTCATATTGTGGACTTATAGCTCATCACCCAAGTGACTTGTGGTACGTTACAGTGCAGTGCATTACAACAGCTGTTGTATTAAGTTTCGTAATAGGTTAGGCTCAACAGTTTGGCACTACAAAAATGTTCAAATGTTTGTAGAGTCTATGGGACTTAACTACGAGGTCATCAGTCCCTAAACTTACAAACTAATTATGAACTACTTACAACTAAGGACGGCACAAATATCCATGCCCGAGGGGGGATTCGAACCCCCGACCGTAGTGGCCCTGCAGACCGTTACTGGAGCGCCTCAGTCTCCTCGGCCACCGCGGCCGGCTTGGCACTGCAACCCTAAATTTTTAAAACGGACAGCCGACGTAAGACGTAAATAGTGTGCAAATTTTCCGTTTGAAGTAATGATGTGGAATTTTAGAAAGATATTGTGGCTCTCCTCCCGGTTAATGGCGCCATTCCAAGACCGCCTACTGTTCGAATCAAAATGTTCAAATGTTTGTTTAGCTTATGGGACTTAACTGCGTGGTCATCAGTCCCTAAACTTACAAACTACTTACGAACTAGCTAATACTAAGGACGGCACAAATATCTATGCCCGAGGGGGGATTCGAACCTCCGAGCGTAGTGGCCGTGCAGACCGTGACTGGAGCGCCTCAGTCCCCTCGGCCACCGCGGCCGGCCTGTTCGAATCGGTCCCGTGAACTGTTGGCTTGAACTAAAGTGCACATATAACCTGGAAGTCTGTAATGTATGAAAGTAGAGGAATGTGATGCGATTAACGGTTGCATGTTGAGTGAGTAATGTTTCTCTTGGAAAGGTAAATACGACTGAAGAACACCCAAGTGTACACAAGAGAAATTTACTTACACAAATTTGTCTTAGAAGTTCCGAAATAGGTCTACGCCAACGCAGAATAATATTTTGAAGAGACGACGTATGAAAACAAGAAATGAACCACGTCAACAAAACAGAAGTTCTGTCCGGGGCATAGTGACATCATAGAATGGCACACGAAAAGTTAGAGTATACAATGTCTACTTTAGGAATCAAAGAGAAATATTTGAAGTTCACTAAAAGAGCCTCCTGAGATCGTAGTACCGTCAGAGTCCACGAGAAGCCGAGAGGTTTCCCGTAAATAGCATAAGGAAGTGAACTGATGGAGGGCGGCCGGCTGCGTGTTGGATATAGTCGATTTCATCTACAGCTACATGGGATACTCTGCAAATCTCATTTAAGTGCCTAGCAGAAAATCTTCAAATGTCTGTAAATCTATCGGACCAAACTGCGTGGTCATCAGTCCGTAGCTTACAAACTACTTAAACCTAGATAAACTAACCTAAGGACAACACACACACCCATGCTCCAGGGAAGACTCGAACCTCCACGGCGAGCAACCGCGCGCTCCGCAGCGAGGTGCTTTAGACCGCTCGGCTACTCCACCGCGGCTGCCTGGCAGAGGGTTCATCGAACCACCATTATACTATTTAGCTCCCATTCCATTCACGAATAGCACGCGGGAAGAAAGAACACCTGAATCTCTCCGTTCGAGCTCTGATTTCTCTTATTTTATTCTGATGATCATTTCTACCTATGTAAGTGGGAGTCAACAATATATTTTCGCATTCGGAGGAGAATGTTGGCGATTGGAGTTTTATAAGTAGCCCACGCAGCAGCGATAAGCGCCGTTGTTGTAATGATTCCCATCCCAGATCCTGTATCATTTTCGTAACGCTGTGTTCCCTGTATCGTGACAATACGAAACGAGCTGCCCTTCTTTGGACTCTTTCGATGTCCTCCGTCAAACCCACCTAATAAGGATCCCACATTGGGAAGAAATACTCCAAAAATGGACGGACAAGCGTAGTGTATGCAGTTTCTATTGTAGTTCTGTTGCATCTTTTAAGTGTTCTGAGAATAAAACGCAGTCTCTGGGTCGCCTTTTCCACGACATTATCAACGTGTTCATTCCAATTTAAGTCTGAAGTAGTAGTAACTACTAGGCAGCCAATCTGGTGCACATTGATATGTTGTTGTTGACGTTATCATCCTTGGCTACCCGGAAATGGCTATCGTCCACTGGGCTTCGCTGTTGAATATGTGCAGCTGCCGCGTAGACGTATCGGTTAAATGGTTTGTCGGAACACTCACACAAACAGACACACACACACACACACACACACACACACACACACGCACATATATATATCCTTGGTTGATCGGTCCTTTGCGGACGTTGGTTAGTTATCTTTTATGTTGATCGTCTCGTAGTTTGATTCAGTTTTGCAACTACAGAGACTGAGCTACATGGGTGGACAAACCATACACCATACACCATACTGATTAATGACGAGTCGGCAGATCATTGACTTTAAGAACAGCTGTAAATCTTCGAGCAACAGATTCGTAAAAGTGCCTTTACAATTTCAGAACATAATGTTATCCATTCTTGTACCAAATCATCCGCAAATTACTTCCACGATATTGGAGCCTAAAATCTGATCCACACTCTCTGCTTTAAAACTCCCCATAACGGTCCAAATATGTTGAGAAATAGCGAACATTTTGACTGTGTATATAAGTGCATTATCATTTTGGAATTTGGCAGTGTTTGATAGCAATATTTTAGTCAGAGTAAGCAATTTTCTATCGAGGACGGTGAGATATTCATACACGGTTTTCTGACCAATGAGGGTAATCACAGAAATAGTTGAATTCCATGATGTAGATACCCAAATCATGAAGGAACCTCCGCCATGCTTGACTATAGGAAGCTGGCGTGCCGTGTTTTTGGTGTTTTCGAAACATAAACACTGTGTTTTGCTAACTCCATATTTTTATGGCGCTGGCACAGCAACCGCAATAGATATTTTGGTAAAAAGTAGTCTTGGTTGCACAACAGCGATGTTTCATTGATTGATGTATGATGCGTTTCGCCTCTACTGGACATGATCGGCCGTTGAAAGGGGCAAAATTTACAGACTTTTTTTAACTTCCTTAATGTCAGGCAATGTAAACGATGATTCACTGAAATATACCACTTACTTCCAGTCTTGGTTTACGATCATGGCACCTCTTCCTCTGAAAAGTTGAGAGGGCTTCCGTTATTGTATAGCAACTGCGCCGATTCCATGAATTATAAACTTCAGCCGTACTGATTTTATCGTAACAGTTTTGCAGTCGCTTTTGCGTGGTAGTTTCATGTTATCCAGCTTTAATTGTTCTTAATGTCCGTCGGTCGTAGTCATTTAAAACCAGGTTTCGCCCACGATTCCTCTTCGCTGATCAATTTTTAACTTGTTTTGTGTACACTGTTACTATCGATGAAATTATCGTCAATGAAACGATAAACAGTGCAGCCGTTTTCGTCACAGTGCTCCCACTAACTGCACACCGTCGAGTAGACTTCTTTCAGTGATCACACGTTTCGTTAATAATTTATGTTGCCCGAACAAAATTACTAATAAACTGCAAGATTATGTCCAAGACTTCGTACTCCAGTCCTAATTCGTACACAGTGGTATCACCTTGCTACAAAATATAGTATTCTGCATGGTTTTCAAGTAATTCCTTATTTAAATAGTAGACAGTGGGAAAAAAGGCAAATATAAATTGTCGTGACGTGACCTCGAATACAAAGCGTAGTACACGTGCGGTTACCTAGTAATGTAGTTTAAAATCTCTCGAATATGCATACTCAACAGAAAAATTCAAGCAAGCTGGAATGTCTTTATGTGTGAAGACGGTTTTGTGTCACCGGTTATGGCATCCCGCACAGGAAAACAAATGAATCGTTTCAAAACTTAGTCTGAAGTTTCCTACTGCTAAAAGATCGTCGTCTTTCCTCCCTCAAATCCCATCTGAGTTTCCGAAGAATCTGTGTAACAATCGCACATTGATCACACTTACCGGTAACAAGTCTAGCTACTCGACTCTGAATCTCTTCTATGCCTTCCTTCAAACCGATCCCAAACTATTTAGCAATACTCCAGACAGAATCGCATAAGCGTTTTATAGGCGGTCTCCTTTACAAATGTTCAAATGTTTGTAGAACTTATGGGACTTAACTACGGGGTCATCAGTCCCTAAGCTTACAAACTACTTATGATCCAGCTAATCCTAAGGACGGCACAAATATCCATGCCCGAGGGGGGATTCGAACTCCCGACCGTAGTGGCCGTGCAGACCGTGACTGAAGCGCCTCAGTCCCCTCGGCCACCGCGGCTGGCTCTCCTTTACAGATGAACCACATCATTCCCAAATTCTCCCAATAAACCGAAGTAGACCGTCCGCCTCCCCCTTGAATCTCCTTGCATACCCTTTCCATTTCACATTGCCCCCAATCGTTATGACAACATAGTCTATTGACGCGACTCTGTCAAGCAGCACACTACAAAAGCTGTATTCGAACACAACGGAATTGTTTTCTTTGCATCTCTGTATATTTTTCTACAGTTAGAGCTAGCTGCAATTCCTCACGCGAACTAGAAATTTTGTCTGAATCCTACAGTAGTCAATGAGGACACATCACAGCATCAAGCTCCTATGTTCATCAGATCTTTTATGTAGATTGAGAACAATAACGGGCCTATCACACTTTCTTGGGGAACTCCTAACGACATACTTGTCTCTGATGCACACTCGCTGTCAAGGACAACTTACATGTTTCTATTAAACTCTTCGAGCCACTCACATATCTAGAAACCTGTTCGATATGCTCATTCTTTCGTTAGTACTCTGCAGTGCGTCCCGCGTCTAACGCCTTTCGGAAATCGCGAAATATGCAGTCTGTCTCTTGTCCACCATGCACGGCTCGCGAAATGTTATGTGAGTTTCACAGGAGCGATGCTTCCTACAGCCGTGCTGATGCATAGACAGAAGCTCTCAAGGAAATTTATTATATTGAGGATATGGATCAAGATTACTGCAGGCTACGTGGTGATGATATTTGTCTGCATTTTCGACCGGTAACTCTTTGTTAAATTATGTTTCAATTTAGTTCACATGAATAAAACAATCATTGACATGTTAGAGATAAAAAAACAGTCACAAAGTTTCTTGATTTCTGTTTAGAATTTTATATATATATATATCACCTTAGCCTAAGGTTAAAGGCAGGGAGTTTCCAAAATTGCCATTGCCGAGGTGCTATTCCGCTGCATGTAGAGCCTTGGCAATAGCGGCAGTAATTCATGGGAACACAAAGCTGAATAAAAGTTTGTGACGTAGAGGGAAGTCGTGCTTAGACTACTCCTAGGCGCCTAGCGGTAAGACGTCTGCCTAGAAAGCATAGAGATCCGTTTTCGATTCCCGGTCGCATCACAAATTTTAGTTAAATGCTTCACCTTTATCTTTAATGTCTTTGAAATCATATCCATTCAAAAGATGACGTAATTTTACCTTCATGTGTTCATATTCCAATCCTTACTGCCACTGTAGTCTCTTTAGGCTCTTCATGACTTTACTGCTATCGTTTATACTTTAGAATATTGTTTATCCGCATTGGAGGGGGGGATGCAGGCATAGTTTTTAAAGTTGTAATGACTGTCCGAACATTAGCTGACGCTACAAATGTTTCAAATCGGTATTAATAGACTTCAATAGATACCAGCTTCGAGGCTGAAGCGCCGACAAATAATTATTTGATTAGTTGGTAATGTATGTTGCGAACAACGCATTCCTATTTTGAAATGTCTTGCTGAACGAATACATTTGGATTATTCCATGGAACATTTACTCTTTTTGTGTACGTCCTAATAGTAAAGAGTGAACATTACAAGATCCTATGCTTATTTGATCGTGGGAGGAGAATAGTACAACCAACGTAGTTAAGCGACGTATGTACGGATTATGCATGCTGGTATAAAATATGTAACACTCGTCTTTGGTCTAAGCTTATGCAGCAATCTAAAATGACAGGAGCAGTATGACAACGCCTGGGCGTGTTACACAGGAAAGCCTGCATGCAGGGGCGGCGTTACATGCACGCTTGCACCCTCCCATTGCCAAACACTCCGTGACGTCTTTGAGTTGATACCAGAAACAGTGGACATTTTTCAGTACAAAATTCTTTCTCATTACTCATCATTCTTGATTATGAATGAGGGAAGTGAAAGGAGTTTGAACATTAAAGAATTTGATCAATACTATCAGAGGAAGATTCCCGAAACAATATGAGGCGTCTACTTTTGTAAAGCACAATAGATGGTAGACAGTACCATATCACTACTATGTATTTGCATTAAGATTTTGGGTAGTTGCGAATAGTTCACACAAGAAAGGGTTTGAGCTAATTAGCTTCCTTTGTCAGCAGTCTCAAATGTTTGTAAAGCTTATGGGACTTAACTGCGGGGTCATCAGTCCCTAAACTTACAAAATACTTATGAACTAACGTATACTAAAGACAGCAGAAACATCCATGTACGATGGGGTATTCCAATAAAATGTTCAAATGTTTGTAGAAGTTATGGGACTTAAATACGGGGTCATCAGTCCCTAAGCTTACAAACTACCTATGAACTACTTAAGACTAAGGACGGCACAAATATCCATGCCCGAGGGGTGATTCGAACCCCCGACCGTAGTGGCCGTGCAGACCGTGACTGGAGCGCCTCAGTCTCCTCGGCCACCGCGGCCGGCGGTATTCCAACCCTCGACGTGAACGGTATCGCGCATCGTAGCATAACGCTTCAATGTGCTCGGCCGCTCCAACATCACTGTCTGCAAACTATTCTATATTTCGATGTCGTCCATATTCTGGCCAATATCCCCATGTCTCTGTGAGGTATAATAGATCCATTCCAAGGAAATATGTTCGTAGCATTTGTCGCATAGTAAGAGCGGCTGTACGTAATATCACAATTGCAGAAAGTTTTCCTGTTGAAAGCTCCTTTCTCCGTCACATTATAGATTTTAAAAATAAGCATACTATGAAGGTTGCTATCTCGTACGGTACTACATGTTCCTTTCTTATCTGTAACCGTGTTTTACAGATTTGTTGATGTGAAATATTCAAGTGTCTGTAAGGCTATGGGATCAAACTGCAGTGGTCATCAGTCCCTCGACTAGCAAACTACTTAAAATAACTTATGCTAGGGAGAACAAACACAGCCATGCTCGAGGGAGAACTCGAACCTCAGACCGGTAGAATATGCGCACTCCGCAGTAAGGAGCTTTACAGCGCACGGCTACACCCGAGCGGTTGCTCTGACGTTCCATGAATCCATCTAGTGGGGAGAGTTCACGACACCGCAATACATGCAGTGCTTAGAACATGAACATCATGACAACCGGAGCTTATGTTTGGAAAGATTCCATTTTAAAAAAACTATAAATGATGCTCTTATACCTTATATTCAAGATTACACTGAGAAAACAAAATACCTAATTCGCATCTGAATTTGATAACAAGCTTTTCTTTATCTTCCTTTCAGGGCGTCAGGCATACAAAAATATTCAAATGTTTGTAAAGCGTATGGAACTGAACTGCTGGGTCATCAGTCCCTAAACTTACACACCACTTAAGAAATAACTCATACTAAAGATGGCACAAACATCCATGTCCGAGGGGGGATTAGAACCCCCGACGGGGAACGGTCTCGCGCATCTTAGCAGAGCGCCTCAATGCGCTCGGCCGCTCCGCCGCGACCAGGCATACAAGGTTTAAGATGTATTTATTGACACAGGTGTTACCTGAAATGTTCACCATGCAGTCATATTTGACCAGTGATCTCTATATAACTTGGATGTATAGGCCTAATTCTGGTGTCTGAGCATATAAATGTAGCGTGCCGACACATCCGTATGTTTCGCACACGAATTTGAATTGTGCACCATGTTGTAATTAGTCAAACGAATTCCAGTCAGTTAGTACGTGCAAAATTACTGCTGGATTGCCTCTGCATTTGAAATTCATGTCAATAAACGAAGCAACAGACTCTCGTGAATATGGAATCGAAACATATTTCCTTTTCGTTTTCTTGTAATACTTGATAGCAGCCATATTGTAATTAGACGAGAAATATGCACATATTTGGCTGGCACGCTCAGAAGTCTGTAGTTTAACACCCAGGCAGTATAGAGATCACTGTATTTGTCAAATATCGTATATTAAGTAATGTGATGAGAATATATTGATTGATGGCTGTCCCAGCTAAAGAAGCTCGCCCCCTTCCAGTGGGGAAAATCTTTCTTGTTTTATTTATTGTTATGTGGGAAGGGGGCCGAGATTAATGTAAAGATATGTAGTTTTAAGCAGACTCTCCATGATAATTTGTATCAGTTTTGTAGCTCATATTCAGAGGATAATTTGCGCAGATGCTCCTTTTACTTTTCCGAGATCAGTAGTGGAAAATATAGCCTAAAATTGGCTGGAATATCACAACACTAACACCACACCTCCCTCACCAATACAGGGCAGTATAACTCTGCCACGGCGGTACCTTGACGCCTTCATTAATTGAGATAATTGGCCGGCCGCGGTGGCCGAGGGGACTGAGGCGCTCCAGTCACGGTCTGCACGACCACTACGGTCGGGGGTTAGAATCCCCCCTCGGGCATGGATATTTGTGCCGTTCTTAGTATTAGTTCAAATGTTCAAAAGTTTGTTAAGCTTATGGGACTTAACTACGGGGTCACCAGTCCCTAAACTTACAAACTACTTATCAATTACCTTATACTAAGGACGGCACAAATATCCATGCCCGAGGGGGGATTCGAACCCCCGACAGTAGTGGCCCTGCAGACCGTGACTGGAGCGCCTCAATCCCCTCGGCCACCGCGGCCGGCCTAGTATTAGTTAGTTCATGCGTAGTTTGTAAGTTTAGGGACTGATGACCCCGTAGTTACAAACATTTTAACATTTTGAATTAAGATAATTCAGATACCGTACTTGTTTTTTTCCTTACATTTTCAGGCTGCCTGCACTCCCCCGCCTCTCATATCCGGCCCTTGGCTTGGCCTTTGTCCTGCGACTTGATGGGGCGGCGACACGCGGCCAGCCAGATGTAGGGGATGAAGCGGCAGGACAGCGCCGCGGCCGCGGCCGTAGCTCGCGGTATCTGTCGGCGCCCACCGCAGCCTGCGCCAACACGTGCCCACACTCAGCACACGGCACTAAACACAGATCACCGCCACCACGCTCCAAGCTGCGGCCTCCCCACTGATGCAGTGTAGATCACCAACACCCAGTACGCTGACAATTGTTATACAAATAAAAATAAATTTTTGTGTTTAGAAGTGGAACGTCGGCTGGTCAGTTCAGTTCTTGCAAAAAATTTCCAACAGCCGTTCACGTTATATTTTACTTAGTCGACTAGTTTCGATACATCAATTGTACAATCTTCAGGCCCCAATAGTGAATGTTTGTATAAGCTCTTCCAATTCATAAGGTTGAACCTCAACTAGCAACCATTTTACCAACCTCCAGTATGTGTCAACGATGCAACCATTAACTACTGACTCAGTTGATGGTTAATGGTTGCATCGTTGACACATACTGGAGGTTGGTAAAATGGTTGCTAGTTGACGTTCAACCTTATGAATTGGAGGAGCTTATCCAAACATTCACTATTGGGGCCTGAAGATGGTACAATTGATGTACCGAAACTAGTCGCCTAAGTAAAATTATAACGTGAACGGCTGTTGGATTTTTTTTTTTTTTTTTTTTTTTTTTTGCAAAAACTAAATAGAAACAAATTGTATGTGCCAAATTATTAAAAGAAATTTCTTCCAGCTCTAAGCAAATTTAAGGCCTTAAAAAAAGTTACTAAGATATCTGAAAAAATTAAAAAAATAACCAAGGGGACATCCAATAAATGAAACAAAAGAGATATTTAATTCAGCAATAAGTTAAATCTTGAAAGCGTCCCATGTCTTATGTTTTAAATCTTGTAACAACAAAACAAAGTCGTAAGGTAAATGAAACAGAATAAAAAATATAGAAATATCTTTCAGATGTAGAAAAATCACCTCAAAGGCTACCAAGCTCCAGTTACTTGCTACAGAGATGAAAATGGTTGAAAAAGACCAAGCACCACTCAGAATAGTGTAATACTAAGAAATTACTTTAAAAAATCCTTGAACGGTAAATAATCGAATGGTAAGACTGAATTTATAGTTCTTCATGAAATCACAGAAGCAGATTCACCTCATACAGCTGCATAAATTAAAAAAGCAATAAGTACCCTGAAACACAACAGAGACTGTTATTGCTGAACTCATAAAATGGTCTAAAGCAAAAAGTTATGTATTATGTTTAGGTGGCAGTCTACAGCCGCGATGTACTTTGAAAAAATCATTCTTGTACCCAGAGCTGTAAAATACTTTTTTAGCTATGTTCTATCGGTTTCGTCAATTACTGTCATCTACAGGAGATCAAGAAAATATTTTACATAAAAAACAAGAAGAAAATACTTTTTCTGAATACGGCAACATCACATTTACAATAATTACTGCGACTGTTTGTGAAAATAATGTCTATCTTACATCATTTTGATAGTGTTCCTTCATTTGATCCTTAACCATTACTTATAACCTTGTTACTACGCCATAGTTTTTTAAATTAAAATGTCGCAGTAATTACTGTAAATGTGACGTATACATATTCCGGAAAATTTTATCTTGTTGTTGCCGAAGCCAGTAGAGCAATGCAAATAATAGTCTTTTAAAGCTCTGGGTACAAAAATAATTTTTTTTTTAAATTGTAGCTATTCTTCACATCATGTTTGAAAAAAGATTCGATAAGACTAAATACTGGCTCTTATCCATCTTTTTCAAAAGAAATGTGATTAACAAGCCGTAAATAACTACACAGGATTTCTCTGTTGCTAGTGAGAGTATAAGCAACACTTGATAGCAATTTGGTAGAATATTAGAGTGGATTTAGAGAGGACAGATCTTGCTTCGAACAAATTTTCAACCTAAAATTCTTAATCGGTCACAGATTTACAAACTCCAAAGACATATTGTAACTTTCATAGATTTTTAAAAGGCATTGATTCAGTTGTTTGGGAAACACTAGATAAAGAGGTTCGAGAATTTGGCATTAAAACTAAACGTGAAAACCTGATTCTAGAAACGCTCAAAGATTCGAAAACAAAAGTAAAGTTTCGGGGTGAAATATAATAAGGCTTTAAACATTAAAAAAAGTTGTAAGGTATGGTGACACTCCTCTTCAACTGCCTCCTAGTAAAAAGAGTAAGAGAATGGAAAGGAAAACTAAAAGAACATAAGATATCACTAATAAGATTTGGAACTAAGAATAAAGGTATTAAACTCACTGTCTAACATTTGCGAATGATTTTGTCATTCTTTCTGAAAAACTACCGAATGCAGAAATACAAATCAATTCCTAGAATAACAACAATGCAGGTTGAAGAATTTCTGTAGAAGAAAACTAAATTTTCGAGAACATAAAAAGTACTCTACATGCCCTAGTAACGGATATTGGGCAGACAAAGAAGGTAAATAAATTTAAATATTTGACAGTAATTATTAAAGAAAATAACTTAGAAACAGTGTCTGTAGAAGATAGAGAACGTAAATTCATGAACTTGATTCTGCGTCGGTGTGTAAATTTGTAGAATGTGCTTAATTACCAGAAGACGCCTCTGTAACAATGGCACTAGGTACCATACTTCTTTGTCTCTCCAAGACCGTTCTTGCCTCTTGGAGTTATCGGTACGCCATCCTATCACGTACAATTTTTTTTTAAACTCGTGTGCGATAATGACCACACCATTCATCCTTACTCGTACATGACTTACTTGCCGATTTATTTCTATATTCAATACTGGAACTAAATTTTCTACCTGAGAAGGAAACCATACTATCCAAGAGGTCATTTTTTGTAGATGGCCTACGGCTGTCTGCCTAAGGTGTGACTTTTGAGGTTTTTCCTATTGAGACTCGGGTAATGAAATGATCTATTGGCTTTGTTGGCCGGGAGATCCCATACGGAATTGTTCATCCGCCATAGTGCGAGTCTTTTTAGTTGACTCCGTTTGGGCAATTTGCATGCCGATTATGATGAGATGATGATGATTTGGACAACGCACAACACCCAGTCGCTTGACGGGAATCGAAACCGGGTCCCTTGCATCGGCGCTCAGACACGCTGTCTCTGAGCTACGGAAGTGGACGAGACTCTGGTTTTTTATACCATTGAGGTATGCATCTGTCCTGTATGAAATCGTAAAGCGTTTTAAATTCCTAACGTATTACAAACCTTGAACCAGTTGCGATAATTGTAAATGTGCAAGGTAAAGTGATTAAAAAATTTGTGTAACGCAAAAGTTAAATTATTTCAAGGTACCAGATGTATAGGAGCCTAAGAACGAGGCAAATGTTCGAAGCGAGGTGAAATACTTGACATTTAGCATTAAAACAGAGTGTACATAATATATTGAATCAGGAAAAGTAAAGTTACTTTCTAAATGTAGTATCTGCATAGCAAATAATGTCCAAGTTGGAATTTTCTTTAAACAAATGGTGCCGCGGTGGAGTCGCCGAGCGCATTGAGGCTCTATGCTCCGATGCTCGAGGCCGCTTCCCGTCGTGAATTCGAATCCTCTCTCGGGCATGGATGTTTGCGCTGTCTTTATTATAAGTTAGACTGATGACCTCGCAGTTCAACCGCATAAGCTTAACAAACATTTGATTTTTTTTTGACATAATTACTCTGACATAAACTCATTTATCGTTTATAACAGTTTTTATCATGACGCTAGCGACAATCGGTTGAAACAAACAATCAACAGTTTGGTTGAAATGTACGTGTATTTTACTTACACGCAGTTTTACCTTCCTTATTTCCCGCACTTAAATATCTTGTTTTAGAAAAACTGAAACAGCACAAGCGCTTCCATTTTCAGAAAGTTTTCACTAACAGATTTCAGGGAGATCTTTTCCATTCTTATATGAAATTGTAAATACATTACCCATCCCAAAATTTATAAGCAGAAAAAGTAAGGAAAACAGTAGTAACTTTCCCTAACACTGCTATAAAACATATACCGGTATAGCTTTCTCTTCCTCGCGTCGTTTAACGTCTTCAGATATTCAGTCAATGACATAGCGTTTTTCGACCACGTGACCTAATCTTCAAACTTAATGAGTTTTTGAAGCTCTAATTTCGAAAATATTACAGCTGTTTTGTAAGAATAATGATAGAAAACGATATTTGACTATTATAATCATTCAGAATAACAACAATTCGAACCATACTTTTAACAAAGCAAAATAGCCTGTTGTTAACAACCAGTTAAGTAAATGATTGTGTGTTAACGGTGGTACGCTTTAAAGACCATCTGAAAAGTTCTGGGAATTTTGGTGAGATTTCTTGGCGAAATTCGTTGTGGAAAAACCCCGCGATTAAGCCCAGACTCTATTTATAGCATCTTAGAATGGTAGACAGTGTTCTATATTTTTCTTCATTCTAAAATAAAGATTTTTTTTCGTGTCTGTATATGGTTTCAGATACTTGTAAATTTAAGGGACAAAACTGCAGAGGGCATCGATTCCTAGAATTACGAATTACAGAAACTAACTAATGCATAAGAACCCTGCACCGATGTGCAACATTTCGACGAATTTTGTGTAACAGTTGTTTATTAATCTGATGCTTTGAAATTTGGTCCACATTTGGTGGACGCCTGCATGGATAGTATGGGGTCTTGAAGAAATGGGATAGAGAGTCACCAGTGGGCAGAATTGTTACATACTGTTCTTCCAGTGTAGCACTTCCTTGTAACTCTGCTGCGTGGGGGACTCGGATATTAGTTCCAGTTATTTATTTATTCCATACAGTTGATTGTTTGACTGCAGGGATGGAAAAGAAAATCGGCCGTGCCCTATGAAAGTAACTATCCCGGAATTTTCATGGAGCGATTTACGAAAATCACAGAAACGCTAAATCAGGAAGACAGGAGGCGGGTTTGAACCACAGTCCTTCAGAAAGCGAGTCCAAATCAT
This sequence comes from Locusta migratoria, assembly GCA_026315105.1. NCBI lineage: Eukaryota > Metazoa > Arthropoda > Insecta > Orthoptera > Acrididae > Locusta > Locusta migratoria. The sequence goes on along the minus strand of CM048745.1, from coordinate 360,848,973 downwards.
TTCCATCGCGCCACCTCGCTCGGTTTTCTTTTCCACAAATTTCCACGTTTTTCCACCACATCCTATGCTTCAAAATCCTTTCTGCGTACGACTCTGTCGCCTGTGGGCCGGCCGCGGTGGCCGCGGGGACTGAGGCGCTCCAGTCACGGTCTCCACGGCCACTCGGGCATGGATATTTGTGCCGTCCTGTATTAGGTAGTTCATAAGTAGTTTGTGGGTTTAGGGGCTGATGACCCCGTAGTTGAGTCCCATAGACTCTACAAACATTTGAACATTTGTCGCCTGTGTATATATCCATTCACTGTCCCTCTCTCCGAGCTCCTTGTTGTTGTTGTGGTCTTCAGTCCGGAGACTGGTTTGATGCAGCTCTCCACGATACCCTACCCTGAGCAAGCCTTTTCATCTCCACATAAGAACGGCAACCTACAGCTGTCTGAATCTGCTTACTGTATCCATCTCTTGGTCTTCCTCTGCGGGTTTTACCCCACACACTTCCCTACAACGCTAAATTCACAATTCCTTGATGTCTAAGAATGTGTCCTACCAATCTATCCCTTCTTTTAGTCAAGGTATGCTAGAAATTTTTTTTCTCCCCAGTTCTGTTCAGTACCTCCTCATTAGTTACGCGATCCACCCACCTAATCTTCAGCATTCTTCTGTAGCACCACATTTCAAAAGCCTCTATCCTCTTTCTGTCCACACTGTTTATCGTCCATGTTTCACTCCCATACAAGGCAACAATCTATACAAATGCCTTCAGAAAGGACTTCCTTACGCTTAAATCAATATTCGCTGTTAACAAATTTCTCTTTTTCAAGATCGCTTTCTACCCATTGCCATTCTGCATTTTATATCCTCTGTACTGCGACCATCATTTGTTATTTTACTGCCCAAGGAACAAAACTCATCTACCTCCTTTATTGTTTCGTTATCTAATCTAATTCCTTCAGCGTCAACGGATTTTCTTACACTGCACTCCATTACCAGTTTTGCTCTTGTTAATGTTCATCTTATATACACCTTTCAGCACACTGTTCATTCCGTTCAATTGCTCTTCCAGGTCCTTTGCTGTATCTGACAGAATTACTATGTCGTCGGCAAAACGCAATGTTTTTAATTCTTCACCCTGAACTTTAATTCCTTCTCCAAATTTCTCCTTGCTCTCCTTTATAGCTTGCTCAGTGTAAAAATTGAACAACATTGGGGAAAGGCTACAAACCTGTCTTACTCCCTTTCCAACCATTGCACCCCTTTCATGCCCTTCAACTCTGACAACCGCTGTCTGGTTTTTGTACAAGTTGTAAATAACCTCACGCTCACTATATTTTACTCCTGCTTGCTTCAGAACTTGAAAGAGTTTATTCCAATCAACATTGTCAAAAGCCTTTTCCAAATCTACAAAAGCTAGAAATGTAGGTTTGCCTTTTCTTAATCTATGTTCTAAAATAAGCCGTAAAGTGAGTATTGCCTCCCGTGTTCCTACATTTCTCCTGAACCCAAACTGATCTTCCCCGAGGTCGGCTTCAACCAGCTTTTCCATCCTTCTGTGTATAATTCGTGTTAATATTTTGCAACCATGACTTATTAAACTGATGGTTCTTTAGTTTTCACACCTGTCTGCACCTGCTTTCTTTGGAATGGGGATTATAACATTTTTCTTAAAGTCTGAGGGTACTTCACCTGTCTCATACATCTTACACACCAGGTGAAACAATTTTGTCATGGCTGGTTCTCCCAGAGACTTCAGTAGCTCTGAGGGAATATCATCTACTCCAGGGGCCTTGTTTCGACTTAGGTTTTTCAGGGCTCTGTCAAATTCTTCTCTCAGTACAGTACCTCCTATTTCATCTTCATCTACATCCTCTTCCCTTCCTACCATAGTGTCTCCAAGTTCATTTCCTTTGTAGAGCCCCTCTATATACTCTTTCCACCTTTCAGCTTTCCCTTCTTTGCTGAGAACTGGTTTTCCGTCACTGTCCTTGATATTCATAGAGCTGTTTTTCTTATCTCCAAACGTTTCTTTTATTTTCCTGTAGGCTGTATCTATTTTTCCCCTATTTATACTTTCCTCTACATCCTTGTATTTGCCTTCTAGCCACTCCTGCTAAGCCATTTTGCACTTCCTGAGAATCTCATTTCTTAGTCGTCTGTACTCCATTTTGCCTGTTTCATTTACTGCATTTTTATATTTTCTCCTTTCATCGATTAAATTTAGTATCTCCTGTGATATCCAAGAATTCTTTGTAGGTCTTGCCTTCCTACCTATTTTGTCCTCTGCTGCCTTCACTATTTCATCTCTCAGTTTTACCCATTCCTCCTCAACTGTTTTATTTTCCCCTGTTTCTGTCAATTGTTGCCTGAAGCTCCCTCTGAAATTCTTAAGAACTTCAGGTTCCTTCAATTTATCCAGGTCCCATCTCCTTATTTTCCTACCTTTTTGTAGTTTCTTCAGTTTCAGCCTACAGTTCATAAGCAACAAGTTATGGTCAGAGTCTCCTTACAACTTCACAAATCGTGCAGCAGTTATATGTCTCCCTAGTTCCCCCAATTTTGCAAGAAATCCATCATTTACAACCTACTATCGGCTACTGCGTTCTTTGTTCTTCGTGCGCGCGCTACGTAGTGCTCGACACCAACGTCGAACAACACTGTCACCCGTGATGTTCATCTGCACATCAGGAACCTCACGGTGAATTGCAGCTGTGTCACTGGTTCTCTCTCACAATCGTTTTACACCACGTGCCTTACCTTGGCGGGATTCCCTTTGCTTCACACACTTTAAACACCGGTATTGTATCAAACGGAGGAATACTACTGCACAGCTAAAACGCTGGGTAAACAGAACAAAGATATACAACGGGACAAAGTTGGCGGTGCTAGCAGTACTTATTCGTGTGACGTCAGGGATCGGAACTTACTTTCCGAGTCGACTTTGTATACTTGTTGACATGGAGACTATTAGGGTAACACAGGGAGAGATGAACTACTTTTCTTCTTCAGGTTGAAATTCATACGTTTTCTTAATTTTGTTTGACTTCTGGCAGGTATTTTCATATACAAAGTCGTTTAAATGTACGTATAGTACATTATTTACGCACTCCTACTTAAAATACAAGACATATAATGAAATAAAAATATACTTTACTCGTCCATCTCACCTATCAGTGTATCGGTGAGATGGACGTATCTACTGGGAAAAACGAACCAGTATACTTACACATGAAGAAAGGAGTCAACATAAGTTACAAATTTTTGTTACAGTATGTTGTAAAAAATACAGTAAAAATTTTTGTCCGGAATCATTTTAACAGTTAATTGTAAGTCGGGAGTGAGCACTGGGATTTTAGTGATTTCTTCGTTTTGTTCAATAAGTAAGCTATTTTTCTTCCACCACAACTATTACACTTATTACCGAATGATAAACATCTTTCACGTCACCATCGTGAACAGAAAATACACTGAATAAAGTCGTCTTTTCTATTAGCCTCGTAGTAGATTTCACCACACCCCACACATTCGTCTTCATCACATTGATGAAAGGTATATTCGTCATCTTCTACAAATCTTCGGTGTTACAGTTTCTCATCCGATAAAAACGGTGAACTGATGTGAATCTTCATATTTTCCCAGCGTATTTCATTATAAATAAAATTACAGATATTCAGCGGTAACCATTTATTTCTTATTGCTAATATTTCAGCTGTGTATCGTTCAGCCATCATCAGAGCGATAAGACAACTAGACTTTCGGCAGAGTGTTTTCGTCGCCTTTCTACACTGTAAACGTGTAACAAATAGATGGAAAATATGTATAAGGCTGTAGTGCTCTCCATGCAGGCTATACACAATCATCATGTGTGGTTAACGTCGACGGCAGAGAGGTACGAAGGCGTAATGCCATCAATGGAGAGCATATGTAATCACACTGCCGTTGTGTTTGATTGTATACAATTGTGAGTGCCGGGTTCCAAATCTTAGTATTGCTCTGATGGTGGCTGAACGATACACAACTGATATATTAGAAATAAGAAATAAATGGTTACACCAAAATATCTGTGATTTTACTTATAACACGATGAGTTATTTACAGAATTTGTTATTTGTCGTTTCCTGTGCTCTTTATCTCTTCCCTAGCAGCCGGCTGCGGTGGCCGAGGGGACTGGGGCGCTCTAGTCACGGTCTGCACGGCTACTACGGTCGGGGGTTCGAATCCCCCCTCGGGCATGGATATTTGTGCCGTCCTAGTTCGTAAGTAGTTCATAAGTAGTTTGTATGTTTAGGGACTGATGACCCCGTAGTTAAGTCCCATAAGCTTAACAAACATTTGAACATTTTCTTCCCTAGTACTTCGGCGATTTTTCGTGCGTTTTTCTTTTTGCCCAACTTTTCTCATCTCTTAATTTCTTTACACGTTGAATATTTTGAGCAGGATTTAGCGTTTCGAATACAGTTGTTAACAGAAGAAACAGGTGATATTTCTCCCAAAAGTTTGTCGGAGCACTCTTAGACTTCGCAGTAGTCTGTTCTGAAGTGATAAACATGAGATTCTAAGAGTTCGTAGGAGTGGTGTTTGTGTCAACAGAGGAACTCAGCTCTTTTGATGTGCTTCGGGTCACTAAGTATGCTGCCGAGCTGTGAACTCGCTGGTTGGCTTGTGTGTGAGCCTGTGCTCCCTTATTTGTTGGCACAGACGCATCTTTCAACAGAAGAGCATAGTCTGGGATTGCAGCCACGGTTCGATAAATTTTCAGAATGTGACATTTCGATGGTTTCTTAAGATAAATTTAATTGTGGTCCATATCGCCAATATAAAAAAATTCGTCGTCCAGCTCACCGAAATTACACTGGTCCATCTAATCCGCTATTCTGGGAAAGGTGGACCGCCTCTAACTCTGTCTGCAGGTATAGAGCTCGTTAACAGTTTTAGTGTGGTTTCATGCCGACACATTTGGCAAGCTTGGTGTAAAACAAAATGCAGCAATACCGCGCAATATGTGTCAACAAAAAGTATATAACAATATGCTAAAACGTTTTCGTCTAAGCAGAACAGAAAACGTGATTTTTTTCTCAATAACTAACAAACTAATGGCCACAACGCATTTGCACTTTTGCAAAAGAGCTTCTTCACAAGTGAAGGGTGTTGGTCTCTAGCGGCCCATTTATGAAATACTAGCTGTAAACCCGACGTTGCCCGGGTGTTTATTTATTCTACACTCTCGTAGTCGACCTCCCTTGCATTCATCTCTTTCTTTCCCATGTCTCTGTTCGTTTCCACCTTTCCCTTTCACGGCAATGTTTTTTACAAGGCAAGCTGTCATGTACGATACGAACATGTATGTATCTTGTGACCTTCCTGTTGGTACAGGTGTCGTGTGTGCAAAAATTCATCAAGATCTGAGAAAACCTATTTATTTTGTCAAAGTTCGTATGTTAAGTACCCTCCACCGTCCACCGAACGAAATTTTATACAGACAGTGACATTCCTCTTGTTTCTATGGTGAAGCGTGAAAAATTTCATAAATATCGGAACAAAACTATAGAATTGTATGCAATAGAAACACGGAGTCACATTGAAAAACGCATTTTGTTGCTATCAAATTTTCCAGTTTTATTTCATACGACCTGTGTTCTGAGAACAAATAAATAAATAAAATAAAATAAAATAAAATAAAAAAAAGGATCTGTGGAATCGGTCAAGCCGATCTCAAGTCATGACGCGACCAACATACTTAGGGATCCGTTTTTATCTTGCAAGATACTCTCCCCAGGTACCGTACGAGCCGGCCGCGGTGGCCGAGGGGACTGAGGCGCTCCAGTCACGGTCTGCACGGTCACTACGGTCTGGGGTTCGAATCCCCCGTCGGGCATGGATATTTGTGCCGTCCTAGTTCGTAAGTAGTTCATAAGTAGTTTGTAAGTTTAGGGACTGATGACCCCGTAGTTAAGTCCCATAAGCTTAACAAACATTTGAACATTTTTGTACCGTACGAAACTTTACGTAGACGGTGAGCTTGCTATTGAAGGTCAAGCTTGGAAAGTTTCGTGAAGGTCGGATTGAAACTGTAGATTTCGTCAGTCTGTAGAAAAAGTAGCCTCTGCCATGCACCTTCATTCCGTCCTATCGTAAATACTTTCTTAGCTAACATCTCCTACCTTTAAACTAGATACAGGCAAAATTTCAGCTTCATACGTGAACTAGTTTAGGAGATATCGTGTTTCGTCAGTGAGTGAGTGAGTGAGTGAATGAGTGTCCCTTCGCTTTTATATAGATAGAGATGTCTCAGCCGGCCGCAGTTGGCGAGCGGTCTGCGGCGCGCCAGTCACAGTCTGCACGGCCGCTACGGTCGGGGGTTCGAATCCCCTCTCGGGCATGGATATATGTGTCGTCTTTAGTAGAGGCGAGGGTGGTATTATGGGCTAGTGGTTGCAATATGGGCTACCTTAATATCTAATAAGCCCGCGCATTCTAGCGGCAACCTCAGTAAATAGTAGTAGCTAATTCGTACAAACGCCACAGAATGCGCTGCCGCAGTCAGTTACGTGGAATGTTAGTGGTGAGCTATTTCGTGATTTTTCTCATTTCAAAACTTTGAAAGGTAAGAAATTACAGTCATATTAAACGTACTGCCAATGTGTAGTTAGCTGTTAAGTTCTTAACTACATATTATATACATATTTAGGTCTATAATGCTCATGAAGTTGATTTATTAAAGTTTGTTTATAACGGATAGCGACGTTTTACTTTCCAAGAGGGCTAGGGTGGTAATATGGACAATAGCTGTGGTGGTTATATGGGCTACCCACTACAGTAGCCCATATTACAACCCCTGCAAATACTGTGTGGTCTTCTGTTTCAGCCTGATAACTCAGAAGGCTTGCCCCAGTCCTCTACTGGTCCACTCCGTATGCCTAAGACCTAGCAGAAGCTGGCCGAAGCAGTGCGTCCCACTTTCCAATAGGAAACATTAAGACTTCACCAAAGGACATTTTGCCTGTTCCAAAAAATAAGAAAAAGACAACAAACAAAGGACCTATGCCAGGAAAGGCAGCTGTAATTACAGCAAAGAACGAAGAACAGGAAGCTGATAAAAAAAAGGAAATAAAAAGAAATGGGGAAAAAGAAGTGGACAAAAAAAGGAAGAATGAATGAATGTTTGTATAGTCTATGGGACTCAACTACTGGGTCATCAGTCCCTAAACTTACAAACTACTTATAAACTACTTACGAACTAGGACGGCACAAATATCCATGCCCGAGGGGGGATTCGAACCCCCGACCGTAGTGGCCGTGCAGACCGTGACTGGAGCGCCTTAGTCTCCTCGGCCATCGCGGCCGGCAAAAAAGGAAGATCGAAAGTGACGATGTAACAGGGAATACGAAGAATGTGAGATGTAAGCCAGGTGTTGACAAAAGAAAGAAACATGGAATAGAAAGCAAAACTCCATCAGTGAAGCGAAAATTGACCATCGACCTAGAATCATCATCCGAGAGTTCAGAGGAGGGATCGATAGATCTGGGGAGTCAATTCTAGAGCCCACTGTTGGTGTTGAAAAGCCTGCAGATGACGTTGCTACCTGTCTTTTTTGTGAGGAGTTATATTCCCAAAACACTAAAGGAGAGCTATGGATCCAGTGACTAATGTGCGAGATGTGGGCACACAACATGGGTTGTGGTTGTGAAACGTAACATTATATTTGTGATTTCTGCCAACCCTTAATGAACAACTTATGATAAACATGTCCCAGTATAAAGGGTTTGCTATTTTCCAATTACTCTAAAAATCTACAGGAAATAATATTGACAGTTTTGTGTGTTTATAAAGTAGCCCATATTACCACCACATTTACATTTTTTCACAATATGTCAATTTTGTAAAAATGTTTCCATATTAAAGTTGCATAATGATTTAAACTAAAACATATGTCTTTGGCTTATTTATAACATCATAAAGATTATTTTTTGAGGTTTTCAGAAGAATTTCGCTGACAATTTTGGAATTTATGGTTCAAAAATAAAGTGGTAGCCCATAATACCACCTTTTCCTCTATAAGTTAGTTCATAAGTAGTTTGTAAGTTTAGGGACTGATGACACGCAGTTAAGTCCCTTAAGCGTAACAAACAACAACAAAAAGATGCCTCAGCCAGTGATCGATCTAACCCCGAGTTGCCCTCCGGATGGTGATGCAGAAGCAGTGACGTCACACCTCGCTTGCGACGTCATCGCCGTGACAGCGGCGGCGCGGCTGTCGCAGGCCCCGGCGCCAGGATGTCGGCGGCCGCGGATCGATGCCCGGCCGCAGTAAACAGCGCACGCACCGCCCCTCCCCTCCCCCCACCCCCTCCCCTGCCCAGTCTCCTTAAGAACGGCCGCGTCTCCGCGCCTGATAAAGTCAGAGGTCACCCACGGGGCGTTGCGTCGTGGCTTTTGGAAGTATACCACTCCCTGCAGTGGGACAAAGCTCTCCTCCTAATGCACATCCCAAACACTTCAGAAACCGTAATTCACTGGTGCGTACACCGCATTAGGTTCCTATATTTAATTGATGGATTACGGAAAGAGAGTAGTTAGAGCTTTAGGGTAAAATCTGAACAGGTAACTTATTTTATAGAAAATCTGTTTTATTTAATTATATATTTTTGACGACGTTACAGCGTTCAATAAATGTGGTAATAGGGAAGGGACAGAGTGGCGAATGGAGACTTGGGTTTGGCGGGGGACGTGCAGCGAAGAGTCCTCTGCAGTCGGGCTGGTCACGGTGTCCTCGGTGGCGGAGTGGTCAACGCGTCTGCCTAGTAAGCAGGAGATCCCGGGCTCGAATCCCGGCCGCGCACATTAACTGTACTTTGGTATTCCCATTCCATCTAAACCTAGTACAGTGAAGCCATAACTGATCGCAAATTGCGATTTATTTCAATCTGTTTTATGGTTAGTTACATTACTAGTTTCGAAGAGCAGCACATCATATTGCAGAGCATATTTTAAGGAATTTTCACTGAGCGACATTGGAAGGATGATCCGGGGATTCCGGGGTCCTCCCCCGGAAAAGTTTCAAAATATTGATGCCTAAAACCGTATTTTGAAGCCTTTTTTATTAAAATCAAAGCTGCTCAATTTCTCCTTAATATATTTTTATTCATGTATGTTTCTAATGATAAATAAAAATGTTTGTGGAACAATACTAAATTTGAACTTTGAAAAAATCATTTATTGTTCAAAATGTTCAAATGTTTGTTAAGCTTATGGGACTTAACTACGGGGTCATCAGTCCCTAAACTTACAAACTACTTATGAACTACTTACGAACTAGGACGGCACAAATATCCATGCCCGAGGGGGGATTCGAACCCCCGACCGTAGTGGCCGTGCTGACCGTGACTGGAGCGCCTCAGTCACCTCGGCCACCGCGGCCGGCTCATTTATTGTCTCCTAACTTTGTTACACAATCTTTCAATTATTTTTGTCTTTTATTTGTTAATTAGTTAAATAGAATACAGTACCTGTTGTAAGTTCACTTTAATATGATATGGCTATTAAATGAAAATAGTATTAAACTGATATCAGTACTATGATTACTTAAAATACCTACCTGTGCACTGTCTGTAAAAGTTAATAAATCATTATTTGTCTTCGAAGCTCATATTATGTTATGGTTCCTAAATTTGTATTTTTGCTCTAGAGAATTCTATACACCAACGGGAAAAAAACATAATTTTAAGCTATCTAAGAAAAGTACTTAATTCTGAAGAAAATGAGTCATGAGTTGCTGGTGCTAAAAACGTCTTTAAATAACATAAAGTTCTAGTGTAACAGTTTTTGTTCAAAAAGTGTTTAACAGCAATTTTATTCCTTCACTTGTAAGACTGTAGGTAAAACCATTTCTTCTAACGTTTTATAAATTTTTTAATGCACACAAGAAACAATTTGCAAGAAATATTTTAAAATAGGCCTATAACAAATTTTAAAGGATAATGAAATTCCTGGGTTTACAAAATATTTTGATAAAATAAGTTACAAAGTCCCTAACTAAAAGAATCGAAGAACATCAAATTTAAAGGTTACTGTCATTTGCAAAATCTTTTTTACAAACTCTTGGTCTTGATACAGTTCAAAATCTGGCAGCTTCCTTCTTCTCTCTTTCTTCTCTTGGAACTTCGCCACGAATGACCTTGGGTCGAAAAAGGCTGTCCTTACACCGTTGAGAGCGATGCGCTTTCTAGAGTTGAGAGCTTCTCGTGACAGGCCAATTTGTTTGTTTGATTTTAAAGTCGTATGTAGTGACACTGCTCTTTCAGGACCTGCACTGTGCGGTGTCAGAGAAATATACGACTGCACCAACTTTCTTAGGATCGAGTGAGGTTGAGATACTTTCAAAAAGTGGTACAGTAGATGATGTCATACTAGACGGAGCAGAGAATTGTTTTTCTGCTGCAAACAACCCTACAACGTCATCAGTAAAATCTGATACATTATCTCTACCAAACAGTCCTTCAACGTCTGAACGAACTACGTTCACAAGCTGAATAGGATTTTTAGAATTTAATAATATATTAATCCTACTGCAGATTTCCTTCTGGTCTTTGGGAAGCCGTTGTAAGATAAACTCTTTTCAACTCATTACAACCTCTCTTCTCGCTGCAGGCCAGTGTCGCTTTGTTGAAACAAATCGGTTTACTTGAAGTCTTCTAGGAAGATCTTCAGTATCTGATTCGTCACTTTCAAGTTCTCTTGCACCTTCTCTTTCCAACTTTTCTTCATATCCACCAGTATAACAGTCTTCTTCCATCAAAGATAATGAATCAACAAATATTTTTTTAGATACTTCAGTATCAGGGATTGTAACAAATGACCTCTGAAAACCTTTTTGCAGTTTTTCCAGACGTTTCAGAAGATCTAGCATAAGATTGGTAAGTCGCTGTTGTTCGCCAACTGTCTCCCACAAACGTAGAAACCCACGTGCTGAAGCTTTTTCAACTTTTGAGGAATCAGTCTTTCCAAGAACATCACTCCAATGTTGTTGCATTAATGGAAGGTTGTTCCAAACTGCTTTGACTAAATTGTAGAGGTGTTCTACTAACCTTACATCAAAGTGTGCTGGAAAGCGGTAGACAGTTTTCTCGGTTAACTAAGCCAGCTCTTCTTCAAAGCGTAAAGCCGATGCCCTATAAAACGTTCCCGCAGCTTTTAAATGTGCCTTCCAGTGCTGAACTTCAAAGACTGCTGATTTTAAGTCTGACATGGCAAGGACAGATCGATGAGCTGCACACCAAATACAAAGTAAATCTCTTCCTAAGTACTCTTTCATTCGAACCCATGGGCCACTGGATTTGCCTGTATCACCAAGGTCTAAATTTTCCAATAAAACTTTGACCGATTCCATAAGACCTTGTGCCCCTCGCAGACTCGATTTGTTTTCACCTAGTAACACAAATTTCATCTCGTTATCTTCTGTAATGAAACGTGCAGTAATGAACTTGTTGTCAACTCCGTATTCGTCTACGGAGACGTCAACTTGAATGGAAAAACATTCCGAGTTTTTTAACTGTGTGGCCACACCTTCCTACAGCATCAAGCTTCTCGCGATACATTACAGGGTTTCTGTACTGTAACAAAGCTGGAGAAGGAGTGAGAGGAGAAAACTCGGATTCCAAATCATTGTCTTTGTATGACGAAATTTGGGTGTCATTAAATCTTTGTGATCGTGACGCCAGAGAATGAGCAGAAAAAGTGTTATTTTCTCTGAAGTATAAGAAAAAATGTTCAAATGTTTGTAGAACTTATGGGACTTATGGGACTACGGGGTCATCAGTCCCTAAGCTTACAAACTACTTATGAACTACTTAAGAGTAAGGACGGCACAAATATCCATGCCCGAGGGGGGATTCGAACCCCCGACCGTAGTGGCCGTGCAGACCGTGACTGGCGCGCCTCAGTCTCCTCGGCCACCGCGGCCGGCGCAGTATAAGACTTAAGGGTTTTAACCCAAGAGTAGTTATCAGATTGTGCCAACCATTTTTCTTCCATTTCATTAAGGTTGACAGCAGCTTTGTGAGCTTCGCTGCTAAAATGCTCAATAATTCTTTCCAATTCCTTTTTCCGTCACATCGGACGCCATCAGCAATGGGCAAAGTACCATTTTTTTAAAATTTCAGTGCTTCTTGAATATGTTTAGAGCAAATTTCACATTTTACACCAGAATACTTGTTTCCCAGTTTTACTTTTGCAAGAAAGTCGTAGGTTTTTAACAGCCAAAATGAGTTTCGCTGGTAGGTCTTAGGGGTAACAAGACTGAAAAGGTTGGGAACCTATACTCTAAAAGATTTACAAGAGGTTACTTTTTAATTCCCGGTACATTTGATATGTCATTCATGTCATGTCGCCCAGTTAACATTTTATGACCTGTCATATTGGTATAAACATGAAAAACACAGTAGATACTGCAAGTTTCATTATTTTATATATCTCTTCTTAATATATATAAAAATTGAGGTGTTTGTGCCTGTATTTCACTCTGCAGTCAAAACTACACATAACAAACTAATACTGTTTGTATGTGGTAGTAGGTACCTGTCTCCCATTGTGCACTATGGTGGTAAAGGGTTGATAACGATAAGAGAGTGGAAGATATGGGAGTTGAAAGTTACCGACTTATAGCCGGCCGCGGTGGCCGAGGAGACTGAGGCGCTCCAGTCATGGTCTTCACGGCCACTACGGTCGGGGGTTCGAATCCCCCCTCGGGCATGGATATTTGTGCCGTCCTAGTTCGTAAGTAGTTCATAAGTAGTTTGTAAGTTTAGGGACTGATGACCCCGTAGTTAAGTCCCATAGACTCTACAAACATTTGAACATTTTTTCGACTTATATAAGATTCTACGCGACGGTGTCAATATTTTGCTCTTCAGCAAAAAGTACACAATGGTGACGAACGATCTCTCTGTGTTCTTGTAATACTATGTCTCTCGTTGTACATCACAGCAGTTCCGTTTCGATAGCTATAAGAGGGTGGAAGATATAGTGATTGAAAGTCGGCACCTTATATAAAATTCGGACTGGAAGACCAGCGATGACTTTTAGACACTAGAATATACAGCGAAACGTGATGCACATTCTTAAGTTGTTTTTCTGCAACAAGCGCACGAATGAAGAAAATTAAGTACGTCCTTCAATTTGAAAAGGAAAGCTACCAAGAAAGATGTCCAAGCGTAAGAAAGAAATTTCGCGTTTTCGATCTGTTTCTAATTAAGACAGACAAAGTAATTCTATAGACGATAGAAACTTGAAATTTGTAGATGATGTTTGTCTTACACTGTAGGCACCAGCAATTTTTCGATATTCCGTAAGGGTAAAATAAGGGATGAACGGTTCTTTTAAAAATACGTTGTTATTCAGACAATTTTGAAGCAAGAAATACAAAACTTCGGATTTAGATTTTCCATTGGAATTTTAAAAACATGCTTTTCGATATTTTTGGAAATTCAACCATTAAGCGAGTGAAATAAGGGAAAATCTTTTAAGGGTGCTTCTAAGACTATTTTGATGCTAGAAATTAGAAAATTTGGATTTGAAACCGTGGTTAGAATTAAAAAAAAAGTGTTTCGCGATATTTTCAATTCTGCCATCAGTCGTGCAATAGGAGGTGGCAAGTTGTATCAAAATACTTGATTAAGAAAGTATTTTTCAACAAAATTTACGAAACTTTATATTTATAATTAGAAACAACCAATGCAGACCATCCATTCGACGTGTGCGAAAAAACGGGAATTAAGCTCGTTTCATATATAAAAACTAATATTCGTATCTTTGGTCGTATTTTAAGCACAGACGTACCGCTCATCCCATTCCGATCAAAGTATGTCAACATATGGCTTGCACTTTTAAAAAGTTATAGGAATAATTATATCGCTGTATGAGATATAGTTCACGAGATATGACGTCATGAACACTGAATTGGGTGAAAATTGCCGCGTACAGACTTCGACAAAATCTACTGTTTTATTCCTATCTTGATGTAATTTTGCTCACTTTACCTTCAAAACAAGAGGTATGTCACTGTCTATTAGGAATTTCGTGCGGTGCATGGCGGAGAGTACTTTACTTTCAGTATTGGATCAAATATAGCGTTTTATTCCCATATTGGTGAGATTTTCCTCATTTCACCTTCAAAACAATGGCAACAAGACTGTCCACATAATACTTCACACGGTGTATGGCTAACCGTACCTTTGACACCTTTTCACAGAACACAGTTTTTCATAAACATGGGTAGGAGGTGATAGATGAGGCGAAGAAATAGCTAGCGAAAGGAGGGGGAGGTGCTAAGAGATCGAGAGAAAGAGGAAACAAACAGAGGAAGGGTTTGACAACGATAGGTGGGAAGAAATACTAATTCCATAAATACATAAAATGGCAAGTAATAAATGCATAAAATAAGTCTTTCAACGCAGTCCTTTTACATCTACATTTATATACACTGGAGAAACAAAGAAAGTAGTACACATACGTAATATAATGTAGGACTTCCACAAGCACGCATAAATGTAGAAACAGGACTTGGCACGGTCTTGACTAATATATGAAGCAGTGCCGGAGAGAAGTGACACCATGCGTCCTATAGGGTTGTTCATAAATCGGGTGTGGGCATTGCACGGCATACCAGATGTGCTCAATAATGTTCATACAAGTATCTTTGGGGTTTGGCGGCCAGGCCTAGGGATTGATGATTAAATTGAAAAGTGTGTTTCTGGAGCAATGCTGGAAGTGTGCGGTGTTGCATCTTCCTGTTGGAATTTCCAAAGTGCGACAGAATGCACAGTGGACATTGAATAGACGCACGTCAACAGCCAGGATGCGTACGTACCTTCACCTGTCAGTGCCGTATCTAGACTCATCAGGGGTCCCGTATCACTCCTGCTGCACACGAGCCACAGAATTACAGAGCCTCCACAAGCTTTAACAATCTCCTGATGACAAGCTGAATCCACAGATTCGTGATACAACTGGAAAAGAGACTCAAATGCAACATGTTTGCAGTCATCAGTAGTCCAATGTCGGTGCTAATGGGCCCAGGTGAGGCATAAAGCGTTGTGTCGTGCCGTCAGCAAGGCTATGCGAGTTGTCCTTTGGCTCCAAAAGAGCATATGAATGTTGTTTCGTTGAATAGTTCGCTCACCGACACTTTTGATGACCCAGCATTGAAATTGTGTTAGGCCTGTAAACGCTCAGTCATTCTCTCCAGTTTCAGTTGGTGCCATTCTTGCAGGATCTTTTTCCAGCCACATCGGAGATTAGATGTTTTACTGGATTCACGGTATCGATGCTTGTTTCATGAAACGGTCATACAGGAAAATCCCCATCTCATTGCTACCTCCCAAACCCATCTGTTGTGCACTGAAACTCATTCACATCGTGATAACCTGTCATTGTTTCATACGTAACCGACAGCCTTAGGCTGCCTTTATACAGTGCGATTAAAACTACTTCGTACTTGACAGTTGGCTGGGGCAGGGGTGCCGTGTTGCCAGCTGCCGCTGGTAGCAGGCTTCTGCCAGCGCGGTATCCTTGAAATGCTTGTGAATTAACGCGCCGCTTAGGGAGACTAACTGTTACATTTTCACTTGTCCTGTGAATTTTGAAACGAACGGTAATACTCGGAATGCCAAGATAACGAAATCACCACCACGAAAAGGTACAAATTATATACTATAATGCAAATATTTGTCTATGTAGCCGTCTATGCAAATGATAACACTATTTTTCCACATGCATTTCGCCTTTATTGTAAGGCATCTTCAGTAACCTGTAATATATACATAATTACGATTTACAGTATTTCGTTTTCTTACATTTCTTTAGTATTTGAGGTTATAAACAGTTCTGGTACGTTATCTAAGTTTGATAATGATATTTTTATGTTATTACTTACTTATCACATCAAAATATCATTAGCAAACTTAGATAACGCAACTGAACTGTTTATAACCCCAAATACTAAGAAAACGAAATATTGTAAAACGTAATTATGTATATATTACAGGCCACTGAAGATGCCTTACAATACACGCGAAATGCATATGGAAAAATAGTGTTATTAATCAGTTGCATAGACGGCTACATAAACAAATATTTGCATTACAGTATAAAAAAGCAACTGTGGGAAGAAACGACAAAAAACAACTAAAAATGTACAAATTATGTTGCAACTTACCATCACTCGCTGTGTTCTGTGTCCGAAATCTGGTAAATGCCGCTTATATCTGTGTCGCTGGAACTTTCAGATGACTCCCCGACGGCAATAGTTAGTTAATTAACATTATCTTCCAATAAGCATTCGTTCTTCCATGCTTCCTGAATCACACGTTTTGTATGTGCTACAACACTGTTCCAGTTTTCCACAGTTACTTTACAAACAGCTTCGTGTAACAATCTTTCCACTTCTGACACCGTGAATTTCTTGTTTTCACGTGCAATGTGCCCCTTGATTTGTGCCCTATCAGTTCTATAGCATTGAAGTGACACTGATAAGGCGGTAACCTTATTACTGAATGTCCATGTTTCTTGGAGACTTCGTCTACAACATATGTCGGATGCCGTGGCTTATGTTCAAATGTTCAAATGTTTGTTAAGCTTATGGGACTTAACTACGGGGTCATCAGTCCCTAAACTTACAAACTACTTATGAACTACTTACAAACTAGGACGGCACAAATATCCATGCCCGAGGGGGGATTCGAACCCCCGACCGTAGTGGCCGTGCTGACCATGACTGGAGCGCCTCAGTCACCTCGGCCACCGCGGCCGGCCGTGGCTTATGTAATGACACAAGTTCCAATAGTTCCACTTTCTTCAGTCCATCATCGAATTTTATTCAAATTCAAATGTTTGTAGAACTTATGGGACTTAACTACGGGGTCATCAGTCCCTAAGCTTACAAACTACTTATGAACTAGCTTAGACTAAGGACGGCACAAATATCCATGCCCGAGGGGGGATTCGAACCCCCGACCGCAGAGGCCTTGCAGACCGTGACTGGAGCGCCTCAGCCCCCTCGGCCACCGCGGCCGGCTCGAATTTTACATTATTTCGTTGTAACCACTGTGTAATTTCTTCTTTTCTAGAAGATGTTGTTGGGGCTTTGTCCTTTACAACAGTATGGTACGGCGCATTGTCAATAATTATGTACCACGGTTTCTTCAAAATTGGTATCAGAGAATTTTCAAACCATCGTAAAAACGTGGTATGGTTCCTTCCTTCATGAAAATCCGAGGTTTTCTTCGATCTGAACACGTGTAAACAACCAGGAACAAATCCACGCGCTGTACCTGCATGGACAACAATTCTGCTTCCTTTGCCAACAGGTATTGCCATTCCTTCTTGTGATACATCAGACCAGCCTGTCTTTAGCGTATAACCAGGATTCACCCACGTTTCATCTAGCCACACTAAATCATCGAAATCAATGTCTTTTACTTGCCGCAAAAATCGGCATCGCAATGCAGCAATATCTTGTCTTTCCAACAGTACCTTACGACCTGATATTTTTTTGTAATTAAACCCCAGGTTTAATAATACTAATCTAAAAGATGACTTACTGCCAACAAAAAGACCAGCTTCTCTAAGCGTTACATGCAGTTTTCGTAAAGTTGGATGTTCTCTACGGTGATAATATGAATACAGATGTCTCCGAATCGCATCCTGTTCGAAAGCATCAAGATTGGTCACAGGTTTCTCGACACATCGTTTTTTTCCCGGAGTTCCTAGACTTGGCGGTTCCGAATTAAGATTTGAGGGATCGGAAAGTGCATTCAGTTTTTCATTTTGTTCCTTTCATATATTAATAACAGTTGTTCTGCCTACTTTTAATGCCGCTGCAGTCCTCTTTCAAAGATGATTTCGGACTGTGGATTCTAGGACGACCCCGCTTATTTTTTTCGGACATTTCGTACGCACAGGTCACTGCAGTAATCTGACACACACACACACACACACACACACACACACACACACACAAATATACAAACGCGCGCGCGCGATACAAGCGAAAAGCAGACGGCAATATAACACGGAGTTCCCGACACGACGCGCACAACACCACGTGTTAGCCGCTACTGACAGCTAACGGGGAAGTAGTGGCAATTATGCAGGGTGGGGGGTGTTGAACTCGCCTTGGGGTTGGCCCGCACCCTCTCAAGGACACGCGCGCGCTAGCTGTCAAGTCCAAAGTAGTTTTAATCGCAGTATAGTCTGCGGTTTGTCCGCTGCGGAAAAATCGCAGCGGTTTAGCAGTGCACGGAGTCTCACAAGGCAGCGTGGGACCTATTTATAGGCGCAGCTGCGGATGCGGCAACTATGCACACCTCCAGGGGCTTCAAACTGCCTGTGGCTACACTTCCAAATCTTCGTGGTTGTGGAGTGCTGCAGTGGCCTCTGTCCACACAGCAGGTTATGGGGCTGTCTGGTGCATGCGGCGGAACTGCACGCCCTTTGTCAGTGCAGACACCTGTGCCATCCTGCCACCGCCCACACAGTGTTGGCTTGATCAGCTTGCAAGCTTCACAGAAACACTTAATAGCTTGTGAGTGGCACATATCTGCGACTTAATTTTTGAAGAACCAAAGTTGCTGCTCAGTAATTTCAGACATTATGTTGACGATACTATTAATATCACCGTAAACATTTTACATCACAATGTTAAGCTAAAACCACAATATTGTTAATCTTTATATATAAAAATTAATCCCTATTTCCCTTCGTCATGGCTCGACAGATTTGACAGTTCACTTAATTTTTTTGTTTTATTTTATTTATTTTGCATCTTCGTAATTTTCAGGACAAGGTTTGTAAGAAATTAATTTTTTTTTAAATCTACCGGAAAATTTGAAAAATTTCAATGTGATGTTACTTTGCATACGTAACTATAGATTTGTTTTGATCTTGATGAAAATTTACATGCTTGATCTTCAGAACAATATAAGGGTCACTGTCTACATAAAAATTTCGTTTGGTGCATCCAGGAGAGCACCTTTAGATTCATATATAGTTCACACTTTTACTCCAATCTTAATGAAATGTTTTTCGCTTGAGCTTCAAAACTAAAACAAGCTCACTGTTGTTGTGGCGTAAAGTCAGTGCCACACACCAGATGTAAGAGAACAATCGTGGAGAGGACAGCGATCGACAGAAAGCCAATCACAAGCAGACGCCGCGCATCCTGGAGGGAGTAACCGAAGATGCGCGCCCTCTACAAGCTGCTATATCTAGGCCGACATACGTCTGGACGCACGTCAGTTACTATTCACGAATACGTTACTAGTGAGAACTCGTCAGTTACTAGTGAAAACTCAGGCAGTTACTATTTAGAACTCAGGCAGTCACTAAGTCAGAATGTAGCTACGAACAATAGCAGTAACTAGGCGTCAGTGCAGCTAGTAGCATCATACGGACGCCGCCGCAAGAAGCAAGAAGAGAGAAAAAACAATGTTCTTAAGTTGAGTATTAAAACTTTCAGTCAATAAACTTGTATTATTAATCTGAATAGTTGTTCTAGCTGACATCGTATCCTGCACCAATACCTTTATTGACACCTAGATCGGGACTAGTACTAAACAAAAGGCGACGAGGCCACAACAACTATCTACATAAATATTCGTATACTGCATTGTACTTCACTTAAGGACTTTAAGAAAATCAATAGTTTTGCCTCGATCTTGAAGAATTATTGTACACTCGACTTTTAAACTAAGAAGAAGCTTACTGCTTATATAAAATTTCGTTCGGTGCATGGCAGATGGTAGCGGAATTCGACAAATTCTACATTTTACTCTGATATTCATGAAATTGCTTCAAATTTTTTTAATGTTTTTTTATGTAGTTGAAAATATTCCATTTCATTTTTGTACATAATTTTTTTATCAAACGCATTTTCGGATAAATATAACCTATAATTCATAAGTAAAAAGAGTTTGTTCTTTTTTTTTTCTACGTGCATCTTTATATATACTAGAAACGAAGTTCCTGGGTTGTGTTACGACAGTGGCCAAGTAAAGTTGATGCCACCAGAGCCGCTACATTGGTTTCCAGAAATGATCTAACTTCGATACATTTTTCTAATCGTATCCAGAAATACAAAAAATTCACTCAATGACCTGAGTTGGAGCAAAAAGAGTTATTCGAGATAATTGTATGCTTACGTTCAAGGTAATTATAATGGGAAACAATAAACTGTAATCACCGTGTGGAGGAGGTTATAGGCAGACAGATGGGGCAGGAGGAGATTTACAGAGATACGGAAGATTTTAAAAGATGAAAGAGAGAGGGGGCAAGGTATCAGTCTGCAATTCCCATTTATATTTAATAATTTTGAAGCATTGCCAGGTTCGCTAGTGTCTTACAGATAATCTTATCGCTCTCATTTCTGCAGTCCTGTAAAAACGAAGGTTGGATGACAAAGCGAATGTTCAATTTAGATTAAGAAATCTGCGATAATTTTGGCTACTTCTTCCACGAAAGCTTAAAAGTACGCTTTCGTCATAATTACACTTTTTTTTTTTTTAAATTTCGATGTAAATGATCATTCGTAAATCTAGTTCGCAACACAGATTTGCATGTAAAATACACGATAATCTATCGATAATAACAGTCCTGCCCTGCAGATCGAATGAAATGTCTTCGTAGGCAGATGTTGCCGACCTACAACCTAAATATAAAATTCTTAAGTAAAAAAGATAACATCTCCCACATAGGAAAGTGCAGACCTCAAAATTGTTCTCGATTCAATTATAGACAACCCCAAACAGCATGGAAGTGCCCATGGCAGAAAACAGACTGTCATTAACTAACAAAACAGTTGGCGATACTGATCTCGCCCCTCCACAGGTACAAAGAGGCTACTCAAGGTCAACAATGTTCAAATGTTTGCAATTCCTTAACTGCTTGGTGATTAGTTCGTAGATTACAAACTACTTAAACTAACATAAGGGGAGGCATTGAATTAAAATTTATGCGGTGGCCGGGATTCGAACCCAGGACCGACCACTCAGCTAACACCGAATTGTAGCCAAAGCAACTACACAGACTGTCTTAAAACACGTCTCCCTTCGCACAACGTGGTGTTGGCTGAGTGGTCTAAAGCACCTACCTAGTAAGTAGGAGGACCCGTTCAAATCCTGGCCACCGCATAAATTTTAATTCAATGCCTCTCCTTAAGTTTAATACCTTTGGTATAACGAGACAATGTTGTCTCAAGGGATTGTATTATCTGTTGATACTTAAACTAAGTTAAACTAACCTAAGGACAAAACACACATCCATGACTGACGGAGGATTTGAACCTCCGAAATGAGAGGTCGAGCGACAGTTAACGTGGCGCTCCAGACCGCTCGGCTACTCCTGCGTGGCTACTCAAGGTCACTGCAACTCAACCGTGTGCTATGTAGTGACATGCGGATCCTCTGCAAAAAATCGCTGCGGTTCTTCCGCAGCGGAAGAACTGCAGTCTATAAATGCACTCCAATATGTACGAAACTCCTACATCAGACACCTGTTGCCTTCTATATCTATATATCTACATAGGCACACAGCAATGCACCGTAAGGTGCGTGGCGGAGGGTACACTGTACCATTACTAGGAATTTCCTTTCCTATTCCACTCCCAAATGGAACGAGGAAAAAAAGAATTCCTCTATGCCTCCGTACGAGCCGTAATTTCTCTTATCTTGTCTTTGTGACCTTTACGCGAAATGGCGAAATGTAAGTAGGCGGCAGCAAGATCGTACTACACTCAGCTTCAAATTCCGGCCCTCTAAATTTACTTAACAGAAATTCACGAAAAGAAGGTCGTCCTTCATCCTGCGATCCCCAATTGAGTTGCCGGGGCATTTCCGTGATACTCGCGCATAGGTCGAACCTACCGGTAACAAAGGTATTGCCAGTATTGCCGATAGCAGCGCCGTCCTCTGTGTGTTTAGCCGGCCGCGATGGCCGAGGAGACTGAGGCGCTTCAGTCACGGTCTGCACGGCCAGTACGATCGGGGGTTCGAATCACCCCTCGGGCATGGATATTTGTGCCGTCCTAGTTCGTAAGTAGTTCATACGTAGTTTGTAAGTTTAGGGACTGATGACCCCGTAGTTAAGTCCCATAAGCTTAACAAACATTTGAACATTTTTTTCTGTGTGTTTATATACCTCTGTGTTAAGCACATGTCTACGGAAGTTTCTGTGTCTCTTCGGTGTAGGTGATTCAGTACCAGTTGGAGACGGGTTGACCAGTATTTTTCGCTCGTGACTGTGGCATCCCTCAGCTGGAGACGGCGTGTGGCTGCAGATCTCGGCTTACCCAGCTGCCCCGGCTCTCCCCCGACTCGTCCCGCCGGCGGATCCATCTGGCTGCGGCGTGACGGACAGCCCCATCAGGCCGTGTGTTTGCCTTTGACCGCCGCCGCCCTGGGAGGTCGCGGCGTCCCCGAGGAGCGCCAGAGTGCTCCCCCACCGCCGCCACCGCCAGCCGATTGCAGGCCGCGCAATCACTCCGCCAGGCCGCGCCGCCGCCACCAACTGCTGTCTCGCCTCCAAACGACGGATCACTTTGCTCTCCGACATTCGCGCAAGGTGTCTCTGATACCACTACGTGCCTCATATAGCATCGTCTTCATTTCCTGGCATTTCAGGATGGAGGCGATCCAATTATGTCAATCGACGCCTCCCATAACGGAATATAGGCAATAAGGCTCTTTTGGGATTTGTGTAAAAAAAAATATTTATATCAGCCAACCAGCCTCTATGGGGCTTCTGGGCCGCCGCCACGAACTGCTGTCTCGCCTCCAAACAACGGATAACTTTGCTCCCAACATTCACGCTAGGTGTCTCTGATACCATCATGTGCCTCATATAGCCCAAGATCGAAGCATCGTCTTCATTGCCGGACATTTCATGATGGAGGCGATCCTATTATGTCAACAACTCCCATAACGGAATATAGGAAATAACGCTTTTTTGGAATTTTTTAAAACAATTTTGGCCCACTTTAGGTTACGTTAGTAACACTAAAAGTGGGCCCTTGCGATCGTCTTTTGACAGCTCGAAATTTAAATGAAAATAACGGCTTAACTATTTATCTGCCGGCCGCGGTGGCCGAGGGGATTGAGGCGCTCCAGTCACGGTCCGCACGGCCACTACGGTCGGGGGTTCGAATCCCCCCTCGGGTATGGATATTTGTGCCGTCCTTAGTTGTAAGTAGTTCATAAGTAGTTTGTAAGTTTAGGGACTGATGACCCCGTAGTTAAGTCCCATAGACTTTACAAACATTTGAACTATTTATCTGACACGAAAATCGAATAACCGAATTTGTAGAGGAGAAAATTCTCTACAACTTTTCTCTCTTACGTCTCATATCTCGTAGCGTTTCAAAGATATTTGCAAAAATAACGGCGATTTTGGGAAGTATGTCTGTCTGTCTGTCTGTCCGTAACGTGTTCCTTGTTTTAAGAACAACCGTTCAACCGATCAGCACCAAATTTTGAAGACATGATTGCAGGCCGCCAGAGACCAGAACCTCCCTTTTTCAAATTTTCCGGACAAAAAATATGCTAGTAATACCAAAAAAAGCCGTTTGTAATATAATTGTAATTGAAAACGAACCGTTCATCTGACGCAAAAATTGAATTACCGAATTTGTAGAGGAGAAAATTCTCTACAACTTTGCTCTTATGGTTTTTTTTTTTCATATCTCGTATCGTTCCAGACATATTTGCAAAAATAACAGATTTCACACCCTCCATTGAATTAACAAAAACCAGCCGTTCGGAGATGTCACATGACATTCCTCGCCCAGAACTCTCTCTGGCATACGCCATCTTGCGTTGCGTATTTGATGATTTTCTTATTGTAACTTACACGTTGTCATTTCAAAGCAATGCCGCACTGAAGAATTAACAAAAACACATCGTTCTTCGTACGATAAATGATAATCTAATGTGTACAAATGGCATATTAGCATCAGTTAACAACGGCCATCAATAGTATTAGATTAAAGGACTCATCTTTTAATTGATAGCCGTAGCGTGCCTGGCGCCGTGGCTCAGCGCGCCTGGTCAGAGGGCTCAATGCGTCTGTAATAAAAAAGCTGAGCCAACAACACATCGAACAAGAACGAACAAACACGAATAGCGTCCGCAACGGATAGAACTACCCATAGAGCACAAGAAAAAAAATAGCGTAGTGGGCAAGGCGCTGGACTATGGCGCTAAAGGTCGATGGTTCGAAACCCACCACCACTTTACTTTTTTTTCCTAAAATGGTTTCAGACACTTATTAATTATTTTTTTATTATTTGGATTATTATTTTGGTCCAAAATGTTTGCAAAATCTATAAAACTACAAATCTAAAGTGGGCCGTAAAACATATCAGTGCGATTTTTTTATATCAGCCAACCAGCTGTATAATTTTTAGGTGCTTGACCTAGGTTACGTTCCCACTAGGAACAACTTCATCAGAAGATAAAAACTTACATGAAACACATGACGTCAAAAATATTACGAGAAAAACGTAATGTGTTTCATGTAAGTTTTTATCTTCTGATGAAGTTGTTCCTAGTGGGAACGTAACCTAGGTCAAGCACCTAAAAATTACACAACTGGTTGTCTGATATAAAAAATGCTTACAAAATTGGTTTACGGTTGCTGTTAATTAGCCATTTTCAAAGTTGAGTTTTTTTGGTAGTCTTTTATTTTCTGACAACCGGTTTCAATACACTATATCAACATCTTCAGATCAATTGTCAACAAAATGTTGCTCATTCAAAATGTCAGGAGAGACGTTAAAATCTTTATTTGCAAACATTGCATGACGTAATAATTTTTTTAAATATTCATTTTACGACTCTAGCTGTAGGTAACTGACAGTACAGTTTAAAAAAATAATAATTTTCTAATATAACGTCATATAGTGTTTGCACATAAAAGATTTTAACGTCACTCCTAACCTCTTGAATGAGCAACATTTTGTAGACAATTGATCTGAATATGATGGCATAGTGCATTGAAACCGATGGTAGGAAAATAAAGGACTACAAAAGAAGCGAACTTGGCTACATTCCATCGTGGGAGTTGTTGACCGAAGCATCGTCTATCTTATCATTATGGTTCCTCAGCAGGAATAATCAATGCAATATAACATGTATCCAATTTTTATTTAGTATAGTTATGTAGGCTTTAGTGTGTGACCCTAGCAAACTTAAATAAAACGCATTTTCGAAACTTCAATCCACTTTTGACCTCATTACATAACAGTCTAGCATATACATTCAAGACATATTAATTTTTGTAACGTCACGTTAGCAGTGCTGCAACCGGCCGGCAAGGTGTTTTTCTGATACGAAATCGGATGAGTGTGAATAAACTGATTTTAATATACTTTTTACACTAGGAAAGGTGTGTAGTGTCATAAAAAATCGGTAAAATCTATAAAATAACTGCACATTTATCTTTATTAGGTTTCCTAACAATCATTGGAAGGTATGAAACGGTACTTTGCAGGACAGTTTATTGAAGATTCTTATAATATCTACGATTATTAGTAAAGAATTTCATTTTGTATTAAGAATAAAAATGGCTAATAAACAACAGAACACCCGACCTTTTACAGAAAGACATCGGTTTTCTTCATTCGGCCGGTTAACTTCATTTTTGTTTTAAACGGAAGGTATTCAACCACAGATTTGTCATCAAGTATCAGAATTTACATATCCCTCACCTTCCTTTTTCTACACTCAAACGCGATTTCCTTCTGTATATTTCTTATGGGAATGTCCTTGGTGTAAACTACAGACGGTCGGTCAGGCCGTTCTGTCCGATCGATTTCCTTCATTCTTGCTTTAAACGAAAGGTTCGTAGAATTATCGTCAAGTATTAGTATTACATTATAGTCGACATGGTCGATTATAGAGAGTCCGCAACTGCACTACGTTATTTTAAATGTGTTTATTTCCGTCAACAGTTGCTATAAAATTGTTTCATAACATGTTTCGATCACTTGGATCATCTTCAGATCTTATAGTTGCGTCCGCAACTCGTCTGACTGAGTACTAATTGGTACTCAGTCAGACGAGTTGCGGACGCAACTATAAGATCTGAAGATGATCCAAGTGATCGAAACATGTTATGAAACAATTTTATAGCAACTGTTGACGGAAATAAACACATTTAAAATATTAGTATTACGTCTCGCCATTCTTTATTTTTATCGAAACGCGATATCCTGTCCTTGACTTGAATATTTTAATTGGTTTGTTTTACGATATCTTCGGTTGTAATTAAAGTACGCAGTTCTTTCTGACCTAACAACACTCAACGGATCAAGCTTTTTCATTTGCGCTTTTAAACACTTGCATTGATTGATTCTAAAGACTGCTACGTGTGAACATTCAATTTTACTTCCATTTTCCCACTTTTTTGTCATTCTTCTAACGGTGCGAAGTATTCCTCCAGTATTCTACCACATTCATCGGAATAAGCTGCAAATATACCCATTCTCGTATTTATTCAAGAAAAAGTTCTTGTTTATACCACTGAATCAGTGAAGTTGGTCTATTTTTCAATTGTTTCGCGACTATTTATGCCTCTCCATGTTTTCTAAGGCTTGGAATGAAAAAGTACAAAAACAATTTAGTTAATTTGGCAGAAAAGTAATAATAAACAATTGTAACACCTGGGCGCCATGCCTACCCCTAGGAGTGCTAGCGTCGTTGTAACTGGCAGTTGGTAACAACTATCACAGCAGTGACTGTTGAGACTGTATACGTTAGACGGTGATAACAATATGAACGTAATATTTACTTTCTTTTATCAGGGCTGCACTATTTTAAACCAAAGGATAAAATAGTCTTTTGTGTTTACTTTTTCTCTGTAGACTTCTCCTTTCAACCATCCCCACAGACAAAAATCCGAACGAGTAAGGTATGGGTATCCTGCGACTAAGAACCATGCGCGTAACTACTGATGCATCTTCCATGGCATGTTAGGTTTAGATGATGTGTCACGTGATGAACAGAATAAGCAGGAGCCCCGGCATAATGGAAGAAGATACTCATTCTTTTAGCCAAAGGAATAATTACATCAGTACTGCTGGAAACTCATTTTCAAGAAATTGTAGGTAACAGGATTTCATAAGACGATGCAGTTGAAATGTATATATTTAAAGATAATAAATAAAATATTTTAATCGAAAACAATGCACTATATGTCAAAGAGAACTTGTGTCTGTGTATGTGTGTTGTGTTGATAAAACACTATACTGTGAATGTAATAGTTGATCAATCGCCTGTGTTAAAGTAATAATTAGTATTGTGATCAATCAGTGTGGCATCGGCTGACAGCGTTATGTATGGCGTGGTTAGTGCGGCTAATTACTCAAAACATCAGTCTGGGTAAATGATGAAATCAACTGACAGAATGACATGTATAGATATGACGTGCGGTGTAATTACATGAATTGACAATCATGAAATACGGTAATTATATGAAGTATGGATAAAAGACTCGTTTACAAATGCAAAACCTTAATGAGTATGGATTCTGTTGCGAATTTTGCAATGATTATTGTGTATCAAGACACGTGCTGAAATCTGGAAATAACTTTATTAACAAACAAATTACTGTGTTGTGGTAAAGTGGTGTAATTAGGGTTAGTGCTTCTAAAACTTTCCACAACTGACGAGAAATAATGATAGTTTCCTGAGAATAGATTTAGTTATAATAGCAAAACGAAAATTCGACAATGAGTAGAGAGTTAAGTGAATGTGTAAAACGAACAAATAAACTCACAAGTAAGCATCTTTAATATTTGTGATGACCGATATACATCAACTGAATTTCCCTCACCTCTTTGCGAGGTCAGACACTAAATTCAGATCACGAACATTACAAAGTATGTAATTCCCGAGTAAAAGATAGGTCAGTACTTTAAATGCAGGAAAGTTGGTAAGTGACTTTGAACATAAATTTATAGAACCATTTTGTGGAATCAAAGAAAAGTTCTATTTAATTGTATTTATTGTTTACGTATTACAATGTATCAGTAACGATCTTCTTGCATAAAATTGATCATACCTATTGTGCTCAAAAGAGAAGATCAAGTAATTTGTAATAATGATTATGCAACCAAGACCGCATTTTTCATTTATTATGTTACCGGTTTTGGCGTACTCGACGCCATCTTCAGACCTGTCGTAACTTACATAATTTCACGACATTTTTATATACTAAAGGAGTACATCCAGGTTGAGGCATCGTTAAACATAAAATTAGTAGTCGCAAATAAAAAGTATATATCCATCTTCTAATGGTTTTGCAGTGAGGTACTTCAAAGTCTAAGTACAATACTTAGTACTTAGACTTTGAAGTACCTCAAGTACAATACTTAGTACTTAGACTTTGAAGTACCTCACTGCAAAACCATTAGAAGATGGATATATATTTTTTATTTGCGACTACTAATTTTATGTTTAACGATGCCTCAACCTGGATGTACTCTTTTAGTATATAAAAATGTCGTGAAATTATGTAAATTCCGACAGGTCTGAAGATGGCGTCGAGTACGCCGAAACCGGTAACATAATAAATGAAAAATGCGATCTTGGCTGCATAATCATTATTAAACAATCATAGATCGACCCATGAGTTCCTTATATAAAATAATTTGTAAAAGTGTATGTCCAGGATGATGACCAATTTAGACAATAATTCAAATTAATGAAGGAGACAGGGAATAAAGGAGACAGGAAAACGCCATATTTAATGAATTTATCACCAAATTCCATTACTTTTGGATAAACCTTCTTTTTATTGAAAATGAAAAATGTTTGTAGAGCTTAAGGGACTTAACTGCGGGGTCATAAGTCCCTAAACTTACAAACTACTTATGAACTAACTAATACTAAGGACGGCACAAATATCCATGCCCGAGGGGGGATTCGAACCCCCGACCGTAGTGGCCGTGCAGACGGTGACTTGAGCGCCTTAGTCCCCTCGGCCACCGTGGCCGGCTCTTTTTATTGAAGTCGGGGCAGAATGGCCATGCATACTAAGGCGCCTAATTACAGGGCGAGTGGCCGTTCGCTGTCGAGGGTTCGAGTCCTACCCTTGGGCATAGGTGTTTGTGTTGTCCCTAGCTTAGGTTACTTTAAGTTAGTGTAAGTAGTTCGTAAGCTTAGGGAGTAATGACCACCGGCCGCAGTGACCGAGGGAACTGAGGCGCGCCAGCCACAGTCTGCACGGCCGCTACGGTCAGGGCTTCGAATCCTCCCCTCGGGCATGGATGTTTGTGTCGTCTTCAATGTAAGGTAGTTCATAAGTAGTTTGTAAATTTAAGGACTGATGACCCCGCAGTTAAGTACCTTAAGCTTGACAAACTTTTGAACATTTTGAGTGAAGTCCCTTAAGCTCTACAAACATTTGAGCTTTTTTTATTGATAAAAGTCGCCTTTTCTAAAACTTAAATGAACACTGATTAAAACTAAATTACATAGGTCGATTAAGTTAACACTGTTCAACAAAGCAAAGCGGAGTAAATATATCAAAATATGAAATATATCTTTTTTGAGTGCAAGGCAGTTCATAAAAACCCATCAGTGGTAACTCCAAATCAATTAGAATTCGTGCTTCCTCCTCGTCATAAAACATATAAAATACAACGCTATCATAATGATGCTTCATACCAGACCGGTTTTTCTGGCAGCCAGTCTATATTCTGTGACAATGTAGTTCAGACTCTCTCTTTTAAATCTCTTCCTGATTGTTACCCATGCCACCAACGATCATTACTCATACTCTCCAAAGATGTGCTATTTACAAAGTGACCAAAGGAGTTTCATAGTAGTGTTAACCCTTTATAATTCTCTGGGATCCACTCTCTCATTTTTGTAAAGTTACTAGCAGAATTCGACTACTAAGTACTGTTGGCAGAGCAGGGAATATAGTGTAAATATATTACAAATTGATGTTAGATACTGTAGGCAGAGAGCCAATAGCAGTTGTAATATACCATAAATTTAAGTTAAACACTGTAGGCAGTGACCACAATAAAGTCTAAATATAAATTCAAGTTAAATACCGTAGGCAGAGAGCCCAATACAGTGAAAATATATTATGAATTCAAGTTAGATACTGTAAGCAGAGAGACCAGTACAGTGCACATGAATTTCACTTGCAATCATATTAGACACTGTAGCAGTGAATCCAGTACTGTGCAAATATATTATAAATTTAATTTAAACATTGTAGTCAGTGAACCCGGTTCAGTGTATATGTATGTAGCATCAATAGAATATACAGCATACAACAACTATTAGACACTAAAGAATATACAACGGCATTAATACAGTAACTGAATCAAAATACTTAAATGAGAAATCAAATATATGTGCCTGTCACAATTACATATAATTACATGCAATAGCTGAATCAAAATACTTAAATGACAAAACAAATGTCTGTGTGTGACACCATGACATTATATGTTAGGGTGGTATTCAGATGAAAAAAAAAAAGAAAAAAAAGAACCATGGTCTGTTTATGTTATCAGTATAAGATATTGTAAACTCAAACATGTTGAATTACAGAAATATCTTATAAATGCATAATGTAATATGGAAATAATACAAGTGAGTAGTAATGTAGATAACTAATAAAATTATTTATTCTAAGAATTAACTTCAGTACCTAACATTGCAAGGTATTTAAGAAATGCCAAATGGACTCATGAATTATTCCTAAAGCTAACATAGTGAATGGTAAAGATGCCACACTTGCATAAATGTAACGCAGTGTAAGGCTAAATAAGTGTTAATGCAAAACAATAATGAAGAACAGTATGATTGATGACCTACAATAGATGTCATAATCAGTACTGTATATAGATGGTATAGAAGAGCAATAAATATTGCTTCAAACAGCTCATAATCTTGTAGACATAAACATCTATTGACACAAGATGCACAGTAGCTAAGTGATCTTCTAAAAACAAGACCCGAAGTAGGGGGTAGAGGAAAAATTCTCCTGGGAAAGAGTGTATCAGATGTTAATGCAGCAAGATACTGGAGAATGAGCTTACATATTTAGTGGTATTCATCATAAGTCATAGCTTATCGCCAGTGCATTCCACTCTTTTAATCAGATGGTATTCTAAAAGAAAATATAGTGAATTAAATGTAAAAACAAGGATATAGATACAGCAGAGTATGTAGAATGAATGCCAAGTAATAAACATAGAAATGTATACAGCTACAAGAATATAACATTAACGACATTGCCATAACATTCAAGAAATATCGCAAGAAACAGAGCACACCAATACTTGTCAACATAGCTGTGTAGTAGTACTGGCGCTATAGTAATGCAAAGAAAACAAATAGTGAACATATTATTACATAAAACATATTTATGTAATATAATAACATTTCAGTAAAGCAAATAAAATGTACCATAAATAGTGACCATCTTAATGCAAAAAATAAATAAATAAAATAAAATTACTCTCCTATCATTGCTGGCATTATAGTAAGGCAGTAAAGAGCGTGAACACAGCAATGCTTAGAAATGTAAACACATAGTAGATAAGTCCATATGTGGTAAATGTCACTAAAAGTGCTTATCTCTTACACCTAGCAATGGAGGTAAAAGGTTAAAATTACAATTAATGAAAAATTCAAACGATTGAAGTGGGCACTAGAAGTATATACATCTTTTAAAAATCCTTAAAAAATTATTTATTGTTACAGGTTAATAAATCATTGCGCAACTGTTATCAGTAATTCATTCCTGAAACATTAGCGGTTATTTGCCATACAATCAAGATGAGCACAATAATGAAAGCAACATAGCAAAGACATATATTTAGCCAACAGTAGAGAAAGTAGAAAACAGTTGCTCTAACTTAGTATAAATGTAGAATGTCAGACATGTATCAGTCTCTAAAGCGTTAGATACAGAGATAACACTGTTTAACAAACTCAAATTAAATGACTGATCTCTCTTGTTTATATTGTTACCCTATGCTACAATACAATATCTTTATTCCTATATATTCCAATAATAAATCAGAGGTCCATCCAAATACATAAACTCCAGAGAAATCTGTCATATAATAAAATAAATAATTACATAAAAATAAAAGAAATAAGAATATCTATCCATTTACGTCATATTAACCTAATAAATGCAAAGCAAAAATCAGTTCCAGCAGCTGGTCATTTGGCACAGAAATATAACAACCGCCAAAAAAAAAAAAAAAAAAAAAAAAAAAAAAAAAAAAAAAAACTATAGGCAAATGCAGAAATGTCAGTAATTCTTATAAAACTGTAGCTGCAAAAACAGAAAGTAATGAGCACTAGTGATGTACCACAGAGAATCCAGTACATCGCCTTGCCGAACATTACTGTAAACATTTTTCTGTTTTAACTTGACCAGCTATCTATTTTATTTCTGACTACCCACCAGCACATGATTTTATATATAAATATCGACCAGTACACTTACCAGGTTTTATATGGAGCGTTGTTATAAGCGGTTTTGGTCAATGAGACCAGATGATGATAACATACAGTTTCCAAACTGTCCTCGTGAATAAATAGATTAAAAAATTTGCGATCCTGGCATCTGTCCTTCCATTTATGTTTATGGCGATCTTGGCTTAACAACCTGAAGAAGGTGTATTTTTATTAAAGAAATTAATTTCTGAAGAAATGACCATTGCCCGTCCCGGCTGGGTGCACATATTCAACTAACCCATTCGTCATTAATCCCGTGAATATTAATTTCTATTCGACACCGTTGAAGTTGCCTTACCTATATCTACAAATGTGAATGTCTGTTCGGTGTACGTTTATCACGTCTGAACCACAAGACATAAAGCGCTAAAAATTTGTACAGTTATTAATGTCTACCCCGGGAAGGCTTTAGGCACGGTTTTATGGCGATCCGATAGCTATGTATCTATATATATTACTGTGAATGTCTGTTCGGTGTACGCTTATCACGTCCGAACGACAAGACGCAGAGACTTACATATTTTTACAGTTACTAATTTATACCTGAGGAAGATTTTAGGCACGGTTTTACTAAATATCTGATAGATATTTAGTAATTTGAAGAATATAACGCGAAATGCAAACAATAATTACTCTTTGAAAATTATATTTACACATTCAAAATGGTTTTATTGGTTGCATTGTTGATTAATGGTTGATAATGATAAAACACTGGAGTATATTGGGATAGAAAGTTATCGGTGTATATAAAATTCTACGTGTATGTGTGTTAACATTTCGCTCTGCAGCGAAAACTACAGAACGCAAACCAATGGTCTGTGTGTAATTGTTATCCGAAGTCTCCCGTTGTACACCAAAGCAGTTCCATGCCGATAGCTATAAGGGGGTGGAAGATATGGTGGTTGAAAGTCGTCAAATTATAGATAAAATCTGACTGAAGGCCAGCGAAGACGTTTGCGACTCTATAGCAAGGAGGTTACAGCGAAACTTGATGCCACAGACCATATATTTGATCTATGCGTATTACAATATCTTCAGCTTTTTCTCTGTAAGGATCAGCATACTAATAAGTAAATATAAGAATCTGTAAGGATAAGCATACTAATAACTAAATATAAGAATAAATAAATAAAGCATTAAAAAAAGAAATTTCTTTTAATATATCTCTTTAAAAAATCGTCTTCCATAACATAGAAGTCAATACAAAAATCATAAGTGTCTGCGAGAGAGAGCGATTTTAGCACCACGTAATGACCAAGTTACAACGTAAACACAGCTATTCAGAACACGTTATCGGGAATTATTACAACCTACAAAGCGATTTACACAGTCGTTGATAAAGGTCAAACTGTGAACTACCCTGTGGAGTTCCTGAATTCGCTAGAACCATCAGGAATGCCATCTCATAGATAGCTTTTGAAAGTAGGATCACCGATCATGATTCTGAGAAATTTGAGGCCTCCTCAATTGCGCAATGGAACTCGACTGATCTTCAAAAATTTACATCGAAACCTCATTGAAGCAACGATTTTGTCAGGAACATCGACCGGAAACGATGTTTTTAAACCTCGCATTCCTTGAATCTCTCCAGATATGCCGCTTCAATTCAAAAGACTTCAATTTCCAGTTCGTCTAGCTTTACTACTGAAAGAAAGCTTATCTATCATGATCAACAACAACGCGAGCGGAGCCGCGGGTTTAAGCTAGTATACAATAAAATGAAAAGTCGTGTGTCAAACAAAATTATTGGTTCATTTCAATTGTTATAAACGGAACAATACGAAAACTATTAAAGATGACAGGCAAAGTAATCGAAGATGTCCTACAACAGCTGTGCTCACACAGCGACGCAGATACTACACGAGCTACGAAACACCTCAAAAGTATCACGTCCACGTTACTCGCAGTTTGTCAACTGCAACTCTGGCGGCGCAGTTTTTAGCCTCGTAGTAAACCCATTAGGCGCTTTATGTACTTTTCCCGCGCAATATACGCGGGGCCCCTCCCCATAAAAGCGGGCAGACGCTGGCCGCAGCAATATGGCCGCGGCTGCGGCTAACAGCCGCGCGCAGGTGCCGCCCCCAGACAAATGAAGGGCGGCGCCACTTGATGGAACATTTAATAACCAAGTTGGGTGGAGCGGCCGAGTAAATTATGTACGTGACGTCTGCGCGCCCGCGAGGGGCCACTTCAAGTCGCAGACAAGTTGACGCGCCGCAACTTGCCGGCGTCTTCAGCGGCGTCAACTGTAGCGGCCTGCCGACAAGTTCGGTGCGTCGGCGACGGCTGACGCCAAACAGCCCCAGCTCCGGGAATTCTGTGCCGGTGACGCGGCTGAGGGGGAGATTCGAGGCCTCCGCCAGACAACTGCAGTCTCTCTCTCTCTTCCTGCGTGTAAAGAGAGTGTTCCACAATCGCTGTTAGTAACTGCCGTATAGTTATAGAGGATAGTGTCCTACATAAAGCAAACCTGTTATGCATCTACATCTACATACATACTCCGCAATTCACCGTAAGGTGCGTCGCGGAGGGTACACTGTACCACTACTAGGCATTTCCTTTCCTGTTCCACTCCCAAATTGAACGAGGAAAAAAAGAATGTCTATATGCCTCGGTACGAGCCCTCATTTCTCTTATCTTGTCTTTGTGATCTTTACGCGAAATGTAAGTAGGCGGCAGCAAGATCGTACTACACTCAGCTTCAAATTCTGGCCCTCTAAATATACTTAATAGAAATTCACGAAAAGAACGTCGTCTTTCTTCCAGCGATCCCCAATTTAGTTGCCGGAGTATTTCCGTGACACTCGCGCAATGGTCGAACTTACCGGTAACAAATCTAGCTGCTAGCCTCTGAACCGCCTCTATATCTTCCTTCAAACCGATCTGCTGCGGGTCCCAAATACTTGAGTAATACTCAAGACGTGGCCGTACAAGCGTTTTATACGCGGTCTCCTTTACAGGTGAAGTACATCTTCCCAAAATTCTCCCAATAAACCGAAATCGGCTGTCTGCCTTACTCACAACTGTCCTTACATGCTCGTTCCATTTCATATCGCTCTGCAATGTTATGCCTAGATATTTGAACGACGCGACAGCATCAAGAAGCTCACTACTAATGCTGTATTCGAACATTATAGGATTGTTTTTTCTACTCATGCGCATCACCTTACATTTTTCTACATTGAGAGCTAGTTGTCATTCTTCGCACCAACTAGAAATTTTGTCTAAGTCAACCTGCATGCTATTACAGTCAGTTACAGACGACACCCTCCCATACACCACAGAATCATCAGCAAACAGCAGCAAATTACAACTTACTCTGTCCATCAGATCATTTATATAGATAGAAAATAATAGCGGTCCTATCACACTCCCCTGGGGCACGCCTGACGATACACTCGTCTCTGATGAACACTCGCCGTCGAGAACAACGTACTGCGTTCTATTACTTAGGAAGTCTTCCAGCCAGTCACAAATCTGTGAACCTATTTCATAAGCTCGTATCTTCGTTAGCAGTCTGCAGTGTGGCACCGCGTCGAACGCGAAAGATGTATGAGACACGGGAAATACCCTCCGACTTCAAGAAGTATATCGTAATTTCAATCCCAAAGAAAGCAAGTGCACACAAGTGTGAAAATTACAGAACTATCAGTTTAATAAGAAATGGTTGCAAAATACTAACACGAATTATTTACAGACGAATGGAAAAACTTGTGGAATCGGACCTCGCGAAAGATCCGTTTGGATTTAGGAGACATGTAGGAACACGGGAGGCAATACATTACGTCTAATCTTAGAAGATAGGCTAAGAAAAGGGAAGCCTACGTTTTTAGCGTTTGTCGATTTGGAGAAAGCTTTTGGCTATGTCGACTGGGATACACTCTATCAAATTCTGAAGGTAGCAGGGGTAAAATATAGGGAGTGAAGAGTTATATTCAACCTATACAAAAACGAGACAGCGGTTATTACAGTCGAAGGGCAAGAAAGGGATGCAGAGGTGGGAAGGGAGTAAGACAGGGTTGTAGCCTTTCCCCAATGTTGTTCAATCTGTACATTGAGCAGGCAGTGAAGGAATGGAAGGAGAAATTTCGAGAGGGCATTAAAGTGCAGAGAGAAGAAATAAAAACATTGCGGTTTGCCGATGACATAGTAATTCTGTAATAAACTGCAAAACATCTGGAAGAGTAACTGAATGGAATGGACAGTGTCTTGAAAGGAAGATATAAGATGAACATTAACAAGAGTAAAACGAAGGTAATGGAACGCAATGTCAGAAAATCAGGCGATGCTGAAGGAATTAGATTAGCTAATGAGACAATAAAAATAGTAGATGAATTTTGTTATTTGGGCAGCAAGATAACGTCTTATGGCCGAAGTAAAGAAGATATAAAATGCAGAATGGCTATGGGAAGAAAAGCGTTTCTGAAGAAGCGAAATTTGCTGACATCCAATATTAATTTAAATGTTAGGAAGTCCTTGGAGTGTAGCATTGTAAGGGAGTGTAACATGGACGATAAGTAGTTCAGATAAAAAGATGATAGAAGCTTTTGAATTGTGGTGCTATAGACGAATGATGAAAATTAGATGGGTAGATCACGTAACTAATGAGGAGGTGCATAATCGAATCGGGGAGAAAAGGAGTTTCTGGCATATCCTGACAAAGAGAAGGGATAGATTGGTTGGACACATTCTGAGACATCGAGGAATTGTCAACTTAGCATTAGAAGGAAGCGTGTGGGGTAAAAATCGTAGA
Organism: Locusta migratoria; assembly: GCA_026315105.1. Lineage (NCBI taxonomy): Eukaryota > Metazoa > Arthropoda > Insecta > Orthoptera > Acrididae > Locusta > Locusta migratoria. Next base: position 360,811,688 of record CM048745.1, on the reverse strand, counting down.
GGGAGACCGAGGGACGAATATAGTAAGCAGGTTCAAAAGGATGTAGGTTACCGAACGTTTTCTCAGATGAAGAGATATGCACCGGACAGAGTAGCGTGGAGAGCTGCATCAAAGCTGTCTGCGGACTGAAGACCACAACAACAATAAGTTAGAAGGCGTTCCTTTACAAACTGTTACATTTCAAAGAAAAAAAAATGACTACTCTCACGCCTCTTCGTATCTGAAGAAGAATGGAATACCTACAACCCTTTGAACCTGCTTAACGTATTTGTCACTGGGTCGCTCTCTATAATTTTTACTCTCTCCTACCACCCCTCCCCCCACACACACACTTACCTCCAGTGCTAAAGTGACGATTCGCTGATGCGTCACAACGTACCACTAATCCAGGGTGCTTCGGGTGCTTCACGAGTTCCGCCGGGCACCGGAAAAAGCACCGATGCTCTGCTGCAGTAGTCGGTGGTGTGGGACGCGTGATGTGAGCGGGGAAGACACAGCCCAGCCATCTACATCTACATACATACTCCGCAATTCACCGTAAGGTGCGTGGCGGAGGTTAGTGTGCCACTACTAGGCATTTCCTTTCCTATTCCACTCCCAAATAGAACGAGGGAAAAAAGAATGCCTATATGCATCTGTACGAGCCCTAATTTCTCTTATCTTCTCTTTGTGATCACCACCCGAAATGTAAGTAGGCGGCAGCAAGATCGTACTACACTCAGCTTGTAAGTAGGCGGCAGCAAGATCGTACTACACTCAGCTTCAAATTCCGGCCCTCTAAATTTCCTCAACAGAAATTCACGAACAGAACGTCGTCTTTCCTCCTGCAATTCCCAATTGAGTTGCCGGAGCGTTTCCGTGACACTCGCACATTGGTCGAACCTACCAGTAAGAAACTTAGCTGCTCGCCTCTGAACTGCCTCTATGTCTTCCTTCAAACTGATCTGCTGCGGGTCCCAAATACTTGAGCAATATTCAAGACGTGGTCGTACAAGCGTTTTATGCGCGGTCTCCTTTACAGGTGAAGTACATCTTCCAAAACTTCTCCCAATAAACCGAAGTCGGCAATAACAGTGGAAGGCGAGGAACGTGTTGTCGAAGCGCTTAGCGCGGCGAGAGTCGTATTGCTGTCAATTAGTGACACGAATAATAATAATGCCAATTTTTATGTATAGCCAGAAAGATTAATTTATTGTGCTCCTTATTTTGCACAAATTTTCAGCTTTCTTTGTTGATCTGTGGCATCCCTTTGAAGCCACAAATTTTCTCATATTACGCACAATCGTTTTGGCAGTTGCAATTCAAAATACAGCTTGCACTGACGCACTAAACTTGAGATTGTTATTGTTTCGTTAATATTCGTAAATGAAAGCATTTGTTCTCAAACGATCGTTATTCTGAACACGTTTTGTGACAAGGGCAATGCCTTTATAAAGAGGAATTGAATTCAATATTGTAATGCTAGTAGCGGTGTGTCAAAATTGTATCGTACTGTAGTTTTATCAGTTCAATTTGTAGACACGATGGGGCTTCCTCTGGGTGCAACGGGAAAGGCACTTCTGAGTGCAGGTTTAGTTATTTTATTTCTTCAAATCTATCTTCAAAATTTTTATGCAGTGAATGTAACGCTTTCGTTTACTCCCTGATGTAGACATAAGTATTCAGTTTAAAGGATTTTGAGAGGAAAAAATTTCCAAATATCTTTCTTGAAGTGCATTTTCAACTTTCGACGGCGTAATGTATAGTCCATTAGATTTCGGGAATGCAGCCACGCAAAATCCACTTCTTCCGCTGATATTTCGGCCCCGTACCGTCCGGCCATCTTCAGAGTGAGTCGAAGACTGTCGACGAGGTGCCAGGCGCGGTCTTTATAAGCCTGATCGCAGTGGCAATGCGCGTGCGCGTCACAGATGCTGGTTTACTGCATATCGAAGTACTCACACACGTGCGCCCACCGTGACGGAAGCTTTCCGGTGTTCACTTATCGATACGTGCTCGGCGGCGGCAACAGCTTCACGTCTTCTCTGTGATTTCAGTACTCCAAGTGCAGAATCTGTATTTACATGCCAGTAGCTTCCATCATCCCTCACAAACCGCAGTGGTCCTTAAGACATTGGTGCACAGCGCACATTGTGTATCAGATGATGAGAACTTGCAGGAAGAGCTCTCACACCCAAAGAGCATTTTCAAAGCAAATGGATATTCATAGCAACAGATTCGCAGAGCATTAGATGTCAGTCAGAGAGTGCAAGCACGTGACGTGGAAGAAGAAGATAAGCCGCATTCTCGACAAACGTCGTGTTAAGATTATCTTCCGACCACCAGTGAAGATTGCAGCCTTACTCGGGTCAGTAAAGGATAATTTGTTGCTTCGCAAGTCAGGTGAGTACCACATCCCATGCGGAAATTCTGAAAATTGATATATAGGCCAGACAATACGCACTGTCCACGAGAGATGCGTCGAACACAAAAGATATACTCGCCTATTACAGCCAGACAAGTCATCTGTGGCTGAACATTGCATAGAAACTGGTCATTCCATGAATTATTGTGATGTGAAGATTTTGACACCAATATCTTCGTTTTGGGATGCTATATTTGAGGAAGCTGTTGAAATTAGACTGGTCAACAACGTAATAAACAGAGATAAAGGTTTTAATTTAGACAAAGCTTGGAACCCTGCACTTGGAGTACTGAAATCACAGAGAAGACGTGAAGGTGTTGCCGCCGCCGAACACGTATCGATAAGTGAACACCGGAGCGCTCCCGCCACGGGGGGCGCACGCGTGTGAGTACTTCGATATGCAGTATACCAGCATCTGTGACGCGCACGCGCATTGCCACCGCGATCAGGCTTATAAGGCCGCGCCCGGCACCTCGTCGACAGTCTTCGACTCACTCTGAAGATGGCCGAACGGTACGCGGCCGAAATATCAACGGTAGAAATGTATTTTGCGCGGCAGCATTCCCAAAATCTGATGAACTATCCTTCTTGAAGCTTTTAGAAAGACCTCCAATACGGTCACGCATAGTACCGATTAATTCATTTTTACCCTGCAACGATTGATTAAGTTATGTAAATAACCCGTGATGTCTTTCTCGAAGCCGGCCGCGGTGGCCGAGGTGACTAAGGCGCTCCAGTCACGGTCAGCACGGCCACTACGGTCGGGGGTTCGAATCCCCCCTCGGGCATGGATATTTGTGCCGTCCTAGTTCGTAAGTAGTTCATAAGTAGTTTGTAAGTTTAGGGACTGATGACCCCGTAGTTAAGTCCCATAGGCTTTACAAACATTTGAACATTTGATTTTTCTTTCTCGAAAGCGAAGTCAGCGATCGAAATGTTCAAATGTTTGTAATACTACAAACAAACATGATAAAACTACTGTCATCATTGGTCCCTATACTTACAAAAACTTGAAGCTAACTTATATTAAGGACAACACACACACACACACACACACACACACACACACACACACACACATGCTCGAAGGAGGACTGGAACCTTCGACCCGAGAGCCCACACGATCCGTAATAAGTAAAATTTCAAAAAAAAGGTATATTGTTTGTTTTTCTTTCAGAATAAATAACATTTACCTCTTCAAATTGTGGCAATTATGCTTTTAATTCAGTAATCAGTTCTGTTCTGCCTGGTCCGACAGTCCCCTCGTGCGTTAGGGAATTTTTATTTTTGTAGTGACGGCACTTTATCGCTGCTTTGATATTTACGGTAGAGTAGCACATTAAGCATTGTGCTTTCTCATCAGGCTTAGAGGATCTTCCCATTGAGCAATAAGAATGGCACACACACATGCGAACCTTTCGTGCTCATGCTAAAGTTTCCTATTTGATGAGATTCAGAACGGATATTCAGAGCATCAAAGAAGACGCGAGAGCGAGCGCTGTATCTGTCACACACGTGCTGCGACTCGGCGAAGAGAGAGCCGCGGGTGGAAAGCAGCGGGGCCGTACGACGCGCGCAAGCAGCGAGTGCTCGAGTTGGAGGGGCCTGCACTAATCCAATGTATTTCAACCCGTGGGTCGCGAACCCCTTGGGGGTCGCAAAGTCATGCTCGAAGAGGGGGGGGGGGGTCGCAGGAGGATGCAGTGGCAGCATGTTCGATAGCAAACGTACGTTTCCTGAAGTTCACCTACTGTGGCAGAAGAGACACACGGAGCTGACAAGGTTTCGTGGAAGTCGCTTAGTTGACAAGACATCCATGCATGGAAAATTGGCTTTATCGTGACACGTTTCCGGTGGCCCTTTAAATGGACGTCAAAAGAGTCACAGATATCAGATGTACCTACGGCACTTTCGATATCTGAAGATAGCCGACCTGGTTGCGAAACAATGAAGCCATTTTTGCACCTCATGACGACTTGTTAATAAAGCGACTTTACAGAGTTTATGCAGTACAATGTTCTTGTATGACTTTGCCACACTTTCAAATATTGTCCTGCGACAAAAATAATCACTAACTTTATATATTACATATCAGTACATAACAATACCTTTTCACTACTGTTTCATAATATTTAGAGGCACTGTTAATTATTAATGCCAAAACTCTGCTTTTTAATAAATTAATGCTTGCCATTCATGTTATATAGTATAATTTGGGACGTTTTACATCTTACCAGACTGATGTATTCTACAGTACTCCTGATGATGACATTCACGCCGAAACATGCCTGTCGGATTAAATAATTTATTAAAAAGCAGCATCTACAATGTCTCTAAATGAAATACATGACGCAGCGGGCCCAGAAGATTACAAATGTTTCATAATACTTCTGAAAGACATGATTTACAATTTCATCGGTTAATTCTTGTTTGTCAGGTGTGATTACAATACTTGTATAGTCAGCACAAAACTAAAGCTTTGCATCTTCGTGAATATTGAATGGCAAGTCATTAATATATATCAAAAACCGTAAAGGACTCAAGAGCGAAACCTGTGGGTCTTCATTCTCGATAGCTACTCGTTTGAGAAATCAGATGATTGTTGCAATTGACGTCAACCATTCAATTTAATTTTCTGCACCCTTCCAAATAAAGAAAGAATTAAACTGGAATCCATTCATAGCACAATACGTCGGCTTATCTAAAACAATTCCATGATTTAAATGATCAAGAGCCTTTGACAAATCACAAAATATTCCAATGGGTGATGTCCGGTTGTTCAAAGCATTTAAAATTTGATCAGTAAAAGTCTATAGAGCGTTTTCTGTTGAAAAGCCTTTCTGTAAACCATATTTACATTTTGCTAGTACTTTAGTTTTAGAAATGTAAGAAGGTACTCTTTAATACATTAAAATTTCAAGAATTTTGGATAGAGTTGTCAGAACTGAGATTTGGTGATAGTTCTTGGCATGTAATAGTGTAATGAAATGACAATTTTTGTCTATCAGTGAGCTATTACATATGTGGCTGAAAATCCTACTTATCTGTTTGAGACAAACTTTTAGTTCTCTGCTGAAAATGTCATCAACTCCAAGTGAGCTTTTACTTTTTAGTGATATTATATTTTTACAACTTCAAAAGGGGAGGTGAGCGAAATACCAATTGTGGGAATTTGCATGCGTTTATTTTCTTCCATTAACAGCCTTGTCTCTTCTAATGAACTTCTGAATCACATTTTCTTCACAACATTTAAAAATGATCATTGAAAGTATTGGTAACTTCTAACTTGCCCTTAGTAAATTTTTCAATTTGTTTTATGGTAATACAGTCTTCCTTTGTTGTTGGTTGCCCTGTTTCCCTTTAAACAATATTCTACATTGTTTCACCTTTATTATCAGAAGTACTAATCTCAGACATGATAACATGCTTTTGGGCGTTCTGATTACTTTTCTTAGTGTTACACAGTGCGTTTATAATATTTGGCTGTTTCTGGGTCATTGCTTTGCCTTACTGTTACATAACATTTTCTATTCCGATTACAAAATATTTTTTATTCCTTTGGTAATCCATGGTATTTTTACATGGTTTCTAACAGGTGTACTTAACTATTTTCTTTCTGAAACGTTTTTAAATACACTTACAAATCTATCATCTCAAATAAGTTATATTTTAAATTATGATCGGTTTCCTTGTACTCCTCATCCCACTCTAATTGCTGTAGGATTTTCTTGAAATTAGTTATTCTTGAATCTTTAATTGAACACACTACTTTGAAGGACAGTTTTGGATTAAAGTATACTATAACTAGCTGTGCTTCATGGTGAGGAAAACCATTCACAACAGAATAAGAGGGTATGTTGTTAAAATTATCTTGGTGTATCTATTAGTGTGCTGTCTTCCTTCACTGCCCGAGTAGGAGAAATCAATAACGGATGGCATATGGAAAGAAAAGAGTAATGCTTTGAGGTCAGACTTCCTATTATAATCTTTCAGAGAATCGGTACTGAAAGCCACACAAATAATATGCTTCCCCCTGTCTGACAGATAAAGACAATAAGGAATCCAAGTTTTTCAGAAACGTCAGAAAATTTCCTGGTGGGGGACGTACACAGAGTAAGAATTATAAAGTGTCATTATTTAGTTTAAGCTCACAGGCACATACTTCTACTCGTTTTCTCCACCAAAAGATGTGTATTTCTAAATTTTCCATATGACTTATGGACAAGTCCTTTTCCTTGTTTTCTCTACTTGCATGTGCTACCAATTTTTATCCAACATTTGCTTTTTCCATAGCAATAACAGTGTGTTGCTCATATAGGGATAGTGGGTCTATTATATTGTTACTTTCCATATTTTCCAAACAAACTAAAAGGTTGTTCACTTTATTCTTTAATAACCCAGTATTTTGATGAAATTCTATATCTTGTGAAATTTGGACTTTTTCGGATATGCCTTTCTGAGGTTCTCACTGGACACTGATCTTAGCCTAAAAAATGGACCAGCAGCAGTATCATGTACGGCAGAGGCCGAACATGAAGGTAGTCGTAGATGCGTTTATTTGTCTATCAGGAAATACCTCGTAATCTACGGGCCATATTATTCTAACTCAAAACGAGTTTTGTTCCTGCAATGTCTTTTATTTTACTCATACACGTTTCGCCTTCTTCTCGTCAGGTGGGAGGAACAACAAAGACGAAACATGGAAGATTATAAACTGCCACTTAATATTTTTGATTTCAAAGAAGTGAACTGTTTTGTAGTTTGATTAATGTTGAACAAAATATAATTTATAGATGAACCAAACTAACGATGGTGCCCTGTAATGGATGAGGGTGATATTAATATGGACAAGAGAAAGAAATTGCTGGAGGAAAATGTCATTTAAATCCCAACAACGAATAATTCGATGCTTCCTTAGGAAGATGACCACACAAAAAAACTTATTATGTCCTATATGTCATACAACACTGTAGGTTGACTCAGTATGCTGTAAAGTTAGTTTCCGAAATACTTTACGCTTAAATATAGCACTTAAATAATAGTAGATTGAAACATCATGGAAGATAATACAGTGAAAACATTCATCATAATTTGGAGGGGGAAAATGTTCAAATGTGTATAATCGTAAGGGATCAAATAGCTGAAAAAAATTATCAAATGTTTGTATAACTTATGGGACTTAACTACGGGGTCATCAGTCCCTAAGCTTACAAACTACTTATGAACTAGCTAACACTAAGGACGGCACAAATATCCATACCCGAGGGGGGATTCGAACCCCCGACCGTAGTGGCCGTGCAGATCGTGACTGACGCGCCGCAATCCCCTCGGCCACCACGGCCGGCCAAATAGCTGAAGTCATCGGTCCCTAAGAACTACATAAACTAGGTTAAACTAATATTAAGGACGACAGACACAACAATTCAGGACTTGAACTATCAACGGGAGTGGCCACGCAATCCATGACATAGTGCGTCAGACCGCTCTGCCATTACCAAACTACATAAAGTGGAGTTGTCAGCGTCAAAACGTTCAGCTAAGTTTTGTAATTATATGTGAAGTTTGTTGTAAGTCGCTAACAGTTGCCACTTTCAAATAAGGGTTGAACAAAACTTTTAATATTCTAGTGCCGTCAGCTTCAAGACAGCTAACGTAGATTCTAGACGTATATTTGTGTTACGGTATTAAACATTTCAGACTTTCAACCCTGTTACCTGCACACTTAGAAAAAGGTAAATGTACAGAATAAGCAGTAGATATGGAACTGAACATGGTACAGTGTAATGCCGACAGGACAATACACTGGGATCGTACTTAGTGTGATACCTTCTGTTGACGCTGTTACATCGGCAACACGGGTGTACAATCGGATGTAACTGTTCTATTTGTACATGTGCCGGCATTCGAGGTAAAAGTGATGTATCAAAATGGAGTAGTAGAATATTAATCGACTTCGGTATACATGTTTGACGTATAAGATATTACCTTAACAAAACTTTGTAATGTATAGAATCCCCATGACAATGCATTTGTGATGTCGCTCCCCTATTGCTGCGAAGTTGGTACCACTCACCTGCGTTGAGTCAGACAGTGAAACAAGACGTTTACGTACAATACGAAGCAACCGCGTTGCCTCGTAGACAGCGCTAGGCAGCCTGTCCACCAAATGAATGACAGAGGGAGCATCGTTGGGTGGTTCAATCATGCAACTGTCATACATCTGGGCCATTCACATTTAACAGTGGCCCGGTGTTAGAATTAATGTGAGGGCATTTGGGGGAGAACCGTCATGCATGAAGCAATGACCGTGCCACCTGCCATCCCCAAACATGTTTGGAGACCCTAAAACATCCTGTGAATTCCCACAGAGTCTCTCGATGACCTGGATCTGACGAAATGGGGTCCTACAACCGCATGTTACCATCAATACCTGAACACCACCGTCAAGAAGGCATAAAAGGAAGAGGAATGGCGTCGCGCATGTTCAGTGATGACTCCCATCATATTATAATTTAGCGGTGCGGAGGGCAGAGGACACATCTGCCAATATTGTGGAGAGAAACATAGATATATCGAACGTTCAAATGGTTATAAACCTATTGGATCAAACTGCTATGGTTACCAGTCCCTAGACTTACAAAATACTTAAGCTTATGCTAAGACGGCACACACCCACACACACCCACAACCCACCCAACCACACACACACACACATCCTTGCCCGACGGAGGACTCGCACTTTCGGCGGCGAGCAACCACGGCTCCGCAACAAGGCGCTTTAGTATGCGCAACCACACCAACAAGATAATGCATGTTCATAGACAGTACGTATATCTATGGGCTGCTTACAGTATTTGTAAGTCCTGCCACGACTGGACACTTCCTTTCTGGACACACCTTCGATGACAGTGGAAGGAGCGTTCTTCCCAGACCAAGAAGTGGGATGTCGAGGGACAGCTGCAACAATTGTGGACAGACTTGCCTCAGCTGTTTGGCACCATGAGTATGAATTGCGGGCAGGATGGGTGGGTGGACACCCTGTTGGTGCAATGTGGGTGGGTGGACACCCTGTGGGTGGATGGGCACCCTGCTGGCTTGGCAAGGGCGGACGGGTGGGAAACCTACTGAGCTGGCGAGGGGCCGCGGTGGAGTAGCCGAGCGGCCTAAAGCGCCTCGCTGCAGAGCACGCTGTTGCTCGCTGTGGAGGTTCGAGACCTCCCTGGGGCATGGGTGTGTGTGTTTCTCCTTAGGTTAGTTTACCTCGGTGTAAGTAGTTTTAAGCTACGGACTGATGGCCACGCAATTTGGTCCGATAGATTTACAAATATGTGCCATTTTTTTTTACTTGCCGAGGGCAGGTTGGCACCCTAATGACTTGGCCTCCCCTGCTGACCTGGTTCCAACATTCCAACACCAAAGGCTTCATGTATGAGTTAAGTAATGTCACATGGTCGTTCTTCAAATGTGCACTACCAACCACTACTTTTCAGGGCATCACTAAAAACAAAACAAAAAACAAAAAAAACAAAAAAGGAATTTAGGTTCTGAAGATGGAAGCTTACATTGTCTATAGAAGGCTTTTTCGCGTTGATTACATTATATAAAATTTTTTAAAGACACTATGTGATCAAAAGTACCGAACACCTGAAAATAACTTAGAAGTTGTGGCGCTCTCCAACGGTTATACTGGAATTCAATATGGTGTGGGCCCACCGTTAGCCTTGATGACAGCTTCCACTCTCGCAGCCGTACTTCCAGTCAAGTGCTGCAAGGTCTGATATGGAATGCAAGCCCATTCTTCATGTTGTGATGCACTGAGGACAGGTATGCACGTAGCTGTCAGCACTCGCACAAAGTCTAACTTCCAATACATCGCACAGGATTTACAACATGACTCTATGCAGGCCAGTCCATTACAGGGATGTTATTGTCTTGTGACCACTTCCCCACAGGCCGTGCATTAGGAACAGGTGCTCGATCGATTTGAAAGATGCAGTCGCCGTCCCCGAATTGCTGTGAGTTGCTTGAACAGTGGGAAGCAACGAGATGCGTAAAACATCATTGTAGGCATGTGCTGCTATAACTCAGCACAAAACAAGAAGAGGTGCAAGCATTCTCGTTGAAAAACACGATCACAACATAGCATAGCAATTTTAGTGTTGCACTACACGCGCTGGCAGATGACGTACGCCGAGCATTCGCCATACCCACATCATCCTACTAGATCGACACGTTGTGATTCATCACTGAACAGAACGTTGTTCTACTTTTCAATCGTCCAATGTTTACGCTCGTTTGGTATTGACCCCGGTGATTTGTGGCTTATGAGCAGTCGCTCGACCATGAAATCCAAGATTTCTCACCTCCCAACTAATCGTCGTAGTACTTGGAACGCATCCAGGTGCAGTTTGGAATTCCTGTATGATTTTCTGGTTACATTACACTGTAGGCTGTCTTTGACAGGCGGGAGAGGAAGTCAGTCTGTACGCTTTAGCGCTGTGCGAGTCCTTTCGCATTTCCCCTTCACTGCCACATCGCAGACAGTAGACCTAGGGATGTTTAGGAGTGTGCAAATGTTGCGTACCGGCTTCTGAAACTAGTGATACCCTATCACCTGACGACCTAAGTCCATGAGATCCGCGGAGCGACCCGTTCTGCTCTCTCACGATGTCTAGTGAGTGGTGATGTCGCTGATATGGAGTACCTAGCAGCAGGTAGCAGTACAATGCACCTAATGCGAAAAACGTATGTTTCTGTGGTTTCCTGTAATAACAACGATGATTGTTTGTGTCCCTTCTTAGGCAAATTTACACCATTGTCAGCCTTGTTGTGTGGTAGTAAGTGTGAGCCGGATCGACGATCTCCATCAGCGATTGGCGACTTTCGATCGACTGATTATCTTAGACAGAGAGCCTAGTGAGACAAGTGGGTCTCTGGAAGGTGTGGCAAGGAGGTGTGTTGGAGACGAGAGGGACGCTACGCGCGGTATGGGCAGGAAACTGACTGTGTACGTTATGTAGCTGTCTGGGAAGTAGTCAGTGTCAGCTGCGCCGCGCGACGTGTTGGTTGCAGCCATACCGAGCAATGGAACGACTGGACGAGCTGTCTTGATGTGTTCCGAAGGTTGTGGCGATGACTCTGTCGGTGTGGGAAGCACATATTAATTTTTGAACTACCTACCAACGCGTCTTCCAAGACAGCGGAACAGCAATTTATCCTACGCTGAGAGAGTGCTATTGTGAGTTTGACAATTTAACTGTGCGTTGGGATTCTTCTGCTTGGTCAACGGTCTCGGTTGATAGCGATGTAATTGAATTGTCTCGTCGCCGTTATCGAACAGATTGATGGCTCAATCCCCTCTCCTGCAGATCAAGTTGTTGTAGTGTTATGTTTTGCTCTCATGCTGTGTACATTTACTCCCAACTCGTGGTTAGCAAACAAGTTGCTGTTACTATCGTGGTGATGTCTGAAGGCAATTGAAAATGACCCGAAGTAGTGGCATGTATAAAAGTTAAACCTTCTGGAAGTCTGTGGCCTGCTACAAGACAGTTAGTTCGAATGTGAATTTTTTTTTAAGATTTATTGTTTAATGTCTTATTTAAGCTTTAAACAAAGATTCTTGTTTCGAGGTTCACATATTAAACACCAGCCCTTAAGGTATAAGGTTTATATTAACTGCATTTTTTAAGGTCGCCCTTCAGGCTTTGCTGTTTATTTTTATTTATTTATTTTTTTAGAATTGCAAGAATATTTTAATACAGCCCATTAGGCGTGTTGGTTGTTTAAGTGATTAGGTGTTTTGAATTATTAACTTGACCTCAGAATTTGCCCTTATGACGTTTGATTGCTTAATTTTTCTTATCAATTTAATGTAAGCCGCGGTGGAGTAGCCGAGCGGTCTAAAGCGTCTCGCTGCGGAGCGCGCGGTTGCTCGCCGTGGAGGTTCGAGTCCTCCCTGGGGCATGGGTGTGTATGTTGTCCTTAGGTTAGTTTACCTCGGTTTAAGTAGTTTGTAAGCTACAGACTAATGACCACGCAGTTTGGTCCGATAGATTTACAAACATCTGAACATTTAAACATTTAATCTGTAATTCTGTTTTATTATCTGTGTATTACAGAATAAATAAATTGTGTGTAAACTGTCCAACAACAACAACAACAATAATTATGTGCGACTGAATAAAAACCGGCTCAGTCCTTCCTTGACCCACTGGTTACGTGGGGGCGGGTTCGAGACCGGAGACCGGTTCCACGCGACAAAGTGGTTCGCATATACTGAAACTTCGTAGAAGTACGGGCCTCTCGGTACGTCACTGTAACAGTAGTGAAACCAAGAGGGAGCCAGTTGGTGGAGAAGGCAGAAGAGGCGATCTGCACCGGAAGTTTCCTTAAAGAGCGTAGCGCGACAGTCGGCAGGCAGCCATTGGCCGCCAGTCGGCAGTCGGCAGGTGGAGCACATAAAGAAGCGCCGTCTTAATGACTGCGCCGCGGAATATTCATTAAGCGCAGAGCCTCGGAAAGAGAAGCCCGCACTGTGCGACTGGGAGACGTATTGCCTTGCCGGCGGCAGAGCTATGGGGTATTAGGCGCGCCGGCTGCCGACTACCGCCTGGGCGGGGATATTATCTGGCGGGACGGTAACGGCGACGGCTGTGACGCATGGTGATCCCGCGCCGCGCCGCGCCAGATACCAGCCGCCAACAGCGCGGCTTTTAAAACACATTACGCGCTAATGTATTGCCGGCCGCGCTCGGTCGCGCTCTGCAACTACGATAGCTCTAGCTCTCTCTCTCTATCTCCCTCACTCAAGCGCAAACACGTACACGTGTGCGCGAATTCGCCAACGCGAAAGCGTTACTACACACACACGCACACACACACACACACACAACACCACCACCACCACAGAAAATCATGTGCGCGTCCACATACATGCATGTTCACTAAACGTGACTAAACTTCTATTCGACGTACCTCCATATTGTAGCGGAGATTGCGACTGCGGCTGGTGAGTTCAAAATGAGAGTATTCATCGTTTTATTTACGTCGCCGTTTCCTTTATCAGGCCCTATACACTGTTGTGTACATACATTCTGCTCTACATGCGTTATAGGTCCCCTACTCTTCCTTGTGTTTATAAACGATTTAGGAGACAATCTTAGACTGTTCGCGGATGATGCTATCGGTTAGTGAAGTCAACAGAAGAAATGTTCAAATGTTTGTAAATCTATCGGACCAAACTGCGTGGTCATCAGTCCGTAGCTTACAAACTGCTTAAACCTAGGTAAACTAACCTAAGGACAAACACACATACCCAAGCCCCAGGGAGGACTCGAACCTCCACGGCGAGCAACCGTGCGCTCCGCAGCGGGACGCTTTAGACCGCTCGGCTACTCCACCGCGGCTCAACAGAAAACAAAAGTAACTGCAAAGCGATTTAGAAAAAATTTCTACATGGTGAAAAAATTGGTAATTGGCACTGTATAAAGAAAAGTGTGAAGTAATACACATGGCCACTAAAATAAATCCGCTGAACTTCAATTTCGCGATAAATCACACAAGCCTTAAGGTCGTAAACTCTCTCTCTCTCTCTCTCTCTCTCTCTCGAGCGCAAACACAAACACGTGTGCGCATATTCGCCAACTCTCTCTCTCTCTCACACACACACACAAACACACACACACAGACAGAGAGAGAGAGAGAGAGAGAGACCACCACCACAGACAACCGTGTGCACGTGCACATACACGCATGTTCACTAAACGTGACTAAACTTCTATTCGATGTACCTCCATATTGTAGCGGAGATTGCGACTGCGGCTGGTGAGTTCAAAATGAAAGTATTCATCGTTTTATTAACGTCACCATTTCCTTTATCACAGTAACAAAATCTTCAGGCCTTATACAAATAGAGGTACAAACAGTGTTGTGTACATGCATTTTGCTCTACATGCGTTATAGGTCCCCTCCTCTACTGGAGTACTGTTGCCCATTGTGGGACCCTCACCAGGTGCGACTGACGGAAGATATTGAGAAGATTCAGAGAAGGGTTGCTCGTTTTGTTTTGTCGCGTTACAGGGTGGGGGGGGGGAAGGGTCACGGAAATGTTGTAAGATTTGAGGTGGAAATCATTATTAGAACAACGTAATTAAACTAAGGTAAACTAACCTAAGGACAACACACACACACACATGTGCCAGGGAGGACTCGAACCTTCGACGGCGAGCAACCGCGCGCTCCGTAGCGAAGCGCCTTATACAGCTCGGCTACTAAATCATTGCCGGTACTCTTTATGCCCACCTTTTGATAATATTGAAATCTACACAGGTACTTTATGAAAATTTTGTAAAAAAATCTTTATTGTATACAATGAAGTCTTCTTCCAAGGAAGTGTTACAGATCTCCTACTCTTCCTTGTGTTTATAAACGGTTTAGGAGACAATCTTAATAGCTCCCTTAGACTGTTCTCGAATGATGCTGTCGTTTATCGGTTAGTGAAGTCAACAGAGGATCAAAAGTAACTGCAAAGGGATTTAGACAAAATTTCTACGTAGTGCGAAAAATGGCAATTGACACTATATAAATAAAAGTGTGAAGTAATACACATGACCACTAAACGAAATCCGCTGAACATCAATTACGCGATAAATCAGAGAAGCCTTAAGGTCGTAAATTCTAACAAATACCTAGTAGTTACAAGTACGAACATCTTAGACTGGAGAGAAGACATAGAAAATATTGTGGGGAAGGCGAACCAAAGATTACGTTTCATTGGCAGAATGCTTCGAAGATGCAGAAGCTCCACCAAAGAGACTGCCTACATCATACTTGTGCGTCCTATTCTGGAGTACTGTTGCCCCTTGTGGGACCCTCACCAGGTGGGACTGACGGAAGATATTGAGAAGGTTCAGAGAAAGGCAGCTCGCTTTATCACGTTACCGGGGGAAAAGGAATTTTTGCACGAATTGAGGTGGAAATCATTAAAAGAAAGACGTTATTCATTTCAATCACAGACTTTTACTTCTGAATGTGATAATATTTTTCTAGCACCCACCTACTTTGGGAGACATCACTATCTCAATAAAATAAGAGAAACCAGATTAAAACGGAACGATTTAAGTGTTCTTTCTTCCCGCGCGGTATTAGAGAATGGAACGGTAGAGAAAAGTTATGAAAGTGGTTCATGAACCCTCTGCCAGACACTTAAATGTGATTTGCAGAGTATCTATCTAGATGTAGATCCGGATTGGGCAAATAGCGGTCCTCAGGCCGAAATGCGACTCGCCAAAGGATATTGTGCGGCCCGCTAAGATATTGGCAAAAGTCTCCCGAAAAACGATGTTTCTTTCCCCGTGCGAGCAAAAATTTCGACTAGGATGGACGTCCTAGACAAGGGCAGTACCGATTCTTTTTGAGCAGACTGAGTTTTCCTTGGCGCACTGGATTATGGGAGCACTCCCATCAACCACCTTGGCCACGGTGGATCCTACTTTTCCGGCAACTTTGTTCAAGCTCCACGCGGTGGCTGATAGGAAAGTAAGCTCGACGCGGTGGATGATAGGAAAGTAGGTTCCGTTTCTGGTGTTGTGAATAGAATCAGAGCAGGGGCGCTCCACCACAGAAAATTCTAATCCTTGAGAATGTGTGGTAGAATATGAAGATGTGGTTGAGCCCTCAGAAAGAATTAATAGGATGAAATTATTTATGGACATGAAGAAGATATCTGACCATTTTGTTACTAAGGATGTGAGAAGTGGAGATATGAGATGATGACACAGTTTTCTGGGTGTTGTACCGCGTCATGATGTAATAAGGCTAGTACTTTAATAACCGACGTTTCGGCCAACGTTACAGTGGCCTTCATCTGGGTATACTGATGTGAGCTAGTTGTTAATATACTTTATATTTACTTTTAATTAGACATTACGTCGTAATTCTGAAAATTAACGATGTTATTGGTGGTTTTTGGCGGAAGAATGTGAACTTTATTAGGATAGGATTCTGTCGATAAAAAACAGCAAGCAACACGCTTACCGTATGTAAAAAAAACGTCACAGATCGGATTGCTAAACATTTTCGCCGGGTTGGTGTCCAGCCTGTCTTCTATAGTAGTCACAAGATCCAGGATGTACTTGGTTCCACAAAGGACAAGATAGAGGCATTGCACGCATCAGGAGTTTACAAGGGGGAATTCGAGTGTGGGGAAGTATACATAGGTGAGACAGGGAGGGCAGTGGCAACGCGCATACGCGAACATGAACGCTACATTCGATTAGGCCAACACAATAGATCTGCAGTAGCCGAACACCAGCAAGATTGCAGCGAAAGATAAAATTTAACGATGCCAAAATACTCGCCAAGCAACCAGGGATGGATAAACGCAAGGGAAGCCACCGAAATTTAAAACACCCTAATAACACGAACAGAGAAGATGGACTCAGGCGTGCCCCCTCTTGGCTACCGGCCATCACAGCGAAATAGGCCGCACTGACATCACAACACGCGAGCGTCACCAGTAAGCTACTGCCGCCGCGCGGCCCACGGCCAGCAGGAGAGAAACGGAAGCCCTCACCCCATTCGCCAATGAACACCAATTATGTCTCGCTATGCAAGAAGCAATTGGCAACGGCTAACCCCCACTCCCTCCATCTCAGCATCCTATCGTAATAAAATTTCCTTTCTTCCGCCAAGACCACCAATAACATCGTTAATTTTCAAAATTATGACGTAATGTCTAATTGAAAGTAAATATAAAGTATAGTAACAACCAGCTCACATCGGTATACGCAGATGAAGGCCCCTGTAACGTTGGCCGAAACGTCGGTTATTAAAGTAATAGCCTTCTTTCATCATGACGCGGTACAACACCCAGAAAACTATTATGTCATCTGACTCTGGCCGCGGAATCCTACGTAATTATATATGAGAAGATAATAACATTAAAATAATAATAACATTAAAATCTAAACTACGTCTATTTGCATGGCTAGCACATGAAGGCTATTCTTGACATTTCCCTTTACTAGGAAAACAAAACGTGCAAGAAAATGTTTCTGGTAAGATTAGGCATAATTTTCCGAGTTTGGTGGCTTAATTCATAAGAATAATTGTACGAAAAGTGAGCCTCAATCCAATCTGCTGTTTTATTGCATCACGATGATCCTGGCACAGCACCGGAGGAGCTGCAACTTATCGACGTGCTGCCACTTATTGACATGCAGACAGACAACATAGTGAACGAAATGTTAATGCTGTGACATTAGTTGAATTATACAAATTATTGTCAACCGAAAAATTTCAATGTATGAAGAAATTTGGTGTGAAAAGTTATCCATACTTGGATCTTCACATATTTCTGAACAAAAATTTTCTTACTTGAAGCTCAATACGAGCAAGGTCTTAATACATTAACTTGCAGTCTATGATGAGAGTTTCAATAGCGATCTCACTTCCGATTTCAACAAAATTGTCCAAAAGTATATTAGGATGCATTTCTCCAATTAAACTTGTTCTGAAATTATATATACTTGGAGATATTACGAAATTAGAAAATAAATTGAATAACACTATCACTACCTTATTTAGGTTTATGGATTTTATGGTGCAACACAGAGCTAACTTATGAATGCATTGTGGAATGTGCGGCCGTCACTATCCTCTTCACCTGCAAAACAATAGCCCACCCCTGCTCTACAATACGCCCAGAGTAAAATCCTTTACATTTTTAATATTCTCTACTAGAAGCAGAGGAAGTGCTGATTGTTGTAGCAAAATTACTGCAGCACTTCAGACGTATATTTGAGAAGTACTATATCACCCATTTCCACGCATGTTTCAGAAATGGTGTTTCGGCATTGCAGTTCCTGTCCCTCTACAGACCATTTGACCGGAAGTCTTCTGCTCCTCGCTGTCTGGGGCGGATGGTACAAAATTAAAATGTTGAAATGTTTGTAAATATATGGTACTTAACTGCTACGATTATCGGTCCCTAGACTTACAAGCCATTTAAACTAACGTAAGGATAACACACATTCCCGAGCTAGGACTCGAACCTCTGACGTCAAGCATACGCGCGCTCCGCAGCAAGGTGCCTTAGAGCGTTCGGCCACTCCACCTGCGTTGGTACGACCTCTTCTTGCATGTAACTACCTACCCAATTCTTTGATGTGCCGTGTCAGACTTCAGGATCAGAAAGTCGTCCGCTCGTCGTCAAGGAAAAAAAAATCAAAATAATATAATCTTACTGTATTGTAAAATTTCAGTGACAAATCCTTGCGTAGATAGAAGACGCATATGATTCTAGGTTTGCACTTCTATAAAACTGTCACTTAGAAATAAATTTTTAAAGTTTTCTTAAAGATCGAACTGTCAAACAGAAGTTTGTAGTTGTGCTGGTTGCTATGGACACAGATATTAAAAGTCATGTTTACTGATGCTCGATTGATATACAAGTTCATTGATTAAAATACTACAAATTTATAAAAGTCCTAATGCTTTATCTGTCAAACAAAATATCTTTCAATAAATGTCTTCCTTCAAATTGTAAAATGGTTTGACAGTAAATAATTCTTCATCTCCTGTCAATGAATATATTTCTTGTAAAATTTCTATAAATATCAAAATAATTATCGTTGGTTAACTTTCGAGACACAATGACATTTATTGCCCTCACAATACAGATCATGACTCAGTGACAGTTAAACAAAGACTGATTTTATGGTCTTTTTTGATTTTCCACGAAAGTTTCTATAATAATGTCAATATCCACGACGATAAACGCAGATACCAGCATCTTCTTGCCTCGTGGCCATCGACCCGCGACTTGATGTGCCCAGATGTTTACTCCTTGAGCTCGGCGTCGAAGATGTTGCTCTCGTACGTTGAATCGCCGTCACAGCACATGAAACACAAGAAACATACAATAACTATTTTAAGAATCACATAACGTAAAACATTTACATGAAACGCATTTAAAAACATAAAATATAAATATAATATACTGCGAAACTGAGCTGACATAAAGTAGAAGTGGAGACAATAATCCGTCCCACTACACACAGTGGCACAGATGGTGCAGCAACTCAAAATGTTCAAATGTTTGTGGAGCTTAAGGGACTTAACTGCGGGGTCATCAGTCCTTAAACTTACAAACTACCTTATACTAAAGACAGCACAAACATCCATTCCAGAGGGAGGATTCGAACCTCCGACGGGGAACGGCCTCGCGCATCAGAGCATAGCTCCTCAATGCGCTCGGACACTCCGCCACGGCGTGTAGCGACTCAAATATTCAAATGTTTATAAATCTTCCTGACTTAACCACTCTAGTCATCAGTCCATAGGCTTACAAACTACCTTGACTTACGGTAACGACAGCAAATATACCCATGCCAGTGGGAGGACTGGAACCTTCGACGGCGAGCAGCGACGCGCTCCGCACCTTGGCGTCTTGTAACGCTCGGCCACTAAACCGTGCGGACACAACTTTATCTCATTTGATGGCAGTTGACGGCTGTGTGTTTGTGTGTATAGCGTCTCGAAACTCTGTCCCATCTTCTAAATTGCTAGTATTAAATAATATGTCCAGCTGATGGATCTAGATGCTTATTGTGGCATTGTAATTAGGATATTATTACACCACAAAAACTGTAACAGGGAATCGTGTTTAAGGTCTTGGATTGCTCAATGTAGCTGAACAGAATCAGGTCAGCAGCACAGTAGCAGAACTGCTCACTTATCTTGAGTGACGACGGCAGACGCTGCGTCGGCAAGTTGGAAAGCGTACCGTCAGCGAACTGCTGTGTGAGTAGACAGCTATCAGACAGAGAGGCAGTTGTAAACATTTCATAACTACACGTTACTCTATCACAAGAGTGAATAAGACCGCGAATGCGTCAGCGGTAAAGGCACATCGAGTGAACTTACAAACCCCCGACCATAGTGGCCGTGCAGAACGTGACTGGCGCGCCGCAGTCCCCTCGGCCACCGCGGCCGGTCACATTCGAACTGTTCACGTCATAGCTACAACATATATATATATACTCCCGCTTGTAGGAGTCGCTTGGTATTCGGTATCGACGATGCCCAGGAGGTAGTCGTCGATTCACTGGCCTAATCATTGTGCTCAATCTTTGTCACAGATAGCAGTGCATATTGGTTACTGCTAGATGCAGCCACTGGGGAAGATGGTGATCCGCTGTGCTGACGAATTCACAGCCCTATGGTGGCTGCCTGAGGCCAGTCGAGTTTTCAGTGGTTGGTTACCAAAGGCCAATGCTCCTGCCGTCAAGTTAGCACTGTGTTGCTAATCCGGCCGGCCAGTATCCAGAGTCGGGTATCAGCATGACATCCGACTTCAGGCGGATCCACACATGGTTCTACTGGCAGCTCCACAGACTGGAGAAGGGAGAGAGCACTTCTCAGTAACAGTCCTTGCGTCGGTTCCCGGACGTCGCGGCGCGGACTCTACCATCAGACGGCTCACAGCAGTCGGAACACCGAGGTCGCAGCGTGACGGCGAGCGGATGCGCCCGAAGATGACGCCACCTACTGCTCTAGCTCCTGTCGAGCTAGTGCCTTCATCCGAATTATTGTTCCTATTGAATAAACGTGTAAACTTTAATTCTGTTTTATTAGC
This sequence comes from Locusta migratoria, assembly GCA_026315105.1. Classification (NCBI taxonomy): domain Eukaryota; kingdom Metazoa; phylum Arthropoda; class Insecta; order Orthoptera; family Acrididae; genus Locusta; species Locusta migratoria. The sequence goes on along the minus strand of CM048745.1, from coordinate 360,790,647 downwards.
ATCCTCCGGCGCTCCACCAGGTTCCACGCCTCATCCTGACTTAAAGCTGGGAACCCACCGCTCGGCCACAGCAATACCTTTGTCTGTCGACTAAACATACAAAAGATTAACACATTAATGAAACTATGAAATAATAATAGTGTCTCAGCCGCAGGATTCACCGTTGCCAAAGTGGCCTCCGAAGTGTGAGACGGACCGAGAAGTGAACATGATAGATTTAGCTTCACAATGCCGTCAGGCATCCAGTGGTGACAAGGAGTCTGGCACGCCTGCAAGCAAGTAGCACCAGGTTTTCAGTTTAGTCTGCGTCACTGGTAATACTCGATAGTGTGTACAAAATGATGGGGCTGCCACTTTCTGTCGAAATATGGCGTTCCTTTGGTTCCTGATAGGAATTAATTTTCTCCAACTCTGAATATCTATGTAAAACTCTTCTGGGTGTTGGACCGCATCGTCAAAATATCAAACACTTCACCGACGTTTCGGCCACTATTGCAAGTGGCCATCTTCTGGGTGTTACATGTAACACCCAGAAGATGGCCACTTGCAATAGTGGCCGAAACGTCGGTGAAGTGTTTGATATTTTGACGATGCGGTCCAACACCCAGAAGAGTTTTACATACAATGACAACGGCCGCGGAAGCCTTCGTTTACATCTGAATATCTAGCCCAATTATGATAAGTATTGTTAACTGAGTTTCTTTCCATCGCACACATATTTCCCGTGATTTTTTGCATACGTTTCGATATATAAATCATTTTAAGTGTATCTCGTTTTCAGAACTGCCGGCCGCAGGGGCCGAGCTGTCTGCGGTGCTCCAGTCACAGTCTGCACGGCCGCTACTGTCGGGGCTTCGAATCCCCCCTCGGGCATGGATATTTGTGTAGTCTTTAGTATAAGGTAGTTCGTAAGTAGTTTGTATGTTCAGGGAATGATGACCCCGCAGTTAAGTCCCTGAAGCTTAACAAACATTTGAACATTTTCAGAACCGCTTGACGCTTTTTACAGCATGTGGAGTGGCGAATGAATGGCATCTTTAATGGCCCGTGTCATCCTCAAACAAAATTTCCAAATTGCCCTCACAAAAGAATTATTGGAACTTGGACTGTTCCATCATAGAGTGCTTCAATAGTCCCTCCATATTTCACACATGATGGTGAAATAAAATGATAATCCGACATCCTTTCCACATATTCCGCCGAATTTTGAAATCCAGCTGAATTTTGGTATTTCCCACCAGTACATAAGGTATAATTCCTATGCTATGCAAACTGAATTTTTAACACGTAATTTTCAGTATATGGAATTTTTAAAAATAATTACGAACTTAATTGTTTAAAACAATTCCAATTACTATTATGTCCTCTGCAATATAATGTAATTAAGAATTCAACTTAATGCGTAAATTTAAATTTGCGTACAATAGCACAGTGGGCATTGGGTCCAGACTAGGGAGGTCCAGAGTTCAGGTCCCAGGCAGGTCAGGGGCTCAATATTAAATATTTGTTGAACAACTCTTACAAACATCACACTGGACTAACCCAGTGCCAAATCGTTTGCTGCTAGTGCGAATCGCATCAGCCAACACGGCTGCCTTACACAACACACAAGCGGCTCACACGTATATTATTTGGAAATAATATGTGAAAAATTCTACGCATTTCATCCAGTTCACAAGGGAACAGCAGGTGCTACCTACAGATCCTATGTTTAGCTTTGAGATCTGTTTACCAACATCGCTGTGTCGGAAACCATCAACATCTTACAGGACCAAATATCGCCGGACATCTGCAACCTGGTAATATTGTGCTGAACTTCAACATGTTTTAGTTGTTACGGAAAATTCTATGAAGCAATGGGTTCTCCGCTTTCACCTGTGGAAACTGACATCTAAGAATTTGAATAGACAGCGCTAAACACTGCACTGCTACGCGCACACCGTTGACTGATGTGGACGACACCTTTGTTATATTGCCGAATACAGAAGCAGCTCTTCACCAGCACCTCAACAGCTTGTACAAGAATATTCAGTATACGCTGAAGATAGAAAGTAACGGAGGCATTCATTTTCTGGATGCGAACGCGTACAGAACATCTAACGCTACTCTAAGACTCAAAGTCTACAGAGAACCGACGAACTCTGAAAGGTACCTGCGTGCGCATTCTCATCATCATCCAACACCAAAGATCGCAGCATTACGTACGCTGACAGCACGAGCTCACAGGATTAGCGACGTTGACAACTTACAACATGAACTGATTGTCCAGAAGACAACATTCCAAGCGAATGGGTACAGCAACAGGGCCATACAACAACTATGAGATACAAAGACGCAGCTCGTTTACGTGAGAGGCGTCAGCGAAGGTACATGAAAAGTCCTTATCCGAGAAGGAATGAAACCGATTTTCCAGAGTGGCCGCAAGGTCCGTCAACTGTGTGAGATTACCGCCCAATAGAAATACTGGTAATTAATAGCATTTGATAATTAAACAGTATGAAGTTCACTGCAAACATTGACCATGCCAATGCACTAAATGTTACACGATTTTAATCTTATTAATTATGGTAGCAATGTATGTACACAGTTGGGTGACAACATTTATAGTTAGGCCATAGGTAGGAATTCTCCACGTTGAGATTTGCTGTGTGCTTGTAGCTGACGGGAGGCCAGCGAGCAGGCCGATGTTGGTGGCTTGTTCCAACTTAGGATTTTACAGTTCGTTTCCGGTGAGGGGAGAGAGGGACAATGGCGAGTGCCAGGCACAGTGCAGTGCACAAATATTGTAATACGACTGGCATTTGAAGTAATACGATGCAGTTAGGAACCTTTAAGGCCCTCATTACAAAATAGGCTGTTGATAAATAAACAATACATTAGCTGATATAGTCACATCTAACGTAATATGTTTAATTGACAATGAAAAGTAATAAATTACCAACGAAGACAAGACAGTTACACAACTAGCATGGCAATGTTTGTTTATAAAAATAATATATTAACTATTTCTCATTTTATTTTCAATTAATCTTTTGTATTTTATCTTGAAGTATTCAGTTAAATCACTTATCTGTGGTATAAGAAATTGCACGATTATGATAAACAGTACAAAGGATGTTTATACTAATATAAAAACGTAAGGAAATATTTGTTTAATGTGTAGTGTTATTATTTTGATTTTAAGTAAAGTTTTAGAAATGTATTGGCTGAGCGCTGTACGTTGGCAAATCGGTTACAACAGCTTACATGGGGAAGTTGATGACATAGGGGAAAAAACCCCGGCAGTTGAGTTTTGGTGCGCGCGCGGGCGAGGGCAGGAAGTGAGGACTCCAGAGAACACGTGGGGTGGCTGGCCTGGCGGCGTCGCTCTGCCTCAGTCGGCATGTGGATCTCGAGGTGGTGACTTGAGTTTTGTGTGTGGCAATCGCCACGTGTGGTTGCTCGTCGTAGACTGCACCAAGTTAAATCGAGTGCTACTGTGTGTTTGTGAATAATTAGCCGGTGCAACAAGGTGTGCATCGCATTGAATTAAAGTGACTGTGATTTGTTAATGTAACACGTGTCGTCGCATAGGCATGAACAAAAACGGTGTTTGAGATAGCCACGTAGTGTGAAATCAATTCGTGACAAATATTCATTTTGTCTGGGGGCTCACGAGCCATAACTTTATTTGGTACATTTACCGACGTACAGACGCGACAGCCACAGGGTTCAAGTATTGTGAAATAAACAACATAAAGTGAACTTTCACGTGTTTTCTAAAATAGTAGTTAGTACACCCTTTTCTCTCATGAACTTGAACTTATTATGAATTTGTTTTGTTAATCATATGCAGGGAAGGAAAGCTGCGAACGTGTGATATCATCCCCTAGGAAACGAGTCAAACAGTCGCAATAACAGTTCCAGTGTTTTTGCATGTTTAGGAATTTGGTTCGCAGCTGGTGGTTATGAGTTTCAAAAATTAATCTTTCCCTATTTTAAACTCTCACCCCGACCTTCACGTTCGCAACTGTCGAGACCCACAGATGATCCCATAAATGCCCTCCACGTTGCAGGTGTCTATAAACTCCAATGTGATTGCGGCGAAGTTTTTGTTGATGGAACAGGAAGACACATCAGCTCTTGCGTTTCGGAACATGAACGATACATACGACTGGGACATAGTCGAATAACTTGTGTGGAGGGATTGAGGGGAATCCAAGATTTTTTATTTATTTATTTTGCTGCTAACATTGCAAATGTGTTGTAATTTTAAACGCTGAAATGGCTTGACATCTCAGCTGCATACATTCCATTTTGGATAAACTTCAAAACTGTTCCCGACTCACTCATTATCCATGCATTTGATTGAGCACGGTATCGAGGACAATCCCTAACGCATTATAATGGGCAGTCGAAACACTCTTAATGAACATGTACGGGTAGCCACTGCCAGGTATCGTGACAAGATCATGGGATCTCATGTGTGAACTTAGACTTCATTTTGATGGATGATAACGCTCGACCTCATAGGGGTCGAGTGGTTGATGTTTTCGTGGAGACAAAAATACTAAACACCTGGTGTGGCTTATATGTTCTCTCGATTTGAATACATGTCTGGAATTAATTAGAGACACAGGTCAACATGCAACCATTCTCCAAGACTAGCAGCTCTGCAAAAACAACGGGCGTCGTTGTCTCAAAATGAGATTGAAGATATCATTCGTAGCATACCTTGCCATTGCAAGCCATAGGCTGTCACAGAGCATACTGAGCACATCTACCAGTTGTCGCAAAAGTGAATGTAAATAAATTATGTCGGGAAAAAAATGGTGAAACATTGCTGTCCATAATGATCACACTGTCGAAGGACCAATGAAACATTATTGGATTGGAACTTAAATACTGCTGTGGAGACACTATGCAATGTAATCTACTATTGTCGCTATTGCCACGTTGGTGGCATACCTACCTTATCACTGAACAAATGGACTCGCCCGTCCCACGTCACCATTGTGCGCACAATCGAGTCACTTGTGAGCAAACGATGTAACGTAACTCTGTCATTATGTCTTCGAACAGAAACAACCTAGTTGCATCAAGATTGAATGTGCCAGAGGTCATACTGCACGGCAGTGACAACAAAGTCGAATATGCGTCATAGACACAGTATGGTGAAAGTTATGGTGATTCTCGTGTACGTCTGTGATGGTGTTATCATACAGCATTACGTTCCTCCAAGGCAGATCGACAGCGCACAGTATTACTGTTCGTTTTCGTAACATCACCTGCGACCACCTTTGCCAAAGAACCGGCAACACTTTCTGCGCAACCCAATTACCATTGTGCACGATAATTCATGGACGCGTACAGCGCAAGCTGCTGTGTTCGGACGATGGTAGCAGGAAGTATTGTACCATGCGCCATACTGCACAAAGTCCTTGTGACTTTTATTTGATTTCGAAGATGAAGGAACCACTTCGTGGCATTCGCTTCAGAACTGTTTCAGACATTCGACAGGCAGTAGAACGCCCCATTCGCACCTTCAACAGAACAGGCTCTGCTAACGGCATTCTTCTCCTTCCACACCGCTGGCAACGGGTTGTACACAATGCTGGTGACTACTCTGAACGATAAGAATCCTAAGGAAATGCAGTCCGTAAACAAAGGAAGTAGGTTACAGTACACTTGTTCTCCCACTGCCTGAATGCTGCTCACCGGTGTGGGATCCGTATCAGGTGGGGTTTGCGAGGGTGAAGGTCGGGGTGAGAGTTTAAAATAGAGAAAGTTTAATTTTTTTCAAACTCACAACCACCAGCTGCGAACCAAATTCCTAAACATGCAAAAACACTGGAACTGTGATTGCGACTCGTTTTCTAGGGGATGATATCACACGTTCACAGCTTTCCTTCCCTGCATATGATTAACAAAACAAATTCATAATAAAATCAAGTTCATGAGAGAAAAGGGTGTACTAACTACTAATTTTGAAAACACGTGAAAGTTCACTTTATGTTGTTTATTTCACAATATTTGAACCCTGTGGCTGATACGTCTGTACGTCGACACATTTACCAACTTAAGTTATAGCTCGTGAGCCACCAGACAAAATGAATATTTGTTGCGAATTGTAGTCACACCACGTGGCTGTCTCAAACACCGTTAATGTTCATGCCTATGCGACGACACGTGTTACATTAACAAATCACAGTCACTTTAATTCAATGCGATGCACAACTTGTTCCACCGGCTAAATATTCACAAACACACAGTAGCACTCGATTTAACTTAGTACAGTCTACGACGAGCAACCACACGTGGCGATTGCCACAGACAAATCTCAAGTCACCACCTCGAGATCCACATGCCGACTGATGCAGAGCGACCCGCCCGGCCAGCCACACCACGTGCTCTGGAGACCTCACTTCCTGCCCTCGCACGCGCGCGCGCGCGCCAAAAGCTCAACTGTTGGGGTTTTTCCCCCTACGTCATCAACTCCCACATGTGAACTGTTCTAACCGATTTGCCAACGTACAGCGCTCAGCCAATACATTTCTAAAACTTTACTTAAAATCCCACCCCCATGAACCACAGACATTGCCGAGGTGGGGTGGCCTGCGTGCCTCAACGATGCAGATAGCCGTACCGTAGGTGCAACCACAGCGGAGGGGTATCTGTGGAGAGGCCAGACAAACGTGTGGTTCCTGAAGAGGGGCAGCGGCCTTTTCAGTAGTTACAGGGGCAACAGTCTGGATGATTGACTGAGCTGGCCTTGTAACATCAGCTAATGTGGCTTTGCCACACAGTTACTGTGAACGGCTGAAAGCAAGGGGAAACTACAGCCGTTACTTTTCCCGAGGACATGCAGCTCTACTGTATGAACATATGATGATGGCATACTCTCGGGTAAAGTATTCCGGAGGTAAAATAGTCCCCCATTCGGATCTCCGGGCGGGGACTACCCAGGAGGATGTGATCATCAGGAAAGACAATACTGGCATTCTACGGGTCGGAGCGTGGAATGTTAGATCCCTTAATCGAGTAGGAAAATTAGAAAATTTAAAAAGGGAAATGGATAGGTTGAAGTTAGATATAGTGGGGATTAGTGAAGTTCGGTGGCAGGATGAACAGGATTTCTGGTCAGGTGAGTACAGGATTATAAATACAAAATCAGTTGGGGGTATCACAGGAGTAGGACTGATAATGAATAAGAAAATAGGAATGCGGGTAAACTACTATGAGCAGCACAGTGATCGCATTATCATTGTCAAGATAGATACGAAGCCAACACCGACAACAGTAGTAAAGGTTTATATGCCAACTAGCTCTGCTGATGATGAGGAGATCGAAGAAATATATGAGGATCTGAAGGAAATTATTCATACAGTTTAGGGAGACTAAAACTTAATTGTTATGGCAGACTGGAATTCGGTAGTAGGAAAAGGAAGAGAAGGAAAAATAGTAGGTGAATATGGACTGGGCAGGAGGAATGAAAGAGGAAGTCGCCTGGTAGAATTTTGCACGGAACATGATTTAATCGTAACAAACACGTGGTTTAAGAATCACAATAGAAGGTTGTATACGTGGAAGAGACCAGGAGACACCGGAAGGTATCAGATAGATTTTATAATGGTACGACATAGATACCGGAACCAGGTTATAAACTGCAGCACATACCCAGGGGCAGATATAGACTCTGACCATAACTTGTTAGTCATGAGCTGTAGGCTGAAGCTGAAAAAACTGCAGAAAGGTAGGAAAATAAGGAGATGGGACTTAGATAGATTGAAGGAAAGTGAAGTTCTGGAGAATTTCAGAGGGAGATTTAGGCAACAATTGACAGAAACGGGGGGAAATAAAACAGTAGAAGAGGAATGGGTAGCATTGAGAGATGAAATAATGAAGGCAGCGGAGGACAAAATAGGTAGAAAGGCAAGACCTACAAAAAATCCATGGATATCACAGGAAATACTACAGTTAATTAATGAAAGGAGAAAATATAAAAATGCAGTAAATGAAACAGGCAAAATGGAGTACAGACGACTAAAAAATGAGATTGACAGGAAGTGCAAAACGGCTAAGCAGGAGTGGCTAGAAGCCAAATGTAAATCTGTAGAAGAATGTATAGTAAGGGGAAAAGTAGATACCGCCTACAGGAAAATAAAAGAAACATTTGGAGATAAGAAAAACAGCTCTACGAATATCAAGAACTCAGATGGGAAACCAGTTCTCAGCAAAGAAGGGAAAGCTGAAAGGTGGAAAGAGTACATAGAGCAGCTCTACAAAGGAAATGAACTTAGAGACGATGTTGTAGGAACGGAAGAGGAAGTCGATCAAGATGAAATAGGAGATACTATACTGAGAGATGAATTTGACAGAGCCTTGAAAGACCTAGGTCGAAACAAGGCCCCAGGAGTAGATGACATACCCTCAGAGCTACTAAAGTATCTGGGAGAGCCAGCCATGACAAGACTATTTGACCTGGTGTGTAGGATGTATGAGACCGGCGAAATGCCCTCAGACTTTAAGAAAAATGTAATAATCCCAATTCCAAAGAAATCAGGCGCAGACAGGTGTGAAAACTACAGAACCATCAGTTTAATAAGTCATGGTTGCAAAATATTAACACGAATTATATACAGGAGGATGGAAAAACTGGTAGAAGCCGACCTCGGGGAAGATCAGTTTGGGTTCAGGAGAAATGTAGGAACTCGGGAGGCAATACTCACTTTACGTCTTATCTTAGAAGATAGATTAAGAAAAGGCAAACCTACATTTTTAGCTTTTGTAGATTTGGAGAAAGCATTTGACAATGTTGACTGGAATACACTCTTTGAAATTCTGAAGTCAGCAGGGATAAAATACAGGGAAAGGAGAGTTATTTACAACTTGTACAAAAGCCAGACCGCAGTTATTAGACTCGAAGGACATGAAAGGGAAGCATCAGTTGGGAAGGGAGTAAGACAGGGTTGTAGCCTTTCTCCAATGTTATTCAATTTGTACATCGAGCAGGCGGTGAAGAAAAGCAAGGAAAAATTTGGAATAGGGATTAAAGTTCAGGGGGAAGAAATAAAAACATTGCGTTTTGCTGATGACATTGTAATTCTGTCAGAGACAGCAAAGGACCTGGAAGAGCAGTTGAACGGAATGGACAGCGTGTTGAAGAGAGCGTATAAAATGAATATTAACAAAAGCAAAACAAAAATAATGGAATGCGGTCTTAGAAAATCAGGCGATGCTGAAGGAATTAGATTAGGTAACGAAACAATGAAGGTGGTAGATGAGTTTTGTTACTTGGGTAGTAAAATAACATGCGATGGTCGCAGTACAGAGGATATAAAATGCAGAATGGCAATGGGAAGAAAAGCATTTTTGAAAAAGAGAAATTTGCTAACATCGAATATTAATTTAAGGGTAAGGAAGTCTTTTCTGAAGGCATTTGTGTGGAGTGTTGCCTTGTACGGGAGTGAAACATGGACGATAAGCAGTGCGGACAGGAAGAGAATAGAGGCTTTTGAAATGTGGTGCTACAGAAGAATGCTGAAGATTAGGTGGGTAGATCGCATACCTAATGAAGAGGTACTGAACGGAATTGGTGAGAAAAGGAATTTTTGGCATACCCTGACTAAAAGAAGGGATCGCTTGGTAGGACACATTCTTAGACATCGGGGAATCGTAAATTTAGCATTGGAGGGAAGTGTGTGGGGTAAAAATCGCAGAGGGAGACCAAGAGACGCGTATAGTAAGCAGATTCAAGTGGATGTGGGTTGCCGTTCTTATGAGGAAATGAAAAGGCTTGCTCAGGATAGAGTAGGGTGGAGAGCTGCATCAAACCAGTCTCCGGACTGAAGACCATAACAACAATACTTAAAATCAAAATAATTACACTACACATTAAACAAATATTTTCTTACGTTTTTATATTAGTATAAACATCCTTTGTACTGTTTATCATAATCGTGCAATTTCTTATACCACAGATAAGTGATTTAACTGAATACTTCAAGATAAAATACAAAAGATTAATTGAAAATAAAATGAGAAATAGTTAATATATTATTTTTATAAACAAACATTGCCATGCTAGTTGTGTAACTGTCTTGTCTTCGTTGGTAATTTATTACTTTTCATTGTCAATTAAACATATTACGTTAGATGTGACTATATCAGCTAATGTATTGTTTATTTATCAACAGCCTATTTTGTAATGAGGGCCTTAAAGGTTCCTAACTGCATCGTATTACTTCAAATGCCAGTCGTATTACAATATTTGTGCACTGCACTGTGCCTGGCACTCGCCATTGTCCCTCTCTCCCCTCACCGGAAACGAACTGTAAAATCCTAAGTTGGAACAAGCCACCAACATCGGCCTGCTCGCTGGCCTCCCGTCAGCTACAAGCACACAGCAAGTCTCAACGTGGAGAATTCCTACCTATGGCCTAACTATAAATGTTGTCACCCAACTGTGTACATACATTGCTACCATAATTAATAAGATTAAAATCGTGTAACATTTAGTGCATTGGCATGGTCAATGTTTGCAGTGAACTTCATACTGTTTAATTATCAAATGCTATTAATTACCAGTATTTCTATTGGCCGGTAATCTCACAGGTTGAAGTTGAAGGTAGAGAAGATCCAACGGAGAGCAGCGCGCTTCGTTACAGTATCATTTAGTAATCGTAAAGGCATTACGGAGATGATCGATAAATTCCAGTAGAAGACTGCAAGAGAGACGCTCTTAACTCGGTACGAGCTTTTGTCTAAGTTTCGAGAACATACCTTTACCGAGGAGTCTAGCGGTATGTTTCTCCCTGTTAAGTATATGTCGCGAAGAGATGATGAGGATAAAATTAGAAAGATTAGAGCCCACACAGAGGCATAACGACAAACTTTCTTTCCACGAACAATACGAGTCTGGGAAAGGAGGGAGAACCGATGGTGGTTTGCGGAGTACGGATGTAGATGTAGACAATAACAGGTGCAAACAACAAGTAACGTTTTTGTATTGGTTGTTAATAAATAGTTGCCACTATTTAAGTTCCAACCCTCGTATTAGATGCCACTGATTTTATATCGCCTTATACAATATATTTGATTTTATGAATCTCATCATAGTGAGTGAACTGACAGCGCTTGTCGAATAACGACGTTCGATCGACAAGTCTTGGTAGAAAATCATGGCTTTTCAAATATTGACGAGAAGAAGAATGACCGATAAATGGTTCATCAAATTTGGTAACGAAGACTAAGGAAAACTCGAAGCCAGATAGTGCGCTTAACCCACTGTTTTCGCAATTGGAATGAAAGAGGATAAATCGGAACGTGCAGCGTGCTTCCCGTTTAGAACTGTTTCCTTACAGAAGGAAGACATTAGAAGGGTACACTGGAAGAAGGGTCGACATTTTAAAAAATTTTCAGGAGAAGAATTTAAACTTTTAATTCTATGTAGAACCTGTGTTTTAAAAACTATTCATGTCTCTTTATGTAACATGTCTTAGAAATTTTATTATTTTATTGTTGGGGCGAACAATGCAAAGAGCTGATTTTTTCTCTGGAAAATGTCACTGGGCCCTTTCTTTCTTTGTGTGGGAATTTTTCTTCTGTCCTTTTCTGTGCAAGGAACTCCTTTCCTCATAATAAGAATAGTCCTTAAAAATAAATCTGTTGACAATATTCAAATGTTGGTCACGGTGCTAAGCGTCACAACACACAAAAGAAAGGTGGCAGCACGTGTTGGAACTGAAAAAGTTACACTTGTTTACTCTCTATCAGTGCTAAAATGGCTGACAGAATGGAAGGAGGTTTGTTGGCTCTGTTGTTGTTATGGTCTTCAGTCCAGAGACTGGTTTGATGTAGCTCTCCACCCTACTGTATCCTGAGCAAGCCTTTTCATCTCCTCATAAGAACGGCAACACACATCCACTTGAATCTGCTTACTATACGCGTCTCTTGGTCTCCCTCTTCGATTTTTACCCCACATACCTCCCTCCAATGCTAAATTTACGATTCCCCGATGCCTAAGAATGTGTCCTACCAAGCGATCCTTTCTTTTAGTCAGGGTATGCCAAAAATTCCTTTTCTCATCTTTTGGCTCTGTGTGCACTCAAATTTCCATGGAACTCTTTATTTGGCACACAGAAATCAAGAGAAGAAAAATATTATGATTTTGTATGTCTGGAGTCTCAGTCATATACATTTTTTTAAAAGAATTGATCGCCACTTGCCTGATAGTTTTATGTCTGTTTCGCAACCAGGTTTCAGCCTTAGGCCATTCTCAAGTGACAAAAGTTGTCAGACATGTTTTCTTATGTCGTGATTATCACAATAAAAGCAATTAAAACATTTGGAGTTGAGTCCAATGTCAGAAGCATAAAATGGGTAACATATTTGTCCCCGCATCTTACTATAAAATAATAACATATGTATGTGTTTCTCATAATATCACAAAGGCAACAAAATAAATATAAAATTATTAGTCAAATGGCGGTCAATTCTTTTAAAAAGTATTATGTTACTTGAATTAAATGTGTATGACCATGTGAACAGATTTATATTACTTTTTTTTTCAAAATATAATTTCTGGTTTGTAAGTAACTTTGCCCAGAAACTTCGCATGTTGGTATTGTATCAGTACTACAGTGTTATTCTTATGACTGTAGAAATTATTGTATTTTGGACTAATTCATGTGAGACATGTGACAACAAGTCGTTTTTGGTGCAAAGTTCAGAAACTCCCTTGATTTCCACATTTTACAGTTAAGTATCCCTGAAGAAAAAACTTGCAAATTCCTTTTGGCCCATAATCTGTCAAGTGACAACATATTGTCATATCTGTCATACCGTACATCATTGACTTTTACAGAAGATGCTGTTTCATTCTTTTTTTGGACTTATTATGTAGTGGTCTACCATCCCTCCTCTTCCCAACAAATATAAGTCCATTTTCAGTCTCCCATATAATGACTCGTCAACAATTTTCGATAATAATTGAACTTCAAAGCTTTCTCTTTCCCTTTTATAAGCAGTTTTTCATGTATCACGAAAAATATCGTCACAAAGTCAAAACAAACATGTACCTCGGCAACGAATGCTTGGAGTGTCCGATAAAGATTCAGTTTCTTGCTAAACTTTTCGCAAAAGACAAGGAAACATCACTTTATTTGAGAGCTTAAATGTTAGTTTCAAGCACTGTTACCCATCAAGGAATGAAACGTAACACATGTCACAGAAAATCACGCGCAATTTGGATGTTGCTTGTTAGCAACATTGCCAAATAAAGGGTTAATGGAAAAACAGCCTAAACTATTATTAAAACAAATGAATAAGAGAATATTAACATAAACTGCAAAGTTAAATATCACAGTAAATACTGACTGTTGTGGTATCTAGTGTCCTGATGTTCCCTATAGCCGACATGAAATTTTGTAGAATATAAAGAGGCCTTTTTGGAATATTATAAGTTATTAAGTAAAAGAAAATTAAAACAAATTAGAAAAATAAATAAAAAATAAATCCCAGGACTGAGGAAGCTAATGTGAAAACTGTTTGTTAAGACACACTACTGGCCATTAAAATTGCTACACCAAGATTTGAGTCCATGTCAGAAGCATAAAATGGGTAACATATTTGTCCCCGCATCTTACTTTAAAATAATAACATAGGTATGTGTTTCTCATAATATCACAAAGGCAACAAAATAAATAAAAAATTGTCAGTCAAATGGCGATCAATTCTTTTAAAAAGAAAGAAATGCAGATTATAAACGGGTAATCACTGGACAAATATATTATACTATAACTGACATATGATTACATTTTCACGCAATTTGCAATTCGGGTGCAGAACAACCACCTCTGGCCATAATAACGGCCTTGATACGCCTGGGCATTCATTCAAACAGAGCTTGGATGGCGTGTACAGGTGCAGATGCCCATGCAGCTTCAACATGATACCACAGTTCATCAAGAGTAGTGACTGGCGTATTGTGACGAGCCAGTTGCTCTGCCATCATTGACCAGACTTTTTCAATTGCTGAGATATTTGGAGAATGTGCTGGCCAGGGCAGCAGTCGAACATTTTCCGTATCCAGAAAGGCCCGTACAGGATCTGCAATAGGCGGTCGTGCACTATCCTGTTGAAATGTAGGATTTCGCAGGGATCGAATGAAGGGTAAAGCCACGGGTCGTAACACATCTGAAATGTATCTGCCACTGTTCAAAGTGCCGTCGATACGAACAAGAGGTGACCGACACGTGTAACCAATGGCACCCCATACCATCACACTGGGTGATACGCCAGTATGGCGATGACAAATACACGAGCCTTAATGTGCGTTCACCGCGATGTCACCAAACACGGTTGCGACCATCATGATGCTGTAAACAGAACCTGGATTCATTCCAAGAAATGACGTTTTGCCATTCGTGCACCCAGGTCCGTCGTTGTGTACACCATCGCAGGCGCAATGCCGTGATGCAGCGTCAAGTGTAACCGCAGCCATGGTTTCCGAGTTCATAGTCCCATGCTGCTGCAAACGTCGTCGAACTGTTCGTGCAGATGGTTGTTTTCTTGCAAATGGTCCCATCTGTTGAGTCAGGATCGAGACGTGGCTGCACGATCCATTACATCCATTCGGATAAGATGCCTGTCATCTTGACTGGTAGTGATACGAGGCCGTTGGGATCCAGCACGGCGTTGCGTATTCCATATTCTGCTAACGGTCAATGGATCGCGACCAACGCGAACAGCAATGTCGCGATACGATAAACCGCATTCGCGATAGTCTACAATCCGACCTTTATTAAAGTCTGAAATGTGATGGTATGCATTTCTCTTTCTTACACGAGGCATCACAACAACGTTTCACCAGGCATCGCCGGTCAACTACTGTTTGTGTATGAGAAATTGTTTGGAAACTTTCGTCATGTCAGCACGTTGTAGGTGTCGCCACCCACGCCAACCTTGTGTGAATGCTCTGAAAAGCTAATCATTTGCAGATTACAGCGTCTTCTTCAAAATGTTTGAAATGTTCAAATGTTTGTATAGCTTATGGGACTTAACTAGGGAGTCATTAGTAACTAAACTTACAAACTATTTATGACGTAGATAACACTAAGGACGGCACTAATATCCATGCCCGAGGGGGGATTCGAACCCCCGATCGTAGTGGCTGTGCTGACCGTGACTGGCGCGCCGCAGTATCCTCGGCCACCGCGGCCGGCAGCGTCTTCTTCCCGTTAGTTAAATTTCGCATCTATAGCACGTCATCTTCATGGTATAGCAATCTTAATGTTCAGGAGGGTATAAGCTCCGGATCTTAGTGAAGTGATCAAAAATGTTCAGATGTTCGTATATGTATGCGCTCCGCAGCAAGGCGATTTAGAGCACTGAACCTTTCAGCCGCGGCTAAATCAAGTGTGGAAACTCATTGGCACGGGTAGTGATATGGATTCCTCGAGACGAGTCTGAATAGTACGGGGTGGGCCTTGCAATTGGTCTCGCGGCCCGCGGTATATCGCCCGGGTAGCGTATTACAGGTCTGGGGCATTAGTCAGGCGGGCCGCATAACATCTTGCTGGCGGAGGCTGCGGCCATCGCTCAGTGCCCGCCGGCGGTCAGCCGATGAATAATTGACGCTCTGCCGCCAGCACACTCCTACTGCCGCGCAACGCACGCTCTGCTTTCTGCCGCACCGGCTGCTGCTGCTCTGCTAGCTAGACAAACTGCAAGGTGAACAGGACATGCCACAGACAACAGTTGCGTGGCGTCACCTTCCCCATTCTGTAAGCAATTCCTTAATTCCTTCATTAACCCTTGCAATACCAAGGGCGTAGGAGGGAGTGGGGGAATGGAAAGTACTCAAATTTTCTATCGGACCAAACTGCGTGGTCATCACTCCGTTGCTTACAAACTACTTAAACTAAGATAAACTAACCTACGTACAACACACACACCCATGCCCCAGGGAGGACTCGAACCTCCACGGTCAGCAACAGCACGCTCCGCAGCGAGACGCTTTAGACCTCTTTTTTTTTTTTTTTTTTTTTTTTTTTTTTTTTTTTTTTTTTTTTTTTTTCCCTATCGGTAGTTCTGTTCATTGCGGACGCTGATCATGTTTGTTCGTTTGTGTTCGTTGTGTTCTCGGCTCAGCAGTTCGTTTTGTTTTATCACGTTAGGGGGGGGGGGGGAAGAGTCGCGGAATTGTTGTAAGATTTGAGGTGGAGATCATTATAAGAACGACATTATTCGTTGCGGCGAAATCTATTTGCGAAATTGTAATCACCGACTTTTACTTCTGAATGTGAAAATATTTTGCTAGCAGCCAGCTACATAGGAGACATGACCATCCCAATAAAATAAGAGAAATCAGATCGAAAACGGACCGATTTAGGCGTTCTTTCTTCCCGCACGCTATTAGAGAATGGAACGATTTGCAGAATATCTATGTCGATATAGATTCTATGTCGCTTGTTTTATATTTTTCGTTTAAGCTCAACCAGAAAATTTAAGTTTAAGGGAGGTGGTCATAAAGTACCATACCCTCCCCTCCCCTTCCTCTGGTAGTAGATACGACTTCCTACAACGGTCGTCTTGTCAACAGGTAAAAGCATTACGTGACCTTACAACACACGGACATTATATTTCTCTGGGTTGACAGCAACATTGGTCTCAATAATGATTCATTTATCTTTGATACTTCATCGTTTCCTTTTCAGTGGCACTTTGTCCAATGTTAGATACATCTGTGATTGAATATATATACAGGGTGAGTCACCTAACATTGCCGCTGGATATATTTCGTAAACCACATCAACTACTGACGAACCGATTCCACAGACCCAACATGAGGAGAAGGGCTAGTGTAACTGGTTAATACAATTCATTAAAAAATGCACGGAAGTGTGTTTTTTAACACAAACCTAAGTTTTTTTTTAATGAAACCCGTTAGTTTTGTTAGCACATCTGAACATATAAACAAATACGTAATCAGTGCCATTTGTTGCATTGTAAAATGTTAATTACGTTCGGAGATATTGTAACCTAAAATTGACGCTTGAAACCTCCGACGTTCAGTTGCATGTTGTAACAAACACGGGCCACATTCGGCGAGCGCCGGCCGCGGTGGCCAAGGAGACTAAGGCGCTCCAGTCACGGTCTGCACGGCCACTACGGTCGGGGATTCGAATCCACCCTCGGGCATGGATATTTGTGCCGTCCTAGTTCGTAAGTAGTTCATAAGTAGCTTGTAAGTTTAGGGACTGATAACCCCGTAGTTCAGTCACATAGACTATACAAACATTTTGTGGAACATCTTTATATTGTGAAATATCATTATATATATATTTTTAAATGTTGTTAATGAAACTTAGCAAAGAAAAACTGCAGTCAATATTAATAAAATTCAGAGAAACCGTAGAATAAACTCATGTAAAAAATACCGACAGTTTTTAAAATGTCTTCTTATTGTTGATTGCTTCATCACATCTCAGGGTCATTAAGGTGGTCACTTTAAGGCCGAAGTAATGAACTAAGACGAAACTTTTCACTCTTGAAAAGGATTTGTATTTTTCTAAAAAACATTTACATCTCAACTGATAGTTTACACAGAAGAAAAAAATGAGACAGCTCAGCACTTCTAACTGCTCGAGAAGTCAAAACAAGACTGACTGCTAATTAAAAAGCAAAGATACTGCTCTTCCACTTTTTTTCTTTTAGTTCCACAGATGATTTGTTTTTCACAACATTAATTAATAATTGTCAATTATTGTTATTATTAATAATAATTTTCTCTCTCTTTTTTTAATAATAATAGAAAATTAAATTAAATGAAATTAAAATAGAAATTCGCTTCTTACTGTTCTGATACCCCAACACTCCATTCGTGGTAACAGCACATCCGCCCCCATACTTTTGGCGAATGTATTCCGTTACATGAGGCAGAAGTATATTATATATCAGAACAGTAAGATAGCTTTCCTTGTTGGCAAAAGATTAACCTTGAATAAGAAATATTTGTCATGGATTGGCTCACTAGCTGCTAATCTAATTGAGAGGAGGTTTATTTACCTTTTCATTGACATATTTTAGAATCTGGTAAGAAAAAAATCATCAAAGCACACATATAAGAAATTTACACATAAATTACATAGATTAATACATATACAAAGAATTGTTTACAAGCAAAAAAATTACAAATTTTCCACGCCACGGGGCGTTGTAACCTTTTAGTCTCTTTCTTTTCCTTTTCAGGTCCATTGTACGTTTAAATTATTTATCTTCACTTGTGATCGTCCATTTTTTCCACTCAAATGTCCCGCTACTCACAACAAGTGTCCAGCGATATTGTATTGTCATGCAAAGAGAATGCGATCAGTTACTTCTCTGCTCGGCAGTTAACAATACCTGTACCTTCGTCTTTGTTATCTTGCTCGATAGCTTGGCGCTCAGTTCAGTAGCTTGCACTGTTGAGAGCATATTGTAGTTCGTGCTCTTGTGTGAGGGAGGATCCAGATGCTGCTGGCGTCGTTGTTACATCCCGCTCTCGCCGTTTATGCTAAAGCGTCTATTGGGATATCATCACGACCACCGCCCGTGTACGCCGTGCTGCTGATTTGCGGTAAGTACTTTATATTGAATCACTTCACCTCTTCGACTGCACACGCGGCACAACATCGATCTGCTATCCCCTCACAGTCACTCGAATCACCCATTTTACACTAATGAATTTAAATCCTCGTCTGCTCGTTTTGTCATCTTGGCACTATAGTTTTCATAAATTTATCCATGTTATTTGGATTTTTTGAGGTCTGCGACTGTATTATAAGCTTTTTTGGAATGATTAATGCTGCAGCAGTCACTGTTTATAAATAGTTTTATTGGCACGACGCGTTTCGGCAGCATGCTGCCATCATCGGGTGCATTTTTACAGTTACTGGTTACATTCTTGATGTATTGTGTTTTGTGTTGTGGATGCCAGTGAGGTTAGGTTTGTACAATTTTAACCTGTTAGGAAGATATAGCTATTTTTACAATTATGTTTCATCATTATAGTTTTGTATTATTGTAGTGTTGTGTTTACTCACAGTTTTGCTAATCTTGATAAACTTGTTGTCTGTTGTGTGTGCCAGACAACAAGTTTATCAAGATTAGCAAAACTGTGAGTAAACACAATACTACTATAATGATGAAACATAATTGTAAAAATAGCTATATCTTCCTAACAGGTTAAAACTGTACAAACATAACCTCACTGGCATCCACAACACAAAACACAATACATCAAGAATGTAACCAGTAACTGTAAAAATGCACCCGATGATGGCAGCATGCTGCCGAAACGCGTCGTGCCAATAAAACTATTTATAAACAGTGACTGCTGCAGCATTAATCATTCCAAAAAAACTATAGTTTTCGTTATAATTAGTATTTTACCGAGACATTTGTTCAACAATACATATCGTCCTGTCGACCTTGGTTTATACTTCCTACATTTAATCGTCTTCATGGGTTTTTTTATGTTCACATTTGTTAAATTATGAATTTTACATATATTTCATCCTTAGAACAATATAATATTATTCCTTTTTTTCCATCAGAAATTATACATAACCAGAAGAAAACATACATTCCACTCTTTTACTATCTATAGTATTCTAACTTTTTTTAATACTTCTCGTAAAAAATCTTTCCTTATACATTTATACGCCATCCATGGATTTACTTAATCTATTTATGTTCAGACCTATTTATTCGGATATAAATATGAGATCAGGCCAGGTTTCTGGTCTTGCTTTTATTGAAATTTTTTTCCCTTTTTTTTCAGACTCGTAAACGTCTCATGAAGGTATAAAGACACATATATATACACATCCTCCAAGGAAACAAGAAATCGGCCCACACTATCCTCAAACCACGATAGAAGGAAAGAATCCTACATCATTTATCGTGTGTAATGTGGTTAGTTGTGTAGTAGAGAATAGCTGTGAGAACTTTGTCTACTCGTGTTTCAAAGGATAAGCAATTACTATATGCAGAGATCATAATTGGGAAAGAACTCTCTGACTATATATATATATATATATATAGATTTTCTAGACTTCAACTGACTGAACTGCCATAAAATATTCATCCTGTTCATTAACACTAACCTTGTGAAGCTAGGTCCGTGTTCGGAAGAACTATATAGCAATATTAATCTCCACTTTCTTGTATAAACGGAACCCAAAATTCATTTACCTACTGATTTATATATGGATGGTTTGACCTGTTAACCATTAAGTTTGATGAATCAGAATTTCAAGTGTGTTCCCTGCCATCTGTATCTGTATCATTGTAACCCCTGCTTCAATATGTTACTCAGTTATTTCTTGTTTTTCTCAATCAATATTTAATAATTCAGCATAATGTAAATTAATAGGCATGAAGTTCGTTTTAAGACACTTCGCATTCATTCATCATGACATTCATTCTTCCACATTCGTCTTCGTAGCATAGGGTTAAGAGAAAAGAAAAGTCGGAGTTGCGGAGGCCACAATTATTCATTTTAGATACCATCGCGCAAATATCCGACCGAAAGCGCAAATAAGCGCCACGTGCCTTAGCACAAAACAATTCAATAATCCCTATCTCAAAGTACAATGTATCCACAATTTTTTTGTCAGGCAATACGCCTTCCACAAATACATTCTCATTATTATTATTATTGACATGAAGCGCGTAAAATGTAACCTATGCCTATTGAATTTCTCATTTACATATACTTTAATACTTATCGCAGCTTTCCTTATTATCTTTAGAAAATTTCCGCAGAGTTTTTAATTGTTAGTAAGCAGTATAGTTGATTCTTTTTTTTTCTGGTTTAGTTAAATTTTAGTTAGAGGAATTAGGCTGTCGTGAGTGTAGTTAGAGTATTTAAACAGTAGTTAGTAGTGTAGTTTAGATTTGTATATATCCGGCTAGCTGTAAAGTATCGTTGTTTTTAAACAGTTTTAAATTTCGTTTGTATATAATTTTTTGTATTTAATTTCGCGTGTGCATAGTTCGTTTTCTCTCGTGTACATAGCATATTTTATTTCCGTGTATATATATATCTTTATATCTATCTCTGCGTTTATCCTGTTTATATGAACCGGTTCAAACTGAGCACGCCCCTACATCTATTTGACACTCCCCCGTATAAATCAACTTTGACAGCTGGCGGGCGTTGATCATCAGCTGTCTCAACGCTGTGTACCAGTGTTTATGATAGCCACGTAAAGTAGAATTCAACTTAGTGGCACACATTTTTCGCGTGCATATCGGTGGGCGTACGCATACTTAACACCGTCATATAAACATCTTTATCAAATTAGATGAATGTATCTTGTCTGAGTGTTATTGGATATATGGTTTTAGATCCTTATGCGGATGCAGTCCTTTTATTTTTCCCGATCCGGGATATGCTAACAGATAGCTACCTGGGTGTGGTATCCTCACAATAACAAATGGTCCTGTGTATACCACCTGCCACTTTGCATTCAATTTCTTTAATTTATCTGCCCTTGGATGGCTTTTCAGAAGTACCATATTTCCCTCTTCAAATTTGTGAATACGACCTAGCTTGTTGCCATACCTACGCTTTCTTCTTTGTGCCTCCTCATTCAATACATTCTGGTTTTGTCCATTGAGAAAATTATTACGCGGTTGTCCATTCTGGTAGACCGGATTATACCTATTATCATTCCTCCTCCTATTGTCGTTCCGCATTCGGTAACTGTTATTATTATTATTGTTACTACCACCGTTGTAATTACCGTTTCGGGTAGAACTCGTTCCATTTTGCGTAGGCGGTGAGTTCCGATCAGAATTCCCATGGTTCACATTGTCACCAAAATTATCCCTGTTAGAATTGCGAACAAAACTTCTCTCCCCTTCATGGATCAGGTCGTAATCGTCTAAAGCATCCAAAAAATTTGGCAAATTACACTCAGGCACCCACATAATTTTTTCAGCAATATCAGCGGGTAATTTTGATTTGAGTATCCTAATTACATCCACGTGTGACATTGGTGTCGTCCAATACAAGGTTTTATTCAGATATTTTTCGAAATATTTACGTAGGCTGCCCGAGCGTCTGTTATACGGCTCCGGACTAAAAACTTGCCGTCGTAGACGTTCTTGTACAGACTGTGACCAAAATCTTGCAATGAACTCCTGCTCAAATTGAGCATAGGTTTGGCACCTATTTGTGGCGCTTGCAGCCCAAACAGAAGCATTGCCTTCGATGTGACTAACTATTTCTTGAATTTTCCGAGCATCCGACCAAGAATGTGGCAATACATTCCGAAATGTTTGCAAAAATATGATTGGATGACTCCTTTTGTTTTCTTCCGAAAATGTGGGAAATTTTCTCGATCCACCTAAACCGTCTTCAATAACAATATTGATAACCTGGTCCCCGTTTTTTGCTAATTGGGTGTGGGTTACAACTGTGGACAAACCGGGTTCCGTATTTGTACGCGGCCCATTTGATTGTGTTGGCATAGTTAAATGTTCCAGAGGTGATCCATGACTTTGCTGCATATTAATATTTTGGAAAATTGGCGGCGTCGTTTGCGACCTTGTAAACGATACAGACTCCCTATGCCCGTTTACTAAATTATGTCCCGGTGGCACGGTATTACCTGCTAATGTGGATGATTGAGCCGGTGTGTTTTCTCCGTAAATCTGACGGGTCATACTGCCAACTTCCCTTTTTATTTCCCGTAGTATTTGTTCCCCTTTTTCACTTACCCATTTTTCCACTTCCTCTCTACAATTCCGATGCCCTGAAGTGCTACTATCGCATTCATCGTCTTGCATTTGCTTTTTTCTCTCTTGTAATTCTATGTTGGAATTCTTTTGTTCTACCTTTAAAGATCCTACTTCACGTGTTAGCTGTTCCATTTTATCGGCTAACGGATTGTAACCCTCGCTCAGCTCGTCTACTCTCTGCTCAATTGAGCTTATGGATCCTTCGACCATTTGTTTTGCTGCTTTTAAACTTTCACAATCCTTGGCAATGTGATCTACTTGAGTACTCAAACGGGTTTGCCTAACATTTAAAGCTTCAAATTTAACATTGATTTCATTTACTTCCTGTTGTATGTCAGCTCGCATTTGCGTGACGTGTGTTTGTAAATTTTTAACAGACTCCTTGGTAGCCTGTACTTCAGTCCGAAAATGTTGCATTTGTTCTAATTGTTTGTCCGATTGTTTGTTTATTTGCTCTGATTGTTTGTCCATTTTCATTTGCAAACTTTATGATTGTTTGTCTATTAGTTCCATTATTTGGTTAAAAAGAGTGTACATTTCTGACGAAGATTTATTTTCCGTCTCTACTCGGGTGTTATCTGAAATTTTTATTCCTGCCGGGTGCACGGTTTGTGCCTTTGAAGAAGTGGGGGTCTGCCAGTTATTAAATTCAATTGTGTGGGCGTTTTGTGAAGCTTCATCATCAGCCCCACACAATTGCTCTGATATTCCAGAAGATTCTATACTTATCGATATATTTGAATCTAACAGAGGATTCATCATTGGGTCATTGTTTGATATGAAAGGGGTATTACTATCACCATTGGATTCATAATTTAAGGCTGGGATCTGTAATTCGGGATTTTGGACTAACTGATTATCAAAACTAACATCGCCATCACTGCTAGAAGATTTTCCTGATAGTTCACACTGTTCACGTTTATCGGACATTTTGGCAACAATGACCATTCCCTTCCTCAAACCACTATTAAAAAAACCGCTTCAACAATCACAATTGAACACTTAAAACCAATTTCATGCCTTATATCCCACAAGAAGTTAATTTTTGGATAAATTTAGATTAACACTCAAGCTACATTAGCAACTACGTGATGTTACACCATCAAACTACATTAATTCTGAGTAACTATTGAAGCTAGGTGGAAAGAGAAATTTCAAAATATTGTTAGTTTTTTTTTTACTACCAGAAAGATTGTTAATGAAAATTTCTTTCTAGTTGGAGTATAGATAGGACACCTCTTCCACCATGGAAGCACCAGTATATATAAAATAGATTATCTTCTCCTACCTTTTGTTGTCTTCTTAATACCGCTTTGCGTTGTTATTTGTGTATTCGTTTTCCGTTACCTGAGTCGATCTCATCCTTATAACCTTTTTTTTCTGGCTCCATAAAGTACGATACATGGAAAAGTAAAAAAAAATTACATCGATTAGTAATTACTACCATACTTGGCCACCCCGTTGGGCGCCATTGTGGAACATCTTTATATTGTGAAATATAATTATATATATATATTTTTAAATGTTGTTAATGAAACTTAGCAAAGAAAAACTGCAGTCAATATTAATAAAATTCAGAGAAACCGTAGAATAAACTCATGTAAAAAATACCGACAGTTTTTAAAATGTCTTCTTATTGTTGATTGCTTCATCACATCTCAGGGTCATTAAGGTGGTCACTTTAAGGCCGAAGTAATGAACTAAGACGAAACTTTTCACTCTTGAAAAGGATTTGTATTTTTCTAAAAAACATTTACATCTCAACTGATAGTTTACACAGAAGAAAAAAATGAGACAGCTCAGCACTTCTAACTGCTCGAGAAGTCAAAACAAGACTGACTGCTAATTAAAAAGCAAAGATACTGCTCTTCCACTTTTTTTCTTTTAGTTCCACAGATGATTTGTTTTTCACAACATTAATTAATAATTGTCAATTATTGTTATTATTAATAATAATTTTCTCTCTCTTTTTTTAATAATAATAGAAAATTAAATTAAATGAAATTAAAATAGAAATTCGCTTCTTACTGTTCTGATACCCCAACACTCCATTCCTGGTAACAGCACAATTTGAACATTTGAGTCGGCGAGCAGCATCTGCAGGGACATGTTTACGATGACGACCGTGCTTATGAGTGTGGTTGTAGTGCACTGTTGTGGTTTGGTCTAGCTGTCGCAGTGTCCGCATGTAGCGCTTGCTGCTATTGCTATTCTGCATTCGTCTTTGCACGCAGACTAACTGTAGTATACTGTGTTACCAGACGTCTGTGGTAGTGTAGTGTTGTAGGAACTGTGACCATGGTGTATTCGAACTCATCTATGGCGAGTGTCGACAAAATGCAGCTGAAGCCTGCAGAACGGTACCCGGACAGAGAGCATCCAATGTGCCGCACATTTCAAAACATCTACCGCCAACTGTATGCAACAGGTATGGTCGTAGCACGCAAACGGGTCCGTAACAGGCCCATCACAGGTAAAGCGGGTGCAGTTGGTGTGTTAGCTGCTGTTGCCGTGAACCCACACAGGAATACACAGGACATAGCAACAGCCGGTGGACTGAGTCAAAGTAGTGTCATGCGCATATTGCATCGTCACCGCTTTCATCCGTTTCATGTGTCGCTACATAAGCAATTACATGGTGATGACTTTAATCATTGAGTGAAATTCTGTCAATGGGCATTAACAGAGAATGTGTTGCAGTTCTACCTGTTTACTGATGAAGCGGGTTTCACAAACCACGGGGCAGTGAATCTAAGGAACATGCATTACTGGTCCTTGGACAATACTCGCTGGCTCTGACAGGTAGAGCGATAGCGACCGTCGACTTATATGTATGGAACGGAATCATTGGCGACTACCTCATTGGTCCTCACTTCATTCTAGGGGCCCAAACAGCTGCAACATACATCGCGTTTGTACAGAATGATCTGCCAACTTTGCTCGAAAGTGTCCCACTGGAAACGCGTCGACGTATGTGGTATCAGCATAATGGTGCACATGCACATTCCGCAATTAATGCTAGGCTGACCCTTGACAGGATGTTAGTGTTTCATAGGACGTGGAGGACGCATAAATTGGCCAGCCCGTTCTCCTGATCTTACGCCACTGGACTTCGTTCTATGAGGTACGTTAAAGGAGAATGTGTACCGTGATGTGCCTACAACCCCCAAGGATATGAAACAACGTATTGTGGCATTACACCGGATGTACTGCGGCGTGTACGACATTCATTACGCCATAGATTGCAATTGTGTGCAGCAACTGATGGCCACCACTTTGGACATCTATTGGCCTGACATGTTGGGACACACTCTATTCCACTCCGTAATTGAAAACGGAAACCACGTGTGTAATGTGTACCTCACCCCTCATGGTAATGTACATGTGCGTCAGTGAAAAAGACCAATAAAGGTGTTAGCATGTGGACGTAATGTGCTGTCCTAGTCTCTTCTGTACCTAAGGCACATCACCGTTCCCTTTGGGTCTCTACTTAACTCGGTGCTATCCGATACACACGATCGAACAGCGAAGGAGTGGTACTCAAGCGTCAACTTTAGATTACAATATCTCCGGATGTAATTAACATTTTACAATGCAACAAACGGCACTGATTACGTATTTGTTTATATGTTGACATGTGCTAACAAAACTAACGGGGCTCCATTTAAATAAAAGTAGGCTTGTGTTAAAACATACTTCCACGCATTTTTTTTATGGTTTGTATTAACCAATTACACTAGCCCCTCTCCTCACGTTCGGTCTGTGGAATCGGTTCGTCAGTATTTGATGTGGTTTACGAAATATATCCAGCGGCAATGTTAGGTGACTCATCCTGTATATATTCAATGTTTGTAAAGCTGTTGGGCCAAACTGCTATGGTCGTCAGTCCCTAGACTTTTGAAGTACTATAATTTATACACACACACACACACACACACACACACACACACATGTCCGATTGCACAAACCTCCGGCAGGAAAGGCCGCCTATTCAGTTTCATGATGTCCTAGATAAGACGGCTTATTTCATTTTCTTCAACTTCTTTTCTTACGGATCATTCTCCTAAAGTTTTATAAGTTTACATGCAACGACTGACGAAAACACCGTAAATTCAGGGAAATCTCTCGACCTTTAGCCTACATCACTTAGCTAGAACAATTTATAGGACAATTAGGGGAATAAGAGGTAATCAAATCTTGAGTGTCGTCGACAATAGCCACAGCAATATCATGAAGGTACTACCATGAAAAGTATGAAGGGTAGGACTAGTGTTTACAGTGTGGCAGCCGGCATCTGACACCACTACCCCACGTGCTCCCCTGTCTGGAACTTCCGAAGCCGCGCTGGTGAGATTGCTTTCACCACATTGAGCAAGTTGTCGAAAAGATAAAACTGAAGCTCCCTTCCTCCTGCATGCGAAAGACGCCGATACATTATTGCAAATATGCCCCACGACTGAACTCGCCCCACGATCTCTCTCGTCCCTCCTTCCACTCGAATCCAACCCCTTGGAGAGAAAAGCGCGCAGTGGGAACGGTTGCGGGATTACGTTAAATGATACGTTATAAGACGCACATATTGTCTCAAATGCACGAAATGGAGAATCGCGGACGGGAAATAAAAAAGGTCTGTCGAATGCACGGGACAGGAGAGGAGTGGTGAAGGGTGGGAGGAAGGTGAAGGGAGAGGAAGGGGGGAGAGGGCGGAGGAGAAGAAGGCAAATGCCGCTGATCCGCGGCGCGGATTAAATCAGTCGCCGTAATTGAATCTGTCGTCGGATCAATTGCAGGGCGCCTCGCACAATGGCCGCTGCCTCTGGCCCGGCGCTGCCTGTCTTTCCCGCTGACGTCAGGGGGAGGGGCCGATCCGCCGCAGGTACCGGTGGAGGCGCTCTTGTTTACCACAGCGTTTCGTCACCACAATTAAATGCCGCTACCAGTGCTGTTACACTTGTCCAGCTGATTTCTACATCTACATACATACTTCGCAATCGACCCGAAGGTGTGTAGCGGAGGGTACTCACAAGAAGATCACATGGGTATCGATTTTGAGAATTTCTTCATATTTGTGGTACATGAATTCCAGAACTTAAATAACAATCACTCAAAGCCATTCGACGCACCTCTCAAAAATTCTCGAGAAAATCGATTTCGATGTTTCGCAAACTACTAGTAAGTACCAATAATTGAAACAGGTGTAGCATTTGTCTGGGTGTGGCTCACGTGGTAGCGTTCAGGCCTCACAGTTTCGGTGGTTCTAATGCTACTGGGACATATATATATATATATATATATATATATATATATATATATATATATATATATATATATATATATATATATATATATCCCAGCATTCTTGTCCACCCAAAATATCTCTGGAACAATAACACCTATTGGAAAACGACTTTCACCGGTATCAATGTACGGCTGGGGCCCATGAATGAACATATTTGGAAACATTCTAAAACGAAAGCAATTTTTTTTTACACAAACATGTTTTTTTTTATATGGACCCTATATTTTTTCTTCAGCAATCCATAGCATGATAAATCACATAAACAATGGCGTTGATTGCATCGCAATATTTCAATTGCATCCCGAAATATTGCGACGCGAAGTTGACGCTCGTCCTGAGCAGCAAGGGGTTCTCGCCTGATTCTCAGGGCGTGCGCTAGCCGCGCGTTTGGCGTATTTCAAGCAATATCTCGGGATGTAATTGGAATATTCCGATGCAATCGACGCCATTGTTTATCTGATTTGTCATGCTATGGATTGCTGAAGAAAAAATATAGGGTGTCCATTAAAAAAAAACATAAGTTTGTGTTAAAAAAACACATTTGCTTTCGTTTTAGAATGTTTCCAAATATGTACATTCATGGGCCCCAGCCGTACATTCATACCGGTGAAAGTCGTTTTCCAATAGCTGTTATTGTTCCAGAGATATTTTGGGTGGACAAGATAGCTGGGACACCCTATTCAGTTAAGTAAACATTTTATATGAATGTAGACGAGCTGAATACCTTGTCATCGCCGTACCGCGCAGACTCCCGCGTCGGAGGTTCGAATCCTTACTCGGGCATGGGTGTGTGTGTGTTGTCCTTAGGTTATTGTAACTTAGAGTTTGTAAGTCTAGGGACTGATAACCAACGTAGTTTGCTCCCATAAGAATTACAAACATTTCTTTACCTTGTCATAACATATAACAATGGTTGGGTAGGTTAGCTGGCTGGAAAGCCTTTACTAACTACGGACATGACTTTCCAAAACCAGTGTCATAGTTCTTCACAAACTGAACAATGAACGGTATTGTCAACTAATAGTTAAAACATACTTAAAAACGTAGCATGATTTTTATTGAAAATTATTAACAAACTTCTAAAAAATATAGAAAATTACGAATAAACAAAGTTTGTGCACTTTACGTAAAAATTACCTTGTGAGCTAAAGTGACAGATGCTACAATACATGTAATTATTGGGACTTACGCTTAACTGCGAAACATCAAAGTCGATTTTCTCGAGAATTTTTTAGAGTTGCGTCGAATGGCTTTAGCTGATTGTTATTCGAATTCTGAACTTCACGTACTATAAATATAAAGAAATTCTAATATCCTACTTATCAGTACCACTACTAATCACTTGCTATCCTGTTCCACTCCCATATAGAACGAGCGAACAACGAATTCTCGTACGCATCATTGTGAGCCCTAATGTCTCAACTCATATCCTTGTGGTATTTAAGCGAAATGTAGGTCGGGGGCAGTAGAATCGTTTTGCAGTCCACCTCAAATTCCGGCCCTCTAAATTTCTTCAACAGTGTTTCTCGAAAACATCTTTGCCTACCCTCAAGCGACTCCCAGTTGAGTTCCCGATACATTTCGGTAACACTCGCGCATTGATCGAATCTACCAGCTACAAACATAGCCTCCCGCCCCTGACTGCCTCTACGGCCTCCTTTAAGCGAATGTAGTGGGGATCCCAAACACTTGAGCAATACTCAAGATGAGGTCGCTCAAACGTTTTATAAACGGTAAACTTTACAGACGAATTACAACTTCCAAAAATTCTTCCAATAAAGCGAAGTCGACCATTTCTGTTCCCCACTACTGGTTCTTATATGCTCGTTCCATTTCATACCGCTGTGCAGCGTTTTTTTAAATTGACGCAACTCTGTCAAGCAGCACACTAATAATGCTGTACTCGAACATTACGGATTTGTTTCTTCTGCTTATCTGCAATACCTTACATTTTTCTACATTTAGCGCCAGTTGCCATTCTTCACAGCACCCAAGAAATTTGGCCCAAGTCATTCTGCATCCTACTACAGGCATTGAATGACACCATCTTGTACACTACAGCAGCATCAGCGAACGGACGCAGATTGCAACTCACTCTGTCCTTCAGATCATTTATGTAGATATAAAATAATATCGGACCTAACACACTATCCTGACGCATCTCTGACGATATTCTAGTCTCTTATGAACACTCGCCATCGAGGACAACGTAGTAAGTACGTAAGTACGGCGTCATAAGTCCATAAACTTACAAACTACTTAACACTAAGGACTGCACAAATATCCATGCCCGAGGGGATTCGAACCCCGACCGTAGTGGTCGTGCAGACCGTGAATGGAGCGCCTTAGTTTGTTTTTTTTTTTTTTTTTTTTTTTTTTTTTTTTTTTTTTTTTTTTTTTTTTTAGTTCTCCTTGTTGCGGACGCTGTTTGTTTTTGTTCGTTCTTGCTCGGTGTGTTGATGGCTCAGCTTTTTTATTACAGAGGACGTTGAGCCCTCTGACCGGGTGCGCTGAGCCACGACGCCCGGCCTCGGCCTCCGCCGCCGGTTAGACAATCACTCAGGCGTCTTTGCTGACCTGAATTTAAATAGTAGTGCAGAATATCGGGGAGTTTTCGTAACTTTTGGCAAATAAAGGTCGTAAAATGTGAACACCATCTCTCTACCTCCTGAATATCAGATATTGAAACGGTTGTCCTTTAGAAAAGCTAACATGTTGCCAAGGATGGCGACGCAGTACGGCTTTCAACAGGACCGGCCTTGGGCATGTGCTAACGGTACAGTCGCACAGGGCCCTGAACACAACATCAGAAGGTAATTTCAAGATAGTCATCCATAATTTGGTGTCTGAAACTACTCTCAATTTAATGTAATTCAAGTATGTACCCACGGTGATACGACTATGGCCACTGGAGTACGTTTCAGATTTAAAAAATAATATCTGTGTCGAAGGAACCAGAGATTATGTCACTGATGCACTGTAGTAACATCAGATGTCAACACATGACTACTACTCATGCTTAAATAAAGAGGTACGCCATTCATTTGTCTTAGAGCCTCTCTGCATCCTTTCTGCTCATAGTCGTTACCAATAAATAAGCATTATATCCGGCCGTTGCCAGATGTTTCCCACAAGATAAGCTATTCCAGCTTCCACTGAGTTGTGCTACTCCACTCCCTGTGGATACGTGGGACGGCAAGGCCCTAGACCGCAGCTGCCAGAACGACGTTTTTCGCCTATCTGATCTGCCTTACATGGGCACCAAACTCATACTCTTAACTGGTATGTCGTACTGACAAGCTACCTCACGCAAATAGAAAATGAAGTGGTTGTATGGCTTTATTAGCTAGAATATCACTATAGATATTCGACCACCTAGTGGAAGTCTTTTGATTGACGCCACTTCGACAACTTGCGAGTTGATGATGATAATTAAAGTGATGATGACAACAAATATACAACACCTAGTCCCCCGCTGCGAATTGAACGTTTGGTACTTGCACTTGTTTACCACCGAGATACGGAGTATTAGAGGAAAATAGGAAAATTAATTCCAGACATTTATTGTCCTTCCGGCATTTATTTCGTTACTACACAAAAAAGGAAAAATCGGGCGTTAAAAGATTCACTGCATTAATGCGTTATATCTGCTCCAAGCGACTTGAGGAATTTATTTTCTTTACAACAGAACACAGGAAATATCGGGCTTTAAAGCGGTGTATCTGCTCCAAACTACTTGCAGGGAATTACTTTATTTACACCACATTACAGGAAATATCGGGCGATAAAAGATTAACTGCGTTAATGCTGTATATGTGCTCCAAGCGACTTGCAGGTGGACGCCAAATGGTCTCCAACACAAGGTGAGGTGTTCGATTAATTATTTTCCTATCATATCAGTAGTTGTGTTGAAGAAAGTATGTTGATATATTGGTGTATGTTAATGACGACACCGAATTCTTTTTAACGTGGCGAAGGTGTATAACCTCTGCTGGAGGAGGGGGGAGGGGGGGGAGGCGAGCATGCGGGAGAGGCCTGCACGGAAGTTTTGCACAGGGACCCACACAAGTTAGGACCGGCTCTTCCTTTTAATTGTGCCTATCGCCATACGCTAAAGGATACAGGCAGGTTGTTATATCAAACTTACTTGTTATGACCCACTCTCAATTTTTTTTCATTCGTTTCGGATAATTTAAGGCACGACTATCACCGCCATCACTTGGCCACTTACTGACCAATGTTTGTTTGTCTGTAAATTGGTCACTTTAACTTATTAGGTTCTTACACGTTTTACCCATCTATCCCAAAATCCAAAGTTAAGCTTTTTAACCAATCGATTTCAGTGACATAATTTTAGACGATTTTAATCATGGCTCATGCGGCTTCCGCAGTTTAAGGCAACTGATTAATTTTTGTATACGGTACACGAGTGTATGTAAAAAGTGTATGAAAGCAGCAACGATGCATTATCTCTCGTAAATCTTACGTTGCGCTATTGGTAATTTAAAAATTCCAACAAAGGCGGCTTTTTATTTTTGGTATTCGATTAAATTAATATATTTTCACCTTTCCAGCTAAGGGCTTCACAAAATATACCATACCATATATAATAAGAAAATATTCCAGGCTACTTAAATGTAATTTCATGAAAACTGTTTTATAGTTCAATACATGAATAAATGGTTTTTTGAAAACTGTAGTAATTATTGTTACGTTGATATTATACACCTTCGTCAAGAATAAATATTCTTATTATTTAAAATGAACCGCAGTTCATTCAAGTCTAATTTCAATTTCGTCATTTGCATCGCAGACAATTTGTCGCATGGATGTATTTGCAGATGTTAAACACAGAATAGGCTACCGTATAGTACATGGCTAAAATACACTGCCTGATTAAAACAGTAAATCTGTAAAGACATAATTCGATTCCATGACGGAAGAAGCCACCAGGGGTATAGCAGATGTACTGACTACGCTTCCACCAACAGGTATCGTGGGGACATAGTTGCCCGAGCACTTACTGCGTGTGTGTGTGTGTGTGTGTGTGTGTGTGTGTGTGTGAGTGAGTGGTTGAAAAGGGAATGATTACAGCCATGCGGCTTACTGAGATATCAACGTGTGAAGCAAACAGGTGTCATGCCCTGGACTAACAGTTGTGCTTCCTACAGCCAGCTGAGTTTTAAACAGTCTCATTGTCTCCCTACGAGTGGTGGGATGGTACATTCAGAGAATTGCCACACTGCTGAGTCATTTGTATAATGATGCTAGTTGATTTTGCACGGTTACCATTGTATTACTCTGTTATGTGTAAGTGGATCTGAATATTAAAATTACGGTTCTCGTTGATAAAAACAGGTTCTATTCCAGTGGACTTTATCAGGCATGGCGCAGGAGAAAATCTTTTTTACGACACAAATCTCCTCTAAACTTAACAAAAAGCGTAAAATTGATTAATATTATTTGCCATTGCTATGTGTTGAGGATAAGTGTGCGTATACGCTTGTACTTTTTTACGTTCTATGAGTTGTAGGCCAAAACCACAATTAACAGTAATATGCGCAATGAATAATAAAGACACGCACACAAAAGTCAACGCACTTGCAACAGATTGCTAACCGCATTCTATGTTCGTGCCAAAAGGGAGAGCAAACATTGTAATTGCCTAACTACTATTTTATCATTGATTATATTATTTCGGTGCAGGGGTAGCCTGGGATAACACAAAATTAATTTTATTACAAATTGTTGAAACACCTTGAATTTCACTATTATATGAGTAAAAGCATAGACAAAAATTTCATGTCTCACAAATAGTTAACATACCATTAGTTTAACGGTTATTACAGAAATGAAAAGAAAAGAATGATGATTCTTCTAGTTACCTAGAAAATAACGCTTGGCGACCACGCTATATGGAAACAAGATTACACTTGGCTCTCACTTAGCATTCTCATGCGGAACCACGCGGAAAATAGGTCAAGTGACACCAACTAAGGAAGATGTACTATTGCCTGCTTGTCGCGGCTGAGGTTGAAACACGTTGAGCTAAAAACGCCAGCCGTAAGAACGCCTGGACAAAGCATGTATCGTTATCGCTCGTGCAGCGAGCCTCGAAAGTTCTCAAAAGGCAGAAAAAGATGTTCACCGTGCAAATCACTTGCTAAATATTGCTCTGATGGAACTGATAAATTATAAAAGATGCCACTAAGCACCTCCAAAGATGACTGATTAGCTATGGTGCAAGACTTGGCCATAAAACAAAGACAGAAAAAAATTAATAGGCCCACAAGCAGTTATAAATATAATAGAAACACCACAATGCAGAAAATGGCGTACCATATCGGACAGTAACAGTTAATTATGAGACAGCATGGTACCAACTAAGAAGCAGCCAGAATTCAAACACTAACCCCGCAAATAATCTGATAGCAAAACACTCTCCCTTCATTTGTTCACCTTACTTTAAACTCATAAGCATTAGACTTACTACATCCGCTTACACCATTCAGCAACCAAGACGCGACCACGTCCCAAGTATGACACACAAGGAAACCTTTAGCATAAAACAAATTTGCGGCAATAAATTAATATAAATGCTTTACCTTGACTTATAACGAACAGTTTTAACCAAATCAACAAGTAAGCGACCTCATTAGCGGTACTTATACTGAAACAACACTCATCAGCCACGAGGCAGGTGCTCCAATCGCTAAGTACAAAGAAAACTATTAAAATTTAGCAATTTAACCCACAAAAATTATATTATCGCGTTACTGCAACCGCTGAACTCCCAGTAAAATGCTCGCATAACAAAATATACCTAAGCGCACAGCATTGCACGCTCGCTTTTACCATCAAACCGCAGCTCCGTGGTCCACTTCCTGTCCCCTTGTCGCCCCGCCAGAAGTAACCGTAACTTTCTTTCCGTCGATCCCAACGGCTTTAGTGGGACGGATTATTGTCTCCGCTACATATCTCATGTCAGCGCAGTTTGTGCAGGGTAACTTACTTATATTTGTGTTTTTAAATGATATTTATGTAAATGTTTAATGTTATATGATTCTTAAAGAAGTTTTTTTGTATGTTTTTTTATGTTTCAAGTGCTGTGAGCCGATTCAACCTACGAGGGCAACATCTTCGACGCCGATTCCAAGGAGTAAATATCCGGCCACATCAAGTCGCGGGTCGACGGCCACGAGGCAAGAAAATGTTGATCTCTGCGGTTGTCGTCGCAAGAGTTGACATTATTATCGAAGTTTTATGTTAAAACAAATAATTTTAAAAGTCATTTCCCTTTGGTCTGTCAATGACTACAAATGTAAAGTCATAGGAAGCAATAAATGTTATTTTGTTTAAACTTGAGGTTAATCGATCATACACATCGATCGATAATAATTGAAGAAATATTATTTTTTATCTGTGGCTATAGCAACGACCACAAACTGAAGAATTTCTTTTGACAGTCTTATCTATGAGAGAACTTAGACATATTTTAACAAGAGTGACTGTTAAAGACTTCTTCCCTCGGCGCAAGAATCTGATTTTGAAATATTGCAACGTATAAAGATTTTACATGAACATATATTTTTTTATATAAATTTTTATGGGCGAGTGGACACCTCAAGGATTACGTAGTCTGACACGGCCACATTCAACCCTAATCATACAAGACGAGTGCTTTTGAAGAGAAGGTTTTAGCACACGTTCCGCCGCACGAAGAGGTCGTTCCGCCGCAGGCTTTCACTTGAATCGTCCTGTCCTGGCCTCCGTCCTCTCTACCTTGCCAACTCACCCCCGCAAGCTTTCGTCAACCACTCGCTTTCCTCCCTTGAGATGCTACTTCACTATAAAAGCATCTTAGCATCTTTGAGAAACCCTGCCATCTAATACATCTACACACATACTCCGCAATCCACCGTAAGGTGCGTGGCGGAGTGTACAGTGTACCACTACTAGGCACTTCCTTTCCTATTCCACTCCCAAATAGAACGAGGAAAAAAGAATGCCTACATGCCTCAGAACGAGCCCTAATTTCTCTTATCTCACCTTTGTGGTCACTGCGTGATATGTAAGTAGGCGGCAGCAAGATCGTACTACACTCAGCTTCAAATTTCGGCCTTCTAAATTCCCTCAACATAATTTCTCGAAAAGAACGTCGTCTTCCCTCCAGCGATTCCCATTTGAGTTCCCGGAGCATTTCTGTAACACTCGCACATTGGTCGAACCCACCAGTAAGAAACCTAGCTGCTCGCCTCTAAACTGCTTCTATGTATACCTTTAAACTGATCTGCTGCGAGTCCCAAACACTTGAGTAATACTCAAGACATGGTCGTACAAGCTTTTTATACGCGGTCTCCTTTACACATGAAGTACACCTTCCCAAAATTGTCCCAATAAACCACAGTCGGTTGTCTGTCTTACAACTGCCCTTACATGTTTTTTCCATTTCATATCACTCTGCAATGTTACGCCTAGATATTAGAACGACGCGAATCCATCAAGAAGCTCACTGCTATGCGGTATTCGAACATTATGGGATTGTTTTTCCTACTCATGCGCATCACCTTACATTTTTCTAAATTGAGAGCTAACTGCCATTCTTCGCACCAACTAGAGATTTTATCTAACTCATCCTGTATGATATGCAGTCAATTAAAGACGACACCCTTCCATACACCACAGTATCATCAGCAAACAGCCGCAAATTACAAGTTACTCTGTCCATTAGACCATTTATATAGGTATAAAATAATAGCGGTCCTATCACACTCCCATGGGGCACGACTGACAGCACACTTTTCTCTGATGAATACTCGACTTCAAGCATCCCAAACATCTCTGTTATATCCTACAAATACATTAATGAACTACAACACAGCCACACTAAATGCATCTACTCTCGCAAGGAAAGAAAAGGGTATCAGGAAGAAGGAAGTGTGACACATCAAATAAAAAATACAATCAAGTGATAAAGAAATGAAACACATTTGCCACTTTCCATGTCCAATAGTTGGTAACAAGAATTACGCAAGAACGTTTGAGAATTCATAAATACAATTTAAAGATAAAAGTAGCTGTACAGCCCTTTGGGCTGCTGTTTATAGTAAGTGTTGGTTAAGTTGTATGATGCGTACCTACAGTACCGCTTCACATTTCTCACGTGAACATTCTCACAATTGTAAACGAGATTGAGGAAGTCCACGCAATACAGACGGTGCAATAAGCCACAACTTTTGGTGGTGAGAATGCTGACCAGCACTCGGTACGTGCAGAATGTCGTAAGACCAATTCTTTTGCCATTCATGCGTCAGAAACGTGATGTTTTGTTCCAACAGGCTAATGCTGCGTGTGAAACTCAGTGTTCTCTTAAAGACGTGCAGCATCTTCCCTGCGCATGTCGATATCCAAAATAGTCTCTAGTACAGTACGTATGGCATATGATGGGACGGTACCCAACACGTACCACTCGCCTACCCTCAACTCTCGCAGAAATTCGTGAACAGGTGGAGCAGGTATAGAATAATGCATTCCAAGTCTGTGTTCGCCGTCTGTATGATCGAACGGATGCTGGAATCATCACACTACGTACTAATACGGTTGTTCCAGCATGGAATCGATATAAGGTAATTCAATATGGCTTGAGCTATTGATCTGCAAAAGCAAGTATCTTATACACTCATTTAACAAAAAACCTTGAATGAATTGGAAAACTTTAACAGATGATATAATTTCTTTTCGACACTTCCATGAGGCAATTTACTGCAGCAACCGTATGCAAAATATTTATAACGAACTCAGTCGTGGTTGCGGTATTTACTTTTATTTATTACGTTTTTCGATGTTTTGGAACAACTGCAGATAATTTACAGTAATAACAAGAGTAACAAAAATTGGGGTGTAGAGCAAACAAACACGAAATCTAAAATCTGACCTTTAAATTTTTTCTGGCGTATAACTGCAAAACTTGAAAGGGTTCTGAACTACAGTGAACCAGGCTTCGGAACTTGATTTACAATGGGGCTATAAACACGATTCAAATAACGAAAGATAATCCAATTTTTACTTATTGTATACCAGCAAGCCAAAGTGATGCAATGGCAGGACCACGTTGCAAGACTGTTGCCGAAATGACACTAATTCATACAGCAAGCAATAAACAAATGTGTTCCAGCAATTTTACGGTCAAGAGGGCTTACTGTCCAGGGATAGAGTAAGTCTTGTTTACAGTGAGCGCAGGAGACGCGTAGAAGAGGAGCTCAGAGCAAATACATGACAAAAGTCTTACCCCTACTATAATATGACAGAATCTATAAAGCACCGTAATTAAAATTAGGTCAGAATCACAAATAAGTGATCTACTAAGAGGGGAAAATAGGGGTTCTCAGAATAAAGGCAAGATACTGACTGTCAGTATCTTATAAGCTGTCATTTTTTCATTTATGTATTTTTATATGATGACTAAGTGTTATGTTGCACTAATTATTTATTGTATCTCCATTCTTTTAAATAACAAGACCAGCTTATCAAGTGTATATGACAAGATGATGGTGGTACAGTTCTCCGAGACCAGTCGCCATTAAATAAATTATTCGCTATCTTTCCGTTTCATTTTTGAAGAATGTAAAACTATCAGGTCACTCCCAAAACCTTCAATGTCAGGCAATTTTATAAGAGATGTATGTTAAAACTTGAATAAAAGTTTCACCAGTTGAAGCATCAATGCACAGATGCAATGTATTCGTCTCTTGGTCTCCCTCTGCGAATTTTACCCGGCACACAGCCCTGCAATGCTAAATGCACTATTTCTGGCTGTCTAAGAATGTGTGCTACCAATTCGATACTACAATACGACTGAATATTATAATCTAAAACTGTACATCAAGAATCTTCTCGAAGAAAGTAAAACGCAGCCAATCAGTTACATTAGTATAACTTTTATTATAATCCATTGAATTATGTTTCGATGTTTATGAAAATACATTCTTTATAAGGATGTATAACCGTTATTTCATTTAGGAAAAGCAACATAAAAACTATTCTGTACTATAAGATGGGATGTTTCAATGAAAATAATTGGAGAACTGCACTTATTGCAGAATATTTCTAATTTCTGGCAGTACCTGACATTGCAGGTTGTGGGGGTGATCTGATTAATTATCTTCTAGTCTTGTATGCAATCTGATAGATTAATTATCATCTACTCTCTTACAAACTGTTGATATTTTAACTTATGTGTTTCATATTTCGACTAAGGGCTATGTTGCAAATACTATGTAACCTCCATTTTTAAATAACGTAAGATGACCACCTTGTGTAATGTTATAATATCAGGCGACCGAGTATTACGCGTGATTTCTCTCTCTATCTCTCTCTCTCTCTCTCTCTCTCTCTCTCTATATATATATATATATATATATATATATATATATATATATACCTAGCGGTATTGTTATATGAATACTTTGCAACACTACCTACGCAGGAATAGCAACCGTTGAACGAAACTAATCATAAATGTACCTAGTTCAGTGTCATAGTAAATATTTTTGTCCAAAATTTGCTAGATATTTGGAAGTGCTCATATTGGCTACAAATACAGAAACTTTTTCAGATCGTTAGTGTAGCTGAAGAAAACATTTATTGTACAAATGCAAAACTTTAGAGTGGTATCAGAGATACACGAAATAAAAATGTATAACTCATATTTATTTTGGAAAAAACCTGTTGTTTCAGGAATAACGTGTACACAGGTTAATTAAATAATCGAAACCAGATCTAAATGCAAAATTTGATGCAAATCTTTCGTTTTCGAGATACAAGAAATTAACTTCGACACACACACACACAAACAGTTTAAAACTCCGGTTTAAACACAAAATTTCACAGCTAATATATATACATATACAAGAATTGCTCGTTTAAAGATATAATAAGATGACCAGCTGATGGTGGCATAACCCATTCAAACCGGTTGTCATAAAATAAATGATTATTTAATAAGAGGTTTTCGGCCAAAATCGCTTTCTTTTTTTAATTATATGATCGGTTTCGGCGTGCTAGACCCCATCTTCAGATCTGTCGTAATTTTGTACACCAATATTGTGCTTCACTTAAGTCAGTACTGAGCCTGATTATAGTCTCTAACATAAACCTTGAGAAGGATGGATTCTGTCATTTTATTATTTACATGTAAATTTTATTTGCGTGACACATGAATATGGATGTATACTAATGTGCTATATTAGAAATTGTTGTTACAGCAGTGATGTAAAAAATTACGAGAGGTCTGAAGATGGCATTAGCACGCCGAAATCGGTCATATAATTAAAAGAAGAAAGTGATCTTGGCTGAAAACCTCTTATTAAACAATTCTAGATCGCCCCAACAATGTGTTCCTTATATAAAATAAATAATTATTTTGCGGTCTTGGGTTCCTACTTTTCTAATTCCTACGATGTTTTCAATGAAAGATGCCGTATTTTTATTTATGGGCATTCGCATATTTTGCTTCTCCTGCATGATAGAACGAGTATTCGTCCTTCTGAATAAGATGTTTTTATAACGATCTAAACCAAGTGCGTTTACGAAACTTGTTACTAATGCTGCCTGGTGTCTGTAATTTACTTTCGTCACTAAGATATAATGGATAGTTGACGAGAGAACGGAAAAGCGCCTAGTTGTTACTAATGCAATATTTATGTCTGTGATTTATTGTCTACTCGAAGATATACTGGACTAGCTGAAAACCCGGCGTTGCCCGGGTATTTATTTATTTATTCAAGCTTTGAGTTAGTACTTCTCGTATTCCTTCTCTCTCTGTCCATCTCCTTTCTCTTTAATAACATGTCACACTTATGGGAGAGTATTCAAGAAATAAGGCTGTCCTGCTTAATGTACAAAATAACAACTGCAGTATCCAAACAAAGAAAGATAGTCATCAAGATGCAAATGAATTGTAACCTTAATAATTCATTTAATTCAAAATTTGATCATAAACAATATTTTTGGTTACTTGTCCAAAATGTAATATGTACAAATTCTTTGGGGAGCCCACCCCTAAGCAAGTGAATGAAGTTGTCCGCGAGAGAAACATGGAGATGTCAAAACCACTCTGCAGTATTTAATAGGTTGCCCTGTGATTTATTAATCGTAACGGAAAATGCAAGTCTCACTGGAAACTACAGTCTCTTGAAGTTAAAAGATACATCTGCCGGAGAAAACGGCTATTCGGTTGATGTACACTGTTTCATTCTCTTCCTTTCCCTGTAGCTCTATAAATATGAAAGGTTTTTAGCCATCACAGTATATACGATCTCATATTTATTGAATTATATGTTGTAAATTTGTATAATTTTGTATGTATATATTTATTTGTGTAACTGCTGCATGGCGATAAAATCTGTTACGAATATAGTTAATATTAAAGAAGTAATAGGTTAAAACCTGGTGCGTAATGGGTCGATTTTCCACGAACTTTACTGATAATGTCCCCATACCTCATGAACAACGTGTCGTGCTGTGATTCAATTTCGAAGGCACATTCAGCTATATGTGTGTATACTGTCTGTAAAATTTCCTGCGGCTACAATTTGTAGGGTACAAATTATAAATTGTAACATCATACCGAATGCCGGAGTTTTACTCCATGCACATCGGAAAAGCAGTAAGTGAGAAACTTTATTCCTTTCATCATTTAGCAATTGTTGTCAGCGAGAAAAAGTTTAATAAAGGTTTGAAATTATGTTTAAAGTTTGTTGCAAGTCGCTAAGTACTCTCAGTCGCATATAGTGTATTTATAAAGTCTCATTGCATTATGTAGCAGTTTCTTGCAATTTCTGTTGTTTATGACGTTATATTTTCTGAATCGTGTGTCGTATGTGCTTCTTACT
This sequence comes from Locusta migratoria, assembly GCA_026315105.1. NCBI lineage: Eukaryota > Metazoa > Arthropoda > Insecta > Orthoptera > Acrididae > Locusta > Locusta migratoria. The sequence goes on along the minus strand of CM048745.1, from coordinate 360,748,683 downwards.
TCTACAGCTATTGTTATCTCACGTACGGAATGTATGTATCAAATTTGGTTGAAATCGGTCCAGTGGTTTAGGAGAAAATGAGCAGAATTGTCGCTAAATGCAGCAGTTTTCTGCGCATCTCATTGTTTATGAAGTCATATCTCCTGAACTATGAACTCAAAAAACATTCCCCTTTTGCGGAACACACTAAAGCATCCGATCATCAACAACCTACCATTGAAGAGACGCAAATATTACACATAGCGCAGAAGGGGAGTAAGCTAAATTTACTGGAAAAGTTTGAGATAGCGAAGCGCGCTTACTTTGGACAACCACACCTCCTAAACGATCAGTTGGCATGCAAAAAATGTTCAAATGTTTGTAAATCTTATGGGACTTAACTACGGGGTCACCAGCCCCTAAACTTACAAACCACTTATGAACTACTTACAAACTAAGACGGCACAAATATCCATGCCCGAGGGGGGGATTCGAACCCCCGACCGTAGTGGCCGAACAGACCGTGACTGAAGCGTCTCAGTCACCTCGGCCACCGCGGCCGGCTGGCATGCAAAGATCAAACATTCCTAGATATTATGATGTCTCTGTTCAAATAAAATTCCTCTCATTTACAAATACCAACATAAATTATAAACTTCTGTCCTGCTTAATAACCTCCCTTTCGATAAATTTGTATTCAGATAGCTACATTTCACCCGTCCCGTCTTATACATCGCCTTCCTATGTCACTCCCTACCCACATTCCCTTAGTCTGTACAAGTCGGCGGAGCAGCACACCACGCCCGCCCACCGCCCGTGAGCGCAATTGTAAGCATGGGCTTATCTTGTGTCATCAGAGACCACCGTTTCGATTAAGGTGATCCTAAAAATCGGTTTTATGTTTCTCACATCTTTACTGAATATGTTCCAACTATAATTCGTTGTTACCCGAACATCTGTAGGGCCACAAGGAAATCCAAAAAACATTCCAGAAAAGTAGAAACACCGCAACCGGCCGCGGTGGCCGAGGGGACTGCGCCGCTTCAGTCACGGTCTGCACGGCCACTACGGTCGGGGGTTCGAATCCCCCCTCGGGCATGGATATTTGTGCCGTCCTTAATGTAAGCTAGTTCATAAGTAGTTTGTAAGTTTAGGGACTGATGATGTTTAAATGTTTGTGTAGTCTGTGAGACTTGCCTACGGGGTCATCAGTCCCTAAACTTACAAACTACTTATGAACTGTAAACGAAGGCTTCCGCGGCCGTTGTCATTGTATATAAAACTCTTCTGGGTGTTGGACCGCATCGTCAAAATATCAAACACTTCACCGACGTTTCGGCCACTATTGCAAGTGGCCATCTTCTGGGTGTTACATTTACTGTAACACCCAGAAGATGGCCACTTGCAATAGTGGCCGAAACGTCGGTGAAGTGTTTGATATTTTGACGATGCGGTCCAACACCCAGAAGAGATTTATATACTTATGAACTACTTACGAACTAGGACGGCACAAATACGCATGCCCGAGGAGGGATTCTAACGCCCGACCGTAGTGGCCGTGCAGACCGTGACTGGAGCGCCTCAGTCTCCTCGGCCACCGCGGCCGGCTAGGGACTGATGACCCCGTAGTTAAGTCCCATAAGCTCTACAAACATTTTGAACATTTAGAAACACCGCAATAACAACTTACGGTGTCACACCACGGAGAGCGCATTGTAAGCTTTGTTTACCATTTATACTGTCTTCTTAACACAAAATAAGCCCATGTACCATTATAACCGTTTGTAATTCCGCCTTGTAATTTTGTGTAAATTTTGTCACGCAGATAATCTGAAGATGCCTTGCTAAAGGGCGAAACGCGTCATTAACTAATAAAAAATTTGGAATCAAGACGGTTTGAAGGAATATTTCTCCTGAACTATGTATCGTACGTGATTCTTATACTTACGGCGACCGTTCTCATGGATTGAAGCTTACGTCTACAAAATTTCATAAAGATTGGAACAAAACTGTTGATTTGTATGCAACACGTACAAATATACGGACACTATGCTTTATATATTAGATAGTTGAGGTAACGGAGAAGCGCCTTGTACAGCCAGCTCTCTGCAGCCGTGTACGGAACAATGGGCGGTAAGGAGCGGAGCGTTTGGCCGAACTGAGTCCGTCTCGTAAAAGGGAGCCGGGAAGGAAGGAATCTGTTGTCGGGGATTGGAAGTTATTCGCGCGTACGGCGGAGCGTCAGTGGATTTATCGAGGGGTCGAGGCGGCATTGTGCTCTCGCTGGCCCATTACGCAGCCGCTGCAGGAACAAAGGAGGCCAGAGTCGCGTGACGCGGGTGGCCTGGCTACAGGAGCCGCGCTGTTGCGTCTTCCCGAGGCAGTTACGAGGGGACCAGCCCGCTCATAAATTACTGCCTGACTCCGGACTGTCACTCGCCGCTCACGCGAACCGACTTTGTCTTCCCCGACCAAAGAAAAGCACCAGCAACAGTACTCATTCACCGCTCACTAAACTGTAGGCCTTTTTTCCCCCAATGACTTTCAGAAAATTAACTCTGGCTGTAACCATCCCCCTCTAACTAGATAATTAATTACGTTGTCGACCGTGACTGTGATTCGCCTAATGGGAAATGAAAATTTGTACAATACCATCAGAAGAAAAAAAGGTTTACAACAGGTCATCTTAGTTGACATCTTATCCTACCCTCTCTACTTAATGTTCAACCAGTTTCTTAACCCCTTAATGCCCAATGTCGCGAATTCGCATCATACCGTTGAGGTGCTTATAAATTGAAGGATAAGTGTTTTTGAGTGTCAGTTTTCATACATGCCGAATCTACACGAAGCTGATAATGTTTCTAATACATGCTGCCACCTCTCTGGATGGTGTAGGGCAGAGGTGGGCACAAATCGGCTCAATGATCATCGCTCCGGCTCAGGCCGGAAAAAGAGCAGCGTTCGCGCTCGGCCGGTAGTTATCATAGTTGCCGCTAGAGGTCTGAATGCTTGCTGGAGCACCTGACAAACGTTCGATACAGCGAGTTATAGTACGCCGCGACAGACTCAAACTTGCGAAAGAACGTGATAGCTGTGGACATAGTTCGTCTGCTACGACTTCCAAACTTTGCTTCACAAATTTACCGTCACAAAACTGTCGGGAAGTACGGACTATCAGCAAAGCTATTCTGTAACTAGCACGAACAGCTGCATCGGAGGATGAGGCATCACATTCCTGTGTAAGAAATTAACAGAGTGGTCATTTCAAAGGAAAATTGGTTTTATTAAACAAAACACTGTGATTAAGTTATCTCGTAAGTAGGTACAGAATTGTAATACATACCTCTACTTTACTTCCTTCCTCGCGTAGGTTATTAAGAAGATTAAGTCGCATTTCACCTTCTACACTTCCATACTGGTTAATGAGATGTGTTCTATAGTGGCGTTCTAAATTGTACTTCTTTATGCCTAGTATTTTACCACATACCAAACATTTTGCCCCTCCTTCGCTTTCAGTGAACAAGTAATCACACTCCCAACTAGAGTTGAACTGAAAAATAGAACGCCGTCTTACCGCGCCGATTTCACTAGCCATTTCAACTCCACAGTGTACTGTACCATAACGTAATATCATAGATTACAACGAAAACCCTGAAGTACAAAATTGGAACTAACAGATGGCACTATTAGCGGTGTCTTCTGAAACAAAACAAAAAATCGCTCTTATCTGTATAAGATATTTGCCGGCTCGACTGCACGCGCTGGACGTTTTAGAGAAAAGTTTCCAGTATTATGTTTATAAGTTACTTACTTATTTTTCAGGAGATACCCCTAGCAGTGGAATCTGTTCATTCGAGTTGGATACTACAGCGTTTGCACTATTATCTTTATAAGTTATTTTATAACGCACTCAGCCAGGTGCATTTCTGTGGCTACATTAGCGCGTTGGCTGCGCATAACGCCATCTAGTGTTTTCAGCAGGAACTACGTGATGGACGCCAGCTGCTCGCGGCTCTGCTCCCGCTCAGGCAGGCGGCTCCGAGAGCGCAGCTCGCTCATTGCCCACCTCTGGTGTAGGGACTGCCACAGCAGTTTGATGTTCGCGCATTCCTTCACGAGGCAGACATATGAAGTTATCGTCTTGTTTTGGAGAATTATGGCAGAATAAAGAGTTAATTTTGGTTCTGAAAATTATTTATGTATCTGTGGCGTTACGTAAGTTACATTTTGATGTAATAATGGTGTTGGAAGTATAGGTAAATTTCAAAATACGGTTTGTGTAAAATTTGCAACATTGGGCACTTGGGTAACAAAGTGTAAATGGATAGTTTTTTCGATGTACACTACCAGACGTCTTCAGTTGCAAATTATGGATCTTTTAATTGTCAATTGCTGGTTCTTATACGGCGGGACTGTGAGAGCCTCAAAATTCCCCATAATGAACAAAATGACCTGCTCGAATTCAATTCTAGAATAGCAGAGGCACTCTGCAAAAAAGGTATAACAAAGAAAAAGAGATGTAGGACTACAACCAGTATACAGACTGAACTGCAGCGTAAGAAGCCGCGGGGTCCAGCAACATCTTTTCTAGCTAGGACTACCCGCACCGATGCAGTGGGTCATTGGCCTCAAGAAACAGCAACATGGCAAAGATGTAAAAAAAAACCTGTAGAAGGCAGGCAGCATTTATTTGTAGCAAATGTTACGTAAATCTCTGTTTTAACAAGAGAAAAAACTGTTTCCGCGAATTTCATGAATAGGGTTACATGCAATATGTATAGTCAAATTGAAAGCAGCAATGTAATTTAGATTTTTAGTTATAGAAGTTCAATTTGTACTAACCTAATGTCACACACTCTACCATTCAAATGTTAAATCAAATGTTGTACCAGATGAAATCTTAAAAGTGTTTACTTTTTCAAATGCCCGTTGTCGCAAATACGCGACATACCTAATTACACCAGTGCTGTAAACAACATCACATATTTGACATTATATAATTTCTAATATATGTTCATTGGTAACAAAATATGAGTTTTTGATTTTCTGTGTCACATAAAAATTAATTCGGGCATTAAGGGGTTAATGTCGAAACGGTGCAATCGTACACGTACAGTATGATACACAAAGGAGTACCTCGTTTTATGGTACTAAATAGCAAGACTAAATCGAATATAGTAAGTTACGCAGTAGACGCTGGGCGGAGAGGCAACTGCTTTTATTTCAATAGTGGTAGTTTTAACCGAGTTAATGTTAAGAAACCAGGTAACTCTCTATAGCTTGCTTGGAAATCTTTTTAGTGCTGCGGTTAGATATTAGTTGGTGCTAAAAAGTGACATATTTTTAAATATATCATTAGCTGCACAGACAGTAACTTCTGTTGGGTGATACTGGTAGAGACGATTTCTTATGCAAATCTCTGATTAGGCCTAAGTTTAATCCTTAAAAGTAATTATTTACTTTAAAATTTAATTCAGTTTTTCACTATCTTTGATACCTATTGTGTTGACTGTGGCTGGTAAATTAGGAATAAAAGCTAAATATGGAAAGGATTTCTTTTGAAAAACTCTGATACGCCTAAGTTTAATCTTTAAAAATAATTTAAAATTTAATTCATTGATTTGATATATAACAAAAATAATAGATCTGTTATCCAATTCTTCAGAGTTTATTTTTATTTCTAAGTGCTACAATTATAAACTAAAATCTTAACATTTTTTTTAATTATAAATTTCAACAAATATCATCGTTCGGCATGTCAGCCCTCAGGCCGCCGCATCTCACCCTTAGTCTAAGGAATAGACGTTGCAATGTAAGGTTTTGCGAATGGTCAAATATCATGACGACTGAGTACATGTAAAATTCTCATAAAATTTTAGCTCAAGGAAAACTGTTTTACTTGTAAAGGATATTATTTTGACTTAGGTGCACTACGGGATTTTTTATGAATAAGTTCGAAATTTTGTGCGCCATATCTTGCGGATTTACCCTAATTTAAGAATGACAGATACTGTAGTCAGGCCAACTGAGCACTGTTTATTCAATTCTTAACCCTTTCTGCGGAGTGCAGCTGATCAGCCAAAAACATTATTTCTCCATTATCTCTCATAGTGATCAACGGTTTACCACAAATTGAATTCTAGCAGCTTGTATACATAGTGTTACATATGCTAGTAGCACATCCTAGAAATTATAAATTGCAGAATGCTACTGACTCAGTTCGACAGTTAGCAACATTGTGTTATTCCGAACATGTACGTTTGTTTAATATTCCTCCTTTGCCATGTAAAAGTAGTCAATCAGATACTAATCTTGCATTATGAGTGACTTTTTGAAAAAATTAGAGGCATAATAGTGACATTTATAGCATTGGGTACATCATGTAAGCATTATATAGCTGACCAGCTATGAACGTTTTGTTGCTAGTAGTATTTCCTCAGTAAATACGCACTATACATGAAGCGTGATAGTTTTTGTAGCTTCAAATAAAAGCTCATGCATTAAAGGGTTAATTGACAGCAATGAAATGATTATTCGATTTAATGTGTTGCAACGCACAGTACGTTAATCAAACAACACTGTGCCAGAGAATGATGAGCGAAAATATTTATGTTCATTCATGTAAGGAGGGGTAAAAAAATAATAATAATTTTCAAATTTGATCTTCAAAGAGAAGATGCATTATGTTTGTGTACCTCTGCATTCTTGGTTCTCATCTTCCTATCTTTCATATGATATGTGCTCTCATGAGTATATCTTTCCTGTTTACCAGAAAATTTTCGTTCTACAGTTTATAGTTTTACGTTTTGAATTTCAGACAAAGTAGTTTTACTAGCACTTATTTCATTAAACTGTATGCTAAAGAATTTTGAGACCTCCTCAAGGAGTGCTCCAAATCATCGAATTTTAGTATACATGCGACCACTGACATGTGGTGTAAATTAATGAATGAATAAATAAATAAATTCAATATGTCTGAGATAATAAATTATTTAAAATCAGCTCTCTCTTTAGACTCGATGAAATTTAAAAGTCTCTGGTGAGGTTCTGCTAAGTGTTATTGTTATTGTCTTCAGTCTGGAGACTGGTTTGATGCAGCTGTCCACCCACTCTATCCTGAACAAACCTCTTCATTTCCTCATAAGACTGGCACCCTACATCCATTTGAATCTGCATACTGTATTCATCTATTGGTCTCCCTCTGCTATTTTTACCCCACACATTTCCCTCCAATGCTAAACTAACAATTCCTTGATATCTAAAAATGTGTTCTGCCAATCGATCCCTTCTTTTAGTCAAGGTATGCCAGAAATTCTTCTCCCCAGTTCTGTTCAGTACCTCCTCATTAGTTACACTACCCACCCAACTAACCTTCAGTATTCTTTTGTAACACAATATTTTAAAAATCTCCATCCTCTTCCTGTCCGCACTGTTTGTCGTCCATGTTTCGCTCCCATACAAGGAAACACTCCATACAAATGCTTTCAGTAAGGGTTTCCTTACGCTTAAATTAATATTCTGTGTTAACGAAGTTCTCTTTTCCAGAAACGCTCTGATAATATGCTGCGAAAATCCCGAAAGAGAACAGTTTATTTGTTTCTTACCACCAAAGGCTAGACGCTGTGTTGTCGACGCAGCTCGTAGATTCTCGATTCATGATCTGCAATAGTGTGAACCTGTAAACATTGATTTCATGTTTTGCTTAAGAGAGAGAGTCTCTGGAATGAGTCTCTCTGCACCGAATGGATAATCCACTTCCCAATCTGGAATTTCCAGCAGTCTATGTCTAATGTAACAATTTTACGATCAATTTCAGACCGCGTGTATAATCTGCAGGTTCTTAGTTCCAGATCAGGTAGCTCCCGTAGGCTACCTTTTTACTCAAAAGAAATTGCATATTCAAGAGATTAAATAATTATAGACGAATGCAGAACTTACTTTTAAGTTAAAGTTTATATTGAGCGTTCCCGATACATCCAGTCATACTCCCCATATCCAGAATACTCGCACCTCCACCATCAAAGAACAACCACTATCTATTCCTAGCAGTTGCATAGAGATTTTATACGTTCTGAAAAATACGGTAAATTTGTGGTTAATGATTTTGATACATATTGAATACTGCAAACATTCTAATTAGTCTTGAAATTAATTTACAACATGACAAAAATTTTTATCGATAATTACATGGTTAAAAATGTACCTATATGACGGATAGTACTGACAGATATCTTAACAGTGAGTAAATGATTAAATTTACACAGTTGTGTCTCTGTAAAAGGCCCAAAACAATGCATTCGTGATGAAACCGCCCTATAGTTACGAAATTGGTACCAGTCGACTGCGTCAGTGAGACATTGAAATAAGACGTTTAGATACAGTACCAAGTATCCGCGATGCCTCGCAGAAGCGTTAGGCTATATACCAATGGAATTCATCTGATTTGACAGGATTGCTTACTTACTTACTTACTTACTTACTCACTGGTCATACCGGACTTTAAAGTCCATTACTGCAGCAACATGTTTTAGCCATCTGTCCCTGTTCCTTCCAGTCACCCTCAGTAGCTAAGCTCCTAAATCGGCCTTCACATTGTCCTCCCATTTACGCCTCTGTCTCTTCGCAGAAAGTTTTCCCTCTAAGTGTCCTACCAATACTATGCTGCTACATTGCCTTCATCCATTCGAGCTACGTGACTCGTCCATCGCAGCCTACGTGATTTAATAACAGTGATTATGTTAAGGCTTGAATAGAATTCGTAAACCTCTTCGTTATGCAGTTTTCGCCACTCCTCGCTAATGTCACCCCTTTCTGCTCCGAAAATTTTGCTCAAAAGTTTGTTTTCAAATGCTCGAACGGTTACTCATTTTGCAATGTGAGAGACCCAGTCTCACAGCCATACAGCACAACTGGAAAAATAATTGTTTTGTAGATTCTGATCATTAAATTTCTAGATCATATCCGGGATGATAGTAATCTATTCTGTGAAAAAGAGCAAGCATTTGCGGTAGTACTAGTTTTAATGAACTCTGATTTCATTAACAGACAACAGACATATAAAATTTCTTGACTTGACTATTGTTATTTTAAGATTTTAAAATTTTAGTTGTGGGCTCCACGAGAAGTTTTTTTCCCCAAAGCCCTCGTATATATCTTCAATCGATAGAACGATGTAAACTTTCATGCAACTTTAGTGACATAATCACTTTTATCGTAAGTCGTGCTGATCACACTCATAATACACATCAACATAATCATTCACTTAAAAAAATATTTGTATATCTTGATTTGCTATTTAATAATCTTGTATAGTCATCAGTAAATTCATTTATTAATCTTTTACAGTCACTAAAACTCACAATAGCCACGTGAAAACTTGTCAATTCTCCTTACCAAAACCGACTAATCAGTTTTAAATATATTTCTATTACATCTCTTCATTAATAATCGTTGTTCTTTGAAAAAATGTCGATCGCGGTCCGCAACAGCAGGCAGTGTCTTCATGTTCAGGGCGCCGACCTTCGGCTAATCAACGATAGCGACCAGCATTTTCTCGTTGACGTCGGCGGAGAACTGCTGCAGCACCGTCGTAATACATGAAACAAAGACAAAATGCACACAAATATGTGTTCTCAAATCTAAATAACATTGAAAATTATATCTTCATTAATTATCTAATAAATAACTGCAAAATTGAGCTTTATAAGGAGAAGAGTGGACGGCTCAATACACGTCCCACTACAATTTCTAGCCCGTAATCCCTTCCTCAGCTCGGATTCAGTCTCATTTCTCGATGTAATCTCCACTCCTAAATACTTAAACGCGTTAAGTTTTTCAAACTGCATGTCACAGACTCTTAACATTTCCTGATATATTGCTGTTGTCATTCTAGTATTAACCAAGTATATCGTTTTGTCTTCACTTATCCTCAGACATACAACTTCACTACCTCAATTAACGCATTTGCGCTTTCTATTACAGATTCTTTCCTATCTCTAATGATAATTAGATCATCTGAATACCCTAATATCTTACTATTTCCATTTAACCACATCCTCCGAATTATCTATTGCCATTCGCTCAAGATATTCTAAGACTAAGTCGTATCCAGTATGTTACAACTCCACCATCTCGCTCTCGCTCCGTGACAGGGACGAGGCGACGAAAAGAGTTGGAAAAGGACGTGCAGTGGAAAAATGTTGGACCAAACTGCTATGTCATCACTCCCTAGAATTATAAACTACTTAAACTAAGTGACACTCACGACAACACACACATCCGTGCGCAATGGAGGACTCGAACCTCCGGCGAGAACGGCCCGTCTGTAGCAGTGGCAGCTGATGCTTCCCCAGCCCCGCCCCTCCCCACTCGGCGCGTCGGTGCTTCGCCCCCCCCCCCCGGTCCCCCATGTCGGCGACCAAAGAGACAATTCGGCGCACATATGCGAGTTCCTTTGGCAAAGCGCCCGGGTTTCCCGCCAGCTCACCCCCCTCACCTTTATATATATTTTCGATAACAGTTCTACAGAATGTCTTACCTCGGTTTTTTTGCATTTGCTTTAACTCGAGCTAAGCATCGGCCTACCAAGTTTCTTCACTTTTGTTCCAAGCTAACCCACATGGCGCTGACGTCCTAAAAGAAGGAAAAGAACGGCAAAAAGTGGTACATTGTAGTATGCCAAGAGCCCAACTACAGTCCATTATGATTTTTATGTGCTGGATCTATAATTCCGTTACTTAAACTATTTATTTCACTACTTTTTACAATCATGACGATGTAGAAAGTGTTTTAATAAGAAATGAAGTCATAATATAAAGGACACACTATCTCGAAAGTCTCCAACAACAGCTGGCACAATGTCATAAGAAAAACAATCTACTCCTTCACACCCCATTTGTCTTTTAGCTCTGGGATACTGTCCAAATCCCTTTTCGAAGAGACCTTCACTGGCACGTAAAATATCTGACATTTCGAACGTTAAAACATAGTTTACAGTTCGCGATTTGCTAAAATTCCCCCTCTCTAACTCAGACCTTTCTACGCATGCGCAAATTGGAAGCTTGACCGCGTCTGAAATTATTTTCCGTTTAGCGTCTGGCTGCTTGCGGCAACTGCTGGAACACCAAACAGCCACACTCCAAGTAGCCAGGAGCGGGAGAAGGCGCTGCTGGAACACAATTTCAGCGTTGCGCATGCGTGTCAAGCAGTCTGGCAGCTGCTGGAACGAACCTAATAGTAAATAAATGTTAATTTACGACCAATGCTGAAAATTGTTTTGATACAAAAATATGTCAGGCGGCCTACGGGATGCGAGTAGATGGGCTGTGCAGAGTTGGGAGCGGGCAGGTGTTGCTGCGTGGCGGGCTTGCCTACCCGGCCCCTGGAGCTAGCGCTGGCCGGGCTGCCGGCTGGTGGCTGGTGGCTGCTGGCTGGTGGGTGTCGGCCGTTAATTTGGCGGGGCGCGGTCCCTGGGGCGCCGTTACGTCGCCCTGCCTCGCCTCGCCTCCCCGTGCCCTGCCAGCCAGCTCTGCCCGCACAACTTGCTGCTCGTCCCTCCGCCTCACCCGTACTCAGACGAGCCGCTTCTCTGCCGGCTGACCATCACGCCACTGCATAGTAAACAGGGCAGGGGAGGGAACATTTTTTATTTCTTCAACCACACTAGCATAGAATTATATATTTTTGACAACAATACAGCGTTCAAAGAATGAAATAAATAGCATTTTGCAATCAGTTATGGCTTCATTGTACTAGGTTTAGATGGAATACCAAAGCGAGGCGAATGAAAATTTGTGCTCGGCTGGGATTCGAACCCGGGATCTCCTGCTTACTAGGCAGACGCGTTGACCACTCCACCACTGAGGTCACAGTGACCAGCCCGACTGCAGAGGACTCTTCCTTGCATGTCTCCCGCCACACCCAAATCTCCATTTGCCACGCTGTCTCTTTCCTATACCACAGCCGCCGCGGTGAAGTAGCCGAGCGGTTTAAAGCGTCTCGCTGCGGAGCGCGTGGGTGCTCGCCGTGGAGGTTTGATTCCTCCCTGGGGCATGGGTGTGTGTGTTCTCATTAGGTTGGTTTGCCTAGGTTTAAGTAATTTGTAAGCTACGGACTGATGACCACGCATTTTGGTCCGATAGATTTACCAACATTTTTTTTTATACTACAGCCTATTTGTTCTGTAATGCTCGCAGCCACAATACTGTATTCCCGCATAAGGGAGAACAAACCATGAGGTATCGAGAGACAATTAACTGTCGTCAGGAGCCCACCCTCTGCTTGTATACAATTATAAATTTCAAACGACATTACAGCGTTCAAAGAATGAAATAAATCGCATTTTGCGATCTGTTATGGCCTCGCTTTGGTATTGCATCTAAACCTAGTACAGTGAATACATAACTGATCGCAAAATGCGATTTATTTCGTTCTTTGAACACTGTAAAGTCGTCAAGAATATATAATTGTATACAAGCCTAGGCTGGGCTCCTGACGACAATTAATTGTGTCTCGATACCTCATGGTCTGTTCTCCCTTAAGCGGGAATACACTATTGTGGCTGCGAGCATTACAGAACAAAATAGGCTGTGGTTGTAGGAAAGAGACAGCGTGACGAATGGAGAATTGGGTGTGGCGGGAGACGTGCAGGAAAGAGTCCTCTGCAGTCGGATTGGTCACTGTGTCCTCAGTGGCGGAGTGGCCAATGTGTCTGCCTAAGCAGGAGATCACGGGTACGAATCCCGGCCGAGCACAAATTTTCATTCGCCTCGCTTTGGTATTCCATATAATCCTATGAAGCCATCCATAACTGATGGGAAAATGCGATTTATTTCATATTAGCATAGGGCTATTAATCCATAATCATAATCATAATCATAAAACTAGGTATCCTACCTATTTTAAACTGCATCATGTGTCTGATAATAAAGGTATGCACTTGTCTCAGACGGAGTCCATCATATTTGCGGTTTTCTGGCCGCATTAAATATACACTATGAGATTAAAAGTATTCGGACATACCCGAAAACATGCGTTTTTTTTTTTTTTTTTTTTTTTTAATTAGGTGCATTGTGCTGCCATCTACTGCCACTTACTCCCCATCGTGAGCATTGGCGGAGCTTGCTTTGTGTTCACTGCTCCAGTAAACCCCTGAAAAAAGATTGTCGTGAAAAAATGTAAATAAATCGATAAAATATTTTTAAACTATCATTATTCCTTTCGTTCTTCTAACAGATCATGTTAGATGCACATACAAAGTATTTTTTATCGCATGACAAACGTCGCGGAGACTGCACGTATACGAGTCGTAGCGAAGCCACTTAATATAAGCGGCATTGACCGCAGGGTTGCAATGGCAGGCGCGGCTGAGCTTGAAATTATCTTCTGAACCCCTCTGGAGGCAGCACATGGGCACTCCCGCGGCAGGGAGGGGCAAGGGGGAAACACCGCTTTTAACATTGGCATTGGTGCTGGTAGATAAACCAGTTCCTGGCTACTCGAGCTCATGTGGTTACGCACAAATGATTCCGATGAAAGACAATGGTGTTACTGCGAACCACAATTCATATGGCAAAAGTCTGCAAAAGATACGAAGTTTTATGTAATTACTTCTCTAATAGTAGCTCTATTCGGAACACAGTCGGCAAATGATATGTACATATTCACTGAATCTACTGACAAATTTGCAGTATCTTACGAAAAATAGTTTAGCTGATAAGTCGTTGCAAACACTGATACGTCAGGAACGTTTGCACAAAATTAAGGGCAAATTGCCACTTTTCCATAATGAGAGAAGTTACTGATTTACAAGAAGTTTTTAACCTCAAATTTTTCCTAAACTTTTTCCATATTTTTTTAGTATCAAATGTTAACTCATTTACATCGTAATTAAACCCAGTAGTCCCAATAGTTTCCGAGAAAGAACATATTTAATGTTCATTTATTTTTGGGCTAGACTTGCACACTCAATCTTTTACTCCTTTTAATGTAGTCCAATCTACAACTTTGTTTTTATCTTATTTCAAAGTATAATAGGTGAGTTATAGCTTAATAGATGTTTGTAAAAGAAGGAAGAAGTTGCCTCGTTGGAGTGGTCGAGCATTCCAAAACCCCTTGCTGCGGAGCGCGCCGCTGCTCACCGTCGGAGATTCGAGTCCTCCCTCGGTCATGGGTGTATTTGTTGTCCTTAGCATAAGTTGGTTTAAATAGTTTGTAAGCCCAGGGACTGTTGACCAGCGTAGTTAAATACCATAGATTTACAAACAGCTGTACATCTGAAGGAAGAAGTTGATACAAATCAGCACACTCCGGTGGCAAAGGTAGTTACTGTAGCTCTCGTTAGTTATGAGGAGACGCTTTGACAGTACACATGAATCGTACAACGGCGAATTTTAACGAACATATTTTAAATTATGCTATGTTTCACTTACCATTTGTACATTCATCAAGCATAATGTCGAGTACTTCTATAACTACGTAGCGTTCAGTGCCTGACGGTGTTACTGTCAATTTCTGTATAAAACCTCTTTTCGAATTGCCACCCCCCCCCCCCTTGTACCATATTGACGTAGCTTACTGTGGATATCTTGGGCCAGGAATTGTTCCTAGTACATCAATTAACAAGGAGCAGTCAAACGAAAGCGAGAAATACACAAAAATCTATGCAAAATACTTCATATATCAAAAACATTCGTTCAGTACATTTGCCATCGTAGTCAATGTTCTCATGGAGAGAAATTTCAGATTTCTACAGAACCATGAGACTGCCCAGTGTTCACCTCCTCATCCGAATTCAAGCGATGTTTCTTCCTGATTGGAAGAATAGAAATTGTTACTTGACGGAGAACTTTTAGAGATTCTATAGCGAAACTTCTACAAGATAACACCAATAAACCTGGTAACATGCGCGCGAACATTATCCTGCAACAGAGTGATATAATTTTTCCTCCCTGTGTCAAAATTTCGGGAGGGGTTTCAACTACCAGAACCCATTCTTTGTTAATACACATGGAAGTTAGGGCTGCCAGTGTCTGACTTTAATCTGAAGGCGGATTTCGCCAATACTTTACTAAACATGGATCTCTGTTAGGTAGTACAAGTTGTAATTATTCACATTAGCAGATCGCTGCATCAGTAGAAGAAAGAATAGTTGTTCCTACAAATGCCAGGACAGTGTTTTGAATCGGCAAGTTACAGGATTATAATATAGCAGTTGCAAATCCAGTTTGGTAAATCAGTATTTTTAAATGTAGCATTCACAGATTTACGAATAATTTGATTACGTTGTTGCTGTAATATTTTCTTTGCTCATAATTACGAAGCTTCTCTAGTGAATACGGATTAATTGATTGCATTTAACACTTTAATGCATAGTATAGCTGATCAGCTACATAAAATATGTTTTCCATTATCTCTCAAACTGATCAACATTTCATTTATAGCTACTTGTATACATAGTGTTACATATGCTAGCAGCTCGTTCTACAGATTATAAATTGCAGTGTGATACTGAATCTTTCGACAGTTAGCTACATTGACTGAGTCCTAACATGGGCGTTTGTGTACATTATTATTCCTCCTTTGCCATGTAAAAGAAGTCAATTGCATACTACAGTAGCCTTATGAGTTACTTTCTGGAAAGATGACAGGCATAATAGCGACATTTGCTACATCGGGTATATCATGGAAGCACTATATAGGACCAACTATAAACTTTTTGTTGCTAGTACGTAGAACATAATGAATTTAAGTTTTTTTTCCCAATATTTTTCTCAGTATATATTATAACTACACATTAATGGTGATAGATTTTTATAACTTTAAATAAAAAGGCATGCATTAAAAGGTTAAGTCTGCCTTTAAATCTCAAGCACAAGTTAGTATTATTCACTTTAGCACATCGCTGGATAGGTGGAAGGAGAAATAGTTGTACGGAAATTCCAGGCCGGTGTCATGAACTGGGAACTTACAGGTTCATTATATAGCAGTTGCTCAGGTAGTTTAGTAAATCATTGTTGTCAAATGCAGCTTTTAAGGATATGGAAATAACCGTGCGAATAATTCACACTCCATCTTGATTAGTCACAGATAGGTATGATAGTAATGGAGAAAAGACAGATGCAAGTGTATACGTACAAAATACAAGAAACTTTGAATTCTAGTAACAAATATAAGTCTCATTGTAAGAAAATTTATACAAATGATTAATTGTGTAACGTATAAAAAATCAGTTATTGACTTTTTTAAGTTTATTTTATTTTTGAAAACTTGTTTATTTTACAAAACTTCTAACAACACAATGTTAATAGTTATAATGTGATCATCGTTTACTTTTTGGCTGTTTGTGTCTTTAGCACAAACATAAATATCACTGAATCAGCGCGAAAAAAAAACAGCTTCTGGTGAATATAATCTTGTCCTTTGAAGCGTCTGACCTTATGCCTTATTTATGGTCACAGCGAAGGCTACTTTCATTGTGAATTGTCTTCTTACCATTTGTAAAGGCCTGGTTGGATCACATGGTGTGATGTTAATGCGTAAAGAATTTAAAAAGCTGCAAGCCTGCAGGACCTGCCATTCATGTTAGTTAAAGAGATTGTCAATAGATGGCACCTTCTACTTTGTTTTTATATTGACTGCACAACCTATGTTGATACTCGGCCCGGTGGCTGATGGGGCAACCGTAAATATTTGTACCATTTACGATCGTTTGTATCAACTTACATAGTAGCAACAGTAAAATATTTTTAAAAATAAAGTTTTTTGTGAAAACAATAACTTTATCTTTTTATTTATCGTCACTAGTGGAGAACAAAACTTTTAAAATGATACCTCTAACATTAATTTTGGATGAGTAATACGGGAGATACGGCACGTCGTACGCACATAAAACAGCGATGAGAAATAATATGTACTAGCTGCTAAGCCCGGCGTTGCTCGGGTATAAATGCATTTTTCCGGTACTGTATTAGGAACGAAACTAAAAACTGGAAAATTTTTCATCTTCATGTATCCATGAAAACAGCTTCGAAATTACGAAACAGTAAAACAAAGAAATATGCATAACGTAAAAAATTTTAACTGCAGTTTCTAAAGAAAGAAAAATAACACTAAACTAATAATGATGCATAACATTTATTAAATTCAAAATTATACTATAAACAACATTTATTAATACTTCTGATGGGAAAGTTTTTGTGACTCATTGTTTATGACGACATATATCCAGGATTACAGTCGTAGGTAGTTTTAAACCGACAGTGATTGTTGTCTGATAGTAAGCAATATGTGTGCCAAGTTTATTTGAAATCGGTCCATTATTTTATCAGGAGATGTGCAAAAATAGCGCATGATGTAGCAGTTATTCAGAAATTTCACTGTTTATGACGTCATATCTACTGAAACATGTGTCGTCTGCAAAATATGTCGTGAATGGTGTTAGTGGTAAAGGCTTAATAAATCAAAACCTCATGCGGTTTTTCATGAGCCAAATTGTTAATGACTTCATATCTCATGAACTATATGTCGAACTGTGATATAGTATCGAATAAAAAAAATTCAGTGGTATGTATGTGTACTGTCTGTGAATTGTTTCGCAAAAACAATGAACAGTGTAGAAGTAATAACCTGTAACGTCATGCCAAATCTCGTAGTAAAGTGGTAAGCAATATACTGTTTCTCTTTCATCGTTCAAATGTTGCAACATTGACTTTACACGAATTGCATGCTTATTCTCGGCATAATAGGCCGTCCTTTTGGAACGAGATAAATATCGGAACACTAATATTACATGTTAGATATGGCGTTTTAATAATAAAGCCATCCCTAAGTTTCTGAATAAAAAAATGAAATTGATGAGTAAGTATTTATACACCCAAAATCATCAGTTAATTTATACGTTGCTTCTGAATCCCTATCTTCAAAGCTGACTAACGTAGAATGACGTGCTAAAGCAATGATTTTTAGTATTTGCATGTCAACGATCGATGTCCAGATAACAGTCCGATGTTGGAGGAAGTGTTTCGTGCCAAAAGGAAACAATTTACTTTAAATGTTTAAACAAACGAAACACCATCCTTCTGCAAGGACGTCAGGATCATCTGGGTTAAATCTATAGCACTATTTCATCTACCTGTTAGGTCTGTCTGTCCGGGCAGTAACAAAAGAAAAGGGGAAAAAAATGAGTCGGTACATAAGCTGTCGTAGAGCTACAAGACCAGAGACTGAGAAAAACCGGAGCGACTGCTCCTTTGATACGGAAGTATAGCTACACCTGTCAACATGGCCAGGGCACGGGCTGTTTGTGGAGTCCGCCTGGGTGTTTGCTCAGCCGGTTTTTCCGTAACGAGTGGCGCCGAGGAGAGGAGAAGCCGCCTCGCCCAGCGGCCTGCTGGGCGAGACACACCGAACCCCCCAACCCTCCTCTCAAGCCACTCCTTACCCCCCCCCTCCACCCCGTCATCAGCGGAAATCCGGCGGAGGCTTGCGTTTTATTGTGTGTGTCGCTGCTGCTGCCCCCAGTGTTTGGCAGAGGGCGCGCGCGGATAATGCAATCTACCGGCCCCGCCTCCGCCTCCGTCTGCCGTCTGACTCGTGCCATTCTGCAGGCCTGTGCGAGCACTGCGGTCCAGGAAAGCGTCTCCTCCGTGTGGAAACTTCACCTGCACCGTCCACTCTAAGCCGGGCGTCGTGGCTCAGCAAATGTTCAAATGTTTGTTAAGCTTATGGGACTTAACTACAGGGTCATCAGTCCCTAAACTTACAAACTACTTATCAACTACTTACCAACAAGGACGGCACAAATATCCATGCCCGAGGAGAGATTCGAACCCCCGACCGTAGTGGCCGTGCAGACCGTGACTGGAGCGGCCGTGGCTCAGCGCGCCCGGTCAGAGGGCTGAACGCCTCTCTTAATAAAAAAGCTGAGCCAAGAACTCATCGAACGACAACGAACAAAAAGGAACAACGACCACAATGAACTGATCTACCCATAGAACGAAAAAAAAAAAAAAATAAATAAATAAATAATAATACTCTCTCCGCTCTGGTTGTCTACAAGGATCCTCACTGAGCTCACCAATGTCATTTTTCTTTGGTTTACGTCTTAGGAGGCGATCCACTTATAATATTGTAAAAAGATATAAAAAAGCCAATATCGCTTATCATCAATTTTTAATTACGACGACCGGTTTCGCTGAACTATGTCAGCATCATCTGGTCAAATAAAATATTTTACAAGGCCATAATCTTGTAATGTCAATCAGTTGTTATATAACAATTTACAGTGCATAGGTGCACTATGTCATTAAAATAAAACATAATTCAATTATTATTACTTGAATTTTGTTTTATTTTAATGACATAGTGCACCTATGCACTGTAAATTGTTATATAACAACTGATAGACATTACAAGTTTATGGCCTTGTAAAATATTTTATTTGACCAGATGATGCTGACATAGTTCAGCGAAACCGCTCGTCGTAAATAAAAATTGATGATAAGCGATCTTGGCTTTTTTATATCTTTTTACATCATTTTTCTTTACTAATTCATCTACATCTACATAGATACACTGCAAATCACATTTAAGTGTTTGGCAGAGGGTTCATTAATCACTTTCATAACTTTTCTCTACCGTTCCATTCTCTAATAGCGCGCGGGAAGAAAGAACACCTTAATCGTTCCGTTTTCGATCTGATTTCATTTTATTGGGATGGTCATGTCTCCGTAAGTAGGTGGGTACTAGCAAAATATTTTCACATTCAGAAGTAAAAGTCGGTGATTGAAAGATCGCAAACAAAAAAATTCAAATGTTTGTAATTCTAATAGGACTTAACTACGGCGTCATCAGTCCCTAAACTTACAAACTTATTTTCCTAATACTAAGGACGGGCAGCGGTGGCGTAGCTGAGCGGTCTAAGGCGTCTCGCTGCGGAGCGCCCGGTTGCTCGCCGTAGGAGGTTCGAGTCCTCCCTAGGGCATGCGTGTGAGTGTTGTCCTTAGGTTACTTTACCTTAGTTTAAGTAGTTTGTAAGTTACGCAGTTTGGTCCGATAGAATTTAAAAACATTTGAACTTTTTTATGCCCGAGGGGGGATTAGACCTCCCGACCGTAGTGGCCATGCAGACCGTGATTGGTGCAGCTCAAACTGCTCGGCCACCGCGGCCGGATTCGCAAACAGATTACGCCGCAATGACTAACGTCTTTATTTTAATGATTTCCACCCCAATTCGTGCAACATTTCCGTGACCTCCCCCCCCCCCGTAACGTGAAAAAAAAAAACGAGCTGCCCTTTTCTGAACCTTCTCAATATCTTCCGTCAGTCCCACCTGCTGAGGGTCCCTCATTGGGCAACAGTACTGCAGGCGAGGACGCACATGTCTGATGTAGGCAGTCATGTTTGGTGGAGCAGGTGCATCTTCAAACCGTTCTGCCAATGAAACCTAATCTTTGGTTCGCCTTCCCCACAATATTTTTTGTGTGTTCTCTCCAGTCTAAGTAGTTCGTAATTGTAACTCCTAGGTATTTAGCAGAATTTACGACGTTAAGGTTTGACTGATTTATCGCATAATTGAAGTTCAGCGGATTTCTTTTAGTGGCCATGTGTATTACTTCACACTTTCCTTTATTTAGTGTCAATTGCCAATTTTCGCATCATGTAGAAATTTTGTCTAAATAGCTTTGCAGTTGCTTTTGATCTTCTGTTGACTTCACTAACCGATAAACGACAGCGAACAGTCTAAGGGAGCTCTTTAGATTGTCTCCTAAATCGTTTATAAACACAAGGAACAGTAGGGGACGTATGACGCTTAACTGGGAAACGCCAGATATTACGAACTGTGTCCTTTTGATAGGAAATCGTGAATCCAATCGCACAATTGGGGAGATATTCCTTAAGTACGCAATTTCATTAGAAGCCGCTTGTGGGGTACAGTGTCTAAAGCCTTCCGGAAATCCAGAAATATGGAATCGATTTGAGATCCCTTGACAAAATGTTCAGTTTAACAAAAGTTTGTTAAGCTTATGGGACATAAGTACGGGGTCATCAGTCCCTAAACTTACAAACTACTTACGAACTACCTTATACTAAAGACGGCAAAAAAATCCATGCCCGAGGGGGGATTCGAACCCCCGACCGTAATGGCCGTACAGACCATGACCGGAGCGCCTCAGTCCCCGCGGCCACCGCAGCCGGCGATCCCTTGTCGATAGCACTTGTCATTTCATGTGAATAAAGGGCAAGCTGTGTTTCGCAAGAGCTTAATAGACGCGCCTATTAGAAAATAGTGTGACCCTGGATTATGACATCTTTCTTCTGTTACTAAAAGGCTATCCTTGATCTCCACCTGTTCCATGCCTGCTATCTAAAGGGGCCCTTACACGTTCGTTATTTATTGAGCAATAATATTGTGTCAGTATATTGTGCTAAAAAGTGAAGCCAAGAACGACACAATATTTATTGCGCAATATTTTTGCCCGGGACGTGTCAGTTACAGTTGTACCTCCGTAGCGAACATGTCGGCGCTTCATGACGTTCATCTCGCATGTATTGCAATTGTGATTGCTACAGCTGCTTACCGTCATGTTGTTGTGTTATTCAGCTTCGTCTAAAATTCCTGATCTATAAAGTACTTAATTTCCTCAAAGTACCACACCGTGCTTTCATAATATCCTGAAGTCCACTGCCTGATTTCGTCTCCTAAAATATATATTAGCTCTTTCCTGGATTTTGTTCTAAGCGAATTGAATTTCTTTTTCACATCGTCCTTAGTGGCCGAAGGGTATCAAAAAAATGTTCAAATGTTTGTTAAGCTTATGGGACTTAACTACGGGGCCATCAGTCCCTAAACTTACAACCTACTTATGAACTACTTACGACCTAGGACGGCACAAATATCCATGCCCGAGGGGGGATTCGAACCCCCGACCGTAGTGGCCGTGCAGACCGTGACTGGAGCGCCTCAGTCCCCGCGGCCACCGCGGCCGGCCGGAAGGCTATCTCTCCTGGTATATTTTAAGGAGGATATTGTAGGCCTCATTTATTTAAATCACGGTTCATGTACTCATCAGATTTAAGTTTCCACAGTGCTGGGAGGGAACTGTGAACCGGAAGAGAGTATGCTACATCATACAGTAGTTCAGGATGTAATACTGCAACAATTTATTCAAGGTCCTAAAATGAACAAACAGGTTCTGTACCAGTTTTCTACACGAACTACTTTTACCAATTGTATTTACTGCTAATAACTGAATAACTATTAAACGTATAACGAAACTACTCATCTGAATGCACTTTAACAGATGATTTCTTTCATCTGTCTTTCCTGTAGCATTCATGATACTTTTCGCTGTCGTCAAGTCTGCAGAACACGAAATTTTGGCGGGAACTCCCGTGTACGCACAACTGTTCACAAATGAAACGAGTGGTAGGTGTTTTATATATTGTCGCCGCAGTTACTGATACTTCTACGTACCTTACTTTAAGATACATGTTTTGGGGATATCTTTAATGCACCGTTTTATTTACCCTGCAGACTTTCGTACTGGGCAAGTAAAGTAAAAATGTAAGTAAAGCGGGCAACAATCCGAAGATTGGTTTGAGCACCACAGTGCTTTACTAGGCATGGCTCTGTTTGGAGGTGGCCGTTGCCTTCTTCTGACCTTCGAACTGACTTACCCAGCCAGCTATAGTGGAACCTACAGTTTTACGTTGGTTCCGAACCACAGTGCTACTCTACATTTTTCACCTCAGTGGAAAGTGGCAGATAAAAATCCAAGAATCTGGCAGGGATCGAACCCGCTACCTTTGGATTTATAACCTGGCACTCTACCACTGTGCTACCTTTTTTCAGAGTTTTAAGTAAACTTTTTTTTTTTTTTTTTTTTTTTTTTTTTTTTTTTTTTTTTTTTTTTTTTTTTTTTGTTTCAGGTGCTACCTAGCCGCACTGGGCAAATAAAAATATGAAATACATCAAGAGCGAAATATTGTTGTAGCAGAAGTGATAGTTTATTGCACAACACCGCCCTTACACGATACAATAAATTGCGCAAAATATGGAGCGACTGTCAATATTTTTAAAGCTCGGCAGGCTCCTTCAATATGTCGCGCAAACCGTCAATACTGCTCTCAGACGGTCAATATTATTGTGCAATACCGTCTAACGGCCATTAACTTATTGCAGGATGAAGAAATCTTGATTTTCAATTTTAGAATAATTATGGAACCATTTCAGAAAGTTAAAAAGTAAAATAGGAAGTGTACTCTCATATAAGGTATAACGTGATTCGAGATTACGATTACAAATTGCGTGTTTTTTTGAAACTGCGGGCTCCCAAATATACCAACTTCGTTCAACGATTACACGAAAATGATGAAACTTACCTTTTTCCAACAAACTTTCCATTTGTTCTCTAACTTTTCACGAAACATATCCTCGCTCACACCTCCTCCCCCCGTTTTACACACACGCAAACAGGCGCACGCAAACACATACACACAAAATGAGTGAGCAAAATGTTTACCACTCACAATATTTTTGCTGTTCATGTGGTCATGTAATCTGAGCTGACATCTTTATTTCTGTTTAACTAGTCACTCTTTTCACAACACACGTATAAGCAGGTATTCACATAAATCAATGAAACATCATCATCAATTTGATTTGTGTGGGGCCCGCACTGTTAAAAATGTTTTTAATCATATAGTAAAGTTTTAAGCCAAGACATTGGTATTACATTTCCAGTGACTGTTCATTACAAATTGATGTAGACTGTAATGAGCAGTCACTGAAAAAACATATCCAGCAAGAGAAGTGTAATGCCAAATATTTATTTTCAATTTTTTCAAGATTGTAACAAGTCACGTTAATCAATTGGCTGAGCTCTGCTGGAGCCTGATAACGTTGTATTAACCGAAAACGGTAGCTTTGGGCTAATAAATTAAGCAGATGTGGTCAACATGACAATCTACAAATATGTAAAAGCGGTTAACCCGTACTTTAACACAGATAATGGTCGTAAGGCTACACAATAAATTAAAATTAATACTACGGGCGGGATTCGAACCCGCTTCTCCTGCATACGATGGAACCGCTTTATACAATCCATTTCTTATATTATTTATTATTATTATCATTAATATTATACTTTTTTAAGTCCTCGGTTCTTTGCAAATCTGAGAGCGTTTTTGTCCTGTGTTGATCGAAAGCGTCTTGGCTCACTTATTTTTAATTTTTTGAAAAAAAAATTATTATAGAGGGTAGGTAGTGAATGCCAGTGCATGGAATAAGTTAGTACGTCTGCCTCCGCAAGAACAAAGGCGAACATAGCAGAATTTATTTTGTGGAGACCAGCACCCTTTGTTATTAAATAAGTGAAGATAATAAATGGAATAAAAGTAAATAAATAACTCGATAGACAACATAAATACAACTCAGTGAATATTTCATAGTAGAAAATAAACAAATACGATCCCAGGTCCGCAAGGAATGCCTATTAAGCAGCAATACTGGCTTCGAAACCCGACCGTGAAACAAATTCTAATTCATTGTTTTACCATACAAGTACTGACTGTTCCCTATTGTGTACATGATTTGTTATTTACGTGATCTGTTTCCATTTATAGAAAACGCGCAACCCCGTCTGAAACATATCACGAAATTACGCATAATCACCCTGTTTGAAATATACCGATAGCAAAATCGCCGGCCGCGGTGGCCGAGGGGGCTGAGGCGCTCCAGTCACGCTCTGCATGGGCACTACGGTCGGGGGTTCGAATTCCCCCTCGGGCATGGATATTTGTGCTGTCCTAGTTCGTAAGTAGTTCATAAGTAGTTTGTAAGTTTAGGGACGACCCCGTAGTTAAGTCCCATAAGCTATACAAACATTTGAACATTTTGATAGCAAAATCTACCTGAAGAATATCCTGTTCGTCCTCTTATCAGTGATACATGAGATGGGGCGGTCACCCACACGTCCAACAGTGCAAGCTCAGCAGCAAATTACCGCAAGATCACATTTTCATATAAGATGAACATTAACAAATGTTCAGATGTTTGTACATCTAAAGGACCTAACTGCTGCAGTTATTAGGCCCACTGAGCGCTCGGCCACTCCACCGCGGCGAACAATAACAACAGCAAAACAAGGGTAATGGAATGCGGTCTAAGGAAATGAGACGATGCTGAAGGAATTAGATTAGTTCACTTTTCCTGTTTATATTGTGAGGAGGAGATCCAATATTATGATAGGTTCCAAAAAGGATAAAGCCAAGATCTCTAGTGTGTAATTTTATTTCGACGACCGGTTTCGATGGTCCCTGCCATCATCTTCTGGTCAAAAATGTTTTACACAGTCGTAATCTTGTCAAGAGTTGTATAAGATGATTTAAAGTGCATAGACTATGTCATTGTAGTAAATTATTTTATACAACTGTTGACATCACAAGATGACGGCTTTGTAAAACATTTTCTGACCAGAAGTTGATGGCAGAGACCATCGAAACCGGTCGTCGAAATAAAATTATACACTAGAGATCTTGGCTTTATTCTTTTTGGAACCTATCGAATTAGATTAGGTAACGAAATAACAAAGGTGGTAGATGTGTTTTGTTACTTAGGCAGTACAATAACATACGAAGGTCGCAGTACAGAGAATATAACATGCAGAATGGCAATGGGAAGTAAAGGGTTTTTGAAATAGAAAAATATCGAATATTAATTTAAGCGTAAGGAAGACTTTTCTGAAGGT
Source organism: Locusta migratoria (assembly GCA_026315105.1). NCBI lineage: Eukaryota > Metazoa > Arthropoda > Insecta > Orthoptera > Acrididae > Locusta > Locusta migratoria. The sequence continues at coordinate 360,722,956 of CM048745.1, read as the reverse complement.
ATTTGTGTGGATTGTTGCCTTGTACGGGAATTAAATATTAAACGATAAATAGATCAGACAGGAAGAGGATAAAGTCTTTCTAAATGTGGTGCTACAGAAGAATGCTGAAAATTAGGTGGGTGGATGGGGTAAATAATGAAGAGATACTGAACAGAATGGAGTTAAAAGGAAAGGAACTTTTGGCATACCTTATTAAGAGAAGGGATCGATACATTGTTGGACATCAAGCAATCGGGATTTTACCATTCGAGGGAAGTGTGTGAGATAAAAATCGTAGAGAATATGGTAAGCAGATTCAACTTGACGTTAATACGTCATTATCAAGCGCCAGCAGAGCTTAGTCAGTTGATTAACGTGACATGTTACAATCTTGAAATTATTCAATACTAGCTAGAAACCGGGTATTTATCTCTTTATTCCTGCCATTTTTCAGGTACATAATCATTTGTATAAGGGCTGTATGTCTGTAAAATCTCTTGGAAATACAATTAGTAGTAAAGAAGAAATAGATTAAAACTTGGTGCGTGATGGGGCGATTTCCATGAACGCTATTGTTTATGTGCTCATATAGAATGGACTACATGTCGTACTGTGATACAATTTAGAAGATACACTCAACTATATGTGTGTATACTGTCTGAAAAATTTCCTGCGGCTACCATTTGTTGTGTATGAATTATAAATTGTAACGTCATACTGAATTGCGGAGTTTTAGCCCATGAACAGCGGAACGTTAATGTTTATGTGCTCATTTCTCAGGAACTATGTGCCTTACTGTGATACAATTTAGAAGGTACATTTAACTGTATGTGTGTATCCTGTCTGTAAAATTTCCTGCGGAATGTTTGTAGTGTACAAATTATAAATTGTAACGTCATACCGAGAGCCGTAGTTTTACTCCATAAACAGCGGAAAAGTAGTAAGCAAGAAACTTTTTTCCTTTCAGGTTTTTTATGTAGTTGTCAGCGGGAAAAGTTTAATAAAGGTTTGAAATTATGTTTAAAGTTTGTTGCAAGTCGCTAAGTACTGTCGTTCTCATACAGTGTATTTCGAAAGTCTCACCGCATTATATGGCATTTTTTGCGATTTCTATTGGTTATGACGTAATATCTTTTGACCCATGTGCGGTATATGATTCTTAACCAAGCAGCAATTGTTACCTCACGGTAAGGAATGTGTGTACCAAATTTGGTTGAAATCGGTCCAATGGTTTAGGAGACAATGAGCAGCATTGTCGCAAAATGCAGCAGTTTTTCGCGCATCTCATTGTTTATGACGTCATATCTCGTGAACTATAGATCGTATGTGATTCTTACACTTAACAGCGACCGTCCTCATGGATTGAAGCTTACGTTTACAAAATTTCATAATGATTAGAACAAAATTGTAGATTTGTATGCAACACGTACAAACATACGGGCACTCTGCTTTATATATTAGACTAGCTGACAACCCGGGTATTTATTATTTAGTCTGCCGTTTTTCGGGTGAATATTCATTTGTATAAGGGCTGTATGTAAAATCTCTTGGGAATACAATTAGTAGTACAGAAGTATTACATTAAAACTTGGTGCGTGATCGGGCGGTTTTCCATGAACGTTATTGTTTATGTGCTCATATCTCGTGAACTACGTCTCGTACTGTCATACAATTTAGAGGGTACACTCACGTATATGCGTTTATACTGTCTATAAAATTTCCTGCGGCTACAGTTTGTAGTGTATGAAATATAAATTGTAACGTCATCCGAATGCCATAGTTTTAGTCCATGAACAGCTGAACGTTACTATTTATGTGCTCATATCTCATGAATTATGTGTCGTACTGTGATGCAATTTAGATCGTACATTCAACTATATGTGTGTATACTGCCTGTAAAATTTCCTGCGGCTACAATTTGTAGTGTAGAAATTATAAATTGTAACGTCATACCGAATGCCGTAGTTTACTCCATAAACAGCGGAAAAGTAGTAAGCGAGAAACTTTTTTCCTTTCATCATTTTGCTATGGGTGTCAGCGAGAAAAAGTTTAATAAAGGTTTGAAATTATGTTTAAACTTTGTTGCAAGTCGTTATGTACTCTTATTCTCATATAGCGTACTTATAAAGTCTCGCCGCATTATGTGGCAGTTTTCTGCAATTCCTATTGTTTACGACGTTATATCTCCTGGACCATGTGTCGTATATGGTTCGTACTCGTACGGAAATCGTTATCTCACGTACGAAATGTTTGTACCAAATTTGGCTGAAATCGGTCCAGTGGTTTAGGAGAAATTGAGCAGCATTGTCGCTAAATGCAGCAGTTTTAGACACATTTCAATGTTTATAACGTCATGTCGCGTGAACTATATATCGTATGTGATTCTTACACTTACGGCGACCGTCCTCATGGATTGAAGCTCAATCATAACGATTGGAACAAAACTGTAGATTTGTATGCAACACGTACAAACATATGGACACTCTGCTTTCTACGAGGTGCATTCAAGTTCTAAGGCCTCCGATTTTTTTTTCTCTGGACTGGAAAGAGATACAAACATGCGTATTGTTTTAAAATGAGGCCGCGTTCATTGTCAATACGTCCCAGAGATGGCAGCACCGTACGGAAGATGGAATTTTACCACCAGCGGCAAGAATGAGAACTGTTTTAGATACTTAAAATGGCGACGTTTTCCTTGCTTGAACAGCTTGCAAACATTCGTTTTCTGAATTTGCGTGGTGTGACACCAATTGAAAGTCATCGACAGTTGAAGGAGACATATGGTGATGGAGTTATGGAGGTGTCGAAAGTGCGTTCGTGGGTGCAACAGTTTAATGAAGGCAGAACATCGTGTGACAACAAACCGAAACATCCTCGGGCTGGCACAAGCCGGTCTAGCGACATAATCGAGAAAGTGGAGAGAATTGTTTTGGGGGATCGACGAATGACTGTTGAACACATCGCCTCCAGAGTTGGCATTTCTGTGGGTTCTGTGCACACAGCCCTACATGACGAAAAGTGTCATCCAGGTGGGTGCCACGAATGCTGACGGACGACCACAAGGCTGCCTATTTGGCAAGTTGCCAAGCAATGTTGACGCGCAACGACTTTTTGTCGGTTGTGACAATGGATGAGATGTGGATGCCATTTTTCTATCGAGAAACAAAGCGCCAGTCAGCTCAATGGAAGCACACAGATTCACCGCCATCAAAAAAACTTTCGGGTAACCGCCAGTGCTGAAAAAATGATGGTGTCCATGTTCTGGGTCAGCGAGGGCGTAATCCTTACCCATTGCGTTCCAAAGGGCACTACGGTAAGAGGTGCATCCTACGAAAATGTTTCGAAGAACAAATTCCTTCCTGCACTGCAACAAAAACGTCCGGGAAGGACTGCACGTGAGCTGTTTCACCGAGACAACGCACCCGCACATCGAGCTAACGTTGCCGGCCGCGGTGGCCGAGGGGACTGAGGCGCTCCAGTCACGGTCTGCACGGCCACTACGGTCGGGGGTTCGAATCCCCCCTCGGGCATGGATATTTGTGCCGTCCTAGTTCGTAAGTAGTTCATAAGTAGTTTGTAAGTTTAGGGACTGATGACCCCGTAGTTAAGTCCCATAGACTATACAAACATTTGAACATTTTGAGCTAACGTTACGCAACAGTTTCTTCGTGATAACAACTTTGAAGTGATTCCTCATGCTCCCTACTCACCTGACCTGGCTCCTAGTGACTTTTGGCTTTTTCCATCAAAGACACTCTCCATGGCCGCACATTCACCAGCCGTGCTGCTATTGCCTCACCCGATTTTCAAATTGTTCAAATGTTCAAATGTTTGTACAGTCTATGGGACTTAATTACGGGGTTATCAGTCCCTAAACTTACAAACTACTTATGAACTACTTACGAACTAGGACGGCACAAATATCCATGCCCGAGGGGGGATTCGAACCCCCGACCGTAGTAGCCGTGCAGACCGTGACTGGAGCACCCGATTTTCCAGTGGTCAAAACAGACTCCTAAAGACTCCTTCGCCGCTGCCATGGAATCATGACGTCAGCGTTGTGAATAATGTGTACCTCTGCAGGGCGATTACGTCGAGAAGTAACGCCAGTTTCATCGATTTCGGGTGAGTAGTTAATTAGAAAAAAAAAACAAAAAAAAAAAAAAAACAAAAAAAAAAAAAAAAACGGAGGCCTTAGAACTTGAATGTACCTCGTTTATTAGATAAATATTTGGCATTATACTTCTCTTACTGGATATATTTTTCCAAAGACTGCTCATTTAAAAAAAAAAAAAAAAAAGAAAAAAAAAAAAAAAGAAAAAAAAAGGAAAATAAGAAATTAGGAGGAGAAAGAGTAAGAATTTAAAGTTCAAAAGTAATAGCAGTAGTTTGTGTTTGGGTCAGGTGCCGGAACACCGTTCCCACGTATTCCCCCAGCCTGTCGACTTTCAGCGATTCGGTGACCTGCGCGCAGATGAGGTGACAAACGCGCCGCTGCAGTGGGTGCACTGCGCCTGCAGCGTGCAGCCCCCCCTCCTCCTCTGCAGCCGCGGCTGTCGCCAGCTGCCGGTCCATTCGCGGGTTATTATTCTGCGCCCGCCGCCCGCGGCGCCTTCATCCGGCCGTGACGGATGGCCCTCGCCCCCCCCCCCCTCTCCCGCTAACGACGCTCATCTGTCACTTACCCCGCGGCCCGCTCACCTGCACCCCGCCGTCCGAGCAGCTAATGCACTGCCCACCCCGCCAGATTTGTCATCCCCCTGCGTCCTCCGGCGTCGCCCGTTCCGATGGCTTTCGCCGCGGATCTGACTCGATGCCAACGCGGAAAGACCTACTGACACTGCGGAAGGCGATCGCTAGCGTCAGAGGAGCCTTGCCGTCCGCAGGAAGTCACGCCGGCACTACCGTCCTGAATTTCAACCGATCTCTCAGACCCATCTGGCAGGTAATCGGAAGACGTTTTGGCCCTAACCCTTTCGCTGGCTTAAGCCGTTCATCCTGTCTGCCCTTAGGGCCACCTAATCCCACTAACTGCGCAAAAGCGGGGTCGAACCGACCCCTGCTTTCGCAGAACCCGCCGCTCGGCCTCCCACTCCCTGTCCTGAATTTTCTTTCTGGAGCCACATAATATCTGTCGTGTTATGCAAAGTGTAGTGATGAGTTTGCGAGAACTAATCCTGTTAAGCCTCCTATTGCAAATAGGAAAAAAAATGATCAAATGTTTGTAAATCTATCGGACCAAACTGCGTGGTCATAAGTCCGTAGCTTACAAAATACTTAAACCTAGGTAAACTAACCTAAGGACATGCCCCAGGGAGGACTCGAACCTCCACGGCGAGCAACCGCGCGCTCCGCAGTGAGACGCTTTAGACCGCTCGGCTACTCCAATGGCCGGCCGCGGTGGCCGAGGAGACTAAGGCGCTCCAGTCACGGTCTGCACGGCCATTACGGTCGGGGGTTCGAATCCCCCCTCGGGCATGGATATTTGTGCCGTCCTAGTTCGTAAGTAGTTCATAAGTAGTTTGTAAGTTTAGGGACTGATGACCCCTTAGTTAAGTCTCATAGACTATACAAACATTTGTAATCTACTCCAATGCGGCTGCAAATAGGAAAATTGCTCATAATAAAGATGGATTGAATTTGAATTTAGTTACCTAAAGGGTTGCTATCTGAATGCTTTAATTCCTGTGAGATCAAAATTATGTGCCGGAACCGGGACTCGAACCTGGGACCTATGTCTCTCGCGGGCAAGCGCTCTACCGACTGAGCTATCCCGAGGAGGCGAGGTACTAGCGGAAGTAAAGTTGTGACGCGGCATCGTAAGTCGTGTCGTTATAGCTCAGTCGGTATAGCGCATGCCCGCGAAAGGCAAAGGTTTTTGTTCGAGTCCCGGTTCCGGCACACAATTTTAATCTGCCAGGAAGTTTCATATCAGCGCACACTCCGCTGCAGAGTGAAAGATTCATTCTGGAAACATCCCTTAGGCTGTGGCTAAGCCATGTCTCCACCATATCCTTTCTTCCAGGAGTGCTAGTCTTGCAAGGTTTGCAGGAGAGTTTCCGTGAAGTTTGGAAAGTAGGACGCGAGGTACTGGAGGAAGTAAAATTGTGATGCAGAATCGTGAGTCGTGTCGGGATAGCTAAGTCGGTAGAGCGCTTGCCCGCGAAAGGCAAAGGTCCCACGTTCGAGTCCCGGTTCCGTTCCATATTTTTGATCTGCCAGGAAGTTTCATATCAGCGCACACTGCGCTGCAGAATGAAAGATACATTCTGGCTTTAATTCCTGTTGGTACGGCAATAATTATTGTTGCTGAAGTGAGCGGTCGCGTCTGTCTCGCCTTCCTAATACCATCGCCGTCACACACTGTATCTGCATACTTGTTATGTGGCTTTCAATCTTCTGACACATTTGTTTTTCCTCATGGGTTTATCTTTCGGAAATGATCTACTCAGAACTCGTGGGAAGCATGGACAGCTAAAACAGCTATACATATTAGTAATACAAGTTTTATTTTCTAAGGTATACACAATGCTCAACTTTGGTTCAGGATATAGTATACCTATTCTCGCGGCGGCGTCTTCTTGCACGATGCTACCTGCGCTGAACCATAGTAACTGCCTTGTTCGGAGTCGAGTTCGGAGCGCCCTTCCAGACGCATGTCGGCCTAGATATAGCTGCTTGTAGAGGGCGCGCTTCTCCGTTTCTCCCTCCAGGAGGCGCGGTGCCGGTGTATAATTGGCTGCCGGTCACCCGCTGCCTTCTTCACGATCGTTTTCGTGCGTCTGGCGTGTGGCGCTGACTTAAAGCCACAATAATATTACTGGACAGACTTGTACATTTAAACTTCTTATCGGTACGGGTAAGTCTGCGTTAAATTGCAGAATTTTACGATATTATCCCTCTCCAACATCACTGATTTTGAAGAAATTTTATGAGAACAATCGTACACGTCCTCTATGAACGTTGGTGAAGTTTAACTATCGTCGAAATAATATTGGTTGAGATGTAATCACTTCTGGACTTCATTCGTAAAAGTTGCGCCGAGAAAGCTTGAATTTCTGGCGAATTTGAGCTGTCAGATCTCTATCAAGGGTTTGTTAGAATAAATGAAATCTGGCCACCTTATTCAACTATAAGCGTTCTGTTAGAAATAATTAAGAAAAGAATTTTCCAAGCCATATTCAGCCAGTTAATGTTAAGCAAATTCACTAGAAAAAATCTCAAAGTTCGGCTTGTTGTATCAGAGGGACCGGAAGTATGACAAACGTGAAACTTGGCAAGTAGTAACCTAACAACACAAGATTCCCAGATATAAAGTTTCAGTTATGTACCTCTTTCCTATAACGAGTAAATTTAGTTCAAATTTGCCAGTCAATTCATACAAGTGACTATAATATCAGACCATATTGTTTTGAATATCGTTGAATATTACTAATTTTTGTAACTTATGGATATATCTTCCAACCTTTCTTTTTATCCGGGCTTTGGATAAAAATATATTTTTCGGTTTATATAAGCGAGAGTTCGAAAGAACAGAGATGGAACGATCGCAATGCAGTCCGACTGGCGACGAAAACGTCTGTGACATTGCGTGCCACGACTATGGTAGTCAACGATCGGAAAATTGGTTTGAACAGCACTGTGCTTGGTATTTTCCTGTTTGAGGTAGTATGCCGTTGCCTTTACCCGACATTTGAACTGACTTACCCAACCAGTTATATGGAAACCTACCGTTCGACGTGGATTTTCATCAATAAACTTTTAAGAATAGTATTTCATAGTAATGTTTTTAAAGTAAACGCCTTTTGCTACTGCGAATGAAGGGTTTTATTTTTATATTTATAAGTCACACATACGCGTTTTGCCTTTGTCTCAAGGCATCATCAGCGGGTGTCCTGAAGTATTTACATGTTTCTGTTTACATATAAAGATTAGGTTTGTTACATACGTACAAAACATTTCGTTTATGATTTAAAACAGTTCGTTGTTTGCTATAAAATGGTGTACTTACAACACTTGCTACTCCACGACAGTTTTTTTTTTTTTTTTTTTTTTTTTTTTTTTTTTGACAACCACGTCGAAAGGTTATACTGTACACCATTTTATGGCAAACAACGAACTGTTTTGTACATATGTAAGAAACCTAACCTTTATGTGTAAACAGAAACATGTAAATATTTCAGGACACCCACTGATGATAGCTTGAGACATAGGCGAAACGCGTATAGGTGACTTATAAATATAAAAGTAAACCTTCATTCGCAGTAGCAAAAGGCGTTTACTTTAAAAACCTTTCAGTGAAATACAATTCAGCTGCTGCTCAAAATGGCCACTGCAAGCAACGTATTTTAAGAATAGCTTTTTGTGTAGCGAATGAATCACACTGGACTTATTTTCCATGAGCAAATATGTAATTATATGCGTTTCTTTAGTTATCTGTATACAGGTAAAAATGTAAACTGGAATCGATAGGTAAATTGAGTAAGTGCACTCTTGAGAGCTGTGTTTTGTTACTTGTCAGACAAAGGAAATAATGCGCCTCGGAGCCGTGACTCTTGGAGACGTCTGGTCCCGGACAGCGAGGCGCTGGGGGAGTTTTATGTGGGAGGCGGCCGTGTCTTGGCGGGCGCGACAGGCGGCCGTGGAGTGCGAGGAACAGATTCGCCGTGCCGAGTTTACGGCGGGCAATCATGGCTGCTCAGGCGCCTTGTACACCGTGCCACATAATTGGGATGCCCTTAATGGCCCATATAAGTTAATGGCCCGGGGTTTATGTTGAAAGGATTTCGGACGCGTTAAGTGAGTTAAAGGAAGCGATTCCCTTAACTGCCGCTGCCCGCCGGCCCGGGGTGGGGGCGGTCCAGGGCTGCTCCTGTATCGCGACCGTTTACGTCAGTCAGCGCCGTGTCGACTCCAGAGGGGCAATAAAGGTCCGTGACTAACCGTAAGGTGTCTATCATAGTACTAGACACCTGTTTGTGGTACCTGGGCCCACCTTGCCGACGTTAACCCTCCATCGGACGCACCTCCAGATGAAACAAAATCAGGCGCACCCGGCCTGAGAGGCCACCCACATATTTTGTGGACTAGCTCCACCATGTTAAATCAAATTCAAAATGCGTGTTGGCTAGTCTTGAAGAGGATCTAAAGGAAGGAATTACAGCAAACGTAAAGCATAATAATGGATTTATTGAACACAATACACCTTAAACTAAAGTGACCAATTTCCCACAAAGAGCATTAAAAATTGGTCGAACAGACATCCATAAAAGTAATGAAGTTATTTTTAAAGGACATTAGGCAGTCTATTCTGACATGGAATCATCTTTTCTCACCACATTTGCAGCCAGAAACCGATGGTATAGCTCCCAAATCAACAGCTGAAACACAGGTATGTCACAGAACGTATACATCGCTCAAGCAGATTGGTTGGTGACAAGCTGAACATTCCTGATTCTTCATCCTCCTAACACTTGTTTCAGCCACGCATGGTCGATGTTTTAGCCATTGTTCAGTTAGAAGTTGATGACACAAGGTTTTGCAATTGGTGGCGTCATTTGTAGCAATATCTTTTACACTGGATGTTGTGTAATAATGATGTGACTCTTCACACTATGAATGGTAGAAGGTATCTACTTAGACTACTTCGTCGTCTTATCATTTCCAAAATAAAAACTCCTCACATATTTTCTTCTCTTCTTCATATTCCCGAGCTGTTCCCTAAACTTCCTGTTCAGCTGCTGAGTCCTCCTTGCCTTCTCCTACCTCATTCTGAGAGTGGCTGTCTCTCTCATCGACTAAATCTTCGAGTGCGGTTGGATCTTCAGCAGTTTCGTCCTTGAGGAGGCGCATTATTTCCACAAGATCATTGGCTTAGAGGCATAATATACTTTTCTGGACATTTCAGCAGAAAATATGGATGTGATAACGTAGGAAAAGAAAGGAAAACTGAAATTAGAACTCAATCAGGCGCACTCAGTCTGAAGAGCCAGGGTCATCAAAGTCTTCTTTTTTTCCGAAGGTAACGGTGAAAATCACAGAGGACAGACTTATTTTGATTGAAACGAAGTAATAAAATAAAAATATCTTGAAAAATCTCACCTTAAAAACTATAACGTAATCGGGCGCAGACGGTCTGTGAGGCCCAAGGAGTTCCCCGTGATCCGCATGGAAGTCGATGGCAGCCTGCGGATTGGCAGTGCGTGAGGTTCCCAAAGTTACGCGAGTAAACGGATAGGCGGGCGCTGGGCCACCACTGTTAACCACGGGAATAAAAAAAGTGTTTTGCTGGCCTGTGAGGCCGACTGCACCCGACGGAGGGTTAATCTTCCTTCCTGAGTTTTTCCAGGTTAGTGAAACACTGTAATGACTTCAGTCAGAGAATCAGATATTGAATTTACGTCTTTCAGTATCTACCATTGGCGCCGACGTCGGGTGTGCCCGGTCGCTCAAGCATAACCCAAAATTTGAGTGGGTATACTCCGCATAACCCACTACAAATTTCGGTATTATTTTTTGTTTACGTTATATTTCTTGACCGTAATTAAAATAGACCCTCTCATCCCACTGATGGGCTGCTGGCCTATGTAATACACCGCTGTAAAATGATTATCTTGAAGCAAACAGTTAATTGAATTCGTAGGCATTAAAATCCACGTTGATATGTGAGTGAAGTGACCGTTTTCTAAATAGACCAAATGTTAATGGGCTGACGCTTGTTACGTCAATATTGTAGACTGCAGGCGGCAAGCCGGCCGCTGTGGCCGAGGGGACTGAGGCGCTCCAGTCACGGTCTGCACGGCCACTACGGTCGGGGGTTCGAATCCCCCCTCGGGCATGGATATTTCTGCCGTCCTTGTTCGTAAGTAGTTCATAAGTAGTTTGTAAGTTTACGGACTGATGACCCCGTAGTTAAGTCCCATAAGCGTTACAAACATTTGAACTATTTTTTGCAGGCGGCAACCTTTAATTGTTGCATTAAATAAGTAGAAATGAAGTTGGTTTGGAAAGATACAATGACAATGTTTATACTATAATTTAACGTTTATGTATTCTATTAGAAGTAAATTGTTTTCAATTGTTTGTGTAAGTCGTGACATTTTTCATCCTGTTTACTGAATTGGTGTGTGATGTAACAATGGTTTGAAAATCTATTGGTATCAACAGACATGGATGAAAGCAGATGTGGTTCTTATGGACTCTTTTGGTAGCACTGCATAGAAAATAAATCTCCAGAAGAATTAGCCTAGGAAGACGATACGATCTACGTGTTTGCGAAAGGGAACACAGTATTCACAATACAGGCGGATCATTATCTGATAAGCATGCGTGTCTCAGAAAACGAAAACTTTGAAAATGAATTTACTAGTTATTACAACGGGAAAAGTGCGCCTCGGTTGCACAGTGGTAGAGTGCCAGACTACAAATCCAAAGGTCCCGGGTTCGATCCCCACCAGGCCCAAGGATTTTTATCTGTCACTTTCCACTTCTTTCACCTCTGGCAGTATTGCTCATGTGAAAAATACCGAGTAGCACCGTGGTTCGGAACCCACGTTAAACTGTAGGTCCCCCTATAACTGGCTGGGTAAGTCAGTTCGAAGGTCGGAGGAAGGCAACGGCATACCACCTCCAAACAGAACCATGCCTAGTAAAGCACTGTGGTGTTCAAACCAATCTTCGGATTGTTGACTGCTTTACCTTTTTTACAATGGGAAAAACAGGTTCAAATGGTTTCAAAACCCGCCCAGTACTTCTAGAACGTGAAATTAAAATTAATGGATATTAATTTCTGTCCGTCTGTTTGTCTTTGGCCCTTTTCCCGCACATGCAGGGTCGGCACTGAGTTAGACGCGGATTTGGCCTGTGTTAATATTGACAGGGTGGCCAGATGCCCTTCCTGCCGCCACCCCATGCCCCCCAGGAAGAGATGTGTACCCCAAATGTCTGCGTATAGTGTTATCTGTGTATGAAAGAGTGAAGTGTTACGAAATGTTTGCGAGTCGTGTAACTGAGGTGGGACTTGGGGACCAGGCCGGTATTAACCTAGGGGGATGTGGAAAACAGCTTAAGAACCACATCCACGCTGGCCGGAAATCCGGCCCCTTTCTTTAATCCGCCGGGCGGATTCGAACCGGGGCCGGTACACCTCCCCGTCTCGGAAAGTGGTGCGTTAGACCACTCGGCTAACCGGGCGGGTAATGGCTATTAATTTCTGTACTGTGTGTTCAAAATTACTTCTCCTTTCAGAGATTAAATCGTCATAAATTGACACCAGATGAAGCAAAAAAGAAAAAAAATACAGCTGAAATAAGTAAAAACATTATTTTAAACTTAGCTTTGTATTCGGAATTGGAAAAAATGCAAATGTGAAAATAAAAATGTTTTCTATGAGGATCTTTTTTCATTTTTTTTATTTTATTTAGAAATACTTGTTTTTCTTGGGGGGGAGGGGCTGCAGGCTGGCAGCAGTTTTCACGCTTTGAAAATCAGATAAGCGATTTCCATTTCCCAGCCCCGCCCGACGGGGAGTGGCCATCCCCGAGTGGCTCAATGTAAATAAATATTTCTTCAAATGAAGAGTGCGTATTTTACCCACTGATCTGCAATGGGAGAAGGCAACTCAAAGAAATAAAATACGAGACTGTGTACGAATTCTTAATTACAAGAATGAACATGTAAGTTCCCGTTCTCGTCCTTGTGGAAGGCGTCATCTCTATCTGTGTTAAAACATGTATGATTCCGATGGCTTCCCGATTATCCCGATGGCTTCAGACGCAGTGGACATCACACACACACACACAACACACACACGCACACATTGCGCCTGAAGCAGGATTCGAAACTCCGACGGTGAGCAGCCGCGCATTCAGCAGCAAGACGCCTTAGCGCGCACGGTAACTCCCGCGTGGCCACATGAGCGCGCCGCACGGCTTCTGCGGGATACGTTGTTCTTATCTGACTGGTGGCAAGATTTACCCCAGGGTATTGCCTGCTTCATCTCGGGCTCGTTGCTGTTTTCAGGTTATTTGAACATCGCAGGTTTGTTTTGTCATGCCCTTTTCTGATAGTGTCAGGAGTAGAGGAGCGTGGGCCTACTAGCGATTGATTAGGGCCACGGACTGCTTGAAGCAGTAGCGAGAGTCGTTGGCTTGTCCAAGCTGTCTGATGAACAAGCGCGTCTTGCGGTACAGCTGTACTGCGGCTTCTTGAACTCGTTCACGGACGGAAGGCTCATTTGCTGTTGCATGGAGATAGTGCGCAGGGAAGTTCCAAGCCATGTGGAAGATTCGCCGGAAGGCTTCAGTCTGCAGTTGTTGAAGGCGGTCAGGATGGCGTCTAGAAGGCCAAAGACCGGTGCTGCGTAGTCCATGATCACGCGGTGGCCCGATGTAGGCATAGACCACAGTCGATGGAGAGTGTTAACCTCTCATTAATGAGAGGATAAAGAGCGCCAAGAGCAGCGGATGCCAACTTAGAGGTGGCTTTCAGATGGTGTTTCCAAGTGAGGCGCCGCTCGTGGTTGACCCCGAGATATTTAGCGTGCTTTGGACAGGTGTGCCAAAGAGCGTGACTTTTTTTTGTGGTTTTAGGGCGCACAACTTCTATGGTCATTAGCGCCCAGCCAAGAACAGAGATTCGCTATGATCTCAAAAAAAAAAAAAAAAAAAAAAAAAAAAAAAAAAAAAAAAAATGGTGACTGTCAGAACATCAACAAGAGGCTAAAAACGAAAGATAAAAGTCAATTAAAAGGGTTAAATATCCTATATCCTGGGATAAGTTGGCCAAGTTGATAAAACGCAAAACTCTAGCAGCTGCTCGTGTGTCATCAGCTAAAATTTCCTCCAGAGTAGACGGAAAGTGAAGGGCTACACGGAGATGATTAAAATTAACGTAAGTCAGTAAAACATGTCCCACTGTCAGCAGTTCACCGCAGGAGCATAGCGGTGGAGGGTCGGCGGATAGCAAGTGACGGTGGCTGAAACGGCAGTGACCGATCCGCAACCGGGCCAGGATGACCTCCTCTCGCCGAGAGGGGCGTGAGGAGGTCCTCCAAGCGGTCGGGATCGGTTTTACAGTTCGCAATTTATTGTTGTACATTGAAAACCACGCACTGTGCCATTGCGACACGATACTCCGGCGAAGAGCCCGTTGAAAATCGTCCGATGGGACGCAAAAGGTAGCCATGCGAGGCAAAAGAGCTGCGGCCTTGGCCGCTATGTCGACGATCTCATTCCCGGGCACACCCACGTGGCCAGGGACCCACAGGAAAGAAACGTGACAGCTGTCATCTGCTAGCAACTGGAGGGAGCGTTGGATCCGATACACGAGATGATGGTTCGAGAAAGGGTCCTTAAGACTCTGCAGGGCACTAAGGGAGTCCGAACATATGGCATAGAAAGGTTGGCGGTGGCGGCAGGTATACAAAACGGCCTGGTGGAGGGCAAAAAGCTCAGTCGTGAAGTTCGAGCACCGGTCAGGGAGCTTATATTGGAAACGGTTGTCCCCGACGACGAAGGCAGATCCGACACCGGCAGTGCTCTTGGAACCATCAGTGTAAATAAATATGGCATTATCGGACCGCGAACGGAGTTCGACAAGCCTCGAGCGGTATACCAAATCCGGAGTGCTCTCCTTGGGAGCGAACTAAGTTCAAGGTGAGTGTGAACCTGGGCCTGATGCCACGGTGGCAATGGGCTTTCGCTCAACCGAAGGGTGGAAGGAAGGGTAAAATCGAGCCGCTGAAGCAGGCGGCGAAACCGAACTCCAGGTGGAAGCAAGGCAATCGCAGACAACTGATATTGGCGATCGAGTGAGTCGTCAAAAAATAATCGATAAGATGGATGGTTGGGCATCGACCGCAGGCAGCATGCGTACCGACACAAGAGTATGTCACGTCGAGTGGTCAGGGGTAATACAGCAGCCTCGGCTTACAGACTTTCAACAGGGCTGGTATAAAATGCACCGGTCGCCAGACGTAATCCCCGATGGTGGATAGAGTTGAGACGGCGGAGAATCGACGGCCGTGCAGAAGAGTATACAAGGCTTCCGTAGTCGAGCTTCGACTGAACAATGGCCTGGTAAAGGTGAAGCAGGACGGTACGATCCGCTCCCCATGACGTGCCACTGAGGACACGAAGAACATTAAGGGATCGGGCACAACGAGCAGCCAGGTAGGACACGTGTGTGGACCAGCAAAGTTTACGATCCAACATGAGTCCCAAGGGGACGTTGGCGACACGTCGGCTGGTGAGTATGGCGCCTGGCTCTTCCCCGCATTAAACTTGATGCGCCATTTGGAGGCCCAACCCTCGATGTCATGGCACGCATCCAGTAGGCGCCGTCGAACAGCCACAGGTCGTCGGTGGCGGGAGAGGATTTCGACGTGGTCTGCGTGGGAGATGGGCCACGTGAGTCTGCGCACAGGTCTGTATTTATCGTCAGGCACGTATTCCGAGCTACGACGTCACAGTTTCCTCGAGCGTGCGTTTTCACTTGCTGACTGTGGCGCCGGAAGCTGTGAGCAGCTGTGCGCGCCGCTCGCCCTGGGGCACCTGGCGGCGGCGGATGAAGCCGCGCGGTATTAAGACGCAGCCCGGGCGGGCGACTCTCAAATAATGAGGCTGTTCCTTCAGAGACAAAGGCGCGCATTCCACAACAAAGGCTTAATCTGGCGCAGCGCAAACGTCGCCTTGGCCCTTCCGCCGCATCACACAGCAACAGGACAGCAGGCGGGCCGTGGCTCCGGGCGAAGCGGCACCGCTCCCTCAGACTCTCCAGAAAAGTTTGTACTTCAGCTTCGCAAAACATACACAACTCCGTTTAGTCCAGGGCTTCACAACGTGCTGGCGTAGTTCATATCCCTAGTAGTGTAATTACACATCAAAAATTGGGGCCTGAGCCCCAAGGGTATGCACTGGATATACACCACAGTGATTAGACCCAGAATCACCTATGGGGCGGTTGTGTGGTGGAAGAAGGTAGAACATTAGGTAGCTGCTAAGGAGCTTGGTAAGGTGCAGAGACTAGCCTGCTTAGCCATAACAGGCGGAATTAGCAGCACACCAACTGCTGGGATGGAAACCATGCTGTATATGCCCCCATTACACCTTCGGGTCAAGATGGAGGCGGCAGCTGGTGCCTACAGACTGAAATCTGTCAACAACTGGAACTCTTTGGGATATCCAGAATCACACACTAAAATAGTGAGCGAGGTAAATATAGGAAAGGTTGGGGAAATGCCAACCGACTATATTATAACCCCATACTGCTTCAACAAGCCTTTCAGTGTAACAATTGGAAGTAGGGAGCAGTGGGAGAAAATAGTTCGACACCGTACGGGGGATATTGTCTGGTTCACTGACGGGTCGAAATCAGACCAAGGCGTTGGGGCCGGGATATACGGTGTGCAGCCAAGACTGGAGGGCGTCATCTCTCTAGGGAAACTGGCCTCAGTATTCCAGGCCGAAATCACTGCCATCAGGACATGTGTGGAGGAGAATTTGCGTAGGTGCTACAAAGATCGTAGCATCTATATCTATTCAGACAGCCAGGCAGCCCTGAGATCACTGGCAGCTCCTACAACAAGGTCTAAAATTGTTGCACAATGTCACAGGGTTCTGGTGGAGCTAGGGGAAAGCAATAGAGTAAACCTATTGTGGGTCCCTGCCACTCGAGGATCAGTGGCAATGAACATGCCGACAGATTAGCCAGGATGGTGGCAGAGGCTCCATTTATTGGACCGGAACCTGTCATGACAATCACCAAGGCAATGATTAAATTGGAGCTACGTAACTGGCTCAGAAGACAGCACGTAGAATATTGGACCAAAGTCCATCAACAAAAACATGGTAAGGTAATGATGCCAAAGCCTTGTTTTAAAAGAAGCTCTGTAATCCTGGGTCTGAACAGGAGAGAGATTAGACTCATGGTTGGATTGCTGACAGGCCATGGGAATTTCAAAAAAACACCTACATGCAATGGGAATAACAGAAGAGGACCCTAAATGTAGGATCTGTGATGACGGTGATGAAACTGCATCACATCTGATCTTCGAATGCATTGCATTGGAGAGTAAAAGGCACAGAACATTTGGGACAACCAGACCCGAAGAAATGGTGTCTTATAAAGAACTGGTAAAGAGACTCCTTGCACTGTTCAAGGGCATTGGTTGGCTTTACTAGACATAAAGGGAGCGATACCGCACAACAAACTTAGTTTCGGTGCGGGCAGTGGCGGGTTAGACCAAGACTGTTTTGGCTTCCGTGAAAGAATCACATCAAATCAAATCAGTGTAATTACACACATCGAAGCGTTGCATCGCCTTAGTTCCAAGGTCTCCCGCACATTGACGTTTTATCAAGAAAGCAGTTCCTTAGATTGTCAATAGATGTTAGTGAACTCGCACAAAGATGTAAACAATCGTGTGTCAGCAGTGGCACTGTGACGGATTGGGTAAGAAAAAATGTTTGTTAAGCTTATGGGACTTAACTACGGGGTCATCAGTCCCTAAACTTACATACGACTTATGAACTACTTACGAACTAGGACGGCACAAATATCCATGCCCGAGGGGGGATTCGAACCCCCGACCGTAGTGGCCGTGCTGACCGTGACTGGAGCGCCTCAGTCACCTCGGCCACCGCGGCCGGCGATTGGGTAAGACAACCATAACTGATCAAATGTCATTATAAATTCGAAAACTTAACAGGCTTGGAATGACGTGGAGTTTTATTAGAACAAAAAATAGTTCAAGATATGTCCGACAGATGGTGCTTCATCTGATCAGAAAAGCAATAATTAGCATAACAAATTAAGACAAAGTAAAGATGATGTTCTTTATATAAAGTACGCAATATGTTCACCATCATCAGCAATAGCTGTAGTCGAGGAATAATGTTGTGAACAGCACTGTAAAGCATATGCGGAGTTATGGTGAGGCATTGGCGTCGGATATTGTCTTTCGGCATCCCCAGAGATGTTGGTCGATCACGATACACTTGCGACTTCAGGTAACCTCAAAGCCAATAATCGCACGGACTGAGATCTGGGTATCTGGGAGGCCAAGCATGACGAAATTGGTGGCTGAGCACACAATCATCACCAAACGACGCGCGCGAGAGATCTTTCATGCGTTTAGCGATACTTTTTTTTTTTTTAAGCATGTGTGTCAATTTTTACCTATCTATCTACATTGTTCCGTGATTTGTTATGTTTTCAAATTTATACTGCCTTTTTGATCACCCGGTACACTACTGAGCCATGGGCTCGTTGTATATGAATTGATCGCAAAGATTCGCTGTTTGCCCTCTTTGCTGTGGAGGCGCTAAGTAACTTTGGTGGTGTTAATTTATTCTGCTTTTCTCATATCTCGTCTCCCATGAGAGTACGATCTTGGTTCCTTCTCGTCGTAGCGGCCGGTCATGAGTTATAATTTGCTGTTATATGGTAGTGCTTTTGAGTGGTCTGGTCATTTGCGTATACATGGCAGATATTTTGATCCGTGACCGCTAGTTGCCACTTTTCCTTTGAGGGAGCCCACTGGGAAGGTTTCATTCCAACTTGTGGCCTCTCATTTTGACGTCAGCTGTGGCTGTGCTGTTCCTACTAAGGTTGTCCTATCTTGGAATCTGAGTTTGGAAGAGGGCCTTGTTAAATTATGTAGTGGCGCCTGTTATTTTAAAGTCACTTAATCTGACGTTTTTAATGCCACTGTTGACTGTGTTCTTAACATTTCGCGGCCAGTGATTTTAGCATTTTTAAAGAGGGCCTTGTTAAATTATGCTGTGGCGCCTGTTATAGTATTGTTCAAGTCATTTAAATAGATTTTTCAAAGGCAGCTGTTGTGTCTGTAATCTTGTCAAGTCATTTAATTATCTCATATGTACCAGATGTTTGCAAGATCCTCTTGGCCAATAGATTTATTATGATCGCTATTTTACTAGCGTTGTGAAGGGTTAGTGTAACCAGAAGTTATACCATTGTATGTATGCTGTATGTATTCAAGTTTATCTCACTATTTGTATCTCAGTTTTTGATTTATTATACATTTATTATAGATTTATTATGATTGCTATTTTACTAACGTTGTGAAGGCTTAGTGTAACCAGAAGTTATACCATTGTATTTATGTTGTATGTATTCAAGTTTATCTCACTATTTGTATCTCAGTTTTTGACGAAGGTCCTGTTAATTAACGAAGGGGCGCCCGTTGTTGTCTTCTCAACCAAAGATTTTGAAGCCACTGTTACCCCTTTTAAACATTTATTTGGTATTTTAACCTAAGGCTTAATGAAGAACGTACTGATGCCTCTGGTTGTACTGTTCAAATCACTTAAATTAGTTTTCAAAGGCCGCTATTATCAGTCCTAATCCTATCAAGTTAATTCTTTTTTACCTTTGAACTTTGTAGAAGCCCTTGTCTGATTGCATAGTGACACTTGTTGTTTTCGTTCTGTCGGAGTCTTTTAGGAAGGTATTTCAAAGGCATCTGTCAAACGTTTGATACTATTAGGTCCTTTTATTGTTTTACTATTGGTATTTGTTCCTTTAAAGAAAAGGGAGGTCTTGGTTAATTATGCAGTGGCGCATGTAATTGTACAATTCAGATTATTTAACTAGATATTTGAAAGGCCCTTGTCATCAGCTCTGTAATCTTGTCAAATTTATTAATGATTTTGCTATTTGTGTCAGAGCCTTGCAAAATTTTATCAGACCAATACATTGTCTTTCTTTTTTATTTTAAGTTGAAAAGTCATGGTAAGAGCCAAGTTTTTTCCAAAAGCTCAACCTCATATTATGAACCTAAATTGATATGTCATTGAAATTAATGTAATTGTTTGGTGTCGAACTGGTGAAGACCTCGTCCTTCGTCCTTTCCACTGCTACTTGCAAAGTAATCTTGAAAGGTCCCAACTACATCAGCACCGTTGCTTAGTGTCAGGAGGGACCCTCGTTAAGGGAAGCAAAGCGATGCTTTCAGGACTTGGGGGAGGTACAGAGATACTACAACTGTCGATGACTTACCTCCCCCTAGCTGCCCAAAGATTGCTACAGCAGGTCATGTCTGATACTTATGGAATTCAGATCTGAGGAACCCTAAGACAAACGCCACCACGTTGTAGCCACAGGATGTCGTGTTTTGAGTCGGACTGTACGTTACAGGCTGCATGACGTGCAGTTCTACTCTCGACGCCTATGGTGAGGTCCAGCTTTGACACCATGCAGAGTGGTACAGACTGAGTCAACAGCAAACCGAATGGATTCGTCGTAACTGGTTGCGAGACTCGCATTTTCCTTCAGCCAATCATCGGACACGTGATTGGAGGCACGTCTCAGATACCGCCCAGCGAGTGCAGCAAGGTTGTGCTTTCCGGGTGTATTGGGGTGGTGCGATGCTGGGCACCGTACGGCACTAGTGATCGTAGAAGGCAATCAAATGGCTATACGATACAGGGAGGTTCATTTTCCGATGTATTGGTAGTGTCTTGGTTCTCGGTGTGGGACATGATCATAGTGCACATATTGTGAATGCGTTCCTCCATGATATTGACACTGCAAGATTAGGACTAGAATGGCTAGAATATTCTCGAGACATTAACCATGTGGAACACGCCTACGATGCTTTGAAAATGCATTGACCATAACCTGTTTCGAGCTCCCTATCAGCTAATCAATAGCTGGTATATATAAAACATTTCAGTGGAATTAACTTTCCCTGTGAGTATTGCTGTGTATCTGTGGGAAGAAACAAAACTCGAAAATGTAATCATCACATGCGACTGTTACACTGACTATGTCTTCAAGTTGTTATTTACAGTTAGGAGGTTCATTATAAGTACATCCACATGTGTGGCGCTTTTGGAAAACATTTTACAAATGACACTACACAGTACAGACATTTCCACAGACAGCAACTCTCACGTGTTTTACAAATTTTAAACCACAAACCAAAGAGTATGGTCACACTATAGGCTAAGAGATTTCGTATGAATCCACAGAGTGACAAAAGTTTCTCTTATTCATACGATATAAATATAGTGCCAATTTAAATTAAATAAGTACAACGTTTGAATTACAAATTTGACATATGCATTTTATGCACTTTGTAAAATGTTGTTGCTACACTAAGTACAGACGTAACACGCCACCCTCATCATTGCAATGAACCCTGAAGGAAAGGAGGATGACACGGACTGACAGCAAGCTGCAGCGGGCCTCTGATCGTCCAGATAGTTCTAGGAAGGTACCTGGCGGGCGTGCAATGACTATGGAAGCGATGAGTCATCAACGTAAGTCCGGTACCACCCATCAGACTCGACCACATAGTGCGCGGATCGCGTGGAAAGCGCCAGCCGCCGCCTAGGCGTATTCGTATTCGGAAGACGCAGTCCACTGACAGAGTACTCGGTTCTAAGAAATGACAACGAATCGTCGGTAAAACGTACGAAATTTTATAAACAGGGATACCTACTCTCCATTCGCCAAATCGAGACACAGCGCGTAAACAATGCCACCCTCTGGGCCGCCCCACAGAAGCCTCTTCACCGTTGACGTTGAGGAGGTGGGGGGAGGGGGGCAGGGGGGTTGAACGAACAGAGGGACAAGGTTTCTTAACAGCAAGGCATCATAAGTAAAACATCAGGAACAGTAATGAGTATTAAATCTGTAGTCGTGGAGACAATCAGTCACCGAGTATTTCTTTCTTCCTGTGCCACAATCTCTGTAGTTGGATTTAACGAAAAATGAAACAAATTAAAATGCACACAAGTAATTTTTCCGGCATAGGAAGAACAAACACCAGTCTGAGTAGTCAGATAGGTTGCTGTTGCTGTTGCAACTGCTATTGATGGTAAGAGCTAAACTCTCTTCGTAAGGTTGCCCAATTTTAGAGATATTCCACATTTACTTTTCAGCAGCTTTTATAATTTAATTTTATCGATATTTCACATTTATTTCACAATAGCTTTTATAATTTAATTTTTTTAAACGTGCTACACATATTTCTGCAACATAGCTGTCGTTCTTTCAGTGAGTGTTCAGCCAAAAGTAGTTTCACTTCGTTTAGTTCTAAGATTTTATTCCTTGCTGCGGCGTAATTCTGTAATTCTGTAAAAGTGTGTTTAGGAAGCGGTGTTTCGCTCAGCGGTAAAAGAGCGGATTCGTATTGAGAAAATTGCGGGTTAAACTGTACCCGGCGGCAAATTTGCTCCTTGGCAATGCGTACACCTAGATATTGTTCCGTAGGGAACGTGAGTACAAGATTAGATTAATTACAGCACACACGGAGGCATTTAGAGAAATATTCTTCCCATGCTCAATACGTGAATGGAATGGGAAAAACCCTAATAACTGGTCAGTGGGACGTACCCTCTGGCATGCACTTCACACTGGTTTGTAGAGTATTGATGTAGATGTAAACTGACGTCACAATTAATCGTAAAATCATATAGGTTATTTTATGAAATATAAGTAAAAAAAGAATGGGCATTGGATGAAATTCGGGACTATAGACATTTAAAAAGAGAGACTGTAATTAACGCGTACTTGGGGACGTCGTGGACGTAAATCTATACTTCCATTATTTTGTAATTGATCAATTACATGTACCGGGTGATATTCATCGAAGAAACAGAGTCATAAATACAAAATCAGTTAGGAACTTGGAAGTAATAATAAATAAGAAACTAGGAACGAGAGTAAACTACTATGGGCAGCGCAGTGATGGTATTAGCGTAGTTAAGATAGATACGAAGCCAACACCGCCCAAAGTAGTTCAATATTATGTCAAATAGCTCTGTTGATGATGAGGAGATTGAAGAAATGTATGAGGAGGTGAAGGAATTACTCAGACAATGAAGGGAGAGGTGACTGGGGACGAGAAACCTTAGTACGAAATGGAAGTGAAGGGAAAATAGTAAGCGAATATGTACCGAGGAAAAGGAGTAAAAGAGGAATCCACACGGAACTTAATTTCACCATAACATAGAAAGACGGTTATGTACGTGTAAGAAATCAGAGGACACCGGAAGTTACCATATCCGAGGAAAGATATACACTACGACCATATCTAATTGGTTATGAACTGTAGATTGAAACTGAAGAAACTTCAGAAAAGTAGGAAAATTAGAAAATGGGACTTGGATAAATTGAAGGAATATGTTTTATGCAACAACTAACAGAAGCAGGGGGGGATGAGTAATAGCGTAGAAGATGAATGGGTAGCTATGAGGGATGAAATAGTGTAGACAGCTGAAATGGAAATATGTAGAAAGACAAGACCTACACAAAATCTATGGATATCACAGGAAATATTGAATTTAATTTATGAAAGTATGAGGAATAAAAGTGCTGTAAACGAAGGAGGTAAAATGGAGTACAGATGACGAAGAAATTATATTGACAGGAAGTGGAAAATGGATAAACAGGAGTAGCTAGGGGGCAAATGCAAGTCTGTAGAAGAATGTATAACTAGTGTAATAATATATAACGCCTACATGAAAATCAGAGAGACATTTGAAGACAAAAAAAGCAGCTGTATGAATATAAAGAACTCAAATGAAAAACCAGTTCACAGCAAAGAAGGTAAAGAGTATATAGAGGGGCTCTACAATATTGTAGGAAGGGAAGAGGATGTAAATGAAGACAAAATTTGGGATACTATACAGAGAGAAGAATTTGACAGGGCATTGAAAGAATTAAGTCGAAACAAGGCTCCTGGGGTTGATGACATTCCTTCAGAGCTACTAAAGTCTCTGGGAGAACCAGCCATAGTACATTAGACGTATGAGACAGGGGAAATACCCTGAGACTTTAAGGAAAATGTAACAGTCCCAATTAGAAAAAAAAAAAAAAAAAAAAAGCAGGCGAAGACGGGTGTGAAAATTGCAGAACAATTAGCTTAATAAGGCATGGTTGCTATATTTTAACATGAATAATTTACGTAAGAGAAGAATGGAAAATTTCGTAGAAGTTTATCTTGGAAAAGATCAGTTTGGATTCAGGAGAAGGAACATGGGAGGCAACATTCATCTTAAGATTAATCTTAGATTAGGGAAAGGCAAACGTTCATTTCCAGCTTTTGTAGATTTGAAGAAAGCTTTTGACAATGTTGACTGGATTACACTCTATCAAATTCTGAAGCCAACAAGGGTAAAATATGGAACGTGTACGAAAACCAGACAGCAGTTATTAGAGTTGAAGGGCATGAAAGGGAAGACAGGTTTGTAGCCTTTCTCCAGTGTTATTCTATTTGTACTTTGAGCAAGCTGTCAAGGAAACCAAGAAGTGTGGAAAAGGACATCAAAGAACCTGGAATGGACAGATTGTCGAGAGGAGCGTATAAGAGGAACATTAAGAAATGCAAAAGAAGGATAATGGAATGCAGCGTAAGAAAATCAAGCGATGTCGAAGGAAATACATTGGGTAACGAAACAATGAATGTGGTAGATACGTTTTGTTACTTTGACGGAAAAAAACTTTCAATGGTCGCAGTACAGAGGATATAAAATGCAGAATTGCAATGGGAAGAAACCGTTTAAAAGAAATTCTTAACTTGGTTTAAGTGTAAGGAAGACATTTCTCTGCCGCGGTGGAGTGGCCGAGCAGTCTAAAGCGTCCCGCTGCGGAGCGCGCGGTTGCTCGCCGTGGAGGTTCGAGTCCTCCCTGGGGCATGGGTGTGTGTGTTTGTCCTTAGGTTAGTTTACCTAGGTTTAAGTAGTTTGTATGCTACGGAATGATGACCACGGAGTTTGGTCCGATAGATTTAGAAACATTTGAACATTTGAAGACTTTTCTGAAGACATTTGTGTGGAGCATAGCCTTGTCTGGGACTGAAACATGACGACAAATAGTTCAGGCAGGAAGAGGATAAAGGCTATTGAAATGTAGTGACACAGAAGAATGCTGAAGATTAGGTAGTAGATCTGGTAACAAATGAGGAGGTACTGAACAGAACTGGGAAGAAAAGGAATATCTGACACACCTTGACGAAAATAGCGGTTGGATTGGTATGACCCATTCTTAGACATAAGGGAATCATGCATTTGGCATTGGAGTGAAGACCAAGAGACGAAGACAGTAAGCAGATTCAAATGAGTTGCCATTCTTATAATGAGATGAAGAGGCTTGCCAAGTTTGTAGTTGGATGGAGAGCTGGACAGTTTCCCGACTGAAGACCACAACACACATTATTAATGGTGTCATGCCACTTACCGTATGGGTATATAGTGTGTTTGATCAATAAGAGTGAATTTGAGAAAACCACTAAATAAATTTTTGGAATAATTTATTCACAATTTCATCACTTGATTCTTATTTGTCATGTGTGATTACTCTATCTTTGCATCATCGTAAATATAGGATGACAAATCATTAATATATTGTCACGTAGCTGACAGGGATCGGATGTCCTAGTAGGTACAGACACACTGGATTGAGTTCAACGAAGCTTTATTCACTAGTTCACTCACATACAAGAGCACGGAGCAGACTGCCTCCGGCTGTAAGATTTACACTTTATATATACACACAAAGAAACGTCTAGAAACCTCTAGAACATATACAGATAAATCAAGAAGATACTAGAACATAGTGTAACTGAAATCGAAGTGAATGTTGAAATTAAAATTTTCATATACAGTGAGTCTCTAACTGAGGACTCTCTGCACCAGACTCCAGTGCTCTATCCACCAGGCTATTCGGCCGATTTGCTATTGGTGTTCTTCTGTGAAAATATAACAAAACACAAAGCTGTCTATTTCTCATCAATTCACACACTTAAAAACATTGAGCTGCCCTTGTAACATCAATAATGTGGCTTTGTCAGGTATGGTTACTATAACAGTATCATAAGCATAAAGAACTGACTGTTCATCATCGTGAATATAGGCGAATCGATAAAATATATTAAAAAAGCAAAGGACCGAAGACGGAATCCTGTGGGACGCCTTTCGTGATACCTCACCAGTTAGATGAATTAGCTGATTCTTGGAATTTACTTGAATCTTATTACAACTTTCTACGTTCTTCCAGTTAAGTATGAATTAAACCATTAGTGCACTGCCTTACTAAAACGCTATAAAATGTCCTGCATCAACGACATACGGAGATGGTCGAGAATCACTCGTTGGACCATATAAGACAATAACGCTAGCTAGACACGATGGAAGTGCTGGCCGTGCGAGTAGCACGTCCGCCACCGTAAAGCTGACGGCAGTCGCGGGCGCTGGACGGCGTTACGGCGGCTCACTTCCGTCCGCCATTTTCTGACGATTGGCCGACGTCAGCAGCCGATTAGAGCAACGCAGCTGTTGCTACGACCGCAGGCAATCTACTCTGCATCCGGCGGGCGTCCTCCCCCCACGCCTTAACCCGTGACGCGGTGCCGCGGTATAAAACTTGCACGCCGCCTGATGACTCTCAGGACGCGCGCGACTAATTTCTTTCCCCCCGGCCGGGCAGGTGGCAGTAAAACGGGACGCGACGCGACGTGACGTGTCGCCCGCCCGGCGTCGTAAAGCCGGCCGCCGCCCCGCCGGCGCTCGGGCCGCCTCGGCTGTTTCCGGAGCGCCTCGGCTGGGGCCGGGTTTTATGGGCCCGCGGCCGGCGTTATTACTCGTGTCCTTGGGTTATTCAGCAGGGACGCGCGCTCCCGCGGGACGCAGTTAACTCCCCCTTTCGGTTGCCACGTACGTAGCAGGTAGCGCGGTCCGTAATGGGACGACGTCCCGGCCCCGCTGTGGCTGCTACAAGTCGCCCGCCGATAGCACACGGAGACCCCGCCGTCGTAACCCGCGCGCTACGGACACCACCTACTCTAGTTTCAGTTTTTTGGTGCACATTAAGGAAAGTAACTTTTAGGAAGAACACGTTTGTACTGCAGCATCCACTTCTGCCGTTTCCAATGTCTTTACTGATGGATGCACAAGATATACAGTAAATTAAAACTGACAGCAGTGAGGGAAACTATATCATCTACATCTACATAGATACTCTGCAAATCACATTCAAGTGCTTGGCAGAGGATTTATTAACCACTTTCATAACTTTTCTCTACCGTTCAATTCTCTAATAGCGCGCGGGAAGAAACAACACCTAAATCGTTCAGTTTTCGATCTGATTTCTCTTATTTTATTGGGATGGTCATGCTCCCTAAGTCGGTGGGTGCTAGCAAGATATTTTCACATTCAGAACTAAAAGTCGGTGATTGAAACTTCGCAAACAGATCACGCCGCAATGAATAACGTCTTTCTTTTAATGATTTCCACCCCAATTCGAGCAACATTTCCGTGACGCTTTCCCCTCCCCCGTAACGTAATAGAACAAAATGAGCTGCCCTTCTCTGAACCTTTTCAATGTCTTCCGTCAATCCCACCCACCTGGTGAGGGTCCCACAATGGGCAACAGTACTCCAGGAGAGGACGCACAAGTGTGATGTAGGCAGTCTCTTTGGTGGAGCTGCTGCATCTACGAAGCGTTCTGCCGATGAAACGTAACCTTTGGTTCGCCTTCCCCACAATGTTTTCTATGTGTTCTCTCCAGTCAAAGTTGTTCGTAATTGTAACTCCTAGGTATTTGGTAGAATCTACGACCTTAAGGTTTGACTGATTTATCGCGTAATTAAAGTCCAGCGGATTTCTTTTAGTGGTCATGTGTATTACTTCACACGTCTCTTTATTTAGTGTCAATTGCCAATTTTCGCACCAAGTAGAAATTTTGTCTAAATCGCTTTGCAGTTGCTTTGGGGCTATTCAGATTCTCTCCTAAATCGTTTATAAACACGAGGAAGAGTAGGGGACCTATAACGCTTCCCTGTGGAACGCCAGATATCACTTCTGTTTTACTCGATGACTTACCGTCAATTACAACGAACTGTGTCCTTCTTATAGGAAATCGTGAATCCAACCGCACAATTGGGGAGATATTCCATAAGCATCCAATTTCATAAGAAGCCGCTTGTGGGGTACAGTGTCAAAAGGCTTCCTGAAATCCAAAAATATGGAATCGATTTGAGATCCCTTGTCGGTGGCACTTAACACTTCATGTGAATAAAGGTCAAGCTGTGTTTTGCAACAGTGATACTTTCTGAATCCGTGTTGACTACTGGTTAATAGGTCGTTCTCTTCGAGGTAGTTCATAATATTCGAACAAAGTATATGTTACAAAATCCTACTGCAAATCGACGTCAATGAGATAGGCCTGTAATATTCAAATGTTTGTATAGCTTATGGGACTTAACTACGGGATCATCAGTCCCTAAATTTACAAACTACTTATCAACCAACTTATACTAACGACGGCACAAATATCCATGCCCGAGGGGGGATTCGAACCCCGACCGTCATGGCCGTGCAGATCGTGACTGGAGCGCCCCCCCCCCCTTTTTTTTTTGTCTCCTTCCTTCCCTTGTGATATTCCTGGCCTATGGCCACTTCATATTTCTCGCCGCTGGCCGTTTCTTTGCTAACATCGTACGTGTCTTAAACGCGGAAGAGTTACAGAAGTGCAGCATACGTTGAAATGTGGGGTGAGGGGCAGTAGCACATGGCACAGTAGGTGCTGGTTCCCGTGGGAAAGCCCGCCTATGTTACTGGTGCTCTCCTCGCATTGGCTGCTGCATTTCACGTCACGTGATTTCTTTTGAAATTAGTTTTGTTTATTATATACCAAATATTAATTATTCAGGGCTGAGAATTTGTAATAAATATCTCTCAAGGACAGGCTAGGTTTTGACAATTTAAAAAGTTTAAGGTGCCTTCTCTTATTGTAACAAGAGAAGAGCGATTTTGCAGAAGGCGCGCGACGGCCCTGTTTTGGCGCGAAATAGAGCGTCAGGTGCCCTCTCGCAACGCGCCGCAGTTTCAGTCTTGAGCTGACCACTATACGCGACGGACCGCGCCGGTCATGAGTAAAGATTTGTTTTGTGTAATAGTGATAACAGTCGAGGTCTCAACATGAGCTATGGGCAGCATAGGCCGTGTCGTATTAACGAAAGTTGTTCATATTTAATTATTTATTTAATAAATGGCATCCCTGACAATTAAAAACCTCGCGAGTCACTTCTTATACTTCCATTCTACAGAACTTTTCTTTAGCCTCACTTGTATGCTGTACAAGAACCAACGACCTGTGTGCTGTCTTCTGCGTTGGGGACACAACTATAGAAGACAACAGGTTAGTCAGAACTCTATGCTTTCCATAAAGACTTGGACAGCAACTACGGCACCTCGTGCGAACTGTAGGGCGGTACAAACGCACACTGCTACGCAACAGCATCCGCAAGGATGTGGAGGTGTTAGGAGACTTGTGGGAGGAAGCAGTACTAACTTCTCCGTCCACAAACAAAACCCTAGGAAGCTTGTACTCTTCAACCCGTCCTTCCGCTCACCAAAATCGTCTTCATCGGCGTCGGTTTCTCTCGGCCTTCTGTGAAAATTAAACTATCTTCTTCTTTTACATGTTGATGTGGTGAATAGTAGTTTCCTTTGCGATTGCCGCTTGTAGAAAGAAAATAAAAAGTATTGTAATCGACGTTTTCTGTCTTCAAAATAAAAACATACTGAGAATGTTAAATAAAGAAAGCAACTTGCTGTTAGTTCCATTTCACTTCGGTTCAGCGGTTGCCCTGACGGAGATCGTCTTCTTGAAAGTGTACTGGTAAGCTTCCGTTTTTCTATCAATCTTGATCCGTTCTGTTCTTTCATTTTGTTTGTTACCCGTCGTACAACCAAGTCGTCTTCTCTTATCTCCGCAGAAACTTCCCACGAGCTATAAGCTTCGTGGGTATAATAAATTTAAAAAAAAAGTAGTCTTTCATGATTTTTCCTTCATGAGCAATGAGTTATATATAGGTATCTATATATACTGGTAGTCCTCTCGAGGCGCAATCTATGTCTAAAACCTCCATTCTTCCAATCAGAATCATTTATTATACCTTAGTACAGTAATCGTCCGTTGATAGTGTTGTTTAAAAATTTTGCGTAGTTCTTGGTATAGCTTGCGGTTTCCCGTAATTATTTGTATCTGTAGGTACATGGCGAAGTCTTCTTTACTTGGATTTTCACAGTTCGGCCACTGCGGCCGGCGAAGGAATCAATATCATTTTAGTCAAAGATCACATACTACTCACAAGGGGAACACAAAGTATGGTACTAACGGAATTTGATGGGTCGTAGGTATGTTGTGAGGGATTTCCTCCAGACCATCAAGCTAAAAAGATTTGTTCCAATGGGCCGAGATTTCTAAGAAAAAAAAATCAAATTCTCAGCAAATTACCACGCCTAACGTGTCTACTTATGTATGTCGGTCACTGCTCAGCAAGACAGCGTGGTGTAATCGGCAAGATGCCAGGCTGTCATGCAGGCGATCTGGGTTCAAGTCCTGCATGGGTCAATTACTTTTCACACCTGTCCGACGATTGTGCATAATTATGTATTCTTATAACCATTCTTATGTAAACGTTTGCAGTAAATGGTCAGGATAAAAACGTGTAACATTCGCTCAATATGTTATGTAAAGCGCGACGATTATATTTTTCATTTTGTTTATTGAAGCACACGTTTAAGGCGATTGAAGCATTTTCGAAATCGGTAAACAGTCTTTTGTTACTACCTATAATATTTGGGTAACATTTAATACCTAAGTGTACAGTTCCTGACCGTGCCTTTTTTTATCTCCTCATATGACGTGTGTACCCACGTGACGCGTCCCAGTGGAGTATTATGCTACGCCAGTCGGTTACTCATTCGTAGCGTGTCGTTCATGCGTGCGGCAAGTAGTACAACGTGGAAAACAAATGCGCTATGATAGAAGCAGGCCCATCACTCAAAACCTCTTCGGAAGTGGATGTGTATGATGAGCAGTCAAAAGGTGAACTAACTAACGACTTAAAATACGCCGAATGTTTGCTTCCGCCGGCCGCAGTGGCCGAGGGGACTGAGTCGCTCCAGTCACGGTCTGCACAGCCACTACGGTCGGGGGTTCGAATCCCCCCCTCGGGCATGGATATTTGTGACGTCCTTAGTATTAGTTAGTTGATAAGTAGTTTGTAAGTTTAGGGACTGATGAACCCGTAGTTAAATCCCATAAGCTATACAACCATTTGAACATTTTTGTTTGCTTCCCAATTGGAATCTGCTCACAGACACACCTCCAAGCATGATATCCGGATATATAAAAAGTAGCAATTACAATTTTTAAAAAGTGTTCTGCCGCTAGGTGTCGAACCCGGGTCTCCTGCATGGGAGCGTAGCACCTTGCCGGTAACTACCATGTTTAAGTAGACAGGTTACGCGTGGTAATTTGCTGCGAATTTGATCTGGATTTTCTTAGAAATCAAGGCCCATTGGAATACATCCTTTTAGACTGATGGTCTTGAGGAATTCCCTCACAACATACCTGCGACCCATCAAAATCCATTGGTACCATACTTGGTGTTCCCCTTGCCAGAGAGGGACACAGGACCCAAGCTTGCCACGGTCAGATAAATATACTGCCTGACAAGAAAGTGACCCACCCAGAAGTATCGACTGTGAGCTGTAACTTTGATTATAAACAATAATTCCTTTCGAACTATTTAATATGAAAAGTTTGCTTTACTGTATCGATATATAACATTTTAGTCAAATGTGGTATATATGTTATCTTATTTGGAGTATCTGTAGAGTTAAAAATGAATTTTGTGTATCTCGATTGTACAGTATTTTGATGGAAATATTTTTTATTATAAATGTAAGAAGATTGTAGTCTGATCCAAACGCAGGGCATGTAATAAGATATGTCTAATGTAAAACCATTGGTACTTCCCCGTTGCTGACGTGGAAGACGCCAAGTTTTGGCGCGTAAGAAAGAGGCAGGAATACACAAAGATGGTGGCTTAACGGCAGAGTCGAGGTGGACAGCCAGTGAGTGAGCACATATGTGGCGAGACGTAAGCGAGGCAGCAATGCGGAGGCTTGGAATTGTAACAAGAGTATCCAGAAATTAGCCTCGGATGCTGGTTGACTATCTGTTATAATTGTGGCATGAAATTATGGGCACAATGTAAATTTATTCTTCTCCAAGAAGAGAATACAGAGCCACACAGCAAGAGCCACTATTGACGACAATTCGCCTTTAGTTGTGCAACTACGCAACTGCTCGTCCGCAGCACGGGATATTTGACAAGGTTATGTACTTTCAGAATTGTAGCGCGATTGGATCAGTAGTGATTTGTGTCAATAATCGGTGAATAGAACTAAAATTTTGTGATAACTTTTGTCTGTCCCTATCACTTACCTAGTCAGGATCCTATCCGAGTGTGTAAATGTTCGGGTGCCCTAAATGACAAAAGATAAAAAATTAAATTATTTTCTTAATGAATTAATTAACGATCTGAAGTGCTTAGTTCCATTTTTGTAGTAGATAATTAATAAGTAGTAAAAATTGTTTCAGTTTGTTTACTCACTAATTAAAGAATGCACTTCATACATCAAATTTAATGATAAACTATTAAATCAAAATGATTGAAATAACAGAAAATAATTTAAAGTGAGTATTTATCAGCTGGTAATCATAAACTGATTAATCAGAAGTACGGTATATATTTTCTCTTCAATTTTCTAAAATCTAAATTAATTTCGATAGTATTTGTTGAAAGTAATAAACATAGCTTAAAGGAACTGCAAATGTAGTTAATGTTGCTCAAAATTAATGAAAACATTGGAAAGTGCACTTTACCAGTTTCAGGGCTACCGCCATTTCTTTAGAAAATCCATTAGTAGAATTTCCGTAAAATTCATTAAACTATGCTCAATCAAAAGGTAGTTAAACATGGATTTGTGTTTGCTAAATTTGTGTAACTTTTGTGTGCAATCCAGAAATGGCTGAACTAGGGGCAGCCGCGATGGAGTAGCCGAGCCGTCTAAAGCGCCTCGCTGCGGAGCGCGCGTTTGCTCCCCGTCGCAGGTTCGAGTCTCCTCTGGGGCATGGGTGTTTGTGTTGTCCTTAGGTTAGTATACCTTAATTTAAGTAGTTTGTAAGCTATGGACTGATGACCACTCAGTTTGGTCCGATAGATTTACAAAAAATAAGTAAATAAAAAATACTAGGGGCACTTATGTCCAAAAACGCCGCAGTGGCCAAGCGTTCTGCAACGCGCCAGTCACAGTCCGCATGGCCGCTACGTTCGGGGGTTCGAATCCCCCCCCCCCTCGGGCACGGATGTTTGTGTAGCCTTTAGTATAAGGTAGTTCATAAGTAGTTCGTAAGTTAGGGACTTTTTTGGACCATAAACGTAACGCTTTCGACTTGTTTCTACCTAGTTGTTTTAAAGTAATATTTACAATAGTTGCAATCAGGTCATGAATAACAGTTTGAACATTTTATTGCCTAAGCAGACTGTAGACCGTATAAATAACATTCAGTAAACTAATTAATTCTTGTACACAGTATTTTGTCCCTGTTTAGGAGATAGTCTGTCCAAAGTCCGATACAACTCAAGAGTGTCTTATTCTTAGGTACACACACGGTCATATAAAAAAAATCCCACCATGGGTTGTTCCCTTACACTCGATTTGGCTGGCGGTTTATCGTGTTTGGGGTGATTTGCAGTTACACCCAGAGATAAGAGGTTACAGAACTTCGGAGTGAATGAAGCCATTGTCAGCAGTCATGGGAGCAACCCATTTTCTCTTACAGTCGCTCCTCTCAGCTCTCGCTTCGAGTGTCAACTTGGGACAGTTTTTGGGACAATACGTATGATGAAAAATCATGTGGCATTATTGAACTTACCACAAAAAGGGGTGGAAGAGGCAAGGCCGTTGGCAGGTGCAGGTAGATTGTTGGCGCCAGGATACAATGTTGTCGCACCCGCTCCTGCTCCAATACATACCCTTAAGCGGTTTAAAGCCACTCATGTAGCCTACAGCTGTCCCTCCAGAATAAGTGGGTCAGAGTCTCCTCCTACATGCTCAATAACAGAGCTGTATGGGAATCTTGCAGGCCACAGAACAAACATGCTGTAGGCAGTCCACAAATACATGTGCTGTGTATTATAGTGTTAGCCGGCCGCGGTGGCCGAGGTGACTGAGGCGCTCCAGTCACGGTCAGCACGGCCACTACGGTCGGGGGTTCGAATCCCCCTTCGGGCATGGATATTTGTGCCGTCCTAGTTCGTAAGTAGTTCATAAGTAGTTTGTAAGTTTAGGGACTGATGACCCCGTAGTTAAGTCCCATAAGCTTAACAAACATTTGAACATTTTTATTATAGTGTTAGGCTACTGTCCCAAGGTGGTATGGCATCAGGGACCCGGACTGTGGATGTTGTCTTATTAGACAATTGTCCTAGAGCGTTGTGCTGTCAGGAGTCGGCAGTGTGGATTACGTGTATCGGTGTAAGGTCAGGCTGCTGCCCAGGATGTAGTGCTATCAGGCGTAGGGAGCGTGGATTAACAATATCTGGGCATTGACTTGTTAGGCCACAGTCCCAGGGTCATGTGCCATTTGGCATTAGTGGATTAAGAAAATCTGTGTATTGTCTTGTTACAGCATTGTTCCAGGGTGATGTGACAACAAGGATTACGAAAATCTAGTCATTGTATGGTTAGGTCACTGTCCCAGGGAGATAAACTATCAGGGATAGAAAGTGTGGATTAAAAATATCTTCCTATTGTCTTGTTAGGCCACTGTCCCAGGGTCATGTGCTATCAGGGATACGAAGTGTGGATTAAGAACATCTTGGTATTGTCTTGTAAGGTCACTGACTCAGGGTTATGTGCCGTGAGGAAGCTTAGATTAAGAACTTCTGTGAAGTTTACAAAGTAGGAGGCGAGGTACTGGCAGAATTGAAGTTGTGAGGACGGGCTGTGAGTCGTGTCGGGATAACTCAGTGGTAGAGCACGTGCTAGCAAAAGAATTTCAATTATATTTTAAGCAACTATGCGGTATGTACTAAGAGCTGAGAATGAAGGCAACATAAGTATTAAATGTTAATTTGTTA
The DNA here is from genome assembly GCA_026315105.1 of Locusta migratoria. Taxonomy (NCBI): domain Eukaryota; kingdom Metazoa; phylum Arthropoda; class Insecta; order Orthoptera; family Acrididae; genus Locusta; species Locusta migratoria. Next base: position 360,688,005 of record CM048745.1, on the reverse strand, counting down.
GTGTTACTTTGGTTAGGTTCAAATCATGCAGCTACTAAATTCCAATTACTACTGATTCTAGTGCACTATGGGCGCCTCTAGAGTAATAAAAAGATTTGGTAACCCCCTTCATTATGAAGATTGGTCTCTCCAGAGGTGTTGAGAGTCGTTGATAGTCGTTGAAAGGACTGGCATGAGCTCACGTTTTCCCTTAGTCTGTCCTCCTTATCCTTCATCTGAAGTTTTTGCATCAACTAAAGCTTTCTTTTACCTCTTGCAAAGTGAACACGTTAATGACAAGAAAACGCATTATAGAATTACGCTCCGATAATGTGTCATAGCTCCAGTTACCAATAGACTTTTATATGCCTTGAGTATCTATCGCTCATACACATTGCACTAAGCCCTTTAACCCCATAAATTATTCCCATTCTATTTTCTTTAGGTTGTCTTTGCTGAGTCTGGCAGGGAGATGAAACTAACAAGCCATACTGACTTGCTCTCAAGGTATATCAAACGTATTAGCCATGGATGATATGATATTTGTCATAATTTTTGTTTGTTTTTGCCAGACATGTTACTGGCCAGTAAAGCTAGTTCTCTGATAAGAAGTGATCGTCATTTGTGAATGAGCACATGGACAGCTATGTCAAATTGAAGGTAATAAATGCTTTGCTCACTGTTGTCCCTGTTGCTTTTCGCAGTGGTGTTAGGGTCACAAATTTAGATGTGAGCTCCACAACTACCTTGATACACTAATAGTAACTGGTCGTCCGTGGAAGCTGGCCCATTAGGTCCGTCGCCGCCATTTTCCTTAATTTGGTCATCTCAGTGGGATACTTTAGAGCCTACGTAAGCACCATAATGGACTTTGCCTTCTGACGTTGTTTACACATCGCCAGAACCCTGCGTATTCCATGTTGTTGAAGACTTTTCAACATTAGGAAACACTTCTTTGCTCCGCAGTGCGCACTACTTAAGTGGTTGTATGAAATAATTTTGTTGATAAGTTATTCCGCCTATAGAAGAGAATACCCTTTCGATGTAAATAGGACTGCCTAATTCTTGTATCTTACCTTTGTAATTGTTTATGTCAACAGGATGAAAGTCTTTACTTTGTTCTGCTCGAATGTTGGACATCAAGGTAGTAATAACATTATCGATTGCAACCTTCTTTATATAATATATTTAGAAAAGCTCATCATTGATCGCCGTTCCTTCGTGTTCGAAGGTTCCTATCGGCGGACGAGAAACTGCATCTGCAATTATATTTGTCGGTCCAAGGACGTATAGTGGTGTGAATTCATAGTCTTGGAGTATAGGAATCCACCTCCCTTAGTTGTTAGAGTCCAGGGTAGTATTGGGTGACAAGGGGAACGCTCTGTTTTGGATGATTACTGTTGTTAGGAGGAGGATTTGGGATATGTGAGGCTATGGCACGGGAGATCTGTTTGCGGACTAGGTCTGTGTGGTAGTTTCTATCTGTGAAGGCCTTTGTGAGACCCTCAGCATATTCAGAAAGGGAGTTCTTGTCACTGCAGATATGCCGTCCACGGATGGCCAGACTAAAAGGGAAGGATTTTTTTATGTGTAAGGGATGGCAACTGTCAAAGTGTAGGTACTGTTGGGGGTTGGTAGGTTTAATATGGACGGAAGTGTGGATGGAGCCATCAGTGAGGTGGAGGTTGACATCCAGGAATGTGGCATAGTAGGTTGAGGACTTTCCATTATTATGTATATCACAGACTGTTAGTTTTCATCCAAAGAGGACTTTTGCGGAAAGTGTTTATGTCAGATAAAACTTCCATGCTGAGAGGGGCCGTACTCTCTACATAAAACATCAGTGAAAAGTATGATATTGACTGCTTAATAGCTCCACTCTTCTATTAGTCCTGTCTCTGTCCAACGAACTATCACTCTGTCTGTCTCCCGCTCCATTCCTTCTGATACAAACAAGGGTACGTATAATTCATAGTAACATTTCTTGCATTATGTATTTATTCCAATTTCATTAGCCCATGTCACCTGTTCACTCACTGCCTCCCTTTCTCAATACGTCGACTCCTATCCCTCTCTCGGACCTTCTTCTCCCCTCCTCAATGGCTTTTATTACCGCTACAAACATCCCTCGTTCATTATGAAAAATCTTTGAAGTACAGACATCGGCCAGTCAAACTTTTTCTGTGCAGGATGTTTATGGAGGAACAGTAAATGTCTTAGGTGCTAGTGTAGACGAATCGCATTAAAAAGACCGTCTAACATGTGTCCAATTTTTATTGAGTACAGTGGCACTGCCTTTAGTATGTAACCAAAACAAACTTAGAGAAAAGGCAACTGAGGACAAGGCCGGAAGATGGTCTTGTAATCCGAAAAACGGTCAACTAAAGAAGCTACAAAAAATTGCGTTTTATTTCAATATTAAGATTGCTTGGGTTACAGACTACTCTGTAAAAACTGGAGACATGTTATACGGAATTTGTTACAGCAATTCGTCGTTATAAAAACGTCCTAAAATATTTTCTGTTCCTCTACGAACAGATAACTTCCTTTGGTAGTAGCAATATGACTGTCCTGTATCAGTAACACGCCACGCAGAGAGCTGCTGTGTACTTGTGTGTAGTGTAACGGAATTAATCCGCTCCCTTCCCGCGCTTCTTGTAAACTAGAATGTGAAACAGAAATGCCTTCCGTTGTGGCGTCCTCCGAGGATAGTTAAGTTTCTGGGAGTATCGCCTGAAAGAACGGCAGCAGTAACTGCTGGGGAGGCCATTGATAAAACGGAAGCCGCTCCTCACAGTGCGGTTGTCTTTTTCCCGGCGCCCTCTCGCTGCTTTAATTAGAAGTAAAATACCTCCTTCCCCTACCACCCCCACCCTCCACCCCCTCCGTTATCCTTGGCGGCAGATGGGCGCAAGGAGTGCGCGCGTATCTCTCTCGGAAGTTGTGAATAAGACGTTTCCAGCAATTTGTTTTCATTGCACCACGTAGAAATGGAAATTCCGCCCTCCTGCTTCTTCGTTGTGCAGGAAATATGCTTTTGGAAATAACCATTGACACTTCTTCTTGTGCAGAAAGAATGTTCAAAAGAATCTCTGGTTCTGTCAGGGAAGTACTCCAACGGGAACAGAATAGACAGTAAAAATTTACGACTTTTGCATTTAAAGAAGCGCTACCTCGTCGGAAAGATCTGTAATGTAAAAAGCTCTGACGTCACACTGTAGGATACATTTACTTAAAGAAATTAACCGATATAACAATTCTTATAAAGTTTTTACACTATATAGCCGCATGCCAACATTTACTTTGGTGGCTGTTTTTCTTACAAGCACTTTTAGCATACTTCTCTACATTTACACTGCCTGACGAGGACTGAAACAATGATATTTAAATCTTCTCCTGTGAGATTAGAGTTCGATCATTTTAAGACGATGAACAGGTAGACGTCAACAACCTTTTAATTAATGCCTGCCACCCCAACTAGTGTATCATATTTGTGACACTTCTTCATTGTAGTACGAAATGACACACTCATATTTGAAATTTTTCCATACCCTCCATCACGAAAATCTGCTAAGGAACTCATAACACGAAGCAATACCCGAGAACAGTACCGACAAGTTAGTGCAGGAGGCAGTATGTTCTAGGAATTTGTTGCTTATTCGAAAACGCAGTCGCAGTTCTCGGTCCACTTTCTCTCATTTCCTTGTTGATTATCCAGATTAAGTTTTCATAGTTGTAATTCCCAGTTATTTAATTGAATTTACAGCCTTTAGAGTTAAGTGGGTTATCTGGTAACTGCAATTTACAAATTCATTTTTGTAATCGTATGGCTGACATAACACATTTTCTTGTTTCGAGGTAACTGTCAATCGTAGCAACACATACACCTAGTCTAAAGAATTTTGTAGTTTGTTTTCATTTATGATGGTTTTATTAGATATAAACTACAGCATGAAGAGTAAACAATCCAAGACGACTCCTCACATGATGTCCAAAATAGTTCTATAAGTTATAAATAGTCAGATACACCAGTTTTAATCGATGTCTTCATCAAATGCGACCTTTAAATTCATTCACACAACTGAAACGACACAATTTTATTTGAAACCAGTTGTCAGGAATGGCATCTTTTCACAAAATGTTTTCTCAACCCATGAAGAGTACGTGACAACAGATGGTTTGCATAATGTTTGAAATGTCGATGTTTCAGAATACTACTGCAAACCGATGTCAATGATGTGGGGCTGTTATTCAGCGAATTATCTACTTACATTTTGAGTGTTCGTGTGACATGTGCTAAGTCACAGTGTTTAAGTATGGATCTTCATGGATATTCCGCTGAGTGAGTAGTAGTATGTGACTGATAAGTGAAACCTAGTGCCACGCCACTATTATGTTCTCTGGAAACGTTTCTGTTTTGGCTCCATTTCACTACTTCAGTACAAAAAGGCGGAAGTAATAGTAAGTCGCCATAAGTCGTTTCTCTTCAGAAACTCGTAAAGTAGTATACAAATAAAAGGTGTAATTTCTTGTGCTGCTGGTAGAATGTAGGCAAATGATACTTTGGCAAACGCAAATATAATAGATTTAGTTCACGTTGATCCGTGCAAACCAAAAAAATGAGTGTAAGCACAACATCATTTTATATTATTATCAGGAATGTATCAGTGTTTCATTCGTACTTAATATTATTTGTAACCTCTTAACGCACATTATTCACCATTATACATCAGGTTTACATATTTGTGCATCTTATGCTGCCAAAACGTTTTGTCGTACTTTCGCCGCGCCGCCATGCAAGCACGGCGCGGCGTTCTTACGACGTCAGCCACGAGCGCCCTCTGCTGCAACCCCGCTCGTGGCCACCACTGAATTGGATCGGTCACTTGGCAATAGGACAGGCACTAGAACAGACTCTCATCAACAGGCAGGCCTCTACCTAGTTAAACTATGTATCCGCATTTCACTTGTCTGCAGTCATCAAATTTGTAAAAAGTATTGTACTATCTCTACGAAATACATATCTTGTACTAATGTAGCTTAGTGCTTCTAGTTTCTGCTGTCCACTGGCTGGTCAACTCAGATTCTGTAACCGCACACGCGTGCATCCAACTTTCTTGTGTCGGTCTCTCTCTACACCGACACCTAGGACCACAGTCGGCAACGAGACATAAAAGAGTTAATATATCTTTTTCACAATTCCGAGAACTCCCCCCCCCCCCTCCGCACACACACACACACACTCATGAATTTCAGTTTTCAGCATTCCATTTAAATCGCTAGTAGTATTAGCTAGTTCATAAGTAGTTTTTAAGTTTAGGGACTGATGACCCCGTAGTTAAGTCCCGTAAGCTATACAAACATTTGAACATTTGATTTGATTTTGAGTTCTGCGGTGCAAGCACATCGTGAAAGCATGTAGGACGCATATGTTGCCTGCCCCACCTTGACTGAAAAAGGACGTATTATGAAACCCATACGTTTAGATGTCAGTCAGTCAGATGGTACCAAAAGTTGTATATCGATAATCAACCGAAACTTCGATATAATTTGTGTCGTCAAGGAGAATGTGCGTAAAAGGAAAATAAAAAGAACACGTGTCCTACGAAGTATATCAGTGTTGAATTCCAATGGGAAAGCGGATAGAGCGTACGTTCATCGGTTCAAGGGTCCTGGGTTAAAGACATGGCGATACGAAGTTTTTTCTGTATTCAGTTGAAAACTGTTCTACACGTACATACATCGAGTGTTATATGTGACAAAATGTTCGTGAAATGTAAAAGTGCTTCCAGTCCAGTAGCCAGCTCTTATTTCTAGCTGAAAACCCGGCTTTTCAAAATAATAAGTGAAGTATCCAACAAAGAAAGGTACTCATCAAGATAAAATTACACGTATCATTCATTTAATTCAAAACTTGGTTATAAACAATACTTATGGTTACTTGTCCAACAGCTAGAATGATAAATTCTTTGGTTTGCCCACCACTGAGCAAGAGACATAAAGTTGTCCGAATGAGAACATGGAGATGTGAAATCCACTCCGCAGTACGGTATTTGATAGATTCCCCGGTGATTTATCAATTGTAATAGAAGATGCAAGTCTCAATGGAAACTGCAGACTCTTGAAGTTAAAATGTAGATTGTAGGAAATAATTGGTATTCGTTGGATTGACACTGTTTCATTCTCTTCCTTTCCTTGTAGATCTATGGAAGTCTATTGCTTTCGTCAGCAGGCGTGTGTGCTTTATAGTTCAAGGTTGTTATCATGACTGTCAGTTTTCAGGAATTTCATTGCTGACTGCAATACAGGAATGTCTTCGCAGTAAATTTGAAATGGATTGAAACGTGGTACATGATGTGACAGTTTTTACCCATCGTAATATATATGATCCCATATTTATCGAATTATATCTTGTACAACTGTATAATTTGGGATATATATAATCATTTGTGTAAGTGTCGAATGTCGGTAAAATCAGGTGCGAATGCATTTAGTAGTAAATAAGCAAGGCGCTAAGTACTCTAATTCTCATATATTGTCTGAATAAAGTCTCATCGCATAACGTAGCAGTTTTAAACGACTCGTCAATTATTGTTTATGATGTTAGATCTCCTGAACCATGTGCCGGATGTTTTTCTTACACCTACAGCAATTGTTCCTTGCTCTAAGGAATATGTGTAGGAAATTTGGTTGAAATCGGTCCGGTGGTTTAGGCGAAAATGTGCAGTATTGTCGTTTGATGCAGCGTATCTCATGGTTTATAACGTTACATCTCGTGAACGGTGTGACCATTACACATATGGCGATCGTTATGGATTGAAGTTTACGTGTGCTAAATATCATAAAGATTGAAGCAAAACTGTAGATATGTATGGAACACGTATACATAAACACACAAACACATGAAACTATGCTGTATATCATAAGATACTATTATTATATTTCCGCATGTATGGTGCAATTGTTTCTTTATTCTTGTGTTCCATTCGCTTCTGTTTATTCTGTGAAACTACGAATATAGTCAACAGGTTTGATACTTTCAAATAAACTAAGTAAAAGCAAACTACAGAAAACACACTGCTATAAAATCCGAACAGTCCGTTTACATGTCAGGAACACCTTGCCCTACATAACAAATGCCATCGTACTGCTGTAAAAAAATAAAAAAAGTGATATGAGCAACGATTGAACTCAGGACCCTCTGTGTATAAATCTAACGCTGTACCATTCTTTCGTTTAAAATATTACCTGCACATGTCTAAATTAAATAAAAGTCAAATAACTATAGTCAGATTCGAATAGTGGTCCTTTACCTTTCTGCCACTTTTTCTACAGAACGGTAATCACTTTGTTTTAATTTTTAGTTTTTACTTTCCTCGATTCTTTTTTATTTTATTTTTTATTTATTTAAAAAATTTTGTATTCTTTTTTCCTTTTTATTTATTTATTTCTTTTTTTTCATAGCAAGGAGTTTTTACTTATTTATTTCTTTTATTAGCGTTTGCATTGCCCTTAGGAGATAGACGTGACATGCTCTCACACTGAAGATTTTCCTGTTATCCGTAGGTCAGTTGTTATTTTTTTATTATATTCTACGTAAGTTCTCCTGGTCGACAGCACTTAGCATGCATTTTTTAGAAGTTTCAGTTGAGGATCGATATACTGCGTTTGGTACCTGTCTGACATATGGAGGTTTGGGTCTGAAGCGTAAAGTTCGAGGGGTAAGATTTGCGGGGGAAGATTTGGTTTAAAATAGATGTAGGCCTTCTGTTATTTTGTGATAAAGAGTCCTCCTCTGTATAGATTAGTGTCAAGAGAGGCATAAAACCAGTCTTATGAATGAAGACAAAGATAATAGGAGAATGGTTCTAAAATATGTGAACGAATAAAACTTTAATCTTTGAGTGTATTCTTTCACGGCCTGTAGTTGGTATTAACGTAGGATATACTGAAATTAATTGATGAGAGAAGAAAATATAAAAATTCAGCAAGTGAAACAGGAAAAAGGGCGTACAAACGTCTGAAAATTGAGATTGACAGGGATGGCTAAGCAGGAGTGGCTAGGCGACAAATGCAGAACTGTAGAAGAATGCATAACTAGGGAAAAGATAGATACCGCCTACTGGAAAATAAAAGAGATATTTGGAGACAAGAAAAGCCGCTTTATGAATATCAAGAACTCAGAAGGAACACAAAGAGGGTAAAGCTGAACTGTGGAAGGAATATATAGAGGGCCTATACATAAACATGAAGGCAGTTTTCTAGAAATGAAAGACGAAGTGCAGGAAAATGAGATAGGAGATAAGAGACAGCGAGAAGAATTTGACAGAGCGCTGAAGGACTTGAGTCGAAACAAGGCCCCTGGAGTAGATGATATTCCGTCTGAACTGCTGGTATCGTTAGGAGAGCCAGTCATGAAAAAATTTTATCACATGCTATGGAAGATGTATGAGACAGGGGAAATACCCTCCGACTTTAACAAGAATATCGTTATTCCAATTCCAAAGAAAGCAAGTGCAGACAAGTGTTAAAATTACAGAACCATCAGTTTTTTACGTAAAATAAATTAATAAACTAATGAATAAACTTATAAGAATCAAAAACCCAATCATTAAAATCATTAATAATTCACTAATTGATTTACCAGCACCAACAAATATTTCATTATGATGAAACCTTGGATCATTATTAGGAATATGTTTATTAATTCAAATCATTACGGGACTATTCTTAAGTTATGGTTGCAAAATTTTAACACGAATTATCTACAGGAGAATGGAAAATCTGGTAGAAGCTGATTTTGGGGAAGATCAGTTTCGATTTAGAACACGGGAGGAAATACATTACGACTTCTCTTAGAAGGTAGGCTAAGGAAAGGGAAACCTACGTTTTAACCGTTTGTCGGTTTGGAGAAAGCTTTTGATAATGTCGACTAAAATACACTCTTCCAAATTCTGAAGGTAGCAGGAGTAAAATATATGGAGCGAAGAGTCATATTCAACCTATACAAAAACCAGACAGCGGTTATTAGAGTCGAAAGGCAAGAAAGGGACGCAGAGGTTGGGAAGGGAGTAAGACAGGGTTATAGCCTTTCCCCAATGTTGTTCAATCTGTACAGTGAGCAGGCAGTGAAGGAATGGAGGGAGAAATTTGGAGAGGGCATTACAGTGCAAGGAGAAGAAATAAAGACATTGCGGTTTGTCGATGACATAGGAATTCTGTCCGAGACCGCAAAGGATCTGGAAGAGCATTTGAATGGAATGGACAGTGTCTTGAAGGGAAGATATAAGCTGAACATTAACAAGAGTAAAACGAAGGTAATGGAATGCAATGTCAGAAAATCAGGCGATGCTGAAGGAATTAGATTAGGTCATGAGACAATAAAAGTAGTAGATGAATTTTGTTATTTGGATAGCAAGATAACTTTTGATAGCAGAAGTAAAGAAGATATAAAATACAGAATGTCTTTGGGAAGAAACGAGTTTCTGAAGAAGCGAAACTAGATAACATCCAATATTAATTTAAATCTTAAGAAGTCCTTTCTGAAAGCATTTGTCGGGAGTGTAGCATAGTGTGTGTGTGGTGGTCTTCAGTCCAGAGACTGGTTTGATGCAGCTCTCCACCCTACTCTATCCTGAGCAAGCCTTTTCATCTCCTCATAAGAACGACAACCCACATCCACTTGAATCTGCCTATTATACGCGTCTCTTGGTCTCCCTCTGCGATTTTTACCCCACACACTTCCCTCCAATGCTAAATTCACAATTCCTTGATGTCTAAGAATGTGTCCTACCAATCTATCCCTTCTTTTAGTCAAGGTATGCCAGAAATTTCTTTTCTCCCCAATTCGGTTCAGTACCTCCTCATTAGTTACGCGATCCACCCACCTAATCTTCAGCATTCTTCTGTAGCACCACATTTCAAAAGCCTCTATCCTCTTTCTGTCCACACTGCTTATCGTCCATGTTTCACTCCCATACAAGGCAACACTCCATACAAATGCCTTCAGAAAGGACTTCCTTAGGCTTAAATCAATATTAGATGTTAACAAATTTCTCTTTTTCAAAAACGCCTTTCTACCCATTGCCATTCTGCATTTTATATCCTCTGTACTGCGACCATCATTTGTTATTTTACTGCCCAAGTAACAAAACTCATCTACCTCCTTTATTGTTTCGTTGCCTAATCTAATTCCTTCAGCATCACCTGATTTTCTTACACTGCACTCCATTACCCTAGTTTTACTCTTGTTAATGTTCATCTTATATGCACCTTTCAGCACACTGTCCATTCCGTTCAATTGCTCTTGCAGGTCATTTGCTGTATCTGACAGAATTACTATGTCGTCGGCAAAACGCAATGTTTTCAATTCTTCACCCTGAACTTTAATTCCTTCTCCAAATTTCTCCTTGCTTTCCTTTATAGCTTGCTCAATGTACAAATTGAACAACATTGGGGAAAGGCTACAACCCTGTCTTACTCCCTTTCCAACCACTGCATCCCTTTCATGCCCTTCAACTCTGACAACCGCTGTCTGATTTTTGTACAAGTTGTAAATAACCTTACGCTCCCTATATTTTACTCCTGCTTGCTTCAGAACTTGAAATAGTTTGTTCCAATCAACATTGTCAAAAGCCTTCTCCAAATCTACAAAAGCTAGAAATGTTGGTTTGCCTTTTCTTAATCTATCTTCTAGAATAAGCCGTAAAGTGAGTATTGCCTCCCGTGTTCCTACATTTCTCCTGAACCCAAACTGATCTTCCCCGAGGTCGGCTTCTACCAGTTTTTCCATCCTTCTGTATATAATTCGTGTTAATATTTTGCAACCATGACTTATCAAACTGATGGTTCTGTAGTTTTCACACCTGTCTGCACCCGCTTTCTTTGGAATGGGGATTATTACATTTTTCTTAAAGTATGAGGGTACTTCACCTGTCTCATACATCTTGCACACAATGTGAAACAATTTTGTCATGGCTGGTTCTCCCAGAGACTTCAGTAGCTCTGACGGGATATCATCTACTCCAGGGCCTTGTTTCGACTTAGATCTTTCAGTGCTCTGTCAAATTCATCTCTCAGTATAATATCTCCTATTTCATCTTCGTCTATATCCTCTTCCCTTCCTACAATATTGTCTCGAAGTTCATTTCCTTTGTAGAGCCCCTCTATATACTCTTTCCACCTTTCAGCTTTCCCTTCTTTGCTGAGAACCGGCTTTCCATCAGTGTCCCTGACATTCATAGAGCTGCCCTTCCTATCGCCAAATGTTTCTTTTATTTTCCGGTAGGCTGTAGCATAGTATGGGAGTGAAAGGTGGACGATAATGAGTTCAGATAAAAAAAAATGATAGAAGCTTTTGAAATGTGGTGCTACAGACGAACGATGAAAATTATATGGGTAAATCACGTAACTAATCAGGATGTGCTTAACCGAATCTGGGAGAAAAGGAGTTTCTGGCATATCCAGACTAAGAAAAGGGGTTGGACACATTCTGAGACATCAAGGAATTGTTAACATAGAAGGAATCGTGTGGGGTAAAAATCGTAGAGGGAGACCGTGGGACGAATACAGTAAGCAGATTCAGAAGGATGTAGGTTGCCGAACATATTCTCAGATGAAGAGACTTGCACAGGACAGGGTAGTGTGCACACCTGCATCAAACCAGTCTGCGGACTGAAGACCACAAAAAGAACAGTTGGTATTAGTTCTTAGAGTGGTGAAGACATCTTCGGAGGATTTAAGGATGCAGAAGGCTGATTCACACTAAAGACAGCAAGCCCATGCTTATCCATGAAACGATCGCTTCGTGACGTCATCAGACGGCTGTCTACGATCGCCGAGACGCGCCAATGCATGCGATGGAGATCATGGTTTATTTTATTTACTTCAAAGGTCCGTGATTTGTCTAATTTAGATCGTTTTTCTTTTCCGCTGAATTGTTATAGTGCTTCTGAATATCTATGGCTTCTCTGTACTGTATAGTGTAGAAGTAATTAGGTCATGCTAAACCACCGGTCTCAGTGAATGGAATTTACTGGTTCCTGGTGCATGGAAAGCCATGGAAATTCAGTAGTTCAGAAACTGTCTCACTAGAACGGGAGAAAGACTTAGATTACCAAAATTGCGACGCATTGTGCGAAATAAAATAAAGTGTGAAAACTCTTCACCACAAGCACCACAGCATTCCTCGGCGTGACTGCGCGATGGTAGGCAAGACTCTGATGACGTCGCCAGCCGATCGTTGTACGGATGCGTCTGGTTTCGGTGTCAATCAGCCATCAGCAACTTTAAAGCCTCTGAAGATATCTTCAAAAATGGAAGACGATAGTCAGATAATGGATTATGCTACTGTCACGACTTGATATCCAAGGAAGTAGCATCAGCAGTATACAACACTTCTATAATTATGTGGCTGAAACGAGCCTTGACATGTGAGAGCGGACCCCCAAGAGCAGCCGTAAGAGCACGTAACTTTTGCGGGGAATTCGGCTTCGAGTATCGTCAAGAAATAGAAGAGCAGCGACGGCTGTTGAGGGGCGGGGCCGGAGAAGTTGGGCCGACGCCTGCTCCCTACTAATATTGCCGTCTAATTAAAGCGGCCAACTGCGCCGGAAAAAGCCATCTGGCTTGTGCGGTTAATTGCACTCCAACAATGGACGCAGTTGGCGGTCGGCCGATGCGGCTGCTCAATAAAGCAAGCGAGAGGCGGCGCGTCTGACGACCCGCCGTCTCGGAAGTCCCGACATTGTACCACACTTCCCAGTAGAGAACACAGTGTACTGGGAACACTGGTCCACCCTTCAGAGCATTAAATAATCATTGGGACGTCATGTACATTGTTTGTTTCGAAGTCACACAAATTACAGTTTTAATCCAATGTTGATGAAACTTTGCACGCTTCACTTTCAAACCAAGAATATCTACATCTACATCTACATAGATACTCTGCAAATCACATTTAAGTGCCTGGCAGAGTGTTCATTAACCACTTTCATAACTTTTCTCTACCGCTCCATTCTCTAATAGCGCGCGGGAAGAAAGAACACCTAAATCGTTCCGTTTTCGATCTGATTTCTCTTATTTTATTGGCATGGTCATGTCTCCCTAAGTAGGTGGGTGCAAGCAAAATATTTTCACATTCATAAGTAAAAGTCGGTGATTGAAACTTCGCAAACAGATCACGCCGCAATGAATAACGTCTCTCTTTTAATGATTTCCACCCCAATTCGTGCAACATTTCCGTGACGCTTTCCTCCCCCCTCCCCCCGTAACGTGATAAAACAAAGCGAGCTGCCCTTCTCTGAACCTTCTCAATATCTTCCGTCAGTTCCACCTTGTGAGGGTCCCACAAGGGGCAACAGTACTCCAGGAGAGGACGCACAAGTGTGATGTAGGCAGTCTCTTTGGTGGAGCTGGTGCATCTTCGAAGCGTTCTACCAATGAAACGTAACCTTTGATTCGCCTTCCCCGCTATATTTTCTATGTGTTCACTCCAGTCAAAGTTGTTCGTAACTGTAACTCCTAGGTATTTGGTAGAATTTACGACCTTAAGGTTTGACTGATTTATCGCGTAATTGAAGGTCAGTGGATTTCTTTTAGTGGCCATGTGTATTACTTCACACTTTTCTTTATTTAGTGTCAATTGCCAATTTTCGCACCAAGTAGTAATTTTGTCTAAATCGCTTTGCAGTTGTTTTTGATCCTCTGTTGACTGCACTAACCGATAAACGACAGCATCATCCGTGAACAGTCTAAGGGAGCTATTCAGATTGTCTCCTAAATCGTTTATAAACACGAGGAAGAGCAGGGGACCTATAACGCTTCCCTATGGTTACTGTTATCCTACATTTAGAACGGCGAACGAGACAGGGTATTTTATCGTATCGACACCATTGTACAATTATTTTACAATCTTAATGAAACTGCGCACACGTGACCTTCAAAACCAGATGTACATTCACTGTCACTGTTCATTTTCCAAGCACTTCCCAACGACCCCGAAACAAACATCCGACGGGGATAGCTCCGACATATTGTAAAAAAAAAGTACTTAAAACACCACCACGATCGATATTTAGACGATTTTTGTTTGAAACGTTCTTCACAGATCCGAATACGGCCGTTTCTAAGGGCAAACTGGGTGTAGTGGGGAAGACCTCGGAGACAAGAAGTTTGGGAGCGAGGACAGAACAACCGCTGGGTCACCACTCGGAGTGAGGCGGGCGGGGGTGCCTTCGCACAACATAAGGCCTCGCTACGAACGAAAGTCCCAATCCCTTAATGGCTGACAAATACTCACATACGGAGAGGCTTTCTTTGTTTCTACAGCAATATCTACTTTCACAAATATATTAGTATGCACTAACACATAAATTATATTTATTTATATACAATACGTTAATAATCATTGTCAGTGAGTAATTCCTCCTCCTTCTTTAACATATATTGGATAAGAGGGCTACAATTCATCTGGGTCAGTTTATTGAATAATCCGATTTTTCCTACTTTTCGTTTTTTAACGATAACTAGAAATCTATTCGGCCTATGGACTTCGTTCTGTACTTAGATTAAAGCTAAATAACTGATCTATAATTTCGTCAAAAAGCCACCCTTCACGAGTTATAAGCCAAAATCAGAAAAAAGTCCGAAAATTTAGACATTTTTTGGCTCTTAAAAGTTAAGCTAGAGGTCTTCGAAGCTGCAAACTTGGTTTAATACTACTCTAATATGTCCTAACAACATACCAAATATTCAGCTTCCTGCAATTTTTTTTTTGGACCTAAACATACCTGACGACTGGCCTAGAAGGCAAACAAGTGATTTTTAATTCTGCTGCGCGCCCTCTCGTTATTGCCCGTCGGTCTTCGGAAAAGAATCCAACGAACTGAGAAGCGAGATACATTTGGCACAATAGTTCGCGACATGTAACGCATGTTTTAGTACGCGACCGATTGCACATATTTTAGTTCACGACCGATCGCGCATATTTCAGTTCGCGACCGCTAGCACTCCTTTTAGTGCGCAGCTCGGCCAACTTTCTTGTGTCGGTCTCTCTCTACACCGACACCTAGGACCACAGTCGGCAACGAGACATAAAAGAGTTAATATATCTTTTTCACAATTCCGAGAACTCCCCCCCCCTCCGCACACACACACACACTCATGAATTTCAGTTTTCAGCATTCCATTTAAATCGCTAGTAGTATTAGCTAGTTCATAAGTAGTTTTTAAGTTTAGGGACTGATGACCCCGTAGTTAAGTCCCGTAAGCTATACAAACATTTGAACATTTGATTTGATTTTGAGTTCTGCGGTGCAAGCACATCGTGAAAGCATGTAGGACGCATATGTTGCCTGCCCCACCTTGACTGAAAAAGGACGTATTATGAAACCCATACGTTTAGATGTCAGTCAGTCAGATGGTACCAAAAGTTGTATATCGATAATCAACCGAAACTTCGATATAATTTGTGTCGTCAAGGAGAATGTGCGTAAAAGGAAAATAAAAAGAACACGTGTCCTACGAAGTATATCAGTGTTGAATTCCAATGGGAAAGCGGATAGAGCGTACGTTCATCGGTTCAAGGGTCCTGGGTTAAAGACATGGCGATACGAAGTTTTTTCTGTATTCAGTTGAAAACTGTTCTACACGTACATACATCGAGTGTTATATGTGACAAAATGTTCGTGAAATGTAAAAGTGCTTCCAGTCCAGTAGCCAGCTCTTATTTCTAGCTGAAAACCCGGCTTTTCAAAATAATAAGTGAAGTATCCAACAAAGAAAGGTACTCATCAAGATAAAATACACGTATCATTCATTTAATTCAAAACTTGGTTATAAACAATACTTATGGTTACTTGTCCAACAGCTAGAATGATAAATTCTTTGGTTTGCCCACCACTGAGCAAGAGACATAAAGTTGTCCGAATGAGAACATGGAGATGTGAAATCCACTCCGCAGTACGGTATTTGATAGATTCCCCGGTGATTTATCAATTGTAATAGAAGATGCAAGTCTCAATGGAAACTGCAGACTCTTGAAGTTAAAATGTAGATTGTAGGAAATAATTGGTATTCGTTGGATTGACACTGTTTCATTCTCTTCCTTTCCTTGTAGATCTATGGAAGTCTATTGCTTTCGTCAGCAGGCGTGTGTGCTTTATAGTTCAAGGTTGTTATCATGACTGTCAGTTTTCAGGAATTTCATTGCTGACTGCAATACAGGAATGTCTTCGCAGTAAATTTGAAATGGATTGAAACGTGGTACATGATGTGACAGTTTTTACCCATCGTAATATATATGATCCCATATTTATCGAATTATATCTTGTACAACTGTATAATTTGGGATATATATAATCATTTGTGTAAGTGTCGAATGTCGGTAAAATCAGGTGCGAATGCATTTAGTAGTAAATAAGCAAGGCGCTAAGTACTCTAATTCTCATATATTGTCTGAATAAAGTCTCATCGCATAACGTAGCAGTTTTAAACGACTCGTCAATTATTGTTTATGATGTTAGATCTCCTGAACCATGTGCCGGATGTTTTTCTTACACCTACAGCAATTGTTCCTTGCTCTAAGGAATATGTGTAGGAAATTTGGTTGAAATCGGTCCGGTGGTTTAGGCGAAAATGTGCAGTATTGTCGTTTGATGCAGCGTATCTCATGGTTTATAACGTTACATCTCGTGAACGGTGTGACCATTACACATATGGCGATCGTTATGGATTGAAGTTTACGTGTGCTAAATATCATAAAGATTGAAGCAAAACTGTAGATATGTATGGAACACGTATACATAAACACACAAACACATGAAACTATGCTGTATATCATAAGATACTATTATTATATTTCCGCATGTATGGTGCAATTGTTTCTTTATTCTTGTGTTCCATTCGCTTCTGTTTATTCTGTGAAACTACGAATATAGTCAACAGGTTTGATACTTTCAAATAAACTAAGTAAAAGCAAACTACAGAAAACACACTGCTATAAAATCCGAACAGTCCGTTTACATGTCAGGAACACCTTGCCCTACATAACAAATGCCATCGTACTGCTGTAAAAAAATAAAAAAAGTGATATGAGCAACGATTGAACTCAGGACCCTCTGTGTATAAATCTAACGCTGTACCATTCTTTCGTTTAAAATATTACCTGCACATGTCTAAATTAAATAAAAGTCAAATAACTATAGTCAGATTCGAATAGTGGTCCTTTACCTTTCTGCCACTTTTTCTACAGAACGGTAATCACTTTGTTTTAATTTTTAGTTTTTACTTTCCTCGATTCTTTTTTATTTTATTTTTTATTTATTTAAAAAATTTTGTATTCTTTTTTCCTTTTTATTTATTTATTTCTTTTTTTTTCATAGCAAGGAGTTTTTACTTATTTATTTCTTTTATTAGCGTTTGCATTGCCCTTAGGAGATAGACGTGACATGCTCTCACACTGAAGATTTTCCTGTTATCCGTAGGTCAGTTGTTATTTTTTTATTATATTCTACGTAAGTTCTCCTGGTCGACAGCACTTAGCATGCATTTTTTAGAAGTTTCAGTTGAGGATCGATATACTGCGTTTGGTACCTGTCTGACATATGGAGGTTTGGGTCTGAAGCGTAAAGTTCGAGGGGTAAGATTTGCGGGGGAAGATTTGGTTTAAAATAGATGTAGGCCTTCTGTTATTTTGTGATAAAGAGTCCTCCTCTGTATAGATTAGTGTCAAGAGAGGCATAAAACCAGTCTTATGAATGAAGACAAAGATAATAGGAGAATGGTTCTAAAATATGTGAACGAATAAAACTTTAATCTTTGAGTGTATTCTTTCACGGCCTGTAGTTGGTATTAACGTAGGATATACTGAAATTAATTGATGAGAGAAGAAAATATAAAAATTCAGCAAGTGAAACAGGAAAAAGGGCGTACAAACGTCTGAAAATTGAGATTGACAGGGATGGCTAAGCAGGAGTGGCTAGGCGACAAATGCAGAACTGTAGAAGAATGCATAACTAGGGAAAAGATAGATACCGCCTACTGGAAAATAAAAGAGATATTTGGAGACAAGAAAAGCCGCTTTATGAATATCAAGAACTCAGAAGGAACACAAAGAGGGTAAAGCTGAACTGTGGAAGGAATATATAGAGGGCCTATACATAAACATGAAGGCAGTTTTCTAGAAATGAAAGACGAAGTGCAGGAAAATGAGATAGGAGATAAGAGACAGCGAGAAGAATTTGACAGAGCGCTGAAGGACTTGAGTCGAAACAAGGCCCCTGGAGTAGATGATATTCCGTCTGAACTGCTGGTATCGTTAGGAGAGCCAGTCATGAAAAAATTTTATCACATGCTATGGAAGATGTATGAGACAGGGGAAATACCCTCCGACTTTAACAAGAATATCGTTATTCCAATTCCAAAGAAAGCAAGTGCAGACAAGTGTTAAAATTACAGAACCATCAGTTTTTTACGTAAAATAAATTAATAAACTAATGAATAAACTTATAAGAATCAAAAACCCAATCATTAAAATCATTAATAATTCACTAATTGATTTACCAGCACCAACAAATATTTCATTATGATGAAACCTTGGATCATTATTAGGAATATGTTTATTAATTCAAATCATTACGGGACTATTCTTAAGTTATGGTTGCAAAATTTTAACACGAATTATCTACAGGAGAATGGAAAATCTGGTAGAAGCTGATTTTGGGGAAGATCAGTTTCGATTTAGAACACGGGAGGAAATACATTACGACTTCTCTTAGAAGGTAGGCTAAGGAAAGGGAAACCTACGTTTTAACCGTTTGTCGGTTTGGAGAAAGCTTTTGATAATGTCGACTAAAATACACTCTTCCAAATTCTGAAGGTAGCAGGAGTAAAATATATGGAGCGAAGAGTCATATTCAACCTATACAAAAACCAGACAGCGGTTATTAGAGTCGAAAGGCAAGAAAGGGACGCAGAGGTTGGGAAGGGAGTAAGACAGGGTTATAGCCTTTCCCCAATGTTGTTCAATCTGTACAGTGAGCAGGCAGTGAAGGAATGGAGGGAGAAATTTGGAGAGGGCATTACAGTGCAAGGAGAAGAAATAAAGACATTGCGGTTTGTCGATGACATAGGAATTCTGTCCGAGACCGCAAAGGATCTGGAAGAGCATTTGAATGGAATGGACAGTGTCTTGAAGGGAAGATATAAGCTGAACATTAACAAGAGTAAAACGAAGGTAATGGAATGCAATGTCAGAAAATCAGGCGATGCTGAAGGAATTAGATTAGGTCATGAGACAATAAAAGTAGTAGATGAATTTTGTTATTTGGATAGCAAGATAACTTTTGATAGCAGAAGTAAAGAAGATATAAAATACAGAATGTCTTTGGGAAGAAACGAGTTTCTGAAGAAGCGAAACTAGATAACATCCAATATTAATTTAAATCTTAAGAAGTCCTTTCTGAAAGCATTTGTCGGGAGTGTAGCATAGTGTGTGTGTGGTGGTCTTCAGTCCAGAGACTGGTTTGATGCAGCTCTCCACCCTACTCTATCCTGAGCAAGCCTTTTCATCTCCTCATAAGAACGACAACCCACATCCACTTGAATCTGCCTATTATACGCGTCTCTTGGTCTCCCTCTGCGATTTTTACCCCACACACTTCCCTCCAATGCTAAATTCACAATTCCTTGATGTCTAAGAATGTGTCCTACCAATCTATCCCTTCTTTTAGTCAAGGTATGCCAGAAATTTCTTTTCTCCCCAATTCGGTTCAGTACCTCCTCATTAGTTACGCGATCCACCCACCTAATCTTCAGCATTCTTCTGTAGCACCACATTTCAAAAGCCTCTATCCTCTTTCTGTCCACACTGCTTATCGTCCATGTTTCACTCCCATACAAGGCAACACTCCATACAAATGCCTTCAGAAAGGACTTCCTTAGGCTTAAATCAATATTAGATGTTAACAAATTTCTCTTTTTCAAAAACGCCTTTCTACCCATTGCCATTCTGCATTTTATATCCTCTGTACTGCGACCATCATTTGTTATTTTACTGCCCAAGTAACAAAACTCATC
The DNA here is from genome assembly GCA_026315105.1 of Locusta migratoria. NCBI lineage: Eukaryota > Metazoa > Arthropoda > Insecta > Orthoptera > Acrididae > Locusta > Locusta migratoria. Next base: position 360,667,950 of record CM048745.1, on the reverse strand, counting down.
TACCTCCTTTATTGTTTCGTTACCTAATCTAATTCCTTCAGCATCACCTGATTTTCTTACACTGCACTCCATTACCCTAGTTTTACTCTTGTTAATGTTCATCTTATATGCACCTTTCAGCACACTGTCCATTCCGTTCAATTGCTCTTGCAGGTCATTTGCTGTATCTGACAGAATTACTATGTCGTCGGCAAAACGCAATGTTTTCAATTCTTCACCCTGAACTTTAATTCCTTCTCCAAATTTCTCCTTGCTTTCCTTTATAGCTTGCTCAATGTACAAATTGAACAACATTGGGGAAAGGCTACAACCCTGTCTTACTCCCTTTCCAACCACTGCATCCCTTTCATGCCCTTCAACTCTGACAACCGCTGTCTGATTTTTGTACAAGTTGTAAATAACCTTACGCTCCCTATATTTTACTCCTGCTTGCTTCAGAACTTGAAATAGTTTGTTCCAATCAACATTGTCAAAAGCCTTCTCCAAATCTACAAAAGCTAGAAATGTTGGTTTGCCTTTTCTTAATCTATCTTCTAGAATAAGCCGTAAAGTGAGTATTGCCTCCCGTGTTCCTACATTTCTCTTGAACCCAAACTGATCTTCCCCGAGGTCGGCTTCTACCAGTTTTTCCATCCTTCTGTATATAATTCGTGTTAATATTTTGCAACCATGACTTATCAAACTGATGGTTCTGTAGTTTTCACACCTGTCTGCACCCGCTTTCTTTGGAATGGGGATTATTACATTTTTCTTAAAGTATGAGGGTACTTCACCTGTCTCATACATCTTGCACACAATGTGAAACAATTTTGTCATGGCTGGTTCTCCCAGAGACTTCAGTAGCTCTGACGGGATATCATCTACTCCAGGGCCTTGTTTCGACTTAGATCTTTCAGTGCTCTGTCAAATTCATCTCTCAGTATAATATCTCCTATTTCATCTTCGTCTATATCCTCTTCCCTTCCTACAATATTGTCTCGAAGTTCATTTCCTTTGTAGAGCCCCTCTATATACTCTTTCCACCTTTCAGCTTTCCCTTCTTTGCTGAGAACCGGCTTTCCATCAGTGTCCCTGACATTCATAGAGCTGCCCTTCCTATCGCCAAATGTTTCTTTTATTTTCCGGTAGGCTGTAGCATAGTATGGGAGTGAAAGGTGGACGATAATGAGTTCAGATAAAAAAAAATGATAGAAGCTTTTGAAATGTGGTGCTACAGACGAACGATGAAAATTATATGGGTAAATCACGTAACTAATCAGGATGTGCTTAACTGAATCTGGGAGAAAAGGAGTTTCTGGCATATCCAGACTAAGAAAAGGGGTTGGACACATTCTGAGACATCAAGGAATTGTTAACATAGAAGGAATCGTGTGGGGTAAAAATCGTAGAGGGAGACCGTGGGACGAATACAGTAAGCAGATTCAGAAGGATGTAGGTTGCCGAACATATTCTCAGATGAAGAGACTTGCACAGGACAGGGTAGTGTGCACACCTGCATCAAACCAGTCTGCGGACTGAAGACCACAAAAAGAACAGTTGGTATTAGTTCTTAGAGTGGTGAAGACATCTTCGGAGGATTTAAGGATGCAGAAGGCTGATTCACACTAAAGACAGCAAGCCCATGCTTATCCATGAAACGATCGCTTCGTGACGTCATCAGACGGCTGTCTACGATCGCCGAGACGCGCCAATGCATGCGATGGAGATCATGGTTTATTTTATTTACTTCAAAGGTCCGTGATTTGTCTAATTTAGATCGTTTTTCTTTTCCGCTGAATTGTTATAGTGCTTCTGAATATCTATGGCTTCTCTGTACTGTATAGTGTAGAAGTAATTAGGTCATGCTAAACCACCGGTCTCAGTGAATGGAATTTACTGGTTCCTGGTGCATGGAAAGCCATGGAAATTCAGTAGTTCAGAAACTGTCTCACTAGAACGGGAGAAAGACTTAGATTACCAAAATTGCGACGCATTGTGCGAAATAAAATAAAGTGTGAAAACTCTTCACCACAAGCACCACAGCATTCCTCGGCGTGACTGCGCGATGGTAGGCAAGACTCTGATGACGTCGCCAGCCGATCGTTGTACGGATGCGTCTGGTTTCGGTGTCAATCAGCCATCAGCAACTTTAAAGCCTCTGAAGATATCTTCAAAAATGGAAGACGATAGTCAGATAATGGATTATGCTACTGTCACGACTTGATATCCAAGGAAGTAGCATCAGCAGTATACAACACTTCTATAATTATGTGGCTGAAACGAGCCTTGACATGTGAGAGCGGACCCCCAAGAGCAGCCGTAAGAGCACGTAACTTTTGCGGGGAATTCGGCTTCGAGTATCGTCAAGAAATAGAAGAGCAGCGACGGCTGTTGAGGGGCGGGGCCGGAGAAGTTGGGCCGACGCCTGCTCCCTACTAATATTGCCGTCTAATTAAAGCGGCCAACTGCGCCGGAAAAAGCCATCTGGCTTGTGCGGTTAATTGCACTCCAACAATGGACGCAGTTGGCGGTCGGCCGATGCGGCTGCTCAATAAAGCAAGCGAGAGGCGGCGCGTCTGACGACCCGCCGTCTCGGAAGTCCCGACATTGTACCACACTTCCCAGTAGAGAACACAGTGTACTGGGAACACTGGTCCACCCTTCAGAGCATTAAATAATCATTGGGACGTCATGTACATTGTTTGTTTCGAAGTCACACAAATTACAGTTTTAATCCAATGTTGATGAAACTTTGCACGCTTCACTTTCAAACCAAGAATATCTACATCTACATCTACATAGATACTCTGCAAATCACATTTAAGTGCCTGGCAGAGTGTTCATTAACCACTTTCATAACTTTTCTCTACCGCTCCATTCTCTAATAGCGCGCGGGAAGAAAGAACACCTAAATCGTTCCGTTTTCGATCTGATTTCTCTTATTTTATTGGCATGGTCATGTCTCCCTAAGTAGGTGGGTGCAAGCAAAATATTTTCACATTCATAAGTAAAAGTCGGTGATTGAAACTTCGCAAACAGATCACGCCGCAATGAATAACGTCTCTCTTTTAATGATTTCCACCCCAATTCGTGCAACATTTCCGTGACGCTTTCCTCCCCCCTCCCCCCGTAACGTGATAAAACAAAGCGAGCTGCCCTTCTCTGAACCTTCTCAATATCTTCCGTCAGTTCCACCTTGTGAGGGTCCCACAAGGGGCAACAGTACTCCAGGAGAGGACGCACAAGTGTGATGTAGGCAGTCTCTTTGGTGGAGCTGGTGCATCTTCGAAGCGTTCTACCAATGAAACGTAACCTTTGATTCGCCTTCCCCGCTATATTTTCTATGTGTTCACTCCAGTCAAAGTTGTTCGTAACTGTAACTCCTAGGTATTTGGTAGAATTTACGACCTTAAGGTTTGACTGATTTATCGCGTAATTGAAGGTCAGTGGATTTCTTTTAGTGGCCATGTGTATTACTTCACACTTTTCTTTATTTAGTGTCAATTGCCAATTTTCGCACCAAGTAGTAATTTTGTCTAAATCGCTTTGCAGTTGTTTTTGATCCTCTGTTGACTGCACTAACCGATAAACGACAGCATCATCCGTGAACAGTCTAAGGGAGCTATTCAGATTGTCTCCTAAATCGTTTATAAACACGAGGAAGAGCAGGGGACCTATAACGCTTCCCTATGGTTACTGTTATCCTACATTTAGAACGGCGAACGAGACAGGGTATTTTATCGTATCGACACCATTGTACAATTATTTTACAATCTTAATGAAACTGCGCACACGTGACCTTCAAAACCAGATGTACATTCACTGTCACTGTTCATTTTCCAAGCACTTCCCAACGACCCCGAAACAAACATCCGACGGGGATAGCTCCGACATATTGTAAAAAAAAAGTACTTAAAACACCACCACGATCGATATTTAGACGATTTTTGTTTGAAACGTTCTTCACAGATCCGAATACGGCCGTTTCTAAGGGCAAACTGGGTGTAGTGGGGAAGACCTCGGAGACAAGAAGTTTGGGAGCGAGGACAGAACAACCGCTGGGTCACCACTCGGAGTGAGGCGGGCGGGGGTGCCTTCGCACAACATAAGGCCTCGCTACGAACGAAAGTCCCAATCCCTTAATGGCTGACAAATACTCACATACGGAGAGGCTTTCTTTGTTTCTACAGCAATATCTACTTTCACAAATATATTAGTATGCACTAACACATAAATTATATTTATTTATATACAATACGTTAATAATCATTGTCAGTGAGTAATTCCTCCTCCTTCTTTAACATATATTGGATAAGAGGGCTACAATTCATCTGGGTCAGTTTATTGAATAATCCGATTTTTCCTACTTTTCGTTTTTTAACGATAACTAGAAATCTATTCGGCCTATGGACTTCGTTCTGTACTTAGATTAAAGCTAAATAACTGATCTATAATTTCGTCAAAAAGCCACCCTTCACGAGTTATAAGCCAAAATCAGAAAAAAGTCCGAAAATTTAGACATTTTTTGGCTCTTAAAAGTTAAGCTAGAGGTCTTCGAAGCTGCAAACTTGGTTTAATACTACTCTAATATGTCCTAACAACATACCAAATATTCAGCTTCCTGCAATTTTTTTTTTTTTTTTGGACCTAAACATACCTGACGACTGGCCTAGAAGGCAAACAAGTGATTTTTAATTCTGCTGCGCGCCCTCTCGTTATTGCCCGTCGGTCTTCGGAAAAGAATCCAACGAACTGAGAAGCGAGATACATTTGGCACAATAGTTCGCGACATGTAACGCATGTTTTAGTACGCGACCGATTGCACATATTTTAGTTCACGACCGATCGCGCATATTTCAGTTCGCGACCGCTAGCACTCCTTTTAGTGCGCAGCTCGGCCGTGAAGTAGGTCGAACGCTTTAGTTAGTTCGCTCTTTTTGGCTTTTGCTACAAAATATGATAAATGCGTCTATTTTCGTGAAACAGCTGAGCTGTATCTCAGCTAGAAATGACTGGCAGAAGGGAATTACGCGATTCTGCGCGCTCCCGTGTCCTCTCGCTGTTCCCCGTCAGCCTTCGGAAAAGAAGCGGACGAACTAAGAGGAGAGGCATCTGCGAAATAGTTCGCGTAATTCGCCTGTGGAAGCGCTCTTCCGAACTAGTTCGATCGTGAACTACGCAAGACTAGCACATATACAAGTCGTATAAGAGTCGTAGCACGGGCGCCTAATACAGGCGGCAGTTACCGTAGCGTTGCAATGTGCATGCGTGGCTGAGGTTCTCTTCTGAACCCCCTGGACGCAGCATATGGGCGCTCCCGTGGCAGGTAGGGACGAGGGGAAACGACGCTTTTAACACTGCCGTTGGAGCTGGTTGTGACATCAGCTCCTGGTTACTCCAGCTCTGGGGTTACGCACGAATGGTCCCAAAGCAGGACAATGGAGCGCAAATCCTCCATGAAGGCAACATCCCCCCTTCATATTTGTTTTTGGCACTTTAACGTTTCATCAAAACACATCACATTCGGGGAAAAAATCTTATAAATTAAAGACGCACAACTGTAAAAGCCTATTTTTAATAATAGTGAAGTCACTACTCTTCACCTAGCAAGAATAGATGTGTTATTAGCAGCATCGCACTGCCCTGTCGAAGGCAGAGGGTTTGAGACCTAATGCAAGTAATTTTTCTTCATCTACACTACAGAGATACTCTGCAAATCACATTTACGTGCCTAGCAAAGGGTTCATTAACCACTTTTATAACTTTACCGTTCCATTCACTAATAGCTCGCGGGAAGAAAGACCACCTAAATCGTTCCGTTTTAGATCTGATTTATATTATTTTATTGGGATGATCATGTCTCCGTAAGTACGTGGGTGCTAGCAAAATATTTTCACATTCAGAAGTAAAAGTCGTCGATTGAAACTTCGCAAACAGATCACGCCGCAATGAATAACGTCATTCTTTTAATAACTTCCACCCAAATTCGTTCTACATTTCCGTGACGCTTTCCCCCCCCCCCCCCCCCCTCCCCCCCCCGTAACGTGACAAAACAAAACGAGCTGCCCTTCTCTGAACCTTCTCAATATCTTCCGTCATTCCCAACTGCTGAGGGTCCCACAATGGGCAACAGGAGAGGACGAACAAGTGTGATGTAGGCTGTCTGTTTTGTGGAGCTGGTACATCTTTGAAGCGTTCTGCCAATGAAACGTAATCTTTGGTTCGCCTTCCCCGCAATATTTTCTCTCCAGTCTAAGTTGTTCGTAATTGTAACTCCTAGGTATTTGGTGGAATTTACGACCTTAAGTTTTGACTGATTTATCCCGTAACTGAAGTTCAGCGGATTTCTTTTAGTGGTCATGTGTATTACTTCACACTTTTCTTTATTTAGTGTCAATTGCCAATATTCGCACCATGTAGAAATTTTGAAATTTTGCAGTTGCTTTTGTTCCTCTGTTGACTTCACTAACCGATAAATGACAGCATCATCCGCGAACAGTCATAATCCAGTCTTCTTTTTAACAGATATGGGAACAACAATGACTTTTTTATTAATACTTGCCACATATCTTTGGACGTTTTAGCAAACGTGTCGCGATTTTGAGGGTAAATGACATTTATAATCTTCGTTATAACAAATATTTAACTGTCTGAAATTATGTGAGCTACCATACACGATATAATATGGTAATGTACTTTATTAAGGTATTGGCTGCAATTGTAATTTGTGTGTGATAGATATTTTTCAGTGTCAACTCTTTACTTGAGGTTTACATTTAATTTAATTAGAGGGAGGCACTATGGGGCTACCACAATAGTGAAAAGGTCATTCTAGTTGTCTTCTAATAAGGTGCTGATCACTTTAAACAGCCAGAAAAGTTGCGTGGCTTGGACAGTATGAAAACAACATACACACCCATGGCCGAGGGAGGACTCGAACCTTCGACGGCGAACGGCCGCGCGCACCGCAGCACGGCTCCTCTGCGGCCATGAGTGCAGTATTCAGCTCTACAACCATTGTGGAAGGGGCTCGTCTCGCTGCAGTGTGTCTACCAAGTGCGTCCCAGACATGCTCAATCCGGTTTAAGCGCGCTGAACAAGCTGGCCATTCCATTCGTTTAATTCTAACTTCTGCCTACACCATTCGTCCACCGCCATGATATGGTGATGTTTCCTGCATACAAGTAGGTGATTTATTTATTTTTTTTTTTTTTTTTTTTTTTTTTTTTTTTGAGATCTGCGCTCTCTCTAGTTGAGGGAATGACGATTGTCCAGCTCAACACAAAATCTTATCTGTGAACAGAATCGGCGCCATTCGGTACTATTCCAATCATGATCCTCCGCTCTGTTGATGAATGATTAACGGAGTCGTGGTTTTTGTGGGACACACACACCGTAGGCCTCCGTGTGTAGAGGTCACACACCAGAAGCCGATTTCTGACTGTGTTGATATTCTGCGTCCTGTTGCTGCCTGGAGGGTGGGTTCAGCTGAGTTGCATTAAGCCTCCTGTTTTGACAGGCTGTTTTCCGAAGATGACGGCCATCTCTTTCTGATGTGATCCGCGGACGACCTTGGCTTTGCCGCCTTTTAACGTTTCCCGTTGTCTGAAATCGCGTCCAGGACCTGGGATTTACACTTTGGGACACTCCAATACATGTAACCTTCCCCTCCGTGTTTGTCCCGCTTCCAGCGTTCCTATGCCTCTGCATGCGAAAGCTACGGGGTTGCTGCATTGCTCTACCTCCTCAGTACACTATCTAAATTCAAATGATTGTGTAATTAGTTTGGTAGAGTAAACACTAGTCAAGAGCAGCCCCTAGTGCAGCAACTTTGTTACTACCACTATCTCGGTTACTGTAGTGTTGTCATTGCCTCCACTTTGTTGAAACGACAGAAAGACCTTTTAGTTCATTTTGCCGATGACAATACATCAAAATCTAGATATCTTAACTGATCCTCTAATTTATATACCAGTGGCGTCTGTTCAGAAACAACAGACGTCACCTCTGATCCTGCAGTTGTTATTATTTCATATTCACAGGATATAATTATGACATCAAATGCTAATGGGCAAAGCTGAAACTGTGTACCCAGCAGGAATTTGAACCCGGGTTTTTTGCGTTATAGGCAGTTGTCCTGACCATTACGTCACTGGGGACACAGTGATCACCGCACCTTTGCCCGATAGCAGTTGATGCCATATATTCTGTGAATGTGAAAGAATAACAACTGCAGGATCAGAAGGGACGCCTGATATATATATGTGTGTGTGTGTGTGTGTGTGTGTGTGTGTGGGTGTGTGTGGCGTCTGTTCCGAAAGAACAGGCGTCCCTTCTGATCCTGCAGTTGTTATTCTTTCACATTCACAGAATATATGGCATCAACTGCTATCGGGCAAAGGTGCGGTGATCACTGTGTCCCCAGTGATATATAATATATATATATTATATATATAGAACAGACGCCACACACACACACACACACACACACACACACACACACACACAACACACACACACACACACACACACACACATATATATATATATATATATATATGTGTGTGTGTGTGTGTGTGTGTGTGTGTGTGTGTGTGTGTTGTGTGTGTGTGTGTGTGTGTGTGTGTGGCGTCTGTTCTATATATATAATATGCCAGTGACGAGTAATGATCCTTTCGTTAGTGGGGAAGGGTGGGCAAGTTTGGAGCTCTTACTCTTGCGGAAATTAGTTTCATAACTACGAGTTATGGGGGGTAAAGTCGGGAAATTGTACCTGACTGGAAGCGTGCTTAGACAGACCTTACATGTGCGTGATCACTGTGTTTCCAGTGATGTAGTGCTCAGTGTAACTGCCTAGAAAGCAGGATACCCGGGTTCGAATACCGGCTGGGTACACATTTTCAGCTTTGCCCATTACCAAAATGTTCAAATGTTTGTCAAGTTTGCCGGCCGCGGTGGCCGAGGAGACTGAGGCGCTCCAGTCACGGGCTACACGGGCACTACGGTCGGGGGTTCGAATCCCCTCTCGGGCATGGATATTTGTGCCGTCCTAGTTCGTAAGTAGTTCATAAGTAGTTTGTAAGTTTAGGGACTGATGACCCCATAGTTAAGTCCCATAAACTATACAAACATTTGAAACATTTTTTGTCAAGTTTAAGGGCTTAACTGTGGGGTCATCAGTCCTTAAACTTACAAACTACCTATGAACTACTTTATACTAAAGACGACACAAACGTCCATGTCCGAAGGGGGATTCGAACTCCCGATCGTAGGCGCCGTGCAGACTGTGACTGGCGCGCCGCACATGCCCATTACTAGTTGATGTCATATATTCTATGAATATGATCCTGTAATTGTATTGACCAGTGTATATGAGCTTTGTTTTAAAAAATAGTGAAAGATGCCTTTCGGTGCGCGTCGTAAATACTGGAGCTGTACTTCTCCTTACAGCTCCTCGCTTTTCACATGCCCTTCGTGTGAAATTGGAACATTGCCGTGAGAGGAGGTAAGAATTTCCTTTCGCGTGTTATAGTATTAGGCGTCTAGAGTAACGCGGCTGTCTTGTCTCCAGGGCTGGCGGAGACGAGGCGAGGGCACGGCGCGCAAAGTGGATTTGCGGGACGTGTGGAGAGGCAGCGCGCCGCGCCGCGCCGCGCCGCGAATACACAAGGCGAGCGGGCGTCCACACTGCGTCTGTCTGCAGCCGCTCTCTCTGCAGCTGCAGCTGCGCCAGCACCGACGTCTGCTGCTCTGACGCTCTTACTTACGTCGTCAGAAAATATGGCTGTAAACGGAAACATGGAAAGGAGAGCACAATTTACAGGAACACACTGATAACTTTCCGAGCACCTACTGTGTACAAAACGCTGAGGCCTATTAACATGTTCTGTTGAATGACACAGCAGTCAAGATGGAAAAAGTATTCTTCATTTAACCGGTTGAAAGGTCGTGGTTCTTTTTGACAATTTATTTATCAATTTTCTTGTCTCTTGACATAAAAGATTTCTGGGTATTGTACCGCGTCATGATGTAAGGCTATTACTTAAACAACCGACGTTTCGGCCAACGTTACAGTGGCCTTCAGCTGGGTATACTCAGGGCACTGTACCGTTGGCCGAAACGTCGGTTGTTTAAGTAATAGCCTTACATCATGACGCGGTACAATATGCAGAAAACTTTTATGTCATCTAACTCTGGCCGCGGAAGCCTACATAATTATATTCTTGTCTCTTGTTTCTAATTAATGTCTGATGATAGGTGTTTAGTTCGTTAATTCACTACTGGCCATCAAAAATTTTACACCAAGAAGAAATGAAGATGATAAACGGGTATTCATTAGACAAATATTTTATACTAGAACTGACATCTGATTACATTTTCACGCAATTTGGGCGCATATATCCTGAGAAATCATTACCTAGAAAATCCACCTCTGGCGGTAATAATGGCCTTGATACGCCTGGGCTTTGATTCAAACACAGCTTGGATGGCATGTACCGGTACAGATGCCCATGCAGCTTCAACGTGATACCACAGTTCATCAAGAGTAGTGACTGGCGTATTGTGACGAGCCAGTTGCTCGGCCACCATTGACCAGACTTTTTCAATTACTGAGAGATTTGGAGAATGTGCTGGCCAGGGCAGCAGTCGAACATTTTCCGTATCCAGAAAGGCCCGTACAGGATCTGCAATAGGCGGTCGTGCACTATCCTGTTGAAATGTAGGATTTCGCAGGGATCGAATGAAGGGTAAAGCCACAGGTCGTAACACATCTGAAATGTATCGGCCACTGTTCAAAGTGCTGTCGATGCGAACAAGAGGTGACCGACACGTGTAACCAACGGCACCCCATACCATCACGCCGGTAGATACAGCAGTATGTCCATGACGAATACACGCTTCCAATGTGCGTTCACTGCGATGTCGCCAAACACGGATGCGACCATCATGATGCTGTAAACAGAATCTGGATTCATCCGCTTTGCCATTCGTGCACCCAGGTTCGTAGTTGCGTACACCATTGCAGGCGCTCCTGTCTCTGATGCAGCATCAAGGGTAACCGCAGCCATGGTCTCCGAGCCGACAGTCCATGACGCTGCAAACGTTGTCGTACTGTTCGTGCAGACAGTTGTTGTCTTCCAAACGTTCCCATCTGTTGACTCAGGGATCGAGACGTGGCTGCACGATCCGTTACAGCCATGCGGATAAGATGCCTGTCATCTCGACGAGGCCGTTGGGAACCAGCACGGCGTTCCGTACTGCCCTCCTGAACCCACCGATTCCATATTCTGCTAACACTCATTAGTTTGCGACCAACGCGAGGAGAAATGTCGCGATACGATAACCGCAATCGCTATAGTCTACAATCCAACCTTCATCAAAGTTAGAAACGTGATGGTATGCATTACCTTACATGAGGCATTACAACAACGTTTCACCAGGCAACGCCAGTCAACTGTTAATTTTGTATGAGAAATCGATTGGAAACTTTCCTCGTGTCAGCACGTTGTAGGTGTCGCCACCGTCGCCAACCTTCTGTGAATGCTCTGAAAAGCTAATCATCTTCTTCCTGTCGGTTAAATTTCGCGCCTGTAGCACGTCATCTTAGTGGTGTAGCAATTTTAATGGCCAAGAGTGTAACTTAATTAATGTTATTTTTTGACTTTTACATTCAGTCAGGTGTTCGGAGAGATGTTTGAATCTTGTTAATTGATTTAATTGTTTATCAGAGTACTTCAGTTGTGCCATTTCTATCGTTACTCATGACAGTCGCGAGTGAGCTTGTGGTGTTACCCCACATTGTTTAATCTCGCCCCGTTTTTATAAATTTTCGTTACTTTTCGTATGGCCTGCCTTTGGCAGTCCATACAGTTACTGAAGAGCAGCCCGGTACACTGAAGCTAGCAGCGTTATCGACCGCCTTACCGTGGGATTGCTGCAGCGCGCGTAGGCAGTCCGGTGCTTTTCATTCATCAGTATGGAGGGAATATCAAATGTTTAATTTAATTTATTTATTATTTACAGTTTATTTTTCTTAAATGTAGCGCTATGACAGATTACGGCCATGTTTGACGGTATTAACTACAGTTGTCTTATTATTTAAAAGTACAGTTATTTGAAAGATTTTATATTTAGAAAGTAATGTCTTCTTGGCTGCTTTGAACCAGCGAATCGTATGGAGGCTTCTAGAACTAAGGCGCAAAGTAAGAGCTTGCTTTCGAGTGGTAGTCGGCGGCGGGTCTCTGGATAGGCGCCACGTATGTCGAGGTGAGGTTCTAAGTGAAATAGCGGAAGTGTTATCGGCCTGGCTTTATTTTCGTTGGTGAGCCTTAAGAGGTCTGGAGAAAGTGCATTTGCGTGTGGAGGCCAGGTGTCAGCATCTTGTGAATTAAGTGAGCTGTTGCTCGGTGATAGTGAGAGAATACGAGATTGTTTTGTGACAAGTTGCTTCAAATATTCAAATAATCATAATTAGAAGGTGCTTATTAGATTGACATTTAGATACCGCGAGATTATTGGTGGTATCGGTGCATATGGCTCCAAAGTTACACGCCACATTGATCTTAATAAGTAGAAGTTATTTGGAAAAGGCCGTTCTTATTTCAAGTAAGCAGAGGTACAGAGGTACTGGCAGAAGTAGAGTTGCGAGGCGGCATCGTGAGTCGTGTCGGGATAGCACAGTCGGTAGTGCGCTTGCCCGCGAAAGACAAAGGTCCCAGGTTCGAGTCCCGGTTCCGGCACACAATTTTAATCTGCCAGGAAGTTTCATATCAGCGTACACTCCGCTGCAGTGTGAAGTTCATTCTGGAAACATCCCTTAGGCTGTGGCTAAGCCATGTCTCCACAATATCCTTTCTTCCAGGAGTGCTAGTCTTGCGTGTTTGCAGGAGAGCTTCTGTGAAGTTTGGAAAGTAGGAGGCGAGGTACTGGCAGAAGTAGAGTTGTGAGGCGGCATCGTGAGTCGTGTCGGGATATCACAGTCGGTAGTGCGCTTGCCCGCGAAAGGCAAAGGTCCCAGGTTCGAGTCCCGGTTCCGGCACACAATTTTAATCTGCCAGGAAGTTTCATATCAGCGCACACTCCGCTGCAGAGTGAAGTTTCATTCTGGAAGCAGAGATAGTTTCGTTACTACCAATTTCTAGCATCACATATCGAAAGCTGCACTACATTAGAATCTGCGACCTGAGAAGTGGAGACATCCATTGGGACTGAACATTTTATCAGGGAAGCAATTCTGATCTGTTGTGGAGCGTGCAAGTAGGATAGGACACTCACCACAGAATAATAGGAACTTTCAGTGATAGTAGCATTTACTTAGGGAGTCTGTGTCCGCGTGTAAAATTCGCTTGGTGAATTAATCAAATACTATGCAAAACATGCATAGCTGGTATTCCTGACTAAATAAACTTTGTGTTACCAGGTCGTAACGTAGGACTCAAAAAAACTTTTCTTAAACGTTGCCAGGTAGCCGCCGAGAGCTTTATAAGCTGTTTTGAGCTGAAGGAAGCTGTGACTTGACTGAGCTTTTATAAGCCGCTTTTAACTATAGGATGCTGTGACTTGACACAGTTATAACACGCAGGGCGTAGGAATTTGGTGTTGTAAGGACGCGGAATGGTCTCAAAGCAGTACCGGAAGTGAAGCCCTCTTCGCCACCCCGTGGTGTCAGGGGAGCGCAGTGGGGTGTGAGGCACTTTCTCGGCAAGCAGAGCTACCCTACTAGCTACCTGGACGTTTCTGGGCGGGCAGCATCGCTGGGATATCAGGGCTTTACTGTGAAAGCGACTGGCGGAGGTCGGGCCTATGTTGAGTGTTCTTTTTTGGCACCCAAGGAATGGTCCTGACATCTCTGAATTTCTTTATATGAGTGGCGACGGACGGTCACATGTTTTATGCTAAGGAATGACTCCCAGCTACCCCTGCGTCCCAAACTGTCGGCAGAGGGTAGCTTTTTTTACGACATAAAAAATGGCCGGAACAACTCTAGTCCACAATCTCTAAACGCAACTGTTCTTCTTCCGGCCAATTCCGAAACGTGCTCGAAATATATTCACAGTCTTCTACGAGACATCATGAAGCTGCTTACGCAAAAGAACCGCGCGAAAGAACAAGTCTAGTGCGTCTGCACGGCCGGTTGTTCTATATTTAGGCAATAACCCTCGTGTGTGTGTTCTATCCGTGGTGCCATACACCATGACTAATCAACAAAACGAAAAATTTTTGTAGGCTTTCCCGGCGTAATAGTTCTTCATAGTTCCTTCGGGTCTCCTGCCGGATTTTGAAGTCTAGCTGACTCAATATTTCTCGGCGAGTTTCAGCAACAGCAGTTTTTTTCCTGAGCATGGTGGACAGGTGTACCACCAAAATACTGAGTTGGCTTTACTTCACATTCCGGCAGAAGACCCGGAGAAACTATAAAAAACGGAACAGTCTTGAAACAGAATATTTGACCCTTACAAAAACGAAAATAAGAACGCTTCCTTCTTCAGACGTAAATAGAAAGCCGTCCTGTAGAAAGCACCATTTTCGTTGTTTCCACTGAATTTACATACGGAAAGAGTGCAATAACATAAAACCTTTCTGCCAGGGTGTACATAATTGGGGTGTTGCTACAAACGCGTGTCAACACGAGACATGAAAATAAGTAAAAGGGTAAAATAACATAAGATAAAATAAGTCTAAAAAGTAAGCAGGACACTCTTCTCCTACACGTCACAATGTTATGTGATGGAATATGAAATTAAAACTTTGAGAGAATAGAAACTACCCAGGTACCCTGGAAGAGGGTACTGCAAAATTAAAATGCAACTGCAATGGTATGTTAGTAGCAGAATTTGCAGGGAAAGGTTTCGGTCGAACCCCATACCGTACTAGAACCATGTCATGGTCAAAATGTGAAAGAAAACATGCCACATTTAGCGGACGAGAGCCGACTGGTAGCTGTGGGCTAGTGCTGCCGTCAGGAAATTACCAAATTGCTTCCGATACCTTTGATATTGGCGTATCTTCTGGTGGTCAGTCCATAAATATGTCTACCTCATTTGAGACCTGGAGCTCAACAATTGCATACATCGTATTCCCCTCCATCCAGATGGTGGAGTTCGTACTTGAATAATGATTGAAGTCAGGAATGGTGAATTATTCCTCTGTCATATTTCTGGTCCGTGACTGTTCCTAATATAGGGTTGAAAATAAAAACCAGTCACGTTAATGATCGTATTATTGAATTATGACACGATCGGTTTAGGACTTGTGCCCACCTTGTGCGTTTGATACAGTTTCCCAAGGTCGTTTAATGAACAAAGTAAAAGAATATGGTCTATCAGACCAATTGTGTGATTGGATTCAGTAGTTGCTAGATAAGAGAATGCAGCATGTCATTCTGAATGGAGAGATGTCTTCCAAAGTAAGAGTGATGTCATTGTGCCACAGGGGAGTGTCTTGGGTCCGTTGCTATTCACAATATATATAAATGACCTTGTGGGTAAGATTGGAAGATCACTGACGCTGTTTGCGGATGATACTGTAGTATATAGAGAGGTTGTAACAATGGAAAATTGTATTGAAATTCAGGAGGCTCTGCATTGAATTGACGCATGGTGCAGGGAAAGGCAGTTGAATCTCAGTGTAGACAAGTGTAATGTGCTAGAAAGAAAGATCCTTTATCATTTAGCTACACTATAGCAAGTCAGCAACTGGAAGCAATTCCATAAATTATCTGGGAGTAGGACTTAGGAGTGATTTAAAATGGAACGACCATACAAAATCAATCGTCGGTAAAGCAGATGCCAGACAGACTCATTGGAAGAATCCTAAGGAAGAGCAGTCCGAAAAAAAGGAAGTAGATTACAGTACACGTGTGCTCCCACTGCTTGAATGCTGCTCACCGGTGTGGGATCCGTACCAGATGGCGTTGATAGAGGAAGTAGAGAAGATCCAACGGAGAGCAGCGCGCTTCGTTACAAGATCATTTAGTAATAGTTAAAATATGACAGTCTAGATCGCAAGTTGCGTGTTTCATTGGCAATCGGTTTTGATCCTACAGGACCATCTTCAGGCCTTTGGCACCTTGTTGGTGGACAGTGGTGGTGGCCGGAGCAGGCGTCAACTCCGGCCATCGTCCACCAACAAAGTGCCAAACGCCTGAAGATGGTCCTGTAGGACTAAAACCGGTTGCCAATAAAAAGCGCAGCCACTTGCGATCTGCACTGTCGTATTTTAACTATTTAAAAAAAATCTTTCAAAATTTACTCATTTAGTATAAGTAAAAGCGTTACAGAGATTGTGGATAAACCCCAGTGGAATACTCTGCAGGAGAGATGCTATGTCGCTCGGTACAGGTTTTTGTCGAAGTTTTGAGAACATTACCGAGGAACGTAACAGTATATTTCTCCTTCCTGCGAATATCTCCCTAAGAGATCATGAGGATAAAATCAGAGAGATTAGTCCACTCAGAAGCATACCGACAATCATTCTTTCCGCGAACAATACGTGACTGGAATAGGAGGAAGAACCGATAGTGGCACTAAAGGTATACTCAGCCACACGTAGGGTGGCTTGCGGAGTATAGATGTAGATGTAGATCTTTAGGTGCTTAACCCCTCATATGTGTATATGCTGAAATGCTGATAATGTGCGTCTATCGTCGACGGTGCGGGCTGCTTGAGATCCGGTCCATAAATAGTCGCGGTTCTATTCAGTCAATTAACAGACAAGCTGATAGTGGGGCAAAGGGGGTATCCCTTACAACCAAGGAAAACCTCCCGAAGACCTTGGTCGGAACCAGGGGGTTGGGACCAATTTAATTTATCTCCTGGACGTTACCCCGGACTACAAATGGGTTATCGGGAGAGCACGAATGCACTCACGACAATCGAGGATCGGACGCCCGAGTTACTCTCGTAAACTCGTAGAGATCAGCTCGACCAACAGTGGACAAGCATCCCCCTAAAGGAACCGCACCCGTGAGCACGGTATCCTCTGCGTCCGATCGTTCTTGTTTCAGCGTGTAGCGTTTTAGGCGTCCAAAAGTGTAATCCAGATGAGAGTAAATGTAAACGAAGGCTTCCGCGGCCGTTGTCAGTGTTGATAAAACTCTTCTGCGTATTGGACCGTGTGGTGTCGCACAAGTCCAAAGTGCGCGCTACCTACTTTCGCCGCGCGCCGCCATGCACGCACGGCGCGGCGTTCTTACGACGTCAGCCACGAGCGCCCTCTGCTAGAACTTGGCTCGTGGCCACCTCTGAATGACATCGTTCACTTGGGACTGAGGTAGGAACCAGCTAACACTTCGGAATCCGTTAGGCACCAGTGAAGACTTGGCTATCGGATAGGCACTAGGCAGGCCTCTAGCTCAACTATGTATCATCATTCTGCAGTACTGAGCTATGTAAAAGTTAAGTATTTTATATATTCTGTACAATATATATCTCGTTCTAATTTACTCTAATGTTTCTAGTTTCTGCTGTCCCACTGGCTGCTCCCCTCCGTACCTGCACAAGCGTGCTACCTTTTTTCCTGTGTCGGTCTTCCTACTCGGCCACCGACACCTACGACGGAAACGAGACACAAAAGCGGCGACGAGGCTGGGACACAAAAGACCGTATCGTCAATATATCAAATATTTCACCGACGTTTCGACCACTACTGCAAGTGGCCATCTTCTGGGTTTGCGTTCACTGCTGGATGAGGGAAAGCTGGTGTCTTAAATATTGAATGTTTCCAGTTATGATTGGTGGTTTCAGCTGTCTTTCATTCATTCAATATTTAAGACACCAGCTTTCCCTCATCCAGCAGTAAACGTAACACCCAGAAGATGGCCGCTTGGAATAGTGGACGAAACGTCGGTAAAATATTTGATATATTGACGTTGCGGTCCAATACCCAGAAAGTTTTATCAACAGATGAGAGTGTGGGTGGCTGGTGTGGCTGGTGGCTGGCGTTGCTCAGACTGACAGCGGCGAGGCCACAGCGTAGCGAGTCGGTCGGCCCTGCGGGCTCGTCAGACGGACGGCACAGCGGTTTCCCAGGAGATGTACGCGTCTGAAGGCGGCGGCCGCCACTCCATTTTCCGGTTGGGCTGGCAGACGCCCTGCCCGCCTCCCACTGGTCGACCGCCGCAAATCCACTGTGCGCCCAGCCCACCCGCCAGACGTTACGTTTCGTGCTGCTGCTTGCAGCCAACTACCACCTGTCTGAATCCGTGCTGCGTGACGGCAGACTCAGTTTACCGATATCGGACGACTGCTTTGACAAGTGTCAAAACTGGGGTTTCCAGTTAAAAGGGACCAATAGCAATAGAAGATAAAGCCTCACAACTCGCCCGCGGCCAACGGGAAATATAGGCCCCGGCGCAGACGTCATGCCACGTAAGGCTGCACCTACATTGGATCCGGATGTCGTCCGTTCCGATCCGATCCGATCCGGCGCCGGCTGTCACCGGAGAAGAAAACAAACGCCAGTTGTCTAATGAGCGCGCCTACATTGGAGGCCGAAGCGCCGTACGACGCCGTCCGGCGCCGGACTGCCGGACTGGCCGACCAAACGCGTTTGTTTCCAGTCCGGCAGCGCCGTGAGCGGGCCGATCGTCGAGGAATTTCTGATTCATCTCGTGAGGAATGAGCCTCGCTTGTGGGACCAGCTACCATAACCGGGATATTAAGCGAGATCTGTGGGGATCTATTGGGGAGCAATTATCAGTCAAAGGTAAATATCGAAATTATGTTGCAATAGTTTTAATACTTTCCTTCATATCACTACATGTTACTAAAATGAGTACCAATTTCAATCATATTACTTTTAACATATCATTTTTAATGAAACTGTCAAGAAATGTTTTTAATTGCTAAAACACTACACGATGCGTTCGTTTTGCCACGGAACGGCGCCAAACCCATTGAAGTATGACTTGAATTTGTCTCTGATAATTTGAGCCTCTTGTGACGGTCTGTTGAACGTTCTTGACAACTTATGTCAGAATTTATTTATAATATTCTAATATGATGTGACCAGTTATACCACTCACAGTAACAAAAGGAAATGAAAACATCAGCTGCTTTTAACGTTGCCTTACCTGATTGTGATAGTAAGTTTTTTCTTCTGGAGCGATACATTCCCTGAAGTTGGAATGATCAGTTATAGCGTCTCTTATGCCTTCAAGTATATACTCAAACGTTTCTATAGACATGCGGTAGTAGTCTTTGAACTTGTCTGGAAATTTTCGCAGTGACTGGCAAGTTGTAAAAAATTCTTCTGAAGATCTGTCTTTATTAAAACGATGCACCCAACTCCTTTTCCTGCGCTTTCTAAGGCAAACGTTCTTGTCTAGCAGCAGCCAATACAAAACATCATCGTCCGAATCACTCACGATAGCTTCTCAACAACTGCAACTTGTGACGTATAGCGTGTAATTGATTGAAGTGCGGAAACCGATGACTGTCGGCAGTACACTGGGTTACCGCTCACTGTCCGTGTTATCTCTTCCATTGTTTATGTGAGAGCAGTCGGCAGCCAGTGTGCCGGTGCGTCAGCTGCGCGACCGGGCAGAGTGTAGGCAGTCACACCTGAAGGCGCCGGATCGCCGGATCACCCATCACCGGACAGGTTCGGATCGGACGACTTCCGGATGGAATGTAGGTGCAGCCTAAGCAAGGCAGTTCCGAGCCGGAGCGATCGCTAGCTCAGTGGCTGCCCGCTATGGGCCAGTGGGGTGTGCCCCAGCGGCCAGCCAATCGGCTAGCGATCGCGCCGACTCGGAACTACCTTGCTTACTTGCAATGATACGTGCGCTGCGGCCTGTCTTTCTCGCCGGCCACGCAACTGGCCGTGCTTACTAGTCTTGTGTAGTTCGCGAACGAACTAGTTCGGAAGAGCGCTCCCACAGGCGAACTACGCGAACTAGTTCGCAGATCCCTCGCCTCTTAGTTCGTCCGCTCCTTTTCCGAAGACTGACGGGGAACAGCGAGAGGACGCGAGAGCGCGCAAAATCGCACGATTCCCTTCTGCCAGTTACCTTCATTTCGAGCTGAGATGCAGCTCAGCTGTAATTTTGTAGTTCACTGCCACAAAAAATCCATTTTAAAAATTACTGGGAGTACTCTGTATGCAAAGTAGCTGAATAAGATTGTGTCACTCATTCGTGTAAAAAACTGGATTATTTGCCTAAGCTCAAATGTTCAAATGTTTGTACAGCTTATGGTACTTAACTACAGGGTCATCAGTCCCTAAACTTACAAACTACTTACGAACTAACTAACACTAAGGGCGGCACAAATATCCATGCCTGAAGGGGGATTCGAACCCCCAACCGTAATGGCCGTGCAGACCGTGACTGGAGCGCCTCAGTCCCCTCGGCCACCGCGGCGGGCATTTGCCTAAGTATTTGATGTCAAATTGCCCAAAAAATATGGGTGATAGCACATGCTTTGGCAACACTGATTCATTATATAAGAAAGCTGTCATAAAAAGGAGCTCATTTAGTAGCGGTAGAAAAAAGCCAAAAAGAGCGGGCGAACTAGGAGGAGCGGGCGAACTAGGAGCAGCGGGCGAACTAGAAGCAGCAGGCGAACTAGCAGCAGCGGGCAACTAGGAGCAGCGGGTGATTATGCCAAACGTATCTCGCTTCATAGTTCGTTGGATTATTCTAAAGTTCAAAGTTCAAATGTTTGTAATTCTATCGGACCAAACTACGTGGTCATCAGTCCGTAGCTTACAAACTATTTAAACTAAACTAACCTAAGGACAACACACACACCCATGCCCCAGGGAGGACTCGAACCTCCACGGCGAGCAACCGCGCGCTCCGCAGCGAGACGCTTTAGACCGCTCGGCTACTCCACCGCGGCTTGGATTATTCTCCGAAGACCGAAGGGCAATAGCGAGAGGGCGCGTAGTAGAATTAAAAATCACGTGTTTGCCTTCTGCTGATAAGTCATTTCGAGGTGAGCGTCTGCCTGCTAGATTACATAGTCCAGTGCTACAAAATTTCTGTTTTGAAGTGTTCTGCACTCTGCAATATCTGACTAATAAATTCCATAATGGCAACATATAGAGATAACTCTAAACTTAAACGCGAGAAATTATCCACAAACTGTTTCTTTTGGTTTGCGTGATATCGGTAGCGGCTCAAGCAGCAAGCGCATGAAGCAGCTAGGTGGGGGAACTTCTCCCTCCACCTGCACGCGCAGACCACGCCTCTCAGCCGTCACTGGAACCAGAGGAATTAAAAGAGCGAACTAAAGTGAGCGAACTATTATGCGCAAGTCTAGCGCCTACGTCACACCGAGAGGCCGCCGCCGCCAGTTGACTCGCCGGCCGCTGGGACACGCCCACCGCCTCGTAACGGCCGGCCAGTCAGCTTGCAGTCGCGGCCTCTCGGTATGACGTAGCACGGCCTGCTGTCAGGCCTTGCCTTCTGGGTGGTGTTGCCGATATTCGTATACACCGACTTTGCGAATGTCACGGGACAGGCACTTAGTGTTGTATGCAGCAGAGACGTAACATACTTTAATTTTGTCCGTTATTGTCAGTTACCCGTAAGTGTTTTATTTTAGTTAACTAAAACGAACTCGCCTTCAATCACAAAAATTGTGTTTTATTGGTACAAAAAATAATTCGAGCCCCGAGGGCTCATCGTCTATGTCTTTTTATACATGTTTCACCCTTTATTTGCTTATGTTCCTGTCAAGCAACATCAAAATTGCACTTGGTTTCTGAAACATGTTTCAAGTTTCATCCTTGGATGGGCAAGAGTATATGAAACTAAGATTCAAGCTCTCCAATAAAGTGATATTTTGTTGTCTTTTGCGAAAAGTTTAGCAATGAACTGAATCTTTGGCGGCAAGCATAAGTTACCAAGGTACATGTTTGTTTCAATTTTGTGACGATATTTTTCGTGATACATGGAAAACTGCTTATAAAAGCGAAAGAGGAAACTTTGAAGTTGATTTATTATGGAAAATTGTTGACGAGTTCTTGTAAATTGACTTATATTTATTGCTAATAGACCACAACAAAATGGACAATAAGTACAAAAGAAGAACGAAGCAGCATCTCCTGTACCAGTCAATGATGTACGGTATGACAGATGTGACAATATGTTGTCACTTGACAGATTACGGGCCAATAGGAATTTTCAAATTTCGTATTCAGGGATAACTGACTGTAAAATGTCGAAATCATGAGATTGTACTGAACTTTGCATCAAAAACGACTTCTGCAGTCATAAGAACAACACTTTAGCACTGATACTGTACCATCATGCGAAGTTTTTGAAAAATGTTACTTACAAACCAGAAAGTATATGTAGAAGAAAAAACGGTATAATTCTGTTCACATGGCCCTACATATTTTATTTCAGTAACATAATACTTTTTCGTCTCTTGATTTCTATGTGCGCCAAATAAAGGGTTAACAATAATGTGCATCGAGATGGGAAGTGTTTGTGCTGATGCTTATTTATAGCTATAAATGTTCTCCAGGGGAGATAATTACCATGCTGCACCACACTTGTTTGTGAAGCACGTTATTTATAAGCCCAAGCCTTTAAACATTATAGAGCCATCAGATGATGAGCCTTCAAGGCTCGAAATGAACTGTGTACCAATAAAACACAATGTTGTGACTCAAAGTGAGTTCGCTTTAGTTTACTGAATGTAACATACTTTAAGAAAGAGGGAGAGAAATGAAATATAAACTTTATGCACTGCACGTAAAAGAAAGCCATAGCTGAAACAGAACTAAATTCCGAATACGCGAATGCAAACTGAAAACACGAAATGGTTAACTGAAATATTGAAAAGCTGAAACGGAAACTTAATTTAAGCGTGGAAGTACACAAAATAAATTCATTCTTCATATATTGCATTTCCTACGTGTCGCTGCATGTAAAGCATTTAAAAATAAATACCAACGCAAAAGCTTTTAAGTTATTATTGGGAATAACACAGCGTTCGGTCGCAATAAATCTGTTTCTTAATCACAAATCGATATCGGCTAGGTAACCAGCCATTATCAGTGTCATATCGTAGGCAAGCGAAACACAACTACGATAAGACACCGATGATGGATAGTTACCTAGCCGACATCGATTTGTGATTAAGAAACAGATTTATTGCCACCGAACGCTGGGTTATTCCCAGTAGTTACATCCACGGTTGCTGTGCACAAATATCCAATTATAAATTAAAACATGGTTTTAAGTAATGATAACACAAATTTATTGCTGGTAAAAAAAAAAAGGGCTGTGCACCACAATTCCAAGGACGAAAATATATGTGCTCAGATGCAAGAAGGAACGCATGAAATAAGGTGATAGACATTTTTTATTTTCCGTAAATGGAATCGGTGGTAGCAGAAATCGCTACTCTAGCAATTGTTCTTGTTTCGCGTCATAATGGATATCGGCGTTTAGCTGAAATGAATTGGATATTATTTATCTAAAAAAATCTTTATTTCTCTCAGTCTTCCCGTAGATTAAAATTACTGCTCATTCCCTGTAATATTATATGGCCTCGTCTGGCCCTTATGACAGCTCTGAGAAGGCGTGAAGTGAATTTACCAGCCCCTGATACTCCTCGCGGTGAAGATGACACCGAATGATGTGCAGATCGACGTTTGTCACTGTCCATAAAATTCATCAGTGTGAGAGACCGCATTGTCAATCTTTAGCACGAATAGCCAGAGGAAGGGAACTTGCAACTGTGGCCATACATCCCGAAGAATTTTGTTGTCAATTGTGGTCTGTTTATGGGTTGTAGGATCCGTAGCACGGAGGCTACGTTCCATGATATCCTATACTCGATAGGGTTCAAATCTGGGCTCCTGGGTGGCCATAGTAGTCTTTAGACCCCATCCATATATGTTTCTTCAACCATTACCGGGCAGCCTGGTAACGGTTTAGTGGCGCGTTGTCATCCTGAAACACCGTAGAACCGTCTGAGTGTTGGAAAGGCAAACATTTGGTGGAGATGATACTCGAGAAGCTCTACACAACGCGGACTACTGAAAGTCCCGTCCAAAACAGAGCCGTTTCCATGGAGCCCAGACCGCAACACAGACACCTCTGCCCCAATGACGCATTCTTGGTAGAGCTCATACAAGAAGTCGTGGCCCCCGCCTTCTCGACTCGGACGCTGTTTTGGAGGGGCGACCGCCTCATTTCCGTGTTGGCTACAGGTCATGGGGCGCAGATGACAGTCGACTGACAGACGAAACTTACGGCAATTGAGCCGACCGTCCCTCCGAAATAAAAGAATGGACTCAACCTGTGCACAACTCGAGAATGCGTTTCTGTGCACGGGCGACTAATTCTTGTACGTGCTCCAGACATGGCGCTTCCCATCCGCATGGTTCAGAGATTGATTGGCGACAGATGAAGGACGTTATGCTTGATTACGTTGTGTTAACAGTGATACCCATGTGCAGCGGTGGCCACATGGAATCCATGGTCCTACAGATTGTTTTATGCGAGATGTTTGTAGTACGTTCCAGAATTTGTTGCACCGTTGCCCTTTCGTCAGTTTTTACAGTCCACCTGAGATGTGGTCAATTGGTCGTCCTATAGTTCGTTTTTGTGGATTTTGACACTTTTATTGAACCATTTGAGACACATTCGGGTCCCAGTCAAACGTATACAGTCGAATTCCTGCACCTCTTCCGTAATCGAAATTCCCATCGATTAGACACAGACGACCACAGCAGTTACATGATACGCATATCACTTGCACAACCAAGCCTCAAAACGTCTACAATACACTTGCAGCTGGCACAGTGGGGTGTGGTACGCAAACAACAAACCTCAACAATGTGTGCCCCAGCATCCTATGACATGTGTTGTGTTAGTGTACTTAATAATTAATGTATTATGCTACGAGTTTCGGATTTAAAACTATCCTCCATGATGATTGCATAAGGCAATTGGAATTATTTTTGATAGTAAAATTAATGCACAACAACTTGTCTTTATAGTTATTGGTGGTTGATATAGACACATAGTCAACAGTACCAATCATAATGCTTCATGATGTATAACTGGGTTATGGTGTTTGACGTCTTACATGTGGGCACAGATTGAAGAGCTCCACTGCTGCGTCCACTGACAAGACAGTCGGTATCGGCCGTCTTATCCTCAGCCAGTGGCCGCTGTATAGATAATTCGGCTTCAGTACATCGTTGTCCCGACCTGTGTCGGCATTATAGGAGTCATGATTGCCAGTCAAAAAAGACACAGTACTTTTTAATTGGCAGAAAGTCGTCGAGTAAAACATATGTAATATCTGGTGTTCCCCAGAACATGGAACTTTTTTTGATGTGCTTTTTACAGGAACCTATTTATTGTAGTGGTCATCAGTCTGAAGTCTGGTTTAATGCAGCTCTAAGCGCTGTTGTAACCTATGCAAGCCTGTTTATCTCTGAATAACAGCACCAGGCCACGTCCATTTGAATCGCTTACTGTTCTCGTGTCTTCGTCTTCCTCTGAGATTTTTATCCCTACACTTCCTCCACTATTAAACTGACGAGTCCTTGATGTCTCAGAAACTGTCCTAGAATAGTACTGTTGTAACAATTTTAATTTTCTTAATCTTCCAACCAATTTCGGTGCGCAGTGGAATAATCTGACAATGTCCCCATAAGAAAGATATCAACAGCACATTCAGTAGATTCAGAAAGATGTACCTATGATACGTGAAACTTTATAACTTATGCAAAAATAAACTCAGACGACATCTGCTGTAAGAAAAAAATCATATAAATAATGTAACTAGTGAGAATCAGATCAGGTAATAAAGTGATGTCGCTGGCTAATGCAAGAAAACAAAGAAAGTGAAACTTGAGTATTTATACTAGAAACAACGTTTTTGTGTTCAAAACTTACGATACGTTTACTAAACTGACATTATTTCCAGTGAATATCTGTATAGTAGCCATTAGTTGAAATGGGAGGTGTTGTTAGGATGTTACTAGCAATTCAAAAAATTCAGTTCATAAATATTTAAACAATGGACTTCACGAAATGTTGCGTAATCCACGCAGCAGAAAACCCGTGCGTTCTAACCAGCTGCGGTGCAAAAAAAAATGTTCAAATGTTTGTAGAACGTATGGGACTTAACTACGGGGTCATCAGTCCCTAAGCTTACAAACTACTTATGAACTAGCTAAGACTAAGGACGGCACAAATATCCATGCCCGAGGGGGGATTCGAACCCCCGACCGTAGTGGCCGTGCAGACCGTGACTGGAGCGCCTCAGTCCCCTCGGCCACCGCGGCCGGCAGCTGCGATGCGCGCGGCCGTTCGCTGTCGGGGGTTGGAGTCCCTCTTCGGGTATAGGTGTTAGTGTTGTCCGTAGCATAAGTTAGTTTAAGTTAGTGTAAGTAGTTTGTAAACGTAGGGACTAATGACCACCATAGTTAAGTCCCTTACATTACAAACATTTGAACATTTTTTGTTGTGTAATCGGCAGAATAGCTGAAGTACCATACCTACGTGACTTTAAACCGATTCAGTTACTTTAATTATGGCCGAAGCTATCGTGATAAATATTGTGAAGTGTCATAACTGAAGCCTACAACTGCTGATCGGCAGGAAACGTGGGCTCCACCTAAGTGTTCGCACACTGTGCCGTGAGCTGCAGTAGTTGCTGGCTGTGTCGTCCCAACTGGAACAAATAATTCTATCTTTTTCAGCCATAACTTATGTCAATGAAACTTACCTTGCCGCGGTGGAGTAGCCGAGCGGTCTAAAGCGTCTCGCTGCGAATCGCGCGGTTGCTCGCCATGGAGGTTCGAGTCCTCCCTGGAGCATGGGTGTGTGTGTTGTCCTTAGGTTAGTTTACCTAGGTTTAAGTAGTTTGTAAGCTGATGACTGATGACCACGCAGTTTGGTTCGATAGAATTCCAAACATTTGAACATTTGAAACTTACCCTACGCCTTGGTTATGCCAAGAACGCCTATCTGCCCTAGTGCCTCTATTGTTTAGATGCCCCTCAATATGTGCTCTTGAGCGTTAACTGTTACATTCTGTACATGTTCACGCCGAATAGTATTTACCATGGCCAACACAGTGAACATTGTGAAATCTATAGTGTATCAGATTTTCTGCGGACACAGTGCTCCCCCAGAGTGAAATACTGTAATGGATTCTTTATGCGCACTCACTCTGAACACATAACTGCTCATACGCACTTGCTACGTGTTCTCGCTCTCCAAAGAGTCGCAGAAGTCCCGGAAAATTCGCCTGTCCCGCGAAGTACATGTAGGGAGCGTTCCTCTTCCCTGGCTGAATTGCCACATCGGACGATTTTACTACCTATCGACTGTTCGTTTTCAACCACAGGATGGCGCACAGTTTAAACTGGCCAATAGTCATACCGTTACATATACATTAGGTTCCAGTATTTGCTTGGAAACGCTCTATTGTGGCCGTTGCTAGATGCTACACTTAGCGCGAATTGCATCATTTTCTTTAACCGCGGATTCCCCAGTCGCTGATTATCCCTTTTATTGTGACCAGTCTCAGTTGTTCGCTTTTGTGAAAGGAAAGGACGTGCCTGGGAAATGTCTTTGATTGCCTGATTCATAGAGGAAGGGTTTTTTTTTTTGGTGCCTCTGTTGGACCGCCATTTCTCGAGGCCTAAGACAGCTGACTCAAAAAATTGAATACTTTGGTGAATGCCAACTTGTAATTGCTGTAGCCTCGAATTTAGATATATTATCGTACTTAAGACATGATTCCGCAATTTGCATATCAAATGTACTTACTCTTGACAAAAATGGTCTTATCCCATCGATTTTATACTCTAACTAATCGTCTCGAAGAGTAGAATAAGATGCTGAGGTCATAATATGTAAGAAATGAGTCAGGAGAGCACGACTCTTTAAAAGATATGCCATTAGTTTCTCTTCTGCCAAATTAGTACCTTTACCATGTTATTAGGCAAAGTACAAAGTTTGTGTAACCAATGGACCAAACTGCTCGGTTCATTGGTCCCTACGCTTACACTACAATTAAACTAAGTTCTGCTAAGGGCAGCTGTGTGGTAGTAGCATGGTCAAAGTCGTCATGCTACAGACTGTGCTGCTGCTCCCACCAGAGTTTCGACTCCATCCTTGGCCATGGGTGTGTTTGTTGCCATTAATGTAATTAGTTTATTTATTTTGTAAGACTTCTTGTCTTTATAAAGGTTTTCTTTCCCATTGCCATTCAAAATGTATTTTATATTTCACTGTTTCTCATCAAAAGCTATTTCATCGCTCAAATTTCAGAAGTTACCTAACAGCTTTACTGTTTTTTCTCCTAATCTGATTCACTTTGCATCGACTGGTTTAATTCATCTACATTCTATTGGCCTCGCTTGCTCTTGTACACTACTTTGAGGACACTGCATATTCTATTCTTTTCCAGTTCCTTTGCTGTCTCCGAGAATATTACAATGCCATCGGGAAACCGCAAATTTCTTTTTTCTTATCCATGAACTTCAATTCCGTTTCCAAATGTCTCCTTGACTTCCATCAGAGCTTTACCAATGTACAGATTGAGTAACATTGGGGAAAGGTTGCTACCGTGTCCCTTCGAAGACAATGCGTGCCTCTGGCGCACTTACATTGTAGTAACTGCTGTCGGTTTCCGTACAAATCGTAGGCATATAACTTTCATTTCCCTATATTTTACCGCTGCTGCCTTCAGAATTTAAGTCTATTTGAGTCAATTTCCTAATATTCGAGCCAATTTCCTAATATAAATCGTAAGATGAGTACTGCCTACCATGTTCCAAAACTTACTTTGTTTTATTATAAATCGAAACTGATATTCCCGGAGGTCGGATTCTACGTTTTCCACTGTCTTTATTTATAATAAATCGAAATTGATATTCACAGAGGCTGTATTCTTCGTTTTCCACTGATCTGTAAATAATTCGTGTTAGGCTGTTGCAACCATGACTTATTAAACTGATAGTTCTGTAACTCTTACAATAGTTTGCACTTTTTTTTAATTTGAACTATTACATTCTACTTGAAGCCTGAGGTTATTTCACCTGTTTGAGAATCTTTCATACCATGTTGATCAGCTTCGTCAAAGGCTATCTCTCCCAAGAATATCAGCAGTTGTCTGAGTTCTTTATGTGTGTTATTAAGGCTTATTGTGTCAGTCAATCTCAATAATCTTTTGATCCTATCCTGTTGCTATATGGAACCTGTCTGAATGGAACAATCAGTTCGCTATCATAATAAAGGAGTTGGAGCATTGAAGAGACCGTAGCAGAGGTAGTTATTGCACTACTAGTGTGAGAACAGTTGCAGTTTATTTGAATAGTTAGGTTTCTAATTTACAAAAAGGCTAATATTGGTAATACGGATATATTCACCCATGAAAATAATGCAGCAAAAATGTCAATGTTTTTTTCCTAAGAATCAAATATTCACTTTGTATATTCAGAAAATAGTTCGTAAACTACAAAACGAGTATTTACAACCGTGTAACCCAGAAGGTAGGGAGCTTTGCTGAAATTATTATTAATTATTTCTTGTATAACGTTATACAGAATTTATACGTATAGGACTTGCGACGTTGTTCAGGGAGAGCAGTAGGGGTGGCGACCAGAAGGGTTGACAGCGGGCACATTGGCTGAAGCTGGTAAGCTGGTAGGGGGCCCTGATGAAGTGCCAGCCATCCAGTGCGGCATTCATGCATTAAACAGCAGGAGACAAGTCCGGCCCCTCGCAGTCGCGGACAGTTCGACTTCAGATGGCGTCAAGACGGACGGTGCTACAAGCTCTGCATTTTCGAAAGTGTAATTTACATTGTAGGGATGCTCTTCACGCGACTGCATGCGAAAATGACATTCTTCAAGTGATCATATCTCCATCCACAGATCACAAAGGAGTAAATTTGACTGAATACTCCAGATTTCGAATTACGAACAGAGGCCGTAAGGAGTATCGTAGAAGTAGATATCATCGAAGTAATGGAGCAACTAAAATCACTTAACAAGAACAAGTCTTCTGGTCCGGTTTGTATACTCATTAGATTTTTATCTGATTATGCTGAAGCGATAGCTCCTTACTTAACAGCCTTATACAACCGCTCTCTCATAGAAGGATCTGAACCAAAAGATTGGAGAGTTACACAGGTCACACCAATATTCAAAAAAGGCAGTAGGAGTAACCCACTAAGCTACAGGCCTATTTAATTGACGCCAATTTGCAGCAGGTTTTTGGAACATTTCCTTTATTCAAATATTATGAATTATCTCGAACAGAACGATCTATTGACCCAATGTCAAGACGGATTTAGAAAATATCGTTCATGCGAAACACAACTAGCTCCTTATTCACACGAAGTGATGGGTGCTATCGACAAGGGTTCGCAAATCGATTCCGTATTTCTTGATATCCAGAAGGCTTTTGACACCTTACCTCACAAACGGTTTTTAATCAAATTGCGTGGTTACGGCATATCGCCCAAAATTTGCGATTGGATAGGGGATTTCCTGTCAGAGAGAACACAGTTCGTAGTAATCGATGGTAAGGCATCGACTAAAACAGAGGTGATATCGGGCGTCTCACAGGGTAGTGTCATTGGTCCTCTGCTGTTCCTTATTTACATAAACGATTTAGGGGAAAATCTAAGTAGCTCTCTTAGGTCGTTTGCAGATGACGCCGTCATTTATCGTCTAGTAAAATCATCTGAAGATCAAAACCAACTGCAGAACGATCTGAATAAGATATCAATATGGTGTAAAAATTGACAATTGACTCTAAATAATGAGAAGTGTGAAGTCGTCCACATGAGTAGGGAAAGAAATCCGTTAAACTTTGTTTACAAGATAAATCAATCAAAAGTGAAGGCCGTAAACTCCACAAAATACCTAGGAATTACTATTACTTCAGACTTAATGTGGAAAGAACACGTAGATAATGTAGTGGGAAAGGCGAACCAGAGACTGCGTTTTATCGGAAGAACCCTTAAAACATGCAACAGAACTACAAAAGAAACTGCATACTCTACGCTTGTCCGTCCATTTTTGAAGTATTGCTGCCCAGTGTGGGATCCTTATCAGGTGGGTTTGACGGAGGACATCGAAAGAGTCCAGAGAAGAGCAGCTCGTTTCGTATTGTCACGATACAGGGAGACAGCCTTACGGAAATGATACAGGATCTGGGGTGGGAATCATTACAACAACGGCGCTTATCGCTGCGGCGTGAGCTACTTACAACACTCCAATCGCCAACATTCTCCTCCGAATGCGAAAACATATTGTTGACTCCCACTTACAAAGGTAGAAATGATCATCAGAATAAAATACGAGAAACCACAGCTTGAACGCAGAGATTCAGGTGTTCTTTCTTCCCGCGCGCTATTGGAGAATGGAATGGGAGATAAATAGTATAATGGTGGTTCGATGAACCCTCTGCCAGGCACTTAAATGTGATTAGCAGAGACGTAGCTGTAGAAAGTGCTTTGAAAAGCCCTCATACCCCATGGTCTAGTGATCATTTGTATATCTAAAAGAAGAACTGATATCCTACATCTGTGATATACTACAGCGTCAAAATTTATTACACACGTACTGCATCGCGACAGAATTTGTACATTAGGTGCGCTCTAGGACGGTCTTTATACGCCTTATTAAAGCACCGAGGTTCACGGGTAGTTCCTGAGAAACCCACAAAACACCATGAATTTTGGGTACCAACACTGCCAACTGCGGTGAGTGAGGGCGTTCCGACTGCTATGAAACTAATCATGAGGTTTAAGGTTGAAAGCAAACAAACTGTTTCCGTTCTACTAATTTTTTTGTTTATTTACGAACTAGTCTTCGGCTTATTAGACCATCATCAGGTAAACTGTTGACAGGCGTCGACAATGACGCTATTGCTTAGGTTCTCAAAGATTGTAAACAAAGATACAACACACAGAACATTCGGTCTTTAATATGACATTTGTTGGAATTGCAAAATATCATCTGTTGCCATATAGAATTATGTTTTCATAAGCAGTAGCCTCCTTAACATTTTTACAGTGTAATTTGCAAGTGAGCATGGTGAATCACATTACATACCAAATATTACTGAATTAAAATATATGTTAACATTATTGACATTGCAGTATATGTTGAAATAGTCACTTAAGGTGTACATTAAATACGTTTTCTACAATGAGTTCACAGTTCACTTATTTGACAGTATCTGGCAAGGTCAACATATTTAAATTACATTCCAAATTACTGTACAATTTATTATAGGTATTGTTTTGATCTTAAAGTATGAAAGTTAACATGATAGAAATAGGGACTTTATGTGTGATTTTAAGGTGGTCTGTGGTAGGTAGCTGTTTTGATTACATTATATGAAGTATAACAGTGGGGATGTGCTCAAGTGTACTTGGTCATTTAGCGATAGTTGGGTTTTGGCTGAATGTTTATTTTCAGTGCCTTTGTTGGCTATGTGAAGCACTTCTGTGTGGACCTGGTAGTTGTGTCCTTCTTTCAGAACATGATCAGAAAAGGTGGAGTCTGCTTTCTATAATCTCCAGCTACGTTCATGTTCAGTCAATCTAATTTCAATTACCCAGCCTAAATCCATAAATGTCATATGCAAAGACCGAGTATTCTGTGTATTGTATGTTTACTGTCTTTGAGAACCTAAGCAATAGCGTCTTTGTCGACAGCTGTCAACCGTTTAACTAATGATGGCTTAATAAGACGAAAAGTAGTTTGTAAATAAACAAAAAATTAGTATTACAGAAACAGTTTGTTTGTTTTCAACCTTAAATATGGAAGCTTTCTACCAAGAAGTGACGGAAGAATCCATTTGTAAAACTCATGAGGTTGTAATAAAACTACTGCACATAAACGGTTTGATATTTTTTTCCCTCTCGAAGGTGGATTTATTTTATTTTCGTTTTTCATCATTATGCAGCATAAAATTAAATAAAGAATTTACAGAGTTAAAAAAAGGAAGGCAGGAAGAAAGTATCAAATTAAGAAGATATCTCAATAGTTTATTGAAAATTGAGATCACGACAATATCCCATTGCGGTGACCTCGGGATATTGGTTTCATATACGGTGGGTATTTTGTTACGGACATGTTACACTATGATACCTTCTCTTGATTAATGACAACTTATTTGTCTCATAAGTCGTATGTCACGAAGCAAATAAAGATATCAATTTTTTACAGAAACTTAGAATTTGTGTACACATGCTCCGTTAGCAAGGAGAAGAAGGGAACCATCTGAAATGCTCCTGTCAGAACACATAAAAGGCAAATATGTTCGTACGATGCAATAGTACTATTGGATTCGTTGAAGTGTGGCCCTGTCTTTCATTCTCGTTTGGTTTATTAGTAACATTATATCAAAAATAAATGTAAATTGATCCCCGGAATGCTTGTAAAGATGAATGAAGAGCGTTGAACTTTAAGGAGTATTACTTATCTATAAGGGAGACGTTGGATGCCAAAACGTAGTAAATAAGAAATCAGAAGATTCAGTTATGATTGTGTAATTAAAACATGAAAGAACGGTGAACAATTCAGGAATTAATATGCGATACAATAATGTTAGTTATCCCTGTCAAAGGCCGGCAGCAGCTCCAACAGTTGTCACTTTTCGCGCCTAATAATGAACGAAATAACTTCCAAAAATGTTTCATACTAAAGACGTGTTTATTTGGAGGAAACAAATCCATCCGCGGGGAGTGGCCGAGCGCATCGAGGCGCCATGCTCCGATGCGCGAGGACATTCCCCGTCGGGGGTTCGAATCCTCCCTCGGACATTGATGTTTGTGTTGTCTTTACTTAAAGTAGTTTGTACGTTTGGGGACTGTTGACCCCACAGTTAAGTCCCATAAGTTTACCAAACATTTGAACATTTTGAAACACTTGATGTAGTTCCATCTTATCCTGAAATTGGGACTGCGGCTGGTCTATTTTTAAATCGAAATAATAAATGTATTTACCAACAGCCGTAAAGTTTGTTGTTTATTTAACTCCCGGTTTTGGTATTATAATAATACCATCTTCAGATTTTATCAAATAAAGTTAGAAATTGGTGTTGTATTTTATAACATCGTACTCTACATATGTCATATAAAATATATAAAGAACAACAAATACAATGACTCAAAGTCAGCATTGAATCAATATAATAAGCTATAATGGTTAGTATAATAAAAGAGGTATTAAAATAAAATGACATTTATAAATAATATAAGAATCAACGTATCTGAAATAAAGTATTTTATCTATGGCAGCAACTGTTCAGGTTATTAATTCGCAAAATGCAGCAACCAGTTGCTTGTAATTATTTATTTTTTACGACCGGTTTCGAGCGCTTGAGTGCCCTCCTACTGGTCTATTTAGTATTGTAGTTTAATATGGAATAATCTCTGCACTTGGCGTTCAGTCTCCTGCAAGCATGTACATATATTAAACTACAATACTAAAATAGACCAGAAGAAGGGCACTCAAGCGCCCGAAACAGGTCGTCAAAAATAAATAATTACAAGCAACTGGTTGCTGCATTTTGTGAATTAATAGCATCTGAAATATATTACTTCTAATATATTCTAGACTTCACTATATTGAGAAAAAAAGTATTACATAAAGTCAATACCATTGCTTTTAGAAGTAATATATTTCAGATAGTTCGATTCTTATTTTATTTATAAATGTCATTTTAATACCTCTTTTAGTATAACAACGATTGTAGCTTATTATTTTGCTTCAATGCCATTGTACCTGTTGTTCTTTATATATTTTATATGAGGTATGTAGAGTATGATGTTATAAATACAACACTGATTTGTAGCTTTATTTGTATAGAACCTGAAGATGGTATTATTATAATACCGAAACCGGTAGTTCAATAAAACAACAAACTTAACGGCTATTGTTAAATACATTTTTATTCGTATTTTGATACACATCCACTACCGAACCTGGTGTAGACTGCAGAAAGTTCAAATCTCAGCTAAACTAGTGGAACGGTACACTTTTCTGAAGGCATTTGTGTTGAGTGTTGCCATGTACGGGAGTGAAACATGGACGATAAGCAGTGCGGACAGGAAGAGAATAGAGGCTTTTGAAATGTGGTGCTACAGAAGAATACTGAAGATTAGGTGGGTAGATCGCATAACTAATGAGGAGGTACTGAATAGAATTGGTGAGAAAAGGAATTTTTGGCATATCCTGACTAAAAGAAGGGATCGCTTGGTAGGAGACATTCTTAGACATCGAGGAATCGTAAATTTAGCATTGGAGGGAAGTTTATTGGGTAAAAATCGCAGAGGGAGGCCAAGAGACGTGTATAGTAAGCAGATTCAAGTGGATGTGGGTTGCCGTTCTTACGAGGAGATGAAAAGACTTGCTCAGGATAGAGTAGGGTGGAGAGCTGCATCAAACCAGTCTCCGGACTGAAGACCATAACAACAACAGTGTTGCCACAACTTAAGTTCTTGGCATGCAAACATGGAAGCTTTTTTTTTTTTTTTTTTTTTTTTTTTTTTTTTTTTTTTTTTTTTTTTTTTTTTTGCCGAAGTAAATAGCAGAAAGGGACGCTGACAGAGAGATGACAGTACCAGTGAAAGAGTATGGTGGGAGGACGTCAGTGACAGTAAACCAGACGGCGGTGTTTGTAGCAATGAGGGGAAAAGGAGATATGGGAAGTGATAAAGACGGATGGAGGCCAAACATAAGCCCATTGGTGAGGGGGATGGAAGGTGGAGCGGTAACGTTAACAAGAATATGTAGTCCACATTCCTCTATTCATGTTTATGGTTAGAAGATCGACCAATTTTTCGGCAAGGGCACTTTTAGAGAGAAAAAGTAGTGACAAGGGGCAGACAGCAGACTATGTGAAAGAGAAGAGAGAGTGACAAAGTCACAGATTTGTGACTGGCTGGAAGACTTCCTAAGTAATAGAACGCAGTACATTGTTCTCGACGGCGAGTGTTCATCAGAGACGAGTGTATCGTCGGGGGTGCCCCAGGGGAGTGTGATAGGACCGCTATTATTTTCTATCTATATAAATGATCTGATGGACAGAGTAACTCGTAATTTGCGGCTGTTTGCTGATGATGCTGTGGTGTATGGGAGGGTGTCGTCTGTAACTGACTGTAATAGCATACAGGATGACTTAGACAAAATTTCTAGTTGGTGCGAAGATTGGCAGCTAGCTCTCAATGTAGAAAAATGTAAGGTGATGCGCATGAGCAGAAAAAACAATCCCGTAATGTTCGAATACAGCATTAGTAGTGAGCTTCTTGATGCTGTCGCGTCGTTCAAATATCGAGGCGTAACATTACAGATCGATATGAAATGGAACGAGCATGTAAGGACAGTTGTGAGTAAGGCGGACAGCCGACTTCGGTTTATTGGGAGAATATTGGGAAGATGTACTTCACCTGTAAAGGAGACCGCGTATAAAACGCTTTTACGACCACGTCTTGAGTATTGCACAAGTGTTTGGGACCCGCAGCAGATCAGTTTAAAGGAAGACATAGAGGCGGTTCAGAGACGAGCATCTAGATTTGTTACCGGAAGGTTCGACCAATGCGCGAGTGTCACGGAAATGCTCCGGCAACTCAACTGGGGATCGCTGGAAGAAAGACGACGTTCTTTTCGTGAATTTCTGTTAAGTAAATTTAGAGGGCCGGAATTTGAAGCTGAGTGTAGTACGATCTTGCTGCCGCCTACTTACATTTCGCGTAAAGATCACAAAGACAAGACAAGAGAAATTAGAGCTCGTACGGAGGCATATAGGCATTCTTTTTTTCCTCGTTCAATTTGGGAGTGGAATAGGAAAGGAAATGCCTAGTAGTGGTACAGTGTACCCTCCGCCACGCACCTTACGGTGAATTGCGGAGTATGTGTGTAGATGTAGATGAAAGAAAAGAATGCGACCTAGACAGTGGCACAGAGACAGAAGAAAGTGCCAACAACAGTGGTAAGGAAAGAAATGGAGGAAGGCGGTGGCGGTTGGAGAGATGGACAAGAAGAAGTGCCACTGTAAAAAATAAAGAAGGCGGTGGAAAGAGACTTGTAGACAGTGGCAAGAAACGGGAGCTGCTGCGATTGGAAACATGACTTCACTCAGAGACTGGGTCAAGCGATTTAGCAAGTTCTGTGTTAAATGAGCGCGAATATGTTCGCGTGCCAAAGCTCTTGGCGAGGAACGCGGAATGAGAGCGGAGGCAGCTAGTTCCCAACACTTTTGTTAGTCTCTTTAAGAGGAACAAGTGCCTTTTGGCTCCGATACAAGCATTTTTCAGCTGGGTTCTCGCTGCGTGGTGTAGTACGAAGCTGTGATAAAACTCTGCTGAAACTGCGCCTTCTCTAAATGAACATAAATTTTTCCACTGTGAAAGCGACAGTGCTTTGGGGAACAAATGAAAACACTATGCGTTTGAGGTAATATTCATTTTACTTCGTGTATAGCCGGCCACGGTGGCCGAGGAGACTGAGGCGCTCCAGTTACGGTCTGCACGGCCACTACGGTCGGGGGTTCGAATCCCCCCTCGAGCATGGATATTTGTGCCGTCCTAGTTCGTAAGTAGTTCATAAGTAGTTTGTAAGTTTAGGGACTGATGACCCCGTAGTTAAGTCCCATAAGCAGTACAAACATTTGAACATTTTGAACTTCGTGTATAATTTCAGAAGGAGTCTGCACGCATGAAGTCCTCAGACAAGTCATCTTGCTCGTGTATATGTAGATAGACGAATAGAAGTTGCGAATTTTCCGACGCATTGAATTAATTTCCAAATTGTATTGCTACGAATTGTGACACCTACGTATCTTTGCTTTTTAAAGTGACTATTTGTTTACGTTTCGCTGTACATATTTTACTAAAAATCCGAATAAGCATAAGGGCTCAATATTGCCGCAAGCTCCAAGTTATCCAACAGCCGGCGTGGCGCCATGGATATCGTCACCGATTGCAGTGCTGAATGTCGCCGGTTCAATCCCGTCCACCACCAAAAATTTATTTCTTTGTATTTAAAATTTCCAGAATTATCTACATGTTTCTTATGTTCACTTGTAATTTCTATATGTTTCTTATATTAACTGTTCTTATAATTTCTGCTACATTCTGTCTGTGTATAAATAGCTGTGCACTCTACCCGAGAGGCAGTCAGTGCTATGTGTATGTTTCAGTTCGCAATAAACCTGCTTTCAGTATAAGTGCTTTGTTCAATTGACTACCCTGCCTTCGAAGTCAAGCCTGCTTCCATTTCAACTCGACATTGTTTGGTGGAGGCGCCGGGTATCCTGTGCAACAGCTGCATCATCGTGGCTCCGATTATGTAACGTAAAAGTCGTCACTTACACGGATTAGAATCGGAATACAAGGGATATACCGAGTACATCCTTCCGAAAGTCCGTATCATCAGAAGAACCATGGACACGAAACCAGCGGTAAGCATGCTGTACATCAGACACCCGTCGGTGGTCTCTGGAGACGCTGGACAGGACCCCAACAAATGGCTAAAAGGGTTCGACCGAGGCACCAAGTGTAACAGGTGAGATCATACGATGTACTTGGCCAACGTTTATTTCTACCTGGACGGAACAGCCCGCCAATGGTTCGAAAGCAACGAAGAGAAGCTGAATGATTGGAAAACTTTCCAGACGGAACTCAAGAAGATGTTTGGAGACAGCCAACGACAAATCCGCTCGGCGGAAGAACAATTGGTGAACCGGGCCCAACGACATGGTGAGCCGACACAGTCGTATATACAGAATGTTTTGGCCCTATGTAACATAGTAAACTCGGATATGACTGAGGCCGACAAAATTACACACCTGATGAAGAACATTGCAGAAGACATGTACCAAGCTCTTCTTACGTCTCTACGACGGAAGAGTTCATCAAGTGGTGCCAGCGGATTGAAGAGATTCAACAGAAGAGTGTTGGACGAAGCGGGCATCAGATTAAGGCCATGGATTTAAGCCCTGTAAATCATGAGGAAGCCGACGCCGTTGAGGATGAGGTATTTCAGACATTAGCTCCTGTCTGCCCCGTCAGTCGCACCAGACATGAAGAAAGGCCTCGCCCTACAATGACTTACGCTTCAGCCGCCAGACGATAGCCTAGGAGCCAACCAACGCGGCCACAACCAACTCCACCAAACATTATGACGCCCCATAGAAGAACAGACGTCTAGAGGACAGAAGACAGCACACCACTTTGTTTCTACTGGGGGCGCCCTGAAAATGTCGTACGCTGCTGCAGAGAGTGAAGGCGAGTATTCGACGATTATTTTGCCGCAAGACGTCAGGCATCAGAGGAGTTCTGTCTCAAGCTGTCACCTGCTGATGAGTTCAGTCAACCTATGGGAAGAAGCCCATCGACGTACTCTGAACGAGGTCTTTCCCCTACGCGCAGCCGCCGTTCACCGTTGCTGTACAGAGGTACCAGCCACTACCCTAGCCGCCGCGCCCAGGAAAACTAAGCGAGGCGACTATCTAAGGAGGTGAGGCCACCGCAGATGAAAATCCTCCACGGACGACAGTCGCTAAGATGTCGGGAAATCTCATCGACGTCGTAATCTATAGTCAACCTGTCGGGGCACTGGTTGATTCAGGAGCTTCTTTCTCTGTATTGTCGGATAATTACCGCCACACACTAAAGAAGACAATGTTCTGTTTTATGGGAGCAACTGTGCTGAAGGTCGCAAATGGAAAGTACGTCCAGCCTGCAGGAACTTGTGTAGCAAGAGTAACCATCACTGCACGGCCACTACGGTCGGGGGTTCGAATCCCCCCTCGGGCATGGATATTTGTGCCGTGAGTTTAGGGACTGATAACCCCGTAGTTGAGTCCCATAAAAAAAAATGTAACCATCAACAACAGGGCCCAGCCGTTTGAATTTTTTGTTTTAACAGAATGTAGTCATAATAGTCCTTCAGATCTGAAGTGCAAATTGAGGAAGTCCTTCCGATGGGTACACGTAATACAGAATTTTCTGGAAAGTTATTTGTCGTTGACAATGTGACAATGCGAAGAGTTCCAGTTACAAACACAGATGAACTGTGAAGTGCTTGTCGGTAGTAAAACGTCTTTAGGCTCACAAAAGAAATTTACATACCAGCGGCTACCGTAAGGGTTACCGGTGGTCGAGGATAGATTTGGATCACTAATTGTCACGAGCAGTCACAACGTATCCATAAAGGAATGTTTATCGGGACAGTTGAACCAATCCAGTACGGTGAGTTCGACGTCATCAACGAAGACCCATGTTCTGCTGTTAGTACAGACAACACGCTGAAGGAAACAACTGTGAAACTGCCAATAGGGTCCGGACTGACCAAGGAACAACGCCATCGGGTGTTAGCTATACTTTTCTCATTTTCGGGTGCATTCACACCCCCAGCAGGAGAAAAGTCAGACGAAATGCTGCACGATAAGGCACAGTATCAATACCGGAGATCATCCGCCAAAAGAGATAAGAATCCTTGGGCACATAGTCAACGGAGATGATGTTCGTTCTAATCCAGATAAAGTGAGGGCAGTCAAAGAATTTCGAACTCCTTAGCACATTCGTGTGTGAGAAGTTTCCTCGGACTGTGCTCATTCTACCGACTTTTCATAACAGGATTTTGTAACGAGGCACGTCCATTGCAAGAACTTCTGCCAAGTTTTACTGGAATGAGACAAAAGGAAGAGCTTTCGGGCACTTAGGAGATTCTAACTTTCGCACCAGTTCTAACTTCATACGACGAGAATGCGGAAACTGAACTTCACACTGACGCTAGCGGGTATGGGATTGGTGCAGCGCTTGTGCAAATTCAGGAAGGTGCTGAAAATGTGATAGCTTATGCATCAAGAGTACTCTACAAGAGATAAACTACTCTACAACTGTGAAAACTATGAACAATTTCCGGCCGTATTTATTCGGTAAACCATTCACCGTCGTGACAGACCACCATTCTTTGTGTTGGCTGACTAGATTGTAGGATCCATCAGGTCGACTAGCAAGATAGGCACTAAGACTCCAAGAGTACGACGTCACATTGGTATTCAAGAACGGGCGCAAACACAAGGATGCCGACTGCCTTTCGAGGAATCCATTAGCGGAACACAACAGCATGAATGAAATTTCAGCCCTCACTGAATTAGGTGACGTTGTAGCTGAACAGAGGGAAGATCCAGCACTGTTATCACTGCACCACCTACCACCTCGCTTGGTGATCGTTGTTGTCTTCAGCGTAGTTGACTGATAATCGAGGAAACTGTAGAATACCTCAAACATAGTTCCTCAACACTATTTTTTTTCCTTCTCCATTTAGGGCCCTTTCTGGCATTTTGTTTCTCTGTTCTTCCTGCTACCGGGATTCATCTTATTTTTGGCTTTCTTCTCAACTTCTTCATTTTCTAAAGCTTTATTTTTCTTTTTTTCCCCTTCATTCTGTACCTCATGCACAGATAGGATTATCGATTCCTGTGGGTATTTCCGCTTATTTTTACTCCCTTTATAAGTGTACATACGGTTAATTTAAAGCATCAGTACAATGATTTACGAAATGTTTCACTAAGATAACTAATTCATCGTCATTTTTCCTTCAGAAAATTGGTCTACTTACCCGAAAAGGTCATTTATATTTTCAAGCTGAGAACAATACTTCTTTGGAGCTTACTGCGTGCATTAAAGAAACAGCGTGATTGATAGTTAACGTAAAAATTGAAAAAAAGTTTGGAAAAATCTACCATACGATTTGGAAATGCCGCATTTCAATACACTGGAATTTTACAACCAACATGAGTGAACAGAAATGATAGAATATCACCGCTTCCACGGCCGGAGCCAGTTGATATAAATGTTTTCTGGGTGTTGTACGTGCCAAAGTGTAATATGACTATTACTTTAATAAGCGACGTTGCAGCTAACGTTACAGTTGCCTTCTTCTGGGTATACTGATGTGAGCTGGTTGTTAAGCGTCACTATATTTTGTGATTACTGTTCACTGTGACATTAAGTCATAACTTTTAAAATCTCTCCAGCAGGAGAGAAACGGAAGACTTCACCTCATTCGCCGACGACCACCAATCTTGGCTCGCTATGCATGAAGCGATGGACAACGGCTGATCCCCACTCCTTACACCTCAGAATTATATCACAATAAAATTTCCACTCCAGTGCCAAAAATTACCAATAACATCGATGATTTTAAAATTGTGAAGCAGTGTCACAGTTAACAGTAATGACAAAATATAGTGACGCTTAACAACCAATTCAAATTAGTATACCCAGGAGAAGGCCACCGTAAAGTTCGCCGAAATATCGGTTATTTAATAGCCATCTTACATTATGACGCGGTAAAACGCCCAGAAAACATTTTTGTCAAATGACATTTTGCTTTAGTTCATGTTGTAAAACACGTAGTGTGATACCAGGCAGCAAGGCAAGACCTTCAAATGCTGCTCAGTCCGAGCAGCTGCATTCTTCACCTTAAGACTCCTCGCCATTTTACCCAGGACCAGC
Source organism: Locusta migratoria (assembly GCA_026315105.1). Lineage (NCBI taxonomy): Eukaryota > Metazoa > Arthropoda > Insecta > Orthoptera > Acrididae > Locusta > Locusta migratoria. Next base: position 360,625,489 of record CM048745.1, on the reverse strand, counting down.
CTTAACCAAATGTTGGCACAAACATCCATGCCCGAGGGGGCATTGGAACCCACGACGGGTAACGGCCTCGCGCATCGTGGCATAGCGCCTCAGTGCGCTCGGCCGCTCCACTCGGCCAGACTTAACCATCCAGGCCCCCCGGGCGAGTCGCCATTCGGCGCCCTTTACTACATAAACACCGAACCTCGCAGTGCTGTACCACAGGCTATGTAAACTATTTCTATAGATCGTCCTAAACAGTTAATTACGTCATCTTATGCTCGTAACATGGTTTTTTCCTTGTATATTCGAGTACTTTACAAAAAGAAAAATTGGAAATGAAATTGAAACGATTGAAATTCCGCTTAGACGCATCCATTTGAGTAGTGTGTAGCATGTGACGTCACTACGTCACTGTCGAGCATGCTGCTTCCGCTGTCGTAACACTCAATAGACATACAGCAGTGGTACACTGTTTGGGCATTAGCATTTTGGAAAATATCTAAAAATATTGCTTTCTACCGAATTGTACAAATACATCTATAAGTACTCCGGAAAAAAAGTCTCATGTTCCAAAGAATGAGGAGATGTGTGAAATATGGTCGAAACTCGCTTGTAGGTCCCAAATAAGACAGCGATCGCTTCGTGAGTATTGTTTTGATGTTTTATTAGTTCACTGTTAATTATCATGCTCTCCAACTGTTATCTTTTAAAGTTTTATTATGCACATATTAGTAAGCTTGTGTTTATATTTGCAAAACAGTTCTTCACGATAAGAAAACACCTGTCAGTAGACGGAAGTAAAAAAAAAATTTTTGGACTTACCAGAATATTACAATTTAGTTGACAGTCACGACACTCGTTTCAATTACTATTATGCAGCCACGACAAGATGACCCTTGCCTCAGGCTCTTCCTGACAATTACTAGCATGTCAGTGTAAATCGTTGCGCTGCCAACACATGCAGTGTAAAAAACATTGGATGGCGCTGTATTATTCCAGTGACTTAGGACAATATTCTCCATGAATGCAGTGCATGCATTGCATAAACTGTTAATTGCTAAGGATTAGTCATTAAGTCAAAATATTAGATATAAAACCATTCGTATTAATGGTACCACAATGTAATGATCGTATTTTCTTTCATTTGGACAAATAGTTGATTTCTGTTGTGAATGAGATAATTTGCTGCTGTATGGACGCTTCCTGTTGCTGCTTTAGAAACGAATAAGACATGCGCTGTGGCAGGTCGTCTCGAGTGTGACATATGAATAAATGCAGGCAGTAGGAAGATTGCATTCGGCACGTTTTCCCTTCAGCTACCCTGAGTTCAGTGCGCAGTTTTAAGACTAGAGATGGATGTTGAATCATGTGGAATAATATTTGCGTTCTGCAAAATGAGTGATTGTAAACTGTAATACTGACGTTACAGTAGCGATTTTTTTCCTTGACATGCGTTGGCGCTCCTGGGTCCTCGCGTCCACCCCTAAAGCCGGCACTGATGTTCTACATCTACATACATATTCCGCAATCCACCGTAAGGTGTGTAGCGGAGGATATACTGTACCACTATTAGGCATTTCCTTTCCTATTTAACTCCCAAATAGAACTAGGAAAAAAAGAATGCCTATATGCCTCTGTAAGAGCCCTAATTTCTCTTGTCATTTTGATCACTACGCGAAACGTAAGTAGGTGGCCGCAAGATCGTACTACAGTCAGCTTCAAATTCCGGCCCTCTAAATTTCCTCAACAGATATTCACGGAAAGAACTTCGTCTTTCCTCCAGCGATCCCCAATTGAGTTGCCGGAGCATTTCCGTGACACTCGCGCATTGGTCGAACTTACCAGTAACAAACCTAGCTGCTCGCCTCTGAACTGCTTCTTTCTTTAAACTGATCTGCTGCGGGCCCCAAACAATACTCAAGACGTAGTCGTACAAGCGTTTTATACGCGGTCTCCTTTACGGATGAAGTACATCTTCCCAAAATTCTCCCAACAAACCGAAGTCGGCTGTCCGCCTTACTGACAACTGTCCTTACATATTCGTTCTATTTCATATCGCTCTGCAATGTTACGCCTAGATATTTGAACGACGCGACTGTATTAGGAAGTTCATTACTAATGCTGTATTCCAATATTATGGAATTGTTTTTCCTACTCATGCGCATCACCTTACATGTTTCTACATTGAGAGCTAGCTGCCATTCTTCGCACCAACTAGAAATTTTGTCTAAGTTATCCTGTAAGCTATTAAAGTCAGTTAAAGACAACACCCTCCCATACACCACAGCATCATCATCAAACAGCCGCAAATTACAAGTTACTCTGTCCATCAGATCATTTATATAGATGACTGCGTGTCAGCAACGGTTATAGGATAGCAAATTAGCAAGCGTGAATGACTGCAGATGCACTGACGCATCTTTCAGTCTAAACCACATTCCCTAGATCATATGGATGTCCAATTTCTGTGATATGCGAGTGTAGTTCACATGTATTTCTGAAGAAGACGGGTTTATACTTGTCCAAACTGTAGTCAAAAGTTTATTAAACAACTAATTTGCTATTTATATAGATAGAAAAAATAGCGGTCTTATAATACTCCCCTGGGGTACGCCTGCCGATACACTCGTATCTGATGAACACTCGCCGTTGAGAACAATGTACTGCGTTCTATTAGTTAGGAAGTCTTCCAGCCAGTGACAAATCAGTGAACCGTTTTCCATAAGCTCGTATATTCGCTAGCAGTCTGCAGTGTGGCACCGCGTCAAACGCCTTTTTGAAGTCGAGAAAAACACAATCCGCCTGTTACCCTTCATCCATGGCTCGCAAGATGTCATGTAAGAAAAGGGAAAGCTGGGTTTTACATGAACGAAGTTTCCTGTACCCGTGCTGTTACGTAGAAAGAACCTTTTCCGTCTCAAGGAAGTTTACAATATTCGAACTGAGAATGTAGTTGTTGTGATGGTCTTCAGTCCGGAGACTTGTTTGATGCAGCTCTCCACCCCACTCTACCCTGAGCAAGCCTCTTCATCTCCTCATAAGAACGGCAACACACCTCCATTTGAATCTGCTTACTATATGTGTCTCTTGGTCTCCATCTGCGGTTTTTACCCCCACACACTTCCCTGCAATGCTAAATTTACGATTCCCCGATGTCTAAGAATGTGTCCTACCAAGCGATCCCTTCTTTTAGTCAAGGTATGCCAAAAAGTCCTTTTCTCACCAATTCTGATCAGTACCTCTTCATTAGTTATGCGATCTACCCACCTAACCTTCAGCATTCTTCTGTAGCACCACATTTGAAAAGCCTCTATTCTCTTCTTGTCTGCACTGTTTATCGTCCATGTTTCACTCCCGTACAAGGCAACACTCCACACAAATGCCTTCAGAAAAGACTTTCTTACACTTAAATTAATATTCGATGTTAGCAAATTTCTCTTTTTTAAAAATGCTTTTCTTCCCTTGCCATTCTCCATTCCCCGAAGTCAGCTCCTACCAGCTTTTCCATTCTCCTGTAGATAATTCGTGGTAAAATTTTGCAACCATGACTCATCAAACTGGTGGATCTGTAATTTTCAGATCTATCTGCGACTGATTTCTTTGGAATGGGGATTATTACTATTTACTTAAAGTCTGAGGGTATTTCGCCTGTCTCATACATCTTACACACCAGGTGAAACAGTTTTGTCATGGCTGGCTCTCCCGGAGACTTTGAGGGAATGTCATCTACTCCCGGGGCCTTGTTCCGCCCTAGGTCTTTCAGGGCTGTGTTAAATTGATCTCTCAGTATAGTATCTCCTTTTTCATCTTGATCTACTTCCTCTTCCCTTCCTACATCATTGCCTCTAAGTTCATTTCCTTTGTAGAGCTCCTCTAAGTACTCTTTTCACCTTTCAGCTTTCCCTTCCTTGCTGAGAACTGGTATTCCATCTGAGTTCTTGATAGTTGGATGAGTTCTTCATATTTGTAGAGCTGCTTTTCTTGTACCCAAATGTCTCTTTTATTTTCATGGAGGCAGTATCTACTTTTCCCCTTCTTATACATTCTTCTACAGATTTGCATTTGGCTTCTAGCCAGTCCTGCTTAGCCATTTTGCACTTCCTGTCAATCTCATTTCTTAGTCGTCTGTTCTCCAATTTGCCTGTTTCATTTACTGCATTTTTATATTTTCTCCTATCATCAATTAACTTTAGTATTTCCTGTGATATCCAAGGATTTTTTGTAGGCCTTGCATTCTACCTATTTTCTGCTCTGCTGCCTTCACTATTTCATCTCTCAATGCTACCCATTCCTCTTCTACTGTTTTATTTCCCCCCCCCCCCCCGTTTCTGTCAATTGTTGCCTAAAGCTCCCTCTGAAATTCTTAAGAACTTCGTCGGCTGCTGTGGCCGAGGGGACTGAGGCGCTTCAGTCATGGTCTGCACGGTCACTACAGTCGGGGGTTAGAATCACCCCTCGGGCATGGATATTTGTGCCGTCCTAGTTCGTAAATAGTTCATAAGTAGTTTGTAAGTTTAGGGACTGATGACCCCGTAGTTAAGTCCCATAAGCTTTACAAACATTTGAACATTTGATTCTTAAGAACTTCAGGTTCCCTCAATTTATCCAAGTCCCATCTCCTATTTTCCTACCTTTCTGCAGTTTTTTCAGTTTCAGCCTACATTCATGACCAATAAGTTATGGTCAGAGTCTATAACGGCTCCTGGGTATGTTTTACAGTTTAAAACCTGGTTTCGTAATGTATGTTGTACCATGTTAAAATCTATGTGATACCTTCCGGTGTCTCCTGGTCTCTTCCACGTATACAACCTTCTTTAATGATTCTTAAACCAGGTTTTTGTTATGATTAAATTATGTTCCGTGCAAAATTCTACCAGGCGACTTCCCCTTTCATTCCTTCTGCCCAGTCCGTATTCACCTACTATTTTTCCTTCTCTCCCTGAGAATATGCTCCAAAATTCTACCATACCCTCCACACGATTTGCATTAAATTTCACATTTGGTACTAAAGTTTTAGAAGCTTTTAGCTACAGTTTAGCTACGCAAACTTACCAAATAACACTCGTATAACAAACAGTTTGTTTTATCAGTTTGTTTTATCAGTTTGTTTTATCACGTTACGGGGGGGAAAGCGTCACGGAAATGTTGCACGAATTGGGGTGGAAATCATTAAAAGAAAGACGTTATTCATTGCGGCGTGATCTGTTTGCGAAGTTTCAATCACCGACTTTTACTTACGAATGTGAAAATATTTTGCTAGCACCCACCTACTTAGGGAGACATGACCATCCTAATAAAATAAGAGAAATCAGATCGAAAACGGAACGATTTAGGTGTTCTTCCTTCCCGCGCGCCATTAGAGAATGGAACGGTAGAGAAAAGTTATGAAAGTGGTTGATGAACCCTCTGCCAGGCACTTAAATGTGATTTGCAGAGTATCTATGTAGATGTAGATGTAGATGTAGATGTAGATGTAGAAGAAAATTGTCAATTAAGTAACAAAAATATTCTGTAACAAAACTGCCAGCTCGCAACGAGGTGTTCGTGCGAGTACGCAGAGCTGTGAGTTCCGTGCGCGGCCGCGTTTCCAGCGCTCCTTGAGGCCGCCGCGCCGCGGCGCTAATGCGGGCGAGCGCCGCCGTCGCCGAGTGGCGCTGGCGTCGCGCCGCGCAGCGGCAGTTCGTTAATGACAAACGAGCAGCGCCTGCAATTAGAATGGAGAGGCTGCGGGCCGCGGCCGCCCTCCACGCACAAAAACTCGCTCCTTTACTAATTAAGGCAATTCACGCCGCCGCTACCGCCGCGCCGCCGGACCCGTTCCACATTAGCGGAAAGGTCTTCCAATTTCATGTGTGATGGAGAGCAACACTCGATTGTGTACAAAATTATCTGCGGTTTGGGGGCAAAACAATATGAACAACCTTCCGTTAAGGTTGCGTCTTTTAATTCCCTGTCAGAATCATAACGAATAACACCTCGCTAATAACAGGGAAAGGAGAGTTATTTTTTTAAATGTTCAAAAGTTTGTAAATCTATCGGACCAAACTACGTGGTCATCAGTCCGTAGCTTACAAACTACTCTAACCTAGAGAAACTAACCTAAGGACAACACACACACACATGCCCCAGGGAGAACTCGAACCTCCACGACGAACAACCGCGCGCACCGCAGCGAGAAGCTTTAGACCGCTCGGCTACTCCACCGCGGCTGTTCAAATGTTTGTATAGCATATAGGACTTAACTACGGGGTCATCAGTGCCTAAACTTACAAACTACTTATCAACTACCTTATACTAAGGACGGCACAAATATCCATGCCCGAGGGGGGATTCGAAACCCCGACCGTAGTGGCCGTGCAGACCGTGACTGGAGCGCCTCAGTGCCCTTGGCCACCGCGGCCGGCCGGCAGTAGCAGAAAGGTCTTCCAATTTCATGTGTCATGGAGGACAACAATCAATTGTGTACAAAATTATCTGCCGTTTGCAAGCAAAACAATATGAACAACCTTTGGGTAAGGTTGCGTCTTTTAATTCCCAGCCCGAAGCATAACGAATAACACCTCGCTAAAACAGGGAAAGGAGAGTTATTTTTTTAAATGTTCAAATGTTGAAATGTCTGTAAATCTATCGAACCAAACTACGTGGTCATCAGTCCGTAGCTTACAAACTACTTAAATTTAGAGGAACTAACGTAAGGACAACACACACACCCATGCCCCAGGGAGAACTCGAACCTCCACGGCGAGCAACCGCGCCCTCCGCAGCGAGAAGTTTTAGACCGCTCGTGTACTCCACCGCGGCTGTTCAAATGTTTGTATAGCTTATGGGGCTTAACTAGGGGCTCATCAGTCTCTAAACTTACAAACTACTTATCAACTAACTAATACTAAGGATGGCACAAACATCCATGCCCGAGGGGGGATTCGAACCCCCGACCGTAGAGGCCGTGGAGACCGTGACTGGAGCGCCTCAGTGCCCTCGGCCACCGCGACCGGCAAGAGTTATTTACAACTTGTACAAGAGCCAGACCGGAGTTATTAGACTCGAAGGGCATGAAAGGGAAGCATTAGTTGGAGTAAGACAGGGTTGTAGCCTTCCTCCGTTGTTATTCAATTTGTACATCGAACAGGCAGTGAAGGAAAGCGAGGAAAAATTTGGAATAGGGATTAAACTTCAGGGTGAAGAAATAAAACCATTGCGTTTTTCTGTTGATATTGTTATTCTGTCACAGACAATAAAGGTCCTGCAAGAGCAGTTGAATGGAATGGACATTGTGTTGAAGAGAGCGTATAAAATGAACATTAACAAGAGCAAAAAAGCATAATGGAATGCAGTCTTAGAAAATCATGCGATGCTGAATTAGATTAGGTAACGAAACAATGAGAGATGAGTTTTGTTATTTGTGTAGTAAAATAATATATAACGGTCGCAGTACAAAGGATATAAAATGCAGAATGGCAATGGGAAAAAAAGCATTTTTGGAAAAGAGAAATTTGCTAACATCGAATATTAATTTAAGTGTAAGGAAGTATTTTCTGAAGGCATTTGTATGGAGTGTTGCTTTGTACGGGAGTGAAACATGGACAATAAGCAGTGCGGACAGGAAGGGAATAGAGGCTTTTGAAATGTGGTGCCACAGAACAATGCTGAAGATTAGGTGGGTAGATCGCATAACTAATGAAGAGGTACTGAACCGAAAAGGAGTTTGTGCCATACCTTGACTAAAGGAAGGGAACGCTTGGTAGGACACATTCTTAGACATCGAGGAATTGTAAATTTAGCATTGGAGGGAAGAGTGTGGGGTAAAAGTCGCAGAGGGGGACCAAGAGACGCATATAATAAGCAGTTTCAAAATCAAATGTTTGTATAGTCTATGGGACTTAACTACGGGGTCATCAGTCCCTAAACATACAAACTACTTATGAACTACTTACGAACTAGGACGGCACAAATATCCATGCCCGAGGGGGGATTCGAACCCCCGACCATAGTGGCCGTGCAGACCGTGACTGAAGCGCCTCAGTCCCCGCGGCCACCGCGGCCGGCAAGCAGATTCAAATGGATGTTGGTTGCCGTTCTTATGAGGAGATGAAAAGGCTTGCTCAGGATAGAGTAGGTGGAGAGCTGCACCAAACCAGTCTCCGGACTGAAGACCATAACAACAATAACAATATGATTCCACTAGTGGCAGTGGTTTAATCCAGAATTCAGACGTCAGGTAATGTAACAACGATTAAAGTGAAGTAAGTTTCGTCACACCATTGTGTTATGAGGGTCGGCGGTAAGGCGGTGTAGGAATTCTTTTAAAAGAAACGAACCCTCAACATTAACAACATTTCATACAGGGTGGTAGGGTGTCTTTAGTGTAATTTAGTTCATAAGTAATTTGTAAGTTTAGGGACTGATGATCCCGCATTTTTTTAAATATCATTCTGGGAATTATAAAACAATTTTAAATGCAAGTGGTTGCTGCTTCCTTAAAAATCAACTGCATTTTACCTTCTACACTATCACATAATAACAACATGAGATTACCTCCCAGCATCATGTCGCAATTTATTCTGCCTTTTGAAGTGCAGAAAGTCGTTGGAAGCCGACGCAGGGATACAGATCCGTGATTTCTTTATAGCCATACATAACCGCGAAAGTTTGCCGGAAAAGGACTTCGTGCAGGAACAGACCTCTCTATTACATCTCATAAATATCTGATGTCGTCTAGCGGAGTGAAGAAATCATTCGCTGGAATGAAGAATGTTCTTCAATGGCGATCAGTTGTGTTCGGGAGACAAAGTGCAACGTCATCAAAAAAAAAAAAAAAAAAAAAAAAAAAAAAAAAAAAAAAAAAAAAAAAAAAAAGACCACGGTTGCTTGGGACCGTTGAAAGTCGTCATAACTCGCCATAAATCCAGTTATCTCAGTTGCGAATGACGAGCTGTGTTCTCTTTGATAGAAACTTTTCAATCCAATCTCACAGTACTATATGAGCTTTGTAACAGCCAGAGCGTGCCGATTCATGCAGTACTATATCCCTATCTAACCGGAAAGCATTAATAAAGTGTTCGATAGCTTGCTTCGGAGAGCCGTTTATGCATGTTGTGTGTTATATAACAGCTTCCCTAAATCTGGTAACTGAACAAATCAGACATAAATTGAAATATGTAAACAAATTAGATTTTGTGACTTTTGTTACTTTGTAACAGTCCCACTGGAGAACAATTTACCGCCCATTTCCTGTCTATATGTATCTTACTGTATTATTACCTGTCTATGGAAGCATTCGAAATAAGTATCGTTGAAATTTAATATTGTAATAGCTGCGTATAAAACGTTCAATGGTCGTAAATAAAGGAATGATAAAAAAGAGGGGAGGGAAGAGGCAGGTAAATTACATACTTCCTGTAAGCCGTAATTCTTTTTTTGAATAAGTTGCCTTTTTGACAACTATTAATCTAGAAAGAAAATGCAGGATCCGCCGCTGCATCACGATTTGGAAATGTGAACCGACCCCACCACTACTCGATTGCCAGCCGTTTATTATTGCTTATTTTTTATGGCTCGATAATCATGCCTGAAGATTATATTATCTGGCTCAGTAGTTATCGTACCTTGGCCTGGTCAGACTGGGCTCTCTCAAGAGGCACCTTATTCCTATACACACACTCAAATGGTTAAATATGAGCTCAAGTTACTCATTTAGCCCTGTGACAACTCTTTCCTTTTGGCGTTGGTGTCTTGATACTTACTTGGAAACGCACTAACCAATTGTCAGGCGCTACAGGTTGACAAGGCTGTGGGTCTCGGTTGATTCGACAGGCAGTAGCTTATAATTAACCTAAAACTAATTTCAGGGTAAGCTTGAATCCAGTGGGAACGGTGTTGTTTTTTAACTATAAATGAAATATTTACTCTTAGTCGTTACTGTAGGATCAATATTTTTAAATTAATTAAACCTTCATTTCGTCCTTTTACCATTTATTCATGAAATGACATTAAAGTCTAACAACTCAGAAAACAGTGATATACAAAACAGCTGATCAAATGTTAAAATTGGATGTCATAAGCATGTTTCTTTTTACTTTTGCATGCAGTAGCTATCTTGCATCTGGTACAGAGACTTGTCTGCCTGAGTACTCGGTTGAGAGCATTCAACTAACTGCATATTGATTCTAATACTGTACAACTCGTGAAAGAGACATAAAATTTATACAGATTTTAAATCAGCTGCTATATAGAGCATCCCTAACTAACCTTAATCACCATTTTTGAACGACAAATCAAATTCAGCATTATCTTGCAAACTGATCGGTTAATAATTGCTATCCTCAGTACCACAAACACACACACACAAATTTAATCTTTAGGATTAACAATTGAATAATTCTTAAGTCCCAAGAGAACAAACCTGAAGACAATCTAAGGATTTCTTCACGTACTTTCAAAACAATTATTACATTACTAATCTCAAAGAAAATAGTATGAAAACTCCAAAAGAGTAAATCTGAGAAGCCAACACGTGGCGGAAGGTTCACTAGTACAAAATCAAAATTTCAAAGGAAAACGCCATAATTTCGCATTTACACGATATGAGCTATTAGTTAACTCTTGATTTTAAATGATAACGGACAACGAAACCTTTGCAAGGAGGTACATAATACGAATAGCCAACTCGTGGCTGGCAATGTCAAAGTGCAACATAATAAATCAAAATTCAAGAGAAACACGATAATTTTAATCTACACAATTTGAACAACTAGTTAATTAACGATTGTAAATGAGAACAGACACGAAAACTTTAGGAATGAGATACTTAATATGGATAGCCAACATGTGGCTAGAATTTTCAAAGTGCAACAGAATGAATCATCTCTCTCAGCAGCTTCAGTACCAGATCTTTGATAGGTCACCTTGCCTTCACAGCGCAGTATGCCCTCTATATATCAGCACAGGAGCGGATAGAACGGAAAGGAAGCATGACGTAATAACCAAATAAAACTTAAACACTGGCCCATCCTTGTATTCACGGGTTTCTACAGTGACACAACTAATTACGGGTTACCTCTCGTGGCCATATTCGCTTGTTACACGCTAAAACATTAACTTTAAAAAATAGTATGTGTGAAGCGAGACAGCTGTTTTGTTTCAAATGTATCAAGAGAAAATGATTTGGTTCAATGTCTGTGACCGTACCTATTGTGGATTAGAATTGTATAACGACGCGAAATCCATCATAACTTTCACAAGATTCGGATAACGCAATATAAGAAGGGGAAAATTGCGGGTTCTAAAAACAGGTTATCTGAACAATGGGGAAGAATAAATTTCCTATTTAAAGGCGGCATTAAACCAAACCAGCAAAATGGCTTCAAAGTCGTAAGTAATGCAGAAAAAGATACATAATTCTTAATGGGATTGTCCAGATTAACCTTGAAATTACAAAAATCGTAGAATAGAACAGAACAATTATTTAATTATAAGAAAAAAAAACACTCATGCACACACACACAAATTGATGAAGATCAAAGAAATCCGCAATGGCATATCTTCTTTCTGTCAAGTTGGAGACTCACGAACGAAGTCACAAACGAAAAAGAAAGCTTCCCTTCATCTCAAATCATAAGAAAAAACGAACAAAAAATCTCTGATCAGAGAGTAGAAGAAAATAATATATCATTTCACTATCTAAATCGTTGTAATATAAAGCTGACTCAACTAAGTTGAATTTCAATAGTGACCATCAGAAACATATATTTGTTCTTTATTTAAACTGTAGAAATGATCGTTATTTGTACTGTAATTGTAACTGCAATAACAGGACACGAATAATATAACTTCAATCAAACAAACATAAATTAAAGATTAATTCATGAAGAATCTAAATATTCTTTAAGACTTTTTCCAGATTAAAAATGATGTGCCAGTGAACATATTATCTCGCATTTCCTGTGGTATCTGGCAGTTTGTCACGTAATTACCACAGTAATTTTCGTGTAACTTCAATTAAAAGATACAATGAAATGCTAACCTCAGAAAGATGAAGTCGCCGGGATTAAAATATCTCAAATTTCTGTAAGAGATATTTAATTTTAAAGTTTCCACTTGAAATTCAGCAAAACTAATGGGATCCATCAATAGATAATTATCTGCATTGTGAATTAGAGTGACGTATAAATAGAGGCCGCCACAGTGAGTGATCATTCAGTCAGTCATTCTGTAACCTTTTATAAGGAACTTCATATAGTTATTATCTTTGAAAAATGGAACTGGAGCGATAATTGTAAAGTTTTTTGTGATATGCCTTATCAAGTTTTGGAAATAAAACAATAAGTAACTTAAACAGAGAGGTATTTTAAAAAATTCAAATGTGTGTAAGCCATGGGATTGAACTACAATGATCATCGGTTCCTAAACTCAGAAACTAGTTTAACTAAGTTACTCTGAGGCCAACACACACACACACACCCATGCCTGAGTGAGGTAGAACTTTGGCCACCAACGAGAAGCAGCCAGAGGCATTTCAATTTATTTCATCAAGACAATCTATTTGCAGAAGTACATGCACTAACCGCGACATCAGAGCATCCATACAGAATATCAGTACAACTGATGTGATTAAAGTTCTAAATCATTAAATTTTGATATGTCTATGCAGGACCAACATATGCAACTGCTGTTGAACTGTACGCCAGTGCTGAACCGTATCGAATGCCTACGTGGAAGCATGTACTATTGCTTTCCACGTCTCGTGAATTAATGGCGCGATATTTGCTCCTGATGAAAGTTATTCATTTCTATAGGGAAAGTTTCCGGTCTCATGAAATGTAATAATACTTGAGCATAGACTTAGTGTTATACTTCCGCATATCTGTTCGAAGACCCATCTTGAAAAGAAAACTGAAGGAAGGGAAATTAGGTTTAACATCCCATTGACATCGTGGTCATTAGAGAGTGAGAACATGCTCGGAAAGTTTTCTTTTTCAAGGTTGGGAAGCGAAAAGGGCTATGCTTTTTGAAAGAAATCAAACTTGCCTTTGTCTGGAGTGTTTTGTGCTCAAGTCTTTATGGAAATCATTTAAAAAAACATTCGAACTAGGGTTGTTGATAAAACATCGATATATTTCTTTCGTCGGAACGTCGATACATCGATATCAAAATCCAAATAACGGCTGCCGATATTTTTATTTTACATTACCCTTTTTCGCAATTTTCGGAAAATATTAAAATTTTCTTTTGAAACTGTAGTAGAATATAACTGTGTGAAGGAGTCTTGTTACTTTATCCCATCCATTCTTTCTCATTGACTGTGTGGATAATGTAAAGGGGGCGCTGATGACGTAATTGGCACTTAGCGTTACGAACAGAAAATTAAATGATTACCAAATGATAAATGTGTTTCTGAAAGCTAATATCCTTATTCCGAAAAGTCAAACTACCTCCCATATTCAAAACATGAGAATACTTGATGGATCACTCGAAAGTTTCTTTTTGCAATGATTGCTCTGAATAAAATATTTTTATTTTTTTCTGCATCAGCGTGAAATAAGGTTTATTTCGACATGTAGCCAATAACAAAGATACTAAGGTATGAGAGGTTAACTGGAATAAAATATATCTAATGACACTGCACAGGGGCGAAGCCAGAGAGGGGCTATGTGGCTGCACCCTTGCCCCCTTTCCCAGTCAGTACTACACTCGCTTCTATTTTACGTTTCTATATACTATATTCTATACGTTTCTATCTATCTATCTATATATATATATATATATATATATATATATATATATATATATATCCTATAAGCTCAGACACATCTCCTCCCTCCCTTCCCCCCCCTCCCCCCTCCCCCAAAAAAAGACCGAAATACTGGCTTCGCCACTGACGCCTTATGATGTACACAGTTGTTTATTAACCACACAACATTCGATCAAGATCTACTGTAATACAAGATTTTCAGCTGCAAAAAGCATTATTAACTTATAAATTTTCTGATTAAATGTTTTCCTTGTTCATGCTATAAGGGGAATATCTCATTCTTGATCAATATTTAAATATACAGCTCTAAAGCCAGTAGTATACTTACAATGTGCAGCAGATACTTTTGTAGGCAATTTTTTTAAATATTTTACCTTTTATATGTCGATATTTTTCTTAGATATGTATCGATATTAATATTTCTCAAATATCGATGTATCGGATTCCAGACGTTTTTAAATATATCAACAGCCCTAGATCGAACAGTTATCCTCCCGAGTGCAAGTTCACTGTGTTAAATTTACGCCATCTCGCTCGGTTTCTTGGAAAATTGTATCGACTTTACTTTTTTCCAAACAGTAGGAACACTTTGCACCTCTGTAGACCTACTGAACACTTCTAATAGAAAATGGGGCATATTCTTTCCTATCTTGAGCGAATCGCTGGCAACAATACTTTCGTAATTAATGGTAATTATATAGAACCTAATGAGGGTAAAACTCTCCTACCATTACTTGTGAAGCATAATAATACCTATATTAATATAATGAGAAAGTAATTTAATTATCCTTAACAGAAATACTAATTAGTGTATTATACAAACTACAACAATATGCCTCTTGCATGAAATAATTAAACTTGGCTAAGTAAACAAACTTCTACGACACCAAACAGTATAAAATAATTTCAGCTGATCACGTTAGAAAAAATAATAACGAAAGTTTTGGAAAAGAAGATGATACTAGACTAATTTCGTTCGTATCGATGTCAATAGAAATATACATCCCTGAGACAGTTTTTCGTCTCGAATATGTCAAAGACATTTAAAGATAAATCTGAAGCATTGAATTAAAATCTGTGATACGATCGGGAATCGAACCCGGGCCTGCATGCTTACTAGGCAGACGTCTCACCGTCAGATCAACACATCACTAGCAATGAAGGCGCCTCGAAATAGCGGAAGCACGATTTCCTTCACATTACAATCTTTAATTCTGCTTCTGTGTTCCATAGAATATTGCCACTACTGCCAAGGCTCTCCACACAGCGGAATAGCATCTCGGCAATGGACATGTTGGAACATTCCTGCTTAAGGAAATAAAATCTAAAGTTAACTCCATTGGTGAAGAAGAATCTACTGCATTATATCATCTTATTAAGCATGCCAAGCGCAGAAGAAAAACGTTCATGGAGACACGCAAGTGTGAAGATGGCAGGATTCTTAATACTCAGAACGACATCGTAAATGCCTTACACCAATACTATGAAGACACTTACGGTGCTGGTGATACAAATGAAGATGACTACGGCGAGTTTTTTTATGCTTTTCCTACAGCAATAACTCTCGAAGATAATGAAGCTGTGGTTGGACATTTTAGTACAGAAGATGTGTTAGACATCGTAAGACACTCTCCAACAAAAAAATCTGCAGGGCCCGACGGGCTGCCCATTGAATTTTATGATCGATACTGGAGCTTGATAGGAGACAAAATAACAGAATTAGTAAATGAAGTACTACACGGCAAGTTCGTTGTTAGAACTTAAAGAATGTAAAATCGTGCTAATTCCGAAGAACAAAGGATGTAAACAGATCAGCAACCTTCGACCCATCTCTTTACTCAACTCCGACTACAAGATAGTCGCACGAGCTATCCATAAAAGATTGATCCCACTCACTGGTAATTTAATTGGCCGATATCAAACCTGTTCTTACGGAAGGACAATTTTTCAAACTCCAGCTCAGTATCGAGATGTGATAGCTCCGGCTTGTGCAACTAAATTAAAGTGTGGCCTGCTATTTGTTGATTTTAATAAGGCATTTGACGTCGTTAACCACAGGTATTTGTCAGAGACTATGACTAGGATGGGCTTCACTCCCAAAGTTGTTGGTGTAATTAAAAATGTAGTAATGGGTTTAACAGCTCATGTTTCTGTTAATTGTCAGTTAACAAAACCAATACAGATCAGGAGAGAGGCATCCCCCAAGGCAGCTCCCTCTCGATGCTACTGTTTGTCATATCACTCGAACCTTTTCTACATCGAGTGCAGACTACTCTTACTGGATTAACGCTTGCAGGCCACAAAACTGTGATTGGTGCCTACGCAGATGACGTAGGGGTGGTTGTTCGGAACGCAGATGATGTAACCAGTCTGGAGGTGGAGCTTCAACGGTACAGCTCAGTTTCGAGAGCGAAAATAAATACCGCTAAGAGTAAATTTTTGAATATTCAAGGCCTTGAGCATGTTCACATCGGATGGGCGGATAAATCTGTGAAACATAAGACGATTGGAGTTAAGCTGTCTGCTTCCATCTTAAAGATGGAGAGATATTTCCGTGAAAATTCAAGGTGCGCTAATTGACAACTCCCTTCGTAACATAGATCAATTCCAAAGAGTGAAGTACATAAATACATGTATCCTATCGAAAGCATTCTTCATGGCACAAATTTTCCCCATTCCAAAAATGACAGCCAAATCTATCATGTCCAGACTTACCAACTTTCTCTGGAAAGGGGAAATTTTCAGAGTGGACGTTAGAACAGTAACACTGGACATTACACACGGAGGTATTGTCTTGACTGCTATTTCGACCAAAGCTACAGCTCTTTACATCAAAAGAACTACTGCAATAATAGTGTATTTCCCGGATGGTATTACGGCGACACTTTTTGACGCTGTAAGACCAGCAAGCATTGAACCACCGGTAAATGTCGGGAAAATAAATTTTCAACTGAAACACGTTAGGGAATACTACCTGGTCAAAAGCTACCTTGGTAGTGAGCTCATCAATTACAAGAACATTACTACAAAGGCGATTCTGGAAAAACACAAGAAACACGAAGGGATAAATAAAATTGAAAGACAGTATAGCGGGGTGCAATGGGATGTAATATGGAAAAACATAAACAGTAGGGTATTATCGACGGACGTCAAATCAGCTTGGTACAAAGTTGTGAATAATTTAATCAGCACCAACACCAGACTCCATGCAATAGGACTGTGTCCTACTGCCCTCTGCAACACTTGTCAGTTAAATGACACACTACAACATCGCTATACTTGCGGGAACCGACTACAGTATTGGAATTGGACGAAGGAGAAAATCATCTTAATTACTAGGTATGCGGCCAAGAATATGTCTACAACAATACTGGACAAACCGGATATAAAATTCTACCCCGAAACCAAAAATAATGCTGTTATCTGGTTACTAGGTAAATTTATTAGCTATGTTTTTAACAACCTTGGAGAAGATCATTTCATTCAATTTAAAATGTATCTGGAAAATGAATATCAAAAAATACGAAAGTACAGGAATCACCAAAAACAGTTTGGTAATATGCTACACATAGCCTTTGGCAAGAAAGGTATTGGATGAAAAGGACAAGTTAACTTGTGTGATAGCGTCTGACGGCCTGATACTGACAAGCAGCAAAGAACTCAGGCACGTGGAACATAGACAGTGATTAAGTTCTTAATATTTTAATATTAATTGTAATCAAAATTCAGTCAATAAGAGACCCTTTAAGAAAAAGAAATTTTAAAAGTATTTTACTTTCAATGGCTTTTTATATAACTAACAGGCTTCCGCAGATTTTGCTGATTAAAAAAAAAAAAAAAAAAAAAAAAAAAAAAAACAGGCAGTCAGTGCTGCGTGTATGTTTCAGTTCAAAATAAAAAAAAGGGGATATAAATATCGATGTAAATAGAAATATATAGATTTATCTTTAAATGTCTTTGACATATTCGAGACGAAAAACCGTCTCAGGGACTGTATATTTGTATTTACACTGATTTTTATATCACCTTAGAAAAGAATGTTCCAACATGTCCATTTCCGAGGTACTATTCCGCTGCATGGAGAGCCTTGGCAGTAGTGGCAATATTCTATAGAACACAGAAACAGAATTAAAGTTTGTTATGTTAAGGAAATCGTGCTTAGGCTATTCCGAGGCGCCTTCCATTCTAGTGATGTGGTGGTCTAGTGGTAAAAAAAAAAAAAAAAAAAAAAAAAAAAAAAAAAAAAAAAAAAAAAAAAAAAAAAGTGGTAAGACGTCTGCCTAGTAAGCCTGGAGGCCCGGGTTCGATTCCCGGTCGCATCACAAATTTTAATTCAATGCTTTAGATTTATCTTTAAATGTTTTCGCTCGTATCTATTATTATACAACAGTGGTATCGGGAGGTTCAGTAATGCAAGCAGATGGAAATAAATCCCACCATACTTCGTTAGAACCGCCCGTAGCTGCCTGGCCTACAACACTTGGTATGCGCAATATTGATATAGAATTTGACGGCAGGGGTAAGAAAGTTGGTGACGGCGTTGATACGGCGGCGGTGACAGCGTCGGCAGGTGATGGCTGCGGCCGCTCCCCCAGGCTCCAGGCGAGGTGAGAAGGCGTCATTAGGAGGCGGCGCGCATGGCAAGCAGCCCCAGACGTGCCGCGACTGCCGACGCGACGCGCCACCGCCTCCCCTATCACCCACCCCCAGGCTACCCTGCCCCACCGCCGCGCCAGATACTCATCGGACGTCAGACGGGGGAGGCTTATCTCGCGGCCGCGCAAATGGCACTACGCCCAGTTTATTACTCGCCTCCACGCTCTTCCCCACACCAGTCTCCCCTTCTTCCTACAAGGCTGTCTCGTGCTCCATTTGAAGAAACAATATACTGAACACATAAAGGAAGTAAAGATTTAATCCTTTCAGACCCAAGGTTGTAGGTTTACTATCGTCAGTTCACACTAGACTTGAGCATAATAGTTCGCGATCGGGAGCGCTCACTTTAGTTCGTCCGCTCCCAGTGTATTTCTATCTGCTTTTCTGAACAAATATACTCTTTCGTCTATTTTTGGTAACTTTGGGACTTTCGATATTCTAGTATATTTTACATATGACCAAAATCTCTTTGGGTTCTCAGTCAGATTTCGAGAAAGAGTTTCTTTGTGGAATGTATTATTGTAAGCATCTCGCATTGAAGTCCTCGCTAAATTTTGAGCTTCTATGTAGGATCGACAATCCTGGAATTTTGTGTACGTTTAAAATTTTTCATGCATTTATCGTAGTATTTGCAACAGTGTCCTGGCCTGTTTTGTGTACGAAGGGGATCACCTCCTTTTATTAATTTGGTTGGTATAAAACTGTCAACTGCTGTCCATACTAATTCTTTGAATTAGTGTCACATTTGGTCTACACCTACGTTTAGTGTTAGAAACGAGTGGAAGCTGTCTTTCAAGAAGCAATGTATTTTATTTATATCTGCTGTCCTGAACAAATATACTTTTCGTCTATTTTTGGTAACTTTGGGACTTTCGATATTCAATCTCGCAACGACAGCTCTGTGTTCACTAATACCTGTATCCGTTTTGATACTCGTTATGAGCTCAGGATTATTTGTTTCTAAGAGATAAAGTGTGGGCCACTACGGTCGGGGGTTCGAATTCCCCCTCGGGCATGGATATTTGTGCCGTCCTAGTTCGTAAGTAGTTCATAAGTATTTTGTAAGTTTAGGGACTGATGACCCCGTAGTTAAGTCCCATAAGCTTTACAAACACTTGAACTTTTTTTTTTTTTTTTTTTTTTTTTTTTTTTTTTTTTTTTTTTTTTTTGATCAAGTGTGTTTTGACATCAATTTACAATTCTAGTTGGCTGATGAACTACTTGTACGAAGAAATTCTCAGAGAATGCGTTGAGTATAATTTCTCACGATGTTTTATTCGTACCTCATGATTTGAAACTATAATTTCGCCTACAGATTGAGGGTAAAATGAAATCACCACCTACTGTTATTGTATGAGTCGGGTATGTGTTTAGCATTTGACACAGGTCACAGAGTCGGGAGGCCACTAAAAGGAACTAATTAATAACTTATTACGATTTCCAGGTGCAACTCGCTGAGCAGCGAGGTCTGCGCATGCAGGTGGAGGGAGAAATTCCCCCACCCTAGCTGCTTCATGCGTTGGTGCTTGAGCCGATAACGATATCACGCAAACCAAAAGAAACAGTTTGTGGATAATTTCTCGCATTTAAGTTTAGTTATCTCTATATCTTGGCATTATGGAATTTATTAGTCAGATATTGCAGAGTGCAGAATACTTCAAAGCAGAAATTTTGTAGCAATGAACCATGTAATCTAGCAGGAAGACGCGAACGTCGAAATGGCTCTCAGCAGAAGGCAAACACGTGATGTTTAATTCTGTTCGCGACCTGTCGCGCATATTTTAGTTCGCAACCTATCGCGCATTTTTTAGTTCGCAACCTATCGAGCATCTTTTAGTCCGTGTACTCTTGCGCATATTTTAGTTTGCGACCTATCGCGCATTTTTTAGTTCGCGACCGGTAGGTCTCCTTTTAGTTCGCAGCTCGGCCGCGAAATAGGTCGTTCTTTTTAGTTCGTCCGCTCTTTTAAGGCTTTTGCTACCGCTACTAAAACTACAGCTGAGCTGCATCTCAGCTCGAAATGACGGCAGAAGGAAATCACGCGATTCTGCGCGCTCTCGCGTCCTCTCGCTGTTACCCGTCAGGAGAGGACGAACTAAGAGGCAAGGGATCTGCGAACTAGTTCGCGTAGTTCGCCTGTGGAAGCGCTCTTTCGAACTATTTAGTTCGCGAACTACACAAGACTAGTTCACACGTCAGCAGACAGCAGCTCCTTCAGCTTTTTCCTATTGTGAGTAAATCTGGCTTCTCAGCAGATTCGACATATTTGGATTTTTATTAGTTTCTCCATCACTGGAGGCTTGCTGTTGCCGCAACTGTGGTTCAAATTTTAATGAAACTCCAGCTCCAGTTGCATTTATTGGTACTTTATTTAAGCCCACACTACCGGTTTCGGCCTCTATGTTAGGCCATTTTCAAGTGTGACAGACCTGCATATAATGTGTAACAATAAGTTTACAAGAATTACATGGTACAAGACAGAATGTTATATATGTAAAAAGGTACTGTACAAAAGCAGAAGGAAACTTACGTTATGCCATAGAGAAAGCAACGTCAAGTGATTACAACAATAAAACTCAGAGAATTTAAAACTTTTGTTGCCCAATGGCGATATAATTTTTTAAATGGAACAACAGTTTTTTCTATCGTGCATTGGATTCGTTGAAACCAGCTGCGTCCAAATCAATTTAAACTACATTCCTATCACTGTTAGTTTGGGAGCTACAACCCTTCAATGTTTAGGGGGCAGAGGCTATGACATCGTAGCTGTCTGGCTGGTGGACATGAGACAGTGGGCCGTGCCCCAGAGGATAGCCACTCGGCCAGTCGGCTACGCTATCCCAGCCTCCGCCCTCGGAACTTTGAAGGGTTGTATCTCCCAAACTAACAGTGATAGGAATGTAGTTTAAATTGATTTGGACGCAGCTGGTTTCAACGAATCTAATGCACGATAGAAAAAAGTATTGTTCCATTTAAAAAATTTTATGTTTGTGTTGTAACTCTTTGGAAAATTATACAATAAATTATGTTCATAGCTCCGCAGAAAGTGTAACATTTCTTGTGTTGACCAACCGCATTAAAATTTCCCGTCACCTATTATTTTATAAGTTACAGAGGCAAACACACTTAGTGAAACACCCTGTCGGGGGTTCGAATCCCCCCTCGGGCATGGATATTTGTGCCGTCCTAGTTCGTAAGTAGTTCATAAGTAGTCTGTAAGTTTAGGGACTGATGACCCCGTATTAAGTCCCATAGACTATACAAACATTTGAACATTTGAAACACCCTGTATGTGACCAGATAATGGTGACACAGTGCACCGAAACCGGTCGTCATTTAATAAATGATTAATGTGCGATCTTGGCTTTTCATTTTGAAAACTATAAAACGATCAGATCGCCCCCAAACCCGACAATGTCAGGTAATAATAGCAATTTTAATGTTCCGTCAGTTCGAAGTATGCGCACTACACTTCACCCTTCAAAGGCTTTCAGCGCATGTCCGGACTCGTGATCTTGTTGGGCCAGCCAGAGCCCCGACTAACAGTTTCCAGCAGCCTTCCTTTGTTCCTAACTCGGGTAGGAATGCTGAGACGGGCACGTGTGCTGAAAAGACGGCACGTGTGCGCGGCGTGACGTCCCGTGAGACCAGTCACGTCCGGCTAGTTACGACGGCGAAGCTTCTTCCTTCTCCCTGTGTTGCGCCCTCGGACGAGGCGCTGCGGCCGGGCCAAAGAGTAGCAGGTGTTTGTGGCGCGGCCGGGGAAAATACAATAAGCCGGGCCGTACGTGGGGCGCCGCGCCCAGGAGGAGATCTAATTCGCAAAGAACTTAGCGTCGGGCGCAAGTCTCTTTGAGGCGTGCGTCACGTAATCCTTTGAAGTGCGGGCAGAGGAGGCCTGACGAGGCCGCGGGCGTTCTTTGTGCGGCATGGCGCGGCTTGGCGCGGTCACGTAGCGCAGGCGATTGCATTATCATGCCGGCCTCTCCGCCGTCCGCCTCACACTCGCGCCGGCGTCGTTAGCAGACACACCTCGGCCGAATAATCAGCCGCGCTTCACAACCGGGTTAACTTCGGCAGGTTTCCTTGCTGGCGACCGCGACGGGAAAAGCAAACCAGAATTGTGGAGGTTGCATTGTGAGATGAGTAAGACAAGCAGACAGTCCCTCCCCAACAGAGGTGCCCACCCATCCCCCGTCTGCCAATGACTCCCCCCCTCCCCCCGCAAACTGCGGCCAACCCTCCAACACACCCGAAATATTACGTCCTGGATTCCTAGTTTATCACCCAATAAATAAGGGTTTTGCCATTTAATATTGAAATTTAACTAATCGAAAAACATAAATTATCGCACTCTAGACTGTTCTCTCTATGTATAAATTTAAATAAGAATGCTGTTGCCTAAAATGTGAAACAAAAATGTTTCCAAAAATATTTAATATTGACATTAAATATCTTTTATTTCACGTTTTGTAAATTGCTTTATAAAGCCTCCCCCTCCCCCAGCTAGGCTGGCCGAAAAGTACTCAATTTTCATCCCGCCCCCCTCCCCCCCCCCCCTCTGTGGGTACCACTGCTCCGCAATATTACTCAATCTAAGGCTCGGGGAGATCATTAGAGCGATGGACAGTTTCAACCTAGCAACCCATCTAGCATGTATTTTGATATTTATGGTACTTTAAGTTCAGAGCTCAAATAACAATCAGCCAAAGTCATTCGACGCACCTCTCAAAAATTCTCGAGTTAGAAACAAAGGAAGGCTGTTGGAAACTGTTAGTCGAGGCGCTTGCTTGCCCAACAAGATCACGAGTCCGAACATGCGCTGAAAGCCTGGCAAGGGTGAATGATAGTGCGCATACTTCGAACTGACGGAACATTAAAATTGCTATGTATGGAACTCGTGGTTCGTTGGGGCGATCTAAATGAATTTGTATAGGTTTCCAGCCAAGATCGCGTATTTATTTCTTGGGAACACCGGTTTCAACGCTACTCAGACGTCATTTCTGATCTATAAACATGAAGTTTGCATAAAATAACTTATTTAGCGAACTGAGCTAATAGAAAAGCGCATGACATTAAATAATGATTGATTTGATAAACCCCAATGTACGTTAAAATTAGTTAAGAAGAAGAAAAAAAACCTGGAAAACACAGCAAGCAAATTTGTACTGCAAATGTACCGTAGAAAAATCAAACACCTGGTATGTGGAAGAGCCCATCTTAGCAACAAATAATCCTGAGCTCATAACGAGCATCATAACGGATACAGGTATTAGTGCTGTCATAGCGAGATTGAATATCGAAAACGCCAAAGTTACCAAAAATAAACCAAAAGTATATTTGTCCAGGAAAGCAGATGGAAATACACTAAATTGCTTCTTGAAAGACAGTTTCCACTCGTTCCTAACACTACACTTAAGTGTAGACCACATTTGGCTTAAATTCAAAGAAGTACTATCGACAGTAATCCACTGTTTTATACCAAATAAATTAATAAAAGAAGGTGAGCCCCACTTGGTACAAAAACAGGTCAGGACACCGTTGCAAAAGCAACGGAAAATGCATGCTAAATTAAAAACGAACACAAAATCCCAGGATTGGCGATGCTACACAGAAACGCGAAGTTTAGGGAGGATTTCAATGCGAGATGCCTTCAATACTTTTCACATCGAAACTCTTTCTCGAAATATTCCTTAAAACCCTGAGAGACTGTACTCATATGTTAAATATTTTAGGGGCAAAACACAAACAATACCCTCACTACGTAATAGTATAGGCGATCCTGCCGAAAATAGCGCTACTAAAGCAGAGTTATTAAACATAGTTTTTGGAAACTCATTCACCGAAGAAGACGGAACCAATATTCCAGACTTCAAATAACAGAGGCCAGAATAAGTAACGTTGAAATAGATATCCTCGGGGCAGTGAAGCAACTGAAATCACTTAACAAGAACAAACCTTCTTGTCCGGACTGTATACCCATCAGATGTCTATGTGATTACGCTGAAGCGATAGCCCCTTACTTAACAGCCATATACAACCGCTCTCCCAAAGAAGGATCTGTACCAAGAGATTGGAAAGTTGCACAGGTCACACCTATATTCAAGAAAGGCAGTAGGAGTAACCCACGAAACTACAGACCTATTTCATTGACGTCAATTGCAGCAGGGTTTTGGAACATATTCTGTTCTCAAATAATATGAATAATCTCGAACAGAATGATCTATTGACTCAAGATCAACACGGATTTAGAAAATATCGTTCATGCGAAACACAACTATGTCTTCACAACCTTCACGAAGTGATGAGTGCTACCGACATGGGTTCTCAAATTGATTCCGTATTTCTTGATTTCCAGAAGACTTTTCACACCGTACCTCACAAACGGATTTTAATCCAATTGCTTGGTTTATGGTATATCGCCCCACGTTTGCGACTGGATGGGGGATTTCCTGTCAGAGAGGACACAGTTTGTAGTAATGGATTGTAAGGCATCGACTGAAACAGAGGTGATATCGGGCGTTCCACAGGTTAGTGTTATTGGTCCTCTGCTGTTCCTTATTTACATAAACGATATGGGAGAACATCTTAGCAGTTATCTTAGGTTGTTTGCTGATGACGCCGTCATTTACCTTGTAGTAAAATCATCTTAAGTTCAAAACCAACTGCAGAAAGATCTAAATAAGGTATCACTATGGTGTAAAATTGGCAATTGACTGTCAATAATGAGAAGTGTGAATTCGTCCACATGAGTACGAAAAGAAATCCGTTAAACTTTGTTTACAAGTTAAATCCATCAAAAGTAAAGGCCGTAAACAAATATCTAGGAATTACTATTACTTCAGACTTAAACTGGAAAGAACAGGTAGATAATGTCGTGGGAGAGACTGCGTTTTATTGGCAGAACCCTTAAAAGATACAACAGAACTACAAAAGAAACTGCATACACTATGCTTGTCCGTCCTTTTTTTGGAGTGTTCCTACCCAGAGTGGGATCCTTATCAGGTTGGTCTGACGAAGGATGTCGAAAGAGTCCAAAGAAGGGCAGCTCGTTTCGTATTGTCACGATACAGGGGAGACAGCGATACGGAAATGATACAGGATCTGGGATGGGAATCATTACAACCACTGCGCTTATTGCTGCAGCGTGGGCTACTTACGAAACTCTAATCGCCAACATTCTCCTCTGAATGCGAAAATATATTGTTGACTGCCACTTACATAGGTAGAAAAGTTCATCAGAATAAAATACGAGAAATCAGAGCTTGAACGAAGAGATTCGGGTGTTCTTTCTTCACGCGCGTTATTCGAGAATTGGAGGGGAGATAAATACGTAGTATAAAGATGATTCCATGAACCTTCTGACAGGCACTTAAATATGATTTTCAGATATCGCATGTAGCTGTAGATGTAGATCCAGAAATCCACAACAATATCTAGAAGGGTTGTTTCGAAAGCAGCTGCTCCTATTTTTATACGTGGAAAGAACCAAGGCTGTACTGCAGTAAGTAGATCTTTATGGACGTAGGTGTACGCAAGCATGCAGAGGCTTGCTCGTGATATTCTGTGGATAACTGGATAAATTTCGAGTAAATAAATAAAATAGAACCGGAAGCGAGAAGTCAAGAAACACATATCTGCAGTCGGTTGTGTGACAAGTTTCGGACATGGTCCGTTTTCAAACACTGAACTACAACCATAATGCTACTATATATTGATATTTATCAACGAGCAACTGAAAGACTTTGCATTTTTTTTTTTTTTTGGGGGGGGGGGGGTAAAATGAATTGCTTATATACGTTTAACCAAAACGCTTTCAAGTTCCCAAGGAGCAAGCTGACCTCTTGTGGGCCTAGTACATTTTTCTGGAAGTACAGTAAGATAGTTAAAGAAATATATTAAGTTCTATGACATCAGTCATTCCAAGCATTAGACGCCAATATAAGTAACAGATATTTCCAAGTGCATAAGACACTGCATAGGTCGCTAGTTGACCTGGAGTCCCGGGTCTGCAGCCCTCTCAAACCCCATCCGTCCTTCCTAAATTCGGCCCACATGTCACATTACGAGTGTGACTGATTCTGAAGCAGATTCGTCATTACTGCGCACTCAGCTTCAATGGAGTGCCTTTTATGTTTTTGTTCTTGTTAATTCTTTTTTTTTTTTTTTGAATACAGCAAGTGTTATTGTGACCAGCAAACAAAATGAAATGTTTCAAATGTTCAAATGTTTGTTAAGCTTATGGGACTTAACTACGGGGTCATCAGTCCCTAAACTTACAAACTACTTACGAACAACCTTATATTAAGGACGGCACAAATATCCATGCCCGTGGGGGGATTCGAACCCCCAACCGTAGTGGCCGTGCAGACCGTGACTGGAGCGCCTCAGTCCCCGCGGCCACCGCGGCCGGCAATGAAATGTTTGTAGAGCTTATGGTACTTAACTACGGGGTCATCAGGCCCTAAACTTACAAACTGCTTATGAACTAGCTTATACTAAAGACCTCACAAACATTCATGCCTGAAGTGGGATTCGAACCCCCAACGGGAAACGGCCTCACGCATCGTAGCATAGCGCCTCAATGTGCTCGGCCGCTCCGCCGCGGAATCAACAACAAACAGTTCCGGTGACAAATCACACTTCAGTGAATATACTTGTACCTCGTCACGTTATCTTCGAAGTAAGATAATGATTTGATAAAACTACTGTTGCAATTAACGTCCTACATTTATTCCGAATTTTCAATGAGTGACTCTCGAGAACTCGTGCATTTTACTAGTAGTTAATCTAGCATAGCATGTCATCATAGCAGCTGGAGATTTATCGACTAGTTTTTTCCGATAATTGTAGTGCTACCATCACAGTCCACCGGATAATTTGTTGAGTATCTATTGAGCTCAGGGTCGCACGAGTAACTACACGGACATTTTTCTTAACGTGCTTTTTAGGCCTTACCACTTATTGTGGAAGTTTTCGTAATATACATTATATAAGTCTGCTGCATGTTTCAGGTCAACCGTATACAGTCTAGAATTTTGATCATAGTGTGGGTACAGTTTTAAAGCAATTTTTGTGGTTTACATTAATATTATGTCTATTATTATTATTGCTATAAGTATTATTAGTGTGGAATTTAATAATTTAAGCCTTAAGACTACTTCATGGTCTGATTGTAACACATGTAATCTGTAAATTTCAGAACAAGAATTTAGTAATTTTCTGTCAGGAGCTGTTTTGATGCACAGGTTTCATGGAAAGATAATTTTATCGATTTTCATTAATTTTCTGCCCTTCAAAATTTAACTACACCAAGCTGAATCTAAAATATAACTTTGGCTTTGGCTGTTATTGGAAAACCTTTTAAAAATAATCTGAAGTGAAAAAATATTTTATTTGCAGTTCATTGAACAAAATAAATTTTATTACTCTAGGTAAAACAGGATCGGGTTCAAGAATCAATAATAGACTAACTTTCAAATAATTATTATTTAAAGAATTCCTTAAATACATTTACATATACGTTTGTAATAACTTCAAACAAGCACGAACAACAACAATGTGGGTAAAATCCAGTGTGTCCTATTCTAATGAACCATTCGCAAACAATCTTGGATGTACACGCCTTTCATCTCTCTGCTATTATTTCAATGATTACTCTTAAGTTTTATAATTTTCTATTGCAATGTAACTGTAATTCTGATCTTATAATAAGTCCTAACATTACATAACGAAAAAGAGAAGTCGCACCACGCAGCCTCCTTGAAGGGCAAAAGTGTGTATATGCAGACACCTCACTTCCAGTCTTCATCTATAGTATTATACACTATCTGGATTTACTTTTATTTGTATTATATTCCATTGGCCTGGTATAATTCTTTCATATGTCAATTTCACGTTGGTTTATTCACATCATCTACAACTATATCCCATTATTTAGGTTCGTCTTTTTATTCTTTATATAAATACCTGTATTGACTGACATTCTATCACAAATAACTTCACTGAATGTCCATAACAACGTACATTACAGGACTCACTATTTCATGCTAGTTTCGTTTCTTTACATTTCTCTCTTTCTCTTTGGCCATGTTCCTGCACATGTACGGTCGGTTTTGTTAATTTGGATTTTGAGTGTTAATATTTACGGGGTGGCCAGATGCCCTTTCTGTCGCAACCCCGTGCCCCCCAGGAAGAAATGTGTACCCCAAATGTCTGCGTGTCATAAGTGTGCGAAAGTCTGAAGTGTTAGGAAATGTTTGCGAATCGTGTAACTGAGGCGGGACTTGGATGCCAGCCCGGTATTCACCTACGGCGATGTGGAAAACAGCCTGAAAACCACATCCAGGCTGGCCGGCACTCAAACCTCACCAATTAATCAGCCGAGCGGATTCGAACAAAAGCGGTACGCCTCCCTATCTCGGAAAGCGCTGCGTTAGAGACACGGTTAACCGAGCGCCTACATAATCATACAACTATATCCCATTATTTAAGTTTTTCAGTAAGATAATCGCCCTTGTCTTCATATTCTTTACTTAAATCCTTACGTTCACTGAAATTCTATCACTATTAACTTCAATGATTGTCGATAACAATTACATTAGTAAGTATTTGATGCCAGTTTAGTTGATTTACATTCAATTACATTATTATTATAATTTAGTATTACTTTACGGTAAAAGGAAACAAGTAGCCCCAAAAGTGGCTTTGAAATAAATACACTTTAACCAGATGTCGACACTAGCTCTTCATCAGAAATAATTACGACCTAGAAATGAGTTACAAGTAGTACATTTGAAAATATGACATAAAATATTATAGTTGTAAAAGAAAAATTAATGATTACAATGGTCAAATTACTTACTCATGTCATCATCATTATCATCAGTAGACACTGATTATGCCTTTCAGCTTTCAGAGGCATCTTTGTGCTCCTAAAAAAATTCCTCCGCCATCCCCATCCCCTATTGAATACTAAAATTGATGACTCATGTTAAGCCTTTTTCTTCAAAATCATTCGTGACCGAATCTAAGTACTTTTTCATTGGTCTACCTCGACTCTTCTTACCCGCTATTGCCGAGTCCATGAGCCTCTTAGGTAACCTTTCTTCTCCCATGCATATAACATGACCCCACTATTTCAGCCTGTTCGGTTAAACTGCTTCATGTATGGTGTTAATTCCCAGGTTTTCTTTGATTTGCGTCATTATGGACATCTTGCCGCCATTGTTCCCATCTGTTAGTACCTCCTTGCTACTTTCATATCTGGAACCTTATGAATAAGGTAAAATGTATCCACACAGCTTTCAGTTCAATACAACAACGTATTCACATGAAATAAATCGCAATTTGCGATCAGTTGTGGCTGCACTGTACTAAGTTTAGATGGAATACCAAAGTGCGGTGAATGAAAATTTGTGCCCGGCCGGGATTCCAACCCGGGATCTCCTGCTTACTAGGCAGACGCGTTGACCACTCCGCCACCGAGGACACAGTGACCAGTCCGACTGCAGAGGACTCTTCCCTGCACGTCTCCCGCCACACCTTAGTACAGTGCAACCACAACTGATGGCAAATTGCGATTTATTTCCTTGATTGAACGCTGTAACATCGTCATAAATATGTAATTGTATACAAGCCGAGGCTGGGCTCCTGATGACAATTACTTGTGTCTCGATACCTCATGGTCTGTTCTCCCTGATGCGGGAATACAGTATTGTGGCTGCGAGCATTACAGAAAAAATAGACTATGGTACTGGAAAGAGACAGCGTGGCGAATGGAGATTTGGGTGTGGCGGGAGACGTGCTGGGAAGAGTCCTCTGCAGTCGGGCTGGTCACTGTGTCCTCGGTGGCGGAGTGGTCAATGCGTCTGCCTAGTAAGCAGGAGATCCCGGATTTGAATCCTGGTCGGGCACAAATTTTGATTCGCCGCACTTTGGTATTCCATCCACAACTGATCGCAAATTGCGATTTATTTCATTGAATGAACGCTGTAACATCGTCAAAAATATATATTTGTATTCACATGAGTCGTAAAAATTTTTATGCATGCACGGTACCCTATGTCCTTTTCTGTTCAAAAAAATGTTCAAATGTTTGTTAAGCTTATGGGACTTAACTACGGGGTTCAAATGTTCAAATGTTTGCATAGTTTATGGGACTTAACTACGGGGTCATCAGTCCCTAAACTTACAAACTACTTACGAGATAACTAAGACTAAGGACGGCTCAAATATCCATTCCCGAGGGGGGGTACGAATCCCCGACCGCAGTGGCCGTGCAGACTGTGACTGGAGCGCCTCAGTCCCCGCAGCCACCGCGGCCGGCTCCTTTTCTGTCCCAGTGACGATGGGTATGTAGAATTTCATGACGTAACGGTTGAGTAGTTAAGGTGTGAAAGTCTAATAAAGAAACAAAATAAACTACAAATGATTGCGAGGCAACCAATTTCTCCCGTATTGCATGTCCGTGTAGGCAGAATTTAATAAGCGGTGGGTTTGAGCGTCCACTTGGGATTCTTTGGTGAGTGGGGTGTTCGGCAGGTTGGGATTTCCCATCTGCTGTGTGCAGCACCGGTGCCTGGGGCCATTCCCGCCCGTGCAGGGCGAATAACTCGTCTGGCTGCGGGGGTTGCCGCGCCTGGCCAGGGTGGTTGGTGGGGGGAGGGGGGAGGGGAGGGGCGCCGATCGTTCCCGAGGCGAGCGCTGCCCGCCGATCCCAGCCGAAACGCTCATTACACTTTACGGCCAGAAATAAACGTCCAATGTCGTCAGAGGCGTTGAATTAGGTTCCCTGCGGACCCACGATACGACCCCATCTGCGGCGGAATTTACTCCGGCCGTGCACTGTAAATATTGGCTCTTCCGCCGTATCCAATCAAGTATTTATACGCCATTTCACCTTGTGGGACAAATTCACTTAGTGACGCGGCGACACCAGCGCCGCGGCGGGCAGCGCGGCGGCCGCGCGCACTTCCTTTCGACGACCGGACGCGGAATTCCGACTTCGATAACGGAATTTTGATATCGCACCGCAACACTGCGAAACGTTGTTTATTGACTTGGTTCATAAACTAATAACGAAATTATCAGTTTATGGAAAAGGATCGGGAGCATCTGCACAATTCTCTGTTTGCTGCTGCATGTGGGGAAGCTCGTTCAAAATCTTCAAATGTATGTAGACTAAAGGCTAGTTTACACGACGCACTACGTTTCATGAAACTGCGCTACTGGCCAGTGCGCATGCGCGGCAGGCGTTCGCGCAACTCGTTGGCGAAACGAAACTTAGTTTCAGCACCTTCCAACTTTGGCGAAACTGACTGAGCGTGTTTTTAGGTTAGGTGATAACCAATGCAGAACTAAACACAACATAAAGGGGGGAAAGGAAGACATAATTCGGTTTTTGAACATATATGCGATGCATAGGTGTTTGTGCCATTTTAACGATGAAAAGTTCAGGAATAAGCAGTGGCGTGTTAGTGCTATTGAAGCAATTATTTCTGGATTAAATATTGATTGGTTGACCATTAGTGAATTGCAGACTAAAATACATTCAATTCCAAATACCTATAAAAACGAACTAGGGCAATTGTGGATTTGAGAACACGGTACAGGTATTGTAGAGATATCTATTTGACAAGAAACGTAATGCAATTTGTAGTTTCAGTTCTGGTGACAACGCTTCACGCATAAGAGTATCTTGTTTCTTTATTGCATTACTAACTCTGTTTAAAAGGAATGTAAACTGCTCTGGTGACATTCTGAGTTGATTAAAATAACTTCTAGGGTCTTCGATCACTATTTTTTTCCAGTGACCGATCTGACGTCTTTTTTTAATCCAGTCACAAACAATTTCTTAGTCTTTTTATGTTTAGTCTTATGGAGCGACTTCCCACAGAGAAGCAATAGCTCCGCCATAACTTTTACAGCTACCAAAACTTTCATTCTACGTCGACTACGGCACTCACAAAACAACGAAACTGAAGTTTTTAGTATTGACGCCGTGTCTACTGACAAACACGGAACCAGTTGCGCGCAATTCATTTCACGCAACGAGTATCGCAAGCTAGTGTCGTCGTGTAGACTAGCCTTAAGCTACCGAGGTCATCGGTCGCTACACTTATAAAATTATGCTAACGTGTGCTAAGAACAAAACACACACACACACACACACACACACACACATACGCACACGAGCCCGATGGAGGACTTCATCATTAAAAACAAAACGAATAGGCGTAACTGTAGATTGGAATACCACCCGTCTGCTTTGACCCATGACGTCATCAAGATATCGGAAAACAGTATACGGGATATCTTAATACTTCTGTATTGTACATACAAATAATCTGTAGTTATTATAGATAACAGAATGTACCATCGATCACAGGTTTTAGCCCAAAAATTAGCGCCTTCGGCGCGCAAGTACGAAAGTAAAAAAAAAAAAAAAAAAAAAAAAAAAAAAAAAAAAAAAAAAAAAAAAAAAAAAAAAAAATAAATAAATAAAATTGGTTAACCTACACCTAACCATCAGATAGAATCACTTTTTAAACACAAATTATTAATCTGTTTTGTTTGTAAACAAACCATCGTCTTTAACTCAACCCCCACATAATGACTCACGCCTTCTACAAACACGCACGCACCTCAAAACTACCGCGCTGCGATGACGTCACGGGTCAAAGCTGACGGGCGGTATCCCCGTCTACAGGTGAGCCGACGAAAATCATTGCTTTTACTAATGTTGATTAAAATTGCTATGATTGTGAAAGTAATCATTAATTATGTTATTAGAATTTGATTGGCAGGCTGAAAGAGATCGGGATTATAATTTCTTATAGCTACTCGCTTCCTCGATGTGTGGGTTGATGCACGGAGCAAACGACGCCAGTAAGTCAGTGGTGGTAACTGTTGATTCTAATTAATATTTTCAAAAAATTTTGAAATATTTGTTAAGCTTATGGGACTTAACTGCAGGGTCATCAGTCTCTAAACTTACAAACTACTTATAAACTAATTTATACTAAAGTCAACATGCATGCCCGAGGGAGGATTCGAACCACCGACGAGGAACGGCCTCGTGCATCGGAGCATAACGCCTCACTGCGCTCGGCCACTCGAATATCTCACACTTTTCTTTTGACATTGGCAATGTGTCGGGATGTCTACCTCGTTCAGAGAATCGTAAGTGAGCAGTATCAAATCTAGAAGCAGCAGTCTGAACTGTGTTTGTAGTCGAAATATTGATTTTGAATTAAAGTTTCTGAAAAGCTTTGACTGTGTTTTGAGGTTCGTACCGCCCCAGTCTGATAGATTCCTCCATTACACGACATTCAGTTGGAAGTTATTTAAACATCAGAATAAATTTTGAAAGAAGGAGATGGACTAATTTTTCGTTTCCAGTAAAATTATTATTTCTTATAGTAATTACTATTATGGACTTCTAAACCTCGTAACTATCTAAACATTCGTAAGTCTTTTCAATATGCAAACTAGACAATCCAAAACCATCCATAAAATGACAGTATAATGTCTTCGGTGTATATTTTCCCTGGAGTATTTATAACAACAAAGTGTATCAGTTATTAATTCGTTACTTTGCTTTGAAGTACGTAATAATATTAAATGTTCTTCTAATTCTAAACAACGAGAAATCAAATAAATTGCAATTAGTTGACTGGAAATACACCATTTTTAACCAGAGATATTAAAACACAAAACCCAGACTGCAGCGACCGCGCAATCCGTGATGTGGCGCCTCAGATCGCGCGGCAGAACATTTTGGTTTGAATATTAATATTCGTTGGCCATAAGTGTGACGCAGTGATCAATTGGTTAATATGAAAGTTAAAATGTAGACTCAGCCACTCACTTTGCCCAGTCGCTCAGTTTTACCCGTTTGGGTCAGACACGCTTCACGCTGTGATTAATCCTCAAGATTCGCTACATGCTGAATAATGTTTCCTCACAGCGACGTAGTCTACTCTTGTCGGAACTGCAGCTTGACTCCAGGCCACTGTAAGTGTTTTCTTTCTAATCAAGGAAGTTTTATATAAGTTCTCTGGGAACATCCCTTCAAAATCTTTTACAGCCTCATAAATAGTCAAATATTTCCAAATTTTACAGAAATTCTGCTAACAATAGCCTCTGCTGGGCATTTTGTAATTCTGATGCGGACATTTTATTATTAAAGACTTAATTGAATGTGACGTCTCTCCACTACAGATCTCGATATATATAGCAATAAAATCTGATAGATATGCCGCATATTTTATTCGTTGGTCACAATTGCCGCACCAAGGAGATAACAGCTTTATGTAAGGAATCGAAGTTGATACAAGTTATGTTGAACAAGTTGCAAGATTTGGTTACACAAAGACTAAAAAAACTTCTACCGAGTGTGTCTTAGCAAATACAAAGGAGAGCAAATGAACTAAATAATATAATAATTATAACAGTCTAGATCGCAATATGATATTTATTTTATTTTAATATGATGACCGGTTCGATCAATAAAGATCACCTTCAGCAACACTGTTCCTCAAGAGACGGGCCAGCTACGCGCAAGGACATGATCTGAAGGTGATCTTTATTGATCGGTCATCATAATAAATATTACAGGAAATATATTGCGATCTAGACAGCTTTAATTATTATATTATTCAGAAATTTTTTATCCCTGTTTTAATTTCCACAGGGACGATGTTCCGTAAAATATCAAATGAACTGTTTTTAAATCTGAATTTCCATTTTGATTTCACGTATCTCGGGGAATTATTTTGTGTGTTATCTAAAGATTATTAGACTAATCCCTTTCAATGTTTTGAAGCATTATCAATGAATATGGAACTTATGTAAAGCAGTGAAGAACTTCATTTTATAAAAATCCATAAGAGATTTCATCTCTCAGTTCTCCCTTTCTTTACAACGATACAAGTGTTCAATACATTTAGGCTCACAGTAGCGACAACTAACGTCGTCAAGAATAATTTGTGGCCACTGAACTGCTATTTGTTGAGAATAGCAGCACCGGCAATAAGCTGTTTCTGCCAGGTCAGGGGCCCAGTTTACATTATATTTTTAGAATGTATGATGAATCTATGCTAGTAGGATATGTTAGGAACATAAAAGGTATATTCTATTGCATTTTAAACTTATTCCTGTATAATTATGAATGTTACACTTTTCAACGTTTCAAGGTGTAGATTGCTCACTATAGTTGGGTCGGCGTGAGCTCATCCCTGACAACTTGCAGTGCTTTTCCAAGCATTGAACAACGATGTGCAAGTGGCTTCAGACAAAATCATTACTGTAGTGTTGTCATAGTTACATTTCAGAATCGCACAACACGACGTGGAAGTAGGCGCATGAAGCTCTTGAAATCGAATTACTGTAACTGTCATAGATTACTGGAAGGATGGCGCAATGGATAGCATGTCAAAAACTGAATACACATCACGTACGAAAACAGGAAAAAATTATGCGGAACTATGACACAAGAAGCAAGAATGGAACACTCCAAGAGTATGATATGCCTCATTAAGAAAGCAGCTGCAGCAATAGTGGTCTGGTTCTGTCGTCATGTGATTGGACTTCAAAACAGAACATCACGAACAAAATTTTTATTTCGTCTTTGTCACTACATTGTGAACTGTTTATCTCGTCTTTGAAGTCTCTGTTCTGAGTTTGTAGCCCTGGCAATTATCATATGCAGTGCTGCTGATTTAAAATATGTCGAATAGCACCGTGGTTCAGAATCCACGTTAAACTGTAGGTCTTCCTATAACAGGCTGCGAAATTCAGTTCGAAGATCGTAAGAAGGCAACGGAATATCACTTCCAAACACGACCATGCCTAGTAAAGCACATTGGTGTTCATTCTTCTGAGTGTTGACTGCACTACTATTTAAACATTGCTGACAGAAATGAGTCATGCGGTAAGAACATACTAGCCACGTTAGCCGCGCGGAATGGTCGTGTGATGTGGAGCGCCGCGTTACGGATCGTGGGAGGTTCTTCCTCGGGCATGGGTGTGTTTCTTGTCACTTAAATTGTTAGTTGACCACAGAATTTTGGTCCCTTAGCATTACAAATATCTGAACATATTTTGTAAGAACATATTAAAGTGCAGTCGAAATGTCGCACATACATTTTTACATAATTGTGGAGTCACTCTGTATTAATAAAACATAAAATAAGATTAGGTGGGTAGATCGCATAACTAATGAAGAGGTACTAAACAGAATTGGTGAGAAAAGGAATTTTTGGCATACCCTGACTAAAAGAAGGGATCGATTGGTAGGACACATTCTTAGACATCGGGGAATCGTAAATTTAGCATTGGAGGGAAGTGTGTGGGGTAAAAATCGCAGAGGGAGACCAAGAGACGCGTATAGTAAGCAGATTCAAGTGGATGTGGGTTGTCGTTCTTATGAGGAGATGAAAAGGCTTGCTCAGGATAGAGTAGGGTGGAGAGCTGCATCAAACCAGTCTCCGGACTGAAGACCATAACAACAATAACAACAACAACAAAATAATTACAAGTAAACTATATTGCATTAGTCAGTTAGTGTAAAAAATTGTTGGTTTTACTTCAAGGTGCGTTATTTTAATGAGTATTTATATTATTTTGTGGTGTGAAGAGTTTTTGATACAGTTGACTTACTATTTACTTTTAATTATTTCACTGAATATCTTTACAAATTGCTTGTTTGCTAGGTCCGTTTGTTCATTTACAATGAGGTGTGGTGAGTTTGAGCTATGGATATACATTTTCAATTCTTCAGGAAGGTTCATTTTCTTTGTTGTCAGTGTGTAGTATCTGCAGGTTTTCTGTTACTGATGTGGCTGAGTGACCATGATCTTTAAGATATGATTCAAACGTTGAATGATCCTAATTATTTAGCCGAAAATCATCCATATATTCTGGGTATCTTATTGTGAAACTTCTCCCTGTTTGGCCTATATATAACTGTGTACAGTTGTCACATAAAAGTTTGAAAACCCTGATCTGTGGTGACACTGGCTATTTGTCCACCTATCAAAGTGTACAGAATGGCCAAGCTAGGTTTGTGGGCTACAAGATAGTCATAATTGACACTGAAGTGATTTATTTAGGAAGGAAATGCAGTAATCTCGCGTCCCTTCAAACCAGATCCGACTCGTGCCGTAGCTAGTAACATATCTAAGATCCGAAAAAGCTTCTTGTTCGTCTGGGCCGCGTGGCAACACCATCGCTTACTTCGCAGCATCAGTACCAATGGTACGGTACGTGGGCCCTCGCCTCACTGTTCTGGCTGTGAAGAACGGGTTGAAATCAGCACGTCCGTTACGGAATTAATAACGATAAATTCACGCCGTACTAAAGCAACAAATAAACTGGTGGGAACTATGACTTGACAACGATTCATTGACCAGTAACCACATGTCAGGTACCGGTGAAAATAGTTGATCTGGGACACAAACCTACCACTGGAAGCAGTAGGTCCGAGGAGAGGTAACCGTGGCTTAGTATGGGATTCCTACGTTTAAACAAACATCTAAACACTACAGTGCTCGATGGAGAGAGGATTCCTATTGACGAGGCTACCTGGCTGGAAGTCGACTTTTAATGGAACTGCCATGGGGACTGGAATTAGTGTAAGGTTCATCTTTTTATTTTGATTTGATTACGTAAAAATTTTCTAAGTCTGGATTGGGGTCAAATATAGTTAAAATTTCGTAAAAATTATTTCACTGATAGGAATTACTCAGTAAATGGTGGAATTAGTTTGGATATTTTAAAGATTTCGAAAGCTATTTTGAGTAGATTTTGGCGTCAGTTACACTATAAAAAGAAACGGAGTTTACCTTACTATCACTCATTTACCAGATCAGCTCATTCCGGTATTGTAGCTGTAATAAAATGCATATATATTAAGGTAAACCGCCGTTATGAAATGGTTTTGGACTGGTTACGCGATCTTTTTCGTGGAGATGACCATGAGTTAAATTTTAGTTCAGTGTCCAGTAGTAAGTTACGGAGAAAATTTCAAACTGAGAACTATCGGGCTTCGGATATTTAACATGACATAGAGCAAACGCGATTGCAGGTTCTAAAATGTTGATTAATTTTGAATGGGAATTATTTTGTTTGAAAATTAATAAATTTAACAAAATAGCTGCACGAATGTTTTTCAGCGGTAATGCGGTCGAAATACATTGCACAATTTAACAGGGCTGAACTACTTCGTCAGTTGTAAATTGCACGAAAGGAAATGAAAAATTCTTGTCATATTAAATTTTGGCAATATTTTTTACGGTTTATTTTACAAGTGGTCATACTCACATAGATAAAACAGGGATAACAGGAGCCGACACAGATACGTCTAAACCGTTTAGAAGATAGAAACAGATGAAGTGGAATGCTGTTCTTTCTCTCGTGCCCAGAAAAACAAGGGAATACTGATCAGTGTTCAGAGATATACGAGAGAGAAAAACGCTCCGTGAACAAAATATGTCATCGGTTAATTTTTTAAAGTGTATCGTTGTAGACTGTTTGTGCCTTTGGAAGAGAACGTATTAAATACGCTCACATTCGAGAGCCACTTCCTTTGAGCTGCTAATAGAACGGTATTGCAGCGCTGACGTTACAGCACAACTCAGAGATGAAACTGATTATAGAGAACAGACGACAGTGAACGGACGGACGGTTCATATAGTTTCTAAAAAAAGAGAAAAAAAATGTGCAGGTTTTACCAGGGACTCCCTGCTTTGAGGCTTGATCTGTGATCGGTATTTGACGGGCTATCCAGTGCTCCCTGCTAGCAGTAAATATGACGGGGCTGCGATGGGGAGTTTTCTTTGTCGGAATCCTCAATTGTTATTTTGTACTGAAAACAGTTTTTTTATCGTTATAAAACTTGTCATATGTCTTCAAATGTTATAAAACTTGTCATATGTCTTCAAATACCGGCAATATTTCGACGTTTCCATCTTCACCGATTTAGCAGATAACCATGCATGTTATGACTACGTAATCTTCAGAACCCTTCTATTTTTATTTATTTATTTTCACATTTCGGTTTTTCCTTCAGTTCCATATAATGCCTTCCTCAAATCTCCCATGCTTACAAATTTCTTTGAAATATGTTTGACCGTCATGTCATCCTATTCACATGTTTTACGTGCTATTTCATTTCAAAGGTTGTTGTTGTTGTTGTTGTGGTCTTCAGTCCGCAGACTGGTTTGATGCAGCTCTACACGCTACCCTGTCCTGTGCAAGTCTCTTCATCTGAGAATACGTCCGGCAACCTACAGCCTTTTGAATCTGCTTACTATATTCGTCCCTCGGTCTCCCTCTACGCGTCCTTCTAATGCTGACAATTCCTTGATGTCTCAGAATGTGTCCAACCAATCTATCCCTTCTCTTAGTCAGGATATGCCAAAACTCCTTTCTCCCCGATTCGGCTAAGCACCTCCTCATTAGTTACGCCGGCCGCGGTGGCCGAGAGGACTG
Source organism: Locusta migratoria (assembly GCA_026315105.1). NCBI lineage: Eukaryota > Metazoa > Arthropoda > Insecta > Orthoptera > Acrididae > Locusta > Locusta migratoria. The sequence continues at coordinate 360,585,606 of CM048745.1, read as the reverse complement.
AGGCGCTTCAGTCACGGTCTGCACGGTCACTACGGTCGGGGGTTCGAATCCCCCCTCGGGCATGGATATTTGTGCCGTCCTTAGTTGTAGGTAGTTCATAAGTAGTTTGTAAGTTTAGGGACGGATGACCCCATAGTTAAGTCCCTTAACAAACATTTGAACATTTCATTAGTTACGTAATCTACCCATCTAATTTTCATCATTCGTCTGTAGCACCACATTTCAAAAGCCTCTGTCATCTTTCTATCCGAAACCCTTATCGTCCACGCTTCACTACCATACAATGCTACACTCCAGACAAATGTTTTCAGAAAGGACTTCCTAACATTTAGATTAATTTTGGATGTTAACAAGTTTCGCTTCTTTAGGAACGCTTTTCTTCCCATAGCCATTCTGCATTTTATATCTTCTTTACTTCGGCCATCAGAAGTTATTTTCCTACCCAAATAACAAAATTCGTCTACTACTTTTATTGTCTCATTATCTAATCTAATTCCTTCAGCATCGCCTAATCTTCTGACATTGCATTCCATTACCTTCGTTTTACTCTTGTTAATGTTTATCTTATATCTTCCTTTCAAGACACTGTCCATCCCGTTCAACTGCTCTTCCAGATCTTTTGCGGTCTCTGACAGAATTACGATGTCATCAGCAAACCGCAATGTTTTTATTTCTTCTCCCTGCACTTTAATGCCCTCTCCAAATTTCTCCTTCCATTCCTTCACTGCCTGCTCATGTACAGATTGAACAACATTGGGGAAAGGCTCCAACCCTGTCTTACTCCCTTCCCAATCTCTACATCCCTTTCTTGCCCTTCGACTCTAATAACCGCTGACTGGTTTTTGTATAGGTTGAATATAACTCTTCGCTCCCTATATTTTACCCCTGCTACCTTCAGAATTTGGAAGAGTGTATTCCAATCGACATTGTCAAAAGCTTTCTCCATTTAGACAAACGTTAAAAACGTAGGTTTGCCTTTCCTTAGCCTATCTTCCAAGATAAGTCGTAATGTGAGTATTGCTTCCCGTGTTCTTACATTTCTCTTAAATCCAAACTGATCTTCCCCAAGGTCGGATTCCACAAGTTTTTCCATTCGTCTGTAAATAATTCGTGTTAGTATTTTGCACCCATGACTTTTTTCTAAGGTAAGATGTCTCAAATTTAGATGAGAAGTACTTATCTCATTTTGGTCTTACATGCATGCTCTCAACCCACAGTGTTTGGGTACTAGACTTTTCATCCGATTCGACGGAACGAGAACGGTAGCGCAATTTTTAACAAAAAAAGCCCCACTGTAGTGAAATAGAAAACCACGTCTGATAATTAAGCTACATTTTTTTCTAAATCACTGCCAGTACTGGTGCGGTGGTTCTTTGGCGAAAGGTGCAGCTGATATTCTTCTCCAGCCTCCAGGAAACCTCAAACATCGAAAATGCTCCAATAAAAGCGCTGTTGAATCTATGCCCTTTTTTCATTTATGAGATTCTGTGATTATTCTTAACTTTCATTGTTGATAGTGAATAGTACTAATCGTTAACATCTCTTCATTTTGAATGTTACTCGCACTACTGAAAAATTCTTTTATATCCGTCATTACTGATAAACGGTATGGGTGAATGTCTACGCTTTCTAATGCGAGTAGTTCTTTGTCGCTCTGCCATTTTTATTTCTGAATATTGGTTGTTGTAGATATTATATTATTCAGCTCACTACTCTAAGTTGCACAGATACGTATTTATTCCATTCTTGTTTTAATCCATCTCCTTCTCTCCTCCCCCCTCCCCTCCTCTTCCATCGCCATCTGCCCAGTCTGTGTCCATTTGACTCTGTCAGTAGAGAATTTAGACTTGTGGTTTCTTAAAATTTTTAAACATAGCTACGAATTGTCAGCTACCGTTATAACGTCAAAGGATAAAAGCGCAATCCTTATCTTCGCGACCGAGGGCTGCACATTCATCCTTTGACTTGTGGTTTCGTTTTAACACAGTCCCTTAATAATGTGTCATCCAGTAATAGCGTTTTCTATTTACCTTTAGTGGATCATTAGGAAACGGTGTGTGAAATATGTATATAGTAAAGACGTATTGAATTAACACCTCATGCGTCTTGGAGCTGTTTTTCACGCATCTGATTGTCTATGTTTCTGAACCACGGGGTGATTTGTTTCCGGTGTGTAAGACATATATCGAGTAGTCGATTAGAAAAAAATAGGTGTAATGAACTTATGTCCGCGAAATGAAATGGCCGTATGGCATTCCTGGCCGGGAGATCCCGCGTGGGATTGTTCGGCCATTGCACGCTTTACATGCTATCAAACTTAATTAATTCATTATGTACGTATCTCCTTTGGTGATACTATCCGTTCCTATTTTCCATCGTCAATGTATTTAATGGACCAGCCACGAGGACCCATTCCTTCTATTATACGAGTTGAGCAGCACAAAACAACGTTTTTCGAAAAAGGAAATCGGAACACGCATCAGTGTATCAAAAGACGAATTTTCGTCATACCGATGATGTACATATGTTTGAAGACGGTAACACGAGAATATTTTCCTTTTGAGCGTTGCGGTCGATGAAATATTCCTTTTGAAAATAAATTAAATCAATAAAAATTCATGACTCGGTATTTCCTCTTTTAATAATATACAAGGTTTTTTTTTTTTTTTTTTTTTTTTTTTTTTTTTTTCCTGCCGTATAGGAAGACCGCAGATCCGTTTCGAAACACTGAGCAATACACATGCAAATGTCTTATTCTTTTGCGTCAGAGAGAAGGCCAGGAAACTTTTGCATGGCAAGCAGTTGACTGGAATACATATTCTGCGGGCTCAGAAGTCGGCGGCCGGCCATGAATACATCGCCGGGCCTCGCAGGAAAATCGGCAAAATTCCATGCATTTGCGAAAACTCCGTGTCGCGGCGCGGAATACACAGCGATTTCACTGTCAAAGTGTCCCGCTGAGCGAGTCTGGGCGGAGGGGCGGGGGGGAAAGAGGAGGGGAGGGGAGAGGGGGTAGGGTGGGGGGACGTGCCCCGTGTGAGCGCAGACTGCCGCCTCGAAATAGTGGGGCGGCAAGTTGCGAAGGCAAGACGAATGAGCCAAGTTGTGGCGCCGCGAGGCGAGGCAACAAGTGTACGTGCCGAGAATATGCAGGGGCCGCATCAGCGCGGTAGGGGGGGGGGGGGGGGCGAGGTGCCGTGGGCGTCAGTGTTTAAATAGTCCATCTCAATTTGATTCAATACGCAAACGAAATTGGGAATATGTTAGATGACGACGGATTTGATTGTAGGGGAAGTGAAGCCGCGAGAAGTACAGTTCTGGTTAGGAATTGCAATCCAGCGAACTGGGATCTCACAATCCAGTGGGATCCAGCATAATTGCAGGAACTGCGGGATCCAGGAACAGCCTGCGGATCAGCAAGCATAAAATCGCGCAATTTCTTTAAAATTAAATAAATCGCATTTTGCGATCGCTTATGGCTTCACTGTACTAGATTTAGATGTAATACTAATGTTCGGCAATGAAAATTTGAGCCCGGTCGGCATTCGAACCCGGGATCTCCTGCTTACTAGGCAAACGCGTTGACCACTCCGCCACCGAGGACACAGTTACCAATCCCACTGCAAAGGACTCTTCCCTGCACGTCTCCCGGCACACCCACACATTGGTATTACATCTAAACCTGGTACAGTGAAGACATTTATTTCATTAAAAATGAACGCTGTAACGTCGTCAGAAATATATAATATTGTATACAAGCCGAGGCTGGGCTCCTGACGACAATTAATTCAAATCGAAGGTTTGCGGTCTATGGGACTTAACTACGGGGTCATCAGTCCCTAAACTTACAAACTACTTATGAACTAGCTAATACTACGGACGGCACAAATATCCATGCCCGAGGGGGGATTCGAACCCCCGACCGTAGTGGCCGTGCAGTCCGTGACTGGAGCGCCTCAGTCCCCTCGGCCACCGCGGCCGGCGACAATTAATTGTGTCTCGATACCTCATGGCCTGTTCTCCCTGATGCGGGAATACAGTACTGTGGCTGCGAGCATTACAGAATTAAGAGGTTGTGGTAATAGGAAAGAGACACTATGGCGAATGGAGATTTGGGTGTCGCGAATGGAGATTTGTGTGTGGCGGGAAACGTGCAGGGAAGAGTCCTGTGCAGTGGGGTTGGTCACTGTGTTTTCGGTGGCGGAGTGGTCAACGCGTCTGCCTAGTAAGCAGGAGATCCCGGGTTGGAATCCCGGCCGGTCACAAATTTTCATTCAACACACATTGGTATTACATCTAATCCTAGTATAGTGAAGCCATGTTGTCGTTATGGTCTTCAGTCCGGAGACTGGTTTGATGCAGCTCTCCACCCTACTCTATCCTGAGCAAGCCTTTTCATCTCCTCATAAGAACGGCAACCCACATCCACTTCAATCTGCCTATTATACGCGTCTCTTGGTCTCCCTCTGCGATTTTTACCCCACACACTTCCCTTCCCTCGATGTCTAAGAATGTGTCCTTACAAGCGATCCCTTCTTTTGGTCAGGGTATGCCAAAAATTCCTTTTCTCAACAATTCTGTTCAGTACCTCTTCATTAGATATGCGATCTTCCCACCTAATCTTCAGCATTCTTCGGTAGCACCATATTTCAAAAGCCTCTATTCTCTTCCTGTCCGCACTGCTTATCGTCCATGTTTCACTCCCGTACAAGGCAACACTCCACACAAATGCCTTCAGAAAAGACTTCCTTACACTTAAATTAATATTAGATGTTACCAAATTTCCCTTTTTCAAAAATGCTTTTCTTCCCATTGCCAACCTGCATTTTATATCCTCTGTACTGCGACCATCGCATTTTATTTTACTACCCAAGTAACAAAACTCATCTACCACCTTCACTGTTTCGTTACCTAATCTAATTCCTTCAGCATCGCCTGATTTTCTAAGACCGCATTCCATTACTTTTGTTTCGCTCTTGTTAATGTTCATTTTATACGTTCTCTTCAACATACTGTCCATTCCATTCAACTGCTCTTCCAGGTCCTTTGCTGTCTCTGACAGAATTACAATGTCATCAGCAAAACGTAATGTTTTTATTTCTTCCCCCCGAACTTTAATCCCTATTCCAAATTTTTCCTTGCTTTCCTTCACCGCATGTTATTTTACTACCCAAGTAACAAAACTTATCTACCACCTTCAATTTTTCGTTACCTTCAGCATCGCATGATTTTCTAAGACCGCATTCCATTATTTTTGTTTTGCTCTTGTTAATGTTCATTTTATACGCTCTCTTCAACACACTGTCCATTCCATTCAACTGCCCTTCCAGGTCCTTTGCTGTCTCTGACAGAATCACTATGTCATCAGCAAAACGCAATGCTTTTATTTCTTCCCCCTGAACTTTAATCCCTATTCCAAATTTTTCCTTGCTTTCCGTCACCGCCTGCTCAATGTACAAATTGAATAACATTGGAGAAAGGCTACAACCCTGTCTTACTCCCTTCCCAACTGATGCTTCCCTTTCATGCCCTTCGGGTCTAATAACTGCGGTCTGGTTTTTGTACAAGTTGTAAATAACTCTCCTTTCCCTGTATTTTACCCCTGCTGACCAGAGTTTGAAAGAGTGAATTCCAGTCAACATTGTCAAACGCTTTCTCTAAATCTACAAAAGCTAAAAATGTAGGTTTGCCTTTCCTTAATCTATCTTCCAAGATAAGACATAAAGTGAGTATTGCCTCCCGGGTTCCTACGTTCCTCCTGAATCCAAACTGATCTTCCCCGAGGTCAGCTTCTACCAGCTTTTCCATTCTCCTGTAGATAATTCGTGTTAAAATTTTGCAACCACGACTTATCAAACTGATGGTTCTGTAATTTTCACACCTGTCTGCGCCTGATTTCTTTGAAATGGGGATTATTACATTTTTCTTAAAGTCTGAGGGTATTTCGCCTGTCTCATACATCCTACACACTAGTTCAAATAGTTTTGTCATGGCTGGCTCTCCCAGAGACTTTAGTAGCTCTGAGGGTATGTCATCTACCCCTGGGGCCTTGTTCCGACCTAGGTCTTTCAAGGCTCTGTCAAATTCATCTCTCATTATAGTATCTCCTATTTCATCTTAATCTACTTCCTCTTCCCTTCCTACAACATCGTCTCTAAGTTCATTTCCTCTTTCCATCGTTCAGCTTTCCCTTCCTTGCTGAGAACTGGTTTCCCATCTGAGTTCTTGATATTCGTAGAGTTGTCCCCAAATGTCTCTTTTATTTTCCTGTAGGCGGTATCTACTTTGCCCCTTCTTATACATTCTTCTACAGATTTGCATTTGGCTTCTAGCCACTCCTGCTTAGCCATTTTGTACTTCCTGTCAATCTCATTTCTTAGTCGTCTTTACTCCATTTTGCCTGTTTCATTTACTGCATTTTTATATTTTCTCCTTTCATCAATTAAAGTTAGTATTTCCTGTGATATCCAAGGATTTTTTGTAGGTCTTGCCTTTCTACCTATTTTGTACTCTGCTGCCTTCACTATTTCATCTCTCAATGCTACCCATTCCTCTTCTACTGTTCTATTTCCCCCTGTTTCTGTCAATTGTTGCCTAAATCTCCCTCTGAAATTCTTCAGAACTTCACGTTCCTTCCATTTATCTAGGTCCCATCTCTTTATTTTCCTACCTTTCTGCAGTTTTTTCACTTTCAGCCTACAGTTCATGACTAACAAGTTATGGTCAGAGTCTATATCTGCCCCTGGGTATGTCTTACAATTTATAACTTGGTTCCGGAATCTATGTTTTACCATTATAAAATCTATCTGATACCTTCCGGTGTCTCCTGGTCTCTTCCAAGTATACAACCTTCTTTTGTGATTCTTAAACCAAGTGTTTGTTACGATTAAATCATGTTCCGTGCAAAATTCTACCAGGCGGCTTCCTCTTTCATTCCATTTGCTCAGTCCATATTCACCTACTATTTTTCCTTCTCTTCCTTTGCCTACTACCGAATTCCAGTCTACCACCACAATTAAGTTTTCCTCTCCCTTAACTGTCAGAATAATTTCCTTTAGCTCCTCATATATTTCTTCTATCTCCTCATCATCGGCAGAGATAGTTGGCATATAAACCTGTACTACTGTTGTCGGTGTTGGCTTCGAATCTATCTTGACAATGATAATGCGATCACTGTGCTGCTCATAGTAGTTTACCCGCATTCCTATTTTCTTATTCATTATCAGTCCTACTCCTGTGATACCCCCAACTGATTTTGTACTTATAATCCTGTACTCGCCTGACCAGAAATCCTGTTCATCCTGCTACCGAACTTGACTGATCCCCACAATATCTAACTTCAACCCATCCATTTCCCTTTTTAAATTTTCTAATTTTCTACCCGATTAAGGGATCTAACATTCCACGCTCCGATCCGTCGAATGCCAGTATTGTCTTACCTGATGACAACATCCTCCTGAGTAGTCCCCGCCCGGAGATCCGAATGTGGGACTATTTTACCTCCGGAATATTTTACGCGATAGGATGCCATCATCATATTTTCATACAGTAGAGCTGCATGCCCTCGGGAAAAGTAACGGCTGAAGTTTCCCCTTGCTTTCAGCCGTTCGCAGTAACTGTGTGGCAAAGCCACATTAGCTGATGTTACAAGGCCAGCTCAATCAATCATCCAGACTGTTGCCCCTGTAACTACTGAAAAGGCTGCTGCCCCTCTTCAGGAACAACACGTTTGTCTGGCCTCTCCACAGATACCCCTCCGCTGTGGTTGCACCTACGGTACGGCTATCTGTATCGTTGAGGCACGCAAGCCACCCCACCTCGGCAATGTCTGTGGTTCATGGGGGTGGAGTGAAGCCATAAGTGATCGCAAATTGCGATTTATTTCATTAAAAATGAACGCTGTAACGTCGTCAAAAATATATAATTGCAATTTCTTTTAAGTTTGACGCCTTAAATTCACTTCGCAGCGCGTTGTCTTAGATTCGCAACGCGTTCCGCGATGTGAGTTGACGTGACGTTGCCGTTCAGTTATTTGTCGTACTTTAAATTGCACGCACAGGCATACAATGAGTGTGCGTGCATTGTACTGTATGTATGAATGATGGCAGTTCAGAGGTGGGAGCGGAAGAAGTTAGGGTGCCTGTATAGTGTATAATAGTCAAGTCTCTGGAAAATAATTTAACTTTACAAGAGAAATCAGAAATGCAGCTGAAACAAGACAATGAAGATTGAAGTAAACAGCCGCGGTGGAGTAGCCGAGCGGTCTAAAGCACCTCGCTGCGGAGCGAGCGGTTGCTCGCCGTGGAGGTTCGAGTCCTCCCTGGGGCATGGGTGTGTGTGTTTGTCCGTAGGTTAGTTTACCTAGGTTTAAGTAGTTTGTAAGCTACGAACTGATGACCACGCAGTTTGGTCCGATAGATTTACAAACATTTGAACATTTTTTTTTATTTTTTTTTTTTAAGTAAACAGGAGGAAGACTACCAAAAATATTTAAAAAAATAAAAGTCAGCATTTGAAACTAACGGAGTAACAGGTCAGTATTTGACCTTTTTGCATGACTATTATCACCTTTAGTTTATTGTTAGCTATCATAATTCTCTTAGCATCGCCTGTCAACACATATTGTTTAAATGGAAGTACGGAAGGGGGTGGCCAAATCATAAGAAGACTTGACATGCGCACAATATTTACTTATTAGTAGGGTTTTGCACAGGATTGGCTTTCAGTTCAGCTGCAATCATTCAAGGAATAGATCCGTAAAGTGTCTTTATAATTTCCAACAGAATGTTATCCTTTCTGCTAGCAGCATACTTTGAACTGGGCACATTTTTCGGTTGACCAGGAGTACAGAGTCATAAAACTTAACTGAAGCAATTAAGCCATAGTGTATACAATGTTTAATCGGGTATTTGACATCGTTTCTAATTGCGAACACGCAGTTTCCTTGCAAATGACAGCTTTAAATTTGGGATTGCTACACACATTAGCGCCAGTTAGTGATCTGGTTATTTTTAGTAAGTCTACGGTTACACCACGACGTATTTCGATGAAGGTGCAGTAAAAGGTAAAGCAGTCAACAATCCGAAGATTGGTTTGAGCACCACAGTGCTTTACTAGGCAGGGTCCTATTTGGAGGTGGTATGCCGTTGCCTTCCTCCGACCTTCGAACTGAATTACCCAGCCAGTTATAGGGGGACCTACAGTTTAACGTGGTGCTACTCGATATTTTTCACATGAGCAATACTGACAGAGGTGAAAGAAGTGGAAAGAGACAGATAAAAATCCTAGGAACTGGTGGGGATCGAACGCGGGACCTTTGAGATTTGGAGTCTAGCACTCTACCACTGTGCAACCGAGGCGCACAAAGGTGCAGTAGGCTGCAGCATTCGTCGATCTACCACGAGCAGCAGGGAGTGGATCGTCGTCGCGCGCTGCGGGTTGCCGGGCGGCTAGGGGCGGCAAGTGGACTGTTATGGCTGGCGGCACATCTGCATTTTCCGAGCCGCTGCCCATGCCGCCGCCTGACACACAATAATTGTTCCCTCTCCCCTCCCTACGCAATATTCACCCTCCGCCCCTGTGCCAACTCCACCGACAGCGACCGACTTCTGGGCGCCTGTGTCTCCATATAACATGCATGGGACAAGCGCGTAGGCAATGAAATATTCAGCGACCGCTCTTCACGAAACGAGCCGTCACACCAAGTCTGCGCGGACGAATATTGTACGCAGCGTCGTTGCGTACGGTTCCACAGCAGTGCCCGATGCGCACAGTACTACAATTCCCTGTCTTCAACTTGTGAGTTTTGTCTCATCTAAAGCAGCCCCACCTCTATTTAAACTGTCTGCCAGACTTCTACTGTAAGGAAAAAAAAAAAGATCTGTTTCGTTACACTCAGTACTTTCGCTTTGCTTAAAGTTCTGCAGTAAATGCTTTGGCTGATAATAAGAATTTATACTATTTCTGTTTTTCTTTTGTGACACAGGTGTTTAGTGAACGTACAGAAATTGTACTATACAATTGAAGAAAATTCAATAAATTTCAGCGCCTATGCCGACCCTGTTGACGTGGCTCTGTCCTAAACAGTCCAATACAGTATTTTTGAATGGAAAGGAATGTCAAATCATAGGAAGTATGCGCTAGGCGATAGCGCACTCACTGAACCGCCAATCCGAGTGTTACAAGAAAATGTCACAACTAGATTATTTATGGTGTGAAAGAGTCAAGTGTCCAAAACTACATCGACGTTTAACAGTCATCACACACCTGCACCGACTACTCACACACTACCCTGTCCGGCCATAATTCCCATGTTTTCTCCTACTTTGACCATCGTACACCACGGTTCGCAGCAAGCTCAATATTCCCGCCAGGAGTTTGTTCCACCTATGTATTTGCACTGAATGAAGTTCAATGTTCGACCACGTGGATTACATTTTGAAAAACAATGAAAAAAAGAAAAGAAAAAAAGAAAAAACATTCCCCACCTCTGCCTATCCATCCATCCACCTCTAACCTGCTCCACCCGCTCTCATCATCTTACTTCTCTCCCTCCACATCAAGAGATATGTATTGAAATACCTAAGTATAAGCATATGTTATGACTAATTGTATTCTGCCTATTTATATATATTATATTGTCATTTGGCTGCATTCCGGCCTGGACTATAAACATTCTGGAAACGTCCCTTAGGCTGTCGCTAAGCCATGTCTCCACCATATCATTTGTTCCAGGAGTGCTAGTCTTGCAAGGTTCGCAGGAGAGCTTCTGTAAAGTTTGGAAAGTAGGAGGCGAGGTACTGGCGGAAGTAAAGTTGTGAGGCGGCATCGTGAGTCGTGTCGGGATAGCTCAGTCGGTTGAGCGCTTGCCCGCGAAAGGCAAGGGTCCCAGTTTCGAGTCCCGGTTCTGGCAAACAATTTTAATCTGCCAGGAAGTTTTATACACATATTGTCATAATCTCTTTACAACTCTTTTTCTCTTATTCATAGGCCATAAATGTTAAGTGACATATTATCCTTTCACATAATTCTCGTAATTTCTCTATTAGGTTCATATATAACCTCTGTGACTGTCCTATAGACCATTACTGCCATTGTATGACTATGTATAATGTTTAAATTTGAGCATATTCAGATACACTAGGGTATGTACCTATCCTCCCCCACTATCTTCGCCTTATTAAGTAGACTTAATAATTGTCAGTAACATTTCCTTCCTTCCCCAACCTTTACTTGTATTCACGTTGTTCCCCCACCCCACCCCCTCCCCATTATGTCCCCTGTATTATTCTCTTTTAATTTTAGCCACAATACAGGAATTACCTGATTGTGTTTGTTGTTGTGGTCTTCAGTCCGGAGACTGGTTAGATGCAGCTCTCCACAATACCCTATCCTGAGCAAGCCTCTTTAACTCCAAATAAGAACGGCAACCTATATCTGTCTGAATCTGCTTACTGTATCCATCTCTTGATTTTCCTCTGCGGTTTTTACCCCACACACTTCCCTCCAATGCTAAATTCACGATTCCTTGATGTCTAATAATGTGTCCTACCAATCGATCCCTTCTTTTAGTCGAGTTATGCCAAAAATTCCTTTTCTCCCCGATTCTCTTCAGTACCACCTCATTGGTTACGCGATCCCCCCACCCAATCTTCAGCATTCTTCGGTAGCACCACATTTCAAAAGCCTTTATCCTCTTCCTGTTCATCGTCCATGATTCACTCCCATACAAGGTAACACTCCACACAAATGCCTTCAGAAAGGACTTCCTTAGGCTTAAATCAATATTCGCTGTTAACAAATTTCTCTTTTTCAAGAACGCTTTTTTTAACCATTGCCATTCTGCATTTTATATCCTCTGTACTGCCACCATAATTTGTTATTTTACTGCCCAAGTAACAAAAGTCATCTACCTCCTTTATTATTTCGTTACCTAATCTAATTCTTTCAGAATCACCTGATTTTCTTAGACTTCACTCCATTACCCTCGTTTTACTCTTGTTAATGTTCATCATATATGGACCTTTCAGCACACTGTCCATTCCGTTCCACTGCTCTTCCAGGTCCTTTGCTGTCTCTGACAGAATTACGCAATGTTTTTAATTCTTCACCCTGAACTGTAATTCCTTCTCCAAATTTCTCCTTGCTTTCCTTTATACCTTGCTCAGTGTACAAATTGAATGACATTGGAGAAAGGCTACTACCCTGTCTTACTCCCTTCCCAACCACTACATCCCTTTCATGCCCTTCAACAAGTGCTGTTTGGTTTTTGGACAAGTATTAAATAATCCTACGCTCCCTATATTTTACTCCTGCTTGCTTCAGAACTTGAAAGAGTTTATTCCAATCAACATTGTCAAAAGCCTTCTCCAAATCTACAAAAGCTAGAAATGTAGGTTTGCTTTTCCTTAATCTATCTTCTAGAATAAGCTGTAAAGTGAGTATTGCCTCCCATGTTCCTACATTTCTCCTGAACCCAAACTGATCCGCCCCGAGGTCGGCTTCTACCAGCTTTTCCATCCTTCTGTAAATAATTCGTCTTAATATTTTGCAACCATTCCTTATTAAACTGATGGTTCCGTAATTTTCACACCTGTCTGCGCCTGCTTTCTTTGGAATGGGGATTATTACATTTTTCTTAAAGTCTGAGGGCACTTCGCCTGTCTCATACATCTTACACACCAGGTGAAACAGTTTTGTCATGGCTGGTTCTCCTAGAGACTTCAGTAGCTCTGAGGGAATGTCATCTACTCCAAGCGCCTTGTTTTGACGTAGGTCTTTCAGTGCTTTGTCGAATTCATCTCTCAGTATAGTATCTCCTATTTCATCCTCATCTACTTCTCTCTCCCTTCCTACATCATTATCTCTAAGTTCATTTCATTCGTAGAGCTTCTCTTTCCACCTTTCAGCTTTCCCTTCTTTGCTGAGAACTGGTTTTCCATATGTGTGCTTGATATTCACAGAGCTGTTTCTCTTATCTCCAAATATCTCTTTTATTTTCCTGTAATCTCTATCTATTTTCCCCTATTTATACATTCTTCTACATCCTTGCATTTGCCACTCCTGTTCAGCCATTTTGCACTTCCTCTCAATCTCATTTCTTAGTCTTCTGTACTCCGTTCTATCCGTTTCATTTACTGCATTTTTCATATATTTTCTCCTTTCATAGATGAAATGCAGTATGTCCTGTGATATCCAAGGATTTTTATAGGTCTTTGTCCTCTGCTGCCTTCACTATTTCATCTCCCAATGCTACCCATTCCTCCTCTACTGTTTTATTTCCTCCCGTTTCTGTCAATTGTTGCCTAAAGCACCCTCTGAAATTCTCAAGAACTTTAGGTTCCTTCAGTTTATCCAGGTCCCATCTCGTTATTTTCCTACCTTTCTGCAGTTTTTCAGTTTCAGCTTACAATTCATGACCGGTAAGTTATGGTCAGAGTTTATATCTGCCCCTGGGTATGTCTTACAGTTTAAAATCTGGTTTCGAAATCTATGTCTTACCATTATAAAATCTATCTGGTATCGTCCAGTGTCTCCTGGTCTCTTCCACGTATACAACCTTCTTTCGTGATTCTTAAATCACGTGTTTGTTATAATTAAATTATGTTCCGCGCAAAATTGTACCAGGCGGCTTCCTATTTCATTCCTTTTGCCCATGGGAGTGGATTACCTGATTATCCCTGTAAATAATTTTATCACTAACTTAATTCTAGTTAGCTGACATTGCTTAGGGATATATAATAATCCGTTACAGTGTTGACTTGTAATGTAAGGTGAGAAGCTAAATGACCGCCACATCACCGTGGTATATCATGTTGCTTCTTTGATATTTTCGTGTGGACTTTATGCTGTATTTGGCATGCCCAATCCATCCCCCTTCCCTCCCATCCCCCCTTTTCTTACGCCAAATCCTAGTAGTACGTTTAATGTACTTATACTATGGTATCTGATATTTTTCATATGATTTAACACATATTGTAGACATATTTTTCATAGCTTCTATGTCAGCAAGCAGTACAGATGGCGCAAGATGATGTTATAAGTTTATTTAAATAACATTTAATGTAAACCCTGCCCCATCTGGCAGGTATTGGGCCTACTTTAGCAGTTACGGTGTTTCCTCCCTCTCACCCCAGTTTGGCATGTGAATCTAGTTGAACACCTTCACTAGACATCCACGATGGTGGTTTATTGTTTAGTTATGCATCTCCACTAAGATTTATTTTAATTCTGATCGTTTAAAAAAAGTTTGTATGTATATTTGCATATAATGTGTTTCTTCTCCTTGTGAATATTGTGATTATGAACTATAAACATCGGACTTGTAATGTACTTCTATTATTTGCGGCTCAGATCTGATGATGATGTGTCGAAACGCGTAATAAAAAAAAAAGTTGCTTCCGACCAAGACATTTCAAGAAAAAATGTATGCACAGCATTAAGAAAGGCGGTGTCTGTTTTTTCGGACATGTCCGAGGGCCAACATAATGCCATTCAACAGATATACGAAGCCGAATGAGAAGAATATGTCGGACAAGGAAAAGAAAAAAAAATGAAAGTACTATCACGTAATTTTGTTAAGAGATAAATGAACTAGTTGATACGTTTGTCACATATGTAGTTTTAATAATTAATTTTCGTTAGTCTCAACACAGGAAAAACAAAACTGGCATTCCTTGGATCCGAGCGTGGAATGTTAAATCCCTTAATAGGAGAAATGAATTTAAAAAAAAAGGTAAAGCCGTCAACAATCCGAAGATTGGTTTGAACACCACAGTGCTTTACTAGGCATGGTCCTGTTTGGAGGTGGTATGCCGTTGCCTTCCTCCGACCTTCGAACTGACTTACCCAGCCAGTTATAGGGGGACCTACAGTTTAACGTGGGTTCCGAACCACGGTGCTACTCGGTATTTTTCACATGAGCAATACTGCCAGAGGTGAAAGAAGTGGAAAGTGACAGATAAAAATCCTAGGATCTGGCGGGGATCGAACCCGCGACCTTTGGATTTGTAGTCTGGCACTCTACCACTGTGCAACCGAGGCGCACTGAAATGAATTTATAGTGACGATTAGTAAAGTTCGGTGGATAAATGAACAGGATTTCTGATCAGGTGAGTAATGGTTTATAAATACAAAATGATTTCGGCGTATTACATGAGCAGGTCTAATAAAGAATAAGAAAATAGGAATGCGGTATAGTACTATGAACAGCGCAGTGATCGCATTATCGTAGTCAAGATGTATAAGAAACCGACATCAACGACAGTAGTACGAGTTTAAAGCCATGTAGCTCTGCTGATGATGAGGAGATCTAAGAAATATATGAGGAGGTAAAGGAAATTATTCAGACAGTATGGACCAAATAGGTATAACAACAAGACCTACAAAAAACCTTGAATATTACAGAAAAAACTGCCTCTAATTGAGGAAAAGAGAAATTATAAAAATGCAGTAAATGAAACAGGTAAAATGGAATACATGCGAGTAAAAACTAGATTGACAGCAAATGCAAAATGGCTCAACAGGAGTGGCTAGAGGGTAAATAAAAATCTGTAGAAGATATTTAAAAATGTAAAACAAACGCTCACACTTACATTCATACATAGATACTTATAATATGTATAGATTACATAACTTCGAAATAACCGCGGTTAGTACTAATGTTAATGGATAGACGGAAATTGTCTCCTGTAAATTAAATACTGATGTGGTAAATCTGAAATATATTATTGACTAATTCAAAGAAATAACTATAACTGTTAAACAATATATGAAAAAACGCACAATATTTCTTCAGAACATTACTTTAACGTTTAGTGTTACTGTACAAGTTTTCTTTTTAATTTTCGTAAATTGGAGTATCCAAGAAAATTTCAAATATTTAAGAAAGTAATAGGTCTTTTATAATTAGATATACCTTTAATTTGTTTGTAAGGCAGATATTGGACAAGGACTGCACCATACTTCGCCAGAACAAGCCCGAATCTCATACGCAACATGTAATATGCAAGCGGGGATGAGATCATTACTCTTAATTTCGATAGTCAACAGTTTGCAGAATTTTTCGGTGGCATCGATACTTTCAGTAAAATCTGGTGCAACGTTATTTTCATTTTTCGTATCTTATATTGTTAGTGCATGCATGAGGAGCAACTAATCAAAACGTTGTACGTTGATTAAAATTTTGTAGGAGAAGCAAAAAACTGATATCTGCTAAACTAGTCAATAAAATTTGAAGCTGTTTTCACACTTGGATCCGTTTTGAGATACTGAACTAGAATATACTTTGCAACAGATCATTTTTTTTTTCATTTAGGAAATCCATCTATATTTCGGACAATATACGTTTTGATCCGCCATATAGGACATTACACGTTTTGATGCGTTTTTAGTAACACACCTTCATTACTTCACATTAACTTTTATATTTGAAAATGTTATATTAGACATTCGAACTTCACATGAGTTGTATCATTTATAATAACATAAGATTAATGTTTACTTCAAGGAATGCTACAAAGCTTTACATTACCGAGAAAAACTGTATCAACACAACAATCTGTTACAGGCAGAATATTATAGGGTACAGTACAGTAAATTTACTACATTTTGTCCATTCCTGGTTCTCCATGTATGTTCAGGAGTGAAGCGGTTGCAAGGAACTTCTAAAGCCGACACGGAAAAAAAAAAAAAAAAAAAAAAAAAAAAAAAAGTTTTTTTTCGGCTTTTCAATGTGTGCCGAATCTGGAGATTTACCTTATTTCAGTTTGCATTTCTCTTTTTGATTTCTTCTTCGTTTTCTTTCTTGTCCCACGATCTATACCATCCTTCCCAACAACCACCCATTCTTTTTCTTGATCCATTGGGAGCAATACACACAAACCACAACACTATACTGCCGCTGTGCACTGCTAACAATGACCATTTGGCTCTAGTACTGTCAAACAACGCCACAAGGCGACAATGCCGTAGGCTATAATGCTTTGAAGTATTGTAAGACCTGACACGTGGTAAACTCGCCAGTATTGCCAAATTGGAGGAAAGGAAAGGAAAATAAAAACTTAAATGATGGATATTATAAGTTCTGAATCATTCAGTGATGTGTACATTATACGATTGGTTTTAACCATGCATTTTCAACATACTATTTCAGTGTTGAAATATACAAATAGATTAAATCTGAATGCCGGAGCGTGTAGAGCACATAAAATATTTCCGAAAACCATATCAAACTCAATTTTGTACGGAAGTGGACAATGTATGTATGATTAGTTGCGCTCACATGTCTAAAGACACAAATGATATGCAAGTTTTGAAATGATCTACAAGAATTCCGTAGATAACGCGAAACATGAAAATGTTGAGGGACGTGACACACATACACGTCCACGTGCGCCGGCACACAGGCAGAACTACTTGCTCAGCTTCCAATTACGGTGCGTGAGTGTCAACAGCGCCGCGCGCTGCGCGCCTCACAAACACACGTCCGCTGCTCAGATTTACTTATCGCCGGAGCACAACTTTGAGCTCGCTGTTTGCCGGTAAAGTTGTCGATGCCGCTGATGCGTTGATTACCCGTAGTGGGGAACGCGTTTTGTTTGAGCAACACTTTACTTGAACAGAAGAGGCGCTCAAGTGAGCCACACAAGAGTTCGTATCGGCAGAGCTGTTGTTAATTAGAGCCGAAATATGTGATTCCCTCTCAAAGGCTTGTATGCTGAACTTACAGCTAGTGTGTATTGGCGACGTATGAGGGGTTCAGAGCACATGTAGCGTAACTCCACCTACGATAGTTTTGAGAAAGAGGAGCATTCATTAAGAAGTGTATAAACTTTATTAATATAGAATGAATTTTCACTCTGCAGCGGAGTGTGCGCTGATATAAAACTTCCTGGCAGATTAAAATTGTGTGCCGGAACCGGGACTCGAACCTGGGACCTTTGCCTTTCGCGGGCAAGAGCACTACCGACTGTGCTATCCCGACACGACTCACGATGCCGCCCCACAACTTCACTTCTGCCAGTACCTCGCCTCCTACTTTCCAAACTTCACAGAAGCTCTCCTGCAAACACGCAAGGCTAGCACTCCTGGAAGAAAGGATATGGTGGAGACATGGCTTAGCCACATCCCTTAGGCTGTGGCTAAGCCATGTCTCCACCATATCCTTTCTTCCGGGAGTGCTAGTCTTGCGTGTTTGCAGGAGAGCTTCTGTGAAGTTGGGAAAGTAGGAGGCGAGGTACTGGCAGAAGTGAAGTTGTGGGGCGGCATCGTCAGTCGTGTCGGGATAGCACAGTCGGTAGTGCTCTTGTCCGCGAAAGGCAAAGGTCCCAGGTTCGAGTCCCGGTTCCGGCACACAATTTTAATCTGCCAGGAAGTTTTATTAATATGGATAATAAATTTGTATTTGTGAATAAAGGATAACTTGCAGAAAAGTCTCTCTAAATATATTAACAAAATGAAATAAATCGCAATTTGCGAACATTTATGGCATCACTGTACTAGGTTTAGATGGAATACCGAAAGTGCGCCGCTGAAACTATGTGCTCGACCAGGATACGTACCCGGGATCTCCTGCTTATTGTGGCTGCGAGCATTATAGAACAAATAGGCTGTGGTTATAGGAAAGAGACAACGTGGCGAATGGAGATTTCGGTGTGGCGGGAGACGTGCAGGAAAGAGTCCAGAGTCCTCTGCAGTCGGGATGGTCACTGTGTCCTCACTGGCGTAGTGGTCAACGCGTCTGCCTAATAAGCAGGAGATCCCGGGTTCGAATCCATAACGGGCACAAATTTTCATTCGCCGCACCTTCGGTATTCCATCTAAACCTAGTACGGTGATGCCATAAATGATCGCAAATTGCGATTTATTTCACTAAAATGAACGCTGTAACGTTGTCAAAAATATATAATTATATTAACAAAACATAATATCACACAGGTAATGCGTAGGAAATGAAAGGAGTTGCTGTAGTTTGTGCACTGAACACTTTTAGCAGTAATCCACTGTAACTTTAAGTACACTGTGTGAATACAGGTTCGTCGTTTTCCTCGTCCGATATCTGATCTCGGGAATCTGAATGACGAGTAGACACCTTCGTAGGCAATTTCTTGAAGAATACATAGGAGCAATAAATTGTAGAAGATCAAGCATATCCTGCTTTTTGTTGGTTGTCACAATCCCCGCCTGGTCTTGTCTGCCTTGTGTCACTGAAGTAAGGCTTTGAAGTGGTCTGCCTAACGTGTGCTTACGAAAATACAACTCACGAAATTATTCACATTGACGGAAATTGCATCCATCTGACTTGCAGCCAGTTTAACGGAAGCCTATAAGTAGCGCTTTCCTTATCACTGTGCTGTCTAGTAGCCCCTTGGTTGAGACAAAGTCGTCGTTCTTCATTGTACGAACAATGAAAGGCTTTTTCCTTTTATACCCTTGGATAATATCTACCCAATCACTAGCTGAGTGTATATATTGTTTTCTGCGACTGGCTAAGTCACTCAGACCAAAGTCTGCATTATTAGGCAGATAGCTACGACCAGGTTTCATAAATTTATGGTTTATTACTCCCACTTTCATGTCTGGGTCTTCCACTAAACCGCGCGGGAGTAGCCGAGCGGTCTGGATTGCCACGTTGCGGATCGGAGGTTCGGAGTCGGAAGTCGGAGATCCGAATCGTCCCACGGGCCTGTATGTGTGTGTTGTCCTTAAGTTACTTTAACTTAGTTTAAGTAGTTTGTCAGTCCAGGGACTTATGACCAAAGTAGTTTGGTCGCACAGAATTACAAAAAAAAAAAAAAAAAAAAAAAAAAAAAAAAAAAAAAAAAAAAAAATTATTCTCAAGGAAAAACAGACATTATTCATTTTGGCTAGATATATAATAGTATTAATTATTATTGATGTCACTTATCTGTCATTTTATCATTCGTAGAAACATTTTTCTCACTCTTTGGTGGGAATTCTGAACAGAAATCCGTAATATGGTCACTACAAGAACCTTCACATTCCATCTTACATCAATCCCATGCACATACGTACTCTGTGCTCTGAACAAAGGCGGATAGCAGTTAAAACAGAAACATAGGGGCGCACTCTATGCACAGATGTAGAAACCTCGCCGGCCGCGGTGGCCGAAGGGACTGAGGCGCTCCAGTCACGGTCTGCACGGCCACTACGGTCGGGGGTTCGAATCCCCCCTCGGGCATGGATATTTGTGCCGTCCTTAGCATTAGTTAGTTCATAAGTAGTTTGTAAGTTTAGGGACTGATGACCCCGTAGTTAAGTCCTATAAGCTATACAAACATTTGAACATTTGTAGAGACCTCAGAGATGACTGTAGCTGTCTCTCTGTAATCAAACATATCTGTAACTCGTTTTCAACTAAAAACTTTTCTTTTGAATAAAATCTACTCGAGCGTGCAGCAGTGTCAAGTGTTCAAAATCCTCATTTTTCTTTTGGTAAACTACATAAATACTTCTCTTGAGGCGTCGTATAAACCTTATTGGAAGATATCTGTCCATTCGTAGATGTTCCCCAGCGGAACGCCGTACATTTGTCTCTGCGCGGCTCTGTTTGGTTTGCACATGATCTATATTCAGCCTCAGAAGAAGTGAATTCCTGGATTTTCGTCAGAGTTCTGAAGCCCTCTCTCCTCTTCCTTTTTCCTCCACCTCCTTTACATTACACGATAGTGCTCCTTCAAAGTAGACTAATCCTTCAACAATACCTTAATTACTATGTAGGCTTTCACGGCCGGCGTTAGCTTCACTTAAAATTTCCGGGCTGATAGGCCGCGGTCGATAGGTAATACTTTCCCCTAACGTTTCGTCCTCGACTGCGGAAGACATCGTCTGAGGCGAAGTGGCAACTGCAATGAGGGATTGAGGAAGCGTCGCATATACAGACGGTGTAGTGAACGCCACAGTCCATCACGTCACGTCCGCTGAGAGACTGTCTCTGGTAATGCCAACCTTATTGACAGAAGAGAATCGATTGTCAAAGTGTTGGCGAAACGTTGAAGTCCAAATTTTGTCTGATTTAACACCTCCCTCTTTTCTATTGAAATTATTGCGATGTTTCTAAATTTCAATGACTTCACTATATATGCGAGCATAGTAGCGACAAGTTTTTGATAAAACACTGGTCTCGTTAAATTTAATTTAATGGTCGCCCTCTTGGTAAACGTGGTCAGCTTCGACAGATTTGTGTGTATGTCCCAGGCAGCAGTTTCTCTTATGTTCACTCAGACGAGTGTCGACACTTCTTTTCGCAGTGCCAATATATACCTGGCCACAATGGCGAAGAATTTTCTACATGCCCGATGTATCCATATGGTGACGTGCTTCTTTCGTAGATCTTAAATATTCTTTAATTAATAATGAGGTCGAACATTTACGAAAGACCTTCAAGAAGAATGGTTATTCCATCAGAGACATAGACCGAGTTCTTCGCCCTGTGTAGAAAATTAAAAAGAACAAGGAACCAGAACTAGCCAACGGAATGTGTTTCTTCCGTTTATTAGTCAGATTACAGATCGCAGTGGAAAAGTGATGAACAAATCTGGAGTGGAAACTATTTTCAGACCAACCAAGAAAATTAACCCTTCAGGAAATGGATGTGTGTTTCTGGTTTTGATTGCTTTATTTCTTTGTGATTCACGGTAGGAGTTTCGGGCCTGCATCACACAATTGTGCATGGGCTGTGGTAAAGCGAGCAACTTGTTATAGTTCCATGTTTCGACACTGTGTGTGGCACCAGCATTCGGCAAACGTCCAGTACACTTACAACGGCGGCAAGAAAGACATTTTGACAAGGTGTTGATACCATTGTTCTGACATGTGAAGCTATCATATCTGAGAGCTGGTTGATTATAGATGATTCTGTGACGATATTATGTCATTTATTTCAGAGGCGTGTTACTGTAAGATAGTGCAGATAATTTTTTTTTTTTTTTTTTTTTAGTAGTGACACTTGTGTGGGTACCAAATTTTTTGAAATAAATGTAATCTCATTTTTTTAGTAAACTAATTTATGTATTTTGTATCTTAAACGTACCTCTTTATATTAATGTTACAATGCCTACAACCATTGGTCTGAAAGGGGTAAAGAATATTTAAGATCTGAAAAAGATGCACGTCACTCTTCTGATACACCGCGTTTGTATAAAATTCCATGCATTTGTGGCCATGTAAACACTGGGACTGCGAAAAGAAGTTGCAACACTCGTCTGAGTGAACATAAGAGAAACTACCGCCTGGGACAGACATAGAAATCGATTATCTTGTATCAATAAAAAGTTGGCATTGCCAGAGACAGTTTCACAGTCGACGTCACGTGACACCGTCTACATATGCGTCGTTTCTAAAATGCATAATTTCACATTTCTTTGTCAGTGCGAATGGCATTCATATTACACACTCCCTGCTCCCATTATTTCAATTCCCCTCATCTCTCTTTCTGCCTCCTTTGTCCATCTATTCCCCTTCCCTCCTCTCTTAGTGCGTCTTCCACTATTCCTGCCAATTTTCTCTCCCTTCTCGTTCACCTACTTCCCGCTCCCCATCTCCCCCCCCCCCACCAACTCTTTGTCCATCTGCTCTTACATTCCCTACTTACAGTTCATCTCTATCTTCATCCTTACTCTGTCCGTCTTCTCAATACCCTCTCCATCATCTACTCGCTCTCTCACTGTCACTTGCCTTCTCCTCCTTCGTATCCTTTTAACCGTCGCCTAGCACAAAACCTCGTTTAAAAATATCTTTAAAGTCGTATATCTCCTGAAGTTCTTAACTGAACGATCTTAGATTTTGACACAGTGCTGCAATGGGATACACGTGTGTTTGAGTACCTAATTTATGTATGTACCATAAAGGTTTGTCATGTCTGGGGACGATCTTTTAATCAATTTATTCAAGACAAGAGCCTAGATCGCTTTTTATTTTCCATTTTTTATTAAGATTACCGGTTTCGGCATTAAACTGCCATCTTCGGATCTTAAATTTCATTCGTCATAACATTATTATTAAACCACATTTATTCGCCAACTTAATTGTTGACAAGCCAACAAGTAAATGTGTTTTTAAAAGCTTTTAATAATGATGTTGTGAAGAATGAAATCTAAGATCCAAAGATGGCAGTTAAACTGCCGAAACCGGTAATCTTAAGAAAAAATACAAAATAAAAAGCGATCTTGGCTCTTGTCTTCAATAAATTAAGTATATATAATAAGAAAAGCGTTAACTAAATAATGATATTGTGAAGAATGAAATCTAAGATCCGAAGATCAAGGATAGTTAACAACTCCAGCAAAGATGTATGATGAGCTGCGACAGACATATAAGAAGACACACATTCAACGTTTTCAGCTGTTTAGCTACGGGCCTTTGGCGTTTACACAATCACAAGAGTATGCTTCAGTCACACAATTGTCATCTCCAGCTACCGCACCCCGAGTCACGCTCTGCGGTGAGGGGTTAGGAGAAGATGAAGAGGAACGCGGGGGGGGGGGGGGGGCAGGAAGGTTGCATGGCGGTGGTGGGGACGGCCTTGTGAAGATGTATGTTCTAAATGGGTGGAACGAGATGCAGCTCAAGAATGGAGTAGGGAGGCGAGAGAAGGAAGCAAAACACATCTCACGAAATGGAAGAGGTGTAGGATAGAGGAGGTGGGAACTGTTGGGTGTGGAGGAAAATCTTGGGTTGAAGCCTGGATAACTTCGGGATGGGGGAATGTACTATAAGGTATACTCTCATATGTATAGTTCAGAAAAGGTAGCGGTGTGTGGGAGAATGGCCTCAGCTATGAAGCAGCCCTAAAAATCAAGCCTATGATCCGTATGCATGTTGTGATACAGAGTGGTCTACCTTGTTTTTGGTCACGGTTTTGCGATGGCAATTCATCATAATGGACAGCTGGTTAGTGGTCATGACAATATACAAATCTGAACAATAATTGCAGCACCGTTGGTAAATTAAATGGCTACTTTGACTCGGAGTCTGATTCTAATTTTATTTCGCGACGGTCAGTGTTCAATCTCACGGAAAAAACTTATGACGACACAGCTTTATCAGTGTTGGGAAAAGGTTTGAATTTCGCACCGACGCCTTAGCGTCTACTTCCTGATTCGGTATATCGCAGAATTGGTGCTTACCCTACAAATAGTGTTGAGAGAAAGACTAATAAGCTCCTGAAGAAAGGTCCTTTGTCACAGGAGTCGATAGTCTTAATTCTTACTGTGCTGTACCACCTAGATTGTATGGCCTTCCTAAGGGCCACAAAAAGAGTTTTCCTCTGAGGCCTATAGTATCTAAAATTGGTGCTCCGACATATCGTGTAGCTAAACATCTTGCTAGTTTTTTGAGTCCAATAGTAGGTAGTAGTGAACACCACATTAAGAATTCGGCAGATTTCTTACGCTGATTGTAGGCATTGCGTTTGAATGACTCTGAGATTTTAGTGAGTTTTGGTGTGGTGTCTCTCTTCATTCACGTTTCTCTGTCTGATTCTTTGCAGCTAATTGAGGTTAAATTTGGTGTGGAGTTAAAAAATGTTTTTCGACATGTGTTTATTCAATGGTCAGTACTACAACAAACTGATGGAGTTGCAATGGGACGCCTGTTGTCACCTGTTGTGGCCAATTTGTTTATGAAGGATTTCGGGGGTGTGATCCAGTCGAAATATCAGCGGTTGTCGACGACGTCACCCGGCTGCATAGCCGTATCTCGTTTGTGAATTTCACTTTCTAACTGCTTACAGTGTCATATTTTCGCCTAGTGTCAGAAACTGTAGCTACAATTTTTTCATCAAACCCACCAAGTTAGGTTATATAATCCACACTGCAGCACTCGTAATACCTTCAGTTTATTACAAAAGTAGCAAATCAGGTGTACAAAAATTACCCTACATCAGAATTCAAGGTGATGTCAAAATTTCATGAATTTCTTAAGAACGTTTGGATATTAACAGTTCTCATAAACGAACACTTACATTTACATGACGTTCCTTATTTATTACACAGATATTACGAAGTATCATGTGACGTTCCAATGGCCACTAAAAACGTGTGCGAAATCGAATGCAAAGTAATGTCAAAAATTAAATACAATCTCTGCAGAATTTGCGGTTATATGAAATTCTGAAGAAACGAACTTTTAAATAACTACTATACATGTTCCTAAGTGCAATTCTCTGAACGTTTTTGACCGAATCCTTTCAAATTTTCAAACAGTGTTAGCCTAGAACACGGACATGTTCTTATATATGGATATCCTTTTTAATGTGTCATATGAATTTATATAAATTTTATAAATTGGCAACTTCGTTATGAAAAATCGTAAAAATTACATGTACTTAGTTTATATAAAACATATAAAAAAATATATATCTAAAAACATTCCTGTATTGGAATGGAATGTTGTCTCAAAATTTGTCAAGAACTTTCCGGGATTAACTATTTTGCACAAAAAAAACTTTACATTTTTATTAGTAGGCATTGTATTAATATGTGAACACGAAAATTGAAGTTCCATTTTTAATGATAATTAGATGACGAGGATCCTGAACCAAAAGTAGTTATGCATTTCACCGAAATGAAATCAGTTTGTGCCTATAATGTCGATTTTTACACTATGTAATTGTTTATATTATTTTTATATTTTACATAATCGTCAAATAGAACTTGATTCATACGTATAATGAATACGTTAAAGAAAGGACAGCAATCTGTTTCAGGGTTGTAGATTTATTTACAGTCGCTTTCAGGCAATTTTTGACGTTCTTCGGGTATCTGTAAAGAGAACAATAATATACAAGTATAAATATTACAGAAAATATGGAAGGAATAAGCACAATTATAGGGCCAGGAGATACAGTGTATGAAATCGTTCTTGAGAAGAATTAGAATTTGAACTGGTAATAATATTGCTATATTCTGATAAAAGTAATGTAATACAAAAAATAATTTCATATAAAAGAAAGATCTATAATTACACTAATTTTGTCCTATATTTTGATTCAGTGCATGGTGTAACAACACCGAACATCAAGTGTATAGTTTATGCTAGAACTTGCAGAATGAGCTGTTAACATTTACATCGGCTAAACTACGTAGTAGAGGTAAAAAGAGAAACAATAACATAATGAAAGAGTTATAAAAATCTGTTCCTACAACAAACATAATTTTAAGTATGCAAATCGGCATACTAACCGCCCAACAGAGTGAAATAGGTGTTCTAACCGCCCACCAGAGTTGATAATACAGTATAAAGTAAACTACGATGATATCAAAGACAAATAATTTCGGTGTAATAGCTGGCGTAGATGTAGTAAAGGTAGCAGGAAATTGGCAGGGCTTCAGTCAGCGTGAATAAAGTGTCTGTCATATCATAAGAAACACTCAAGTGGTTAACTAGGTGAAGTTGTGAGAGAGTTATAAGGAGTTAGCTGGCAGAAATTAATAACAAAAGTCTCTATGTGGGAATGACAAATTTGTGATCATATATGTAAAGCAACTTTCTGGAGGTTATTGCTGTATACGGCCAATTGGTATTAAATAATTTGCAACACAATACATATCATACATACAATACATATAATACATATATACATATACTATAATATTGACAGTGACCCATGGTACATAATACAATTTAAAACGTTGTGTAAATTAACCAAACCTTTATACGGCGAGGGAGGCGGGTGGGTGACCAACAAATTTCAGGGCTTGATATAGAACACAAATATTATAACTTAACATATACTTACTAATTGGGGGGAGGTAGAGGGTGACTGTTGTTAGGAGGGTGTGCTGTAGGGAAAATGAAGATTGGTTGATGAGTATCTGTTAAAATGGAACAAAAGCACTAAAAAACATCTGTTCCTTAAGCAAAGAAAATTCTGTGAAGAAACTCGTTACCTCTATTTGGAACATGAGTAATAATGTTTTCTGTCAGCTAAATGAATATATTTCAGATGTTCTCCCATCGATAATCACGATACTTAGTTGAAAAAGAAGTAAAATATGAATTGTGCGAAAGAAGCACTATAATACTGTTGCATGTTAAAATAACTGCCAATACATTTCACCCGACCACATGTAAAAACAATAATCATCGCATTAATAACACTAGAGAAATTACGTTACCTTTACTGCTCCATGTGTAATAGTAATACCAGAACTCCTTTAATTCTTAAAAATCAATGCTTTATTTCAGCCAGAATCGAGAAAAACCCGTTGGTCGTAATTACGAAAATTCTGGTGAATGCCTCGAGTCAGATGTTAGTTTCAACCACAACATGTCAGAATAGTAACATGTGTAATAAACGTTCATATAAATGTTGGTGTTGTGTCTTTCCTTTCGGAACACCTTGGCAAACAGCCTTCTATAAATGCAGTCTTCTAGCGAGAAAGAAAAAAAACGTCGATTTTGATTCGATAGTATCTGAAGGATAGTAGATGTTCTGATAATGGTTGCAATTTCGTCCATCAACAAATAGCGTAGTGATAAAGCGGCCAGAGAGTCATCCGTATGTACCCTTTAATAGGGAGTGGCCACAGCCATGAGGTTCAGTGTGACAACGTGTGAAGGAAACAGCCACCATGCCAAATTATGGCTTTCAGAGAATTGCCACACAAGTGAGACATGCTGCGTCAGTTGGACAAAGATGCTGATTATAATGGTCACTTGAACGTTCTCACAACCATAGCCACACAGTACAGACGTCATACTGTAGGGGCAGATGTGGCAGATGGTACAGCTACCACAGCAGAGATAAGATAAATGTTTGATCTATATAAGTCTTAGTTCAGAATTTTTTTGTAGCCACTGAGCACTCTACAATTTAGTCACATATATAGTCCATGCTACTCATCCCAAAGATAATCATTCTATTATAATAAATTTGATATTGCCACTTTATAGAATTATGTAATAAGTAATTATTTCACATAAGGTGAAGATTAGCATTATTTTTCAAATAACCTAGACAACGGGCAACCTAGCACATAAACTCTTGATAATTAGTCATAGTTAGTCATAAACTGTCACGTTAAATATTAAAATATCACAATTTGCCCATTGCATGAGGTAATACTATAATTAATGGATATAAGTCCAACCTCATTTGTTAAATGAAAATGGTATGTATTAGCTCACATAAATCACAAATCGATATAAAACTGACTATCCAACATGTAATACCCTGTACTCTTTATTCTCGTACTTCTTAGCAATTTTCAGGAAATATTGTATATTCAAATAACAGTATTACTTAATAACATATACCTCTGTAAATTTTCATCTGTAAAATACGATAGTTTCTCACTTATAATTACGATTACATGCTTCATCCTAATCAATGTTTATGAATTTTTGCACCTTATAATCTCAAGTCTGTGGTTCTCATTTGTGTCTAATACAGAGGACGATATTGTATTCAACGGATATAATCTGTAACTTCACTTTGTTAAATGAAAATATCTATATCACTATCTTTGCACTGCCACCTCTGAATCAAAATTGTGTACAATTTTCTTTACCCGACATACATGAAAGTTGAGTGTAATATTATATATTTGGCAAGTTGTATGATTGATTGGCATACTTTTGTATATTTTGACAACATGTACATTACGGTCTAAAAGTCTATCATTTTTTAGTGTTAACTAGGTTGTGCCACTAGTGGGAATAGAGTATTGTGTATTCAAATAATTCTACAGATTATTAACGCACTATTTTGTATTTTGTATTATGTGTGAATTGTGATTTGTAAGTCATTCACACGTAATGTTAACTATGTTTACATCACACAAAGATTCACCTTCAAGCCGGCCGCAGTGTCCGAGGGGACTGAGGCGCTCCAAACACGGTCTGCATGGCCACTACTACGGTCGGGGGTTCGAATCCACCCTCGGGCATGGATATTTGTGCCGTCCTTAGTCTTAGTTAGTTCATAAGTAGTTTGTAAGTTTAGGGACTGATGACCCCGTAGTTAAGTCCCTTAAGCTATACAAACATCTGAACATCCACCTTCAAAGTTACTCAGATATCCATGTAAATAGAAACTTATACTCATCTCCGTAACATCTTTGAGTTTTTTACTTTAACTCTACCTCGATATATGCAGTCTTTGATATGTTTATTTTTATATTTCGCTACAGTAAAAACAGTACAGTTATATGATGTAAAACTACAAGATCACCAGAAAAATGCTTCATTTTGCTTCTGTTACTTTGTCATTTTAATAACTGACAACTTACACCTTAAAATGTATGCAAACCTATATCGAAAAAATGACAGTTTGGTCATCTACATATACCGAGAAAATGGACTAATGTAAGTATAAGAACTGATACTGCCTTTCACATTAGATAATTTCAATGCTTTAACTTCTCACCCCCATGTTCTCATTCTTATAATGACTATCGTAATTACAATGAGCACTTGATAATGACCTAAAAGCTGAAATGCGGATTGTAATAGTAATACAATCTTAGAGCCAAATGACGGTCAAATCATTTAAACAGATAAGAGGGTTTGTGAGCCCAAAATTGTCAAAACGAACTGTTGCTAATTGTGCCCGGCAGTGGGATTACGGGAACGCACAACTCACGCCACAGAATCGACGTGCGCGTTTCGACTGGAATCCGGACCACTTGGAATAAATGGTCTTCAGTGCTGAAACACACACTGCCTGCACGCAACTAATGGTCGTTTGTATATACGACGTTGACCTGGCGAGACCTGTCTCACTGCATTCGTCCAAGGTACTCTGGCCCTCTCCAGGCCTTTTGCTGCCAGGTACGATAAGCCACAATTCTTGTTCACCTTTGTGAAATGTACCCTGGCGAACGGTCGGCACGTGCAGAATGTGCAAGACACGTTGTTTTAGCACTCTTTCAACAGGATGGTGATGCGCTGTTCCAGCAGACCAGTGCTCGCCCACAAACTGCGCGTGCTGTGTAAGAAGTGCAGAAACTTACCTGGCCAACACGACCTCCAGATTTGTCTCCAATGGAGCACAGGTTGGATGTGTGATCGAGATATGACAGCTCAAAGTGTGACTCCTGCAGAACTACGTGCACAGGACAAGGAGTGGAATAACGTATCCCGAGCCCGGCGTCTCTATGGCAGAATGGACGTCAGATTCAGCGCCTGAATTACCGCCAGTGGGGGTTACACCACACTCTAGTATGGGTCTTGAAGCATGGGTGGACACCTGATACCTCAGTGCTGTTTCAGCTATTGATCTGCATGTGTCATACATGTACTCCACATGCACTTTTTAAAGGATAAAACCACTTTTTAGGGTTACGACGCTATAATGGCGTCAGAGTCCATTTCTTCACCACAGGTGCGATAAATCGTTCGACCTCCAGCGAGAACAGCCTAAACTATCCCAATAAATCTAAGGAAGAGTTTCGCAAAACGTTTCCTGTGGAAGGGCCTTTCTTGTGATTCTTAGACGTAGACACTGAGACAGAACAAAAGTACAAAGTTATAAAATATCGTCCTAGACAGGACTGGAGAAAATGAAATGGATCGACAAAATAAGAAATGTGAAGCCGGGTAAAAAAGGAATGTATGATGTAGAAGAGGAAAACATCTTGGTTGAGATACATATCACACACGTACTATTTACTGCGGTGGATAATGGAGGAAAAGGTAAAAGGAAAAAGAGAGAGGGGAAGACCTATGTTTGGTATGTTAACAGAGGTGACGAAAGAAAGAAGCTAAAGCAAATAATGCAGAATGCCCAAGAAACAATGTCGTTATCGATATCAAAAAAATGTTTAAATGTCTGTAAAGCTTATGGGACTTAACTACGGGGTCATCAGTCCCTAAACTTACAAACTACTTACGAACTAGCTAATACTAAGGACGGCACAAATATCCATGCCCGAGGGGGGATTCGAGCCCCCGACCGTAGTGGCCGTGCAGACCGTGACTGGAGCGCCTCAGTCCCCTCGGCCACCGCGGCCGGCGGTCGATATCAAATTGATACCTGTCTGAGGACGGATTACCTGAGAGAAGAAGACTTATAAAACAGAATTTTTTCAGTCTCTAATTCTGGATGGACGGAGGTGTGTTTTCATAACCAACTAGTTTAGGTGGTGCCAGATTTCGTCGAGGCACAAATTTCCCCCCGTCACAGTTCAATTACCTGAATACCGTGCTTCAGCCAAAGATAGACCTTTCTCACCTTTAGTCACCTACCTCCTACTCTCCTTTATATTGTCTGTGGTCTGGGCCAATGTTGCAGAGGACTACCTACCCAGTTCGAATGTACTGACCTCACCTGGCATTTTTTTCTCACTTACTCAGTCATGCAGGATTGAAACCCAGTATGTTAATTCCCAGATTTTTGCTCGCTTATCGGGTCATGCAGGTGTCTACTCCATGTACTGCGTTACTGACGTTGTGTCGGACCGGAATGTTCCATTCCAAATTTTGTGCTCACTTACTAGAGTATTATAAACCTTAGCCCTTAATCTGTTTGGGTCCGAACAGTACGTTTCTTTTCAAATTTTGTGCACGCTTACTCAGTCATACATCACACTACATGCACACTCCCTTCCATGGATCGTGGTGGACCAGTACGTGTCATTCTGATCTTGGTTGCCTCTCGCCCATATACTGATTGGGACCAACCTGTACGTTTCGTTCCAAACTTGTTGCTCGATTATTCGCTGATGTAGAACTCTACTCTAGTCATATACTGGTTGGGTCCGACCAGAAAGTTTCTTTCCAAATTTTGTGCTCACTTACTCGTTCCTATATGACAACTCTGCGCATTGTCTTTACATGGAGTTGGGTTGGCCGTTAAGTGTAATTTCTAATTTTTCCCTCTCATGACTGTTTGGGTCCGACCGGAATGTTTCCTTCCAAATTTTGTGCTCACTTACTTGGTCATGGGATTGGGTGGACCGATAAGTTTCATTTCTAATTTTGTTCTCTCTTACTCGATCATGATGGACTCTAGCCATATACTGGTTGGGTCTAACCAGAATGTTTTATTCCAAATTTTGTGCTCACTCACTCGTTCATGTGGGAGTACTATGTACATGGTGTTGGGTTTCATTACAAATTTTGTCTTTGCTTACTTGACCATGATGGACTCTTAGCCATATACCGGTTGGGTCCAACCGGAATGATTCTTTCCAAATTGTATGTTCGCTTATTCGGTCGTATACGACCCTAGCCCTTATACAATGTTAACATAGGTTGTCTCCGACTGGTATGTTTCCTTCCCAGTTTTGTCCTCGCTTACTCTGTTATGGTACGATTTTACACACATACTGGCTGGGTCCGGGTGGCATGATTTTTTTAGTTTCTCACACAGTGCACATAAGAAAAATCAGAGTATGGTGCCTACAACCGGGGACTCTTAGCCTTATACCGGTTGAATCCAACCGGAATTTTTCTTTCCAATTTTTTTTCTTCGGTTATTCGGTCATAGCCGGCCGCGGTGACCGAGAGGACTGAGGCGCTTCAGTCACGGTCTGCACGGCTGCTACGGTCGTGGGTTCGAATCCCCCCCCTCGGGCATGGATATTTGTGCCGTCCTAGTTCGTAAGTAGTTTGTAAGTTTAGGGACTGATGACCCCGTAGTTAGTCCCATAAGCTGTACAAACATTTGAACATTTTATTCGGTCATGTACGAACCTTATACCATGTTACATAGGTTGTCTCCGACTGGTACGTTTCCTTCCAAGTTTTGTTCTCGCTTACTGCTCGGTTATGGTACGCTTTTACCCACATACTGGCTGGGTCCGCAGAGCATGATTTTTTTTTTAATTTCTTATGCAGAGCACATAAGAAGAACGAGAGAAGGTGCCTGCAATAGGGGACAGCCCCCTCACCCGCGGCGAGGCTGTGCGCGGGAACATTATCGGCCAGACAGACAGGCGCTGTCGGTGGCGCTGGCTTCTGCGCGCTTCGCCTGGGCCGGGCCAGCTACTTTGCATGTGGCGGCCGTCTCCGCCGGCACTCCGTCTTGGCGGCGGGCGGGAGCGGCCCAAGGAGGCGGCGCCGCGCCGCGCCGACTTTTAAATTGAGTCGCGACGACAGTCAGGACACGTCCGCGCGCCTCCGCCGCCTCCGGGGGCCGACAATTGCCCAGCTCCGCCCCTCCCCCTCCCCCTCCCCCTCCCCCTCCCCCTCCTCCTGCTCCTCCCCAACCCCTCCCTCCCTCCCTCCCTCCTTCCCTCCCCTCCGCTGACCCCAGCAGTCAGCAGCTCGGCGGTGCGAGGCCGCGGATCCGCCGCCATCTTTATTCACGAGGAATACATTTGCATCGGGAAATATGTGTCCCTTAAACCTGACCGGGCCGCGTACCTGCGCGGACGTTTCACCCTCTGTGCGAATCACCCCCTTTCCTTCGCTTCCCCTCCCCTCCGTTCCCTTTCCTTTCCGACTTATCATTACGGCAAATTTATATCCGCGCGGTAATAAAGTTTTGGCCAGAAGGACCCGCGGCCGCCTCCAGGGGTTCGCGTAATTTGCTCGCCCGCGGGGGCAAACTTGCTGCCGACTTGGCCGGCTGACGCGCCGCGCCGCGCCCTAAATAATAAATAACGCCACCCCCTCGCAGCACACGCACTCTCTTCCCGCTCCCGCCGAAAGCGAAATTTCAAACCGCGCGCAATTCTTTTCACTTTCCTCGGAACAGCTGACTTTCGCTGTTCGTCTGAATTAGTGAGAGCGCGACGATTAGTATCCACAATGCAATCCACCGTACAGCCCTCCACTACACAGTCGAAGTCACTACAATCCACTCAGTTACTTGGTCATACAGGAATGTAATCCCTATACTGCCTTTACATGTGGTTGAGTGGACCGGTAAGTTTCATTTCTAGTTTTGTCCTCTATTACTCAATCATGGTGGACTCTAGCCATTTACTGGTTGGGTCCGACCAGGATATTTCTTTCCAAATATTGTGCTCACTTACTCGTTCATGTAGGACTACTCTGTACACTGCCTTTACATGGGATTGGGTGGACAAGTTTCATTTCTAATTCTGTCCTCGCTTACTCGAGCATGGTGGAGTCTACCCATTTACTGGTTGGGTCTGACTGGGATGTTTCTTTCCAAATTTTGTGCTCACTTATTTGGTCATATAGATATGTAATCCCTACACTGCCTTTACATGAGGTTGAGTGGACCGGTAAGTTTCATTTCTAGTTTTGTCCTCTCTTACTCAATCATGGTGGACTCTAGCCATATACTGGTTGGGTCCGAACAGAATGTTTGTTTCCAAATTTTGTGCTCACTTACTCGTTCATGTAGGACTACTCTGTACACTCTCGCTTCCGCCGAAAGCGAAATTTCAAACCGCGAACAATTCTTTTCACTTTCCACGGAACAGGTGACTTTCGCTGTTCATCTGAATTAGTGAAAGCGCGACGATTAGTATCCACAATGTCATCCACCCCGCAGCCCTCCACTACAGTCCTCTTCATGAAACTGGTGGTACGAAATCATCAAACATCCCAACATCGCTCAAAATTAATGAAATATAATTTGAAACGTAAAATTTCTGACATGAAGTTTAAAAGTAGGCCACTGTACGAAATAAAAGCTTAATTCTGGTAGGAGGTATCCAGATAAGAATTTACTGCTATAAAAAAAACTTAATTTTAGCATTAAAATTAGCAAAAGATCCGTGTGAGCTACCGGCTACTCCCATCTGAAAAAACCTTGTTCCCTGGCCCAAATTGAGAACTGACTTGGTTCAAATTATTCTAATAACAGGAAGTTAACGACACAGTGTCCAACATACGTAGCAGCTCACACGAAATTACACACAGACATTAATAAACAAACCACTACAAAGTTATTTCATAAAGGTGGCTAAGAAAACATTTATGGCCAACGGATCTTAAACACAAAATATTGCATCTGAGCTTGTTCTCAACAATGGTGAAAAAATGTTCAAATGTTTGTAAATCTATCGGACCACACTGCATGGTCATCAGTCCGTAGCTTACAAACTACTTAAACCTAGGTAAACTAAGCTAAGGACAACACACACACTCATGCCCATGGAGGACTAGAATGTCCACAGCGAGCAACCGCGCGCCCCGCAGCGAGACGCTTTGGACCGCTTGCCTACTCCACCGCGGCAGCAATGGTGATAAATAATATTAAAATAAAAGGGGGAAGGTGCTCGAAAACTACAATTTATAGGCAGGGCAAAATTATACTGAACTTGTTTATTCAGGTCGAACGCAAGCAAAATGGGGAACCAATTTTGTTAGTACAATAAAAAAGCATATCCTTTACATAGTCTAATACTGACGACTCCCAGCTTTGAATTTAACCTAAATTTCATAGAATGTAACGCTATTCGGGGAAGGATTTACAAACAACACTCATTCACTCATACACACGCAATGCAACAGCGAAACTCACATAATTACAAAAGGTTTGAATATACCAGGCCGTTATCAAACTGCAACTAGTAACACATACACCGCATTTATCTGTTGGAAATGACTGGATTGAAAAACTAGTCCACATTTCCACACGAATCGAAAAATGAATCCAAGTTCAAGAGTCTAAGTTAAATATGCTAGACAATGAATTGCTACCATCTCCGCGGACACAAGAGCAGAACGAACCTTACCTTAAGACGGTCCCAGCACAAAATGTGAAGATCGAGCGGCCAGGAGGTGGGAAAGCTACCGGAAACTGGGAAAACCAAGGAAACAGCGGTGGTGGGGAGAGAAGATCGCAAGACTGACCCTGGAGAGGGCTCATCGACTTGCTCGTAACCAAAAGTTGTAGAAACCCTGCATCAGCAGCAGGGGTTGGTAACGACTAACTATCGAATGTGAGCCAGAGAGAACCACGCAAAGCGAGCTATCTCCACCCACATTCTGACAGCCATTTGATTCTCACACATCCACTTAAAAGTAAAACAAGTACACATTCTCACAGGGACAATAATAAATTATTAAAATAACAAAATCCTAGCAATATTAACTAACATTTCAGAAACTAATATTTTTAAAAAATGAAATAAGAATGCTATTCCGCATGCCTTGTAAAAAGTGGGTTTCTAAGTTAACAAAATGATAATCTAGTGACATCAAATAAATTACAATTTTATAAAAAATATATGGAATACGACAGACGGTCGTATTTCAAGCTGATCACTCCCTTTAAATAAACAAAAATTTTAACAATAAAACTGACTTAAAAACTATTCCAATACAAATTAATATGCACTAAAAAGTAAGAAATAATTGCGTATTGTTCTACAGCTTAATAATGCACTTACTTTTCCTACTCATCAATATGTAGGTACGATCTATGTGATTACCACGCAAGAAGTTACGTACTTACCTACCCACTTTAAATATAACTCAACACATACCTATGAATAACAAACAATCAAATATTTCTTACAGTTCTCCTAAGTAAAATGAAGTGACAAATATTAGACTGCTTAAAAGTCAATCAAGTTATTACGATGATATAATGTAGTTACAATTATTGTAATTTTTGGAGTTGGTCAGGCAAGGGAACATCCGATCCGACTTCTGTCTCAAAATTATCATACTATTTTTGCTTGGTATATTGTAGTGTTTCCTTTTTATTTATTTTTTAATTTTCGTGAATCTGAAGTACACAAACTAATTTTTCTAAATATGGGATGACCTACTAAACGTGCTGCTCAAATGAAACAGCGCCGTTTAAATGAAAGAAACGAAGTCAGAGAGAAACGCCTATCTGAACCGAGGAAATCTACGTCGAAGACAATTTCAAAAGAGACTTGTGAAGAGCGAAAAAATAGTTTGAAAAATGCGGCTTTACATGAAAAAAGTTTTGAACAGGGAATTACTTGACCATAACGACGTTACGGAAGGTCAAGCAAATATCCGGGCAGCCTATAAAAGATTCTGCCGACTATCGTCAATTTCTCCTAAGAATTGAAGAGTTCCGTTACTTTGTCATTGATCCCATAATCAGAACCCAAGCAGACTCTCATAAAACTACCCCTGAAGTACATTCTTTCCAATAAAAAAAGAATCATCGAAATCGGTTGGCGTGATATTGAGTTACTCGTCCATTTGTCGTGCACATACTTAATGTAAATTTAAGACTCATATGGTTTTCTTATGGATGTCATTGTCAGAATTGGACCAAACTGAAATGTTACCACAGAGAAAGCACCAGTTTTCAAATAAAAGAAGAATAATCAACACCGGTTCACACAGTCGAAGGTTCTGAGGTACCAAAGATAAAAAAATACAGTCGAATTGAGAACCTCATCCTTTTTTTAAAGTAGGTTAAAAACAATAACAAAACAAAATAATAAAAAAAAAAACAGGAAAAGAAAATTTGAGTTTGGAGTGGGGAAGAGTTAAATGGGAGAGATGTGGTCTGTTCTTGGGTCGCTGTTATCTTATTTACATAAATAATACGTCTTCAAGTGTAACAGGACACCCACAAGTGTTCTGTACATATAGGCTCCCCTAATAAGATGTAAATGTTGAAGGTAATTATGTTGTATGTTGCGGTATAATTAATTTGGACTTTAATTTTACCGGAACATACAACAGAATTATCTTTATTACAAACATCATATTACAGTTGTGGAACACCTGATAATGGCATTTAATTGCCCAAATAAGCTTAGTTTGTCAGTAAAAATGCCCCAATGAAAACTATCATTATATTATAAAGCAGTTTCTTCGCTTAAATATCTTAATATGTTATTAGGAGACTTTTTGAACAGCGGGTAGCACACTTGTCAAACTGACATTTTTTAATTGTGCGGGATGGACATATGGCATTCTTAACAGTTCAAATTTCTAGGCGTTCAGATAGATAGTAAGCTATTATAGTAAGCCCATATTCAGACTATTGTTTAAAGACAAATTTCTGTGTTATTTACCATTGACTATACAAAATAAGAAATATTTGAACACGAAAAGTAGCTACATTCTTCGTTATTTTAATTCCCTAATAAAATCTGTTGTTATATTTTTTAGGTAATTCTTCTTATCCAAACGTGTTATCTATGGTGAAAGAAAGAACATTTGGAGCAATTCATGGTGTAAGAGCGCAAAATTATTCTCGACCTCTTGATCCCTGTTGAGTAACCTGGGAATTCTAACACTCGCTTGTCAACACATACTTTCTTGATGTTTGTTGTAACAGTATTAGCTTATTCCGAAGAGTCACTTACTACTAGACAAAAACCGAATTTCCATTTGGACCATATAGCCTTGACTCTTCTGCAGAAAAGTGTGTTGTATTATGCTGCATCCATTTTCAATAAGCTGCCACAAGAATTCAGAAATCTTAGTATTAATCCACACCTTTTCAAGACTAAACTGAAGAGTTTCCACAGAGCTCACTATTTATTCTATATAAATATATATATTCTGTCGATAAACTCCTCGAAACATAGGAAAAAGGTTAACCTAATGTCTGTGTTGCGTTGATGTTTGAGTTTCCTGATGCTTAGGTCTGTCATCTTAATTTCTTATACTCTTCATTTTAACTATTACGGCACGTCTGTTACAACTTCCTATTCTAATTCGATCTATGACCCTGCAAAATTGCTTCTCAATTCTGAAATGCGGTCCTGCTGTGACGGGAATGAAATTATTTCGGCCGTATGGCCGTATATTGTTAAGTACTGTCGCTGATAAGTTTATTTGTGGAAACATCTGACACTTCATTAGTATAATGTGTTGGATGTGATAACGATTTATTTATGCAACTACTTATTAAGCGTTGTTACATAGCCTCACTAGTGTCTGGCGTGGCCCATCGTCAGATAACCATTTTACACGGTCACAGTTCACAGTAGTAAAAAAAAAAAAAAAAAAAAAAAAAAAAAAAAAAAAAAAAAAAAAAAAAACATAGCTTCACATATGAGAGGCGTGAGGATACACGTGGGAGGGATGTAGCAGCCACCCTATGATACACGTCACTAATGTTTTTTTTTAATTATGTCATCTCGTGCTATGCCCAGAACTAGCAATAAAGAAGTTTAAATTAAACACTCAATGACCTACCGGCATTGATTTCTAATGCAGACAAATGTGAAAATTACAGAACTATCAATTTAATAAGTCAAGACTGCAAAATACTAACACGTATTATTTAGAGGCGAATGGAAAGACTGGTAGAATCCGACCCTTGGGAAGATCAGTTTGGATTTAGGAAAAATGTAGGAGCACATTACGGATTAGAAAATAGGTTAAGGGAAGGGAAACCTACGTTTTTATCATTTGTAAATCTGGAGAAAGCTTTTGCCAATGTTGGTTGAAGGTTTTAGGGGGACTAAACTACTAAGGTCATCAGTCCCTGACAATGTTGACTGGAATACACTGTTTCAGTCAAACGATTTTTATGTAAATGTTTAAAGTTATATGATTATTAAAGAAGTTTTTTATGTCTTTTTATGTTTCATGTGCTGTGAAGCGATTCAACCTATGAGGGCAACATCTTCGACGCCGATTCCAAGGAGTAAATATCCGGCCACAACAAGTCGCGGGTCGACGGCCACGAGGCAAGAAGATGCTGATCTCTGCGGTTGTCGTCGCAAGAGTTGACATTATTATCAAAAATACATGTTAAAACAACAAATTTTAAAAGTCAGTTCCCTTTTGTCTGTCAATGACTACATATGTAAAGTCATAGAAAGCAATAAATGTCACTGTGTTTAAACTTGACGAAAGTGTCAGAGTACATCATTTATGAAGAATTATTTTACGATGAATAATATATTAATGAACTGAGTAGACGATTTAATTTAAATATTCTTCAATCTGAAGGAAGATTTTTATGAATTTTCATTGGTGGGAAAGTTAAGTCAAGAAGACTTCGATAAATGTTTTTTTAGAACTTTGGTTAATCGATCAAACACATTGATCGATAATCATTGAAGAAATATTATTTTTTTATCTGTGGCTATAGCAACGACCACAAACTGAAGAATTTCTTTTGACCGTCTTATCTATGAGAGAACTTAGAAATATTTTAACAAGAGTGACTGTTAAAGACTTCTTCCCTCGGCGCAAGAATCTGAGTTTGAAATATTGCAACGTATAAAGATTTTACATGAACATTTTTTTTATTATTTTATATAAATTTTTATGGGCGAGTGGACACCTCAAGGATTACGAAGTCTGACACGGCCACACTCAACCCTAATCATACAAGACGAGTGCTTTTGAAGATAAGGTTTTAGCACACGTTCCGCCGCACGAAGAGGTCGTTCCGCCGCAATAGCAGGGGTAACATACAGGGAGCAAAGAGTTATATTCAATTTGTACAAAAACCAGACAGCAGTTATTAGAGTGAAAGGGCATGGAAGAGTCGCAGAATTTGAGAAGGTCGTAAGACAGTGTTGTACCCTTTCTCCAATATTGTTCAATCTGTACTTTGAGCAGGCTCTGAAGGAATGCAAAATGCAATTTGTAGAAGGAATTAAAGTTCAGGGAGAAGAAATAAAAACTCTGCGGTTTGCTGAGACATACTAATTCTGTCAGAGACAGAAACGTCCGTGGAAGAGCAATAGAACGGAATGGACTATGACTTGATGGTATAAGTTGACGGTAATGGAACGTAGTGTTACAAAATGAGGCGCTGCTGAAGAAATTAGATTTGGTAATGAGACAAGAATAGTAGTAGATGAGTTTTGTTATTTGGGTAGCAAAATAAAGCGAAGTAAAGAAGTTATTGAATGCAGAATGCTATGGGAAGGAAAGCGTTTTTGAAGGAGCGAAATTTGTTGACATTCAGTATTAGTTAAAAATGTTAGGAAGTCGTTTCTGAAACATTTTTCTGGAGCGTAGCACTGCAAAGGAATGAAACGTACACGATAATGAGTTCAGACAAAAAGATGATTGAAGGTTTTGATATGTGGTGTTACAGACATTGAAGATTAGTTGGGTAGATTATGTAACTAATGAAGAGATGCTCAACAGAATTGAGAATGTAATGATACTTTCTCTATTTTTATGGCTGGTGTTGTCATAAGGATCACAGTTAAATGCCGGTATTGAAATTTAGCCAACCGTGAAATAAGACAATAATTAATTTTGAAAATAATACTTTGAAAAGCACGAAAGATTCCGCCATCAGTATTTAGTAGCAATGGTAGTTAGAATAGAGACAACACCAGAAAGCATCATTACAAAAGAAAATAGCGAAATCTGTTTGTTGCCTGGTGTAGATTCATAAATGGGAGCCGTCTCACTGCAG
This sequence comes from Locusta migratoria, assembly GCA_026315105.1. Lineage (NCBI taxonomy): Eukaryota > Metazoa > Arthropoda > Insecta > Orthoptera > Acrididae > Locusta > Locusta migratoria. Next base: position 360,544,382 of record CM048745.1, on the reverse strand, counting down.
GCGAACCTGTATGATGTAATTAATCTCTTCTTTATTGTAAATGATGCTTGGTTGCGTGATCTTTGAATACTAAAGTTTCAGAACCGTGTTTAATTTCAATTACTGTTGATGTTGAAAGTTACTAAATTATCAGACTTCGCATTAAAAGGAAGAAGAATTACTGCAGGCATTGAAATAATTTTTAACATAAAATGGGCGTAAGTGAAATTAGCGTCTGGAATGTTCTTTCGAAATCGTGAGGCAATGTACAACAATGGCCAAGCATCATTTTACAGATTATGATGGAAACAAAGATTTTGATAAAAGTGGAAAATGGGAAACACTTTCATTTTAAATAAATTAGAGATTTCAAATGAAATTGTTGAATTTATTACAATCAGAAGATCCTAAGAGCTCACACTTACATTTCAATGTGTAGATGTCGAGAGGGAGACGTCCGCTCAATACAACGCCAGAAAAACGAAAGACCCGAAAGCGATTCTGTTTTCTCCCCAGCTCATTCAAAAAAATAGAAAGTATCTTGTGAAAGAAAATAGACAGAGATTAATTGGCAGAGAGAACGGATGCTAGCGACAAGCGTCGCAGATATAATTTTAATAATAAAATAAATGTAACGCTACAGGAAGAAAAGGAATTTCTGGCATATCCTTACTAAGAGAAGGGATAGGTTGGTGTGACACATACTGGGACATCAAGGAATCGTTTTAAGGGGACAAACCTGCGGAGGTTATCTGTCCTCCATTCCATCATTGGGCGTCACAAGAAGAGGCATGAACATGTAAAAGAGCCCAGAGTTGAAAACAGGAAAGAGGAGGAATATCCCCCGAGTCAGGAAAAGGACAACAAAGTCAACAAGAGCAATGACAAGAAATGGAATGAAAAAGCCGATGTTTGTGGTTGACCGACCGTGAGGCTAAAAAGAGGAAAAGTCAACCACATGGAAACACATTAAAACCTCCAATCGGACGGAGGATATGAGGCAGGACGAACACAGACAGTGTGTGAGGTAAAAATCGTAGAGGGAGAACGAGAGACGAATACAGTAAGCAGATTCAAATGGTTGTAGGTTGCCGTTCTTATTCTCAGACGAAAAGACTTGCACAAGACAGGGTAGTGTGGAGAGTTGCATCAAAGCAGTTTGCGGACTGAAAACCTGAACAACAGCAATTATCTCCAGGTCAGTTTGATAATATATTTTTCTACTGGACTTCGTCCTCGCGAGAGACACGCTGTGGTCTACGACAGATAAGTGCTATTGCAGAGCACAAGTGCTGTACACCTACAGATAAGTGCAAACTTGGCGGAGCGAGTCTGCGCTACGCCGGAGCGGCAGATAGCATCTGGGACAAGAAAACGCAGCCGCCGCGGCTGCGAAGACGGCGGTGATGGACCGCACCGCCGGACGGTGGTTAATTGTGGCCGAGATAGCGCGCGATAACGCGGCTCCTGCAGGTTTTACTGCCGCTCTGCTCAGGTTGCACGGCACAAAAGACAAGGACCGCCACAGCAGTAGCTACCTGCTGGCCAGGTGCGCCTGCCTGCCTTGTGCATACGTCGCAGTAACCGCGGAGGCGCCCTGATGCTGCTGCGGCTCGGAGTTGTCAGGCGGTATCTGTAATCGGCGAGATAGTCGCTTTTGTTTGCTTTGCGAGATCCCAGTACCACTGCACACAGCGTGTAAGCCGCTTCTAACAAATTGTCAAATAGTATCACGGAACAAGGAACGCGGGAAAGTGGTTCCGTTAGAACAGTGTTGTTCAACCTGTGGGTCGAGACCCTCAGGAGGGTCGCAAAGTATTGCTCTGTGGGTCGCCGTCATAGGAGGAAGTTGTTGCGTCGTAAAGTCCTGTACAGACGGAGACACTTCTTGTGCCACGACTGGCGTAGCGAGTAAATTGCTTCGTGTGAACACTTACCTTGTGTTATGTAGGAAACAGGTTACCGTCGGTCGTATGTTCTATAGAAACATTTATTTCTTGGCTACCAGTTTCGGCATTACATTACGACATCTTCAGGCCCCTATATCGTAGTATAACATTCATTCATGCGAAACATAAATAGTTCTTTATTCACACGAAGTGATGTGTGCTATCGACAAGGGTACGCAAATCGATTCCGTATTTCTTGATTTCCAGAAGGCTTTAGACACCGTACTTCACAAACGGCTTTTAATCAAATTGCGTGGTTATGGTATGTCGTCCCAAAATTGCGATTGGATAGGGGATTTATTGTCAGAGATGACACAGTTCGTAGTAATCGATGGTAAGACATCGACTAAAACAGAGGTGATATCGGGCGTTCCACAGGATAGTGTTATTGGTCCTCTGCTGTTCCTTATTTACATAAACGATTAGAGGAAAATCTAAGTTGCTCCCTTAGGAGCTGCAGAACGATCTGAATAAGATATCAGTAAGGTGTAGAAATTGGCAATTGACGGTAAATAATGAGAAGTGTGAAGTCGTCCACATGAGTACGTAAACGAATCCATTGAACTTTGTTTACAAGATAAATCAATTAAAACTGAAGGCCGTAAGCTCCACAAGATACCTAGGTATTACTATTACTTCAGACTTAAACTGGAAAGAACACGTAGATAATATCGTGGGAAAGGCGAACCAGAGACTACGTTTTATTGTCAGAACCCTTAAAAGATGCAACAGAATTACGAAAGAAACTGCATACACTACGCTTGTCCGTCCATTTTTGGAGTATTGCTGCCCAGTGTGGGATCCTTATCAGGTCGGTTTAACGGAAGACATCGAAAGAGTCCAAAGAAGGGCAGCTCGTTTCGTATTGTCACAATATAGGGGAGACAGCGTTACGGAAATGATACAGGATCTGGGATGGGAATCACTACAACAACGGCGCTTATCGCTGTAGCGTGGGCTACTTGCGAAACTCCAATCGCCAACATTCTCCACCGAATGTGAAAATATATTGTTGACTCCTACTTACATAGGTAGAAATGATCATCAGAAGAAAATACGAGAAATCAGAGCTCGAACAGAGAGATTCAGGTGTTCTTTCTTCCCGCGCGCTATTCGAGAATGGTATGGGAGATAAATAGTATTTTGGTGGTTCGATGAACCCCTCTGCCAGACACTTAAATGTGATTTGCAGAACATCCCATGTAGATGTAGATTTAAAAAGGGATCCAAACGGGTTTTGTGGACTACTTGCTTTCATTTGTTGTTGTTGGATCTTAATGATAGCAAGAAGACCACGAAACCAGTTTGGATCGCTATTTAAATGGATGTTATACTCCGATAGGGGCCTGAGGATGGCATAATGTAATACCGAAACTGGTAACCAAGAAATAAAACATACGGATGATGGTAACCTGTTTCCTAAATAATCTTGACCAGACGCAGTCCCAACTCCACCATCGATGATGGATTCAATAAGTTAGCTTGCATGCCTTCTGGTGGCGTGACATCGCATTGCTGCTAAATGTCATGCAGAAGAACGGAGCTCTATTCCACGCCATATGGCTGCCATTTGATTCTGTACGGCTGTGTCGTCTACAGTGCACTGCGTATCCATGGAGTGTCTACAGGGGATACTCTGCAAATCACGTTTAAGTGCCTGGCAGCGGGTTTATCGAACCACCGTTATACTATTTATCTCCCATTCTATTCTCTAATAGCGCGCGAGAAGAAAGAACACCTGAATCTCTTCGTTCGAGCTCTGACTTCCCGTATTTTATTCTGATGGTCATTTCTACCTATGTAAGTGGTAGTCAACAATATGTTTTCGCATTCGGAGGAGTATATGGCTATTGGAGTTTCGTAAGTAGCGCACGCCGCAGCGATAAGCGCCGTTGTTGTAATGATTCCCATCCCAGATCCTGTATCATTTTCGTAACGCTGTATCCCCTGTATTGTGACAATACGAAATGAGCTGCCCTTCTTTGGACTCTTTCGATGTCCTCCGTCAAACCCACATGATAAAGATTCCACGCTGGGCAGCAATATTCCAAAAATGGAAGGACAAGCGTAATGTATGCACTTTCTTGTGTATTTCTGTTGCATCTTTTAAGGGTTCTGCCAATAAAACGCAGTCTCTGATTCGCCTTTCCTACGACATTATCTACGTGTTCTTTCCACTTTAAGTCTGAAGTAATAGTAATTCTTAGGTACTCTGTGGAGTTTACGGCCTTCACTTTTGATTGATTTACCTTGTAAACAAAGTGAAAGTGACAGATATAATTATTGAAGCATACAGACATGAAACATGTCTTTAAGATACTAATTCGCCTACTTATAATAACAAACTCGGCAGAAGTCGATGCACTGAAGAAGGTTAGGTTTTCAGCCTAATGCTGAAATTATAGCCAAGATGAAAAGTCTTCCAACAATGTTCGTGTCTGAACTTAAGAAAATTAAAACTTCGACGAAGACTGGTATGGGGTCTTCAGATGTGTATCAGTCTATGGTATGGTACTTGAAGAAACTCCTGTTTTTGCAAGACCATGTTCAGACAAGAAAAGGAACTTTCAGAGCAGATTTGCACGGGAAATCGAGGATTGTACTAAGAGCACGGACGTCAAAGTAAGTAATACTTTTATGTTTCAAATTCTTCTGTAATTAACCCAATAGGTGGAAAGGTTAAGCTGGTACCTTGGGTTTGTAATGACGCAATTCACAAAACACCCTATATTATTGTTTACATACTGTGTCTTGATACCCCAGTTGGTCGGTGCGTTTAATTTCCATTTGTAAGAATATGATTTCGAATCAAGCTGGCCACTATATACTTTTCCTTGATAACAAAATGTCGTATTACCTTGCGGGGGTAGTGCAGTATAATCTTGTATTTTCTATAAGTATCCATTCACAGAACATAAAAGCATTTGTTGTTATTCTTGGTCCTACTAAACGTAGAAATGTCATACATTCTGTCTCGCCCATCCACTTATAGCTTCTATAGGATGCCTTGTCCTCTAACCTGACGTAATAGCCGTGTAATTCCCGACCGCCTTCATCGCGTCTTAAATCCAATGGTCTACTGCAAAACCTTCTATTTTTCCAACGTAAATTTCTTCATCAACGCCGCCGAGATTTAACCGCAGCGATATCTGCATAAGCTGCAGCTGCCACTTTTAGTTCGTTGTCAGCCATTATCTTAAAATAAAGTTGCTCCATCTGCAGTCACTGTGTGTTCAGAGTTGCCAGATATCATGCAATCTCTTGGAGCAAGAAGTTGTACCATGTCATTGCATCACACAAATGTGTCCGTCTGTACAGGGCTTATGACAATCAGCCAGGAGCGTGCCTTAATACTAGGGTCCCGAAAACCAAAAACATGTGCCCAAGAAAAGTGAAAAGTATTTCATATTAAAATTACGCGATTCCTCGTTGATCAGTTCTCAGGTGAATAGAATGAAGACCGTTTTATAATAAATTTACAGGTTAGCAATGAATAAACAAAAGGCCTGAAAACTATTTTTAGGTACCAGGCGATACCTAAATTTACCATTTACAGTACGTAATTTTGAGAAATTCGATTATCTACAAATTGACCATACAGTGGGACCTCATTCAACGATTATAATTCGATTCTGAGCTTTACCTACAATGCGAAACCTCTTTATTCAAAAAATATATTTTTATGTTGGAATTCATATAATAGTAGGATCCATTCAGAAAGATGGACTAAAATTTATTCTATAATTCTTATTTATTTTCGTTACAGCCATCAATGGGTTACGTTTACACAACTTCCATCACTTTCTAAAGTTTTCTTCCTTCCTCTTTCGCTAGTACTCCTTCATCCATGGTTCACTCGTGCACGTTCTTCTTCTGAAAATACTCTGTTCTTCGTTGTTTACTCCTCTAAGAATTTGGCCTGGTATGAGACTGATTTAGATTTGTATGTGTTCTGTCACTAACTGAATGCTATTCCCATTTTTCTTCCCCGTTCTTTAATTGCTGCCTTTTCATTATTGTTTATTTCATTTTTTTCCAAAGAGACTTGAAACATCAGAAGAAAAATTCGTTGCCTTTGAAAATACAAACAGTTGTGGGTTGAGGGTCACCGAAATATTTTTTAGTTGGAAAGGGGTTGCGTATTCAAAAAGGTTGGGGAACACTGCCTTACAGGAACAGACAAACAGTGATGTGACAAAAGCCAGGTATAGTGATATACGCAGATTCACATCACGGTACTATCGGGTGCACCGGTGATCCCTGTGTGACATACATCCTACTGTGTAAGATGTATGAGACAGGGTAAATGTTCTCTGACTTTAAGAAAAACGCAACAATCCCCATTTTGAAGGAAGTTGGCACAAACAGATGTGAAAATTAGTGAACCATCGGTGTAATAAATCTTGGTGGCAAAAGTTTAACACGAATTATTTACAGAAGAATGGAAAATCTGATAGAAGCCGACCATGGAGATGATCAGTTTTCATTTAGGAGAAAAGAAAGAAAACGGGAAGCAATCCTCGCCTTATGACTTTAGATTAAGGAAAGGCAAACCTACATTTCCAGATTTTGTAGCTTTGGAGAAAGCTTCTGTCGATTTTGACTAGAATACACTTTCTCAAATACTGAAGACAGCAGGAGTAAATAAAGACAACGGAACGTTATTTACAAATTGACCAGAAACCAGACAGCAGGCTTGAAATGGACGCAGTGGTTGGGATGGGAGTAAGTCGAGGTTGTAGATTTTCCCCAATGTTCTTCAGTCCTTCAGTCAGTGCGTTGAGCAGGCTGAAGAAATAAAAGCACTGCATTTTACTGAACAGGAAGACAATTGAACGGAATGAACAGAGTGTTCAAAGATTAACATTAACAAGAGAAAGTTGTAATGGAATGTAAATTAGATTAGGTAAGCAAACAATAAAGATGGAGATCAAATTTGTTACATTTGCAATACAATTTCAGATCATGATGGTCGCAGTTCAGAGGATATAAAATGCAGAATGGTTATTGCAAGAAATATATTTTTGATAAAGGGAGATCTGCTGACATCTAATATTAATTTAAGTGTATGGAAGTCTTAATCTGAAGTCATTTGTCTGGAGCGTTGTTTCATTTGGGAGTTAAGCTTGGACGATAAATATATCGTGAATGGTGATAGCAGAAAAGATGTAATAAATCGAAATCTCATGTGTGACGATGCGGTTTTTCATTAACCAAATTGTTTATGACTTCATGTCTCATAAACTGTGATATGGTATCGAAATAACATTCAGTGGTATGTATGTGTACTATCTGTGAATTGTCTCGCGAATACAATTTACAGTGTAGAAGTAATATCTTATAATGTAATGACAAATTACGCAGATATATATCATGAACATCGGAAAAGTAGTAAGGGATAAACTTTTTCCCTTTCATCATTTCGTTGGGATTGTCAGCGAGAAAAAGATTCGTAAGGATTTGAAATTATATTCAAAGATTCGTAACTTCATCTCAACTAACCGCAATAAATTAGCAGGATTGATTAGCAATCGCCGCCCCATCTGACGCTTCACTACACAAATATCATCACAAAATGCAACTTCGGAGGCAAACTGCACCGTCCCTACTGGCGAACCGACAGGTCAAAGTGCAATACGGCATGGCACACGCAGAGGCCTCTAACGTACGACTACAGAGTTTTGCAGATGCGGGAGTATCACTAGTGCAATAAGGGATCTTTACATTATCTCTCATACGATTTTGGTGTATAACTGTTTGTTCGAGTCCAAGTACTTTCCTTGTTAGAGGTACGTGCAAGAAAATTAAATACGTTTTATGTACAGCTGAAATAATCCACAGTAAATAAAAATAAACAGTAAAAACTGCAGTTCCTTTCCGTAAAAATTTACTCATTACAGCAGAGAGCCATTTCGAGTACAGTTTGTGGCGCATTTGATTTTTACTGGACATACATTAACGCCACATTTTTCTATACATCACCTGTTGCAGATCTTCAGTGGTCTCGAAGATCTTGTAGCTCGCCTGCCGTTAACACATTACAAAATTATGTTATGACGTCGTGTTCTTGGGTTTTCAGGAAACTACATTTGTGACACTTTCATTTAATTTTTAAGTATGTTTATTCAACCATTTCTAATAAAGCAATTTCACAACACACTTCCATACTAAATAAAATGTTACTTCACTAAGATTGCTATAAGACTCCAAACTACTAGTACATACTGACCACTGAAACTGCCCGAGTTCGCGCCAGTTCGCGAGTATAAATACACAATCACATTTCTAGAACCTTCTAGAATACGGAAGTACAACATTTAAATATTTAACAATTTGTTCAATAAACATTAATGACTCCTGCTTTACGCAAAGATACATAAAAGTATGACAGATGTAATAATAATTTTTTTACATCAAAATAAACAGTAGAAAAGATCGTAAGTAAACAACAATTAGTGCAGTGTTAATATATGTTTCCCTTGTTGTTACGACTTTCAATAATTAATTAATTCACTTTGTTAGAAGACCATAGTAATGCATATGATAATTTGACTTGACAGAAGCGCCATAAGATGCTTATATAATATAAACCTGAAATTTTAGGTTACAATACTACGACCAATTATGGTATCGAATACTTCAGTTATTTAAACAAACGGAACCCTCCTGGCTAAATATATTACAAGTTCTAGTATACGCCTTCCTTCCAGGAAACCGAGGTGGCAATTGTTAAATGGATGCGCTTTCCCCTCGAGTTTGCAGAAAAAGAAATGTAGCGCAGGAAAGGGAGGCGCATTAGGATAATTGTGTTTAATAGGCCTCGGAGTAGTTTTTGCCGCGACGTTGAGTCTGATTGTTGGCGCAGTGGTCCTATTTGTCAGGCAGCGGCAGATCACAGGCGAGGCCACGAGGCGGTCCCTACAGCGCACCCCAAGGGGGGAGGAAGAGAGACAGAGAGAGGGGCGTGCGCGTGGGATATTTAATAATGGAGGCGGGCGCGGCTCGTCGCTGCCCACCGGGAATAATATGCGCCTGCTGAATATTTCGTGGCCGGCGCAGCGGCTGTGGCTGCGGCGGCGAGGGAAGCGCCAAGAGTCTGGGCCACGCCTTCCAGCATCCACCTCCTGCTATCCACTTGCTGGACTTCACCTACAGCGCGACAAGTGAAGACGCCGACTACACCAAGTTTAGCAACAATAGCTACTAGTAACGCAACTGGATGAAACTGACGTGGTGGCTGTCAATCGGCACATAACACTGCGAGTCTGGGCCACACTTTCCTACATCCACCGGCTGTTATCCACTTGCTGGACTCCACCTTCAGCCGACTACACCAAGTTTAGCAACAGTCGTTACTAGTAAGGCAACTGGCCGAAACTGACTTAGCAACAGTCAATAGGCACCTAACACGGCGTGCGGCCTCCTCTGGTCCTGAGGTCTGCAGTGAGACGTTGTAGAAGTGAATTTACAAGGGAGTTCCATGGTACCCCTCTGGACGCGGATGAAACCGTTGACAGATTTCAGGACTGCCGCGTTGCTTTCCTACAGTAAAACGACAACGTAACCTTGTTCATTTTATTAGATTATTCACAGTTATCGCTTTTCTTTAATAACTTGTGGTGAAAGAGAAATATTCTGTTACTTGGTTGTGTGAGGTCTGTAGCGGGGGGAAAAACACGCGATCAGAGCTAACGGCGACCAGTGTCGAGCAGGAGGGTGGCCCCGCCGCTACTGTGAGAATGCTGTACGTAAGGTCGAGGCCCGACTGGTGGAAAGGCGGGAGAGCTGGCCATTGGCTGCTGTTTTATAGGAAGGGGGTTCGGCTGTCCGACTCTCAAACGCAAGCCGTTATTGGCAGTACTTGGCGCCTCGCTGTTGATTGGCGTTTCTGTGGAGATAGCCGGAGACTAGAGGCTTTGCAGAGACGAGACGGAGATTTTAAGAGTAGAGAGAAGGAGACTGGTGTTTGAGCAGCAGAGGAAAGCAGACGCTTCTCTTCTGCTCTCAGTTTATACTTGTAGCTGCAGCACTTACAGTTTGTGGTAGAACTTTTGTTGCAAAACTTGTAGGAATAGCGCTGATTATTACCAAGCTGAGACCAAGGTCAGCCTGCCTGATATTAGCCGCATCGACGCACTAATTGCCATTGTCACAGTTCTGGTGTCACCTCTGCCTACAGTACATTCGTGTTCCACACGTAAATTGTCTGTAGTGGCACGACATAGCCGAACGAGTGAGATCGTAGGCACTGAGATTCGCCGGGGTCGAAGTTAGCTGATATTAGTTAAATATGGCCTCTGAAATACGAAGCTGAATTATCTCCGGGTCCGCGACTTGCAGCTACCGACGCACACAGCCGCCGTCCACCCGCCATGTTTTCGACATCGCCAGCCAGCACAGTTTTGGTACAGTATCGCGAGCATTTGCTAGTGTTTCAAGGGGCATTCACTATTGAATGCGTTAGGTAAATCCACAGAAATCTGATATCGGAATATTCCTCTCGATTACGCCACGGTTTACAGTTAGTTGTGGGTTGTCACAAGTGTTTAGAATCAAATACAATTATCTTCGACTTAGCAGTCACTTGCTGTTGGAGTGTATATTCTGTTTTGTAAATTCGTAAAATTTGATCTGCGTTCAATTTTATGTGTATCCTGCTTTCAACTCTGGTGTTCATTTGACGTCAGAGAATAAATTAGTCAAAACAAATTTCTTTACGCAAATCATTCAAATTAGTAAGCTCCCTTTACACAATTTTGGATGGGTTTTATTACTAGGAAATAACAGCATAATTCGTTAACTGATCGATTGTGAGTCAACCACGCTTATCCTTTAATATCAAGTGAACAAACCATTTGCATACTATCCTCTCTCTCCCCTTCCTTACTTTTATTTCAACACAACCACCATAAAAACCTACCTTTCATCGTTTACAGAGCAGTTGCAGGATTCTTCATCCGTGCTGGGTCCACGACAGCCGCAGTGGAATGGCCGGGCGGTCTAAGGCGCATTGCTGCGGAACTTGCGCCATCCTGGAGCATGAGTGTGTGTGTGTCGTTCTTCGGTTAGTTTAATTTAACTAGTTTGCAAGCTTAGGCACTTAAGAGGAGGAATTACTCATTGACGATGATTATTAACGCACTGTATATAAATAGGTGTAATTTATATATTAGTGCATACCAATATATTTTTGAAAGTTGGTATTGCTGTAAAAACAACGAAAGCCTCTCCGTTTGCCAGCCATTGAGGGACTGCGAATTTCGTTCGTAGCGAGGCCCTCAATCTGAGTGGTGACCCAGCGGGTGTTTGTCCTCCTCCTCAAACTTTTTGTCTCCGGAGTCTTCCTCACCACACCCAGTCTGTCCTTAGAAACGGCCGTATTCGGATCTGTGAAGAACGTTTCAAACAAAAATCGTCTAAACCACTATCGTTGTGGTGTTTTAAGTACTTGCTTTTTTACAATATGTCGGAGCTACCCCAGTCGGATGTTTGTTTCGGGGTCGTTGGGAAGTGCTTGGAGAGGGAACAGTGACAGTGAAAAAGCGTGGAATTTAGATGCTGATAAAAGTGTGTCAGAAACGTGGGTTTGAAAGGAACATGAGGTTTTTGTGCAATTTAAACGAATTGTCCGTACATGACGCATGCAGGAAGAGGTACACTGTGGAAAGTAATGTGAAAGCATCTGCCCAGCGAGGAGATGTTTCATCTGCTGAACCATCGTCTTCGCGTGGGTAAAGGCTCAGTAGTTCAAGGCGTCACATCATTGGAGATTTTTGTTTCCCTTGTGGTGAAAAATTCTGCAGGGAATATTTAGAAAAAACAGATGAAATTGCGTAAATATCAACGGGATGAACTCCATCAAGTGGAAACACTGGAAGTGAAAGAATCGATTGTGGGAAAAGCTAGACAAGCTGGTGAATGGGGACAACAGATTCTTCAGCGTCTTTCATGTATAAGTGAACTTGTTGCTGCTGAGGGTAAGTACCACATACATTGCTACCTAAAATTGCACTCTACTGGTGCATGAGGTAAACGAGGGCGCTCTGAACATCCCCACCTTGTCGAGGGTATGGAGCGTACATATGCATACCTTGCAGAAACAAGAGAGGAAAACCAATTTTCCATAAGAACTTGATTGCAGAGAACTTTACAGGTAATTACAAACCAACAACTGCAAGTGTTCAAGCTCATCTAAAAAGGCGATATGGAGAAAGAATTATTTTTGCGCAGGTTGGTCCGTATCACAGCCCATTCTTGATGTTCATAGACATTAGACAAAACATTCTTTATGAAAAGTGGTACAATCAAAGACTTAGCGATCCTAATGAAGAGCAGCTTAGAGTTGTCAAAGCTGCAGCAGAGATTATCCTGCAAGACATTCGTTCCCAAACATTTGACACTACTCAATATCACCCGTCAGAGGCCTTTTTAAAAGAAGCAAGGGTAACAGTTCCTGATTCTCTGCAACTGTTGCTTGAACAGATTATCCTGAAAAACAAACGTTCTTCTCTCGAACAGTGGAAAAGAACTGCATATGATTTGCTCATGGAATCATGGCTGCAACAAGGCCCAAAACTTTCCTATCCTCAATTCAAATAAGCTTTGGAACCTATTTGTATAGAAAATTTGGATCAAAGCACCTTGTTGAACTTTATCACAGTATGAGAATTTCTTGTACATATACGGAGGCTATGCGTTTTGAAAGTTCCGCTATCCTCCGTGGAGAAGTGACCCAACTATTTGACAAAGCAGCTTTTATGCAGTTTGTGTTCGACAATGCAGATGTAATTGTTAACACAATTGATGGAGAAAATACGTTCCACGAAATGGGTGGTATAATGATCATGACCCCTCACTCATCCGTTCACCTAGACAAAAACATACCACGTCTGAAGTCTGTTTCTGCAGAGTCTATCAGGTTCACACACTGCCACACAGATTAAACATTCTTCTATTAGAAAGAAATCTGGTTTGTCAGCCATTTCAATTAACGAAGTGAAAACCGTTGAAGACATTTTCTAAAACCCGTAGACCTGCTGTGGTTGTTTGGAAAAGCAACTAACATGCCAGACATCCCAGAATAGAATGGATTTATAGATCAAGTGACAGAAGATCTTCCTTACAAACATTCAAAGTTGTATATCTCCCTTTTATGCATGCTCCCCCAACCGACTTCGACACTGTTTTAGAAGCCAGTTAAAGAACAAGCATTTCCATGTTTTGTGACCCACGACCAACCATCGTACTTGAAAGCCCGAGATATTGTGGAGAGCCACCAGCATACTAGCATACTCAGCTCGTCAATATAGCTTGGAGGTTTTCACCTCCTCATGTCATTCATGGGCGCCATCGGTGGCATAATGGCAGGAAATGGACTCAAGGAATTTCTCTGTTCAATATTTGCTGAAAACAGTGTTGCAAAAATCCTATTTATATACAATGCATTAATAATCATCGTCAATGAGTAATTCCTCCTTTTTCCTTAACGTATATAGGATAAGAGGACTGCAATTCATCTGGATCAGTTTATTGAATAATCCGATTTTCCAACTTTTCGTTTTTTAAGGATAACTATAAATCTATTGGGCCTATGGACTTCGTTCTGTACCTAGATTAAAGCTAAATAATTGCTCTATAACTTTATTTCGTATGACTTTCTCCGTGGAATGATCATTAGAGCCAATATTCTAGCCGAAAGATGACTAAAATCGGAAATTTGAACTTTTTTGAGAAATAAATCAAATATTGAAGTCCAATATCTCGGGAACTATTGGACATTCAGATCTGCGGTTGGGTTTAAATTTTAGAATATTTTATCTACATTAATAAAGGTTGGAGTGACGTTTCATCAAAAAAACACCCTTCACGAGTTACAAGCCAAAACCAGAAAAAAGTCCGAAAATTTCGTTGTTTATTGGCTCTTAAAAATTAATCTAAAGGATTTAGAAGCTGCAAACTTGGTTTAATACTACTCTAATATGTCCTAACAACATACCAAAAATTCAGCTTCCTGCAATTTTTTTGGACCTAAACATACCTGGCGACTGGCCTAGTAAGACTCCTTTGATTAGAGTGTCTATTCATTCGAGTTAAGTCGCGAAAATTATGTCTAATAGAAATATATAACTACAAAACAGCTTCAGACTCTTTGAATATACAGCAAATATCGGTTGTGTGTAAATTTATTACACATACAGAGTAGAAATTGGCCAACAGCGATTCTTCTTCCTAACTAAACCGAATTACAACATTCAGCTTTTAGCTTTCTGAGTGCAGCATATGAACGGAATTTATCTTTAGACACGATATTTTGGCACTTTCTCAGTGTATTCTATAATGATGGAACTTTTGTACAAGCATTCATTTCGGGAGAGTTTCACAGCACTTTACGTCTTTGCTTGACTGCCTGCTTTATTCTCCAATATTCAGATATTTTATAGCACCAAAAAAATAAAACAGGGTTTCCTAAAACAGCTAATGTTAAAAATCGACTGTGAAAATGAAATATTTCATCAGATACTAAACTGTAAAATAGTTTCTTACCTTTTGAATGCAGCAACCAGCCACTACAGAATTCTTTTACGAACACGAAGTATGCCATAATGTTTTCTTAACTAGGTGCATGTAACATTAGCATTAGGATATCTAGCACAAATACAGTATTACAATTTTAATGCTGTTAGCAAAATACCTTACAGTAGCGAGAACTGCTCAAAAGTCAGTAACTATCGTCATAGGAATCAACTTCACAATGTGCATCTAGTGTGGCTATGCGTCATTCATATATGGAACTATACACAGTTCTCCAAATCACTTTCAGTTGCTTTACGTATATGTATAACAAATGACCTTAAAATTATTTGGAAATGACCTTTAAATTATTTATTACAAGTTGCTAATATTAATTCCATGACCAAAAAATCAAACTGCAGTGAGGCAACTGATCTCGTGCCCTCAATACATATTTTACACAATCATAAAATGAAACTTTTTGAACTTCCTGTACACTAGTACTACCTAAAGTAGCTGGTTTTTAAGAGCTACAGCATTGTAAAAGTCTATTATTTCTTTCATTCAATCCTATATTGTCTTGACTAACAGCCTTTTAAGCAAGAGTATCTCTGAACACAAGTAGTAGGACTACTTGTATTCCTGACAGTATACGTTCTTTTTATTCTTTCTTTAAATCTCTTTATACAGTTAAATGCTGAACAGCTATTACCATCGTGCTTCTTGTATACTGCAATAGTCAAACAGTACAGACGACTACCAACTGGGTAAGTGTGTTTGCCTCTGTAACTTATAAAATAATAGGTGACGGGAAATTTTAATGCGGTAGGTCAACACAAGAAATGTTACACTTTCTGCAGAACTATGAACATAGTTTATTGTATCATTTTCCAAAGAGTTACAGCACAAAGATATAATTTTTTAAATGGAACAATAGTTATTTTCTATCGTGCATTGGATTCGTTGAAACCAGCTGCGTCCAAATCAATTTAAACTACATTCCCATCACTGTTAGTTTGGGAGCTACAACCCTTCAAAGTTTAGGGGGCGGAGGGTACGACAGCGTAGTCGACTGGCTGGTGGTCATGAGACAGTGGTCCATGCCCCGGGGGATAGCCACTCGGCCAGTCTTTCTTTGTGGTGTAACTCTTTGGTAAATGATACAATAAACTATGTTCATAGCTCCGCAGAAAGTGTAACATTTCTTGTGTTGACCTACTGCATTAAAATTTCCCGTCACCTGTTATTTTATAAGTTACAGAGGCAAACACACTTAGTGAAACACCCTGTATATACCGCAGTAGTTTTATAATACACGATTTATCTCCAGACACCACTCGTGTTTATCTGACGCATGCTACTGTCATGGTAGCTGGCCGAAGGTTCAAATTATCTCGCGACAGCAGCGGCGTTAGGGAGTCTAGTTACTTTTACAAGTTCTTTGGTCCGTACAGAGAGAGGTGTGCGCCTGAAGGTGTGCTTTCGTTTGCCCCCAACAGCGGCGCAGCCACCGCGGGCAACTCTGTAGCGCGGGTTGCCTAAATAATAGAAGCGCTGCGGGCGGGCGGCTGGTGGCTGGACTGGCTACCTGCTGAATATTTCTCTGGGCGTAGCCTCGCGGCCTGAGTTACCCGCAATTACCGGGCCAGCCGTTTTGTTAGGGGGCTCACTCTGCCCATGCTAAATCCCAAACAAACCCCACACAGCTCTTCCTTCCTGAATAAAACACTTGTACCGCTCTTGAAGGAGCTAAATTGTATTTATTTTGCTGGAGATATAATTCCTAAACCTCAAGAAATTCCAAATAACAAAACTTTACTTTTTTATCCACTGCTAGGCAGAATTTGTACTGCTACAGATTCGTATGGGCACATGAGGATATAAACTTGTTTAAGAAATGCTTGTTCCTCATTATTATATCAGTAAAAAGATGTTCAAATCTTTGTAAATCTGTGGGACTTCTATGGATATTAGTCCCTAGGATTTCAAACTACTTAAACTACCTCAAACTAACATAAGGACAACAGACACCACACACACATATGCCTTAGGGAGGATTTGAACCTCTGATGGGGAGAAACAGCACGCTCTGCAGCAAAACGCCTTAGAGTACTCAGCCAAACCACCGTGGATAAATATTGTATTCGAAAGAAAATAGTACTACCACTTTAATGGGTCTTTAATATTGAAAAGGTCACGTCATTAGGAGGAACACTGGTTTGTTTGTGAGATACTGTGTCAACATTGCACCGTTAGCTTTAAATAACAACAGATGTTGCAATAAAAAAGAAAAAATAGTGAGAAAGAGGAAAAAGCATGTAAGTTTCACAATAATAGAAATTGAACATTTATTTCATGAAAATTAACAGTAGAATGTTATGGTCTGCTGACGCACGGGTTATCTATTCTGGGAATATTCCAACAATGAGTATGATCCAGTGATCCACGAATTAAATTCATGGCACTGACCGCTCTTTGTCAAAACTGGTAAACAGAAAAATACTTGTAAAATATATATATATATATATATATATATATATATATATATATATATATATATATATACAATTGAATGTTACCTACATTTCAACGTCACAAAGGACACCATATTCAGACAATATGAGAAAAAAAGTGTTGACAATTAAATCTCAAATCAAAGAAGTTGAAAATGTAATAATGGCAGTTATGTTATTGTATTTTTAATTTCTTTGATTTGACATGTAATTTTTAACGCTTTTATCTCATATTGCCTGAAGAAGGTGTCTGTTGTGACATTGAAACCAAGGTAACATTAAATTGTAACTAGCGACTGCGGGCTAGAGATTAAAAAAAATGTATCATGTCGAAGAAACGCTGTTCACAAGTGATTGTGTAATATGCTAGAAGGCGGTAGAAATGCTATTTTAGACTGACAGTTCAGTGATTTGTTATATTTTACACACTAGTTAGATGATAGGTTGTGTTAGAAAAAATTATATGTTTCTTTTCTGTATACTCAATTTTTTTTCCTTCCCCCAATACTTTTTTACACAACAAAAATATCAGTTTGAAACTGCCATGATATAAATTGAGAGTAAATAAACTGTATTAACATCACAAACAAAATTTGTCTACCATATTTTGTAGAAGAGTACTAATTGTTTTACTTGATAATATGTAAACACTATGTGATGCTGTTAGATAATTTCACCATTGATATACACTTCTAAACGAAATGTGAGAGATGATGCATATAAATTGTAGTTATGCACGTTGTACGAAAATCGATTATGTGTTCCTAAATTAGTTTAACGTGAATATGATGAAAGTGTCCCATTGCCTTCTTCTTACTGTGCATTTCATTTTTCACAGAACCTATTATTTTTAACGATTTTGTATTTTTGGTAAAAATTTAGAAAAGATTACAATACAGTACATCAATACGTAAACACAATTATCAATTTTATTTTTTACATTGACAGTGTATATTTGCGCCTTTTTAAATCCATAAATACTTCTGTGTTTTGTGCATGACTACATTTATTTAATGTTATATTAGTGTGTCAGTCCATGTCTAATTGTAACTAAATGTTCAAATATAATTACGTAGGCTTCCGCGGCCAGAGACAGATGACATTAAAGTTTTCTGGGTGTTGTACCGCGTCATGATGTAGATTACTTAAATAACCGACGTTTCGGCCAACGTTACAGTGGCCTTCATTTGGGTTTACGGATGTGAGCTGGTTGTTACTATACTTTATATTTACTTTAAATTAGACATTGAGTCATTAAAAAAACAGCGATGTTACTGGTGGAATTTTGGCGCAAGAATGGATGCTGAGGTGGAGGGAGTGGGGGTTACCCGTTGCCTATTGCTTCTTGCATAGCGAGACATGATTGGTGTTCATCGCCTAATGGGGTGAGGGCTTCCGTTTCTCTCCTGCTAGCCGTGGGCTTGGACAAATTGAAGGAACCAGAGGTGGATTAGCGTTTTAGAGGGAGCATTAGGCAAGGATTGGCTGAAACGGGGGAAAGTAATACAGTAGAAGAAGAATGTGTAGCTCTGAGAGATAGAGTAGTGAAAGCAGCAGAGGGTCATTCAGGCAGAAGGACAAGGTTAAAAAAATTAAAAAAAAAAAGCCTAATAGAATTCCCTGGGTAACACAGGATATACTGGACTTAATTGATGAGAGGAGAAAATGCAAAAATTCAGCCAGTGAAGCAGGCAAAAGGGGCTACAAACATCTGAATGACAAGAAGTGCAGAATGGCTAAGCAGGAGTGGTTAGAGGAAAAATGCGGAACCATAGAAGTATGTATTACCAGGGGAAAGATAGATACCGCCTACAGGAAAATAAAAAGAGATTTTTGCAGAATAGAAAAGCAGTGGTATGAACATCAAGAACTCAGACGGAAAACCAGTACTAACCAAAGAGGGGAAAGCTGAAATGTGGAAAGAAGAGGGCCTGTACAAATGAAATAAACTTGAACGTAGTATTCCAGAAATGAAGTGGAGGAAGAGGAGATACCATGCTGCGAGAAGAATTTGACAGAACACTGGAATATTTGAGTCAAAACAAGGCCCCTGGAGTAGATGATATTCCGTCTGAACTGCTGATATCGTTAGGAGACCCAGTCATGAAGAAATTGTTCCACCTGGTATGCAAGATCTATGATACAGGAGAAATACCATCCGAATTTAAGAAGAATATAGTAATGCCAATTCCAAAGTGCAGACAAATGTGAAAATTACAGAACTATCAATTAGTCATAGTTGCAAAATACTAACACGAATCATTTACACACGAATGGAAAAACATGTGGAATCCAACCTTGGGGATGATCAGTTTGGATTTAGGAGAAATTTAGGAATACGGGAGGCAATACTCACATTACGACTTATCTTAGAAGATAGGCTAAAGAAAGGCGAACCTAAGGTTTTAGCATTTCTAGATTTGGATAAAGCTTTTGGCAATGTCTACTGTAATAAACTCTTTCAAATTCTGAAGGTAACAGGATAAAATATCAGGAGCGAAGAGTTATATTCAACTTATACAAAAACCAGATAGCGGTTATTAGAGTCCAAGGACATGAAAGGGACGCAGAGGTTGGGAAGGGAGGAAGACAGGGTTGTAGCCTTTCCCCAATGTTGTTCAATTTGTACATTGAGAAAGCAGTGCAGGAATGCAAGGAGAGAAATTTTGAGAGGGTATTAAAGTTCAGGGAGAAGAAATAAAAACTTTGCTGTTTGCCGATGACACAGTAATCGTGTCGTAGACCGCAAAGGATCTGGAAGAGCAATTAAATGGAATGGTCAGTGTCTTGAAAAGAGGGTATAAGATGAACATCAACAATAGTAAAACAAGGATAATGGAATTACTGGGGCTGAGCGGTGGGTTGCCAGCTTTATGTCAGGATGAGGCGTGGAACATGGTGGAGCGTCAGAGGTCGCTAGTAAAACAGAATTAAAGTTTACACGTTTATTCCTTAGCATAATATAATTCTGATGAAAGGAGGAGCTAGAGCAGTAGGTGGCGACGCCTTCGGGCTGCGACCTCGGTGTTCCCACCGCTGTGAGCCGTCTAATGGTAGTGCCCCCGCCTCGACGTCCAGTATCCGATGCAAGGACTGCTATTCAGAAGTGCTCTGTCCCTTCTCCGGTCCATGCAACTACCAGTGGATCCATGTGTGGACCCCTCTGAAGTCCGAAGCCGGGCTGATACCGGACTCTGGATACTGGCTGACCGGATTAGCCCCAGAGTGCTAACTCGACGACAGAAACATTGGCCTTTGGTAACCAGCCACTGACGACTGCGCTGCCCTCAGGCAGCAACCATAGGGTTGTGACGTCGTCAGCACAGCGGATCACCATCTTTCCTAGATGATGCTTAGTGCCAAGTATGACATTGATCAGACTCCATCTCCTAGCGGCCTCTAGCAGCTACCAGTATGTTCTCTAGTGACAAAGACTGAGATAATGATGAAGCCAGTTATTCAACGACAACCCCCTCAGCATCTTCGATTCCGAAGACCAAATTCCTGCTACTTCTAAAAGCGGGAGTATATATACCGAAATTTTGGTGAAGCTATGACGTATGAAACGGTTCAAATGTGTTCCATTTGGAAATGCAGTGTTCACTCGATGTGCCTTTACTGCAGATGCATCCGCGGTCTTATTCACTCTTGTGACAGAGTTACGTGTAGTTATGAAATGTTTACTAGCTGCGTCTCTGTCTGACAGATGTCTCACACAGCAGTTCGCTGACGGTAGGCTTTCCAACTTGCCGACGCAGAGCCTTGGGACCTTTGCCTTTCGCGGGAAAGCGCTGTACCGACTGAGCTATCCCGACACGACTCACGATGCGCCTCACAACTTTACTTCCGCCTCCCAGGTTCGAGTCCCGGTTCTGGCACACAATTTTAATCTGCAAGGAAGTTTCATATCAACGCACACTCCGCTGGAGAGTGAAAGTTTCATTCTTAGAGACATTTATTTTAATAAACTGTTGTTGAAGTAGCAATTGATGTAATTCCTCCCCCCACCCCTCTGTCCTTCCACAGCCCTCTCTTTTACTGGCAAATTTCCTGAATATTTTGACTAAGAGAAGGGATCAATTGATGGGACACACTCTGAGAAATCAAGGAATCTTCAATTTAGCACTGGAAGAATGTGTGTGGGATAAAAATAGTAGACGAATGGAAAAATTAGTGAAAACCAACCTCAGGAAAGATCAGTTTGAATTCAGGAGAACGGCAGGTACACGCACACCAGTACTCACATTACTAATCATCATAGTAGATCATTTAACGAAAAGCAAACCTACTTTCTTATCTTTTGTGGATGTGGAGACAGCATTTGACAATGTTGGCTGGAATAAATTCTTTCAAATTATTTAGTTAGCAACGGTAAAATATAATTACAACGTGTACAGACACGAGACAGCAGTTACAAGAATCGAAGACCATCAAAGCGATGCAAAGAAAACTTCGCAGTTTGCCGATGATATTGTAATTCTGTCAAACAGAGAACATGGAAGAGTAAATGAACGGAATGGACACTGCCTTTAAAGGGGGTTATAAGATGAACATTAACAAGAGCAAAAGTAAGGTAATGGAATGTAGTCTAAGAAAATCAGACGATGCTGAAGGAATTAGGTAAACTAAATGGGACAACAAAAATAGCAGATATGCTTTGTATATTGATAGAAAATGACTTCTGATGGCCGAATATAGATTGGCTGTGGGAAGAAAAGAATTTTTGTAGAAGCGGAATTTGTTGGCATTCAAAATTAATGTAAATGTTAGGAAGTCCATCCTAACGTGGACAAGAAATAGTCCAGACAGAATAATGATAGCAGCATTTGAAATGTGGTGCTACAGACGAACGCTGAAGATTAGATTGGCAGATTGCGTAACTAATGAAAATGTTTCAAACGTAATTGGTGTGAAAGGAAATTTCTGGAATATCTTGACTAAGAAAATGGAATCGATTGGTAAGACACATTCTGAGACATCAAAGAATCTTCAATTTAGCATTGGAAGGACGTGTCTGCCATGAAAATAGTAAAGAACGAAAGACGAATATAGTAAGTAAGTTCAAGAGGATGTATGTTGGCGTTCTTATTCAGAGAATTTTAATTTGCCGAGTCGAGTATACATTGTCTCTGAATACTGTCCTTAAATGTGCAAGTTCTTTTGGTGGATTTTCTGCATCCGAAACGGTATGGGCCCTGTGTACAAGGGTTTTAAGCTCATTCATTGTTTGGGATGGGTGATTGCAACTTGAGGAATGCAAATACAAATCAGTGTGCGTGGGATTACGATAAATAGGATGTCCTACAGAGGCATCGCTCTTCCGTTTAACCAAAACATCAAGAAATGGAAGGCAGCCATCTTTCTTTAATTCCATAGTGAATCGAATGTTCTCATGAATGGAGTTAAGATGATGCAGAAACTCCATTAACTTATTTTCTCCGTGGGCCACACTATGAAAGTGTCGACGACGTATCTTCAAAATATCGCTGGGCGATGTGGTTCTTCTGTCACCGTCACCGTATCTTCGACGCATGCGCGGTAATATCACCAGCATGCTATATAAGTAGGAGCTGAGAGTGTCTTCGTCAGTCCTTGTTGGCTCACCTGAAAATGACTGGCAGATGCCCAGTGGAAATATCGCGGAATGAAGTTTACGACGACCGGCTGCAAACCCGAAATCTTTTTGAACATTCTCCGTGAAAATTTCAAATTTCATAACAACATCTTGTTTCAGAGACTTCGTAAACACTGTTTGTAATGCAAATATCTGTGAAAGAATACTGCGTTATATTTTAATATCTAGATAACCAGTTACAATGTTGCAACCACCATATTAAGCACAGTTTTCAAGGCCACTTAAAATAGCAAAAAACATTTTAATTCAACAATCACTCATGTACAAAATAGCTTTGATCCATCTGTAAGTATGTATCAAAAATATTACCGCTTTACTGCAAAATAATTTGAAAGGTCCTGACAACAGAAGAAAGCATTGGAACTATTGTGCGCAATATGATTTAAAACTTGTGTACTATGGAGTGCATTTACTTTCATTACAGGTTGTCACAAAAATCTTTAAAAATCAATAATTATTTTAGAAATCAGTAAATAAAATTAATTATTTGATTTGTGGAAACATTTGCACATGAATCAGTTAAAAGAGGTATCTTGATGTTCAGTTTAACTATAAAAATACACAAGAAAATGAATTGAAAGTTTTCAATGTAGATACTGTGTACATTTTTAAGAAATGAAAAAACTTTGCAACCATATCCATCGACATTCACAATGAGTTGTGATAATGTCAGTTATATTTCACCATAAGGAGCTTACAGTATATATTGCAGGTACAATGTTGGACAGTGTTTCAAACTTTTAATCTTACAATATATAGACAGTGATAGTAAGATGCTATGTCATATGTCATTTTATGGTATGTAACATTATGTGGTTCTATTATTTTATACTCCTGTTACATACTATAACTCCTATAGAACTGCTTACTTCTCGTATATGAACTTTGAAACGACATGATTAACATGCAGCCAATTGACAGTTATCTGTTAAATTAATTACAATGATCCTTAGATCCCCTGTTGTCAATACCTGAATTGCTAAATATATTTGTATAATATAGTTGTATCAACAGAAATTGCTGAAGATGTATTATTTGTTGAAAGGATACATGGTACATTCAGACATGAGAAATTGTAGATATTTATGTAATTACAAGCTGTAGCACTAATACAATGTAGAAACAGCATTAGTACAGTCTATTGTTGCAAGCTGAAATTCTAAAACGAATAACTTTCAAAATTAAAGAAAATAAGGCTCTATGGTTGTGATATATGTAACATTAATCATAATATTGGAAGTTAATAATTCCAGAAGTTACTAAAACAGCATAAAAATGTTTGAAGCAGGATAGATACCCATATATATCATCATCAATGTTGCTAGTAATGCTGAAGGCTAAATTCATATACTTAGATTCGGTATCAGAATGGAGGGTGTATTAAAAGAAATTGAGTATGCAAAGTAAAATTTCATATTGTCACCACCAAATCCGTTCAGGTCACAAAATACAGACAGGCCCAAATACATACTCATACTGATTACTTACAGCTTGTCAATAGTCAGTTCACTTCATTCATTCTCATGAAATTCACGACAATTATTTTTATTACTTTACCACAATTTTGTTTTAGACCTCACAATTTCTTAGCATTTTTTCCATTTAAAACACATTTTTATATGCCAAAATTCAAATTCAAATATTATTTTCTATTGTTAACATTTCATGGTATGCAAATATCACTTGGTTGCAATGCATAACCAACAGAAAAAAGTATTTTAACATTAGTAATTTTTATTTGAAAACAATTGATGTAAGATAATCGAACTTACATTAATTCAGTAACAAAGTGGCACACACTTATGTATTTTTATTAGATAACATTATTTTTGTCAATTTCAACATAAAACGTTAAAATTGTTCAAAATTCTGACCTTTGAATCAAAAAGTGGCAGCTATCTACTTAAATCTATATTACAACAGCAAAAAATGCAATAAGAACAAACTGTAGGTTTGAGACTCTCACATATATCAGGCCCTTCCTTAGGACTGAATAAACAATTATGGTCTGACTGAGAGAGCTACATTTCACTTGATTGATAATGAAGACAATTAAAAGAATTATAGTCCTCACTTCAAAATGGAGACAGAGATGATATTTGTAGTGGTGGTGATAGTGACAGTGGTGCTAAGTGGAATGATGGCAATGAGACACTTTCGATTACAAGGTGAGCGCTGTTTATTCTGTCATTTTACTGCTTACCTGTGCTTAAAGACAGTATTGCACACTCTAAAAATACTGGTCAACAATTTTCAGGAAAGTACAATGTGAAAGAAGTTGATTTTACACAACTTAAAATTTTATAATTTCACTCCTTAAAAGGCTGAATTTATTGTCGTTATCCATCTTAGATAATCTGTGATATCAAATTATTTAAACTGTTGCACAAACTTTTAATTAATTTGTTGAGCTAATAACTGCATACTTTGCATGTGGTTCATTTAACTTATATAGATAAGATAACGGAACATTATTTAAAATTGAGAGAAGATGGACATCTCATTCGTCTCAAGAGATATTGCTACTTTGATCTGACATTCAGTCAGACTTAGTGTCTGTTTCTCAACGAAAATATAGAAAACTGTTGGGCGAGTAAATTTGGTTTCTGCAGTTTCATATCTTCACTCAATAATGGAATGAATTTATTTTCGTTATTCACAGTCGGACTTGGTGTCTGTTTCTCATCGAACTTACAGAAAAAAATTCGATGAAGAAATTTGGATTTTGCTGTTTTATGTCTTTCCACAATAACGAAATGAAGTTATTTTCGTTATTGTTTTCTGCTGCATCCATTACGTAAACTAATTACAATTTTTAAAGTATTCTCGATAGTAAAAATCCTTTCTGTAGACTTTGTATAAATATCTTAAAAAGTTATTAAACGGAGATAATATATAGAGCATTCATGAAAATACCAGAAAGATATGAGATTTGCTCCTCCTGTAAAAATTATATAGAGGTACAAATGCTGTGTGTGTGTTACCAACAAATGGAATACCACTTGACAATGCCAAATACGACGAAACAGCTGTAGTGTATAAATAAATAACGCTAATACGTAGCAGTAAAGAATATCACACTTATTAAAAATACCAGTTTTTTTAATTATAGCTAAAAAGAGGCACGTATGTTTTGTGATAAATGTTCTACATCTACATCTACATCTACATGGGATACTCTGCAAATCACATTTAAGTGCCTGGCAGAGGGTTCATCGAACCACAATTATACTATTTATCTCCCATTCCATTCTCGAATAGCGCGCGGGAAGAAAGAACACCTGAATCTCTCTGTTCGAGCTCTGATTTCTCTTATTTTATTCTGATGATCTTTTCTACCTATGTAAGTGGGAGTCAACAATATATTTTCGCATTCGGAGGAGAATGTTGGCGATTGGAGTTTCGCAAGTAACCCACGCCTCAGCGATAAGCGCCGTTGTTCTAATGATTCCCATCCCAGATCCTGTATCATTTCCGTAACGCTGTCTCCCCTGTATCGTGACAATACAAAACGAGCTGCCCTTCTTTGGACTCTCTCGATGTTCTCCGTCATGCCCACCTGATAAGGATCCCACACTGGGCTGCAATACTCCAAAAATGGACGGACAAGCGCAGTGTATGCAGTTTCTTTAGTAGTTCTGTTGCATCTTTTAAGGATTCTGCCAATAAAACGCAGTCTCTGGTTCGCCTTTCCCACGATATTATCTACGTGTTCTTTCCAGTTTAAGTCTGAAGTAATAGTAATTCCTAGGTATTTTGTGGAGTTTACGACCTTCACATTTGATTGATTTATGTTGTATGACCTGAATGGCCATACAGGGAACACATTGGATTACCGGCAATGCCAAGCAGTTTTTCCTTGACGGAGAAAGAGACAACCACTTGAGAACAACTGAGGGGCATTCTGTCGATGAGTAGCGCTTCCAACTCAAGAAACGCGACAACGACCAGAATGCGGAACGTTACCTATAGTTTTGTGTATTTAAAATCATTGTATTCGCCTAAATATGGAAATAAGAACATGAGCGGATATCAGAGCACCTAAGTAATCAAATACGCCCGT
Source organism: Locusta migratoria (assembly GCA_026315105.1). Taxonomy (NCBI): domain Eukaryota; kingdom Metazoa; phylum Arthropoda; class Insecta; order Orthoptera; family Acrididae; genus Locusta; species Locusta migratoria. Next base: position 360,517,733 of record CM048745.1, on the reverse strand, counting down.
CAAGATCTGTTGAAACGTTTGAGTTCAGCAACTTATGCTATTAGGATAATTGCTAATTTTGGTGATATACGTCTCAGTAAATTAGCTTACTATGCCTATTTTCATTCCCTGCTTTCGTATGGTATCATTTTCTGGGGTAATTCATCATTGAGTAAAAAAGTATGCATTGCACAGAAGCGTGTGATCAGAATAATTGCCGGAGCCCACTCAAGATCATCCTGCAGATACTTATTTAAAGAGCTAGGGATCTTCACAGTAGCTTCTCAGCATATATATTCACTTATTAAATTTGTCATTACCAATCCCAACGAATTCAAAAGCAATAGCAGTGTACATAACTACAACACTAGGAGAAAGAACGATCTTCACTATTCAAGGTTAAATTTAGCTTTGGCACAGAAAGAGGTGAATTATGCTGTCACAAAAGTCTTTGTTCACTTACCAAGCAGCATCAAAAGCCTGACAGATAGCCAACAAGCATTTAAAAATAAATTAAAAGAATTTCTGCATGGCATCTCCTACATTATACATGAATTTTTAGATATAAATTACTAAATTTGTAAAAAAAAAATAATAAAATATTTTTGTAATAATAACAGTCTCTGTTGCAAAATAATACTGTTTATTAACGCGTTTCGCGCTTTTGGCGCGTCATCAGAATACTGTAACAAGAGAAATTATATAAACAAATCATGACAGTTTTAGGACGCGAACAGCTTTAAAAACAAAATAAATAGGGGAATCGGGACCTACCTAAGGGTTAGCAAGATTGCATTCCTTAGTACAATTTCTCTCGTTACAGTATTCTGATGACGCGCCAAAATCACGAAACGCGTTAATAAACAGTATTAATTTGCAACAGAGACTGTTATTATCCAAAAATGGATTTACTGTTGCTGCGCCAGGCCAATCAAGAGTGGAGTAGTATACTAAAATATTTGTGTCATGTAATATTTAGTATTAAGTAAAAATCGTAAGTAAAGATCGTCCTTCACTGTTTTGTCGTCGTAAGATTCTGCCGATTTTTCCGGATACGTTGCCTGCGTATGGAATGTAGGCAATTTTTGCCGGCGGATCCTTCTCGGGTGTTGGCTGTGGTGTGCTCTTATGTATGAAAGCACGTGGGATTTGTCGATCGCTATACCCGTTTTCCTGGAATACTTCACTGAGATGGTCAAGTTCTGGTTTCAGGCTTTCTTCGTCGGAGATCACACGAGCTCTGTGGACCAGCGTATTTAGAACCCCCTTCCCTTTGGGACGGGTGATGACAGCTAGAGGCATTGAGGTACTGGTCCGTATGGGTTTTCTTCCGATAGACACTGTGTACCAACGTTACGTCCGGTTTTCTGCGAACCAGAACATCCAAGAAAGGTAGCTGACCGTAAATTTGTAAAGACAACTTTCATTAACCTGACACGTTCCACACCATTACGAAGTGTCGTATTCATGATCTATGGAACAAGTATTAATCTAATCTACAGCTACATCTACATGGGATACTCTGCAAATCACATTGAAGTGCCTGGCAGAGGGTTCATCGAACCACAATTATACCATTTATCTCCCACTCCATTCTCGAATAGCGCGCGGGAAGAAAGAACACCTGAATCTCTCTGTTCGAGCTCTGATTTCTCGTATTTTATTCTGATGATCATTTCTACCTATGTAAGTGGGAGTCAACAATATATTTTCGCATTCGGAGGAGAATGTTGGCGATTGGAGTTTCGCAAGTAGCCCACGCCTCAGCGATAAGCGCCGTTGTTGTAATGATTCCCACTCCAGATTCTGTATCATTTCCGTAACGCTGTCTCCCCTGTATCGGGACAATACGAAACGAGCTGCCCTTCTTTGGACTCTTTCGATGTCCTCCGTCATACCCACCTGATAAGGATCCCACACTGGGCTGCAATACTCCAAAAATGGACGGACAAGCGCAGTGTATGCAGTCTCTTTAGTAGTTCTGTTGCATCTTTTAAGGGTTCTGCCAATAAAACGCAGTCTCTGCTTCGCCTTTCCCACGATATTATCTACGTGTTCTTTCCAGTTTAGGTCTGAAGTAATAGTAATTCCTAGGTATTTTGTGGAGTTTACGGCCATCAAATTTGACTGATTTATGTTGTAAACAAAGTTTAACGGATTTCTTTTCGTACTCATGTGGACGACTTCACACTTCTCATTATTTAGAGTCAATTGCCAATTTTTACACCATAGTGATATCTTATTCAGATCGTTCTGCAGTTGGTTTTGATCTTCAGATGATTTTACTAGACGGTAAATGACGGCGTCATCTGCAAACAACCTAAGAGAGCTACTTAGATTTTCCCCTAAATCGTTTATGTAAATAAGGAATAGCAGAGGACCAATAACACTACCCTGTGGAACGCAATTTACAGCAAATGGAGACAGAAGGGTATAGGCTCGTCTTGAGGATTAAAAGGGTTAATCTTACAAACAAATTCACAATATGGAAGTAAAATGAGCCAGGCTAATATCACTAATGTCGGCACAAAGAACGTGAGCACTGAATAGCTCACCTCGCAGCGCGATACTGGTGACTGGTGTAATTGGTGGAGGCGTCTGAGAGAGCGCCTAGACGTCGGCAACCCGCAGCGCGCTGTTTACCAGCGGCGAGGCGCCATGCGGGTCACGGATGAATGCCGAGTGCGGGTCCCTCATACATGACAACGACTGCCGCCCAGCCCCGGGGGTAATCCCAACTCAATTCAAGTTCCCGAACGCCATTGATTGCATTGCAGAGATGGGCCCTACTTGGCTGCTTGTGGCTGCCGCTGCTTACAGTGGAAGGAAGACAGGTGGGGGCGGGCAACTGAGCGGCTGCGTCTGACGCTCAGGAGAAATACAAGCGCACGACGCGCGTTTCAAAGGACGCCACGTGCAATTACAAACCACCCAGCTCATGCCAGCATAACACAAGTGTCTACGTCTGTATGGGTACTACGCAAGTTACATTCAAATGCATGGCAGAGGTCTCATGGAACTAATTTTAGCCGGCCGCGGTGGCCGAGCTTTCTGCGGCGCGTCAGTCACAGTATGCACGGCCACTACAGTCGGGGGTTCGAATCCTCCCTCGGGCATGGATATTTGTGCCGTCCTAGTTCGTAAGTACTTCATAAGTAGTTTGTAAGTTTAGGGAATGCTGACCCCGTAGTTAACTCCCATAAGCTCTACAAACATTTGAACATTTTTTTTTAACTAACTTATCATACGAGGTATGTCCACAAAGTAAGTTCCGTTTAGTTATATAAAACAAACGTGTACAGATACAGAAAAAATATTTATTGTACAAAAATATACAACTACAGTGGGACCCCCGATATCCGACCTTCACGGGACCGGGCCGTGGTCGGAACGGCCAAAAGGTCGGATATACCGAGGAGCAATAAAACAAGTTTTTTCGGGTCAACTGCACTCAATTATAAGTATTGTACAAAATACACTTTCAATATACACAGTGCTGCTTAATCGTAGCCGGCCGCGGTGGCCGAGGAGACTGAGGCGCTCCAGTCGCGGTCTACACGGCCACTACGGTCGGGGGTTCGAATCCCCCCTCGGGCATGGATATTTGTGCCGTCCTTAGTTGTAGCTAGTTCATAAGTAGTTTGTAAGTTTAGGAACTGATGACCCCGTAGTCAAGTCCCATAAGCTCTACATACATTTGAACATTTTTTAGCTTAATCGTAATTACTGTATTCAATAAAAATTATTTTACAGTACATATTCTAATAAAAGTGCGCCTCGATTGCACAGTGGTAGAGTGCCAGACTACAAATCCAAAGTTCGCGAGTTCGATCCCCGCCAGGTGCTAGGATTTTTATCTGTCACTTTCTACTTCTTTCACCTCTGACGGTATTGCTCATGTGAAAAATACCGAGTAGCACCATGGTTCGTAGCCCACGTTAAACTGTAGGTCCCCCTATAACTGGCTGGGTAAGTCAGTTCGAAGGTCGGAGGAAGGCAACGGCACACCACCTACAAACAGGACCATGCCTAGTAAAGCACTGTGGTGTTCAAACCAATCTTCGGATAGTTGACTGCTTCACCTTTATTCTAATAAAAACCATCCAGCGGTGAAACCAACTTCGCTTGCCTGGAAATTCTCAACATCTCCTCCCAATTTTTCAAACAGCTTTACGGCTTTTTATTTCACAAGAGGCCGCGACAAAGGAGTCCCTTTGCGCCGTTCTTGACAATCTAAACCCAAAGAACTTCGTCTACAAGTTCTAGCTTAGGTTTTTTTCCGATTTTTTAAAGCATCTTCCGTTTCAACTGTCATAGAATAGCTTTCAAGGTCTTCACGGTTTTTTCTCCAGTCTTTTACAGTTGTCACGCCGACCCCTAGCTCTGCGGCTGATTTGACTAGTGACTCAGCACGGTCCAAACGTTCAAGCACTTCGAGTTTTTGTTGAAGGGAAACACACACACGCTGATTTTTTGAGAAGCCGTGGCGAACTTTCATTAATCGCGCAACACAGCTTATCACCAAAGATACAGTAATAACGAAAACAAAAAGCAATAAAGTAGAGAAACTTTCACGTCAACAATCGGAACACAACTGGCATTTTAACAGAGAAACAATGACAGCACTGTTGAGTCAGTTTGATTCGTCGCCGGCAGAAGACAGTCGGCTATCCCGAGGAGTCGGATATCCCGAGGTCGGATATGAGGGGTTCTACGGTATTAAACTACTTTTCTACATAGCTTCCGAAATTTTGTAGGCATTTGACATAGCGTGGCAAAAGTCTTTGTATGCCTTCTTCGTAGAAGGTTGCCGTCTGTGTATTCAACCATGTGGTAACATGTTGCCGGCCGCGGTGGCCGAGGGGACTGAGGCGCTCCAGTCATGGTCTGCACGGCCACTACGGTCGGGGGTTCGAATCCCCCCTCGGGCATGGATATTTGTGCCGTCCTTAGTATAAGGTAGTTGATAAGTAGTTTGTAAGTTTAGGGACTGATGACCCCGTAGTTAAGTCCCATAAGCTTAACAAACATTTGAACATTTTTTGGTAACATGTTCTTTCAGCTCGTCATCATCGCTGAAGTGTTGACCATCATGGACAGCTTTTAGGTGTAAGAAGAAAGTTGCTAGGAGCGAGACTGTATGGAGGATGATCAAACACGTCCCAGTGAAATTCCCATAAGAGTTGTTTGCTCACATTGTCAAATGTTTAAATGTTCAAACGTTTGTATAGCTTATGGGACTTAACTACGGGGTCATCAGTCCCTAAACTTAAAAACTACTTATGAACTAGCTAATACTAAGGACGGCACAAATATCCATGCCCGAGGGGGGATTCGAACCCCCGACCGTAGTGGCCGTGCAGACCGTCTGATGCGCCTCAGTCCCCTCGGCCACCGCGGCCGGCGGTCATATTCGCCTTGTGAGGTCGGGCGGCAACGTGAAGGGAAGAAGAAGACTCAGTTCATCTCTTCTTACACCTAAAATCTGTCCTTGGTGGTCAACACTTCAACGTTGATGAGCTGAAAGAACATGTTTGCCACATGGTTGAATACACAGGCGACAACCTTCCATGAAGAAGGCAAACAAAAACTTGACCAACGCTATGAGAAGTACCTACAAAATTTCACAATTTATGTAGAAAAGTAGTTGAACAGTTGCAGATTTTTATACAATAAATGTTTTTTCTGTATCTGTTCACGTTTGGTTTATATAACCAAACGGAACTTACTTTGTGGGCATACCACGTATTTCTCTGTAGTTCCAAATTGCTCGCGGGAAAAAGGAACACCTAGATCTTTCTCTTATTTTATTATTATGAACGTGTCTCTCTATGTAGGTGAGTGCTAAACATACATGTTCGCATTCGGAAGAGAAAGTTGGTGAAAAAAATCGCAAATAGAAAGGAAGGAGGCTTGGAGTTTAACGTCCCGTTGACAGCGTGGTCATTAGGGACGGAGCATATGCTTGGAGTGTTTGGATAAGGATGTGCAAGGAAAACGGCCGTGCCCTTTCAAAGGAACCATCTCGGCATTTGCCTGAAGTGATTTAGGGGAAATCACGGAAAACCTAAATCTGCATGGCCGTAGGTGGATTTGAACCGATGTCCTTCCGAACGCGGCGAGTTCAGTGTATTACCACTGCGCCACCACACTCGGTTTCGCACAGAGATCTCGCCGCAACAAATAACGCCTTTCTTTTAATGATTTCCAGCCCAACTCGTGTATCATTTCCGTGATACTCTCTCCCATACATCGCGCCAATACAAAACGAGCTGCCCTTCTCTGAATTTTCTCTAAATCGCCCGACAGTCCCACCTGGTGTGGAGCCCGTAATGTGCAGCAATACTTCAAAATAGGACGCATAAGTGTTGTGTACGCATTTTCTTTAGTAGAACTGTTGCGTCTTCTAAGTGATCTGGCAATGAAACGTAGTCTTTAGTTCGCCTTCCCTACAATATTTTCTGTGTGTTATTTCCAATTTAAATTGTTCGTAATTGTTACTCCTAGATATTTAGTAGAATTGACGGCCTATGATTTATCGTGTAGCTAAAGTTTAACGGATTTCTTTTAGTTGTCATATACAGGGTGTTACAAAAAGTTACGGCCAAACTTTCAGGAAAAATTCCTCACACATAAAGAGAGAAAATATGTTATATGGACATGTTGACCTATCCGAAATAAAGTGGGCTTCGTAGCCAAAGCAAACAGTACACCATGCGGCATACTAAATCTCACCATACCCAGCGGCCAGCCGGGCAGTATGAACGTCATAACCGAAATGGTTCGAAAGATAAAAAATGTTCAAATGTTTGTAAAGTCTATGGGACTACGGGGTCATCAGTCCCTAAACTTACAAACTACTTATGAACTACTTACGAACTAGGACGGCACAAATATCCATGCCCGAGGGGGGATTCGAACCCCCGACCGTAGTGGCCGTGCAGACCGTGACTGGAGCGCCTCAGTCTTCTCGGTCACCGCGGCCGGCTTCGAAAGATATGTCGATTTTATTTCATATAGTTCAATAATTGTCACCTTGTATCTTTTATGTAACTATTGTAGAACAATTTATTGTAACACAGAAAATTCATCAATACAACCGCCTTGATCAACAGACACCGTGATCGGTTTGTAATATTTTTCACTGAGTCATTATATAAATACGTAAACGCAAAAACTGAAGTACCGATTTTTATTTTGAAGTACACGAAGAGGCATAAGTAACTTATATAATTAGAAACGTGTTTTGGAAAAGGTGTGCCCAAAGTGAAAATCTTGTGTGTACGTTGCCGACATTGGCGTTAAGAGTAGTGAAAGGAAGTAGAAGGTTTCATAGATATTCCCCTGACGTTCCCATTCTTGACGCGATTCACTGTAGGCAGTGACAACGATTGACACAACCACCAACATTTACAATACTTTTACCGCTATTACTCTTAGGACGCTTGCAACTAATGTTGTATGTGAAAAACCGACAAGCTGAATCGTAAAGTCGTTAATGGATTTATAGTAAGCGATAAGAGGCGCAAGAACGATATTTAAAAGAATTATTTTATATGCCCATTTCTGTAGAAAGCAATCTTTTCAGCCTGCAATGGGTAAAAGAATTTCAGCGTTCTAGTCAAAGTCCAATCGGAGTTTCACGGCTGACATTTATGTCCAAGACATCGCTTCAATTTTTTGCTTGCAGAATAGTCAGTAACCATTTATAAATGTTATCGCTGCATTTAATAAAGATCAAAGCAAGATGGGTGTCATTGATAAACCGTTGGAGTAAAATGAATAAGCTAATGGCATATTTAAATATGAAATACAGTTTAATAAGATGGTTATGCATGTTGTGGTAACGCTGTACGAAGTTTGATGAAAGTATTCGACTTTTTGCAGAGGCTTTCAAGTAAATGCTTTTCCTTTTTATTTTTATGTCGCAAATTGTATAATAAATGTGATTGTGTGACACTTCTATCTCATATATTTATAAATCTAACAACACACTTAATTTACAACACCCCTAATATCATATAATACCACTCGTCAGTTCTCCATGACACGATAAATCCTCGACTCGAATAAAGTCAGAATAAATACTGCGTCAAACGGCAACTAGGTATTCTTTAATGGAATACGGTCAGGGGGTTCGAATCCCCCCTCGGGCATGGATATTTGTGCCGTCGTTAGTATAAGGTAGTTTATAAGTAGTTTGTAAGTTTAGGGACTGATGACGCCGTAGTTAAGTCCCATAAGCTTAACAAAGATTTGGAAATTTTAATGGAATGACAGTTGTAACTCAAGCAGAAAATTCCCGTATAATAAAACTCTAGGCTGTTAAAATTCTTATTTGACAGATCCATCCAAACTAAATTGCCATTGCATTTTTTCAGCCAATCACCTATAGTAAATAACAATCTTGGTCACTTATTGTGAAATAGTGTGCCAACTGATGAATGATAGTAAAGCAGAGATGTTAAAAGGCAAGAGAATAGGCATCGCGGCACCTATGGAACAGGAGTTTAAACACAACAGTGTATATATCATGACCTGCCGTTGTACAAATAATGGGAATTATTATTACCGGAAATTGTCGGTTAAACGTCACTGCTATCTCCGAATATCAGTGCTGTAGTCTTCTTGTATACCAAGCAGTAGTGAAGATGGGCATTAACGTCAAGCTTACATTCCGAATATAAACTCTGACAATAAGGTTCGGTAAATAGTTCTGTAAGCGTAACGTAGATGAACTATGAACTACAGTTACCTTACTATCCTTCGAAATAGTCATCTCCTATCACTATGTACCTCTGAACTCTGAGATACATTGTCTTGGAAACTTTGTACGAACACTTCCTTTGGGATAGTGTTCAAAAGTCTCGGCACGTTTCATTGGGTGTCAGGAATATCGTCAAATCTCTTTCCTTTCAAAGCCAGTTTGAGTCGAGGGAATGGGAAAGTGTCTAGGGAATTGAGGTACGGTGAGTATGGTGGACGTTCAAGTTGTAGCATCCTCTTTTTTGCCAGGAACTGTTTGATGATATTGGTTGTATGGGGGCGAGCGGGGTCGTGAACAAGGAATCAGGAACTTTGTTCTGCATACTGCTGTCGTGCCCTGCGTCGTTTCTTAAGGTAGAAATACTTAGTGAATAATAACAAGTTATGTGCGTCGTTTTGAGGAGTGATTTTTCAGCTCTGATCTTTCTCCGGCGAGGTGATGTCGGAGAACCCGTTCTAAAAAAAAAGTGTTCAAATGTTTGTAGAGCTTATGGAACTTGACTATGGGATCATCAGTCCCTAAAATTACTAATTACTTATGAAATAGCTAATACTGAGGACGGCACAAATATCCATGCCCGAGGTGGGATTCGAACACCCGACCGTAGTGGCCGTGCAGACCGAGACTAGCGCGCCGCAGTCCCCTCGGCCAACGCGGCCCGCACCCCGTTCTAAACGTTGCCATTTCCTTTCAAGGTCGTGTCGGAGACACCACGTTTAATCCTGAATGACGATACGTTTCAAAGAATTCGGCCCCATATCCGTCGTTTCGATAAAATCCTGTGAAGGCTCTAAACGTGCCTGCTCCTCATCGTCAATCAAGTGATGTGGCACAAGACGACAACATGTTTATCTATTCCCTAACTTCTGGCAAAGGATTTGTTGCACTAATTCACAGTGAATCTGCAGTTCACCCGCTATCACGGTCACAGTTAATCAACGATCGTTCGAGATTAGTCCTCACTGTCTCAGTTTTTTCATCACTGACGGCGACGCCGATCGTCCGCTACGGAGATTATCAGAAACGCTTTCCCGGCTTCTTTGAAAATGGGCGAACCATTCGTACACTCACTACATGGACAGTGTTTGATCGCCATAAATACGTACAAGCATCGTTTGGCGAAGCTTAAAACATATCTGTAAATTGATCCTTTGCTCGTTCATTGCCCTGCCCTCAGTTCAGAACCAACGTACTAAACAAGCACTTCCTCCAACACGTCTAACACGGAACACACGCGATAATCAACTGAACTACAGTGGAGGCAGCTTGTCAACACCGGCCGCTTTGTAACTTCAACAATTATTTGTGATTTGCCTGTGTTTCCTGATCAACCGTTCAGTCTTCATTCACCGAACTTTATCATCATGGATTGCAATACTCACTGAAAACGCATATATCTACTAGGTGGTCTTCAGTCAGCAGACTCGTTTGATGCAGCACTCAACACTACCCTGTCCTGTGCAAGGCTCCATCATCTTCGAATAAGAACAGCAACATAAATCCTTTTGAATCTGCTTACTGTATTCATCTCTCAGTCTTCCTCTATGATATCTATGATATTTATCCCACACACTTCCTTCTAATTCTAGTTGGACGATTCCTTGATGTATCATAATGTGTCTCATCATCCTATCCCTTCTTTCGTTAGGATATGTCTTTAGCGCCACATTAAAAAAGCTTCAATCTTCTTTTTGTCTGAAGTCCTTGTCCACGTATCACTCCCATACAATAGTACACTCCAAACAAATTCTTTCAGAAAGGATTTCCTAACAATTACATTAATATCGTATTTCAAGAAATTCCACTTCTTCAGAAACGCTTTTTCTTCCTATAGCAATTCTGCATTTTATTTCTTCTTTACTTCGGCCATGAGAAGTTGTTTTGGCTGAATGCAGACTGATCGGGAGATTGCGCGGCCGGCCGCGGTGGCCGAGGGGACTGAGGCGCTCCAGTCACGGTCTGCACGCCCACTACGGTCGGGAGGTCGAATCCCCCTTCGGGCATGGATATTTGTGCCGTCCTTCGGATTAGCTAGCTGATAAGTAGTTTGTAAGTTTAGGGGCTGATTACTCCGTAGTTAAGTCCCATAAGCTATACAAACATTTGAACATTTTTTGAGAGTGCGCGTAGCCCTGTCACATGAGTCTCATTGTTGTCTGCTGAAACCAAGTTCATTATTGTCCATTACGCCTAACCTGATTTTAAAAGACACCGTAAAAAATGCATTCCGTAGTTTTGATCAAGATTGTTTTTGGTATGAAAAAGCATCTACATACTGCATTAATGCAACTCAAAGTATAGTTAAATAGAATGTAGTTGGTACAAGAAATTATTTTTGGGCCCATACATAGCCTATAACTGCAACACGCCACCATTTCAATTCTTACACGCATTATGAGAGCACGGAATAATTTTAGGGAGTGTGTCGGGGTGTGACCGAGTAATCCGGACTGCCGGGTTAGCGAGTGCCGAGTTTTCGGGACTCTAATCTACTTCTATTTACTCATTACATAATCTAATTCCTGCAGCATCGCCTGATTTTTTTACTCTTCATTCCATTACCCTTACTTTACTCTTGTTATCGTTCATCTTATACGCTCCTTTCAAGACACTGTCCATTCCGTTCAACTTCCAGGTCCTTTGAAGTCTCTGAGAAAATTACTATGTCATCGACAAAGTGCAAAGTTTTTATTTTTTCTCCATTAACTTTAATTCCCTCTCCAAATCTCTCATTGCATTGCTTCACGGCTTGACCAGTGTACAGATTGAACAACACTAGAGAAATGCTACAACCCTGTCTCCCTTCCCAACCACAGCGTCATTTTATGCCCTTCGACTCCAGTAACTGCTTAAAACTGGTATGATGTTTGGTGGGATATAGGTAAGGCTGTTCTATTGATTGGCAAAACAGGATCGCTACAAAGATTTGGCAGTAGTGAGCCAGCTAAAGGAGGTCTGTTTCAAAAACTACTCATTCAAAACTAATCTGGTGTTAAATGCAGCATTAATAATTGTCATCAGCTGGTAGTTAACACTCACAATAACTAACTTTCCAATCAAGCTGGTTAAAGATTAGATGAACACATTTTTTTATTCATTAATACTATAATTCTGTTTAGTTGTGGCCCTCATATTAATACCTGCTTAGTTAATTATCAAACAGTGGTTTTAAACTGATTGAAACCGCAACGGATATTTTGAACACAGCAAGAACAATACGTAATCTGCATAAGGCTCATGACTACAGTATAAATTTCACTGCGAGAGAAGTCTGGTAAAACACAAACCACTTTCTAATAATGCAGCTGCAAGAATTTATTTTGCTAACTGACTGATTGCAGAAACTTAGTATCTTGTTCATCTGTATAGTATTGCACAACAATCACTATTATTATTAAACGTCACACCAATAAAGAAATATGTTGATCAGACTCAACTTAGTCAATATTCTGCTTTGATTTTAATAGCCAATAATTTTCAATGAAAGGAATAGGCTTAGCTTTCTAACTACAAAAGTGAAAGAGGTGAAGAGGTTCAACTTTCTCAATTATTATTAACAATAATTATAGCATTGCCTTATGACTGAAGAACAACAAAATCTTCTCAGACTGATACATATATGAATGATACAAAATCTTATAAAGACAGAACTGTGTCTGTGAAAATCAGATTTTAAAATTCTGGACGCCAGAGGTAACCTATCGTAAGTAACATTTCGCTGACTTTACAGGAGAGCAAAAAGAAGCTGCTGCGACTCGGATTTTGCTACCTGCAGAATAAGTCAAACACCCAATCATGAAGATCTCTAATTTTTATATCTTTTCTAGTTAGTCTCTACATGTACTTCTTTTATAGAAATATTTTATGAAATGTTACGGGAGAAACAGCACTTACGATATTTTACCTCACATAAATAGTTTTGCGAAGCCGTCTTTATTTACACATACGATATTGTCAAGGTGCTTATTACATTAGGTTTTCTGTTCATTTGCATGCCTTTTTATGTTTATAAACGTTCCTTTTTATGTTTATAATATACAGGATTATTCTACGAAATACAAATAGGAATATGAGAATTATTGGTACTGAAATGGAGAAATAAAGGCATTCATACTTATTGAATACCAGTAGATTTATTAAGAGTTACAATTTTATCCTTTCACAAAGGCAGTCACAAATACTAGGCTTTCAGCAAAGTTTAAGTAAATTGAACAAAATAAATTCCAACCATAATAACTTACTCTAGAAAGTAACGAAGGTTAAACCACTTTAAAAACTGAGTCAACGACAAACATTTCTGTCCATATTCATCATATATTCATTAACAAATTGAGGACAAAATTTGAAATGTAGAAAAAGAATTCCCTTGTACAATTAATTGACAACGTTATCATGTTCATATCCTTCTGAGTCCTTTTCAGTTTGTGTTGACATAATCTGTGATATATTTTGGTAGAAATAGTGAAAAGATTTTCAGGCACCCACCTAAGCAGCTGTTGTAAATCTTTATACTTCTTGTAGCTATAGGTCTGAGAGTATTTCGTATAACAGGAAGCTCTTCCGGCCATACTGCTCCTCTTGTTCGCCGCTGCACATCAACCTCCCGAAATTCACCATCAAATGCTGTTTTATAGAATACAGAACCTGAATTCTCTGCTCGTACTTGTAGATGCACAACTTGGCCAACCAAAAATTTTCCAGACGATAAACTTTTGGTTGTCCGTTTAACTAAAGGTGATGATGATCCTTTGAAAAGATTTTAAAAGTCTTTGAAATCTGCCATTTGCATGTTATGTACTTCAATGAGTTCTTTGAATCTGCACTGGCGAACGAACTGTTGCCAATTCCAAGGAGTAGCAATTATGTCATTTGGTCTCAGTTTGCTTTTGGCACGTTCAATAACAGCATGTACACTATCTACCTCCATATGAGTGTGTCCCTTCAACAAGAATTTATGGTTTATCACTTTAAGATTAGGAAGACACCTAAGAATCCAAAAATATGACATAATCATGGCGAAGTTACGATCCATATCGTAAGTTCCTCAGTTTGGGCTTTTGGCAGGTTAGCTAGGGCCCACTTTAGCAAACAAGATGACACATCTTTAGGTCCACGACCTGCAACTGTTTCATCCCACATGCAACAATAGGATTTCTGCTCTGAAGCATCAAGGATTGTCATATTATACGTCCAGAGATTTCTTAGATAAAACGCACTGGAATTAGTAACGTGAGGTGTCGGCAAACATTTCTGAAGATCGAACATGACAACCTTTGCTTTTGATCCAGGTTGTTTTGAGCAATTTTTGTCGAAGGTCTTGTTTTTATATCTTATATTTACTTCTGTCAAGTGGGCATCGTAATCTGATTTGGACTGCTTCTTCAGCCGTTATATCATTTTTGAGTTTCACCTGAAACTCATCACTCGTATCAGTAGCAGGTTCCTTGAATCCTAAATTAAACTCAGTGTTAAATATGCCACTGCTTTGCAATTAACTCTTGCTTCATTTCGTTTTCCTTGCAGTGCTCTACATACAAAGAATACATTTTTTATATATTGAGATGGTTGCCAAGATACAATCTACCTGTTTTCTGTCTGATGTAGTGACTCTCGATTGTGGGGAACATCCTGATGTGGTTTCTGGTACCGTCCCTTATTTCTTCATCCAACTCGTTTGGTGGAACTTTCTTTCCTCTCTTGTCTGGTTCAATAAGTCAACCATTAATTTTTTTGGACAAAGCTGTCTTGACATACATTTCGGAAATACTCAAAGTATTTAAGAAAAATGTATTGCAAACTTGTAGTCTCTGGCCACGAACTTCAAAGAAGTAATGAAGTGTCACATTACGCCTAAGCTCACTCTCTTGAACTACTCTTCTACTAACATTTTTTGCAATTATGTGTAAGGCAACATATAATCTCTTAAAATCATCATTATTCCCTTCTCTTTCGACGACATACTACCGTCGACTGGTGGTAAAGCATCCAGATCATTTGCCTCCTAAAAATACATAAGCTAGGTTTGTTAATCCCAGTATGATGAATAATATCTTAGAACGTATATTAGCTATGAATAATGATTTAATGTTGTAAGCTGATTATGTAATGAGACTGTAGAATAGAATATTAGTTCTTAAAGTACTAGAAATACTGGTACTGCTTACCTGTACTAACTTCAGTGGTAATTCCACGATCCTTTTACTTCTTCCACTAACAGCATCCATTGTAATCTTCGATTCCGTCATAAAATGCTCCTCCAAACATCACAAACTAAAGCATACTGCTATTCGCACGTGATTTACAATGTGTATAACAATACGGAAGTAACGTAACACTTAGAGTTAAACCATCGTAACAGCCAATACGATAAAGAGCGTGGCGGTCTATATTCAGGTCAATTGTCGTATGGTCATTTACCATTGTTTACCACTGGTTTCAGATTGCAAATACGATAGTATCGCATTGCTGAATTTCTTTTATGTAAAATATGTGCATACAGTATTCTACCCCTAAGAAGGTATGACTTAAACTAGCCACATACGATAAAAACCTCAAAATCGTCATTTTTGCACTTACGATAGCTTACCTCTGAGGTCCAGAATTATTCCATCAGCTCGTGCAAAAGCAGCGAACCAAAGCGCTTCCGATCAATACCAGAGCTACACACGACTCTCTCTTTCTGTTCAGCTGCCACTCACATACATAGTCTATGACAGAGATGTTACGCAACAAGGTAAACCATAGACGTCGTTACTCAAAGAAGTTCATATAACATTTTACATCCAAATATCGATACAAGACAGGCGAAACAATATTATTGAATTTGTACAGACATGTTTCATGCTGTTTGGCCTTTGTACAAGCTGAATATCTTTCGCTCTCTTTATTTTACTCTCGCTACCTATTGGGGACAAGAAAAGCAACTATACGAATATCAATAACTCAGATGAAAAACCAGTTCCCAGCAAAGAATGGAAAGCTGAAAGGTGGAAAGAGTACATAGAGCAGCTCTATAAAGGAAATGAACTTAGAGACGATGTTGTAGGAAGGGAAGAGGAAGGAGATCAAGATGAAATAGGAGATACTATACTGAGAGATGCATTTGACAGAGCCGTGAAAGACCTAGGTCGGAACAAGACCCCAGGAGCTACTAAAGTCTCTGGGAGAGCCAGCCATGACAAAACTATTTGAACTGGTGTGTAGAATGTATGAGACAGGCGAAATGCCCTCAGACTTTAAGAAAAATGTAATAATCCCCATTCCAAAGAAGTCAGGCGCAGACAGGTGTGAAAATTACAGAACCATCAGTTTGATAAGTCATGGTTGCAAAATTTTAGCACGAATTATCTACAGGAGAATGGAAAAGCTGGTAGAAGCTGACCTCGGGGAAGATCAGTTTGGATTCAGGAGGAACGTAGGAACCCGGGAGACAATACTCACTTTACGTCTTATCTTAGTAGATAGATTAAGGAAAAGCAAACCTACATTTTTAGCTTTTGAAGATTTGGAGAAAGCGTTTGACAATGTGGACTGGACTACACTCTTTCAAATTCTGAAGTCAGCAGGGGTAAAATACAGGGAAAGGGGAGTTATTTACAACTTGTACAAAAGCCAGACCGCAGTTATTAGACTCGAAGGGCATGAAAGGAAGCATCAGTTGGGAAGGGAGTAAGACAGGGTTGTATCCTTTCCCCGATGTTATTCAATTTGTACATCGAGCAGGCGGTGAAGGAAAGCAAGGAAAAATTTGGAATAGTGATTAACGTTCAGGGGGAAGCAATAAAAACATTGCGTTTTGCTGATGACATTGTAATTCTGTCAGAGACAGCAAAGGACCTGGAAGAACAGTTGAATGGAATGGATATTGTGTTGAAGAGAGCGTATAAAATGAACATTAACAAGAGCAAAACAAAAATAATGGAATGCGGTCTTCGAAAATCAGGCGATGCTGAAGGAATTAGATTAGGTAACGAAACAATGAAGGTGGTAGATGAGTTTTGTTACTTGGGTAGTAAAATAACATGCGATGGTCGCAGTACAGAGGATATAAAATACAGAATGGCAATGGGAAGAAAAGCATTTTTGAAAAAGAGAAATTTGCTAACTTCGAATATTAATTTAAGTGTGAGGACGTCTTTTCTGGAGGTATTTGTGTGGAGTGTTGCATTGTACGGGAGTGAAACATGGACGATAAGCAATGCGGACAGGAAGAGAATAGAGGCTTTTGAAATGTGGTGTTACAGACGAATGCTGAAGATTAGGTGGGTAGATCGCATAACTAATGAAGAGATACTGAACAGAATTGGTGAGAAATGGAATTTTTGGCATACCCTGACCAAAAGAAGGGATCGCTTGGTAGGACACATTCTTAGACATCGAGGAATCGTAAATTTAGCATTGGAGGGAAGTGTGTGGGGTAAAAATCGCAGAGGTGAGACCAAGAGACGCGTATAGTAAGCAGATTCAAGTGGATGTGGGTTGCCGTTCTTATGAGGACATGAAAAGGCTTGCTGAGGATAGAGTAGGGTGGAGAGCTGCATAAAACCAGTCTCCGGACTGAAGACCACAACAACAGCAACCTTCAAAATTTGAAAGAGTGTATTCCAGACAACGTGGTAGCAAAAGCTAATGCAACAGATTTCCACATGAGTGGCAGCCCGCATCAATCAATCACAAGTAAATTACTTTTCAAGTATTTGCTGACTGAGCATAGGAAGAACACTTGTTATACGTTCTGACAGGTTGATAGCTGTGAGTCTGACATTCGCTTAACGCCACGTCCTTCACCGCCGTCGGTGTGGAGATGGCCCGATGGCTGAGTGGTCCCCCTGCGGCAGGCTCTCAATAGCAGAGCCAGGCGCCCCCTCGTCTCCGCAGCCGACCGCGACGCCCACGCTAATGTCTTCTCAATCATTAAGAAGCCGTAAAAATTCCCGCCTCTCCTCTCGTAAAGCTACGCCTCGAATTTTATCGGGACGACTTTCGGTAAGGTCGCGCGGCATTCGACAGACGGCCCTCGACGGCGAGGCGATATAAGTTTACTGCCCTTTTATTACTCGATGGCTCCTCGGGAACACCACCGACTCCACACAAGTGTCTCGCAGGACCCTAGTCAGTTTCATGTTTACACGCTTACAACAACCATTTCGCAGTTTAAGTATCAGGCGGATACAACGTAGTTCCGACTATTTCCAGGTCACAGCTCAACTAACGTAGTCTTCCACTGCATATATTGTATGGACTGTATTGTTTTTCACTACGTAAATCTGTCACATCAGAAATACTATTCATTCTTAAAAATAATGTTGTTGTAACTGCAGCTGTCTTCTGCTTCATATTTCACATCAACGCAGAAAGCGATGAAGTAGGGTAACCATATTTTCAGGTACAAAAAGCTGGATCTACCGGATATGAAACATAATAGTAGGCCTACTAAATTTACACCTGTTTTACTTGCATTTTGTAATTTATTAACAGAACATTATACAAGAAAGTCATCCATTTAACATCTTTCCACTCTAAATACGATGAAACAAATGATAATGGTGAAATACAGTGATCTGATTACGGTGAAACATAATGAAGTATATATTTCACTTGAATGAATTACTTTTAAACATCTTACGATTTCTCAGAAGCCGAACGCGGTGGCCGAGGGGACTGAGGCGCTCCAGTCACGGTCTGCACGGCCACTACGGTCGGGGGTTCGAATTCCCCCTCGGGCATGGATATTTGTGCCGTCCATAGTATAAGGTAGTTCGTAAGTAGTTTGTAAGTTTAGGGACCGATGACCCCGTAGTTAAGTCCCATAAGCTTAACAAACATTTGAACATTTTGAACATTTCTCAGAAGTGTATGATAGGTCTCTACACACTTTTAATCAAATGTTTCTACTTCAAATCTGGATTTTTCTTGGGCCCTGTAAAGTCCCACCTGAACTGTTAAAATAATATCTACTATTGACGCCACTACAGTTGTGTGTAAACGGAGGTTTACTCGTTGCCACTAAGTTGTTTCACGGAATGTCAAAACGAATATTAATTCTTTTAACATAGTGGATATTAGATATGCATGATGGACATACAGCAATATAGATTGTAATGCATACATGACTTTTGATTTGGTATCTTTGTAATAAGTCATTGAACTGTTAACACGTAATATATGTGGAACAGATAAAATAAGTTTGTAACTCGGCAGCCATTAAGTTCAGGCCTGTAACGAAAATACAGTGACATAAAAAATATTATGTATTAAATTCAAGTATTTAGAATTAATCCCAGGTTTTGAGCATTTTCAGTATATTTGGTGCCATTGTTTAATATCCATTGTTGGCGGAAGGCTGCCGTCATTATTATTCGAACCAACGGCGGACAAAACTAAACTGTTCTGACTATAATTACACTAAAGAGGAGAAATAAGAAACAAATACTGATATGGAAATTATTTTCTATAGCAACTTCAAATTATTTCTGCATTGATCAGTTGCGTAAGTATTGGTGTGTTTATAAGATCTCCAGTGAGTAGTGAAATTGTCTATATGACAGAAAGTGTCAAAATTTCAAAATAAATCGCTTCTCACATTTATGACAGACCTATTCTTCAAACTTTCTGCGGTGTTCGAACTAGTTGTGTGTAGGTCGAAGACTGTACAATTACTAAAGAGTCTCAGAGCTCATATTATTTCAGAGCTAGTCATTGAAAGGAAATAATCCAGATATTTATTACGTGAATTTAGTCTCCCTATTCCATGAACAGAGTTTAAATCGGAATTTGGTGGTCAATTTTTAGTTACATGTCACAGTTAACATTCGATGAACTGCTTTTAAGTCAAAATATTTTAATGAAATACTGTAGACCTTTGTGAATTTATGTTTGAGCAGGTACACGTCAACTACAATAATACTTCTACACCACTACAACAGTTTTATTCTTATGCACTAATACAAGCAACAGATACAAAACCACACACACGCACAGCATATACACACGGACACCACAGAAACTCATATACTGTGTCTTTAAAGAAAATATTCGTAACTTTACCAACAATATAATAATCAGTATTTAACTCAACAGGTTTTGCAAATATTTTATTACTTTGTGATTTACATTCCATTCCTTTGCTGTAGTATTAGTAACGTAGCGTCCAACATTTGAAATTTTACCAAAAAGTTTTTGTCATTAATTTTGTTAGCAGTGTATTAAGTACTAAATCCTAAGATATTTTATCATAACACCACTGGAACAGGTTTCAGGTGAGCCCAAACCAACGCATCCAATTCAGAAAAATCCGATTTCACTTTAACGCCTACAATAAATTTATACAAAGATCTCAATTCGACATTAACACGCTTTCTTCTGACACTTACGACTTGATTACGTCTGCAAAGTCATTCCACAGCCTATTCACTAATGACTTGCATCGACTTTTAAACCGAACATACAAAGAGCTAGACAATTGGTTACAATCGCCGTCTCTTTCAGTTTCACCAGCAGCCCTTTCATCACACTATTACTACTGATAGATATTTTGTGTTTGTGATCTGTCTGGGCGAGGATTACATCTGCAGTGACAGCAGAAGACATGCGTGGCTGACGCTGCACTATTAAAAGGAACTTCCTCCGCAGAAATTGTCTTGTGTTCATTAACTGTATAATTACTGAGTTCCCTTGACTGAGACGATAATTGAATTTCGCAGGATAGTGTTGAAATACAGAATATTTTTAAGATTTTCTAACCTCGTGGAGGAACGCAGGATAAGACTAAAAGAAGGGGGGTATCCTGCGAAATGCAGGATATCTGATCACCCCAAGAGAAACTTTCGTGAAGTGTGCACTACGGGCTGTTAAGTAAATTTTAGTTCCCGACATTCATAGACTATCAATATTTAATTAATGAAAATTATTTATTACGCATGGAGTAATTACTAGCTAAGTACTTGAGTGAGGCAACGAACGTGAATTAAAAATTTAAAAAAAATCAAATAGTTGTATACCTAATGGAACTAACTTGCAAGTTCACTGGTCCCTAGACTTACAAACTACTTAAACTATCCCACTCTAAGGACAACACACACACCCATGCCCATTCGAACCTCCGGCGGGAGCGGCCGCGCAATCCGTGTCATAGCGCCTTAGGCTACGCAGCCATTCCCAAGCGGCCGAGAATTAAAGATTGCATCCAAGGCAACAAATGTTTATTACAGCAAAAGGCACGAGTGATGACAAACACACAAGTGACATAAATGAACAGTAATGGAAGTTAACATATCCTTAACTCACAGTGAATGTGAAGAAATGGTCGACTGGCAGTGGTGGGAAATGGTGGAAGCCTTTTATTTGGACAGTTATTGTGAACCGTAACGACTTAGTAGCTAGTACGAGGGTCACTCCAAAAGAAATGCACACAATTAAAAAAAATGCAGTTTCCATACTGCACGTTTGAAAGTTTTATAGTGCGTAGATAGATTCTTACCGCTTGTTTTCATGGTTCAACCTGTTCCCGTTGCGGTGGTACCACTCTTCTTGCGTGGTAGGACTGAATAACAACTTTGATGTGGCCGTGTAAGAATTCGTAATCCGCAAGTCGTCCGCTCGTCAAACAAAACAAAAAAAAAAAAAATCCATGTAAAACTTCCTGTAGTATAAAATTTCAAAACAGATTCTTGCGCAGATGGAAGAAGCATGTGATGCTATAGCTTGTTTAAATTGTCACTCTTAATAAAATATTTCAAAGTTCATTCATAGTTCAAACTGTCAAAAGGAAGTCCGTGTTTTACACGTTGCTATAGTCACAGATGATATAAAGTTCGTTTATATCCTGATAGATCTATATGTTCGATCTATTAAATGAAGTATTAAAAATTAATTTAATTCTTCTTAATGGATCTTTCGCACAGAATAATGTTTCATAAATTTAATCGATCAAACTGTAAAAAGGTTTGAAATTACTTCTTCCTCTTCTATTAATATACCATAAATGATATCAGAAATAATTGTGACACTCGATGACTTTTCAAGACACATGAACATTTATTGACGTCAGAGTACAGATCGTGACTCAACAACAGTTAAAACAGAACTGATATTTAAACCATGTTGATTTTTCACGAAACTTTCTATAATAATGTCAATATCCTCGACGATAACCGCAGAGACCAGCATCTTCTTGCCTCGTGGCCGTCGACCCGCCACTTGAAGTGGCCAGATGCTTACTCCTTGATTTCAGCTTCGAAGATGTTGCTCTCGTAGGCTGAATCGCCATCACAGCAGTTGTAATATAAGAGACATACAAGAAAAATTTAAGAATCACATAACATAAAAATATTTACATTGTTGTTGTTGTGGTCTTCAGTCCGGAGACTGGTTTGATGCAGCTCTCCACGCTACCCTATCCTGAGCAAGCCTCTTCATCTCCACATAAGAACGGCAACCTACATCTGTCTGAATCTGCTTACTGTATCTATCTCTTGGTCTTCCTCTGCGGTTTTTACCCCACACACTTCCCTCCAACGCTAAATTCACAATTCCTTGATGTTTAAGAATGTGTCCTACCAATCGATCCCTTCTTTTAGTCAAGGTATGCCCGAATTTTCTTTTCTCCCCAATTCTGTTCAGTACCTCCTCATTAGTTACGCGATCCACCCACCTAATCTTCAGCATTCTTCTGTAGCACCACATTTCAAAAGCCTCAATCCTCTTCCTGTCCGCACGGTTTATCGTCCATGTTTCACTCCCATACAAGGCAACACTCCATACAAATGCCTTCAGAAAGGACTTCCTTAGGCTTAAATCAATATTCGAGGTTAACAAATTTCTCTCTTTCAAGAACGCTTTTCTACCCATTGCCATTCTGCATTTTATATCCTCTGTACTGCGACCATCATTTGTTATTTTACTGCCCAAGTAACAAAACTCATCTACCTCCTTTATTGCTTCGTTTCCCAATCTAATTCCTTCAGCATCGCCTGATTTTCTTACACTACACTCCATTACCCTAGTTTTGCTCTTGTTAATATTCATCTTATATGCACCTTTCAGCACACTGTCCATTCCGTTCAATTGCTCTTCCAGGTCCTTTGCTGTATGTGACAGAATTACTATGTCATCGGCAAAACGCAATGTTTTTATTTCTTCTCCCTGAACTTTAATCCCTATTCCAAATTTTTCCTTGCTTTCCTTCACCGCCTGCTCGATGTACAAATTGAATAACATCGGAGAAAGGCTACAACCCTGTCTTACTCCCTTCCCAACTGATGCTTACCTTTCATGCCCTTCGAGTCTAATAACTGCGGTCTGGCTTTTGTACAAGTTGTAAATAACTCTCCTTTCCCTGTATTTTACCCCTGCTGACTTCAGAATTTGGAAGAGTGTATTCCAGTCAACATTGTCAAACGCTTTCTCCAAATCTACAAAAGCTAGAAATGTAGGTTTGTCTTTTCTTAATCTATCTTCTAGGATAAGCCGTAAAGTGAGTATTGCCTCCCGTGTTCCTACATTTCTCCTGAACCCAAACTGATCTTCCCCGAGGTCGGCTTCTACCAGCTTTTCCATCCTTCTGTATATAATTCGTGTTAATATTTTGCAACCATGACTTATTAAACTGATGGTTCTGTAGTTTTCACACCTGTCTGCACCTGCTTTCTTTGGAATGGCGATTATAACATTTTTCTTAAAGTCTGAGGGTACTTCGCCTGTCTCATACACCTTACACACCAGGTGAAACAGGTTTGTCACGGTTGGTTCTCCCAGAGACTTCAGTAGCTCATTAAAATCATTTAATAACATAAATATTAACCGATTATTCTACAAAACTGAGCTGACATGAGGTAGTAGCGGAGACAATAATCCGTCCCACTACACCGCGAGTGGCGCCGTCACAGCATGTGTTCAAGATGGCTCCTACAATTGACGTTCGTCAGAAGCATCGTGCTGTCATTGAGTTCCTGTGCTGTGGAAAACATCCACAAGAGTTTGAAAAAGGTGTATGGAGATGCTGCTGTCGATAGCAGTACAGTTAGTCGGTGGGCAAGCAGGTTACGTGATGAAAGCGGAGCGGGCACGGCAATATTGAGGATTGTCCTCGCAGCGGCAGGCCTCGTACTGCACACAATCCAGACAATGTACAGAGAGTTAACGAATCAGTGACTGCTGACAGACGTATCGCAGTGAACGAATTGTGAGGTAGGGAAAGAAACTGTTTGCAGAATACTGAAACTGTTGGCGTTAAAAAAGGTTTGTGCCAGGTGGGTTACCAGGCTGTCGACAGTGGCTCACAAAGAAACACGAAAAACGGTATGCAGCTAACTTTTGGAACAGTACGGGAATTGTGGAGATGAATTTTTTGGACGAATTGTGACAGGTAGGTGATGAAATATGGCACCATCATTTATCACCAGAGGAGAAGAGGCAATCAAAGTAGTGGCATCATGCAAATTCACCCAAGAAAAAAAATTCAAAATCACACTTTCTGTTGGAAAAGTATGGCTACGGTGTTTTTTGATTCCGAAGGACTCTTGCTTGTGGACATCATGCCACGTGGAATCATCATAAATTCTGATGCATATGTGACGACTCGGAAGAAACTTCAAGCTCGACTGAGTAGTGTTCGACCACATCGACAAAAGCAGGATGTTTTGCTGTTGGGCGACAGTGCACAGGCACATGTCAGTCAAAAAACCATGGAAGCGATCACAAAACTCGGATGGACAACACTGAAACACTCGCTTTACAGTACTGACCTGGCTCCATGTGACTTTGGGAAACTGAAATATTCTCTTCGTGGAAAAAGGTTTGATGACTCCCTTGTGCACGCTGCCAAACAGTGGCTCCAACGTGTTGATCCAATTTTACCGTGAGGGTAGACAGGCGCTGGTTCCAAGTTGGTGTAAGGCAGTTGAAAGGCATGGAGATTATGTGGAGAAACGAAAACATTGTTCCTAAAGGTTGTATCTACACACAGTAAAACTTTCAGAAACGTAGAATAAAAACTGTGTTTAAAAAATAGTGTGCATTTCTTTTGGAGTGACCCTCGTATATGGTTAACAGCTGCTGTGGCTGTTAGGAATCGCTAACAACTGATGGTCTAGCGTACCGCTACTCAAGTAAGCTTCAGCTACTAGGAGGCTTTATTCTTATCTTTATCCTAGTAGACTCTGCTATGTACTATCGACTATGCGATTTTGCGATTATCGTTGATAAGGCGTGCGTATGTACACTTTAACAGAAAGAACCCACAACTTTAGTGACGAATGAAATTTTTCAAACAAATGAGTACTAAACATTGGGCGTTGGAGAAGTACAATTAATCCAGTCAGATAAAGTACACACTTCGAACTGAATATTTCTCTTGACACTCATAAAACATTTATAAAACAAGTCTTGAGACATTGTGGCAAGGTGAGGAGTATGTTCTCCAAAGCGTAGCACTCTCTGACGAAGGGACTCACCAGGGCCTGCCCGCCTCCCCCCCCCCACCCCACCACCAAAGAAAATTAATGGAAAGAAAAATTGCGATTTTTTATGATTTATTATCAACAATAAATTAAGCTTGATATCGATAATTGAAAAGGGGCTTCAGAGTAAGGGGCTTGGTCCAATAAATTTAAAAACATTTTATCATTCCTCTGAATATGAGCAGCAGAATTGATACAAAATATCATGGTTTGTCTACGTAAAATCACTTAATTCATCTTTAGATTAATCTTGCCGCCGCCCAAAAAATATATGCTATATTCGCTACTGCGAGGCACTGTATCAATTGAGGACAGTGGTGGTACGATGCACACTCTCCCTCAGGCCCCATGCCCCGGCCAATGAACTACAGTCAACCAATCAGAGTCGATCCACGTGATTGCGCGACCTCTGACGGGAAACGAGAAACTGTTATTTGCAACTGTCGGTGTTCCCGTGCCGGTGATCGATTTATCGCGTAGTTGTCTTTGGTTACATCATTATGTGCGACGCTTCACTTGGTTGAAATAGTAGGCCTATTCAAATTTATGGAAGCAAAATGAGCACGTTAGCTGTCAACCTACCTTCGCACAAGAAACAAATTTCACTCAACTTTTAACAATGAAAATTTATTCCGGAGAAACCTCCTCCACACCGTATTTTACTGACAGTGAATCGCCATTTTTTAGTACGACCGTCAAGTTTAAGTGTATTTTAAAGCGCTGCTGCCGCCGGATTTGGCAGAACAACAGTGATGCCGGTGTCTTTTGAATGTCCATCAGTACTTTAGTGTTCTCGTTCCGCTACATGCATTTTATATCACCGTCGATCGTTTCTTACTTTTACCATCACTGTTTTCAAATCGCCTGGTTTTTAAATGTCTCCAATACTATTGTTATGTCAATTTATTATACCACATTTTTGCCCTGTTGGAACCGTGTATTATTCTGGGCTTGAAGAGCGGCACATAATCCGTTGTCATCTACCCCCACGGGGCTTTAAAACACAATAAAGGGAAAAAATAATTGTAGAAAAAATTAACCCTTTCAGCCATGGCGTACTAAATAAGGTACAGTGTACAGTGTGAAACACTTGAGCTCTAGTGTTTTAAATATAACATCAGTTCCACCTGACATTCTGAGATTAACAGCCGCTGCCATTTAGTGTGCAGGAGCTACACACTACTCTGATAGAAGTCAAGATGGTGGCCAGAAATGTAGCTGCCCCTGGTAAGCAAATTGTTTCTATTGTATACAGACGTATATGTACTTTTCATTGGCAATATTTTTGTTCATAAATACAAATTAAAGTTTGATATAAAGCTATCACAATACAGAAAAAGTCCTTATGTGTAACTATTTACTCCATTTAACACCTCGTTTGCTATTTATAGCACCCGCCATACTTTCTAACTAAACGTGAAAAAAAATTTTTTTGTACATTCCATTGTACATAAATTCATTATAATGAAGAATACTAGGTTTCAAATTTTTTTTACGAAAAACAAAAAGTCAGGGCTGGAAGGGTTAAGTTTGGCGTGCAATTACTAATGAACCAACTCCTATACAGAGCTGACCAGTGCAAAGCAGTGGGGTTTCGTAGCCCGCCGATGTTGCGGCACGTCACCACATTGGTCGTGTGTTCAAAATGTTCAAATGTCTGTAAATCTATCGGACCAAACTGCGTGGTCATCAGTCCGTAGCTTACAAACTACTTAAACCTAGATAAACTAACCTACGGACAACACACACACTCATGCCCCAGGGAGGACCCGAACGTCCATGGCGAGCAACCACGCGCTCCGCAGCGAGACGCTTTAGACCGCTCGGCTACTCCACCGCGGCGGTCGTGTGTTCTGCGCTGTAAAGGCGGCGGCTGGTGCGGCGTTCCAGGGACTGAGGCGCTGCATCACGAACCAACGCGCAGGTGCGTTACGTGGTCGCTGTCACTGTCTATTTCAATCCTCTCCTCTTTTTTTAATCTTGTTGCATCGTATTGTACTAATCGTCGTGTTACTACTTTCGATTATTCGTTGTAAATACAATTTGTTATTATTAGTATTATTATTATTTATTTTATTTCAAAATGTTCAAATGTTTGTAGAACTTATGGGACTTAACTACAGGGTTATCAGTCTCTAAGCTTAAAAACTATTTATGAACTACTTAAGACTAAGGACGGCACAAATATCCATGCCCGAGGGGGGATTCGAACCACCGACAGTAGTGACCGTGCAGACCGTGACTGGAGCGCCTCAGTCCCCTCGGCCACCGCGGCCGGCTTATTTTATTTATTTTACCTGGCAACATTAGGGCGTTGATCCCCTATCTTACACCTAACCAGGCTTACTGAAGGTGAACAATTTCTTTAGTGCAATGTATAATACAAGTATTAAAGTAAAATAAAATATATTACTGTGGTTTCGCACAAGTATGAAGTACGCGACACGTACTTTCGCCGCGGGCCGCCATGCACGCACGGCGCGGCGTTCTTACGACGTCAGCTACGAGCGCCCTCTGCTGCAACTCCGCTCATGGCCACGACTGCTGCATCGTTCACTTGGGAATCAGATAGGCACCAGTTAAGACTTGGCTATCGGATAGGCACTAGGAATCATCAGTAGGCAGGCCTCTATCTAAACTATGTATCAACATTCTACTAGTCTGCTGCTCTCCAAGTTAAGTAATGTAATTTTTCTTTGAAATATATCTCTT
The DNA here is from genome assembly GCA_026315105.1 of Locusta migratoria. Lineage (NCBI taxonomy): Eukaryota > Metazoa > Arthropoda > Insecta > Orthoptera > Acrididae > Locusta > Locusta migratoria. The sequence goes on along the minus strand of CM048745.1, from coordinate 360,489,818 downwards.
ATACTAATCTAGCTTAGTATTTCTAGTTTCTGCTGTCCCACTGGCTAGTCACCTCCGTTCTTGCACACGCGTGCCTCCTACTTTCTTGTGTCGGTCTCTCTCTACTCGGCTACCGACACCCGGGACAACCGGCGGAGACGGGACACAAAAATTACAGATTGTTCATAGACTATAATTGTAACAATAATACTTAGATAATTTATAAGAATCAAAATTTATTATAACAACAATAATGACAATAATGACTTTGCAACGTACAGTAAGCAAGTTTCATATTGTGAACATCAGCCCTATTACAATTCAAGAATTGCCTCGTTATGTTCTTACAGACTGAGTTATTCACGTCAAGCAGGGACATAAGACGATAGAATGTCTTAAATGAGATATAGAAGACGTAGGTCGGTTAGCGGAAGAGAAATAGAATGGTAAAATGAGTTTTGTTACTGGGGCAGAAAAATAACAAATGATGGTCGCAGTACAGACGATATAAAATGCAGAATGGCAATGGGTAGAAAAGCATTCTTGACAAAGAGAAATTTGTTAGCATCAAATATTGATTTAAGCCCAAGGGAGCCCTTTCTGAAGGCATTTGTGTGGATTGTTGCCATGTATGGGAGTGAAACATGGACGATAAACAGTGCGGACAGGAAGAGGATAGAAGCTTTCCAAATGTGGTGCTCCAGAATAAAACTGAATATTAGGTGGGTGGATCGCGTAACAAAACTGGAGAGAAAAGGAATTTTTGGCATACCTTGACTAAAAGAAGGGATCGATTGTTAGGACACATTCTTAGACATCAAGGAATTGTGAATTTAGCGTTGGAGGGAAGTGTTTGGGGTAAAAACCACAGAGGAAGACCAAGAGATGAATACAATAAGCAGATTCAAACAGTTGCAGGTTGCCGTACTAATGTGGAGGCTTGCTCAGAATAGGGTATTGTGGAGAGCTGCATCAAACCAGTCTCCGGACTGAAGACCACAACAACAACAACAACAAGATTCAAAACTATGATGGAGAGAAAGAACTGTAAAGTAACAATGGAAGCTATGCTGTCGCTAATATGTGAATTTTGAGTTTCCTCTTGACTTTTGAGTGATTTAGTGTAAGACGTAAATCACATAGCAGTGTTTTCCATAGTCTTTGAGACGGACAATGACACGGAGAAAGATTTAGTGGTTTGTGAATGTACAGTCAAGATGCTAGAAGTATCCGATCTGATACTGCGGTTGTGGAATGATGATAGCTGTTTAATGTGAGAAGATAAATATTGGGGGCACTGGTGGCTGAGAAAGCGATGTAGCAAGCACAGCGTTTGAAAATATGTGGGCGCATCCAATCTAGCTGGATATATGAAGGACTGATGTGATCGTACAACCGTATATTACACACGTACCTAACGCAAACATTCATCACTAGCTCGAAACGTCTCGAATTTTCACTATTTGTGCCGTGTTGATCGCAGTAGTAAAGATTTGGCAAGACGTTTGAACTAATTTCTGTGTAACTTGGATTGGAAATATTTTTCTAAATTTTGGATTGAATATAGGGATGAGAATGATTTCCTGCACGCTACAACTGTTTGTTCTTCCCAGTTTAGGTGTTCATCCAAGATTATCCCAAGGTCTTTCACTGTTTTTCGATATGGTAATTGGGTACCATTGAGGTTTATTTCAGGGACTGACTGGCGAAAATACCGGCTGATTAGCTTTGGGTGAGATATGAGGATGACTTGGAATTTATTGGGGTTTAAATTAAGACCAAGGTTTTGTGTCCGTCGTGGAATAGAGGAAAGGTCTGCATTCATACCAGCTACTGCATCATTGATGTTGTTAGGGCTAATATTTATGTGCAAGTGGATGTCGTCGGCGTGTAGATATAGTTGCAGGAGTGAATCACCGATTAAATATCATTGATATACAGTGAAAAGAGTAATGGACCCTTGTTATTACTGTGAACTGTTGTAATGTTTTCGGTATGTGTTGTTCCTGGTCACCTTAATGTCCTAATAGGTAAATAAGTATATACATTTTTGAAAACATTATGGTATGTCAGCTACCTGAATGATTAATTCATAGAAAAGTCAATTTAGGTCACCATTTTATAGTAGCCGGTTTCTGCCAATCGACATTCAGTCAACAATACAGCTCCGAGTCAGCGCAACCGATGGCCAACACTGTGGTTGTAGCGAAGTGGAGGTGTCCATTTAAGTGACGGAAACTGGTTACCATAAAACTGAGTCTGTGATCTAGACTGACTTTAGAGTGAAACTTTTCTCTCTACAGCGGAGTGTGCGCTGATATGATACTTCCTACCGGAACCGGGACTCGAACCTGGGACCTTTGCCTTTCGCGGGCAAGCGCTCTACCGACTGAGCTATCCCGACACGACTTACGATGCCGCCCCACAACTTTACTTCCGCCAGTACCTCGCCTCCTACTTTCCAAACTTCGCAGGTTCGAGTCCCGGTTCCGGCGCACAATTTTAATCTGCCAGGAAGTTTCATATCAGCGCACACTCCGCTGCAGAGTGAAGTTTCATTCTGGAAACATCCCTTAGGCTGTGGCTGAGCCATGTCTCCAACATATCCTTTCTTCCAGGAGTGCTAGTCTTGCATGTTTCGCAGGAGAGCTTCTGTGAAGTTTGAAAAGTAGGAGGCGAGGTACTGGCGGAAGTAAAGTTGTGGGGCGGCATCGTGAGTCGTGTCGGGATATCTCAGTCGGTAGAGCGCTTGCCCGCGAAAGGCAAAGGTCCCACGTTCGAGTCCCGGTTCTGGCACACAATTTTAATCTGCCAAGAGGTTTCATAGACTGACTTTGTATGAAATCAATAAATATTCGTCGTTAACCCTGCCGCAGTTCTAGCTTGAAACCCTAATTTCCATTTCCTACTATTAATAACCGTGCCTGTCTAAATAATATGGTAACTGTCCAGAGTAACGAATCTTTGCCTACAGCTATAGAAACAATTGGAAGCATCCTCCAGCGAACCCGCCGCGAGCGTGAGTGTGTCGAGACAGCGGCGTTCGTCGTTAACGAGCTCCCGTCGCGAGCTGCTTAGAGTTACTGCTATTGTTTTTTATTGTTATTATGAGGCGCGCAGTGAATCACGAGGGGAGCGGTATTTAACGCGGGCCCATATTCCAGACACAGGCGGAAGCCTAACTAAGCCGCGAGGTTTCCGTAATTGGGTTAACTGGGGAGGCGTCTCTTCCTGAAGTCGTTGTTGTCGCCGCGGCACAAGGAAATTATGCTAAGCCCCTGTAAACTTGCGGCGCTCCCTGGCTGCGCTAAATGCGGCAAACGCTGCACAGATGGAGGGCTTTCCTGCGCGCTCCCTCCCCAACACAAACACACACACACACGGCACGTGACGAGGCGACTGCATACAGCAAGCAATGCCGAACCAGGATGAAACGGAGAGTAAGCAAAGAAAGGGTTGTTTACTGACTGTTGCAGGAACTGTCTAGCTGTTTTCTGTGAAGATTCGGGCAACATGTTCAGCAAATCTCTGTACAGGGTATCCCATTTAATAAGTTTACAAAGCGGAGTCAAACAGCGATTTTCATACAATAGTGACAGTTAAAATTAAAAACTTTAATAAAACGCTTTTTATTAAATAATGAAAATCGACTAATTTCGGTCCAAGACCATCATCATAGATAAACAACACAAAAGTACATAATGAAAGCAATTAATGTACACAATAAAAATAGAGTAAGGAGCAAAATAACACACGTAGGATGGAAAAGTGGAAGTATCAGACTACTTAAGTTGTAATATAAATACTTATAAGGTATTAAAACAAGTTAGTCAACAGCAATAAATAAAATAAATATGGTTGGAAACAGCAGGAGTTAATTTTACTAAAATTATAAAGGTCATACTGGATTATCCTATCAGTCAAACAAACATAAAGTACGAAAATGGACCGTGAATAACAAGGAGTGCACGGTGCTAATTGCATAAGTCAAAGACCATCCGAACCTATACTATCGAAATATGATTATACAATTTCGGAGTTATTCTTAATGGGTGTACGGATTCTTTTGCTGAACATCTTTGTTTAAAGCCACAGTAAACAAAGTTACAAAGTGCAGTCATCAACAAGTTTTGAAAAAACTGGTATATATGAAAAGTTTACGTCAACAAATAAAATGTGGTACAATTAAACATTATCACAGCTTCCAACCTTAGACGCTATTCACTTAAATATGTCGTGACTAGTGACAAAACGAGACTGATCATCATCTCAAAAACGTTTACAATAAGATCGATAATTATATAAACAACCTGAATCCCAATGTTGTGCAAATTGAGTCTTATGTCTAATAGGAAGAGTAAAACTACGAATATATTAATACCTGTATGGAGCAGAGCGTATATATAGAGTCTTGATCGTTGTAACAATTGTAGCGTAATAAATACTGAATAAGTTTACTGTGATGTCGCAGAAATCTGAAGTGCTCGCCACGTACTTTCGCCGCGCGCCGCCATGCAAGCACGGCGCGGCGTTCTTACGACGTCGGCCACGAGCGCCCTCTCCTGCAACTCCGCTCGTGGCCACCACTGAACTGGATCGGTCACTTGGCTATTGGACAGGCACTAGGACTCTCATGAGAAGCAGGCCACTACCTAGATAAACTATGTATCTGCATTCCACTAGTCTTCAGTTAACAAAGTTAAGTATTGTACTATTTCTGCTAAATATATATCTTGTACTAATCTAGCTCAGTGTTTCTAGTTTCTGCTGTCCCACTGGCTGGTCACCTCAGACTCTGTACCCGCACACGCGTGCATCCTACTTCCCTGTGTCGGTCTCTCTACTCAGCCACCGACACCTACGACAACCGGCAGAAACGAGACACAAAACGTACAGTATAGTATAGAGCAATAATTTTAATTTCTTACAATGTTGGAATTGAAATGCTTTCTGATTGAAATAATAAAGTAGGGGATACTTCGACTTGAGGATACTTATTTCATACAAAGGGATTCTATTCATAGGACTATCTTACGTAGTAAACATAAAATGTATAGAGTTATGAAAACGAAAGGTGGCATATAGATAAATAAACCATGACCATAAAGCTTTCATGTCATAATGAAAAGGTTCCACATTATAGCATTGGCTGCTTATAATGCCATAGCCATGAGTCAACATGTCAAAAATGTTCAAATGTTTGTTAAGCTTATGGGACTTAACTACGGGGCCATTAGTCCCTAAACTTACAAACTACTTATGAACTAGCTAAGACTAAGGACGGCACAAATATCCATGCCCGAGTGGGAATTCGAACCCCCGACCGTAGTGGCCGTGCAGACCGTGACTGGAGGGCCTCAGTCTCCTCGGCCACCGCGGCCGGCAGTCAACATGTCAATTGTGCACATTATTAGTACATGGATATAAGAATGTTTGGAAGTAAATGTGACAATATAAAGGGATTGTAGCAATAGAGTTATTGACTCTAGAAGAATAAATCAGAATCGAAACTAGTCGATTTTAGGGATTTAATAAACAGCTGATGGTTAAAGATGGATTTTATGAAATACATGACGGCTGTTAACTCTCACCTTACCGAAACATAGAAAAAAATTAAAAACAGTCCAGATCGCAAAATTGTTGGTTTTCCTTCAACAGCGGTTTCAGTCTGTTGTAGACCATCTTCAGATGCATACCACCACGATGGCAGGCGGTGGCGGTAGACACAGCAGGCCTCACAAACGTGATCTGCCATCACGGTGGTATACGTCTGAAGATGGTCTACAACAAACTGAAACCGGTATGGCATCATTTTCTTTGGTAATTCAACATTGAGTAAAAAAGTATTCATTGCACAAAAGCGTGTAATCAGAATAATTGCTGGAGCCCATCCAAGATCATCGTGCAGACACTTATTTAAAGAGCTAGCCATCTTCACAGCAGCTTCTCAGTATATATATTAAATTATGAAATTTGTTATTGCCAATCCCACCGAATTCAAAAGCAATAGCAGTGTACATAACTACAACACTAGGAGAAAGAATGGTCTTCACTATTCAAGGTTAAATCTAGCTTTGGCTCAGAAAGGCATGAATTATGCTGCCACAAGAGTCTTTGGTCATATACCAAACAGCATCAAAAGCCTGACAGATAGCCAACTAGCATTTAAAAATAAATTAAAAGAATTTCTGAATGGCAACTCCTTCTACACTATAGATGAATTTTTAGATATAAATTAGTAAATCTGAAAAAAAATTTAAAAAATTATAATAATATTGTGTCATTTATTTAGTACAGAGTAATAATTTGTAAAGATACCTTTCATTAACCTGACACGTTCCACATAATTACGAACTGTCGTATTCATGATCTATGGAACAAGTACTAATCTAATCTAATCGGAGTGAAATAAAAGCAATAATTTCCCTATATGGGCAGTTTTTTGTAATTTTAACTGTAACTATCCACTTAAACTTTACACCCCAAATTATGTCTGAAATATATATGTAAAATACTTTCGCCGGCATGTAGGAGGAACCGGAGCAATGCCATTCAGAGGAGTAACACCGTGCATTGGTGTTTCTAGTTTCCTAGAGGGAGTAGAGAGTGCTGCGTAGTACTGCCGCATAGCGGAAGGAAATACAGTAAGGTCCAGGCAGATCGTGAGCTTCAAACGGCTTTCAGTCAAATGCGTAGCTACATCTGGAATATCGTCCCAGTTATGTAACTGGATTCGTGAGTTCCTTACACAGAGGGCACAGTTATTAGTAACTGCAGCATCGGCCAAAAAAGAACTGATATCTGTTGTCCTCGACGACAGTGTTACAGATTCTCTGCTGCTTAGGAGAAAATCCGAGTGGCTCTCTATGCTTGTCTGTATATGATGCTGTCATTTATCTAGTAAACTCATTGGGAGAACAAAACTATAGAACGAATTAGACTTACTTGTAAACATTGTGTGTACAATAGAATTTTACACTAAAGAATGAAAAGTCAAATCTAATAGTCGTGCATTCAAAATTCAAGTGTATACCTAGGAATTACTGTACGACCGACTGAAATGGAAAAGAACACACAGCTGAATGAGAATGGCCACGCGATCTGCGGCATCATGTCACGGTTCAGGCGCCCGCTCCAGAGGATCGAGTCCTCCCTCGGGCATGTGTGTGTGTGTGTGTGTGTGTGTGTGTGTGTTGTCTTTATCACAAGTCAGTTCAAGTAGTTTGTAAATCTAAGGACAGATAACCTCAGCAGTGTGGTCCCTAGGTTTGTTTGTAGAACATATCGGACTTAACTACGGGGTCATCAGTCTCTAAGCTTACAAACTACTTATGAACTACCTAAGACTAAGGACGGCACAAATATCCATGCCCGAGGGGGGATTCGAACCCCCGACTGTAGTGGCCGTGCAGACCGTGACTGGAGCGCCTCAGTCCCCTCGGCCACCGCGGCCGGCTCCCTAGGTTTACAGACATTTGCAAGAACATATGGAAAATGCTGTAGAGAAAGCGAACCAAAGGCTGCAATTTCTTAGCAGGCAATTAGATTATGCAACAGAGCTACTATAGAGATTACTGCATCTCGCTTGTCCGTTCTCTTTTGGAGTCGTGGTGATTGTGCGGGGTCCCTATCAGGTTCCATTGACGGAAGACATCGAGAAAAAAAAAAAGAGCAAAAAATAACAAAGAAAAACAAGCAGACCAGCAAGGGAAAATTAAAGCTCTTCAGGCTGAATTGGATAATGCTAGAGGGGAACTGATGAGGTTAAGAGTGGAGAAGGGTGGAGAGACGTGGGAAGTGGCAGCAAGGAACAGGGCCCACAGACTGAGAAAGGTATCCGACAGTTTCATCGTTGGTACTGAATATAGATTTGCCTTAGTACCACAGTTAATCAAAGATGAGGCTCCAAGAGAAGAATATTTAATTAAGGTGCAACAGACTTTCACTAGGAAACAAACTGTTTCAAAAAGTAGAAAGTAGAAGGAAAGTTCTGTTGCTAGGTAGCAGCCACAGGAGAGGTCTGGGTCAGATTCTGTAGGAAAAATTAGGTAACACCTTCAGTTCACAAACATTTTGAATCCCAGTACTTGTCATAGTCAGGTGGTAGAGGCGATAGGTTCTTTATACAATGGATTTACAAAGCAGGAACTTGTTCTGATAGAGGGTAGATCGGGAAACAGTACTGATAGGGATAAAGGCTACAACATTGAGAGTGACTTGGTTACAATAGCATCTGCAACAAGCCCTATAAATATTGGGCTAGTGTCTGGTCCCAGATGGACAGCTCAATAAGGATGGTCAACATTGATTTAGATCAGCTGCTCAAGGCAGATAAATGATCAGGCATGGGTCTGATTTCTGGGTTTCTGTTGATGCTATTGGTAGTTGGGATTTTATTAGGTATGGGCTGCATTTCAGTAGGAATGGAAAAGGTAAACTGGCTGGGCTGATAATAAGTCCTTAATGGGGCCCAATGCAATTCATGGGAGTACCTCTTTTTTAAGGATAAGATCAGTGTCCATTGAGTAGCTCAGACTGGCAGGTACTAAAGCTGTTAAAATGTGCCGAGATTTACACAAAAGTACAAAGAGAAATAATTTGGTATATTTTATCAAAATATTGGGTGATTAAGGAATATAACAGATGAGATTCTGGTGTGTTTAGAGTATATAGAAACTGAGTGTCTAGTAGATGTACTATGCTTGTCTGGGCATTGTCACTGATACGGAAAAGGTTAATGTCAAGGGATACAAATCTCAGCACATGTAAGAAGAGATAATAAGGAGAGAAAAGGAGTTGTCATTTATGTCAAAAGTTATTACCGTAAAAAATTTATTAAAATTTTTTTTTTGAGTACAGCAATATATAAAAGCATGTGCCTTTGAGCTTAAACAGAATGATGGAACTTTTACAATTGTAACAGTGTATAGGCCCCATCAGGTAAATTTCAGCTATTGAAAAATTTGGATGCCTTGTTATCCTGTCTGTGAGACAGCGGGAAGCGAATTATTATTGTGGGGATTTAAAAGTTGATTCTCGGAAAGAGTGTAATAGGAAGAATTATTGAAGTATAACTTGGTACGTTTAATTTGACATCTGCTGTTGATTTTCCTACTCAGGTAGTAAAGGACAGTAGCACACTAATTAATACCTTTTTTATTGACCAAAATAAGTTTAAAAACACGAATTCTTACCCTGTTGCAAATGGTCTAACAGGTCATGGTGCATAGCTGGTTACAATACATGCCACATAGCCCCATATAGCAAGTTAAAACAGACATTCAAAGCAGTGCATTCAACTAATGATTTAAAAATTGCTAAGTTTAAAGAAATATGAAAGCAATTAGACTGGTATGATGTGCACAAGAAACCCCTTGCTAATAAGAAATACAGCATAATTCATGATACACTTGTAAGTGTATTTGAAAATAGTTAAATATAATTGTGAGAAACCATGTAAAAACCATGACTAACTAAAGGAGTAAAAGTATCTTGTAACCGGAAACGGAAACTGTATCTAACAGCAACGAAGAGTAATGACCCAGAAACACTCAAATACTATTAAAACTACACTTGTATATTAAGAAAAGTTATTAAAATGGCCAGAAGCATGTGTATTATGTCTGAGATTAGCACCCTTGATAATAGAATTAAAACAATTTGGAATATTATTGAAAGGGAAATAAGGGCAACCAAGAGCACAGGGAGACTGTATTACCATCTACTAATGGAAGAGGCCATGCCTTTGCAATGTGATACGAATGAAATTCCACTCACCACTCCCTTTGAAATTAAGAAAAATAAAAATTGATTCACAAGTAAAAGCTCTTGTGGAATTGGTGGCATTTCCAGAAGAGTAGTAAAAGCTTGTTCCCAACAGGTAAGTAGGGGCCACATATGTTATAGTTCTCTGAAGCAGGTAATAAGCTGTTGTTAAACCATTGCATAATAAAGGGAGATACATCCGATTTCGACAACTACCACTCAATCTCACTTCTGACAGCTTTATCCAAAGTTCTTGAGAAAGTAATTCAAGAGTAGCTTCACATATTTTTAAAACTAAGCTATTGACAAAACGTCAGTTTGGTTTTCAACAAGGCTTTTCGACAGAAAATGCTACGCATGTTTTCGCTGATCAGATATTAAATGCTGTGAATAACCAGGCATCACCTATTTCGATTTTTTGTGATCTCTCAAAGGCTTTTAATTGTAAACAATGGAAGTCTTCTAGATAAGATTAAGCATTGTGGTATTAGTGGGGCAGTGAACAAATGGTTTAGTTCATACTTAACTGGAAGAGCGCAGATAGTTGAAATAAGTGGTTCAATTAAACAGTAAAAATCAGCTTATTTCTCAAACTAGAGAGGTAACAAGACCAGGGTCCAATAAGATTCGGCCTAGGGTAGTTTGCTGTTCTTGATACATATTAATGAGTTACCGTTCTATATTCACGAAGTGGCAAAGATAGTTCTTTTTGCTAGTGATACAAGTAGTAATCATATCCAACAAACAAGAATTAACTGTTTAAATTGTAAATGATTTCATTCAGAAAATTATGAAGTGGTTCTCTGAAATTAGAGTCTATTAAATTTTCATATAACACAGCAAATACAGTTCCATACGGTAAATGGCATCATACCATTAATAAATATATTTTGCGAACAAAAGTCTGTTGCTAAGGTACAATATTTTAAGTTTTCAGGTGTGTGCATAGATGAGAAATTGAATTGGAACCAGCACATGGATGATATACTGAAACGTTTGAGTTCAACAACTTATGCTATTAGGTTTATTGCAAATTTTGGTGACAAACATTTCAGTAAATACCTATTCTCCATCACTGCTTTAATATGGCTTCAAATTTGGCGTAATTCATCATTGAGCAAAAAAGGATATATTGCACAAAAGCGTGTAATTACAATAATTTCTGGATTCCACACAAGATCATCCTGCATATATTTATTTAAGGATACAGGGATTTACACAGTGAACATATATATTCACTTATGAAATTTGTTATTAATAACCCATCCCAATTCAAAAGAATGCAGCGTGCATTACTATAACTCTAGAAGAAAAGATGATCTTCACTCTTTAAGGTTAAAACTAAATTTTGCACAAAAGGGAGTGAATTATGCTGCTAAAAAAATCTTTGATCACTTATCAAATAACATCAAATGTCAGGCAGATAGCCAGCCAGTATTTAAAAGGATATTGAAAGTATTTCTGAATGACAACTCCTTCTACTCAGCAGATCAAGTTTTACTTAGAAATTAGTAATTTTACAACAAAAATTGTATTTCATGTAATGTTATACCAAACAGACACGTTCCACATCTTTACGAAATCTCTTATTCAGAATCTATGCAATAAGTATCAATCTAATCTAATGTAATAGTGTCACGATAATTTAACAAGAGTTGGGGTAATCATTACAACAACGGCTTTATCGCTTAGACGGCATCCACTTATGAAATTTCGATCATCAACTTTCTTCTTCGAATGGAATATATATTGATGACTTCTTCATGCGTAGGGAGTAATCATTATTATAATATCACAAGTGACATTAGACCATGCACAAAGAGATTTAGGTGTTGTTTCTTCCCCCGCATGATTCGAGAATGGAATGGTAGATAAACTGTCTGTAAGTAGTTCGACAAACTCTCTGCTAGACACCTAAGTGTGACTTATAGACTAACCATGTATATGCAGATACATGTATGGTGAAGTGATGTGTCAGAGTTAATGACTGTAGGCCGGAAAAAGCCCCTTCTTGTGAAATACGGTAAGAAATTTAGCTAAAACAAGTAATGAAGAAAAAAATGCAAATGAACTTTTTTGCCGAATACAAGTCTGCTAGACAAATAATTCCGCAGCCTTTCGTGAGGTGTCGACTAAACTCGCTAAGAAAAGAAGAGCAGGGATGTTTCATGAGAGGCAGCAGACAATTCTCATACATGTATGGTCCAAAAACGTTGCGACAAATTGGAATCCTGCAGCAAATACGTGTCATGAATTTCAATAGCTGGAGATAACCCTTTCATTCCCACATTATGAATTCAGCTTTGGAAAAATTAAAACTCAGTGTTTCTGTATTAATACAGTTCACTAAACATCGAAATATGTGTATTAAAATTTTTGATCAAACTTTATTTTATTTTATTTTATTTTTATTTTTTTTTTTATTTTTTTATCCATGTATTTCATGCACACCATAATCGTTTGTATAGAGGTATTTTATAACTTTGACGTTATTTTGTTGATAAGTAACGCTGTCAGATCAGTCATTCTAGAATAATCTTCACCTCAGCACCAAAAACAAGACAATTCATTGCTGAAATAAAATAACATGAACCACACTCACGCTCACACTCTCAGCCACGTGCCGCGGTGGAGTAGCCGAGCGGTCTCAAGCGTCTCGCTGCGGAGCGCGCGGTTGCTCGCCGTGGAGGTTCGAGTCCTCCCTGAGGCATGGGTGTGTGTGTTGTCCTTAGGTTAGTTTACCTAGGTTTAAGTAGTTTGTAAGCTACGGACTGATGACCACGCAGTTTGGTCCGACAGATTCACAGACATTTGATTTCTCAGCCACGTACAGACGGCAACGCGAGACAACCTCAAAGACGGACAGATAAATGCCTCAGAAGTGGCTACACGCCATACCAAGCGTCAAAATGTAGTACTAGAAGCCTGTTGTTCATCAACAACAATGCGACTTTAAGGAATGATACGGTATAAATCAGCTTTTAATACGGTGTTGTCGAGGAACAATACTGAGAATGAAAGGATTAATCGTACGTCACTCTTTTCAAATATTTTTTGGAATAGATATATTCCACGGAAACGAGTCTATGATTACGAGTCGACTTTTACGTCAATTTGAAACAATCTTTTATTAGGAAAAGTGTATTTTAAACGTAAACTTTTAAACTAATTTCTCATGAAATTGGGCGGAAATACTAAGAAGTACCTTTACTAGAAATACAGACCTCTTAAAACGACTTACAAGAATTCAGCCAGATAACCTAAGCGCCGTCTGAAATTTCGAGATAAACACGCCATCATTTTCAAAGCGTAAATGCAACAATGATTTACTGTGCATGGTAATGTAGCCTTTAAATTCCATTATTTTGTTCCTTGAAAACGACTAGGTGTCCACCAATAGAAATATTTACGGTTGTGTAGGACGTTGCATCGATTCACCCAAAGAAGTTTTCGAAACATTCGAAATAATAGGAACTTCTGACGTCAATCTGTTGATTTTTGTGACATGTTCCGTGTATTATGACATTCCTGAAGAGCGAAAAAGTCCTCTTTCAAAATCGGCGAGGATTCCGAAAAAAAATGTATTGCGTGAAACTCACCTCTATTCGGCCACAAGACCAAAAAGTTGTAGATACAGGTATTCTCCTAGGAAGAAACCGTATCACTTGATGTTAAGAAGGGCGTTGCATAGGGTTAGATTTAAAGGAGCGATTTGAACTATATAACCACATAAAATTATTCGTGGAAATATAGATGCTAGAGACTCATTGGAATTCTCAGATAATGTAGTCCACCAACAAAGGAAGTAGCTTACAAAACACTCACTCGACCAATATTGAAAATTTCTCGAAAATGTGGAATCCGTGCCAGATAGCTTTAATGGAGACAATGTAAAGGAGAAAAGCAAGCTTCGTTTCAGGTTAATTTAGTAAGCGCGAAACTGCAAAATTGTGTCGATGTGAATCCCTCTCATCGTATGGACAGTGGGAGTTTCGCTGGTCGAGTTAGAAAAACACCCAAAACGGCAGTTGAGTATTTTTCTGCAATAAAGTGAAGTTATATCACTGCACAGCATATAATCCAGGAGATATAAAGTGATACATACTCCAGGAACTGCCTGATTACATAGGCGTGCAAAACTTCCATTTCACGGTGTCTCTTTATTTATTATGTGTTTACTACTGTTAGTTTACGTCGGGTTAGGTTAGGCTAACGCCATTCGCAGCATTATACCTGCATACGAGAGTGAATGCATGTGCATAATTTTAACAGCAAGTAGCTGCGGAGTTAAACAACAAGATGAGTCTAAGATGTAATTATGCTTAAAATGCAGAACCAAACACTTTCCTGGCCTAGGCTGGGGCTTTGTACTGGTATAAATATACTCGTAATAGATAAATTACTTACCAGTATATTTCTAAAAGTTGTTGATTCATCTAATACCCATTTTTGCAAGGTACTTGCACGACAATATAGTCTTTTTGTTAACATGTGATACATGTGTATATAGTAGTATATGAATTATAAAAGTTGTAATCAAACATCTAAGTTCTTCACTGATCGGTTTCACATTTTACAGATATTCTAATGACTATTATTTTCGTATGTATAATATAAAAAATAACTCTTATGTATAAAGCTTAAACGTTCTTGCCAAGTCCCTCGGAACGTTATAGACCAATTTACTTGAAATTTTTACTTGACTCTGTAATGAGCATTCGGATGACATAGAATATATATTTACTAATGTACATAACGCACGAATATATATTTAATATACTATGACGGAAAAAAATTAGAACACCCGAAAAAGACGACGTCGATTTTCATCCGATGAAGGAAAGTGCCTCCTGGGAGATACTGATAATGGTTTCAACGTCGTCCGACAGCAGATATCATAGTGACAAAGCTTTCAAAGAGCAATCAGTGTGTACCCTTTAATAGGCAATGTTTATAGCTATAAGGCGCAGTGTAACATGTGGGGGTGAAACTCTTATATAGATTTCAGGAAACACGTCTTTCATTCACCTACACTTCATTTGGAACCAGAAGGTTTCTTACTGTATGAATTACAGTGTTCTATATTTCTTTTGCTTTCGTTCAAAACTGGTGATGGATTCATAACACAGTATTTCTGATTATGATTTTGTGTATGTATTGTACTCTGAATTGCATTGTATTATGTTACTCTTTACTCTGTTGGATATTTAGTTGCTACATTATGTTGTGTGTAGAATATTTTCCACATTTGATTGTATTTCATGTAAAATGCTTTCGTCGCATAGGGTTCTGTGAACATTTTTTGTTATCTATGAATCTGTAATTTAAGTGCATTGTAAACATAGCGTTCGTATTCTACTTTATTTTCATACGCGTTGGTTTTTCGTACTTTCTCGCATTTAATGGGAACCCCATATTAGCACCTGTTGACAAAATTGTTATTCAACTTTGTTACATTTTGTCACAGAAGAAGTATGTATTTATGCTTTCGTTGGTGTGTTAATTATTTTTAGAGTGGAAGGATGATTTCTAATAAAATGTATTTTTTCTAGTAGCTGGATGTTAAAAACAGTAAACACTTTTGTGGAACTACCGTCATTTTATTTTTTATTTATTTTGAATGCAAAAGTACACAATCGCCCTGTGATGAGATGTAATGGAATTGAATTCTAATTGTATTCTTTAACATACAGTTCTCCATTGTATTCGAGAAATTGTGAAGAACGATTGGAGACTAAAATGGAATGGAATACGAACGATATATTTACAAACAATTTTAATCGAGCAGTTTGCGCAGATCAGTATGCAGGAACAGAGGTACTTGAGCACACAAAACACTATGTAACTAAAACACCTCTGTTTTATTTTTATTATATTAAAAGTGAATCACTTACTCCACGCAATGTTAGGTGTTCAAGCACAGAATAAAGAAGAGTGTGGGCAATATATTCACATTGTAATTTAAACAGTTAATTCAATTGAAGAAGTCGTATATGAATCGCATTCCTAGGAAATCAGCTTCTATGTCACATCAAACCAGATGATTTTAGATTTCCTAAGGCGCAAGTATCTCCACATAATACTGACCACACGGTCAAAGCTACAATTTTGGCTTATACAAATAAATAACTTCGTGTCATAAGCTACGAGAAGTAAATGTTAAGCTTGATATTTCTCGAAAGCCCTTAAAAACTTTACAATTACTAGTTCCCAGTTACACACTACTAGTGTAGTCCAATCCATGAAGTAGAAGTACTGGCATGTAAGTCTCTTATTCCGATTTTAAAATGTGGATTTTTGCACTAAATCTTCTCGTATTCGAGATTCATTGCTCAATTCAGTTGTTAGCGAACACATTGATCAAAGTTTCACGTTCATACCGTGAGTAGTTTGCCAGTATGACCCAGTTGAATGAAACGCGACGTAAGCCGTGAGCTTCGTCCGGAACGTAGCAACACCTACAGCTTGCCAATTATTGATAAAACAGGGGGAAGGAAGAAGGATTAGTAAGGAAAGGATTGACAGTGGCTGCTTTAGGGTCATGAAACGAAACAATGGCGAAAAGTGAAAATATGAGCCGGGGCGGGAATCGAACCCGGATCTCCCGCTTCGGGCCAGTGCTCGCCTCCCGTTGTAGTGGGACAGATAGGCGTACTACATTTTCCTATGTCAGTCCTATTTTGAAGTTGTAAATAGGAAAAACGAAACTTTCTCTTTAAAATGTGTACATATTTGATGTTCATGTAAATATTTTTATTTTATAATATGATTTTTACAATCTTTTATTTTCTGTGTATTACATGTACGATCGAGGCGCCGCAATCAACAAGGGCAGCGTCGTCGCCGCCGCAGCCAACCTTGAAGTATGTGACCGCTAGCAGAATTTGTCCGACGGCTACGGGGCTACGAATGCAGCTGCGCCATCTTTATTGCCGCGCGTCAATCGTTTCAAAGAAGAAATGAAAAGAACATTAAATGATTACTTATTATTGTTTGAGCTTCAGTCCAAGATGGTTGAACAGATTCAGGTCTCATGCTATACTGACTTTGTATTAGTATGAAGAAGAATAAATGTTTGTTAATATAGAAAAGTATGTTGCATTTATGAAGCGTTATTTATAATCAAGAATATATTATGGAAAGAGTAATTTGATTTTTCTGAAGAACTTCTACTTATTTCAGAAAACAATTTAAATACTGAATGAAACTTTTCACTCTGCAGCGGAGTGTGCGCTAATATGAAACTTCCTGGCAGATTAAAATTGTGTACGGGAACCGGGACTCGAACCTGGGACCTTTGTCTTTCGCGGGCAAGCGCTCTACCGACTAAGCTATCCCGACACGACTCACGATGCAGCCTCACACCTTTACTTCCGCCAGTACCTCGCCTCCAACTTTCCAAACTTCACAGAAGCTCTCCTGGTAAACATGCAAGACTAGCACTCCTGGAAGAAAGAATATGGTGGAGACACGGCTTAGCCACAGCCTAAGGAATATTTCCAGGATGAAACTTTTTACTCTGCAGCTGATATGAAACTTCCTGGCAGATTGAAATTTTGTTCCGGAACCGGGACTCGAACCTGGGATCTTTGCCTTTCACGGGCAAGCGCACTATCGACTGAGCTATCCCGACACGACTAACGTTTGTATTGTTTGTATAGCTTATGGGACTTAACTACGGGGTCATCAGTCCCTAAACTTACAAACTACTTATCAGCTAGCTAATCCTAAGGACGGCACAAATAACCATGCCCGAGGGGGGATTCGAACCCCCGACCGTAGTGGCCGTGCAGACCGTGACTGGAGCGCCTCAGTCTCCTCGGCTACCGCGGCCGTCCAGTTCGAAGATACGTATAGTTTTGATACCCATGCCGGCTCGTGATATTGTAACGTCTCCAATTTTGCCGTCCTCCACTGGATTCAAATATTTTCTTGAATTTTTCAATTTAAAAATTCAGACAGCAATATTGGAGACGTTACAATATCACGAGCCGGCATGGGTATCAAAACTGTACGTATCTTCGAACTGGACGGCCGCGGTAGCCGAGGAGACTGAGGCGCTTCAGTCACGGTCTGCACGGCCACTACGGTCGGGGGTTCGACTCCCCCCTCGGGCATGGATATTTGTGCCGTCCTAGTTCGTAAGTAGTTCATAAGTAGTTTGTAAGTTTAGGGACTGATGACCCCGTAGTTAAGTCCCATAAGCTTTACAAACATTTGAACATTTTTTTCTTCGAACTGCCTTTCGAAATTCCCTCTGAAGCAATTAACGAACAACTCAGGGAATACGGCACAGTCATAAGTAACATCGCGGAACGGTGGTGAGACTCTCACACCTTCCCGGTGTTAAATGGTGTCAGGCAAGTAAAAATAGAGGTGATGGCGCACATACCGTCCTATATTACAGTTTGTGTCTATAGAGCGATCGTAATTTACAACGGGCAACCACGCACTTGCTCTGGATGTGGTCCGACAGAACACGTTCGCGCGCAGTGTTTACAACGGTGCGTGACGCAGATACCGACCGGCGAGCAAGTTAGACCTGGCGTTATATCTGCGTTGCCTATTAGCTACGTAGCCGCCGCGCGAGGTAACATTGCCCCACAACAGAACCTAGACACAGCTCTGGAGGCTTACAACGACCTGAACGAACAGGAAATAGCAATGGACGCGAGCACACAAGATTCCCTTCCTTCTACTGCCCAGGTTGCGGAAGAAGTTAAACAGACAGTCGTATGTGAAAACAGCAATAAAGATCAAAGTATGGAACAAATAGCAACAGCAGACCTGACATCTTCGTCATTACCAACTGAAACCGACGAATTAATTGACCATGAGTCTACAAAATCTCCCAAGAAACATAAAAAACGCCGTATTGCACACGAAGGTGCCGAGGAAAAAGCACGAATACTGCGCGAGAAAGTTGAACAGATCCGCAAAACACTAACGGAAGGGACACCACATCCCTCCGGGAAACCTAACAGCGCAAGGAGAAAAAACGGAACGCAGGAATCCGATTCTGACCAAATGCAAATAACGTTGGAAGAACATACAATAACCTAGCAGGAAGGAAATTTTGAACATGGAAAAGACAGGGGAAATGCGAACCCACAAGCATGGTCAGATGACACTGTTGAGGAGACTCGAGAGGAAGGGATGTCACAGTTTCAGGAAAACACGGCAGGGGCGTCATCTGATATTTGTAGAGGCAAACCTGAACAACAGCAAAACACTGCTGCTGCATCGGCTGACGATGATCCAGAATACTTTTAATTCATGTGTCTTTAACAACAGTGATGAGGAAGCATGACATCAAGTATGCCTGCACACGTGACACCGCTGCAAGAATATCGGATTGCTACCGTTACTATTAATAAAATAAGCTGCACATTTAAATTAAAAAACCTTCGAGACTTCTTGTTCGTCGCTGATATAGACATTGCGCTATTACAGGAAGTAACAGACATTAATCTGGAACGTATAACAGGATACAACACCTTAATTAATCCTGGTTACGGCAGTGAACTCGGGACAGCGATCATGACAAAAGAAGGAATCCTGGCCACGAATGTCGAGAGGCTTACGAACGGCTGAGGCATAGCTTGCACAGTAAATAATACCAGGATTATTAATATTTACCACACCTGAGAGCGGAATTTTTTAAAGAAGAAATAGTGTCACTCTTTATGCGGCGTTCCGAACAAATTATATTTGCAGGCGACTTTAACTGTGTCATCAACTCTAAAGATCAGATACCAAATTTCAATAATTGTATCGCACTTGCGAATATCATCAGAGAGGTCAACCTAATAGACTCATTGGAACTCAAACATAGTGATAAGCCTGGTTTTACCTATATCACTAACCATTCCGCTAGCCGTATTGATAGAATTTACGTCACGCAGAATTTGCAGCATGACGTTCTGCAAGCGGAACTATGGCCGAATATATTTTCCGATCATGTAGCCTACATATGCACGGATAATCTACAAAAACAAGGAACGTACAGAGCAAAAGGACAATAGAACTGAACGTCACACGTCTGAAAGATCCAGGATGCCTTCCAGAATACGTGGAGCGAATGCGAGAGGAAGTTTTCAAAGTACGATTCGGCCCTTAAGTGGTGGGTGAAATGCGCAAAACCCGCGTTAGTAAAGACCATGAAACATTACTCTTGGGAGAAAGGCGTTTGGATAAAGAATGTAATAGAATTTTATTATCAGTGCCTCAGAGATCCATACAAACAAGATGCTACAATCATAGAAAATTGTACACAGAGTAAAAGAATAAAGGCCACAATTTTAAGCCTCAAGCGAAAGCAGTTAAAAGGCTGCATAGTAAGAACAAGACTACAAAATACATTTCATGTATCATATAATCATATAATACAAGAACGGAAAAGAACAAACCGGAATATTTTAACAGTACTGAAATCAGTAGACGGGAGCATGTTGACAGCACAACATGACATATGAGAAGAAATCTATAACTATTTTACGAAACTGTTAACTGACAAACCAGTGAATGAAGTCACGCAAGGCTAACCGCGAAATTAAATCCGGAAGAAGCGGCAAACCTGTCAGTAGATGTAACAGAAGAGGAAGACACCATACGAAGAAGCGCAAAGAATAAGTTCCCTGGTCCTGACGGATTACCAGCAGAATTTTATCATACGTTTGAACAGCAGCTAATCAGCAAGCTGACGCTTATATGTAATGAAATTCTGAACGCCGGAAGTGACATGTTACTAGAAATTTGTGAAGGTATAGTGGTGTTAGTCCCTAAAACGCCAGGAGGGAAGACCGTCAACAACCTGCGTCCAATAACACTACTCAATACTGACTACAAAATCTTCACGCGCATCATGACGCAAAGATTAACTTCGGTTATAACAACCATCACGGGGAATTACCAAACGAGTGTTGGGAAAAATAGAACCATTTACCAGTCATTGTGTGAATAGAGAGATATTACTGCAACAGCAAAAGCTCTGGATATTCAAAGTACGATAGTATATCTTGATTTTGAAAAAGCCTTTGATAGAGTTAACCATTCATAACTTTTCCGAACCATGGAAGCAATGAACATTCCACAAAAAGTTATCACTACAGCCAAAAACCTATTGAAGAGTTCCACCTCTCGAATATGTGTCAACGGGCAATTAAGCAGACCGGTCAGAATCATGAGCTCAGTACGCCAGGGATGCACAATGTCTCTGAGCTTGTTTGCGATAGCAATTGAACCTCTGCTATGCTCCCTGACGCAGGACCTCGCAGGGCTACATATACACGGCCGCAAAATAACATGTCAAGCGTACGCAGACGACGTCAGTTTCGTTATCACGGAAAGTGACGAACTACGGAAAGCGCTCCAAAATATAAAGACCTATGAAGAGGCGTCAGGAGCAAGATTAAACCGAAATAAATCGGGAATAATGAACATCGGCCGGGAATTAGAACATAGAGCTCACGCACAAATAAATTACGTAGATGCTATCAAGACGCTTGGGATTGAATACACGCCAAATATCCGCCGCACGGCTGCCCTTAACTTCAAAAAATTGTTGGCAAAACTACGAGCTGCCATACAGCAACACAATTTACGTAATCTAAATGCCATCCAAAAAGTGCATTTAGCAAACACTTACATAACTTCTAAAGTAAATTATGTCGCCCAAGTACTAACAATACCAAAGATAATAGCTCAACAAATGCTAGCAGCACTCGGCCACTTTGTCACCAGAGGACAAATTTTTAAGGTCCAGTATGAGACCCTAACGCTACCTTTCAGTAACGGAGGCTTGAAGTTGACACATCTTTACAGTAAATCACAGGCGCTGTTCGTCAGCAAGTTCTACAAACAGTGGAAACAATCGCCCGATACTCTTGCAGCTCATCTTTTAAATGAAATTTGTATGGACGCACCAGTAGACGTGCGTCACATCCCCAACGGGTTCCATCATATCAATCATTTTCTTATAGAACTGAGCTATATACGACGAAATACTCCCGAGAAAGACATATACAAAGTCAAAGACGTCTGTCACAACATGATAAAAAACAAAACGAGAAATAGAATAGAGGATAAGTACAAAGAATACAACTGGGAAAAGATCTGGGAAAACGTTCAAGACCCTTACTTACCGACAAACGTGCGGTCGACATGTTACAGGAAAATTCCCACATATTCAAAATTGCATGCGATTCATCTCGCAGAAACGCCTAATTGCATCACCTGTAACTTAGTTGACACAGAGGAACACCGTTTCACATGCGACGCTTTGAAAAACTTCTGGACACTCTGTACAACGAAACTCCCTAGTGTACTGCGAACATCTCCCCGAACAATCACACCAGCTAGACTGCTCCACCCAGACGAAGTCCCCTACCCAAACACAAAACGAAGAGCAGGAAATTGGATTAAAGGACATATTGTATATTTCATTTTTGTCAGAAAGGAACAAGACTCAAGAAGACTATTGGATTTATCTCACGACAGAACACGAAAAACTTACGAGAACGAAGAAATAGAGAGAAAAGTATGCGAATTTTCTACTTAGAACCATAACATAGGGAAAGATGGGTAAAACACATAGAATTTTAATTTTCTATATTTACGTTTTATCTCTTTTTTAAATGTCCTTAAAACTTCTGGGATTTCGTAAGGGCCGGCCGCGGTGGCCGAGGAGACTGAGGCACGGCCACTACGATCGGGGGTTCGAATCCCACCTCGGGCATGGATATTTGTGCCGTCCTTAGTATTAGCTAGTTCATAAGTAGTTTGTAGGTTTGGGGACTGATGACCCCGTGGTTGGGTCCCATAAGCTATACAAACATATGAAAATTAAAAAAAAAAAAAAAAAAAAAAAAAAAAAAAAAAAATTATTTCGTAAGGTAGACCTGAGCTGTTGCTGGCCGATAGTTCAAGGTATACTGAGAAGACAAACAAATAGAAAAAGATAATTAGGAAACAAAGAAAACGACTGAAACGGCATAAACTGCAGAAGCAGCCTTTCCGTGAAGATAACTTTGAAGTACTCGGTAAGCAGAAACAGCGCATGTGCAACCATGCAAGTACAGAAGAAGAAAAGGAACATTAATTATAATTTACTTGGAGACGCATTTCATTTCTTTTATGGAAGGAATGGGGTTTTATAACCCATACAAAGAAGGTCCTTAATTTGGTTTCAAAGGAATAAAGGAATTTAGTTTTCACGTCTGTTCATGAAGAAGCCAACAAGACATTATTTTATTAGTTTCTAAGAGCCAGTTTCATTTCGTAATCAATAAGAAGTTTCCCTTCATTTGTCAATGAAAACAACTATCATAGCTACAGAAGCTAGTCGGAGAAGGCTATTTTGGCGAGCGGAAGGACGGGTTGTAGAGAAGGAAGGGGACACGAAAAAAATAATAAATTAAAAGTGTGAAGTAGAATGAATGTTTCAAAAGTGAGAATGTGGAAAACAGTGTTTAGCAGGTGGTGGATTTTTTTTTTTTTTTTTTTTTTTTTTTTTTTTTTTTTTTTTTTTGCAATACACGTTAGCGACAGCAAACACTAGTGCCTGTGTTTGACTTCGATATAATTTTAGTTACGGCCACAGACTAGTTTCCTTGCCCCGCTCGAACAAGAACCTAATTTCTTTTTGTGGATTATTTAAAGGAGATATTCCTATATTTTTCTGATTTATATTGTCTTACGGGACACTTCGGACGAAGTCTTGAAATTTTGCACGGCTAGATTGTGACAGTTGGTGTTGCTAGGGGACTGTAAATAAGTATTCAATAATGTCCTAACAACTGATAAAACCTTTCTAGGATCAACATACTTTCATGATTAGCAACTATAGATGAACATGAGTAACTGTATTAACAATCTCAGTTATCCCGTCCTTGCTGCGGTGGAGTAGCCGAGCGGTCTAAAACGTCTCGCTGCGGACCGCGCGATTGCTCGCCGTGGAGGTTCGAGTCCTCCCTGGGGCATGGGTGTGTGTGTTTGTCCTTAGGTTAGTTTACCTCGGTTTAAGTAGTTTGTAAGCTACAGACTGATGACCACGCAGTTTGGTTCGATAGATCTACAAACATTTGAATTTTATCCCGTCCCCGTTCCACCACATAATTTTTGGCGACCAGTTCAAAGGACGCGTGTGCCTTTGAAAACGTGTAGCACACGGGTACTGAAACGGGAGTGCGAGCCGTTGCTGTGTGACGGATTCTGCACGCAGCAACGTCGTCTGAGTGAACTCAACCTACAGGTGCAGTCCCGAGCACAGTCTACTGGGGCAGCCTTGGCGTTCGGTCCCGCTGTTCTCAGCGAGACGACGCGGCGCGAAGGGTGCAGTCTGTTGCTGCATCTCGCCCATTTTCTTTGATTTAACAGGCCCAGTAGACCCGTCAGCAGCAGCGTATGCGTCTCGTCTTGCTGTCTCCGGGGCGTAGCTGACGACATAGTCTACAGCTACAAGAGCGGCCTGATAACAGCCTACGGCGTTCCAGTTAGCGTACCACCGGCTGCTGAGATTCCATCCACACCGTCCCAGCGGAGCCATCACATCAGCTGTCCTCACGATAAATAGGCACTGATCAAAATCATTTATATTATAATACTCATATACGGTGAGTCTGTTTCAAAGTGACAGTTTTGTATGTATTGTTAAGAACAAAGTGTTAATGCCTCTTTATTTTGTGTTTGTATATGTGACTTTACGTATAACGTAATGTCAGATAACGAGGCATTTGATTTAGAACAGCCCATGACTGATAGGGAAGAAAGGTCAATATCGATATTACTTAACAAATTTACGAAGCAATAAGGTGAGGACCAAAAACATGCTAAAGAGGAACAAAAACGTGCTAGTGAGGAACAAAAACGTGCTAATGAGGAACTGAGGGAAAGGTTACAACAACCCAACGAGTCAGTAAAACAATCTACTGACGAGACGATTGCTGAGCTAGAAAAACGCCTATCCCAAAAATTAGAAAATTCCAAAGCAGAAACCCAAGATCAGCTAGCGAACCTTACAAACCGGATAAAAGTTGACATACGCGAGTTTCGAGAGAAAAAGGCGCAAATGCGTAATGATCTCCAACACTATTAACGTTAGTGTTATTGACGAGATAGAAAAGAACAATCGAGTTTCAAGAACTGAAATAACAGAAAAAGTAGATGATATTCGTAATGACATTGTCGAATATGTCAAAGAAATTTCTACAGAAACTGTAGAAACTTCTTTAAAGGAAAATCCTGAGTTAATTGCTTTGTCAAAAAGAACCGATAAAGCAGAATCTGAAATCGAAGACGTTAATCTCTGAGATGCAGAGTGATTTCTAAGCCGTCAAAAATAATACGGAGGCTACGCCTGCATCTTTTGACAGAGAGGAAAATCCTGAATTGATGAATCGATTGTCACAATCAGAGATGTGCATACAAGAGCTGACAAAGCAGTTGCTGTATCTCAGGTGAATACTAACCAAGAAAATATTAACATTGATAATCGTGCATCTACTTCCATCAGATATGACATTCGAACTGTTTTTGTAACTGTAAAAAATAATAACGCAGAGAGCTGTTATGATATAAACAAAAACAGTGCGATATCATCTTCGCAGGCGAAATCCAATCAAATGTTAGACCCTGTGGAATGGTTAGGGGAGGTTAGTAATTCCAGTAGGTCGAATACTGTTAATAAATTCCTTACATTTAGAAGGAAGGAAGGAAGCTTGGAGTTGAACGTCCCGTCGACAGCATGGTCATTAGAGATGGAGCTTACGCTCGGAGTGTTGGGTAAGGATATGGAAGGAAATCGGCTGTGCCCTTTCAAAGGAACCATCCCGGCATTTGCTTGGAGTGATATAGGGAAATCACGGAAAACCTAAATCTGGATGGCCGGAGGTGGATTTGAACCACCATCCTTCCGAATACGAGTCTAGTGTGTTACCACTGGTCCACCTCGCTTGGTCCCTACATTTAGACCTGGTATTGATGTTCACCCGATGATTTTTGTAAAAGCATTTGAGAATTTTTTTTCCGGCTAGATGAAATGATGACAGGAAAATTCAGTTTGTTATCGGATACTTAGAAGTATTGCGTGGGAACGAATTTAGTAGATGGAGTGATTTTGTCAACCAATTTAAGGAAATGTATTGATCGCAAGGGGAACAGCAACGTTTAACCTTGGAGCTATTAGATCCCCCTTACTATTCTAAACCTTGGGGAAGCTTAAACAATACTTAGACTGCCATTTAAATCGAGTTCGTTTGGTAGAACAGCCTATAGTGGAAGAGCATCTAATACGAGTATTAATTAGTAGGCTTCCGCACCACGCAAAAGAAAAAGTAATGGAAAAAAAATGGTCGGAACCACGACAATTATTCAGTTACCTAGAGAAGCTAGATAATTTAAATATGGAAAGGGAAGATGAACGTCTTAAATACAATAGAAATGGTAACAATTTCAACGGTAACCATAATAATAATAAGAAGAAGAAGAAAAAGAAGAACAATAATAACAGTAATTAGGAACTCGAAGGTTCGGAAATGCTAATCGAAGTAACGGCAATAATAATAGTCAAAGCCATTTTTGCCAAGTTAAACGGCAGTTTAGTGAAGCAGATAATAGAGGACAGCCAAATAATAAACTTTATAGAAGAGGAAAGAACAATGAGGGTGAAGTAAGTCGTCCCCAAGTAGTTAGCGATGGACAAGTTGTAGGGGATACTATTGTAGAAAATCAGCGAAACTAAATCAGTCCCTTAGTGCGGGTCAACAAATAGGGACTTCAGTTACCCAGTATATAAGACCCAATTATGTTTTATCGTACGACCAGGAATGACAACAATATATACTAAAAGAGGATAATCATATTAGAAGAGCTATAAAGTTTAAGCCTGTTATTAAAGGTCAAGTGAAAGGAATAGAACTTAATATCATAAATGATTCTGGCAGTGAAGTTAGTACCATTTCTAAAGAATTATTTAAAGTCAAGCGAAAGTATTGGAACTTTCCAATTCTGCCTGTAACGGGTGTTAAGATTGTTGGTGTAACAGGCAACAAAAGCCAAAACATTAATGAACAAGTTTATTTAACTTTTACAATAGGCCAGTACACATTTTCCCATTGCTTCCTAGTAGTGGAAAAATTAACTGTATCTATGATAGTACTGACTGGTTATACAATATCAGGCTATTATACACTTTAAACAAAGGTTGCTTTCCTTACATCTATAAAATACAGTCTTTCGAGTGCATTTCAATGATACATCTTCCACCGAAAATAATTATGAATCTTTAAAGATTAAAATCGAAGGTAGTCGTAGTGCAACAGTAAATAATAAAGGTCTTGAATGCAAGGTATATCACCGCGAACTAAATGATAATCTCGAAGGAGAAATACACGAGAAATTTTATTCCAGCCAGTTTCTATCAGATAGAGAGAAAGAGCAATTAGAATACAAAGCTGTATTCTCCAATATGCCGCCGGCCGCGGTGGCCGAGGGGACTGAGGCGCTCCAGTCACGGTCTGCACGGCCACTACGGTCGGGGGTTCGAATCCCCCCTCGGGCATGGATATTTGTGCCGTCCTAGTTCGTAAGTAGTTCATAAGTAGTTTGTAAGTTTAGGGACTGATGACCCCGTAGTTAAGTCCCATAAGCTTAACAAACATTTGAACATTTTCCAATATGCCAGGTAGTATAAAGGACTACATTTATAAATTGAAAATAAAAGATAGGAAACCTTTCTTTAGGAAACCATATCCCAGTCCTGCCGAATTAAAAGAAGCTGCGTCTAGGGAAATAGATAAGATGATAGAACAGAAGATAATTGAAAGGTCATCTAGCGCTTTCAACATTGTGGGTGGTGAAAAAGGCTAGAGGTAGAATAAGATTAGTTCTAGATGCTCGTGAGTTAAATAAGATTATAGAAATGGAAAGAGATCGGCCCAATCCTATGGAGGAGGTACTTTTGAAACTCGGAGGTTCACGTTATGTGAGTACCAAGGATCTGACTGCATGGTACCATCAAGTTGAGTTGCACCCTGAATCAAGAAAGTAAACAGCATTTCTCTTTGAGGGAAGATCGTATCAGTATTGTGTATTACCTTTTGGTCTCAATATATCTGTATCTACATTTATTAGAGCCTTAGATCTTGCTCTTGGTAAAGAATTATTACAAAAGGTTATGGTTTATGTAGACGATATTCTAATAGCTACCAAAACTGGGTCCGAGCATATAGCAATATTAAAAGACCTATTTCAAGGCCTCAATAATAAAGGTAAATTGAAGTTGTCTATATCCCACTTTGGCAGAGAGGAAGTTAGATTTTTGGGGCATATAGTTAACAGCGAAGGTGTTAAATCAGATCGGACACGCCGGCCGCGGTGGCCGAGGGGACTAAGGCGCTCCAGTCACGGTCTGCACGGCCACTACGGTCGGGGGTTCAAATCCCCCCTCGGGCATTGATATTTGTGCCGTCCTAGTTCGTAAGTAGTTCATAAGTAGTTTGTAAGTTTAGGGACTGATGACCCCGTAGTTAAGTCCCATAGGCTATACAAACATTTGAACATTTTTTTTAGATCCGACACGTATTGAGGCTATTGTTAAGTGTCCTAGTCCCAAGAAGAAAAAGCAGTTGAAGTCATTTTTAGGAATGTAGGTTTTCTAAGAAGATTTATGCAAGGGAAAGATTTAGTAAATCCTAAATTACTAGATTTGTTAAAACAGAAGACAGTATGAGTATGGGATAAAGAGCATGAAGAGATATTTCGTAATATTAAAAATAATCTAGCTCAGGCTGGTATGCTACATCACCCACATTTTAATGAAGATTTTTATACGTGCACAGACGCATCTGATTATGGTTTATCTTGTGTAATATTCAAAGGCGAACAGGGCAGCTACAGCTTGCGCTGTATTCACCCGCACATTGTCTTGGAAATGATGGGTGCGCAGAAAGTGTTCCTGCTGCTTTCGCAAAGCTGGTCGCAGGTGATGCTATAAAATCTAACAGTAATACTGTGCATGGGCGGTCTGCCGTAGAGGAATATAACGCGTTAGGATAACATCACAGTCGTACACGAGAATCACCGTAACTTACACCATACTGGGGCACCGACACACTTCCGACTTTCGCGGCGAACCATAATGTCGCCTACATATTACGATCATAATGACGCCATTCGTTGGATTGACTCTTGTCTCATCCTGTGTTACGATACGGCGTAACGAAACTTTTCCTTCGCGCTCATAGCGCTCCAAGTCGTCTGAGCAGCATCGTAATGCTTCCATTTCTGCATTTCCGTCAAATTATGCGGATTCCATCTTGATGCAATTTTTCACATGTCCATGCGTTTCTTCAGAATGTGAAGCACAGTCGTTTGCGCTAATCCGGTTTCTTGGGCGAGCTCATGAATCGTCTGACGTCGATCACTGTCCACTGACCACTAACGTGACAATAGTATACACTTGAATGAAGCTTTCACTCTGCAGCGGAGTGTGCGCTGATATGAAACTTCCTGGCAGATTAAATTGTGTGCCGGAACCGGGACTCGAACCTGGGACCTTTGCCTTTCGCGGACAAGCGCACTACCGACTGTGCTATCCCGACACGACTCACGATGCCGCCTCACAACTTTACTTCCGCCAGTACCTCGCCTCCTACTTTCCAAACTTCACAGAAGTTCTCGTGCGAAACTTGGAAGAGTAGCACTCCTGGAAGAAAGGATATGGTAGTCGGTAGTGCGCTTGTCCGCGAAAGGCAAAGGTCCCAGGTTCCAGTCCCGGTTCCGGCACAGAATTTTAATCTGCCAGGAAGTTTCATATCAGCGCACACTCCGCTGCAAAGTTTCATTCTGGAAACATCCCTTAGGTTGTGGATAAGCCATCTCTCCACCATATCCTTTCTTCCAGGAGTGCTAGTCTTGCACGTTTCGAACGAGAACTTCTGTGAAGTTTGGGAAGTAGGAGGCGAGGTACTGGCGGAAGTAAAGTTGTGAGGCGGCATCGAGAGTCGTGTCAGGATAGCACAGTCGGTAGTGCGCTTGCCCGCGAAAGGCAAAGGTCCCAGGTTCGAGTCCTGGTTCCGGCACACAATTTTAATCTGCCAGGAAGTTTCAGTATGCACTTCTTCTTCAGAGACGCTAGGACGAGCTGCATGTCTGACACAGTTTGTTGGCCTTCGTTGGAGACTTTTATCCAACGTGCCACTGTTTTGTACTGCAATTCCGATTCCCCGCACGCGTCTTGAAGACCTTTATAACACTGTCCTGTTGTACGACCTTTGTCACATTCAATCTTGATCAAACTCCGTTGTTCCTGTTTGGAAAACATAGTGTCACCGTTACGTTAGAACGTTCGTTCACAAATGACTGTTTCCCTCCATTGTGCGCACGCCGGTGAAGTGGGACGGGCGAGTCCATTTGTTCGGAGGTAAGGTAGGCATGTCAACAACATGTGCTATCAACGGCAATAGCAGAATCCATTGCATAGTGTTTCCACAACAGTGTTGTCACTGGTGTTTCAGCGTGGGTCGACACCTAAATATGGCTTCAGATAATGATCTATAAGTGTAATCATTTGATATATTCGATATGGAGTGTTTCAATGATAAATTTTCAATGAAATGGAAAACTATATTTGTGTTTACATTTTCTTGAATTCCCAACAGCGTAAAGAAAAAAGAACATTGTAAAAGTATACAATAATATATTTTTGATGACGTTACAGCATTCACGGAATGAAATAAATCACAATTTGCGATCAATTATGGCTTCACTGTACTAGGTGTAGATAGAATACCAAAATACGGTGAATGAAATTTTGTGCCCGGCCGAGATTCGGACCCAGGATCTCCTGCTTACTAGGCAGACGCGTTGACCACTCCGCCACCGAGGACACAGTGACCAGCCCCACTGCAGAGGACTCTTCCCTACACGTCTCCCGCCACACCGAAATCTCCAGTCGCCACGCTGTCTCTTTCCTATTACAAATCGGCTGTGGTATTCCATATTACCATGTGGAACCCTTACTGATCTATTAACTTATTTTCTCTGTTATGTCCACAGGGTGTTAATATTTGTCTCCCCACGTCAGTAAATACTAGTCAGAACCATCTTATCAGCAAAATTAGTAACCCTGAATAATATCGTGACATCTAATAGTCAAAATTCAAATTCAAATGTGTGTTTAGCTTATGGGACTTAACTACGGGGTCATCAGTCCCTAAACTTACAAACTATTTATGAAATAACTAAGACTAAGGACGTCGCAAATATCCAAACCCCGAGGGGGGATTCGAACCCCCGACCGTAGTGGCCGGGCAGACCGTGACTGCAGCGCCTCAGTCCCCTCGGCAACCGCGGCCGGCATCTAATAGTCCACAGAATGAAATAATTTATTTTGCGCAACGGATAACGCTGATTCTGATTCGCAGCTACTGATACAGAACAAATTATTGTTTTCTGTTTTAATCGCCGCCACATATACTGATCCTTCCCCTAATCATTACCTTTACTAACCAAAATGACACACTAACAATGGGGGTATGGCAGCAAGGATAGGGCGGAGATGTTTCTGAATAACGTAATGAGGACAAATTTATAGTTGAACATAAACATTTATTGAAACTAAACAATTTGTGAAACTATTGAACATATGAGTACTGGATCATGCCCTCTGACTGAATACAAGAAAATTACTTTCTACTTGTCTCTTACTTCGTTATGTGCCGTTGCAAATTTACACGTGGTGGGGCGGGAACAAGGGAAAAATCTTCATTCGTGCTCATCACTTAAACAACCACTACTCTATTGTATTAACCATTGCTGATAATTATATAGCAACTCTCCCGAAAGGAACAGCAACGAGAACTTCAAAAATAACCATTTATCCAATATTTCACAAACTCCCTCTATTAAGCGAAAGGAATTTACTTTGAGTTACTCAGCAGGAATTGTATGAAATGAGATACAGTGCACTAGCGATGCCACGTGTAGCAACTCGGTCGGACATGACCTCTCACAAAGTAATCGGGTCAATTTAATTATAATCTCTTCCCTCGGGTCACAATATTGTTTTAACTATTCTTTACTCTGCTACACTGAGAGTGATAATTTCTAAAGATAATTCAATATGATCTGAAAGAAAGAAGAAAAGCGAAATGGCAGGAACACTCCCCAGTCAAAGAAATCGTCATGCAAATCCAGTCTTTTCTCGGGCATCCGACGCAACATACGCTCGGGAACAAAATGAAATAACATTAGGCGAATATTTGCTACTGCAGAACGGTATATTTGGCTTCTGAAGCACAAAGCTGAAGGCTCGTGGTACTTGAGAAAAACCACGTGTCTGAACCAAACATTCTCATATAAAGAAAAATCCCGAAAATAACAACACTATTGCAAAAGAATTTAGCCGGGGGTGAAGGAACGTTATGAACATTCACTGAAGGTGATTACTGGTATTCATCACGCACAGGGAACTCAGAAAGTTCGATGGAAGGACAGCGCACTACGTTCCTTTCAAAGAAAAGATAAGAATCCTTATTCTGACATCGTTAAAACCTTGTAATAATAACACACGTACTTTATAGACAGTTATTTCACTGTACAGTCACAGGGAAGCATGATTCGTGGATCTTAAGCTGATGGCCCATCCCTCACACAAAAGACCAGAAAATAAAAGTCCCTCAGCTGAATTTCTACATTAAATCACTCGAAATATCTATCCACAAACCATCTTACGAAAAACTACACAATAAACCGCGTTTTCTATACTCACGTCGGACCTCAACATACTCACGTCCTTCCGGCTCCAGCTCCGGGCAAATTCTCCGCTAACGTGACCGTCCTCTCTCCTAACCGCTTTCACGTACAACTTCGTTCTCCCGAGTTCTCCCATTGGCTGAAATCGCCACGCGACTCAGTACCAACCTGACTCCCCAGTATAATTCGCAAGCAATCTGCCAGCCCTCTCTGGTTTTGCAACAACCTCTTTGCTATTCCCTCTGAAGCCTACGTTGGCTACCCTACTCCTTGGCAACTCCTCTGACACATTCACACACAAGGCTGGGGGGGGGGGGGGGGGGGGGAATGGGAACTGTAGACACCTGCTCCTTCATTTTTCTTTATTTCTTTTACATTTCTGTAGTCACTGCCTTGTCTCTTACTCTGAACAGTTACCAAATGCAGACAAAAATATCTCGTGAACCCAAACTAGCAACAGAAGGTCTGTCCATTCCTGTTATTATTTATGACCTGAATAGAAATGATGAGAAAAGCAATGAAGCGAACTAACAGTACTGCTTCACTATTTAATGACTTTAATGACTTAAGAGAAGAAATTTCAGCATTGGTCGTAAATTTAGCTGTTTATTTATATTTTCAAATCGATTTCAGCTACATTAGCAGCCATCTTCATTATAATCGAAATGTTAAACATCTCTCATATCAATAATATGTGGCTTGATTTCTATTTTCGAGTGTACCTTACTGTCTTATACATGCTCTGAGGATGGCTGCTAGCGTAATTGTGATTTTCAAATACACGAAGGCTGGTCAGTAACGAATGATCATAATTTTTACGGACATAATTTCCCGTGCTAAAATTTCATCTTACGATATTCTGTAGAGCGACCAGATATCCCTCTTTTCAGCTCTTTGTTCTGGCCCGGGCCGATTTTTACACTGTCCTCCTTTTTTCGCAAAGTTGAGCTAAAAAAAAAGGTAAAGCAGTCAACAATCCGAAGATTGGTTTGAACACCACAGTGCTTTACTAGGCATTGTCCTGTTTGGAGGTGGTATGCCGTTGCCTTCCTCCGACCTTCGAACTGACTTACCCAGCCAGTTATAGGTGGACCTACAGTTCAACGTGGTTACCGAGCTTAATAAAATTTATTAATAATCACGATCTATTTCTTTTTTCTTAAATACTTTATCTACAGGCACTGTCTTCATCAAAAAATACTCCCGAAGACAGTCTTACATTAGCAGCAGAATCGTCGATTTTGTCATGGATGTCTCATAAGTGAGTGCAATTATAGATTTTTTTTAAATCTCCGTGATGAATGATGGGAGGTGAATGGTCTCTCAGTTTTTTGGTTTGTAAACGCTTTAGTGTTGTGGGCATGATTAATTTTTTACCACTTATATTGAAAGCGGTTTTTATTTTTCGGTATATCAGGCCACAATGCAAATGCGCAAAGAATATTTTCACTAATTACCACACAGTGGCTTGACGACAGAAATAGGTTGAATCTTGAATCTGTTAAAGGAATGTTGATGGTCCAATATAATTTAAAAGAATTTTCTGATCATCGTTTTACAATTGTCTGCTAAGCAAACCTAAATATCTACAGAAGATTGAATCTTTAGTAAAGTATCAGTATTTGTTAAGAAATTTATGTTTTTTCTATTAATATTAAATTCATTTATTAAATGTGAATCTACAAAGCCTTATATGTCCTCTTTTCTCTTACTTTGTCCCCTTTTTGAAGCTGCTTGTCCTCGTTTTTGTACGACTGCATCTGGTCACCCTACATTGTTGGGACTTCTTCCCCCCCCCCCTTGAGAGAGGGGGCACTTATATGTGATTTGCAGAGTATCCCACGTAGATGTAGGCTGACAAGTTCAGGCTGGATTTAACACGCGAGGAAAATATACGGATCTGAAATTTTTCTTTCGCCTTAAGTAATCTTAAAGACCATACAATGTTACAGGCGGCATATGGAGAGCCTGTTGGTTCCTATAGCACAGTTCGAAGGTGGTTTAAAATGTTGAAAGAGAGGAGACAATCAATTTGAAAGGAAGATGGACGCAGTGCTCCAGTTACTGCTCTCACGGAAGAAAACATCAAGACTGCTGCTGTCATTGTGAAAGAGGACCGACGAATTATCCTAGTATCACTTTGAAATACTGAATATTTCATTGGCTGCCACATTTCCGAGAAGCAGAATGAATGCTGCAGAACGATAAAGCGCGACCGGTATATTGGCAATGTTGTAGCTGAATATCTTCCAAAAGTCCGCGTGAAGTGTATCCCTCACCTCCCTATTGTCCGGACTTAGCCCCGTGTGACTTTATTCTATTCCGTAACTTAAAGAAACGCGTTCGTGAGAGGCATTATCCATAATCAGAAGCAGTGGTGAATTCTGCGGAGGCGATTTCGAAGGACCTCTCAAAAACAGGCTTCCAGCATGTATTTGGCAGAAACGGTGGGATAAGTACATCGCATCCATCAGAGAATATTTTGAGAGGAACCATCAAAATAAGAGGTTTTTGTCAAAAATTCTTCATTGGTGCGGTCATGACGTCCGTAGTTGCTTATATAATTATGATGGGGATGTTTGTCCGTCTATGCAAGTACAGATAAGAGGCGACTTTTTTTCTTTTCCGACGCAATTCGTTTGATAGTAAAACATCTTCAGTAGTGGAAATTTTTGGTCCTGCTTTTTACCTTACATCATGCAGTGTCGAATTTTTTTTCCTTCAGTACTATTATTATCCTGCTGCACTGTCCATATTTACGTTTCTCACACGTCAGGTGTGCATGATATAATGTGAAAACCAGGACCATAAATTTCTACCACTGAAGATGTTTTACTATCAATTAAACGAAACGCGTCTGATAACAAAAAACTCGCCTCCTACTAGTAATAGCATAGACGGATAAACATCCAAATCATAATTAAGTTGTCAAAAAAACTTATGATCATTCATTATTGAATAGCCTCGTAAATAAATAGCTAAATCTACGACCAGTGCTGATGTTTCTTCTGTTATTTATATTGACTTTGTCGTGGTGCACGCGGCTCCCAATGGAGTCTTGATTGAAATGTTTGCGAAGCTTTTGGGACTTAACTGCGCGGTCATCAGTCCCTAAACTTACAAACAAAATATGAACTAATATATACTAAAAACAACACAGACATCTTTGAACACACCAGATGTATTGAGCAGCATTGGCCGTTAATGATTTATTTATAAACAACAGATCAATTTCAATCACATGTTGACCATCTTCAGTGTATCCTTCCTTTGCCGAAACTTATTTCGACACAGTTGCAGTTACATTCAGTGCATTCACAACGCTTGTTTGAAGGATACACTGAAGATGGTCACTATGTGATTGAAATCGATCTGTTGTTTATAAATAAAACATTAACGGCCAATGCTGCTCAATACATCTGGTCAGTATGCCCGAGAGGTGATTTGAAGCCCCGGCGAGGAACGGCCTCGCGCATCGGAGCATAGCACCTAAATGCTCTCGGCCACTCCGTAGGGATGGGAAAACCCGACCGGTTAAAACCGATACCGGTATTTAATTTTGAATAACCGGTTTTTTGGTATTTATTTGGTGTCGGTTTTTCTATTTATTGCCAAGAACCGGGTAAAAAAAACGGCACGACTACTTCCTGTAGTAGTGGTTCAAAATGTGTTTTTTGTAAATAATTTTAAAAAATTAATACTAATAGACCCTAATATTTAGGCCTATTTCTAAAATTTCCACTGCTGTGAAATATTAGGTCATCGCAGTAACTAAGAAAAGCGATCCGTGATAATTTAAGAACAATCCCGGCAGTCATAAACGCACAACAAACGCGTGGCATAAGAACTGGTGCAGCTATTGAGGCATCGATGCACCTGTTGCCGTGTGGCGTGGCCTATTAGACGACGCGCGTGCACCGGCAGTGTACAAGACTTGCATACGTCTGGTCATGCGGCAGTTCCTTGCTGTCGTCGCCAGACATCGGTTGTGTCTTAAATGGCACCATCCTGAGTGTGGAAGTACTTCACGAAGTACGGGAGCAGTGCGATACAATGCTCCATTTGCTTTAAAAAGCTGAAAAGGGGTGGAGGTCGTACAAACATGCTATGTCATTTAAGGAGAAAGCATCCAAAAT
Source organism: Locusta migratoria (assembly GCA_026315105.1). Lineage (NCBI taxonomy): Eukaryota > Metazoa > Arthropoda > Insecta > Orthoptera > Acrididae > Locusta > Locusta migratoria. Next base: position 360,453,186 of record CM048745.1, on the reverse strand, counting down.
GTTCCTTGGAAGAGAAGGTAAATTCGATTCATATACCTATTACGTAAGTGATGTACTCTAAGCTTGGAATAATAACTTTTAATGTATTATCATATTGTTAAGATAACAAGTTTTATTAATGTGATTCCTTGAAAGTGAGGGGCTTTTTTAATAACAAATATGGGTTTAGGTTACATTGATCATGTGGTACCTCGCAAGGTAGCCGTGCAGTCTGAGGCTCCATGTCATGGACTGCGCGGCTGCTCCAATCGGAGGTTCGAGTCCTCCATCCTCCCTCGGTCATGGGTGTGTATGTTGTCCTTAGCGTAAGTTACTTTAAGTTAGATTAAGTAGTTTGTACGTCTAGGGACCGATGACCTAAGTAGTTAGGTCTCATTAGAACTCACACCCATTTGAACATTCTTTGATCATGTGGTACACAGCTTTCCTAGTTCAATTTGCGTAAATTTATACTGACAACAATCACACTGTTAGTCGGAACTCTGATTTTTTCTAAATACTTCTGCAGCACTGACTGAAGTTCATTTACTGACTGTAACTTATATATATATATATATATATATATATATATATATATATATATATATATATATATATATATATATTGTGTATGTAACTAGATATTCGTATGTGCTGTCTCACAAGTCCAACTTACGGAGTGGTTGGCTCAATTTTCGCAACTGCCGGATGGAAATACTAGGTCAGTAAATCTGTATGCTTCGTATATCGTCTTCTACGGACTTCTGGCTAGGCTTACACACACTCAAGAAGGCGTAGTATTGGGAGGGGATCTTGCAAAATATGGAAAGACTAGTGATTTGTCTTATAACGTAAATGTACCTAAATTTTAACTAAATTTCAGAAGTTTCGGTTTCGGCCGAAACTAGAAGAACCGAAAATTCTATTACGGTTTCTGTTTCGGTCGCAAAATATGTTTTGGTCGAACTCTCCTGGAAATAATAGCAATAAAAAAAACCGAAAACCGGTTATTTAAAAAAGCGGTTATCTTGAGCAATTTTTACGGTGCGGTTAAACTGGAGATGAAAAGAACCGGTATAACCGAAAACCGGTTGTTTCAGCGATAACCGCCATCCCTACCACTACGCCGTGGCAATTGAGACTTTATTCCACTTTAATGACCGGATTATGGGGTGTACAGGGTTATCCTAAACTGAATCCCGCTATTGCTGACTAGACAACAATACCAGGAGGAGGCGCTGGTGGCTGGTGCGGCCCAGAGCTACCATGTAGGTAGCCGACGCCTCCTCGGTGTTTGGAATTCGGGCGTTCTCTTCGGAGCGGCTCGTCTCAGTGGGTCCCTCGGGACTCCTTGGCACCGAGGGCGGCTGCGTCTCTCAGAGGATGAGAGGAGGGGGAAGGGAGCAGGGGGAGGGGGCAGGGGGAGGGGGCAGGGGGAGGGGGAGAAGTAGGAGGGGAGGGGCGGCGCAGACATTCACATGCAAATGACTCACTTACTGCCGCGCCTCCCGCAATATAAAATGTTCCCTTCGTCGCTACACAATAAGAAACCCATCAATCGTTGTCGCTTTTAATTTACAACGACGACACGAAAGGCAATACGAGAATGCAGATGAGTTAATGGATTTCTGAGTGTCTTTGAAAAATATTCCAGGTTTTTTTTTTTCCCCACTGCTGCTCCTTTTCTCTTTTCTTGTGGGCACTCAGCCATAATAATGAATTCGTCCTGTTTAGGTGTTTGTGAAAGCATGCTTTCGTCTTCGTAGTTCCCTTTTCTTTTCTCCCCGCTGTTGACTAACTTCAACAAATTTAAAAATCCCCTTGCGAAAGCACGCCTAATGAAGAACAACATTGGCAGTGCGTCATAGAAGGATCTGCACACAACACATCGGTACTTAACTACCCAGTACGTTCTGTAAATGTTGTGAAATGTGATAAAAGTATCTTGTACTGCATACGTAAATTTCAAGTCCAAGGAATAAATCACTATCCAACAATTTTTCAGTGAACAAAGCACAGTATCAATATTTGCACATTTCGATACTTTTAGCTATAGAGCTAAACTAGACGAACGGAAACAAAACTATCTAGGAAGTGCAGCTTCTATTTTTCCTGAATTTTCATGGCCAAACAAGAACCTGAAACGGGCAAAATTTACCAGCGTGAAGTCTACTTTCGCTAACAAAGTTTTATTACACCAGCGACGTGTGTGTTTTAGTGATCAAATACGTATTTTCGTGTAAAGGTATCGGTTTAATGGTTGATTATTTATTTTTGAACTGGCCTGGTATAAAAAGTTTTGTAAAGAGTAGTGAAAAGTTATCTACGCAGATGATTCATTTTCATAGAAGACAGTATTAGCTCAATATTTTAATGTTGTAGACTACAATACTACGGCCCTGCCGCTGGGAAATGCAGTACCATAACTACGAGTGGTGAGACTGGCATTCGTCACGAAATATTCCGATTTATTCTGACATTCCGTGAGTGAACTACTGGTCAAGCCTCTAAGAAGAGTGCGGGAACGGCACTTACACTGGACATCGCGGGATAGGCTCGTCGATTTGTATCAGGTAGTAGAAGAAGCCTTTCAAATTATTAAAAATACCTCGCCTGGGTGCACCATACGAAAAGAGAAAAGGCTTGCAAAAAACTTTCTGTTACAGAAGTAGCTAGTTTGAGTGACCATTTGTTCAGTGGCGTAGTGGGTGAGCGAACAAGTTTCCTAATTTGCGGTCCTCTTTCGTTTCCTGCACTCACTATTTTTCTCGTTTAATATTGTTGTTTTGCATTTTTTGCATCCTATGATGATGTACCTATTTGACTATGGTGTGGATGAATATGCAACTCGCATACCTGTTAAAATAATAGATTATGTTGCATTAGTATGAAAAACATGTTCTGTGTGTAGGTTATATTTATACATTACTATTCACGTTTAATAAAACTTAAGCTGCTACTAATTACAGAGTAAAAATGGGAATGAGGGTATGGCTTTCTTGGCCGGGAGATTCCTTACGGCGTTGTTCGGCCACGTGGGCGACTTACGTGCCAACGATGAGATGATGATGATTAGGACAATACACAACTCCCAGTCCCATGCCGGGAATCGAACCCGGGCCCTCTGCGTGGTAGTCAGAGACGCTGGCACCTTTCTTTTTTATCTCTCTCTCTCTTTTTTTTTTTTTTTTTTTTTTTTTTGCTAGTTCTACTTGTTGCGGACGTTGATCATGTTTGTTCGTTCTTTTTCGATTTGTTCTTGGCTCAGCGGCGTTGAGCCCTCTGACCGGGTGCGCTGAGCCACGGCGCCCGGCTTACTGAGCTACGGAGACGGACAAACACGGAGTGATGTGGAGGTATAAAATCATCTCGAACTGCTGTTATCCATCCTCCCAATGCATTTTAATGACGAGGAAAATGGAATGTACTGATTGTTCCCTCAACCGTATAATTGCCTCAACAAGCAAACGTACAGTATCTACATGGCAGATTTAAATGTTACAGCAGTATTAACAATAACAGTTAACATTTCTTCATAAACTCCGAACCGCTAATGAGAACCAATAGCAGAAAGCAAGCAACACGGTTTGTTATGGTTTCTAGAACGATTCCAAACACAGTGAGTGTAGCGGCTGTATTTGTAGGTGGCACTGGTAACTAGAGTGACGAGTAACGATACGAAACTTCCAAGCAGATTAAAATTGTGTGCCGGAACCGGAACTTGGGACATTTGTCTTTCACAACGGAAGTAAAGTTGTGAGGCGGTATCGTGAGTCGTGTCGGGATAGCTCAGTCGGTAGACCGCTTGCCCGCGAAAGGCAAAGGTCCCAGGTCCGAGTCCCCGTTCCAGGACACAATTTTAATAAATGTTCAAATGTGCATCTACATGTTTTCGCGGCGCAATGACTGTTCAAAGAAGTTTCGGGCGTGCAGCCGCATAAAGTTTATTTCTTCTAATATTTCGGCTGAGAAACGTTCAGCCATCTTAAGAGACGAGACGAGTCTCTGAAGATGGCTGATCGTTTCTCAGGCGAAATATTAGAAGAAGTAAACTTTATGCGGCTGCACGCCCGAAACGTCTTTGAACAAATGTTCAAATGTTTGTATAGCTTATGGGACTTAAGTACGGGGTCATCAGTCCCTAAGCTTACAAACTACTTATCAACTAGCTTATCCTAAAGACGGCACAAATATCCATGCCCGAGGGGGGATTCGAACCCCCGACCGTAGTGGCTGTGCGGATCGTTACTGGAGCGCCTCAGTCCCCTCGGCCACTGCGGCCGGCCACAATTTTAAGCTGCCAGAAAGTATCATATCAGCGCACACTCCTCTGGAAAGTTTCATTCTGAGTAACGAGACGTTTGTAACGAGTACTGCTAGTTTTAGTAACGAAAACATACGGATACACTTGTTTTCGTTAGTAAAAAAATGTTCAACTGTTTGTAAGCCTATGAGACTCAGCGACTTATCAGTCCCTAGACTTAAACTACTTAAAATAACTTAAACTAAAGGCATCTCACCCATTCCCGAGGGAGGACTCGAACCCCCGACGGCGAACGGCCGTCGGCACCGAAGCTAGGCGCTTTAGCTCGCACAGCTATTATGCGACGGCGTTTTCGTTCTGTGACAGTCCCGCGTAAGTCGGGTATACTGGCCGGTGCAGGTGCCTGGATCAGTGTAGTTTACAGCAAGAGGGCCGCGCAGGTGGAAGCCTGTAGCAGCAGGCGGCGAGTCGTCAGCTGGTGAGGCCGTGGAGCGAGCCGGGGGCCCCGGATGTGTCGGCATGTGTTACGCTGAGCTGGTGATCAACCGCCAGGCAGATCCTCCCTTCTCCCCCCCCCCCCCCCAGCATTATGGTAGCTTTTGGAGACGGCGATTACTTACTGAATAGATGAGCCGCATCAGGTCGATAGCCCGCCTAGGGTAAATCTGGAAGACGGGGGAGAAAATTGCGAAGATGTGGTGTTGGGAGGGTGGACGATGAGTAGGGGAGAGGCTGGCTGCATGTGAGGGTAACGTAACAGACCCGTCATACGTGAAACGGGTGATATTTATTCAGATATATAACTTTTTAAATTTCAGTTGGATGCTGTCCAAAGACATAATTATTACTTTCTTATTCTATACGACGTTTTAATTCGAAGATTAGCATTTTCTTTCAGAGGACATGGAAACATTGTTTCATTAATGGTGAGAACGAATGTATAGTAACAGCTGTTAACAGATCAACCTTGCTGTTACTGTCGTCGAAAACGTTATTATACAAAACAGTTGTAACTTAATACTGAATAATCTTAACATTTCTCTTTCTATAGATCTTAGGTTCATAGTTATTTCAGTAGGAAAAACAAAATTACGTTGAACTTGCATAGGTACCCTAATATTCAAGGCTTTTTTCAAAGATTAATAATACTTCGTTAACTAGAACTTTCCAGCGTGCTAAACCATTGAGATACTACAAGGTCTAATAATAAAGTTCCGTGAATAGTCTTGTAAAATGAACGTAGACGAACTACAGTTACCTTACTGTCCTTCGAAAGTCACCTCCCATAACTATGCACCCCTGAGTTCTGAGATATATGTCCTGGAAACTTTGCACGAAGTCTTTCTTTGGGAGAGATCTCAATACTAGAGACTCAAATTCGCTTTGAAAGGAAAACGATTTGACGATATTCCTGAAACCCAACGTGACGAGGCTTTTGAACTCTATCCCAAAGGAAGACTTCGTGCAAAGTTTGTAGGATATGTATCGCAGAACTCAGCGGTGCCTAGTTATGGGAGGTTGAAGCAAGTGTGCAGTTCTCTAAACAAAATTCTGGCTTAGAAGCCAAGTGAAAGAAGTGTATCTTTACTATTTTTTAAATGGAACTGCACTTAATTAATTGACGATTCCCAGCTATGGATTTTAAATCTATATCTATAAATGTAAATGTCTGTTCGGTGTACGCTTATCACGTCCGAACGACAAGACGCAGAGACTTAAATATTTGTACAGTTACTAATTTATACCTGAGGAAGGTTTAAGCACGGTTCTATAGCGATCTGATAGATATTTAGTAATTTGAAGAATATAACACGAAATACGGAACAATAATTACTCTTCGAAAATTGTATTTACTCTTTGAATATGGTTTTATTGGTTGCATTGTTGCTTGAGGGTTGATAATGATAAAAGTCTGGAGTATATTGGGCTAGAAAGTTATCAGTGTATATAAAATTCTACGTGTGTGTGTGTGTTAATATTTCGCTCTGCAGCGAAAACTACAGAACGCAAACGAATGGGTTGTGTGTAATTGTTGTCCGAAGTTTCCGGTTGTACACCATAGCACTTCTATGTCGATAGCTATAAGGGGGTGGAAGATATGGTCGTTGAAAGTTGTCAGATTATAAAAAAATTCGGATTGAAGGTCAGCAATGACGTTTGCGACTCTATAGCCACAGACCATATCTTTGGTCTATGGGTGCTACAATGTCTTCAGCTCTTTCTCTGTTAGGACAAGCATACGAATAAGGAAATATAAGAATAAATAAATAAATAAAGCAGTAAAAAAGTTAATTTGATGTGATCGATCTGTGATATTATTACAATCATTATTGTTGAATTTCGTGATTTGATTCTTCGAAACGAGTGCATTTTTACGTGCGGTGTGATTTCTTATTTCTTATATATTCTCTGGTAAATGTAACATGTTTTTATAAAGAAGGAGATGGACAAAGAGAGACAGTGGATATGAAACGTTCTAACTCAAGGCAACGCCGGGTTTTCAGCTAGTAAAATAGTAAATGGTAGCAACGGAAACCGGGTTAGTGTTCTCTCCTCCAGAAGGGAGCAAGAGACGAGATATTTGATCTGACTATAAAACATTTACAAAATATGTAGGGTGGGAGAATCTAAATTGGGACAAAGGGTTCACGTTTAACAAAAATTATTTATTACCCAAGGCGTAAACAACAAAGGAGAAGGGACCGATTTAAATATAATAAACACACACCTTACAAGAGAATCCACATTTACATAAGATTGTATTGCCCTAATACTGCCTACCTGCAAAAGTAGTACTAGCTAATTAAAAATGGTAATTTTTTCAGAGGGGAGAAGGGAGGAATTGATACACCTTCTCACGAAGATTCATGCACCAAGCCATGCAGGAATTTATTAGCACCGAACACAAAAAACAGCAACGCCAGCAACCGGACGCTATACGGAATAGCAGGGCCCAAGGCTTACTCGCTCACCAATAGATGAAAACTTAGTTCTGTTATGTATGGTCTTGTGGCTTAGCCTCAGGGTAGCTATCAGCAGGAACAAACGAACGAGATAGAAGACAACGTGGCGTGCGATCGAGTCGCGAAGTTTCCAGAGAAATTCAAGATATCGATTAAATGGGAAAATTCGCTAACTAATATTTAAAAAAACCGGTCGTTCTGATGTTCGTTTTGTGCAAGGGGGGAAGAGAACTAATGAATGGTAAAGATTTCAGGTCAAAACATCACTCTACAGGGTCGGATCTTAGAATATTTAGCACAAAGTAAAACCGTGAGATAGGGCGTGCAACCATTAGTTCTACCCAGGGGAATGATACCTAGCTAATAATCAAGGTTGCAGAAAGGCAGGGCATGGTACAGGGTCGATTTACAGAATTTGAACAGAGTGAAAAAAAATACTATTTCCGGGAAAATAAAAACGCCAGATATGTCGTGTAACGATTCATTCTACTCAGAGGAAGAAGAGTTATTTAATAGGAACGGTTACGGTATAGAACACGCTATTTGCCATACACGTGCGGCAGCGAGCACAGAAGTTACAAGTTTAGAAGTACCAAAATTCGGGGAAAATTAGCATGTTACATATACTACAAATCACAACATCTAAGCGAGGTTATAATTAACAACTCGTGCGCTTAGGTTGATGGAGTAAACTCAGGGTTTTTCTCATACAGTCCACTTGTTCTATGTACAAAGGGCAGACACTTGAAGTATCGATAAGTTCCGAAAAACATCAAAAGTATCGACCAAATGAACAGGAGAAACATTTAAACATATTTAAACGTATGAAGGAAGGACTTTACTCTCAGGGAGTGCAAGGATTCTGTTAACGAACGCCACTGAGACCGCGAAATCAAACTTCGGCCAAAATCATCATAAAATTATCAATCCAAAACACATGATCTTTGATATCATTGCGCTTATATTTTGATTAGAATTCAAGACGAGGGCACTGAATATTATTGTCATTTCTCCGAAGGACGCGATGTTTTCCATTTGGAAATATTTTCCTTTTGTAAGATTAAAGGTTTCTTTACTTCATATTACTTTCACCTAACATTCTGATGAAATAATTTCATATTGCATTCTTGATCTACGTAAAGGGTAGGAAGTTTGTGTCCTCATTTCCTCAGCTGCTGCAGGTCTCAATTCTGGACCAAAGTAGGTTTCTAAAGCAAATGAGAAACGTTCTAAACCGATTACTAGTAGTCACAGCAGGAGAATCAGATGTAGTTATTAAATCTGAGAAAATATAAATGAACAAAAAAATTTTGTATGTAAGGAAACAAAGTAGACAACGTTACATAAGATGTGGATGTGGAGCACTTTATTGAGGTAAGTAGCGACATTGTTCGACATAGAAGAAGTATGTACCTAAGACATCCTCCTGAAACAAACACGTACCTAAAATACTTTTAATATAAAAAATGGTAGATGATGCATTAGGAAAACAACGATACGTAAGTAACCTATGAATAACTCCCAACAGGGACAGATAGTGATTAACATCATATGTTCAACATTTACGGTACACCGTACGATCAACAGAAATTGAAAAATTAGCACAGCGACGGAAGTAGTGTGAAATGAATTCATTAGTATTCCAGTTTATAAGTCCTCGTTAGATTTAAACCAGCAATAACAGCAACACAGAAGTCATCGATTACACTCCTTATCTGACAAGGAAGCGCTCGATCAAAATATTTTGCTTAGTGATTCGCAGTATTTTCGCCATAGTCTTCGTGTAATGAAGACTAAATCGGCTGCTAGAAACAAGCAATGCTGACATTCCAATTGTGCAGCGAGAGACGTGCGTTAGATTTTCATTTCCACACAGTAGTCCCATTTATTCTAGGGCAACTATTGTGTTTGTTCATCTGACAGCGTGCTCTGGTGCCTTTTATTTTCTTCTCCAATTATCTGCTGACAACTGTTCTTAAATAGATTGAGATACTCTTCTCCTGTCGTTGCACTACTAGCCAGTCAACTTTAGTAAGATATGCTGTCATGTGATTCTTGAAACGGCAGAGAGTAAAGTTTTAAGTACCAAGAACTTTGCTAGTTAAACTTTCTTTACTCATAGTTCATTATTTCCATGCATATTATAAACGTGAATTTGTGTGTGTGTGTGTGTGTGTGTGTGTGTGTGTGTGTGTGTTCTACATCTCCACCTAAATTACTAGTCCGAATTCAATTAATCTTGGCATACAAATTTCTTACCGTCCGAAAACAATCGCTGTGACATTAAGACCATCTACGACAAATACTTCAAATACAAGACTGTTAGAGTTAACAATGAAAGCGTGTGTACGGTATATATGCAACATGTTAGTGCTTCATACAGCCAGTTATGGTGGCTACGGCCATACAAACTACGGGACTACCACACGCTGTGCCTTCTCCATCGACTGCTCAGTGAGGAAGCGCCCCAGTACCTCTCCTCAGAATTTAAAAATCTTTCTTGCCATCATAATATTAACACAAGATGCGACTTATCTAGTACCCTACCTGCACCAGTTCATAAAACGAAAACCTTTGCAAACTCCTTCGCCTCTGGACCAAACTGCTCTGCTGTCTTTGCATGATTCAGTCTTCTGCTACATTTAAGAAAAAGTTGGAACACTTTCTTATGTCACCCTGTTAAAACCCTCGCCAAAACTCACGTATCCAATCAACGTTCTCTCTGTCTGATAGTAAAATCAATGCTCTTCTCTCCGTTATTTCTCTTCCTCCTCTTTCTTTCACCATAACCCACGCCACTTGATCTCCTGTTATATCTCCTTATTTGTGTGTTATGACCCTCACTTTTGTCCCCTTTTCGACCCTTTCTCAATGTCCATTACTTATAGCAATACTTGACATGTTTGTTATTTATCAATAAGAATATAAACTTTGTGAATGTCTTCTTGTTAACAGTATCGTTTGAAAATTTTATTTTTTTGATTTAGTGTAACTTCTGTAATACTGGATGTGTAAAGTATGTAAAGCGTTTGGTTAGTTATGAGAGAGAGCCTGAAGGCCCTAATCTTGTCAGGTTAAATAAATGTGTAAACAAGTAAATAAATAAATAAAATTACGGAAATCAGAAACACACTAAAATTAAGTATTTCTTCACCACTGTATTCGCTAAATATTATACTGACAATATGCACATATACCAACAACCTTTTCAGTAGTTACAGGGGCAATAGTCTGGATGATTGACTGAGCTGGCGTTCTAACATCAGCTAACATGGATTTGCCATGCAGTTACTGCGAACGGCTGAAAGCAAGAGGAAAATACAGTCGTTACTTTTCCCGAGGACATGCAGCTCTACATTATGAAAATATGATGATGGCATCCACACGGGTAAAATATTCCGGAGGTAAAATAGTCCCCCATTCGGATCTCCGGGCGGGGATTGCTCAGGAGGATGTCGCCATCAAGAAAAACAAAACAGGCATTCTACGGGTCGGAGCGTGGAATGTTCTAACCCTTACACGCTAGAAAATTTGAAAAGATGAATGGATAGGTTAACGTTAGATATGGTAGGGATTAGTGAAGTTCGGTGACAGAATGAACAGGATTTCTGGACAGGTGAGTACCGGGTAATCAATACAAAATCAGTTGATGGTAACGCAGGAAATAAGAAAATTGGAATGCGGGTAAGTTACTATGAACAGCATAGTGAACGCATTATCGTAGTAAAGATAGACACGAAGCCAACTCCGACCACAGTAGTGCAAGTTTATATGCCAACTACCACGTCCGATGATGAGGATATCGAAAAAATGTATGACATAAAAGAAATCATTCAGAAACTTAAGGGAGACGAAAACTTGATTGTGATGGGGGACTGAAACTCAGTAGTAGGAAAGGAAAGATTATGGAATGCAGTAGGTTAATATGGTCTGGGAAAAAGGAATGAAACAGGAGTTCGCTTGGTAAAATTTTGCGCAGAGCACAATTTAATCATCACCAACACTTGGTTTAATCATCATGAAAGAAGTTGTATATGTGGAAGAGAGCAGGAGACACTGGAAGGTACCAGATTGACTTTATAATGGTAAGGAACAGATTTAGAAACAAGGTTCTAGACTGTAAGACATATCCAGGGGCAGATATAGACTCTGACCATAACTTATTGGTTTTGAACTGCAGATTAAAACTTAAAAGACTGCAGAAAGGTAGAAAAGTTAGGAGATGGAACCTGGACAAATTGAAGGAACCAGAGGTGGTTGAGAGTTTCAGAGAGAGCATTAGGCGAGGATTGGCTGAAACTGGGGAAAGTAAAACAGTAGAAGGAGAATGGGTAGCTCTGAGAGATAGGGTAGTGAAGACTGCAGAGGACCATATCGGCAGAAAGGCCTAATAGAAATCCCTGGATAACACAGGATATACTGAATTGATCAGAGGAGAAAATATAAAAATTCAGCTCGTGAAACAGGAAAAAGGGAGTACAAACATCTGTAAAATGAGATTGACAGGAACTGCAGACTGGCTAAGCAGGAGTGGCTAGAGGACAAATGCAGACCCGTAGAAGAATTCATATTTAGGGGAAAGATACATACTGCCTACAGGAAAATAAAAGAGATATTTGGAGACAAGAAAAGCAGCTGTATGAATATCAAGAACTCAGACGGAAAACCAGTACTAAGCAAAGAGAGGAAGGCTGAACTGTGGAAGGAATATATAGAGGGCCTATACAAAGGAAATAAACTTGAAAGCAGTATTCTAGAAATGGAAGACGAAGTGGAGGAAGATGAGATAGGAGATATGATACTGCAAGAAGAATTTGACAGAGCGCTGAAGGACTTGAGTCGAAACAAGGCCCCTGGAGTAGATGATATTCCGTCTGAACTGCTGACCTCGTTAGGAGAGCCAGTCATCAAAAAATTGTATCACCTGGTATTCAAAATGTATGAGACAGTATAAATACCCTCCGACTTCAAGGAGAATATTGTAATTCCAATTCCAAAGAAAGCAAGTGCAGACAAATGTGAAAATTACAGAACTATCACTTTAATAAGTCATGGGTACAAAATACGTACACGAATTATTTACAGACGAATTGAAAAACTTGTGGAATCCAACCTCGGGGAAGATCAGTTTGGATTTAGGAGAAATGTAGGAACACGAGAGGCAATACTCACATTACGACTTATCTTAGAATATAGGCTAAGAAAAGGGAAACCTACGTTTTTAACGTTTGTCGATTTGGAGAAAGCTTTTGACAATGTCGATTGGAATACATTCTTCCAAATTCTGAACGTATCAGGGGTGAAATATAGGGAGGGAAGAGTTATATTCAACCTATACAAAAATCAGACAGCGGTTATTAGAGTCAAAGAGCAAAAAAGGGACGCAGAGGTTGGGAAGGGAGTAAGACAGGGTTGTAGCCTTTCCCCAATGTTCAATCTGTATATTGAGCAGGCAGTGAAGGAATGGAAGGAGAAATTTGGAGAGGGATTAAAGTGCAGGAAGAAGAAATAAGAACATTGCGGTTTGCCGATGACATAATAATTCTGTCAGAGACCGCAAAAGATCTGGAAGAGCAATTGAATAGGATGGACAGTGTCTTGAAAGGAAGATATAAGATGAACATTAACAAGAGTAAAACGAAGGTAATGGAATGGAATGTCAGAAAATCAGGCGATGCTGAAGTAGTCAGATTAGGTAATGAGACAATAAAAGTAGTAGATGAATTGTGTTATTTGTGTAGCAAGATAACTTCTGATGGCCGAAGTAAAGAAGATATAAAATGCAGAATGGCTATGGGAAGAAAATCGTTTCTAAAGAAGCGAAACTTGTTAACATCTATTAATTTAAATGTTAGGAAGTCCTTTCTGAAAGCATTTGTCTGGAGTGTAGCATTGTATGGCAGTGAAACGTGGACGTTCATGAGTTCAGATACAAAGATAATAGAAGCTTTTGAAATGTGGTGCTACAGACGAATGATGAAAATTAGATGGGTAGATCACGTAACTAATGAGGAGGTGCTTACTCGAACTACGGTCGGGGGTTCGAATCCCCCCTCGGGCATGGATATTTGTGCCGTCTTTAGTGTAAGGTAGTTCATAAGTAGTTTGTAAGTTTAGGGACTGATGACCCCGTAGTCAAGTCCCATAAGCTTAACAAACATTTGAACATTTTTTGCTTACTCGAATCGGGGGGAAAAGGAATTTCTTCCATATACTGATAGACTGGTTGGACACATTCTGAGACATCAAGGAATTGTCAACTTAGCATTAGAAGGAAGCGCGTGGGGTAAAAATCGTAGAGCGAGACCGAGGGACGAATATAGTAAGCAGATTCAAAAGGACGTAGGTTGCCTAACGTATTCTCAGATGAAGAGACTTGCACAGGACAGGGTAGCATGGAGAGCTGAATCAAACCAGTCTGCGGACTGAAGACCACAACAACAAAACCAATCAATATAGCCTCGAAATACTATCATAGTATGACACGTGGGGCAGTAGCTGCAACGTCACTGAAAATTACCCTCTTACGCATGAGGGTTAAATTTTTTACGTCTTAACCCGACACATTTTTCAGAGACTACAAATATATACCACTGAAAGAATATTCAAAATAATATCTTAATACTAATGAGATATGATACCTAAAATAGAAAACCGCCCTACGACGCATCGAGTTTTTATTAGGTCTTTACTAACAGCTCTATTCTCAACATATTTTGCAAAAAGGTTCCTAATAGAAAAAAGGGATTCTCCATTGCGATTAAGAACGGGCATCAGCCGTGCGATTAATTGGCGACTTACGAAAGTGTGTCCCGAACCAGCATTCGAATCCAAATTTTCTGCAAACCGCGAGAGATGGTGTTAAACATTATGTTACTCGTGCACGCATCCCTGACCCAGCGAAACTTCTACATGTCATTACGTGTACCTTCCATGAGTACTCGTATATTCCATTATGTATTTCTGAACAAGGAGAGAATTTTCTTACAAATGTCGCATGCCGTCCTTTTAATCTAAATTCGATGTGCTGTCGCCTCGATTAACGACGCAAATGTCGCTCGGAAATACATGGAAATGTGAAGGCATGAACAGTGCAGCGACTACAGCTGCAGTGAGCTGCCGAGAATAGCTCAAATGTAGTCGTCATTAACGAATATGATGCGGGAAATCCGAGTTAGAATCTCGCTAAGGCATAAATTTTCCTCTGACGCCAATAAACTGTGCAGCTGATGCTCACTGATATTCGGCATTGCGAACCCATTTCTTTTATTCTGGGCAACAGTCGTCGCCGCATTCTCCATTCGCTCAGAGATGTCTGAAGAACATTTGCATTAGTTACAATATTAATCATAGATACTCCGTATCGTAAGTTCCTAATATTCCACTGCGCGTATCTGGAAATTATCATAGGATGCATTATTCATGAGATATGATACCACGGAAACTAATTTGTATGAACTACCGGACAAAATCATTACAGATAAAGGTCAAATGGACAGAGAGTAGTACACGGAGCGATGAACACAGTGAGAAGAAGGGCACGAGCTAACTTAAGACTGGAACAAAACACACACACACACACACACACACATACGCAAACACACACACCGAACACCGACTGGGCTCGCAGTCGGTAGAACGGCGGTTCAAATCCGACTACAGGATTCTGATTCAGGTTTTCCGTGATTTTCCCTAAATCACTTGAGGCAAATGGCGGGATGGTTCCTGTCAAAATCTGCAGCCGACATCCTTCCCCATCGTTAGCAAAAAACAATCAGAAGTGTGATCTGTCTCTAATAAATTCAATGTCGACGGTACGTTAACCCCTAATCTTCCTTCCTACTCCTTTTCAAATACACTCCCGGTAAACGCCGGATACTAACAAGGAACAGTCAGAAAGTGTATCACCGATACTGAAATAAAATTAACTACAATGTAAAATTTGAAGTGTACTCAATAATTAGTGTACAAATTTAGCTGCTCCTAGTGGTAATCATACACATTGATCAGTCAATTATTAGTGTAACAATGAACAGGATAGTAAACAAGTACCAATATAGTATAATGATGAAACTTCCTGGCAGATTAAAATTGTGTGCCGGAACCGGGACTCGAACCTGGGACCTTTGCCTTTCGTGGGCAAGCGCACTACCGACTGTGCTATCCCGGCACGACTCACGATGCCACCTCACAACTTTACTTCCGCCAGTACCTCGCCTCCTACTTTCCAAACTTCATAGAAGCTCTCCTGCGAACCATGCAAGACTAGCACTCCTGGAAGAAAGGATGTGGTGGAGAGATGGCTTAGCCACAGCCTAAGGGATGTTTCCAGAATGAAAGGTTCGAGTCCCGGTTCCGGCACACAATTTTAATCTGCCAGGAAGTTTCATATCAGCGCACACTCCGCTGCAGAGTGAAAAGTTTCATTCTGGAAACATCCCTTAGGCTGTGGCTAAGCCATGTCTCCACCATATCCTTTCTTCCAGGAGTGCTAGTCTTGCATGGTTCGCAGGAGAGCTTCTGTGAAGTTTGGAAAGTAGGAGGAGAGGTACTGGCGGAAGTAAAGTTGTGAGGCGGCATCGTGAGTCGTGTCGGGATAGTACAGTCGGTAGTGCGCTTGCCCGCGAAAGGCAAAGGTCCCAGGTTCGAGTCCCGGTTCCGGCACACAATTTAAATCTGCCAGGAAGTTTCATATCAGCGCACACTCCGCTGCAGAGTGAAAAGTTTCATTCTGGTATAATGATGGTTATTGTATATTTATTTACACTGGTCAAATCAATTAGGGGATCAGTTGAGATATCTAGTTGTTCAACTCTTTGTTGGCATGTTCGACCAAACAAATTGGTCATCAATCCCTAGACTTACAAACTACTGAAACTAATTTAAACTAACCTAAGGACAATACACACACCCATGGCCCAGGGAATGCTCGAACCTCCGACGGCTAGCTACCGCGCGCTCCGCAGCAAGGCGCCTTAGAGCGCTCGGCCATTCCACCGAGTCTGAACTGTTTTCATCATCAGAATGAAATAAAATGGTTTGATGTCCTTTATGACGTTCGTTATATTTTTTACGATTTTTGTATACGCAATATTGGATTTTTATAGGAATATTAAAGTATTTATCAGCTCGGTATTTATATTTGGGTAATTATTAGTGTATGTATGCAATTATAGTCGAAAATTAGTTTTTTGGTCATAAAAAATATTTAAATGCAAAATAAAAAAAGGAAGTAAAGGCATGGAGGATGCAATAGTCTCTTATATGTTCTCCATGTTGGGGTATATAAGCAAAATTCCGGTATTGCTACATGCTATTATTTTCGGTTCGGTTCGGAAATGCGTATTTGAGAAGCTTAGATCAAAGTTTTATTTCAGTTACTTCGCGGCTGGTGAACGTTAGAATAGTCGAAACCAGATCACGTTTCAGATCGATACGAAATAGCGTGAGCAATGTGGAGAACATTATAAAAAGGGACAACTGTTAAAATATACGGAAGTGAACTTCTACTTACGGGTACAAACATTATTTCGCGAGTGTATCATTATACGAACATTTAAAATACTGAAATCGTGTTACGGGAATGTGTTATTGTTTAGTACTATTAATTTAGAGTATGCAGAACAGTAAAGAACAGTGCATTTCGTCAAATGATAGAATTTAAACCGGACCGGAGCGGGAAATATGTTAATAAATGTACTATAGTCACTAAATGAATGTATCGCCAGGCAACGATAAGCAATATCTTTGACTAAATAATACAAACGAAATACGGACTAAATTTTTCTTGAATAAAGGCATAATATTCACAAAACGAAGAATTTTGATGAACTTTAATTCAGTGAAGAATCGTCTTGCCTTGTCCATCGCGTGTTATGATCCAAATCCTTGAAACTATAACTACAAAGCTGGGCATAAGTGCAGTGTAAAGGAAAGGAAGGAATGAGGGTCTTACCTTGTTGGTTTTACGGAATAGAAACAATAACATTATGGCAACAGAGATAATGATAAGAACAGAAAGTTGCTGCGGAGACAGTTGGTGTTGACTTGTATTTTCTTTACCAAACGGATAATACAAGCCGTTGGCTTCAGATAGTGAGCAGGTAGTGCAATACAACAACAACGAGACTTACCCGAAGCTATGGCAACGGGAGCACTTTTTCGAGCACTTCGGACAAATGTTATTCTAAGTGGAAATACATTGAGAAAGCAAATAATTTTAACTATCCCACTTGTTCTTGAATATTTAATGAATATGTAACACAAATACACAAACATTAGACAATTACAGATGTTGGTATAAACACAAAAAAGGTTACAGAATTCAGAAAAATCGATCGAAAATGTACCACGCTTGGTACAATTGTGATCACTTCCTGAGAAAATTTTGATCACTGATATCTTCCACATCAGAAGCACTTTTTCCTTTAGTTACCAACGCATACTTAGTGTATCAATCTTTGCATTTATTGCAGCGAAACCAATCACCCTTAACTAGAAAATTTATAAGAGCTCGTTAGATTAAGTAGCTTCACTTACCTCTAAACAGGTAAGAGAATTATATCTCCGTAGCACAAAGTGGTGTATTCTTGTAAAAGACATTCCACAACGCCACACAAAGGCAAGTGCTACCAACACTACGAGACTGACATATTACATATTATGTTGATCGGAATTGTGCCTATATCGAATTCGTACCACCTTCGGTTCCATAGTGGTAGAGTGCCAGTCAACGAATCCAAAGGTCGCGGGTTCGATCCCCGCCAGGCCGTAGGATTTTTATCTGTCACTTTTCACTTCTTTCACCTCTGGCAGTTTTGCTCATGTGAAAAATACCGAGTAGCACCTTGGTTCGAACCCTCGTTAAACTGTAGTTCCCCCTATAACTGACTGGGTAAGTCAGTACGAAGGTCGGAGGAAGGCAACGGCATACCACCTCCAAACAGGACCATGCCTACTAGAGCACTGTGGTGTACAAACCAATCTTAGGATTGTTGACTGCTTTACCTTGCCACCTTACCCTATATTGTGTATGATGTCTCACTTGATCCCCTAACTGTTTTTAGCAGTGTGTTATAGTGGCACTTGTAGTTCCTTTTCTATCTGTTATTATACCACTACCTATAAGACTCACAAAAATGTGCAATTACCGCTATGGGCGACTAAAAATTGATGTGGTAATTAATGATTATGCCTTCATTTCCTACTATAATACAGACCAAGTCGTTGGGGCCGGGGTATATGGGGTGCAGACGTCATCTCTCTAGGGAAACTGGCCTCAGTATTACAGGCAGAAATCACTGCCATCAGGGCGTTTGTGGAGGAGAATTTGCGTAGGTGCTACAAAGACCGTAGCATCTATATCTATTCAGACAGCCAGGCAGCCCTGAGATCACTGGCAGCTCCTGCAACAAGGTCTAAAATTGTTGCGAGAATGTCACAGGGTTCTGGTGGAGCTAGGGGAAAGCAATAGAGCAAACCTATTGTGGGTCACTGGCCACTCGGGGATCAGTGGCAGCGAACATGCCGACAGATTAGCCATGGTGGGGGCAGAGACTCCATTTATTGGACCGGAAACTGTCCTGGCAATCAACAAGGCAATGATCAAATTGGAGCTACGTAACTGGCTCAGAAAACAGCACGTAGAATATTGGACCAAAGTCCATCAACAAAAACATGGCTAGGTACTGATGCCAAAGCCATGTTTTAAAAGAAGCTCTGCAATCCTGGGCCTGAACAGGGGAGAGATTAGACTCATGGTTGGATTTCTGACAGGCAAAAAACACCTACATACAATGGCAATAACAGAAGAGGACCCTAAATGTAGGATCTGTGATGACGGTGATGAAACTGCATCACATCTAATCTTCGAATGCATTGCATTGGAGAGTAAAAGGCACAGAACATTTGGGACAACCAGACCCGAAGAAATTGTGTCTAATAAAAAACTGGTAAAGGGACTCCTTGCACTGTTCAAGGGCATTGGTTGGCTTTAGTAGATATACAGGGAGCGATACCGCACAATAAACTTAGTTTCGGTGCGGGCAGTGGCGGGTTGGACCAAGACTGTTTTGGCTTCCCTGAGAAAATCCAAATCAAATCTAATCCTACTATAATTAAAATCAATTCTCTATCAGTTAGACAATTTGCGAATGTACATTGTAAGCCTAGTGTATGTATTATTCAGTTCTCTGTTGAAAAAGGCTTCTTTAGTGTCACATAGAAAAAAAGGGCATAGTATGTTAGTTGTTGTTGTTACTCGGTTGCCTTTAAACAGGATCGCCGGCAGGTAGGGAGGTCATTAGAAGGAGGTGCCGCCGCCGCCATTCGTAATGAAGAAGTGCTGAGTACGCCGTGTGGTGCGGCGTGCCGGGCGCTCAAGTTTACAGTAATTGCGCCCGGAAACTTCCTAATGCGCCGGCGCGGCGCCCGATACCAACAAATCCACCACTAAGGCAACACGGCTAACTCGTGTTTTCCTCGCAGGGCCCGTCCGGCCTCGACCGAAGAAGCTGAAGAAGCAGGGAGCTTCATCTCGTTAAAGTTGAGCGCCGCCGCCTGCCCGGCCGGTTATCCCTCGAGTTTTCCGATACTTGGCTGAGCTGCCGGCGTAGCGCCGCGCCGCGCCGTCACAAGGCGCGGAGGTCGAGCACAAGAGCGAACACACTCACACACCACCGCCTATGAGAGAGAGAGAGAGAAGAGAGAGAGAGAGCGAGAGAGAGAGAAGAGAGGTAGGAGGGAGAGGGAACCATGGAGGGAGGACGCAGGTAGCTCCAGACAAAAAGTAGTAGCAGTGTACTTGAGATGTCTTGATGTTCTGATACCCAAACCTCCACATGTCAGACAATCAGATCGATACCAAGCATTGTATATCCACAGAGTATCAACCGAAACTCCGGTTTAATTCCTGCTATGTGCTGTCGTCGAAAAGAACGCGAATAAACTACAATAATAAGTAACAGGTGCCCTAGGGAGTACAGTGGAAGCGTAACTGTGAGAGGCTATCACATCGTGCTGCTGTGGGCAAATGGCAGAGCGTTAGTATATTACACCGACGTTCCGACGCCCCGATCTAACTGAGGTGTAAGTATACAACACCGATGAAAAGCGTCTGATGTGCGGCGAGGCGGCGACCGTATGGTGCCTAATCACACTGATAATAGCTCTTTATCAACACACATGATTATCACGATACGACATTATGAGACGGGATGCAACCGCGCGCTTCGCTGCGAGGCGCCTTAGTCCACCCCTCCACCGCGGCAGTTCCTCTTCTGCTACAGTCATTGTCCATGTATATGAGCAATAAGCAATATATTATCATCGGTCTTATGACTGTTCGACACACAGTCACTTTCGATTTTCCGCTCAGGAACATTTTCATATCCCCCCCCCCCCCCCCCCTGTCTCGACGGGCTGTTAACCGCAGACGACGCTCAGCTCTTGCTGATGTTACCTGTGGACGACATACGCCTTGCCTTCTTTTAACGGTTCATGTTGTCTGAAATCAAGGATCAGTGATCATGGCTCAGTAAGCTCTATTTCCCGCAGCAATCCTTGATTTTATTTCTTCTCTTAAACTGCTATTTCCGTAACCAGCACTCCTACGTATTTAAAGTTCTCACGTCCCTCATAATTGCCTCGGTTCAAATTAATAAATTTCTCTTTAAGAACAGCATTTTTCCTGGAATCTAACAGATATTGTGTTTTGGTGTTGTTCTCTCCAAGTTCTACTTTCTTTTCTAACGTGTAAAAATCCTTCTTCCAGTTATTTCAATCTTCTAGACAGCATACACGCATCATCGACATATGCTATATTTTGGTTCATGTGGTTAAACAGAGTGCCACCTGGTTTATCAATCTAGACCTTCGCACCACTCTCTACAACACCATGTTGAAATTCAAATGTTCAGATGTTTGTAAATCTAAGGGACTTACTTATGTTGGTCATCAGTCCCAAGGCTTACATACTACTTACACTAACTGAAGCGACTTATGCTAAGGACAACACAAATACCCATGCCCGAGGCCGCGCGCGTCGAAGCAGGCCGCCGTAGTGCGCACGGCTATTCTGCCGAGGGTCTATGCTGAAGAGTAGCGTGGATAATACATCATCACCCTGTCTTAACCTTGGTTGACAACAAATTCTTTAGCGAGTTTTCCTTCTATTTTTACTTGGCATTTTATGCTGATGACTGTCATTTTTACCAGAATGATTAGTTTAGTTGGGAATTCCATCTACATATATGTCTGATCCGTGGTTCGGAACCCACGTTAAACTGTAGGTCCCCCTATAACTGGCTGGGTAAGTCAGTTCGAAGGTCGGAGGAAGGCAACGGCATACCACCTCTAAACAGGACCATGCCTAGTAAAGCACTGTGGTGTTCAAACCAATCTTCGGATTGTTGACTGCTTTACCTTATATGTCTGATACAGCTTTTTTTCTATTAACATTATAATAGCCCCGTTTGAAGTCTACAAAATGCTGATGTACAACCACATTATATTCATACCACTTTTCCTGGAACCTCATTCTACGAGAGACTTTTAATTGCCGTCCTAACTTCCTCTATTTTTGCTTATAATGAATCTGTTGTTGATCTGCCCTGACGAAAGCCGCACTGGTAGTCTCCGAATATTTCTTCTATAATTGGTGAAAATCTCATAACTTTGGCTAATACTTTGTAAACCACACTGACTAATGCAATACTGCAATAGTTTTCGTAACGTCTTTTATCCTTCTTCTAGTGAATCGGGTATATAATGAGTACGTTCGACAAGTCTGGCATCTCTTCCTTTTCCCATATGAACACTATCTGCTGATATACCACTTTCGTCACCACTACCTTTTATCATCTACGCTGTAATGTTATCATTGCACGGAGCCTTATTATTTATTAAGCTTTTAATTACCTTCCTAAGTTCCCCTATTGTTCGTATAGGTACAGATATTTCATCCTGACTAACGTTTTGCCACGGTTGGTGACACGCTGTTTCATTTCAGAACTTCTCTTTCTGTAGTAACATTCAGCAGCTCTTAAATATTTGGCCAATCGGCCTAGCACCTGTTCTTCTCCTCCTATAAAATTTCCTTCTTCATCTGTACATACCATAAGGTATGTGGTTGGAAGCCTTTCTTCAGTTCTCGAACTCCCTTGCAGAATTATCTTACTTCTTCGTCATTATACTCTTCATCTAGCTCCATAATATGTTTCCTCTTTAATTCTAGTTTCTTTCTTCTGAAAATCCTATCTGCCTCTTCCCTTTTTCATGAATTGTTCTGTATTAGATCATGTTGTTCCGTTTATCATTTTCTTACTTGCCTCATTTCACTCTTCCAATGCCTTTTTACAATCTTCATCATAGCCTCTGCCTTTTTCAACCTTTCTTCTAAACTTCTTTTGCAGTTTCTTGTAGGGCCTCTTTAATCGTACTCCCCACTGATGCTTCACACTTCTTCTACAAGTATGCTTGATATTTTTTTCTAATTCTTCCTTTTCTTTCAATTTGGAAACATTGTGTCTTCTCAGAGCTATTCCCTTTCGTCTGGATGCGTTGTGTGTATTTCACTCTTGCCATATAAAGATACGAATCGTCATCAGCCTCCCTGCAGCTATCAAGGACGTCACATGCATGTCCCTTGTCGATTACCAAATGTTCAATTTGATTAAAAATAGTGACGTCTGGCGAGCACCGTATCGCTTTCCTTATGTTCTTTCTATGGAGCCATGTACTCTTCACTACCATTGCATTGCCTATGGCAAAGTGTATAAGTCTTTGTCCATTTTCATTCGACACCTCATGCAGGCTTTCATTTCCTACTGTTTCTCTAAAGGTTTCTTCTTTTCCCGCTTTTGCAATGAAGTTACCCATCACTATCTTCACATTATTCCTTGGTATATCTTCTAATTCCTGTTCCAATAGACCATAATACTCATATTTCACTTCATCCTGCTCATCTTCTCATTTTATTTGTGACGTATGAAAATTGAGATACCTTATTCACACTTTCTGCGAGCGGTCGCATTAACCATTAACTACACTACCCAGGAACGCATTCCGGACACAAGCAACTTCCATGTGTGTGTAGTGCCCACGAGTGATCACACATTAGGGCCTGTGATTTCTTCTCACATAGAGAGAGATTTATTACTATCCCTGGCCTTTGCTTTCCCGTTGTAATAGGATTTGTAAAGTCCGTATTAGTAATGTTGTCAATGAAACTGATAAGCTGTTAGGACTTTTGCTTTTATGCAACACGCTATTTTGTGTCCTAGCCTCGTCGCCATTTTTATGTCTCGTTTCCCCGGTTGTCATAGGTGTCGGTGGCCGACTAGAAAGAGACCGACACAGGAATAAACGATGCACGCTTGTGCAGGTACAGAGGTGACCAGCCAGTGGGACAGCAGAAACTAGAAACACTAGAGTAAATTAGAACGAGATATATATTTCATAGAGACTTAGTAATACTTAACTTTTACATAGTTCTTGACTTGTGCGACACCACACGCTATAACGTCGTTTAACTATCTATTGCGAAATAGAATTATGGATTACTTAAAGCGTTTCCAAGTCCCATCAACGGGTTGGAAACATCCTTCTGCATCGTCTCAATCGATTATTGGATGGATATTTATTTCATTTCCTAAGCACGAATAAAATTTTCCCTTATATCTTGCACATGATCTTGTGCAAAATAATCCCAATGTATTGCCTGTAGAAACTGTGTGTTTGTTTTATAATACAGCTTCCACCAGAAACTTCATAAGCAATTTAACGTCAGTCTTTGTGTAGTACATAAATAATACTAAATAGTAGAACTACTTCTGAAGATGTTGATACACCAACACTTGTGCAGTCTCTGGTTTTGTATTTCCTGCTGAAAATCGGTTCAATAAGATGAAGGGACGCAGTGCACATGCCCGAAAACTTTGTAACAGAACATTTCGTAATTTTAGATGGAACTTTGTTTGAGACTAATTTATTTGGCATTTAGTCATCAATGTCGTTTTTACAATCATTTACTTGTCACTAATTTGCTTCGCACACTCCTTTTTCTTCTGTCATGCATCAACAGCCTGATGCAGTAACATCTGGTCATTTTATCTTTCTGCAAGTCTTCCAATGCATATTTTATTTTGCGGAATATATCGCCAAAAGTGTAATGGTAATCTTGACATTTCCATTCGCAACAGATGGGGTATCGATTTTCTCTTTAGTCTTCAACCTTGCTATTTAAGTAAAAGTTTTTAATTACTTTCAAATATCTGTATTTATATCGTCATCTAACTTTGTTTATCATGCTATGTTCCTAAGGAATATCGATTCCTTTGCCTGTATTCTTATTTCTTTTTAATTATCTAATAATCATTCCAAGAACAATGTTGGTACCTACATAGCTTTATAGTATTTATCTCTCTATTCTTAATTTCGAAAGACCTTCTGAGTGCGCCATTTATTTATTTAAACTTCTTAGTTTGGACTTTTTGATGTGCGTCTCCCCTACAACGAAAACATTGTCTTTGTTGTTGTGATCTTCAGTCCGCAAAACATTTTAATGCAGCTCTCCACGCTACCCTGTCCTGTGCGAGTCTCTTTATCTCAGAATACGTTCGGCAACCTACATCCTTTTGAATCTGCTTACTATACTCGCCCCTCGGTCTCCCTCTTCGATTTTTACCCCACACGCTTCCTTCTAATGCTAAGTTGACAATTCCTTGATGTCTCAAAATGTGTCTAACCAATCTATCCCTTCTCTTCGTCAGGATATGCGGGAAAGTCCTTTTCTCCCCGATTCGGTAAAATACTTCCTCATTAGTTACGTGATCTACCCATCTAATTTTCATCATTCGTCTGCAGCACCACATTTCAAAAGCTTCTATAATCTTTTTATCTGAACTCCTTATCATCCATGTTTCACTCCCATACAATGCTACACTCCAGACAAATGCTTTCAGAAAGCAAATTTCGCTTCTTCAGAAACGCTTTTCTTCCCATAGCCATAATAAAATAACATACGATGGTCGCAGTGCAGAGTATATAAAATACAGAATGGCAATGGGAAGAAAAGTATTTTTGAAAAAGAGAAATTTGCTAACATCGAATATTAATTTAAGTGTAAGGAAATCTTTTCTGAAGGCATTTGTGTGGAGTGTTGCCTTGTACGGGAGTAAGCAGTGCAGACAGGAAGAGAATAGAGGCCTTTGAAATGTGGTGCTACAGAAGAATTCTGAAGATTAGGTGGGTAGATCGCATAACTAATCAAGAGGTACTGAACAGAATTGGTGAGAAAAGGAATTTTTGGCATACCCCGACTAAAAGAAGGGATAGCTTGGTAGGACAAATTTTTAGACATCGAGGAATCGTAAATTTAGCATTGGAGGGAAGTGTGTGGGGTAAAAATCGCAGAGGGAGACCAAGAGACGCGTATAGTAAGCAGATTCAAGTGGATGTGGGTTGCCGTTCTTATGAGGAGATGAAAAGGCTTGCTCAGGATAGAGAAGGATGGAGAGCTGCATCAAACCATTCTCCGGACTGAAGACCATAACAACAATAACAGCCATTCTGCATTTTATATCCTCTTTACTTCGGCCATCAGAAGTATCTTGTACCCAAATAACAAAAACCGTCTACTACTTTTATTGATCATTACCTAATCTAATTCCTTCAACATCGCCTGATTTTCTGACATTGCATTCCATTACCTTCGCTTTACTCCTGTTAATGTTCATCTTATATCTTCCTTTCTAGACACTGTCCATTCAATTCAATTGCTCTTCCAGATGTTTTGCAGTCTCTGACAGAATTACTATGTCATCGGAAAACCGCAATGTTTTTATTTCTTCTCCCTGCACTTTAATGCCCTCTCCAAATTCCTCCTTCCATTCCTTTACTGCCCGTTGAATGTACAGATTGAACAACATTGAGGAAAGGCTACAACCCTGTCTTACTCCCTTCCCAAACTCTGCCCCTTTCTTGCCCTTCGACTCTAATAACCGCTGTCTGATTTTTGTATAGGTTGAATATAACTCTTCGCTCCCTATATTTTACCCCTGCTACCTTCAGAATTTGGAAGAGTTATTCCAATCGACATTGTCTAAAGCTTTCTCCAAATCGACAAACGCTAAAAACGTAGGTTTCCCTTTTCTGAGCCTATCTGTGGTGTCGCACAAGTCTGAAGTGCGCGCCACGTACTTTCGCCGCGCGCCGCCATGCACGCACGGCGCGGCGTTCTTACGACGTCAGCCACGAGCACCCTCTGCTGCAACTCTGCTCGTGGCCATCACTGAACTGCATCGTTCACTTGGGATTCAGACAGGCGCCGATTAGGACTCCTCAGTAGGCAGGCCTCTACGTAGTTAAACTATGTCTCAGCAGTACACTTAGTTGGCAGTCATGAGCTTTGTAAAAGTTAAGTATATCCTGTTTCTACGAAATATACAACTTGTTTTACTGTAGCTTAGTGTTTCTAGTTTCTGCTGTCCCACTGGCTGGTCATCTTGGACTGTACCCGCACACGCGTGCGTCCTATTTTCCTGTGTCGGTCTCTCTCTACTCGGCCACCGACATCCAGGACAACCGGCGGAAACGAGACACAAAAGTGGCGACGAGGATGGGATACAAAAGTGGCGATGAGGATGGGATACAATACTATCTTCTAAGATAAGTCATAATGTGAGTATTGCCTCCCGTGTTCCTACATTTATCCTAAATCCAAACTGATCTGCCCCGACGTCGGATTCCACAAGTTTTTCCATTCGTCTGTAAATAATTCGTGTTAGTATTTTGTAACCATGACTTATTAAACTGATAGTTCCGTAATTTTCACACTTGTCTGCACTTGCTTTCTTTGGAATTCGAATTGAGATATTCTTCTTGAAGTCGGAGGGTATTTTCCCTGTCTCATACATCTTGCATACCAGGTGATACAATTTTTCCACGACTGGTTCTCCTAACGATATCAGTAGTTCAGACGGAATATCATCTACTCCAGGGGCCTTGTTTCGACTCAAGTCCTTCAGCGCTCTGTCAAATTCTTCTCGCAGTATCATATCTCTTATCTCATCTTCCTCCACTTCGTCTTCCATTTCTAGAATACTGCTTTCAAGTTTATTTCCTTTGTATAGGCCCTCTATATATTCCTTCCACAGTTCAGCTTTCCCCTCTGTGCTTAGTACCGGTTTTCTATTCATACAATTGCTTTTCTTGTCTCCAAATCTCTTTTACTTTCCTGTAGGCGGTATCCATCTTTCCCCTAGTTATGCATTCTTCTGCGGTTCTGCATTTGTCCTCTAGCCACTCCTGCTTAGCCAGTCTGCACTTTCTGTCAATCTCATTTTTCAGACGTTTGTACTCCCTTTTTCCTGTTTCACTTTTATATTTTTACATTTTCTCCTCTCATCAATTAAGTGCAATATATCATGTGCTACCCAGGGACTTCTATTAGGCCTTGTCCTTCTGCCTATAAGGTCCTCTGCTGCCATCACTACCCTATCTCTCAGAGCTACCCATTCTTCTTCTACTGTCTTACTTTTCCCCGTTTCAGCCAATCCTTGCTTAATGCTCCCTCTGAAACTCTCGGCCACCTCTGGTTCCTTCAATTTGTCCAGGTTCCATCTCCTAACTGCCCTACCATTCTGCAGCCTTAAGTTTTATTCTGCAGTTCATAACCAATAAGTTATGGACAGAATCTATATCTGCCCCTGGATATGTCTTACAGTTTAGATCCTGGTTTCTAAATCTGTTCCTTACCATTATAAAGTCAATCTGGTACCTCCCAGTGTCTCCTGGTCTCTTCCACGTATACAGCCTTCTTTCATGATGATTAAACCAAGTGCACAAAATTCTACCAAGCGATCTCCTCTTTCATTTGTTTTTCCCAGTCCATATTCACCTACTACATTTCCTTCTTTTCCTCTTCCTACTACCTAGTTCCAGCCCCGCATCACAATCAAGTTTTCGTCTTCCTTAATTTTCTGAATTATTTCTTTTATCTCCTCGTACATTTTTCAACTTCCTCATCATCGGCCGTGCTAGTTGGCATATAAACTTGCACTACTGTGGTCGGAGTTGGCTTCGTGTCCATCTTTACTATGATAATTCGTTCACTATGCTGTTCATAGTAACTTACCCGCATTCCTATTTTCTTATTCATTATCAGATCTACTCCAGCGTTACCACCAACTGATTTTGTATTGATAACCCTGTACTCACCTGACCAGAAATCCTGTTCATCCTGCGACCGAACTTAACTAATCCCTGCCATATCTAACTTTAACCTATCCATTTCTCTTTTCAAATTTTCTAGCTTACCTAAGTGTTCGAACATTGCCGCTGTGGAGTAGACGAGCGGTCTAAGGCGCCTCGCTGCGGACTGCGCGATTGCTCGCCGTCGGAGGTTACAGTCCTCCTTGGGACATGGGTGTGTGTGTGTTTGTCCTTAGGTTAGTTTACCTTAGTTTAAGTAGTTTGTAAGCTACGGACTGATGACCACGCAGCTTGGTCCGATAGATTTACAAACATTTGTTAGAAACTTCACGCTCCGACCCGTAGAATGCCTGTTTTGTTTTTCTTGGTGACGACACCTTCCTGAGTAGTCCCCGCTCGGAGATCCGAATGGGGGACTATTTTACCTCCAGAATATTGTACCTAAGAAGACGCCATCATCATATAGTCATACAGTAGAGCTGCATCTCCTCCGGAGAAGTAACGACTGCTTTCAGGCGTTCGCAGTAACTGCATGGCAAAGCCATGTTAGCTGATGTTACAAGGCCAGCTCAGTCAATCATCCGACTGTTGCCCCTGTAACTACTGAAAAGGCTGCTGCCCCTCTTCAGGAACCACACGTTTGTCTGGCCTCTCCACAATTACCCCTCCACTATGATTGCACCTATGCTACGGCTATCTGCATCGTTGAGGCACGCAAGCCATCCCATCTCGGCAATGTCTGTGGTTCCTTGTATTTATAAATACGAATCTATCTACTTGTTCTATAATCTTGTTCCCTATCACTATTTTTGTTCATGCTGAATTTATCTCACAGTAAGTGATGGACTTTCTTTCTCGAATTGATGTTGACATGATATACAAGATGTTTCCATAAGAGGGCGCAAAAATTTAACAAGACATAAAGGATACTCCATTGAACAATTTGACTTAGAGAACCAGGATTTTGAGACGTCAACTTAAGAATAGGAGTGCTGTTACATTACTGTGTACTTCTTTAATTACATTAATTGCAATTAAATGGGCCGGCCGCGGTGGCCGTGGGGACTGAGGCGCTTCAGTCACGGTCTGCAGGGGCACTACGGTGGGGGGTTCGAATCCCCCCTCGGGCATGGATATTTGTGCCGTCCTTAGTTGTAGCTAGTTCATAAGTAGTTTGTAAGTTTATGGACTGATGACCCCGTAGTTAAGTCCCATAGACTCTACAAACATTTGAACGTTTTTTTGGAGCAATTAAATGCAATTGCCATGACTGACACAATGGCCGTAGCATTTGCACTGTACATTACAAAATGTGATAAGACTGACGGCCGTGAACCTCAATGAAGCATGATATTGGTCTACAAGATATTGAAACAATTGCACACAAATACCAGTGGTATGTTTTGAATCACAACGCAAGCAGCTACAGTTCTGGCAGATAGTTCCATCTGCTTATCTTACTCGTATATACAATTGAATTAAGACATCCCCAAAGGAAATAATCATAGGTCATGGAATAGGACCTCCCTTTCCAGTCCAGCGAGCAGAGAATACAGTACTGAGGTGGTTGTGGAAATCCTTGTTTCCTTGCGGGACATAAATAATCTAAATGTAAATAAATATCAAAGTACGAGTAACTTGTACGTGTGTAAGCTGTAAATAAACTGGGAAACATTAATGCGAGACAATGCAGTATAAAAGTTCAGCTCCATACGTTCTTTAGCCGACATAGGTGATCCCAGGTCCCTACCAGAAATTGGTCAGTAGAGCATTCCCTGTCCTGCTGAAGTTTTGCGCCGTGGCGGAGTGGCCGAGCGCATTGAGGCGCTATGCTTCGATGCGCGAGTCCGTTTCCCGGGGGCGGGAGGGGTTCGAATCTTCCCTGGGGCATGGATGTTTGTCCTGTCTTTAGTATAAGCTAGTTTATAAGAAGTTTGTAATTTTAGGGACTGATGACTCCGTAGTGAAGTCCCATAAGCTTAACAAACATTTGAACCTTTTTTAATTATTTTATTTTGTTGTTTTTTATTTTTTTTTTTTATTTTTTATTTTTTTTTTTTTAATTTTGTTTAATTTTTGCACGCACGCTCTGTAGAAGTAAAAATACTTCATAGCCAAAATCGCTATATTGGTCATTTATTAAAGATTACCGGTTTCACTAAGCAATGTTACGGCTAAGTATTGTGTTTTACAGTTGACATGAATCGTAATAGAGAACCAATTCGATGATGCTAGTAAATCGATATCCAGGAAAACACAGTAACATATTGTTTGGAAATTGTACAGACTTATTTATATATTTGATTACTGAATCATTATTACTATGCAAAAATTTCCCTAAATCACTCCAGGCAAATGTCGGGATAGTACCCTTGCAAGGGAATGGCCGATTTCCTTCGGCATTTTTACCAACATGTCAGAGCGTTGGCTCCGTCTCTAATGACAATGCTGTCGACGGCACTTTAAGCTTCCTTTCTTTTTTAATTGCAAATGTTATTTACGCAGAATTAATTTTTAAAATCAGCTGCAATGCATCAGAATTATTTGATTTAAATATTTCATCTTTTAAGACACGATTACCTGGTAACAAGATTATACTCGCTACATATTAAAATAACTGAGATGAAATGACATTATCTGCAAATGAAAATAACTAGGAACTTTGATGAATTCGTTATCTTTTTCCAGGAAACGTGTAGGTATTTACAGCTTTAATATCTTAATCACAATCAATTTTCTCTACAATCAACATGGTTGACCACCCACATCTGTCGTAAATAGTTTGACACGGCAGCGTTGGAAATTACAATTAAATTTGGAAAATCGAATAGCACTGTAAAAAGTAAAATCATATTATAACCTTATATCAAATGAATCCATTATTATCACCAAAATCGGATTTTTTACTGTCTGAAAACTTACTTTTGAAAGAAAGCAATGCATTATTTAAATTACGTGTTAAAATTAGCATTTACAATACAGATGAGTCAGTAATAACAAACAAATATACCAGGTTGATTAAAACAACCAAATTTGTTCAAGCGTATCTATGATTATTCCGATCTCCATTCTGTAACGCAATTCAATTTTTTTCCCTGCTAACGAATCCAGCAATGGTTCACAATTGCTAAAACTGCATTGGAATTGAATATACATCCTACACTACTTCCTCTGTCCATCACTTCCTAGTGACACACACTCCTAGCTTACACACGGATTTTCCGAACACAACTAAGAAAAAACACACTATTCTGGGCAGAGTGACACAATTTTATCAGTTATTTTCTTCGGTTGGCTCGAGCCCACAGTACTACAGCATGAAAAAAATGAAAAGTAAAAAAAAAATACAAATCTCCCATTCACAGGCTGTGTTTGCTTGGGGCTCCATGAAGTGAGGATGTAGACCCTATTGCATTATGTCCAGGGGGGGCAGCCACACCTGCTGAATGCTCCAAAAGTGTTTAGCTTTAAATAAATGCAAGCAGGAACAAAACATAATAACACAAACGACTCATTCACTTTTAACTAAATTGATATTTATTCCACCTAATATCCGTCAGTGAATAGTTGTTACACTTGACTTCAGAGCGATGCTGAGTTCCCTAAGGCTGCCACACAAGAAATTGGAAACTTGACTGAATAGTTTCTAAGTCGCACAGTCGCTAGATCAAAATTAAAATCTAGCAACAGTCCTGAGAAACTCTAAGTTCCACTGTCACAGAATAGAGTTTAAAATCCACGAAGCACCACTAAAGACTTTTTTCTAAAATCAAAGTTCTCGTAGCATCATAGAACAAATATTTCTAAGTTCCAAACTAGAACACATTGCTGAAATTTTACAAGTCCTCAGGAACATTCCTGGTACAGTACTGTACGAAGTCCTATAAAGGAATAAGTATTCATTGCATTCTCGTGCTGTAGTAATTGTGACAGAGCAAAGAATACTGAAAACTCTAGCGTCGGCTGTGGATCGTGTACAGGGTGTCCAGAAAAGGGCTCCCTGATTTCAAATATCTCGAAACCAAAAATCGATAGAGGAATGCAGTAAACGGTATGTTTATTGTGAAAGCTGCAAGAAGTTTATACAGCAGTTTGAAATAATAGTTACAAAAGCTGCCAACAGACGGCGCTGTACGCTGTTCAGCCCATATCAGCGTACATAAGTGAAATAATCGTATGAAAACACTCTTTTCAAACAGTCACATCAGAATGTTTTCAAAATGTTCACCATTGGCACTACAGAGGTGGCGCAAACGAAGAATGAAATTCGCCATCACATTTCGTAGTGTCTCAATCGAAATGGATTCACATGCCACGGAGATCGCCGATTCAAGCTCGTCCAGCGTGGCGGGATGGTTCGGGTAGACCTTATCTTTCACTGTGCCCCACAAAAAAAGTCACAGGGAGTCAAATCCGGTGAATATGGAGGCCAATCCATGCCTTCACCAGTAAATTAGGGATATTCCAAAGCAATGACTCGATTCCCGAAGTATTCCTCAAGAAAGCGAAACACTTGTTCGGTCCGATGTGGTCGGGCTCCATCTTGCATAAACCATTCAGTACCTGGTCGATCCTCCAACGCTTGCTGTGTGGCGACAAATTGTTCCAAAATTGCATCGTAACGTGCACCATTGACCGTTTCTCGAATGAAAAAAGGGCCAATAATACCTCTGCTGCATACTGCAGCCCACACAGTAACTTTAGGAGAATACAGGGGTTTCGCTTCACACCAATATGGTTTTTCGGAACCCTAATATCGCCAGTTCTGCTTATTCACGCACGTATCTGTTCAGGTGGAAGTGTGCTTCATCTGTAAACCAGATGCAGCCCACATCAAATCCTTCACTATCAATCATTGTGAGCATCTGATTAGCAAAGGCAACCCTTTGTTGCACAGCTCGTACGGGTATGGCCTGGTGCGTTTGAATTTTGAATGGAAACATGTGTAGGCTCTTTCTCAGTATTTTCTGCGTGCTGGAACGTTTCAGACCAGTCTCAGATGCAATTCAACGGACGGATGACATTGGATTTCGCTGAATAATTCAAGAAACTGTGGCGATATTTTCAGGCGTAACTGCGGTTTGCTTGCGGCCAACATGCTCCACTAGATCATCAGTTACGCTGCCTGTTCGTTGAAATTTTGCGAAGAGCGTACGAATGGTTTTCGCATTGGGTCCTTTTGGAACATTAAATCGTGCTTGAAAACTTCGCCTTGTTGCCGTAGGACTCTCTTCTAACCTGTGGTACTCTAGCATCAGAAAAACGCGTTGTTCAATGGAGTACATGGTTTTAATCTCTTCCTTCGGTCCGATAACCTCCTTTCACGTTTCAATAGTGGTACTGATCGCTCTGGGCATCGGATCACTATTTATACTAGGCATTACTTATGGCGATTACAGCGCCATCTGTTAGCAGCTTTTGTAACTATTATTTCAAACTGCTGTATAAACGTCTTACAACTTTCACAATAAACATACCGTTTACTGTATCCCTCTTTCGATCTTTGTTTTCGAGATATTTAATTTTGAAATCAGGGAGTCCTTTTCTGGACCCCCTGTATCATCGGTGGTCTTCGGCTCTGTTCTCAACTCACAGATCGCCAGCTGTACTCACATCGTGCCCACACGGTAGCTGGAGTGCCCGCAGCGGCCACGTTTAGCATAGGTGACGGCTCACCATTCTACCCCTGCTCTACTGATCCAAATGTTTTTTATACTCCTTGACGACGGCGATGAAAATTGAATGTGTGTGTTTATACCAAGGAGGTTAGAATACAGGGAGACATCCTTACGTTGAAAAAGTGAAGCCTGCCTCCGCCATATTGCTAAGTTTTGGAGAAGTGTTCGTGGCTTAACTTTACTATCCGGGCCGCCGCGCAGTATCGAGTGTTTAGATGCTGGCTAAGGTGACGTCATCTGGCCACCCAATCAGGTGGTAGTATACGGCAGCCAATGAAATTGGTTCTTTTATACTTGCGCAATATTCGAATGTAGTCCCTTCGTATTGAGTATTTACAGTCAGTTTACTTATCGGACAAGGGTACATCGAGAACCTGTCAACTATAGAGCAGGAACAGCATTAATTACTTACTTGATGGTCAGCATAAAATATTAATCATTTATTACGTCAATTTATATTTATGTAAGTTGTCATTCGCGAAGTTGTAATATCAATTTACTGAGCGGACAAGGGTACATCGAGAACCTGTCAACCATATAGCAGGAACAGCATTAATTATTTACTTGATGGTCAGTGCAAAAAATTAATTATTTATTACGTCAATTTATATTTACGTTAGTTTTCATTCCCAATGTCGTAGTACTTTCTATTCTCAAAGAAATTGTACTGATTTCTATATTGATGTTTTGCATATATGTATCACTGCGCTGTTTATCTGCTTAGGGATTGCAAGTTACGGTAAAAACTTCATTCTGAATGGATATTCAGCGAAAGATAATGACGAAGAATGTTTCTTGGTTGTCATTGCAGTTTTTTTTTCTTCGAAAGCTACTTTTTGGCCATACTACCTTGTCAAGATAGTGTTCACAAGTGATTTTAATTATGGTGATTGTAAGACTTTTGCCGCTTTTTTGTATGGACATAACGTTGAGTGTTACAACATATGGCTTCCTTTACGAATAACAATTTCAATAAGTTGCATTATGAGCATATCCAAATGCATTGGAAAAATTTTCATCATTCATATCATGTAAGAGAAAGACACACTTATTTCGATTTGCGTTACAGGAAAGTACTGAATTTAAACAAGAAATCTGTCCATGTACAGAAACGTAATTCTGGAGTTAGCGATGTTCCGCATTCGAATAGTGTTATTCATTTTAAAAATAAAGTAATTGAAACGTGATGTTAACACCTTTTTTTCACATGTTGTGATTATAGTGTGTTACGTTCAAAGTCACGAAGTTCTAAACAACGATCATCACGCTAACATAAAATACGATTCTTATTTCGTGATACTAATTATAACAGTGTTTAACATGTATCATTTGCAGTTACTTCTGAAATTTTCGTGTGGTGTTCATTATAAATTGCGTAATATTTCAGTGCTTTCTTCTCAGTGTTTTTTCACTTACGTCATAATTATTACTACGTTTTTCGTACATTATAATAGGCAATATTTCATCTCGTCTTGATGTGCGTGTTTGACATTACTTTACTATCAATATCATCTAACGTCAAAGCAACACATAGGCTATATTACGCGATATCTGATTGGCTGTCACCGTCTGTGCTACGATTGGTTGGCCGCGGCCGCTACCAACATCTGAACATTCGATACTGAGCGGCGGCCCGGATTGCAAAGTTTTACCGCCGTTAAGAATTAAGTTTTCAATTATATTATGATGAGTATTTATTACTATTTATTCAAGAATGTATATTATTCGAAAGTACATACTTCCAGTGACTGTCAGTTCACTGCATTAACAGTAAGAGGGTCTGCTTGATGCATAGTTTTAACGGAGAAATAGAATTCCAAAACTAACCAAGATGGCGGACGGGCTTCAACTGACGTATGTACACGGCATAGATATTGCCATCTCCCTTTATTCTAACCTCCTTAGTGTATACACAATCAGAGTTCCTCTCGCAACCCGCCTACTGGGAACAGTAGCTCTTATCCCGTCGAACCACTCCTGCGAGCTTAAAATTTGCACCCTCAAAGGGAGTGCCCTGTCTTACCGAGACTAATTGAAAACTCCCGCCCCGCCGCGCCTCCCGTTTCGCACACGCGGCATATAAAAGAGAGTGGTTTATTACTCGAGAGTGGTTAGCGCCCTCCTTAAATTATTCGCGCCTTTGATTGCGGATAAAATTTCGGATTTGGCGTGCGTCCTCACCTTCCGCCGGAAGGCTTTAATTTGTGGGGTC
Organism: Locusta migratoria; assembly: GCA_026315105.1. Taxonomy (NCBI): domain Eukaryota; kingdom Metazoa; phylum Arthropoda; class Insecta; order Orthoptera; family Acrididae; genus Locusta; species Locusta migratoria. Next base: position 360,416,880 of record CM048745.1, on the reverse strand, counting down.
GGCCCGGCGCGCGCGCAGACAAACGTGAGCGAAATATTATCGCTGCCCTGGTCTGCCCTGGCCGGATTCCTTTTAGGCTGGTCTCCTCGCCTCACCATTACAGCACTCCCGCCGGCCCCGTCTTAATTCCTTCCTCTCCGGAGAATTTAAAATACCTTTAAGGAGCTCAGATTTTTAATGTGTCTTTCTTTCTTTCCTCCTCCCGCGGCTTCGGTTCTTTATTGCTTCTTCAGCCGCTGCCGCTGTAATTACGGAATGACGTGATTTGAGTTTGTTTTTACTAATTAGTTCGTAAATTAAGGAATTTTAATTTGCTTTATTGGAAAGGGACATTTACTGCCGGAAAGTACAGCAAATCGGGGGTGGGGGGGGGGCTTTCCTCCTAGAGTTTATTTTTATAGTCGTGGAGCCGAGGTCAACATCATTAAAATCATTTCATTTATTTACCGGTCGTATGTGACGTAATAAAGCAAGATGGTAGTGCGGCGTACTCATTAGTTCCTTTACTGGAATACAGTTTGGCTGCGAGCAGGAGGCAGTATTAGGCAGAAGCTACTGTCATCATAGTGTGGGACAAAAAATGTTCAAATGTTTGTATAGCTTATGGGACTTAACTACGGGGTCATCAGTCCCTAAACTTACAAACTACTTACGAACTAGCTAACACTAAGGACGGCACAAATATCCATGCCCGAGGGTGGATTCGAACCCCCGACCGTAGTGGCCGTGCAGACCGTGACTGGAGCGCCTCAGTCCCCTCGGCCACCGCGGCCGGCAGTGTGGGCTATGTTGAGATTTTGGGTAGGACGTCAAGCGTGCGAAGATAGCCTAACTTGTTAAGGTTCCAGGTTTTTGAAGCTGGTGTAGTGGGACAAACCTTGATGAGCTCCACTTCACTACATCAGCCCTTTTTGCAGGACAGGAATAAACAATCTCTTTTATGTAAATACCATGAATTTGTTCAAAAATGTTCAAATGTTTGTACAGCTTATGGGACTTAACTACGGTGTTCAAAATGTTGAAATGTGTGTTAAGCTTAAGGGACTTAACTACGGTGTCATCAGTCCCTAAACTTACAAAATACTTATGAACTACCTACAACTAAGGACGGCACAAATATCCATGCCCGAGGGAGGATTCGAACCCCCGACCGTAGTGGCCGTGCAGACCGTGACTGGAGCGCCTCAGTCCCCTCGGCCACCGCGGCCGGCTATGAATTTGTATATGTTTATTTATGTATGAATGTTTTAATGTCATGGTGTGATACATATTTTTTTTCCTTTCTTTCTTTCTGTTTCATGTACGATCAACGTACCGCAATAAATAAGGTCAGCGTCGTCGCCGCCGCTAAGACTCCTATAAACCAGAGCTGAACTATCCGCGATTTTTCCCCATGCTGTATGAGTTGCCACATTCCGGACGAGCTCACGTTACCTCGCGTTTCATTCAACTCCCTCACACTCACAAACTACTCACTGTTTGAACGTGGAATTTTCATCAATATCTTCGTTAAGAACTACACCACATTTTCTTTTTAGTCTTATTTATGGCAATAATTTATAAACAGCATATACCGATAGTTTACGACCATGCACTTTCTGACGACGTTACGGAATTTCGACAAACGAGGAACTTTTTTTTCTGTTGAAATTAGGTGAACACATTAAGGGAATGAAATGTTCAAAATACATCAGATTTTCATCCTCTCCAAATATAAACTCTGTGAGAAATGTATAACTTGCGATAATGTCAGTTAAATGTAACGCACTGGGATCCGCCCGCCCGAATAGTAGTAACACGTCTTTCATATTAGAGCTCCTAATAATTAGGCACATGTTGTTACTGCATAACCTCCATACTTTAAGATACTGATACTGACTTCTTTTAACCCAATAAATTTAATAGTTGCACACTACAAAAGTGCTGTGTCTCTATGTAACATGCAATTTCAGTTTTTCAGTTATATGAAAAGGATATTCTAAATATCTCAAATAGAGAGTGCTTTATTATGTGAGGAAATGAGAACAAGTCATTTCGTTAGCCAGCGAAGAGTACCTTGCTACCTGTCATTTTCAAGTATTCTCACATAAAATCCTCATTAGATCTAGTAACTTCCGTTCTGTTATTGCTAGGCTTTAAACTGGAGGAAATGTAACTCCTATTAAGGTTTTGGAGACTGAGTAGTACCTCTGAAACAAAATGGACAAGAAGCAAAGAAATAGACATTTGTGAGTGACGAAGGAAAGTATGCAAATCGAATAATAAATCACTAATTTTACTCTTTTTCATTCTACAACTATGTATTTCCTTGAATAACGCGACAGTTAATGAAGTTTTGCGTAGTAACCATGTGGCAAAATACTCCCCTCTTTCCATGTTAACATTTGTCAAAATATCATTTTGATACCTCTAATCGTGTATGACATACGCAATGATTCGTTCTGGCCTTATCACCATCGGGAATGAGAGCGCTAAATAAAATAAAGTTTAGCGGTATGAGTGAAAGGTAAAGATCTCCTCCTAAGTCAAAAATAAAATTCAGTCCGTCAGGAAAGTTTCATCCGCAGCAACATATGGTGCAACAAGCACCAAACGGAATATCATAGCAGCCTCTATTTTGTACTGCAAACTTTCCATAATGTATCACAGTCTCTTATTTCGAAGCCAATATCTTATTAACAATGACTATTAACGAAATGACGAGCATTTCGTGACAATGCTGACATATAAAGATTTAAGTAGCGGAAAAATTAAATATTTCCACCAATTAGTTTTTGCGAAATCGTTTATGAAAGATGGCAGGGCAGGCGCCTCTACGCTGTTAGTGCAGCGCGATTCCAACCATGTTGGGGAAAACATGGCGGACGATTCAGCCTGGGTATTTAGGAGCTCTAGCCGCCGCAGCCAACATTGCTGTGTCTGGCCACTATCGATAAACAACCGACGGCTACGAAGCTACGAATCCGGTTGCGTCTTCTCTATTGCCACGCGACAATAGTTTGCAAAAAAGAAATGAAAAGTCGTTACATTCTTGTGGAGAAGGTATTTCGTGTGTTCTAATACAGAAAGTGCATCTGCAAGTGATAGAGTACGCTACTTCTAGACGAATACTTCGCTCATTAATAAAGTAAGTGACGCAACTTCTTTGTTATAGGTAGATTTCTAGTAATAACATGTATTTGTACATAATGATACATTAGTAAATATGGGTATTTACTCATCTCACAAGTGAAGTAACTTATTTATTATCGGTAGATATCTATTAGAAAATGTATTTGTACGTTATGATACATTAGTAAATACCCATATTTACACATCCAGCGCGTGAATAGCCGCATACTCGACATTCGATATACATCGATTTCTGCCGTACGACTTCGAGTGTAAGCTTTCTTGGAAATTACCAACGGTTTATACGAGCATTGCTCTAGCTGACTTATATCAGATCAGAAGGCAATTAATGTAATTGTATTGTTTTGAAAGTTATCTCGAATTTATTAGAACATTTATTTATTGTATTATTATTGGAAGAAGATGATTTTGATTTATTGAAAGTATTGAACTACGTCAAGAAGATAATTAGAAAGTTGTTGGATCTTAACATCGATTTAGCTTCAGATGTAGCAAGTTTACTTACGTTAACTTTTGGTACAAAACTTTAAGTTTAGCAGGCAGTGTAATTCGATGTCAGACTTTAAAAAATCGATATCAACTGACGTTGTCTGTGACTGGTTTTTGAGAGTGAACATACAGCAACAATATTAAACTTAGTTCTCCTGCCCCGCTCATACAAGGAGCTTATATATAATTTCATTTTATTTTATTGAAGAGAAGATTAAATTTTTTTCAATCGTGCTGATGGTGCAGGACCTTCGGATTGAAGTTAATGATTTTCACGGCCAAATTGATAGCTAATGTTGCTAGGTAAAAGAAAACTTCATATCAATAACTACCTAACAACCGACTGAAACTTAGTGCAAATTTTTTATTTTCAAATGGTGTTCAGTTATAACTTTTATTAAACTATTATGGAATTGAGTGACATTTTTATCATCGCCCGTACCCCATCCCGCCGCATTGGTCATCCAGTTTCGAATCTCAGTCCATCGGTTTGAGAGACCACGTCACGAAAAAAATGTTCAAATGTTTGTTAAGCGTAAGGGACTTAACTACGGGGCCATCAGTCCCTACACTTACAAACTACTTATGAACTACCTACAACTAAGAACGGCACAAATATCCATGCCCGAGGGGGATTCGAACCCCCGACCACCACGTCACGGATTGCGCGGCCGCTCGCGTAGGAGTTTCGAGTCCTCCCTCAGGAACTGATGTGTATGGTGACCTTAACATAAGTTAGTTTAGCTCATTTTAGACTGAAAATCTTGGTAGAGTTATGCAACCGTCATGATAAGATTTACATAATGATTACAAAATTGCTTAGAGGTTGCTTGAATAACCACTTAGATGTTGTCAGTAGCCGGCCGCGGTAACCGAGGGGACAGGCGCTCCAGTCACGGTCTGCACTGCCACTACGGTCGGGGGTTCGAGTCCCCCCTCGGGCATGGATATTTGTGCCGTCCTTAGTCATAGGTAGTTCATAAGTAGTTTGTAAGCTTAGGGACTGATGACCCCGTAGTTAAGTCCCATAAGTTGTACAAACATTTGAATATTTCAAATGTTCAAAATGTTGTCAGTAGATTATTGTCAAAATACAACATGTTTCGGGCTTAGCCCATCATCTGGTGACCGATGTAACATATATTGAGCTTTGTTGTATTCAAATTTCTCATACAAAATACTGTTGTCATGTATTGCCAAAAATGAATATATATTACATCGGTCACCAGAAGATGAGCTAAGCCGGAAACATGTTGTGTTTCGCCAATATATACCAACAACATCTAAGTGATTATTCAAGCAACCACTAAGCAATTTTAGAATCATTTAAATTTATAAGTTAAGTTGTTTTTAAGCTAGCATCGCGTCTCATGTATTCCAAGCGTCAACTACGCTTCGCAGTTTCTCCGGATATAACTGACGCCCCGCGATGTAACCAACGGCATTCTTTTTATGATTTTTCTTGCTATTCATTGCTTAAGAAATAATATGGGGTATCCATTTCAAAAAAAAAAAAAAAAAAAAAAACACATAAGTTTGCATTGAAAATTAAATTTCTTTGCGTTTTAAGCCCCTGTCGTACGTTCATGACCGTGAAACACGTTTTTCAATATCTCTTGTAGTTTAAGAGATATCCTGGCTGAAAAAGTTGAATGAGACACCATACGTATACATTAATGGCCATTAAAATTGCTTATCACGAAGATGACATGCTACAGACGCGAAATTTAACCGACAGGAAGAAGATGCCGTGATATGCAAATGATTAGCTTTTCACAGCATTCACAAAAAGTTGGCGCCGGTGGCGGCACCTACAACGTGCTGACATGAAGAAAGTTTCCAACCGATTTCTCATACACAATCAGCAGTTGACTGGCGTTGCCTGGTGAAACGTTGCTGTGATGCCTCGTGTAAGGAGGAGAAATGCGTACCATCACGTTTCTAACTTTGATAAAGGTCGGATTGTAGCCTATCGGGATTGCGGTTATCGTAACGCGACATTGCTGCTCGCGTTGGTCGCGATCAAATGACAGCATAATATGGAATCGACGGGTTCAGGAGGTCAATACGGATTGCCGTGCTGGATCCCAACGGCCTCGTATCGCTAACAGTCGAGATGACAGGCATCTTATCCGCATGGCTTTAACGGATCGTGCAGGCGCGTCACGATCACTGAGAACAGATGGGGACGTTTGCAAGACAACAACTATCTGCACGAACAGTTCGACGGTGTTTGCAGCAGCATGGAGTATCAGCTCGGAGACCATGTCTGCAGTTACCCTTGACGTTGCATCATAGACAGGAGCGCCTGCGATGATGTACGCAACGACGTACCTCGGTGCACGAATGGCAAAACGTCATTTTTTCGGATGAATCCGGGTTCTGTTTATAGCATCATGATGGTCGCATCCCTGTTTGGTGACATCGCGGTGAAGGCACATTGGAAGCGTGTATTCGTCATCACCATAATGGCGTATTACCCAGCTTGATGGTATGGGGTGCCATCGGTTACACGTCTCGGTCACCTATTGTTCGCATCGATGGCACTTTGAACAGTGGCCGTTGCATTTCAGATGCGTTACTACCCATGGCTGTACCCTTCATTCGATCCTTGCGAAACCCTACATTTCAGCAGGATAATGCACGACCGCATGTTGCAGGTCCTGTACGGGCCTTTCTGGATACGGAAAATGTTCGACTGCTACCCTGGCCAGCACATTCTTCAGATCTCTCACCAACTGAAAACGTCTGGTCAGTGGTTGCCGAGCAACTGGCTCGTCACAATACGCCAGTCACTACTCTTGATGAACTGTGCTACAGTGTTGAATCTGCGTGGGCATCTGTACCTGTACACGCCATCCAAACTCTGTTTGCCCAGTCGTATCAAAGCCGTTATTACGGCCAGAGGTGATTGTTCTGGGCACTAATTTCTCAAGATCTATGCATCCAAATTGCGTGAAAATGTAATCACATGTCATATTTGTCCAGTAAATACCCGTTTATCATCTGCATTTCTTCTTGGTGTAGCAATTTTAATGGCCAGTAGTATATATATATATATATATATATATATATATATATATATATAGAGAGAGAGAGAGAGAGAGAGAGAGAGAGAGAGAGAGAGAGGGTTCAGTTAACCTGTGAACGCTTGGGACAATAGGGACGTTGCACTTACTACTCCGTTCTCCTGGTATCTGTATAGACCTGAAGCAGCAGCAGGAGAGTCCGGACAGCGGCCACCAAATATCTTGGGAACGCTGACGCCCCCACAGGTAGGGAAAGACGCGGTGAGAGCCTTTAAGTGCTTTGCTACTGTGAGGTGCGGGCGCTGTTATTAACACCGCGCACGCGCAGCAGAGGGTGCATTAGCGCCACCGTGTCACGTGTAAGACACACCGCCGCGAAACGCGAGCCCGCCTAGCAACACGTGGCTGTGTCTGACCCTCCACCTGTCCTGCCTCCACCTGTCACGTCACGTGCGGTCCAGCGCACGCGATCCGGTGACGGGGGACGGGGGACGCAGCAGAAAGTACTTCGAGCCATAGCATTTGGTTGTCCGAAAATCCGCTACTAAGTATACTCAGCATAGTAGGGGAAGAATCCACTTCAGTTGCACAATTTATTTATTTATTTTTCACGTCACATGCGACCAGTTTCGAGTATGTTAAATTAAATTCTGTCATCAGGTATGCGGACTAAATAGAATCGAACGACTCCCGTTCACGGCGTCTGGGGGCGTCGCAGATTGTGATTTGGTGAAACACCTGATGATGGGATTTAAGTATGCGGAAATGGAGGCCGATTCTTCAAGTTCAAGTGTTGTAAATCTATCGGACCGAACTGCTTGGTCATCAGTCCGTAGCTTACAAACTACTTAAACTAAGGTAATAAGGTAAACTAACCTAAGGACAACACACACCCATGCCCCAGGGAGGACTCGAACCTCCACGTCGAGCAACCGCGCCCTCCGCAGCGAGACGCTTTAGACCGCTCCGCTACTCCACCGCTGCATCGATTCTTCCTCTGCTATAACAACACACCTGCGTACGGTTTCATGGATATCTTGCTGCGTTTCTGTATAAAGGGTCCAAATTCGATTGCAGGCGCTGGTGAGTCGCATAAGTTGTAGACCGTTTAATATATATATATATATATATATATATATATATATATATATATATATATATATATATATATATTTTTTTTTTTTTTTTTTTTTTTTTTTTTTTTTTTTTTTTTTTGCCGCGGTGGAGTAGCCGAGCGGTCTAAAGCGTCTCGCTGCGGACCGCGCGGTTGCTCGACGTGGAGGTTCGAGTCCTCCCTGGGGCATGGGTGTGTGTGTGTTTGTCCTTAGGTTACTTTACCTAGGTTTAAGTAGTTTGTAAGCTACGGACTGATGACCACGAAGTTTGGTCCGATAGATCTACAAACATTTGAACATTTTTACTTTTTTTTGCTTGGATTTTGAAGCAGCATAAAGGCGGAAGAAATCCCCAGTACCAGTCCCTGCCCACAGAAGCACGTCATTCTACATTAGCAAAGCAGCAGGTCGTTTTTAAAAGATAAAGTCCATATATGATGCCAGGAAGGAACATTCATAATAAGCCGATATTATTAATTGGTAGTGCTGTAGAACTGGGAGAACCAGCCATGACAAACCTGTTTCACCTGGTGTGTAAGATGTATGAGACAGGCGAAGTACCCTCAGACTTTAAGAAAAATGTTATAATCGCCATTCCAAAAAAAAAGCAGGTGCAGACAGGTGTGAAAACTACAGAACCATCAGTTTAATAAGTCATGGTTGCAAAATATTAACACGAATTATTTACAGAAGGATGGAAAAGCTGGTAGAAGCCGTCCTCGGGGAAGATCAGTTTGGGTTTAGGAGAAATGTAGGAACACGGGAGGCAATACTCACTTTACGGCTTATCCTAGAAGATAGATTAAGAAAAGGCAAACCTACATTTCTAACTTTTGTAGATTTGGAGAAGGCTTTTGATAATGTTGATTGGAATAAACTCTTTCAAGTTCTGAAGCAAGCAGGAGTAAAATATAGGGAGTGTAAGGTTATTTACAACTTGTACAAAAACCAGACAGCGGTTGTCAGAGTTGAAGGGCATGAAGGGGATGCAGTGGTTGGAAAGGGAGTAAGACAGGGTTGTAGTCTTCCTCCATTGTTATTCAATTTGTACATTGAGCAAGCTATAAAGGAAAGCAAGGAGAAATTTGGAGAAGGAATTAAAGTTCAGGGCGAAGAATTAAAAACATTACGTTTTGACACCAAAGGACCTGGAAAAGCAGTTGAACGGAATGGACAGTGTGCTGAAAGGTGCATATAAGATGAACATTAACAAGAGCAAAACTAGGGTAATGGAATGCAGTGTAAGAAAATCAGGTGATGCTGAAGGAATTAGATTGGGAAACGAAGCAATAAAGGAGGTAGATGAGTTTTGTAACTTGGGCAGTAAAATAACAAATGATGGTCGCAGTACAGAGGATATAAAATGCAGAATGGCAGTGGGTAGAAAAGCGTTCTTGAAAAAGAGAAATCTGTCAACATCGAATATTGATTTAAGCCTAAGGAAGTCCTTTCTGAAGGCATTTGTATGGAGTGTTGCCTTGTATGGGAGTGAGACATGGACGATAAACAGTGCGGACAGGAAGAGGATTGAGGCTTTAGAAATATGGTGCTACAGAAGAATGCTGAAGATTAGGTGGGTAGATCGCGTAACTAATGGGGTGGTACTGAACAGAATTGGAGAGAAAAGAAATTTCTGTCATACCTTGACTAAAAGAAGGGATAGATTGATAGGACACATTCTTAGACATCAAGGAATCGTGAATTTAGCGTTGGAGAGAAGTGTGTGGGGAAAAAATCGCAGAGGAAGACCAAGAGATGGATACAGTAAGCAGATTAAGACAGATGTAGGTTGCCGTTCTTATGTGGAGATGAAGAGGCTTGCTCAGGATAGGGTATTGTGGAGAGCTGCATCAAACCAGTCTCCGGACTGAAGACCACAACAACAACAGTGGTGCAGATAAGCTGGATAGGTCGCTTCAAGCACAGTATGGTTTTGATAATTCGTTTCGAACATTTCCATCGTCAGATTTACATCTGTTTTGTGTTGACAGCCAAACGAATCCAGATTTAGGCACATAGATTTTCAAAATGTTGTTCGTTATACACAAATATGCAAGACTCCTTACTTTCATTCTGTTCACTTTTTTTAATTACTTATTGTTTGACATGCAAATTAAAATATAGCACCTAGAACTTCCGACGTTAGGTTTTAAATCTCTTATTTTTCTACTCATCTGACTCCTATTCTTGCTAAAAAAAATACTGTGGGTGAAACTTATAGATAGGGTAAGTAACGAGAAGTTATTAAATTCAGTTATGTACGAAAGAGCGTTACGACAAACCTCGATATCATAAATTCTGAGGCGGTTAGGTGGTGAAGTGTATGAGGATGAAGAGGGAGTGGAATGGAGACTATGCTTGTAGAGGCTTAACAACGGTTGACAATATGAAGGACTTAGAGCGTACGCAGGTTGCATTACTTTTGCAGTCACGAAGATACTTCCAGGAGCAAAGGGGACAGAGTCGATCTAGCTTTCGAACTACAGAAACTACATTACCGTTGTTTTGAATTAGTTATGTGCGTTCGTAATTCTGTCTTAATACTAAATTTCTTGTCACTGTCAAGAAGTTTCAGGAGGATAGCATTTCCCCCTTTATTCTTCGTAGCAGTTCTAACAACAGACACCTTTAACTTTGAACGCTCGGATCCGCAGGAAACCATGCTCAGAATAACACTCCATGACAAAAACGAACAATGGTCTGCGTCATTTAATGCAAAATTTTGCATTCTACTACAAGTGATATTTTAATGAAGAGAACGAAAACAATAAGATGCCACTACCATAATGGGTAAATTGTACGTAAATCATTGATAATCATTTCGTTAAAGTAATTGTAATAGTGAAAATAACACATATTGTACACCTCTGATAGTAGTTTCACTAGTCCTCGCAGGTGCATTTGCGGGATATCGATGAAGTATGTAGAAGTTACAGCTGCGTTTGTCCATTCAAAATCACTTACGTATTCTAGCAATCCATTATCAAAAATCGCAATATTTACATTTTGTAACAATAATATATCAATGTCATATCCTGCCTTTCGCCAAACATATTGCGTCATAGGCTTACCGTTTGGTGCAGAACATTGTAAATCAGAGAGTGCACAATGATGATGAAATGATCAAGTACGATATGCCTTCCACTTTGTTTTAAGCAACTTTATCAAAATCCTGTATTAGCAGTTTGAGGGCTAACATAACGACATATCAGCTTGTACATTCACTTATTCAGGAGTTATGAATGAGCCTAGTACGTCAGAACAAAATTAGCGTACGATCGTCTCCAAATCGATTACAGGTTGTGTTAAAGATGTCCCCACAAACAAAGAAATGTAGGCTAATTCCATTAGTTCCAATGAAATGGCCGTAATTTTTACAAACCGCGGTGACTTCCACCTATTTCCTGCTTTGAAGTAGAAGGCTCTCGGCGGAAGGCGCTTTGGAAGCAATGTTGACGTCAAATAAACCGTTCAACGCTTCTTCCGTATGCAATGTCCTCACTTTTTCGCTGAAGACCTTTTGAAGCTTATGAAGGAGTATGACAAATGGCTCAAGGTACTTGGAAATCACGTAGAAAACTAAAGATATATCTTATCTTTAATGCGCAATTCTATTTCTTTTCCCTTTCATAAGCAACTCTGACCACAGTCGACAGAGGAAAATTATTTTCCAACTCCCCCACGTAAATGCAAGTCACAACATAAGTAACTATCTCACAACAGAAGAAAACTACCGGATACAAAAGCAATAGCAGAAGGGAAGTCATGGGTGAATATACCACACTAGGCAAAAACACATGATGTAACTCATTAAAGGAGCTATAAATGAAATATGACACGGACAGTTAAAAACCTCGCACAAACACACACACACGCACAGGTAGGCAGAGAGAGAAAATAAACAAAATTCAAATCCATCGCCATCCCCACCGCTGAACAAACTAAGGCAACGCAAGATGGCGTATGCCAGAGACAGTGCTGAGCAAGGAATGTCACGTGACATCTGCGAACGGCTGGTTTTCGTTAATTTAATGGAGGGTGTCAAAACTCCGTTATTTTTGCAAATATCTCTCAAACGATACGAGATAAGAAAAAAAACATAAGGGTACAAAGTTGTAGAGAATGTTCTCCTCTACAAATTCGTTTATTCAATTTTCGCGTCAGATGAAGTTTATTTGCAATTAAAATTACATTACAAACGTCTTTTTTGGTATTACTAACGTATTTCTTGTCCGAAATATTTCAAAAAGCGAGAGTCTTGTCTCTGGTAGCCAACAATTATGTCTGTAAAATTTGGTGCTCATCGGTTGAACAGTTCGACCTAAAAAGTGGGAACACGTTACAGCCAGACAGACATCGTCAAATCGCCGTTATTTTTGCAAATATCTCTGAAACGATGCGCGATATGAAAAAAACATAATAGAGCAAAGTTGTAGAGAATTTTCTCCTCTACAAATTCGGTTATTCTATTTTCGTGTCAGATGAATGGTTAAGCCGTTATTTTCATTTAAATTTCGAGCTGTCAAAAGACGATCGCAAAGGCCCACTTTTAGTGTTACTACCGTACCCTAAAGTGGGCCAAAAATTATTACACCCGACACCAAATGTTGAAACTCAAAACTAACATACTGGTATCCGTCGGTCGCTTCTTCCCGTCCCTAAGGCAAGATCCGTGGAAACCTACAAGCTTCCTAGGGTTTATTTGCGGACGGAGAAGTTAATACTGCTTCCTCTCACAAGTCCCCTAAAACCTCCGCATCCTTACGGATGCTGTTGCGTAGCAGTGTGCGTTTGTACCGCCCTACAGTACGCACGAGGTGCCGTAGTTGCTGTCCATGTCTTTATGGAAAGCATAGAGTTCTGACTAACCTGTTGTCTTCTATAGTTGGGTCCCCAGCGCAGAAGACAGCACACAGGTCGTTGGTTCTTCTACAGCATACAAGTGATACTAAAGTTCTTTATGATGGAAGCATAATAAGCGACTCGCGAGATTTTTGTCAGGGATGCCATTTATTAAATAAATAATAATAAAAATGAGCAACTATTGTTAATATGATACGGCCTATGCTGCCTAAAGCTCATGTTGAGACCTCGACTGTTTTCACTATTACAAAAAATCTTAACTCATGACCGGCGCGGTCCGGCGCGTATGGTGGTCAGCTCGAGACTGAAACTGCGGCGCGTTGCGAGAGGGCACCTGACGCTCTATTTCGCGCCAAAACAGGGCCGTCGCGCGCCTTCTGCAAAATCGCTCTTCTCGTGTTACAATAAGAGAAGGCACCTTAAACTTTTTAAACTGTCCAAATCTAGCCTGTCCTTGAGAGATATTTATAATAAATTCTCAGCTCTGAATAATTAATATTTAGTTTATAATAAACAAAAGTAATTTCAAAATAAATCACGTGACGTGAAATGCAGCAGCCAATGCGAGGAGAGCACCAGTAACATAGGCGGGCTTTCCCACGGGAACCAGCACCTACTGCGCCATATGCTACTGCTCCCCACCCCACATTTCAACATATGCTGCACTGCTGTCGTTCTTCCGCGTTTAAGGCACGTACAATGTTAGCAAAGAAACGGCCAGCGGCCAGAAATATGAAGTGGCTACAGGCCAGGAATATCACAAACCGACTAAGCTGTCGAATGTTTAACACGCGATCATGGCTGGAGGCTGAATATTTTCCACTGCCATTGTTACCTTTGACTTGATCCTTCGTCGGTCAAGATCAAAGACCTTGTAAAAATAACTGGACTCCCTGACTGTTCCGCTGTTGCGTGATAATTTGAACCTTCGCCCGGCCGCCATGGTAGTGGCAAGCGTCACATAAATACCAGTGTTGTTAGCAGGTAAAGCGTGTATAAAATAGTTACTGCGGGATATATACAAAATTGATAGTCACGTCTGTATTGTTTGACTATCGCAGTGTACATGAAGCACGATGGCTAAGAGCTGCTCATCGTTTAAATACACAAATCAATTTAAGAAAGGAAAAAAAATCGAATACTGTATTCCCATTTATATTGTTGTTTTAATACAAGTATCCCTACTACTTGTTTTCAGAGATAGTTACTCTTGAAACTTCCTGGCAGATTAATCTTGTGTGCCGGAACTGGGACTCGAACCTGGGACCTTTGCCTTTCGCGGGCAAGCGGACTACCGACTGTGCTATCCCGACACGACTCACGATGCCACCTCACAACTTTACTTCCGCCAATGCCTCGCCTCCTACTTTTCCTGCTTCCGGCACACAATTTTAATCTGCCAGGAACTTTCATATTAGCGCACACTCCGCTGCAGAGTGAAAGTTTCATTATAGTTACTCTTGCTTAACAGATTGTTAGTCGAGACAATAGAGGATTGAATGAAATAAATAACAGGCTTTTATAACACTGGTAGCTCTTAAAAAGGAGATACTTTAGACAGTACTAGTAGACAGGAAGTTCAAGAAGTTTCATTTTATGATTGAGTAAAATAACTATTGGGGTCACGAAATTAGTTGCCTCACTGCAGTTCGATTTTTTTTAATGAAATTAATAATTGCAACTTGTAACGCAGAATTTAAATCTAATCTACTTTACATATAGGTATAACAACTGTAAGGGGGTTTGCAGACCTATATATATAGTTCCATATATGAACGGCACATGCCACAGTGGATGCACATTGTGAAGGTAAACACTGTGACGATAATTGCAGCCGGCCGCGGTGGTCGAGGGACTGAGGCGCTTCAGTCACGGTCTTCACGGCCACTACGGTCGGGGCTTCGAATCCCTCCTCAGGCATGGATATTTGTGCCGTTCTTAGTCTTAGCTTGTTCATAAGTAATTTGTAAGCTTAGGGAGTGATGACCCGGTAGGTAAGTCCCATAAGTTCTACAAACATTTGAATTTTATGATAATTGCTTACTTTTGAGCAGTTCACTCTGCTATAAGTTATTTGTCTTACAGCATTACAAATGCTTATTTTCTTGCAAGATACACTAATGCTAATGTTATATGTCTTAGTTAAGAAAACGTTATGGCATACTTCGTGTTCTTAAAAGAATTTTGAAGTGGCTGATTGCTGTATTCACAACATGAGAACCAATTTTTCAGTTATGTATCTGACGGCATATTTCATTTTCGCAATAGATTTTTAACAATAGCTGTTTCAGTCATCCCTGTTTGATTTTTCCATGCTATGAAATATCTAAATATTCGAGAATACAGTATTAAAGCAAAAAACGTAAAATGTGAAACTCTTCCGAAATTAAAGTTTGTACAAAAGTTTCACAATCGTAGAATAATAATGAGAAAGTGCCAAAAAATCGTGTCTGACGATAAATTCCGTTCATATGCTGCACTTAGAACACAAAAAGACTACATGTTATAGTTCGGTTTCGTTAGGAAGAAGAAACGCTGTTGGCCAATTTCTACACCGTATGTGTAATAAATTTACACACAACCGATAGTTGCTGTATATTCAAGGAGTCTGAAGCTGTTTTGTAGTTATATATTTCCAGTGCTCTTTTTCTAAGAATAAGTTTGGGGGTACTCCGACATTAAATGCAGCGAAAATTACTTATAACTGGAGCATGGGATACCACCCGTCGGCTTTTATCCATGACGTCGTCAACATGTCGAACTAAAAAGAAAAAAAAATGCATTTTCACACGTAGGTTCAGTGCTCAGGTTTACAATTTCAGTTTCTTCATACACTGATGTTGAACTTCCTGGCTTTCCACTCGCACACGAATTATTGACAATGTTTGGTGTTTTTTTTTTTTTTTTTTTTTTTAGATGCAGGAGAAGAAGTAAAACAGTTTCTTATTTTTCTGCTCATCTCTCACTACAAACATAACTTACAAGTT
The DNA here is from genome assembly GCA_026315105.1 of Locusta migratoria. Classification (NCBI taxonomy): domain Eukaryota; kingdom Metazoa; phylum Arthropoda; class Insecta; order Orthoptera; family Acrididae; genus Locusta; species Locusta migratoria. Next base: position 360,401,265 of record CM048745.1, on the reverse strand, counting down.
GCAAAGAAAGACTGGACACACTGTAAAACTTCGCTCAACCGACATGGACGGAACAGCAAACGCAAACGAATAAAAAACACCAAAACAAAGATGGCAATGAATCGCGAAGGATCCTGGTAGAGACATGAATCGGTAGCTCGGCGTTTTAGCGTACTTACATCCGTTTAGCTCTACCATCTTCCACTAGTAGCAAGCGAGGGCAGTACATGTTTGTCGAACTGGTTACCGGCGATGCACTTGTCGAGAACGGTTGCCGTAGCTTCGAAATATTTGACACATTCAATGACATCGCTTTTCCCACCAAAAACTCCACTGGTATCGTTCGTATTGCAGTTACCAACACTAAAAAAATGAAATAAAAAATTTACGTCCGTGAAATAAATCTATGACTTTCTTTCAAGTTATCAAAATCGTGAAAAAGATACATTGTGGACGAAAAAAGTTTAGGGGTACGCGTCCCCCAGCGTTCCCCCAGAAAAATAGCACTGTATATTTCAATTAGACATAGTTTCGCGACTTAACTCAAATGAATACTCTCTCTCTAATGAAAAGAATCTTACGCACATTTAAAGTTCGCGCGGAAGTTTGCCACCACAATGGCCGCCGAGGCGCTCTTCAATTTGTCCGCTGTTCGCAGTCGGCCGCTTACGCGATTGCGGGGGCTTGGTCAAGATTAAAGGCAAGTTTACAGGACGACACTAGGTTTCATGAAACTGCGCTACTGGCTAGTGCGCATGCGCGGCAGGCGTACGCGCAACTCGTTGGCGAAACTAAACAGTTTCGGCACCTTCCAACTTTGGCGAAACTAACTGCGCGTGTTTTTAGGTTAGGTTATAACCAATACAGAACAAAACACAAAACAAAGATGGGAACGGAAGAAATAATTCGGTTTTTGAACATATACGCGATGCATAGGTGTTTGTGCCATTTCAACGATGAAAATTTCAGGAATAAGCAGTGGCGTGTTAGTGCTCTTGAAGCAATTATTCGTGAATTAAATATTGATGGGTTGACGATTAGTAAATCGCAGACTAAAGTACATTCAATTCCAAATACCTATACAAACGAAATGTGGCAATTGTGGATTTGAGAACACGGTACAGGTATTGTAGAGATATCTATTTGACAAGAAACGTAATGCAATTTGTAATTTGAGTTCTGGTGACAATGCTTCACGCATAACAGTATCTTGTTTCTTTATTGCATTACTAACTCTGTTTAAAAGGAACGTAAACTGCTCTGGTGACATTCTGAGTTGATTAAAATAACTTCTAGGGTCTTCGATCACAATTTTTTTTCAGTAACCGATCTGACGTCTTTTTTTAATCCAGTCACAAACACGTTTCTTAGTCTTTTTATGTTTAGTCTTACGGAGCGACTTCCCACAGAGAAGCAATAGCTCCGCCACAACTTTTACAGCTACCAAAACTTTCATTCTACTGCGACTATCGCACTCACAAAACAACGAAACTGAAAAGTATAGCATTGGCACCGTGTCTACAGACATACACGAAACCAGTTGCGCGCAATCATTTCATGAAACGAGTGTCGCAACCTGGTGTCGTCGTGTAGACTAGCCTTAACGGGTTAAGACTACCACACCACTAACGATTAAGACGTCTGCATAGTAAGCATGGAGATCCGGGTTCGATTCCCGGCCGCACCACAAATTTTAATTCAATGCTTCATACTTATCAATAGTGTCTTCGACATATTTGAGACGAATATCCGTCTCAGGGATTGTTTCTTTGTATTAATTTGACATTTATATCACCTAAAGAAAGAAAAAAAAAAGATTGTTCCATTATGTCCATTGCCGAGGTGCTATTCCGCTGCATGAAGAGCCTTGGCAGTAATGTCAATTATCTTTGGAAGAAAGAAATAAGAAAATAACAGCAACCAGTCACCTTTCGTATGTATTTATTACCACAACCGGTTTCGAACTGCCTGACAGTTCATCATCAGGCGGTGTGCATTGTCTAGTTGTTGCATATAACATTGTGGAACACGTTTGGCTGTGGTGAGATAGAAAGATGTGTGAGCTTTGTCATTGGCACTAAATTTCAATATTTGCAAGTTTAAATTGTATTCTAAACAGCTACTTACAGTTGGTTCACATTTCTGATTGATGGTATGTGATTTTTAAGCACTTTAGTGCTCCAATGGATGCACACATAACACAACACTTGCTTTCAACATGTTTTACAGGCCGGCCGCGGTGGCCGAGTGACTGAGGCGCTCCAGTCACGGTCAGCTCGGCCACTACGGTCGGGGGTTCGAATCCCCCCTCGGGCATGGATATTTGTGCCGTCCTAGTTTGTAAGTAGTTCATAAGTAGTTTGTAAGTTTAGGGACTGATGACCCCGTAGTTAAGTCCCGTAAGCTTAACAAACATTTTTTGAACATGTTTTACAAACATAAACAATTCAGAGATATGTACAGCTAGTTGTCAAAGATCATAGTTGATGCATAGATATTATTTTAAACTAATTTACCAGTTACAGTTTCAATGGTTTAAGTGTTCATACATTTCTATTTACAATATTTTCTTAAAGTGGTGGTTTCTTTATTTCTTATTACTGTAATGGTAGCACTATTGTTACATGTGAAGAAACATCCATAGATTGCATTTATAAGATTAAACATCTGCGGTTGAAGTAGCATTTGGGAATGGCAAAGGGGGGGGGGGGGGATGGGGTAGGTGTTATGTGATCTAAGTATGTGTATGTATGTTTGGTTTCCTCAGGATGGATACAAGTTTAATTATCTTTGGAACACAGAAGCTGAATTAAAGTTTGTGATGTTTTAACACGCGATCATGACTGGAGGGTGAATATTTTCCTCTGCCACTGTTACCTTTGACTTGACTCTTCGTCGGTCGCGATTAGCGGACATGGAGTGCCGTGGCGTGACGAATGCGGGCAGGAGCGCTGGTCGGCGACCACGGCCTGGGACAGCAGTGCTCTCGCAGCTGCGGCGGCGGCGTATCTTGTGTCGACAGCAAACACACGGGCCGTGTCGCCGGCGATCCTGTTTACCCAGGGCCGAGGACGACTTAGCGCCCAGGGGGAGCGGCCGCTATTGCCGGGGGCCACAAACAATATCGCAGCCCCGGGCCGCACCTCCAGCCAAGCGCACGCACGCAATATCGCCACCTTACTATAAAAGAGAAACCGTTTTATGACGAATCCAGCCTCTAGTGTTTTGTCCGTATCAGCAGTTGTTATACAATTGGTTTTGGCCGGCCGCAGTGGCCGCGGGGACTCAAAAAGAAAAAAAAAGTTTTTAATACGTCATTCTGAAACAATCTCCATATTTAGGTTCAAAAAATGTTTGTTAAGGTTATGGGACTTAACTTACAAACAACTTATGAACTACTTACAAACTAGGACGGCACAAATATCCATGCCCGAGGGGGGATTCGAACCCCCGACCGTAGTAGCCGTGCTGACCGTGACTGGAGCGCCTCAGTCACCTCGTCCACCGCAGCTGGCCATATTTAGGTTCTTCTGTGAATATACTTTCATATCAGATATGCTAACGAGCTTCTAAACTTATAAAGGGATTCTTCCGTCAGTTCTTGCTAGAACGCTACCACATTTAAGGTTGAAAACAAACAAACTGTTTATGTTCTACTAATTCTACTAATTTTTTGTTTATATACATACCAGTTTTCGGCTTATTAGGCCATCAGCAGGTAAGTTGTTGACAGGCGGCGACAGAGACGCTATTGCTTAGGTTCTCAAAGATGCTAAACAAAGATGCAACACACAGAATACTCGGTCTTTGCACATGACAGCTTCTAAACATTCATAATCTTAACTGAAACTGAGTCTGATAATCGAAGAGACTCCACAAACTAACAAATACCTTTTCTTAGTAAGTGTTAATATGGTGCCCTGAACTCCCCAGTTTTATCAGTTTTTGTTCTTATTTACTCTGAATGAAAGAATAGAATACAGAACGGAACAGCTACGACAAATTTTACTGATAAAGCAGTAGTACTACCAAATGTAGTGAATTGAATTAGTGTGTATATATATATATATATATATATATATATATATATATATATATATATATATAGCAAGTCTGGCTTGCTTGGTCCATACAGGTAGCCACTCCCTTACGTTATTTGACCGTACGTTATTATTAAAACTGTGGAAAAAGAATGGAATGTTTAACGTCGCGTCGACAGCATGGGTTCAAAATGTTCAAATATTTGTAAATCTATCGGACCAAACTGCGTGGTCATCAGTCCGAAGCTTACAAACTACTTAAACCTAGGTAAATTAACCTAAGGACAACACACACCCATGCCCCAGGCAAGACTCGAACCTCCACGGCGATCAACCGCGCGCTCCACCGCGAGACGCTTTAGGCCGCTCGGCTACTTCACCGCGGCCATGCCGGGAGGACTGAGGCGCTCCAGTCACGGTCTGCACGGCCACTACGGTCGGGGGTTCGAATCCCCCCTAGTTAGTTCATAAATAGTTTGTAAGTTTAGGGACTGATGACCGCGTAGTTAAGTCCCATAGACTATACAAACATTTGAACAATTGGTTTTTGAAGTAGCAGCAACCAGTTGCAGTTGAATTGGTTTTATTATAACCGGTTCCGGTGCTTAGTGCCCCTCTTCTAATACGACGCGCGTCTCAGAAAGTTTCGATTTATCTCCGCTGCAGCGCTGCAATTGCAGTTCCGCACATGCGCTGCAGACGATGTGTATCAAGGAGAAGAACGTGCGCCATTTGGAGATCGCTGTCTACAACTACATACATACTCCGCAATTCACCGTAAGGTGCGTGGCGGAGGGTACACTGTACCACTACTAGGCATTTCCTTTCCTATTCCACTCCCAAATTGTACGAGGGAAAAAAAAGAATGCCTATATGCCTCCGTACGAGCCCTAATTTCTCTTATCTTTTCTTTGTGATCTTTACGCGAAATGTAAGTAGGAGGCAGCAAGATCGTACTACACTCAGCTTCAAATTGCGGCCCTCTAAATTTACTTAACAGAAATTCACGAAAAGAACGTCTTTCTTCCAGCGATCCCCAATTTAGTTGCCGGAGCATTTCCGTGACACTTGCGCATTGGTCGAACCTACCAGTAACAAATCTAGCTGCTCGTCTCTGAACCGCCTCTGTGTCTTCCTTTAAACTGATCCGCTGCGGGTCCCAAACACTTGAGCAATACTCAAGACGTGGTCGTACAAGCGTTTTATACGCGGTCTCCTTTACAGGTGAAGTACATCTTCCCAAAATTCTCCCAATAAACTGAAGACGGCTGTCCGCTTTACTCACAACTGTCCTTACATGCTCGTTCCATTTCGTATCGCCCTGCAATGTTACGCCTAGATATTTGAACGACGCGACAGCATCAAGAAGCTCATTACTAATGCTGTATTCGAACATTATGGGATTATTTTTTCTACTCATGCGCATCACCTTACATTTTTCTATATTGAGAGCTGGCTGCCATTCTTCGCACCAACTAGAAATTTTGTCTAAGTCATCTTGTATGCTATTACAGTCAGTTACAGACGACACCCTCCCATACACCACAGCATCATCAGCAAACAGCCGCAAATTACAACTCACTCTGTTCATCAGATCATTTATATAGATAGAAAATAATAGCGGTCCTATCACACTCCCCTGGGGCACGCCTGACGATACACTCGTCTCTGATGAACACTAGCCGTCGAGAACAACGTACTGGGTTCTATTACTTAGGAAGTCTTCCAGCCAGTCACAAATCTGTGAACCAATTCCATAAGCTCGTATCTTCGTTAGCAGTCTGCAGTGTGGCACCGCGTCGTACGCTTTGTTGTGCTTGTTTGAAATGTCGGAGTTGACTGAAAATCCCGCCGCCTGTGAAATCAGGTCGGTGATTCGGTTTCTGAATGCGAGGAAAGTGAAACCAACTGAAATTTATCGGCAAATTTGCGATGTTTACGGACCAAATGCGATGAGTGATTCGATGGTGAGAAGAATAGGTACGACAGTTCGATGGTGGGCGTAGTGATGTGCACGATGAAGAACGAAGTGAGACGTGTTTGACCATCCTCCATACAGCCCTGACCTCGCTCCTAGCGACTTTCATGTGTTCTTACATCTCAAGTCTTCCCTTGGCGGTCATCACTTCACCAATGACGACGAGTTGAAAGAAAATGTTTCCAACTGGTTGAAGACACGGCGGCAGATTTCTGTGAAGAAGGTATACAAAACCTGGTGCCACGCTATGACAAATGCCTGCAAAATTTCGGCAGTTATGTGGAGAAGTAGTTTAAGAGTTGTAGAATTTTGTGCAATAAAAATTTCTTCTGTAGATGTGTATAGTTTCATTTTATTACCAAACGGAACTTACTTTCTGGACGCGCCTCGTATATAAAAAAATAAAGTAATAACATAGAAGTTTTTAAGAATTCTGCCGGGCATGATGTAAGAAATTGAGAAAGTATGCGAGAATACTGTGAGAGACGGATCTACGAGGATTGGAACTTAAACAACACCAACTATTTATTCACAACCGATACAAAAGCGTTACATATTTGCACCTGTCACTGTCCTTCAATCTCCACCGATGTGGAAGGCGTAATACAGGGTGTCACAAAAAGGTACGGCCAAACTTTCAGGAAACATTACTCACACACAAAGAAATACAATATGTTATGTGAAGATGTGTCCGAAAACGCTTAATTTCCATGTTAGAGCTCATTTTAGTATTTCTCCTTAAATGTAAATGGAAATAATTCATACGGGATACTCTACCTGCGCTGCTAGAACATGTTCCTTTACAAGTACGACACAACATGTGGTTCATGCACGATGGAGCTCCTGCACATTTCAGTCGACGTGTTTGTACGCTTCTCAACAACAGATTCGGTGACCGATGGATTGGTAGAGGCGGTCCAATTCCATGGCCTCCACGCTCTCCTGACCTCAACCCTCTCGACTTTATGGGGGCATTTGAAAGCTCTTGTCTACGCCACCGCGGTACCAAATGTAGAGACTCTTCGTGCTCGTATTGTGGATGGCTGTGATACAATACGCCATTCTCCAGGGCTGCATCAGCGCATTAGGGATTCCATGCGACGGAAGGTGGATGCATGTATCCTCGCTGACGGAGGACATTTTGAACATTTCCTGTAACAAAGTGTTTGAAGTCACGCTGGTACGTTCTGTTGCTGTGTGTTTCCATTCCATGATTAACGTGATTTTAAGAGAAGTAATAAAATGTGCTTTAACATGTGAATTAAGCGTTTCCGAACACATGTCCAGATAACATATTTTCTGTCTTTGTGTGTGAGGAATGTTTCCTGAAAGTTTGGCCGTACCTTTTTGTAACAGCCTGTATACCGATAGCAGAGCCTGGTCTGTTGATGGTGCGAATGGAGCGGCCTACTGCCTGTCGAATCTCTGGAACAGTTCTGAAGCCAATGCCACGAAGTGGTTTCTTCAACTTCGGAATCAAATCAGAGTCACCAGGATCTCAAGTCCGGGGAGTATGGTGGATGGTACAGTACATCCCAGTCCCATCGACCGAAAAGAGCAGCCACAGGTTGCGCTGTTTGCGCCGGCGCATTGTCGTGCCAATGTTCTGTACGGTAATGCCGAGTTCCTGCACGCCTGTCGAAGTCGGGTTGGGTTGTTTGGCTGGGATAGGTGGACTAATCTACTGAGGTTTTCAGTCCCCCGGTGGGGAGGGGAAGGAGTGAGCATAGGAAAGGAGGGGAAGGGAAAGGAAATGCAGTCCTGGAAGTAAAGAAGGAACAAAGACTGCATTAACTCGGGGCCCCGTGCTCGCCACGCACGTACTCACGAAAGAACCGTGAGCCCCCCGGGGGGGGGGGGGGGCTGTAGAAGGCCTTGATGACACTGTCTTCTTGTACGACCTCTGGCACATTCAATCTTGATCCCACTTGTTTCGAAAACATGGTCACATCGTTACAAGTGACTGTGTTTCCCTCGGTTGTGCGCAGGCCGGTGACGTGGGACGGGCGAGTTTATTTGCTCGGAGGAAAGGTGATAGGTATGTCAACAACGTGTGCTATCAGCGATAATAGTAGATTCCACTGAATAGTTTCTCCACAGCAGTGTTGTCACTATTTAAGTTCCAACCCTTGAATAAATTGGAACATTTGGATAGCAGTTGCAGTGATAGGCATACTATAGAGATATTAATTGGAAAATTACCTCTATAAGACACAAGAATAATATTAAAGATTTTCTTAGGAGAGTGCGGAAATTTTCATATCTTTCTAAATCTGTTGGACTAAACTGCTATGCTCATCAGTCGCTAGACTGACAAACTACGTAAACTAAGTTATTGTAAGAACAACACACACACCTCCGACGGGAAACTGTGGCGCAATCCTTGACCATACTCCTTAGAGCACTAAAATATTCATCATTCCCCTTGAAACGCCATGCATATTGGCGCCGTTATAATGCCATTATACAGGATCATTCAACAAAGCTGTTCTTCTCAAATATTTCCGAAACCGTTTAAGATATCGTGATTCTGTTTTCAGCCAGATGAATAGTAAGGAAGTCCTCATTAAACGAGGTATAGTCTCTTGTCATAGTTATATTAATTACATAGATATCGGTATCCATTTTCGTCAAATGGAACTACAGTAATTTCTAATGCTAGTGTCGTAGGTTTCAAAGAGACTATTTCAACTGCGTTTCACACCAAAATTACACTCGAAGAAAATACAATATTTAGATTTATCAGTTTTCAACATCAAGCCGATTACTGTCTTATGCGAAAGGTTTCGTGACTTCATAACCAAATAAGGAAATGCGTGACGTTGGATAAAGAGGAAACAGTGTTACACCAACGCGATGCCGATATGAAGTGCCATAGAGGACAAGGAGCTTGTATTCTGTCTAATTCAACTGTGACGTTTTCTGGATGGTTTGGAAAAAAAGTCTTCCACAAACTAAGATAAATTAGATATTCTTCTTCTTTACAGAGAATGCAGAAGGAACCCAAAGAGAAGAGCTGGAATGTACGAACAAATGTATCCTGACAGACAGTGTCCAACAAGAAAGACAGTTCAGAGAATGTGCAAAACATTATTACTGGAGGGGCACTGGAATACTATGCAGAGGTTAAGTGGCAAGCCTGCAGCGAGCGTTGCGAAAGAAATATACTTTCTGGCAGCTGTTGCTTACAATTCCCATGTTAATTCCGAAGAAGTTGCGAGTTCCTCTGAAATAAGCTAGTACACCGGTGTTCGCATTTTGCGCACAAATAGATACCAGGCGTGTAAAATGAATTGTTCAAAGTTTGTAAATTTATGGTTCTTGACCAATGCGGTTATCAATCCCTAAGCTTACAAACTACTTTAACAAAATTAAACTAACCTAAGGACAAAACACACGCACACATTGTGGCAGTACTCGAACCTCCGGCGGGGAGCAACCGCGCGCTCCGCAGCAAAGAGCATTAGAGCGCTCGCCATTCCACAGCGGCGTCACTCTACTGTTACCGTAGTTAACTGGTGAATCATTCCTAGATACCACGGACTTTGCCTTCCAGTTGATGTCTTCTCCAAACATATGTAGCAAAGTGTGATTAGCATGTTTTAAAGCCGTCGGGGGTTCGAATCCCCCCACGGGCATGGATGTTTGTGCCGTCTTTAGTATAAGGTAGTTCATAAGTAGTTTGTAAGTTTAGGGAGTGATGACCTCGTACTTACAAACATTTGATTTGAACATGTTTTAAATTCAACGTTTATCAACTATTAAGAAATTACAATTAGACTCTTAGCTGCGTCAAACTAGAGCGTCCCATCAGCCGGACGCGACAGTTCAATATGCTAACACGGACATCAGGCAGAAATTGGTTTGATGTACTAAACAGATAAATCCCGGGTTATAATTATTGTAATTTCTCCGATACTAATTATCCGATGCATATGGATGAAACGCAGTTGAAATCCTCTCTTTGACATCTACGATACTAGCTACAGAATTTACTAGGTTCCATTTGAAAAAAAAATTGATTTGACACGGTATCTATATCATGAATATAGTGACTATATGTCGTTTAGTGAGGACTTCATTACAATTCTTCTGCGTGAAAACAGAAGTACGATATCTTAAACGCTTCCAGAATTATTTGAAGTGACCAACTTACTTGAATCAAAATGTTCAAATGTTTGAATAGTCTATGGGACTTAACTACGGGGTCATCAGTCCCTAAACTTACAAACTACTTATGAACTACTTACGATCTAGGACGGCAGAAATATCCATGCCCGAGGGGGGATCGAACCCCCGACCGTAGTGGCCGCGCAGACCGTCACTGGAGCGCCTTAGTCCCCTCGGCCACCGCGGTCGGCTTACTTGTATCACCCTGCGTACTGGGAATTTAAGGGTGCCAATATGTAGGGTGTTTCAGGAGGAATCATAAATATTTTAAAAGATGGTTGTATAGATCAGCCGCGCGGAATGGCCGCGTGGTCTCAGGCGTCTTGTCATCGATTGCGAGGCTACTTCCCGTCTGAGCTTCGAGTCCTCCCTCATGCTTGCGTGTGTGTGTGTGTGTGTGTGTGTGTATGTGTGTGTGTGTTGTTCTTACCGTAAGTTAGTTTAAGTTAGTCTAGAGACCGGTGACCTCATCAGTTTGGTCCATTACTTTTAGCCGGCCGCGGTGGCCGAGGGGACTGAGGCGCTTCAGTCACGGTCTGCACGGTCACTACGGTCGGGGGTTCGAATCCCCCCCTCGGGCATGGATATTTGTGCCGTCCTTAGTTGTAGGTAGTTCATAAGTAGTTTGTAAGTTTAGGGACTGATGACCCCGTAGTTACGTCCCTTAAGCTTAACAAACATTTGAACATTTTGAACATTACTTTTACAAACGTTTGGAACAGTTTGAAGTATAGACCAAATCCAATAAAAATTCCATATGACATTATGTCGTCTTGTCACTAAGTACAAGGATACAGTTGTATGTGACCCAAATAAATTTAAAGCAACAGCAGACGAGGACATTTACACAAATCCTTCCGTTGGTTTCGTCATATTGAATTAAAAGCACATTTTTTATAGTTAAGGAACTTATCGACTAGTCATTAGGCAAAGGACAAATTACTACGGCAGAAAGTAGGCGAAAATGCACTGTCGTTATTGCGTCATGAATTTCACTTCCCACAATAATGAATGTAAGGGAAAAATAGCTTTATTATATTTTTATATATTCCATAAATTTTTTATTATCTGGTTTCAGGCATTTAAATCTAAAGATGGTCGGATAATTCAGTATGATGATGGAACGAAGGAAGCTTAGGGACCAACGCCACGTCGACAGCGTGACCATTAGAGATGGAGCTTACACTCGGGTTTTTCGATAAGGATGCGTGCCCTTTGAAAGGAATTATCCCGGTATTTGTCTCAAGTGAGAGAAATCACAGAAAACCTAAATCTGGATGATCGGAGGTGGATTTGAAACACCGTCCTCCCGAATGAGAGTCAGTCTGTTAAAACTGCGACACCTCGATCTGTCAATAAGACGATGTTCTACCAAGAAACGTCGGAAGAATCTATGAAAAGGTCCTCATTTAATTTTGCCTTCAGTTTGTTTGCGTCACGTGACAAAAGCTGTACCTTTGGAATCACTAACAATTAGATACATATTATGTTATTATTACATCTCAACTATACTAGTAACTCATAAAATATTAACTATTCGTCCTGCAACACCTTATATTTACGAAGAATAGAACGAAATTGGAAAGAACACGTAGATAATGTCGTGGGATAGGAGAACCAGAGACTGCGTTTTATTGACAGAACCCTTAAAAGATGCAACAGAACTACTAAAGGAACTGCATACACTACGCTTGTCCGTCCATTTTTGGAGTATTGCAGCCCAGTGTGGGATCCTTATCAGGTGGGTTTGACGGAGGACATAGAAAGAGTCCAAAGAAGGGCTGCTCGCCTCGTATTGTAACGATGCAGGGGAGACAGCGTTACGGAAATGATACAGGATCTGGGATGGGAATCATTACAACAACGGCGCTTATCGCTGCGGCGTGGGCTATTTGCGAAACTACAATCTCCAACATTCTCCTCCGAATGCGAAAATATATTATTGACTCCCACTTACATAGGTAGAAATGATCATCAGAATAAAATACGAGAAATCAGAGCCCGAACGGAGAGATTCAGGTGTTCATTCTTCCCGCGCGCTATTCGAGAATGGAATGGGAGATAAAATAGTATAACGGTGGTTCGATGAACCCTCTGCCAGGCACTTAAATGTGATTTGCAAAGTATCCCATGTAGATGTAGATGTAGAAGTGTCCAGACCCGTTATAAAGCCTCTATAACTGCAACTGGTTGCAGCTACTTCAACAACGAAATCCAGTATATATACGTGAACCAAACCAGAGAAACAGCTGTCCACCGTCAGCCGAGGTGTAAGGCAGGGTTATTCATATCGTTATACATCATTTGCATATTTATGAAGAAAATAAGCAGTTTCTTCACAGTGCCATTTCCAATTTCACCCCTTCGTATGGGGTGATCATATGAAAGTGGGTAGGGGAGGGGGCTTATGATTCGCACTGACTCATGCATGAATAAAAGAAACAGCAAATGGGCATATGGTCCCTCAAAGGCCATCGAAGTTCAGTAACAGCTGTATACCTTTGTTGCGCTCTTTAGCTATGAACCGGTAAGCGACCGCAACTTCCATTCGCCTAAACACGCGACGGTGAAACTGGTGTTGGTGCTGGACTGGGTAGTCCGCAGTGTTATAGGCTCTCAGCAAACTCGTCCGGTTGGTCATCGTAACTACAACTCCAATTCTCGAGTGCTAAATGTGTGGAAATCAACGCAAGGAGTGTTTTCATTGACCACTTTATACGTACCTCTTAAGCCTTTTCGCTTTAATTCTCAGCGTTGGTGTGCCCGAAATGTTTTACGCGGTTACCTGCAAAACCCTGGTTTTTAATGGCGGAGGTTCGAGTACCCCCTCTGGCATGGATCTGTGTGTTGTGTGTGTATGTTTTGTCCTTAGCATGAGTTAGTTTAAGTAGTTTGTAAGTCTAGGGACTGATGACCACTGTAGTTTGGTCCCATAGCTTAACAACCATTTAAAATATTTTATTTCAGTGACGGTCGTCGATATTCTGAACTCTAATGCAGAGATTATTGCCTATGTAATAACATAAGGCTCTGTATTTTGTCCGTAACCGTCAACATCTCACTAACTGAACCGTCGCCAAGTCGACGGTGCCCACAGGCGCAACCCTTTCACACCTTCAGAGAAGCAAGTTGAGCCAAATTTCGTACTTTGTACCATGGGAGACAGTTATGGAGTGACCTATTAATGTTGTCATTAGACGTCATTATAAACTGAGTACAGGTTCAGTTTCCGGAAGGATAGGGAAGGAAATGGGGGAGATAGTATCTTTGAATGGCATTGATAAGACAAATTGTCATACTGAAGGAGAGGAATGCAGACATCAGACGAACGAGATGTAGCGAGTTGTGAACGACGGATGGCTTAAAACAGACGTGAATATGCCGCTCATACACAAAAACTTACAGAAAAAAGAAATCAGCTTTGTAGTGAAAAAATGTACGAAATATTTTCATGGAACATCTACACCACTGGCCATTAAAATTGCTACACCAAGAAGAAATGCAGATGATAAACGGGTATTCATTGGACAAATATACTAGAATTGACATTTGATTACATTTTCACGTAATTTGGGTCCATAGATCCTGAGAATTCAGTACCCAGAACAACCACCTCTGGCCATAATAACGGCCTTGACGCTCCTGGGCATTGAGTCAAACAGAGCTTGGATGGCGTGTACAGGTACAGATGCCTATGCAGCTTCAACACGATACCACAGTTCATCAAGAGTAGTGACTGGCGTATTGTGACGAGCCAGTTTCTCAGCCACCATTGACCAGACTTTTTAATTGGTGAGAGATCTGGAGAATGTGCTGGCCAGGGCAGCAGTCGAACATTTTTCGCATCCAGAAAGGCCTATACAGGACCTGCAACATGCAGTCGTGCATAATCCTGCTGAAATGTAGGGTTTCGCAGGGATCTAATGAAGGGTAGAGCCACGGGTCGTAACACATCTGAAATTTAACGGCCACTGTTCAGAGATCCGTCGATGCGAACGATAGGTGACCGAGACGTGTAACCGATGGCACCCCATCCCATCACGCTGGGTAATACGCCAGTATGGTGATGACGAATACACGCTTCCAATGTGCGTTCACCGCGATGTCACCACACAGGGATGCGACCATCATGATGCTGTAAACAGAACCAGGATTCATCCGAAAAAATGACGTTTTGCCATTCGTGCACCCAGGTTCGTCGTTGCGTACATCATCGCAGGCGCTCCTGTCTATGATGCAGCGTCATGGGTAACTGCAGACATGGTCTCCGAGCTGATAGTTCATATTGCTACAAGCGTCGTCGAACTGTTCGTGCAGATGGTTGTTGTCTTGCAAACGTCCCCATCTGTTGACTCAGTGAGCGTGACGTTAAAGATCCGTTACAGCCATGCGGATAAGATGCCTGTCATCTCGACTGCTAGTGATACGAGGCCGTTGGGATCTAGCACGGCAATCAGTATTGCCCTCTTGAACCCGTCGATTCCATATTATGCTGTCAATTGCTCCCGACCAACGCGAGCAGCAATGTCGCGTTACGATAAACCGCAATCCCGATAGGCTACAATCCGACCTTTATCAAAGTTAGAAACGTGATGGTACGCATTTCTCCTCCTTACACGAGGCATCACAGCAACGTTTCACCAGGCAACGCCGGTCAACTGCTGATTGTGTATAAGAAATCGGTTGGAAACTTTCTTCATGTCAGCACGTTGTAGGTGCCGCCATCATCGCCAACCTTTTGTGAATGCTGTGAAAAGCTAAACATTTGTATATCACGGCATCTTCTTCCTGTCGGTTAAATTTCACGTCTGTAGCACGTCATCTTTGTGGTGTAGCAATTTTAATGGCCATGAATGTATATGTATGGTATCTCATTCAACTTTTTCAGCCATGATATCTCTGAAACTACAAGAGATATTGAAAAACGTGTTTCACGGTCACGAACGTGCGACAGGGGCTTATGAAAGTAGGTACTATGAAACAGTCTAAAACGCAAAGAAATATTATTTTCAATGGAAACTTATGTTTTTTTTAAATGGATACCCCACATTATTTCTTAAGCAATGAATAGCAAGAAAAATCATAAAAAGAATGCCGTTGGTTACATCGCGGGGCGTCGCAGGCGCTTTTGTCTGTGTTGCAGAGTCAAGAGTAACCGCAGCCATGGTGTCCGAGCTGATAGTCCATGCTGCTGCAAACATCGTCGAACTGTTCGTGCAGATGGTTGTTGTCTTGCCACTCAGGGATCGAGATGTGGCTGCACGATCCATTAAAGACATGTGGATAAGATGCCTGTCATCTCGACCGCTAGGCTAGGCTACAATCTCACCTTTATCAAAGTCGGAAACGTGATGGTACTCGTTTCTCCTCCTTACACGAGGCAACAACTTTTCACCAGGCAACGCGGTCAACTGCTGATTGAAAACTTTCCTCATGTCAGCACGTTGTAGGTGCTGCCACCGGCGCCAACCTCGTGTGAATACTCTTCGTGGTGCAGCTATTTTAATGGTCAGGAGTGTACATTTAACAGCACTAATCTACCCTAAGTGTAGTCCAGAATTGTTCCGAAATTACCGCATGAGTAGCAGTTCTTTCCTTGGTGACTCCTTATAGAGATGGTAGCCGAGAGAATCGAAATAAGTACGACTTGAGTTCAACGTTCCATCGACGACTAGGTCATTGGAGTGCAAGTTGGGTTTGGAGAAGGATGTCGGCTGCGCCTTTGACAGGGTGGTGCTGCCATTTGCCTTAAATGGATTAGGTTGTCATAATGGAGAATTCAACCAAAAATGTTGAAATGTATGTAAATCTATGATAATTAAGAACTGAGGTTATCATTTCCTACGTTTACAAACTACTTAAACTAACTGAAACTAACCTAATGACAACTCGTACACCTATAACCGAGGGAGGACTCGAACTTCCGACGGGGAACAACCGCGCGCTCCGCAGCAAGGCGCCTTAGACCACTCGGCGATTCCACTGTGGCGGTACTTGATCCTTGTTCACTGTTGAGTGGCAGGTCAGATAACTAAACAACTCGCACAAAGTTGTAAGCCGCCATCTTCAGAGTTGCCACATTGCCGTGATAGCTCATATGCCGGTTACCACTGGAAATCTATTGTGTGTTTTATCTATCTGCTTGCTACGTGTACTTTAAGCAGTAGGCTGTGGAAAGCAAGCAGTAAAGGTGCGCTGGCCTGTGATAAAGCTGTTAGGAGCCGTAAAGTGAACGCACTATTGCGCCTTAAAACCAGCCTACGGGTCCATTCAGGACGCAATATACAGCCGTTTCTGCAAACGACGTAAGCCTAACACGTGGGGGTGGTATGGCGGAAATGTCGAACGAACGACTTTTGCCCTTTTTCTCTGATTAAACGCGCCCAAGATTAACTCAGGGTCGATTTGCCAATGTTTCGTTCAGTTCGACTTAAGATTTTAACCTGTCGTTTGCGGAGAATTGCGTTTGTCAATGTTTCGTTGTCAGTTAACCTGACGTTAAAAGACCTCAAACTGGCCGTTAAGTTAACGAGTAAAATTCTGCTCGTTACACGACTAACGACCGGTTAAGTGAGAATTTGTGTGAAAATGGCAGGATTCCAAAGCGCTAAAATTCCACAATATATTCACACGATTAAGACCGATTTATCGAACAAATTAACAGAAGTACTACATGTATAAAATAACTAGCTTTATTGGAAACATTTATCGTCATATTTCTCCCTCCATCCATGTCATTTTCCAATTAGATGAGTTTGATATATTGTAGATACGTAACGTAACCTTAAAATTATTGTTGCTATATCAAAATACAAATGGCTAGATAAGTGAGTATCAATATTACGAAAATGGCTGGAATAAGAGATTTGGTTGACAATGAAGAGGATGTCAATATTTTGCACGATCTAGTGGTCATTGTCCCAATATGGCGTCCTAGACGTATTTATGTTCGTCCAAATCATTTTGAATGCTCTGATGATGCAGACTTCGTCTTCGATAGGCCACTGTGGAAACGCAGCATGAAAAACTCCAGCGATCATTTGAAGATTCCAACAGATAGGTATGTATTTTGTGTTATCTGTCGTAAAACAGAATACATAATTTATGTCTGCAACTCTCGGGGATTTTGTGTCCGTTTAAATTTGACGTGATTTTTTCTTTGCTGTTTCAAGAGTGAGCTAACCTGTTTTGCGTACCAAGGCCGGTCATGCCCCTCTTTTTTAAGTTGGTATAAATCTCTCAATAGCTATCGATATTATTTCTCTGAATGTAAGCCACATCTGATCTGTTCACGTTGTTAGTTTCCAATAACTAGAGATTATCACTCAAGAAACCGTTAATCGATTTTTTTCTGCGTTTTTGAGTAAATATATTTTTTGTTTAATTTTGTTGGATTTCTGAATTTCGATATTCAGTCTCGCTACAACTCTGTGTTCACTAATCTCCTTGTCTGTTATGATGCTCTGTACTAGCTCCAGATTATTTGTTGGTGTGTTTTCAGAACCATTTACTATTCTAATGAGCTCATGAACTAAATTATGGAGATAATTTTCGCAGTAAGCATTCAGTAACACAATTTGGATAATGTTTTATGCTTGCCTCTGGTTTTGAACATGAATTTTTAGCAACAAATCCAGAGTAAAAGTGTATGCTGTAGGTACGTTTTTGAAATTTGATCCAACCTTTCCTTAAACATTCCTGCAATCGAATCGTCTGAGGAGCAATAAAAAGAAAAAAATATTAATTTATTCCGGTTTTCAGGTACTCTCTCCCCATACCAACTATAGGAACTGTCTACTTCATGTCGGTACTGGGTAAACCGCTTGTGACAGGTATCACAAACTTTATTCATTCTTTCGTTTCAGTACACCATTTCCCCCCTTGTAAAAGTTTCAGCTGAACATACCACTGGCTTTACCCAGCTTTCGTTACCTATAATCATTTGAACTTTTGACGCTCTGGAACTTTCCCCACACACCTACGACAACTGCTAGACCAATGGTTTTTAGATCTGTGTTCGTCCCATCTGTGACCTGTACCGTTTGTGACGAAAACTCTTTTTGTGTTTTAGAAACCATCAGCTGTTTTTTTATACTTCGACCGGTTTAGGTTGTAAACCATCTTCACGGACTGCAAGTTAAACAAACTGATTAAGTGGTTACATCATTTGCCATCCTAGCCATGCTTACAGACAAATAAAACTCGTAATATACCTGATAACCGGAATAAATTAATAATTGGATCTTTTTATCGGCCCCTGACTCAGACGATGCAGTTGCCGAAATGTTCAAAGAAAGCTTGAATCACATTTCAAATAGGTATCCGAAGCATACGGTTGTAATCGGTGGCGACTTTAATTTACCCTCGATATGTTGGCATAATTACGTATTCAAAACCGGCGGCAAATATAAAACATCGTCGGAACTAGTTCTGAATGCTTTTTCTGAAAACTACTTCGAACAGTTAGTTCAGGAACCCACTAGAATAGTAAGTGGTTGCGAAAATACCCTTTATCTCCTAGCAACAAATAATCCTGAGCTAGTCAAGAGCATCAAAACAGATACAGGGATTAGCGAACATCGAGTTGTAGTAGCGAGACTGAATGTCGAAATTCCCAAATGCACCAAAAATAAACGAAAAATATATCTATTCAATAAAGCAGATAAAAATTCGCTTCACGCTTTCCTGAGTGATAGTCTCTAGTCTTTAAAAACTAAACATGCGAGTGTAGAGCAGTTGTGGCTTACTTTCAAAGACATAATATCAGTAGCAATCGAGAGAATTATAACAAATAAATTAATAAAGAGGGGGCTGACCCCCGTGGTACACAAAACAGGTCAGATCACTGTTGCGGAAACAAATAAAAACGCATGCAAAATTTAAAAAGACTTAGAATCCACAAGACTGGCAATCTTTTACTGAAGCTCGCAACCTAGCGCGGACTTCAATGCGAGAAGCCTACGGTAGTTACCACAACGAAATCCTGTCTCGTAATATTGCAGAAAATCCAAAGAAATTCTGGTCATATGTGAAGTACACTAGCGGCAGCACACAAACAATATCTTCACTACGCGATAGCAATGGTAATACTACCGATGACAGTACTGCCAAGGAAAATTACTAAACACAGCTTTCCGAAATTCGTTCACCAAATAAAATGAAGTGAAAAATCCAGTATTCAATCCAAGAACAGTTGCCGGCATGCGAAACTTCGAAGTAGATGTTCCTGGAGTAGTAAAACAACTTAAGTCACTAAACAAAAACAAATCTTCCGGGCCTGATTGTATATCAACTAGATTCCTATCAGAGTATGCTGATACAATAGCTCCGTACTTAGCTATAATTTACAACCGATCACTCAGTGAAAGATTCGTACCCAATGACAGGAAAGTTGTCCAAGTTACTCCAATATTCAAGAAAGGCAATAGGAGTGATCCCCAAAATTACAGGCCAATCTCATTGACGTCGATTTGCAGTAGGATTTTGGAATATATACTTTGTTCGAATATTATGAACTACCTTGAAGAGAACGACCTATTAACCAATAGTCAACACGGATTCAGAAGGTATCGCTCTTGCGAAACACAGCTTCCCCTTTATTCACATGAAGTGATAAGTGCCATCGACAAGGGATCTCAAATCGATTCCATGTTTCTGGATTTCCGGAAGGTTTTGACACTGTACCCCACAAGCGGCTTCTAATGAAATTGCGTGCTTATGGAATATCTCCCCAACTGTGCGATTGGATTCACGATTTCCTATCAGAAAGGACACAGTTCGTTGTAATTGACGGTAAGTCATCGAGTAAAACAGAAGTGATATCTGGCGTTCCACAGGGAAGCGTTATAGGTCCCCTACTCTTCCTTATGTTTATAAACGATTTAGAAGACAATCTGAATAGCTCCCTTAGACTGTTCGCGGATGATGCTGTCATTTATCGGTTAATGAAGTCAACAGAGGATCAAAGCAACTGCAAAGCGGTTTAGACAAAATTTCTACACGGTGTCAAAACTGGCAATTGACACTAAATAAAGAAAAGCATGAAGTTATACACATGACCACTAAAAGAAATCCGTTGAACTTCGATTACGCGATAAATCAGTCAAACCTTAAGGTCGGAAATTCTACCAAATACCTAGGACTTAGACTTGAGCGAACACATAGAAAATATTGTGGGGAAGGCGAACCAAAGGTTACGTTTGATTGGCAGAATGCTTCGAAGATGCACCAGCTCCACCAGAGAGACTGCCTACATCACACTTGTGCGTCCTCTCCTGGAGAACTGTTGCCCCTTGTGGGACCCTCACCAAGTGGGACTGACGGAAGACATTGAGAAGGTTCAGAGAAGGGCAGCTCGTTTTGTTTTATCACGTTACGGGGGGGGGGGGGGGAGCGTCACGGAAATATTGCACGAATTGGGGTGGAAATCATTAAGAGAAAGACGTTATTTATTGCGGCGTGATCTGTTTGCGAAGTTTCAATCACCGACTTTTACTTCTGAATGTGAAAATATTTTGCTAGCACCCACCAACTTAGTGAGACGTGACCTTCACCATGAAATAAATGAAATCAGATCGAAAATGGAACGATTTAGGTATTCTTTCTTCCCGCGCGCTACTAGAGAATGGAACGGTAGAGAAAAGTTATGAAAGTGGTTAATGAACCCTCTGACAGGCACTTAAATGTGATTTGCAGAGTATATATGTAGATGTATATGTAGATGAATATGTCAACATTTAAAGAAAAAACGCACAATTCACGCCACAGAGTCCCCGATACTCGTATAGCCGCTTCCTGCGTGTAGTGCACTCCTGACCTATTCAGCGGAACCCGGAACCCCACCACCCGATGGCGCAAGTCAAGGTACCTGCAGCCTACACGGTCGCAGAACCGTCAGAGCCTCTGATCTAGACCCTCCACTGCAGCAGAGGTCAGCAGTCGGTCCTGTCAGTTACGTACGACGTAGTATATCTACTATCCCCAAGTGACATCTGCCGTCATCTGATCAAAATAGACTATTCTTTCCAGGTGTACAGTTGTTTTCTTTTTCTGATCGCCGGCCGCGGTGGCCGAGGTGACTGAGGCGCTCCAGTCACGGTCAGCACGGCCTCTACGGTCGGGGGTTCGAATCCCCCCTCGGGCATGGATATTTGTGCCGTCCTAGTTCGTAAGTAGTTCATAAGTAGTTTGTAAGTTTAGGGACTGATGACCCCGTAGTTAAGTCCCATAAGCTTAACAAACATTTGAACATTTTTTTTCTGATTATGTATCACCAACAAAATCATATATGTCCAGTACTGTCGGAGAAACACACACAGACTTAAGACTCTGCACACGTGACGCAATCCGGGATGCGAATGCTGATGCGGACAGGAAGCGATAGCATCAGCCGCCGGTAAATTATTGGGCACGCTGCGCTATAGCAGAGCCGTGAGTTAAGTTCCGGCGACATCAAGTGTGCTAATTACCCTGCTACGCGGCGGTTGCTCTCCATTACGAGGCTCGTGATGTATGCGCGCGGGCCGCGAACAATACGCGGTGATTTGTGGTACTGATCGAGGTCTCTGCTGCAGCCAACACCCCAGCGGCGCTCTGTGGGGGTTTTAGTGGCGCTAATAAAGGCTCTGTACAGCGAGCCTGCACGTGGAATTTCCATTCCCAGAAGAGGACTCGTGGTGCTAAATCCCCAAATACTCTGCCTGGGAAAATGTCACATTCGCTGTCTCTCTTTTTCTTGCCTACTGCACCTAAACTTTCCTCTTCTTTTTTTCTCTGTCTTTATTGTCACTTTATTCCCTCCTCGAGGGATGGGTGGTAGCAGTGGCGTAGCCGCTCTTCAGCCTGGGTTATTAAGAACGTAATAATTTACTTATTTTTATTCATATGTTTATTTATCTGATCGTATTACGCCCATCAAGGTTTTTCACGTACAGCACTTTTTACATTTCAGTTACTTGATAATAATAACAGTAATAATTATTTGTAGAAAGGTGTACAGGGTTATAATATTTCAAAGCTTTTGACGATACTGATACGATGATGTAATTGCATGGTGTTCTTCTTAGAAGCAACGAAATGTGGTATATGATACTGGTGTCATCTGCTTGACGGCAAGCCTCATTTAATAGACTGATGGTGGAAATTACGGTGGAGAGTGGATAGAGGTTAGGAAAGGGTGCGGCAGGAGAAAAGGTGATTTGGTGTGCGTGGCATATGGTTGTATTGAAAGGAAGGAGCTAATTATGAAGTAATATTACGTTGGATCCCGTGGGGTTGGAGGAGCCGATCGAGAATGAGTGTCGAAATATTAGACGAGGGCGTCCACTCAGTGTAATAGGAAAAGGCTTTAAGGGTAGATGGCAGTGTTATTCAAATAGAAGATTAAATGGGTAGTCAGAGAGACTTCATCAAGATATGTGGATACTCAAATGTATATGTTACGCCACTTAATAGTAAAGTGTAAGAAAATATAAACTTTTCTTAATAGTTCAGTCATAATTCCACAACCTACATTCACGCAGAGCTGAAGGCAGGAGCAGAAAGTATTCTGATGACTTGGAAGGAAGACAGGCCACTGGCACGTTGTGAAACCACGCGCGAGTGAGAAACGTCACACTCAGCGAAGAGAGGACTACAATGGAAAACTAAAGCAAGCGAGACTATTCGTTACCTCGCAAAATGTTTTCAAACTTAACATAACTCTTCACAATAACATGTAATGGAAACTGAATTCAGTGGTAACCAGTCTGTCAACTGGATACAGCAGAATAACCAACATACATTCAGTCATTACAAACAGTCTCCTGGCAGAGCCTCCTCGCTAATTTCTTTAAGCAGTCCAGCTCCTGCAGCTTTCGAGCACTTGATCATAGCAGTCGATGTCAGGAATACATAGTAAACTCGATTATATGATTGCGATACTGTAGTGAGTTTTTGTCCTATATGATCCAGCACAGACTAGTGAAACTGGCAGAGTCTCCAAAATACTTGTCTCCAGTCGATAAAGCAGATGGTGCTGTCTCTTGCTCCTCACTGATGGAGAATCTGGGTGTCATCTGACAACATGGCGTCTTCCGACAACATGGCATCAAGGAAGAATGCACGCTCTAGCCTCGACAGCGGGACATTCAAGGTCCCGTTCCCGTTCAACGCCAGGCATCTGAGGGTGCTGTCTCCTACCGACGTAACCGCATGGGTACCAGCAGCGGCTGGCTGGGGTCAAGTAGACCCAGATGGCTGTTGTACATTCAGACGAGGCGCCAGCGTGCCCCAGTAGCAACTCTGGCACGCGCCGCGAGAAGATGAACCACAAGCAGCCGGTGGCGTAGTGACGTCACGGTCCACTGACAAAGTCCGACATTGGGGCAAATCCTGAATGCTGTAGTATTGGCAACTAGTGAAGGCTGGCGTGTATCTAGCTGAGGACTGTGTATCTCGTAAATCAACACGTATAGGCTGCTAAAAACAGATATTCCGAATAATGAAGCGGATGATGTCTGCAGCAGTGGTTGCAGGATGTGTTTGTCTGTAAGGGATGTCGACAGAGCGAATTCGGCATTCAGTTCAGGTTTAGATGAAGATGGTTTGGCGATGCCCTTTTAGAAGTAAGTGGGATGGGATCATTTGCAGGTGTTAGAGACGGGCGGGGACTGAAGGTTGGAGAGTGTTTGTCCAATTGGACAACTTTTCAGCAGGGGTCAATTGGACAGATTTCTGCAATCCAGAATGAGATCGTCATTATAGGTGAGACATTTTTGACAACGATGTACATGGGTTTGGCATTTGGAGAGCTCAATCTTGCCTGCATTGATAGATTTATGCTCCATTCTGGAAAGAAAGAGAAAAAGCATGAGAGCGACAGTGAATATGGATGGACTTTTCGGATTTGTGAATCGGGATTAGAATTGAGCTCATGTATGAATTGTGATCTTGAAATCAATCCCCTTGTACACAGCAGTGATATTTCGTGAGCACTTTGGTGGTTAGGGCTGTTTTGGTCGTGGTGGGAAGAATGGAAACAGGGAAGCACATGGCCAGATATTGTAGCGTGTGGCTCATACACATGCTATAGCTTCGCCTGTAGGCCTGGTAGAATGCAACCCACAAGACTTCAGCTTTTCCTAACAGCTGACAACAGTATTCACGGAGATGCGATTGAATCACTGGAAAGAGGCAACGGCCGTGCCACAGTGGCTACCCCGGTTCCCGCCACATCACTGAAGATAAGCGTCGTCAGGCGTGGCCAGTACTTGGATGGGTAACCGTTTGGGTTCGTCACGCGCAGATGATAATTTACCCTTTACCTCACGGCAGATGGGACAGGAGGGGTGGTGGTTCAAAGTCCTCGATCACCGGTCTTTACACCTGGATTAAATTCCAAACCTCACCGCAGTATCTCATGGAGATGGGACAGGAGGGGTGGTGGTTCAAAGTCCACGATCACCGGTCTTTACACCTGGATTAAATTCCAAACCTCACTGCAGTATCTCATGGAGTGTCGGCAGATGGGACAGGAGGGGTGGTGGTTCAAAGTCCTCGATCACCGGTCTTTACACCTGGATTAAATTCCAAACCTCACCGCAGTATCTCATGGAGTGTCGGCAGATGGGACAGGAGGGGTGGTGGTTCAAAGCCCTCGATCACAGGTCTTTACACCTGGATTAAATTCCAAACCTCACCGCAGTATCTCATGGAGTGTCGGCAGATGGGACAGGAGGGGTGGTGGTTCAAAGTCCTCGATCACCGGTCTTTACACCTGAATTAAATTCCAAACCCCACCACAGTATCTCATGGAGTGTCGGCAGATGGGACAGGAGGGGTGGTGGTTCAAAGTCCTCGATCACAGGTCTTTACACCTGGATTAAATTCCAAACCTCACCGCAGTATCTCATGGAGTGTGACCATGGGACGCTGTTGATGGTGATCCGTCCGTCGGGTGGGGACATTAAGTCACCTACGCTTAACATAGACATTTCGCGAAGGGGGCGCGAAGGATAGGAAAAAGCTTTCCAATTAGGTGGCTAAAGCTGCCTTTCGGGTTCTTTCAGCCATTCATGCCATACATATCACTGAACGTTTTACTAGAAAGAGGTTCAGCTGAGGCTGTGATTTATCAAAGTCATTTGATGGTGTAAATCATAACATCCTTTCAGGTAAATTAGAAATCTATGGTGTCATGGGAATTGCTGCAAAATGATTCAAGTCGTACCTCGCTAACAGGAAACAAAGGGTGTCAGTGCAAGAGACTAGTGAATTAAGCCAACAGTCATCATCAGATTGGGAAGAAATGACATGTGGTGTCCTACAAGGATCCGTCTTAGGCCCTTTGCTTTTTCTTGTGTACATTAATGACCTCTCATCAGTTACACTGCCAGAAGTAGAATTCGTTTGCTTGCAGATGATACAAGTAGTCATCATCAGATTGGGAAGAAATGACATGTGGTGTCCTACAAGGATCCGTCTTAGGCCCTTTGCTTTTTCTTGTGTACATTAATGACCTCTCATCAGTTACACTGCCAGAAGTAGAATTCGTTTGCTTGCAGATGATATAAGTATTGCAGTAAACAGCATTTTGAAGAGATTTTTGGAAAGCTCTGCTAATGACATTTTCATTATCATTAATAAATGGTTTAAAGCCAACTCATTGACATTAAACTTTGAAAAGAGTCACTACATGCAGTTCATAACATGTAAGAGATTCCCATGCAGTATATGCATAAAGCATGAAGAAAAGCAGATAGAAGAGGTTGGCCGTATAAAATTCCTGGGATTACACCTTGATAAAAAATTCAGTTGGGAAGAGCACGCCGCAGAACTGCAGAAACGACTTAACAAATCTGTATTTGCAACACGAGTGGTATCAGACATAGGAGACATAAAAATAAAAAAGCTTGCTTTGCTTACTTTCATTCCATATGTCATATGGTATAATATTTTCGGATTACTCTTCAGGTCAAGCAAACGTTTTCAGAGTCCAAAAGCGTGAAATAAGTATTATTTGTGGTGTACATTCACGGACATCCTGCAGGAGCCTCTTCAAAGAACTGGATATATTAACTACTGCCTGTCAGTATATTTATTCCTTAATTAAATTTGTCATTAATAATATATCCGTTTTCTCAACAAACAGCTCAGTTCATAACTACAATACCAGGAACAGAAATGATCTACACAAGGACTTAAAAGCACTTTCGTTCAAAAGGGGTCCTTATTAGAGCATGCGGTGGTGCACTTTATCAGGCAATGGGGAAGGGGAATGGTTGCTTTATTTAGTTTGCATTTGTGCTAGGGGGGGGGGCAGTTTGTTTGGGTTGCATTTATGCAAATAGGGAGGGGAAGTTTGTCCCAGTTGGTAATATACCGTGGGCATGGGGACAGCTTCGGTATTCACCTTACAGCCAACAGACCAATGTTTCACGATTCATGAAGGCCCAAGGCCATTTGACCTGTGGGGAAACCTGGGACAGAGCTTCTGGCGCTTTAACACCTTATCTATGATTTGTTCTTTTTTAGTCGTCTTCGCACGCAGCTAGTTTCCCAGCCATCTTGATTTCCAAAATTTTAAAATTTTAAACATGGCTGCAATTCAGCAAAGGTGGAACATGATCCAAAAGTCAACACAGTTTCAGCCGACCAGTTGCATAAAAATGGTTTACATGCATAAACCTTGACCTAGGTGTCGGCAAAAGTAATTTTGCCTTCTTCAGAAGTATTACATAAAGCTCACATTAAAAAAGTTGTTAAATAAAATGTGGCCGACTCCATGTCAATAGAATAAAAAGTAAAATTTAAAACAATATCTACATCAAAAAATTGTGGAGCACCTCCACACACAGGTCGAGTGAGCATCTTGATTTCCTCTGCTATATTGTTGTTAGGCCTTGATCGACCCATTCTCGGAATTCCCTTACGTTCGGAAGACCGGCCTTTTCCCATGCATCCTGCATCCGCCTATATATTGTCTTGGGTAGTGGTAGGTCCTGGAGGATACATTGTATCGCCAGGTGAGTGACCTGCGACCGCCTGCTGGCGTTGTCGTCTTCTTTTGTCGATGTCTGGGTTGTCACTTCTCTAGAAGTTCTCTCGTGGAGATGCTGATGCTACTGCTGCTGCTCAGACGCATGGTCTGTCTACGTCCCCTGGTGTATCGTGGGGTCGTTCTCTGTTTGAGTGGACGTCGATGGGCGTCCGAGCCCGTCGGTCTCGGCTGCTTGCAACTCCTTTTTCAGCCGAGGATGGATTGTGTCCCTCGGTAAGAGTATTGCCTCCGCCATCTCGGCATGGAGGGCTATAATCGGAACTCGGCCTCTTTCAGGGCGGCGTCGAACTCCGCACTTTGTTTGCCAGTGTCGCATCTGCCATTCCACAAGAAACCTTCCAGCACCTGATTGAACGTATGCCTGCGAGAATGGTAGCTGTCATCAAGGCTAAGGGTGGGCCAACACCAGATTGAATTCCAGCATTACCGATGGAGGGCGCTATTTTTAGCCAGATGTCCAGGTACTTTTAATCACATAGTGTATATCACGGATACTAGAATAGACGGTAGGGGTCAACCGCCGGATGCGCAGTCATATGCCGCGCCACTTACGTCACCAGGAGACCAGCACAGTTTTCCCGCGTGACAATAGCGTTGCTATTATCTCCACAGAAATTGTTTCCCTCTGGCTGTTGATAGTTTGTGTATGTATTAAGTAGTTGTAAGTGATAAGTGATGGGTTATTAGTGACGATGGTGTGTCGTGCTGTTGCGTGCTGCAGGAACCACGGCAGACAGAAGAATGCGATATTTCACAGATTTCTGAGAGATAAAGATAAACGCGGGTAAGCGATTAGATGTGTCAACCCTGATACTGGTCGTGTATATTCAGAACATTTTAAAGAGTCTGATTATGTTCGAGACTTGAAAAATGAACTTTTAAACCTTCCATTGAAACGTATATTAAAGGCAGATGCGGTTCCTACTTAGAAGCTGCCTAAGTGCATCGACGTAGTCAATACAGGTTCTTCTGAATGCCGTGAAGACAGAGTAGAAAGACGGAACAATCGAAAAGAAGTACAAATGTTATTGTTAACAACAAATGACAAGGATGACTGCGTAAATTGTATAAACAATTCTTTGAGGAAATCAGTAGGTGTACTAATTCCGAAACCCCTCAGCGAGCACTTTCGTTGAAAATGATGGAATAACTGTAGCTGAATTAACTAAAAAAGTTGACCATATAAGAAGTGGGAACAATAAACTAATACATGAAATAATTACTTACTTCAACATGTTCACAACATTTCTACGCAGCAACATATAAACTAAACTGAATAATACGCAAAGTCTACGCAATGCGTTTTTACCTCTACAAAATCATGAAATTTAATGCAACCATTTACTTCATTTATACAGCACAAAAAAAGCATGCAGAATAATAAATAGAAATTCAGTCCTTCATCGAGCGGAGATGTCGCGCTGTAAGATGTAAAAAAAATGGCACTGACGTGTTTTTCGGCACACTTTAGATTTGTAGTTTTATAAGTTTTTGCAAACATTTTTGACCAAAATAATAAAAAATTAATTAATAAGTGTCTGAAACCCTTGTAGGAAAAAAATTTTAGATACTGACGGGCTCCGAACCACTGACCTTCAGCGTCAAAGTCCAACACACTGCCCACTACGCTACAGCTAACAGTCAGGAGTTGCGTCCTTTAATCTCACGGCCGTAGTATTACCATATAGCATTAGTAGACATTAGAATATCATTTATCGTACAAAGAACGACGTCATTTTTTAATTCTTTAGTGCGCCATTGTTTTGAAATGACAACGTGTAAGTTACAATAAGAAAATCATCAAATACGCAACGCAAGATGGCATATGCCAGAGACAGTTCTGGGCGATGAATGTCACGTGACATCTGAGAACGGCTGGTTTTCGTTAATTTAATGGAGGGTGTCAAAACTCCGTTATTTTTGCAAATATCTCTCAAACGATACGAGGTATGAAAAAAACATAAGGGAACAAAGTTTTCTGCTCTACAAATTCGTTTATTCAATTTTCGCTTAGGATGAATGGTTTATTTGCAATTAAAATTACATTACAATCGGATTTTTTTGGTATTACTAACGTATTTCTTGTCCGAAATATTTAAAAAAGCGAGGTTCTGGTCTCTGGTAGCCGACAATTATGTCTGTAAAATTTGGTGCCGATCGGTTGAACGGTTCGACCCAAAAAAGCCAGACAGACATCGTCAAATCGCCGTTATTTTTGCAAATATCTCTGCAACCATGCAAGATATGAAAAAAAACATAATAGAGCGAAGTTGTAGAGAATTTTCCCCTCTACCAATTAGGTCATTCAATTTTCGTGTCAAATGAACGGTTCGTTTGCAATTACAATTATATTACAAACGGCTTTTTTTGGTGTCACTACCGTATTTTTTTTTTTTTCGAAAAATTTGAAAATAGGAGGTTCTGGTCTCTGGCGGCCTACAATTATGTGTGCAAAATTTGGTGCTGACCGGTTGAACGGTTCGTCTTAAAAACAAGGAACACCTTACGGACAGACAGACAGACGGACAGACAGACATTCCAAAATCGCCGTTATTTTTGCAAATATCTCTGAAACGATACGAGATATGGAAAAAACATAAGAGAGCAAAGTTGTAGAGAATTGTCTCCTCTAAAAATTCGGTTATTCAATTTTCGTGTCAGATGAATGGTTAAGCCGTTATTTTCATTTAAATTTCGAGCTGTCAAAAGACTATCGCAAAGGCTCACTTTTAGTGTTAGTACTGTAACCTAAAGTGGGCCAAAATCAAAACTTTTCATCAAATAGTTTTTTGCAATCGTTTGATAAGGTTTTCGTGGCGGCCGTTCGTGTCGGCTGTGGTCACGGGGTGATGTCACAGCGCACGGCCTGGCCCCCTCTACCTGCGTAACCCCTACCGTCTATTCTAGTATTCGTGGTGTATATGTTACAGCACTGAAACC
Source organism: Locusta migratoria (assembly GCA_026315105.1). Taxonomy (NCBI): domain Eukaryota; kingdom Metazoa; phylum Arthropoda; class Insecta; order Orthoptera; family Acrididae; genus Locusta; species Locusta migratoria. The sequence continues at coordinate 360,371,120 of CM048745.1, read as the reverse complement.
AGATTTTTTTGAAAATGTGTTTATGCCCCTTGGCCTCTCGATTCCTCCACTGCTACCTGTCAGGGGCGTGTAAATTTGACTGGCTCGCTTTGCTTCTGTGACGTCACCTGGCAGCAAGCGCCGAGCAGTTGCCGCAGTACCCTTATGAAACGTCCAAGCAGGAAGTTTTGTTTTGCGCTCGCTCGTTTCGTGACCTGTTAAGTGTTCGGACAGAAAGTAGCTTTCTTATATTAGGGAACAATTTTTCCATATATTCTTTCTGTAATTATCAGTAAGAATACTTTGTGTTGTGCTGTTGCGGAGTGCAATAACAGTAGAAGCAAGACGGAAGGCATTTTGTACCATCGGTTTCCAAAAGATGAGGAACTTCAGCGCATATGGCTCTCTCGCTGTAATCGACAAGATGAAAAAAATGTCAAAAATATCAGAATTATTCCGATCATTTTTGTGAAGCCGATTGATAAAATTGTATGTATGAAAGTAGTATGTAGTTCTGTGTTCATAGTAATTAAATTTGCGCCTCGGTTGCACAGTGGTAGAGTGTCAGACCATAAATCCAAAGGTCGCGGGTTCGATCCTCGCCAGGTCCTATGATTTTTATCTGTCACTTTCCACTTCTTTCACCTCTGGCATTATTGCTCATGTGAAAAATACCGAGTAGCACCGTGGTTCGGAACCCACGTTAAGCTGTAGGTCCCCCCTATAACTGGCTGGGTAAGTCAGTTCGAAGGTCGGAGGAAGGCAACGGCATACCATCTCCAAACAGGACCATGCCTAGTAAAGCACTGTGGTGTTCAAACCAATCTTCGGATTGTTGACTGTTTTCTTTTCTTTTCTTTTTTTTTTTTTTTTTTTTTAGTAATTAAATGAGTAAAACAAAAGCATTAATGCGAAAATCGGCTGCTAATTTTGCGTTGTAACGAAAGTTTTCTTTATCTAATATATAAAAATGAAGACCTCTGTTTGACCGTATGCTATGCCTGTCAATGTCGATTGCGATAAAAATACAACTTATTGCATGAACTAGCAACACGGTTATAGGCATAGTAAAATTTCGAAATTCGCACTCTAAGGGGGTGAAATCATGATATTATATAAAACAGAAACACATCTTCTCTCTGTCCCTTTAACCTTCTATAACTCCAGAACTACTGAACGTAGATCTCAAAAAGTCTAAAAAAATGTCCGCGAGAGCATACGTCTAACTTTTACGAGTGAAGCATATGTACCATTTTTCTCCCCTAAGGCGCTAGCGCCGGATGGCTTGAGACTATATAAATAGTTATAGTGGGAAATCTATAAAAGTTAGACATGTGCTCACACGGACTTTATTTTAGATCTTTATGAGCTCTACAATTTGAAAATGAAAGACCTCATCGCGATACGTTCAGTGCTTTTCGAGTTAAAGACGTTTAAGTAAATGTTCAAATGTTTGTATAGCTTATGGGACTTAACTACGTGGTCATCAGTCCCTAAACTTACAAATTACTTACGAACTAGATAACACTAAGGACGGCACAAATATCCATGCCCGAGGGGGGATTCGAACCCCTGACCGCAGTGGCCGTGCAGACCGTGACTGGAGCGCCTTAGTCCCCTCGGCCACCGCGGCCGGCTCTTTTTCAGTCCTTTGTATGTTTGTAGCCATCTGTATTAATCACAAGCATGTTCCACCGCTTGGCAATGTTTTTTCTCGAATGAGAAAAAAAAGACGGAGGAAATGTGTTCACGGCGGCCTTATAATACAGCGGCTTGCTGCCGAGTGACGTAATACAGCGCTAGCCAACGACAGTGAAGAAATCCAAACTGGCGTACCTTTCTAGTCTTACGTACCTTGGCTACGTGTTTGTCGCAGCTCTGGTCAGATCTTCCGCAGCCTTCTCTTCTTTTCGGGCGTGATTTTGACCGAGTGCGCATGCGCCGGCCGGAAGCGAGCAGCCAGCGCAGACGCCGGGCGTAACGCAACGTAACGTAACGCAACGCAGCGCAGCGCGACGCAACGCTCCCCGGCGCAGGCTGGGCGACTGCGAGCTGCTGAGTCGCTAGGCCGTGATTAACTGTTCTAATTATGTGCACCGCCGGGACGGCTTCCATTAGCCGCTGCATGATTTATACCCGCGCGCCGGCAATAATTTCGCAACTTACACCCCGTGTAACTTTTAGCGCTCTCCTGCCCGCAAAAACAGCCCGCCGTCTCATTAATTATTTCGCTTTTATCGCAGATTTGAGGACGTGGGGATTGTCGTTTCGGTTTTTGGGCCGAAAATTCGCCCGCCGGCGGTGGCACGGGGTGCAGGGTGGCGTGGGCGCCGACGCATCTGTCCAGCTAGCACTGCAGCTGCGACGCAGCGTATGCCCGACCAAGTGCTGCTCTGTCGCCCGTTAATCACGTTACCGTGTTGATGCAGATACCGCCGCGAACTAATGGCACACTGGGCCATATTTTATGTATCAGATATCGAGCGTATGTTGCACAAAACCTCGTGTGGCAGCCTCTAATTAGAGTGGGATAATTTGCCACGTATTTAGTATTCAGAACCAGCAATTAAAACAAATCGATCTACTTCATAATTATTGTATTTATTTCCAGCAACCGGCGTAGCCTTGGTATGTCCAAGACAAAACAAGCCGAAATTCCTGTCAGATTGTAGAAGTCCGACAGAAATAACTGATGCATCTTATCAGCTTATCAGCAGACAATACACGCATTCAAATACACGGGCATTAGTATCATACTGGTGGCGCTGATCAGCGTATGTGAACGGTCTCGTAATAAGCTGAAAATTTGCTTAAATCTATTATTTTCGTGGGACATACACGCTATAGTCACAGTCTAACACAGCAGTCGGAACACTCACTGGTGTGAAATCTGATACCGCCTGACAACTGGGCGACACTAGCGCTCCAAGCGGTGAGCAAGGGAGCCGCCTGTTAAAGTCATATACATCGTATGAATAACACTTTATTCTCGCACCCTTTTCTACGTAATTCACGATACAACAGAACTACAAAAGAGACTGCATACACTACGCTTGTCCGTCCATTTTTGGAGTATTGCAGCCCAGTGTGGGATCCTTATCAGGTGGGTTTGACGGAGGACATCGAAAGAGTCCAGAGAAGGGCAGATCGTTTCGTATTTTTCGCGATACAGGGGAGACAGCGTTACGGAAATTATCTGGGATGGGAATCATTACAACAACGGAGCTTATCGCTGCGGCGTGGGCTACTTGCGAAACTCCAATCGCCAACATTCTCCTCTGAATGCGAAAATATATTGTTGACTCCCACTTACATAGGTAGAAATGATCATCAGAATAAAATACGAGAAATCAGAGCTCGAACAGAGAGATTCAGGTGTTCTTTCTTCCCGCGTGCTATTCGAGAATGGGATGGGAGATAAATGGTATAATGGTGGTACGGTGAACCCTCTGCCAGGCACTTAAATGTGATTTGCAGGTATCCCATGTAGATGTAGATGTTTTATTTTAGATACAAAAGTTTTAGTCTAATACCAGACGAAACGAATGAAGCATAAATAAACAATAATGGAACTAAAACAGAAGAACGAATCTATGAAAGCTAGAACCTACTCATGCAGAAACATGTGCCTCCAAATATTTTTGGAGCTTTCCCCATTAAAACGGAAGTAATGTAGGTCCAAGAATCGTACCGTGTAATTCCAAAGTAAACGCGAATGACACACAATTTCTTTTCACTTCCTGTAGTGGTTTAGTTTTTAGGACAACGGTTAGCAAAACTACGACTTTCGTCTTTGTTATTGTTCTGTGTCGGACGAGATGTTTCCAACTAATAGTTGTAATACGTAGAAAACTTTTTTTTCTAATTGATAGTTTACGAACTGTCCTTTGTAGGCTTTCATGTATATTTCCGAAAAAAAAAGGAATAGTATGACCAATGACGCCCAGATTTGAGTTTGGTGTTAATATTTTCTCCAAATATTGCGTATTTTCCTGTCTCTCTAGGTGTTTTTTCATCTTATTTTCCGAACTTTCGATTTTTTACTAAAGTATAAGGTTTCAGAGATTTGTAGCACATTCTTCAGAGTGTTACTTTATATCTTAGCCTACCATACGGGTTTTTTTCTGTCCTTTGGACATCCAGACTGCAGTACATAGTTGTCTATATACATTATGAGCCATTTTCTAATTCTAAAAAGGTCAAACATTCACTATTATATATAAATAAATGCAAATGTCATGTGAATTCCAACGGAAAATTTTCAGCAGAATGATTGTTACATACCTCTCAATCTCCTTAGGAAATTTGAAAAAAGAGAAATGAGATATTTTTCTGGTTGTTAAATTTCGCGGTTGCTAGCCGTCGGAGGTTCGAGTCCTCCATGGGGCATGGATGTGTGTGTTGTCCTTTGGTTAGTTTACCTTAGTTTAAGTAGTTTGTAAGCTATGGACTGATGACCACGCAGTTTGGTCCGATAGATTTACAAACATTTGAACATTTTTTTTGGTTACATTTTATTGCGCTACAAGCGTTCCCCGTTCTGGAAAGCATCACGAAAACGAATATAAGCTATGAGTAACCCGACATACAACGCAATGAATACCACCAAGTCCGCTGCTGGCCGCTTGGTGCGCTGCTGTCGCTGTGGGTAACAAAAATTCGCTCGAGTGTCGTGACTGGTGTGTTAGACTGTGCTATATCTCTGACAGGAAATTGGATTTGTAGTCTTGGACATAGAAGAGCGTGGTAATAGCGATTTGTACAACCAAAAACGGATGGCAGTAATAAATCTAATGATTATGATATCACAGCCAATTTATTTATTCATTTATATTTATTTTTCCGTTGTATATATATGAGGCGCATGTACAACGAAGCATGAAGCGCGAGTCTTTTCAAAAAGCCACCTGTCGCCACTCGGTGGACGTACAGTTGTTGTCTTAACGTGTGAATTAGTCTTCGTCACCGATGGACATCAGTCAGTATGAGTGCGTCAATCATTGTTCCGAGTTCTGAGACCATATTCGGAATTAAAATGGCCATCTACAGGTCTCCATCCATAATGAGTTGTCTACCCACTGACGCAATGTAACAAATGGCAAATACGAGGCGACTATTTACAACCGTTACAAAAGCGTTAAATGTTTTCACTTGTTAGTCACCAGCGTTGTGTAGAACCCGTTTCCAGCGATGTGAAATGCGTAGTACACCGTTAGTAGAGCCTGTTCTGTTGATGGCGGGAATGGAGCGGTCTACTCCCTGTCGAATCTTTGGAAGTCCTGAAGCGGATGCCACGAAGTGATTCCTTCGTCTTCGGAATCAAAGTCACAAGGTCTTTAGTCCGGGGAGTATGGTGGGTGGTATAGTACTTCCCAGTCCCGTCAGCCGTAAACAGCAGCTTGCGTCGTATGTGCCCGTGCAAATTGATCGGTCGGTTGCGCAAAAAGTGTTTACGCTTCTTTCCCAAATATGGTCGTAGGTGATTCTCCAAAAACGAACAGTAATACTGTGTATATGAGTGCATATTTTCGCGGCGATATCCATTAATGAAATCTTCTCTGGTTACAAGCCGCGTCATGTGGTTTACTGCCCACGAGCTTTCGACAGAGAACTCCTCTGCCCTTCTCAAGTGGATGCCACTTTCTCTGTCGAAAGCTCGTGGGCAGTGAACCAAATGACGCGGCTTGTAACCCGTGAAAATTTCATTACAGTAATACTGTGCATTGATGGTGTGCCGTGGAGGAACGCAATTCGTTAGAATAACACCATCACAGTCGTACACGAGAATCACCGTAACTTTCACAATACTCGGGCCCTGACGCACGTTCGACTTTCCCGACGACCCATAATGACGCCATTCGTTGAATTGGCGTTTCAGTTTATGCTCGTACTATGTGGCCCATGTCTCAACCAACTTAACGATACGGCGTAAGAAAGCCTCTCCTTCGTGCTCATAGCGCTCCAAGTGCGTCTGAGCGGCGTCCATTTCTGCATTTCCGTCAATTGATTCGGAACCCATTGTGATCCAATTTTTCGCATGCCCAGGCGTTCCTTCAGGATGCGAAGCACAGTCGTATGTGGTAATTCGGTTTCGTGGGCGAGCTCTAGAATCGTTTGGTATCGATCACTGTGCACTAACGCGGCAATGCCGATTCCCCGCACGCCTCTTGAAATCCTTGATGGTACTGTCGTGCTGTACGACATCTCGCACATTCAATCTCGATCCAACTCCGCGGTTCCTGTTTCGAAAACATAATGACACCGCTGCGTTAGACTGCTCGCTCACAAGTGACTGTGGTTCCCTCAACTGTGCGAACGCCGATGACGTGGGACGGAAGAGTCCGTTTGCTCGGAGGTAAAGAAGGTATGTCAACAATGTGAGCTACCAGCGTCAATAGTATATTCCATTGCATACTGTCTCCACAAGTGTTGCCACCATTTAATTTACAGCCCTCGTATATAGTACTGGCATCACAGATTTCTGGTTATACGATGTGTCTATTGTAGCCAAACATTAGTCAACAGTCAAGTAGTATATACGAGGCACAGCACAAAGTTTCTTTCCTTTTTTAAAAAATGAGAAAGTCTTAGTTACATGAAGAACTGTACTGTCAACAGGCACATCATTGTTTGAGATGTTTTGCGACATAGTCACAAAAAATATATACATTTGTCATATCGTGGGAACAACTTTTGTATTCCTGTGTCTCAGAGGTGTGCCGCCTATGAATGGAACCAGCGTCTGGCTGTCGTCATCAGCTGTTCGCCGTTATCAAAATGCTGCAATTGACAGTAATGTCAGAGCTACTGCAAAGTTTTTTCTGTTTGGCACCCACTTGTCACACATTTTCTTGAATAGCAAGTGGTTAGTGACAATTTCACGCAACAAACATCATGATAAACGCGGATAAATTAGATGAGCTTCGCAATCGTAAAGTAATGGTTCTCCAAAATGCACCGCCGCACCAGTGCAACCAGGTGATCACTAACTAGGGACGGACGCTCATTGTGCTCTTCATCGTGGACACTTTGCTGACCTTCATAGAAATATCTACTACACCAGCGACGTTGCATCCGTTTGCTCATGATGATCTGCCTGTAGACCTGAGATAGCTAACGCGAATTTCCTGGACGCTTTGTTTTGTGCATCAAGGAACCTTGTCACAGATCTATCCTCGCAAGCGACTGGAGAACGAACTTGAGACGCCATTTCGGGGCGCTGTTGTCGCATCAGGCGGGTCGTCCATCGGGCATCTGTTTCGCATGCGCAATTTTCCCGACTAAATAATGTAGGGAAACTTAATTTCTAACATGTATTTAAGCGTCACTCAGCGGATCATAAAACCGGAAAGCATGGAATCTAATTATTTAGTATTATGCTGATTTAAGACTATTTTATTGGAATTAAGTCTGCTAGTGTAAGAAGTTTTGTAAGTCTAGGGATTGAAGACCTTTTCAGTTCGGTCCAATAGGCTTACAAATATCTCAAAACATTGAAACACGGATACGCACTAAACAACAAACATATAATATATGATCTGGCAGTCAGAGACAGAATAAATCATTGGAGATGTCCCAATGTGCTAATGTTTGCAAATCTAAGGGGCTTAACTGTCGCGGATATCAGTCCTAGTTTAATTTATGCTAAGGACAACACACACACTCATGCCCGAGGGAGGATTCAAACCTCCGACGACGAGCAACTGCGTGTTCCACAGCAAGGAGACTTAGAGCGCTCGGCCACTCCAGCGCGGCTACATCATTGGGATGTTACTCATACGACACTAGTCTCACCAGGAAAAGGACGCGGAGTTGCCATCTCACAATTACGAACAAATGCAACGGCTGCATTTTTATCGTATTGACCTCAGTACGTTATTTACAATGGGTTTTGTATGCCTTTTCCGGTTATAAACTGCCTCTCGTAATAAACTTTCGTCTTTTATTAAGTATTTTATTAAGTATTTAAGTATCTACATACATACTTCGCAAGACACCGTAAGGTGTGTGGTGGATGGTACACTGTACCACTACTAGTCATTTCCTTTCCTATTCCACTCCCAAATAGAACGAGGAAAAAAGAATGTGTATATGCCTCCGTACGAGCCCCGGTTTCTCTTATCTTGTCTTTGTGATCACGACGCGAAATGTAAGTGGGTGGCAGCTTTACATTCATAAGAGGCTTGTAACTTTTATAGTGACAACACTGGTGTGGAGACACTGTGCAATGAAATCTACTACTGCCGCTGATAGCATATGTTGTTGACATACCTATCTTACCTCCGAGCAAATGGACTTTACCGGTGTGAGCACAATCGAGGGAAACACGGTCACTTGTGAGCGAGTGGTCTAACGTAATGCTTTCACTATGTTTTCGAAACAGGGATAAATTAGTTGGATCAGGACTGAAAGTGCGAGAGGTCGTACAGCACGACAGTGTCATCAAGGTCTTGAAGAGGCATGTGCGTAATCGGCATTGCCGTAGATAACAGTGGCATGTTGGGTAAAAGCCTTCAACGAAGGTCGGAAAACTGTGGTATACATGTAACTGGCAGCAAAAAATATTAATTTCACACAGACAAGACTAATTCATTGGTTTCGGTAAGTCGCCTTTACGGTTCTCGGTTAACTTTCACCACGGACTGTTTCGGTCTATCCTCATTCCTTGCGAACACAAGCATCATATCACATCTTCATTTTTATAGCCAACAGCGGAACAACGATAATTTCTCTTGGCTGTCCAGAATGATTATGTAATACACATTAATAACCCAGATAATTCTGACATCTTTCCATAAGGATGGTGTTTCGTTTTTTTTTTTTTTGTTTTTTTTTTTTTAATATTTATAGTAAATTATTTCCTTTTGGCATAAAACACTTTTTCCAACAATGGACTGACATTTAGATTTCGATCATTGACATGCACCTACTAAAAATCATTGTTTTAGCACGTTATTCTGTGTTAGTCACCTCAGAAGAAACGTATCAATTAACTCATGATCTTTAGCTTTGTAAGTACTTATTATTCAGAAACGTATGGATGATTTTACAATAAAAATATCATGTCTAATATGTAATATTAGTGTTTTCATTTTTTCTGCATTCCAGAAGGTCGGCTTATTATGCCGAGACTAAGAGCACAATTCGTGTAAAATCAATGAAATGAAATGAGCGTATGGCTTTCTTGGCCGGGAGATCCCTTGCGGGATTGTTCGGCGCGCTTTAGTGTAAATCTTTTTATTTGACTCCAATGATGATGAGATGATGCTGATTAGGGCAACACACAACACCCAATCCCCTGCCGGGAATCGAACCCGGGCCTCCTGCGAGGTAGTCAGCGACGCTACCGCTGAGCTACGGAGGCGGACGTGTAAAATCAATGTTGCAATATTGAGCGATATTTTACAGATGTTATAAACTATGTTTTAAGCCAGAAGTAAAGGGAAAAAAATCAGGAATATCTGTGTTAATTACACTCACCAGCCGCGGCGGAGTGGCCGAGCACATTAAGGCGCTATGCTCCGATGCGCAAGGCCGTTCCTCGTCGTAGGTTCTAATCCTCCCTGGGGCATGGATGTTTGTGTTGTCTTTAGTATAAGGTAGTTCATAAGTAGTTCGTAAGTTTAGGACTGATGACCCCGCTGTTAAGTCCCATAAGCTTAACAAACATTTGAATATTTACACTCAGTAAATCACTTCAAAGCAACATTTACTCCATTTGTCGCAAAGCTATAAAGTTATCGTCAACAACCGACGAAGAACGCGTTAATTTACATAAATAGAACAGATAGAAGACGTGAAAAAGTTCGACAGTGCCTACCGTAATAAAACCTGTAAATGGCTATACTGTTCAATCGCTGTCAGATACACTAAAGACCCCCTACAGCACAGATATTTACACATATACAGAGGCCGCCAAGTTTGGTAAAAACATGGCGTCCTGGGTTCTCAGTCAATCAGCATGGCCGCTCTCTCCCTATACGAGGGGCGTTTGAAAAGTCGGTGCAAAACTAAGAACTACTGACGTGTTTGGGGAAAACCATTTTTATTTCTCGACATAGTCTCCTTTTAGGCTTATACACTTCGTCCAACCCTGTTCTAATTTGTTAGTCCCTTCCGAATAGTAGGAATTGTCCAAGCTTGCAAAATATTCGTCTCTGCAATCATCTCGTTTGAGTGAAATCTTCGTTCCGCCAGCCATTTCTTCAAAGGACCTTTTTTGTGGGCCAATCCCCGGCCTTTTTTTTTTTTTTTTTTTTTTTTTTTTTTTTTTTTTTTTTTTTTTTTTTTTTTTTTTTTTTTTTGCAGCAGTAGCAGCAGCAGCTCGGTCCTAAAACGGCCCAATAACGATGAACAATAAATATGCACCTGTAATAGATTTACCCTGTTCTGGACAGTCGATGAGGATTATTCCTTGCGAATTCCAAAAGACCGTCGCCATAACCGTTTTGGTCGAAGGACTGGTCTTCGCCTTTTCTGGTGCAAATTCTTCCTTGATAACCCTTTGTTTAGATTGTTCTTTGGTCTCAGGAGTACAGTAATGTACCCATGTTCCATCCACAGTGACTAAACGACGCTTAAAGACTTGCGGATTTTTCCTAAACGGCTGCAAACCTTCCTTGTAACACTACACACGATTCCGTCTTTGGTCAAGCGTGACAAATCGCCGCACCCACCTTACGGATAGCTTTCCTCTGTCAAAATGTTTATCCAAAATATTCTGTACCCGTTCATTCGAGATGGGCACAGCACTAACAATCTCACGCACCTTAACTCTTCTGTCATCCAACCTCCATAGGGCGTCCAGAACGTTCAGCATCACTTGCGCTTACATGGCCATTCCGATAATTTTGAAACCACATACAAACCTAATCGAAGGAGCAGAATCACCATAACGTTTATTAATCTCCTCTTTAGTTAAAAATGTTCAAATGTTGCTGCTACTTCAAAAATCAATTGTTCAAATGTTTGTATAGTCTATGGGACTTGACTACGGGGTCATCAGTCCCTAAACTTAGAAACTACTTATGAACTAGATAATACTAAGGACGGCACAAATATCCATGCCCGAGGGGGGATTCAAACCCCCGACCGTAGTGGCCGTGCAGACCGTGACTGGAGCGCCTCAGTCTCCTCGGCCACCGCGGCCGGCTACGCTTTTCAGCAGCAAATTTTAATTCGGGCTTTCCTGGAGTGTTTTTCTTAATGTTTAATCACCACACGAAATTCTTTTTCGTTCATTCTTTGACAATCACTCGACTTCCTTGATTCACATGAATGGCAAAAACCATGGAGGTAAGAATAAAGGGAGATGGCGCTACGTATCCTAGCCGTACTACGCTTTGAAATCTTGTCTGCCATGACACTCCGACAGAAACAATGACAGTATTTACAGTCGGTAATTGCATCATATACGCATGTGACGTCCTCAAACTGGTTGTTTCAAGTTTTTGTTTAACATAAAACCTCGAAAAACGAAAAAAAATGCGTTTATTCTGTTTAAAAATATTTTTACTACAATATTACGAATCACAAACGTGACTACTTTCTTTAGCTAATCTGACGATCGTCAGGTAAAAAATTTGAATGAGTGAACGAACTTCGGATTTACGACCACAGTGACGATATCTTTCCTTGTGTAGTAAGTTTCATTAATATTGAAACTAGGTTTTGCTTTCGAAATCATTCGCTTAATAAAAATCAAATTTATATTACATTCTTTATTCATTCGTAAATAGTATGTAAAGTGGGGAAAATAACTTTCATCTTCAGGAAATCGAAAATCATAAGAGAAAAATGCGCTACATGACAAGTAAAGATGTTGTATAGGTTCGTTCACAATAAAAGTGGTAAAATCGCACGTTAACGAGGCAATTTACACATGAAATTGTAATTGTGTATTACCGAAACTAGTCATCCAGACAATAAAATAGCAATACTGGCAACAATTGGTACATTAAATGGGATTTATTCGATTCCGCGTCACAATCAGAACGATTCGTACACGTAAACATCACACAAGTCACCATATCAGTGCAAAATCCTTGCAAAAACGAGCGACAAGCATTCGCAAACAAGGTAAATGCAGCAGTGTTTTGGTCGGATCAAGATGGCTACCCTTGGCTTCACAGCTGTGGCGTCAGAGCCCCTATGTTTATTCTTAGCTTCATGCAAGGAGGTTAGAATACACGGAGACGCCCTTATGCTGAAAAAGTGAAGCCTGCTTCCGCCATATTGCTAAGTTTTGAAGAAATGTTCTTATTATAGAGGTAATGTTTTATGTCACTTAAAACAGGAATAAAACGTTCGACGGTTTTGTCGCGATGTACTATGGATTAAAATAGTGCAAATTAGCGGTTAAAAATTAAGTTTTCAAATATAATATGCTATTTATTACTATTTATTCAAGAAAGTATATTGTTTGAAAGTACATACTTCGCAGTGACTGTCACTCCAGTGCATTAACAGTAAGAGGGTCGACTTAACGCACAGTTTTAACGGAGAAATAGCAATCCAGCACTGACCAAGATGGCGGACAGGCTTCAACTGACATATGTACTCTGACTAGATAATACCACCTCCCTTTATTCTAACCTCCTTGACATCAACTGACGTATGTGCTCGTCATAGATAATGCCACCTTCCTGTATTCTAACCTCATTGGCTCCATGGCAAACACAAAGAAATTGACCAATATGGCTGAGAGTTATTGTGTTTGGGTGAAACAGTTTCCATACTACCTTTTGCAATCGTGACGTAATTGTGGAGTAGCGGCGCTGTGAAGGCGACCTGAAATCAGGCTATCGATTTGTCAATCGCTGTTGCGTCGAGTTAATGTTTAGGACTGTATAATGTGGGAATTGTATAGATTTTGACAGTTGTGGAACTGTAGTTATAGCAATGAATGTTTATAGGAATATGATTGTGTAGCGCGTGTAATACTTCCTGCATTTTAATCAGAAATTTTTGTTCATTGTGTACAGTCCTTGGCCCGTAAACGATAATTAGTTAGTGCTTTAAAAAGTAGTAGGTAGCCTACTTACTGCTTTTAAATGTCCCGTACAGCGGGTGACTTATCATCTATGAAACACATATATGCTTATAACTTCGTTGTAATAATTACCAATTTACTAGTAATAATGAATAGCATTGAGTGTTAAGCTTTTCTGATATGAATGTGCTAATACGAACAAATGCTATTTACATTGAGAACGACGTTACTGGAACACTTTTAAATAACATTCCAGACATATATCCCCTTAAATCACTATAATTTACAATTGCCTGTACCAGGTAAAAAAAATCTTCACCTTCCTTCATACACTTTTCTATTACCCATGGTGTATTTTCTCAACAGTAAACTAGTTTAGCGAACTGGCTGATCACAGCAGAGGCCTATTTCAAATTATTTAGCTTTATATCAACTGAAATGTAAATGAATAGATTACTTCTATGATTAGCACGTTGACAATGTAAGTCACTTCTCTGCCACATACTCTGATTCTGTCAATATTCCTGATGACTCCCATCTGCCATAGGTTTGGAATGAACTACACTTCATTTCAATTACTAGTTTAGTAATTCAAATAGAGCAGATTTACACATATGGAACTAGAAATAATAGCCGTCTTGACATACGTTATAGGCTTACTGCAGATTATCTAAATCACTGAATAGCTATGAAGTGGTGGTTATGAATATGTTTAACAAACTATCTCTAGAACACAAGTTGTACAGTTGGTTATCTGTAAATCCTTTCTACACAATGAATTTTATGAATGTAAAATATCATAGTGGTAACTGTTAGGATAGTGTACCATAATTTCTTTAATAGTGCCAACTAAGATGCACAGTTCAAATTATACTGGCCTCCTTCTGTAACATGGAAATCTTTTAATGTTGTCTGAAATAGCTTTTTATAAGCGCTTACTTGGTAGAACAGCAGGTTGCTGCTAAGGAGCTTGGTAAGGTGCAGAGATTAGCCTGCTTAGCCAAAACAGGCGGAATTAGCAGCACACCAACTGCTGGGATGGAAACCATACTGGATATGCCTCCATTACACCTTTGAGTGAAGATGGAGGCAGCGGCTGGTGCATACAGACTCAAATCTGGCAACAACTGGAACTCTTTGGGATATCAAGAATCACACACTAAAATAGTGAGTGAGGTAAATATAGGAAAGGTTGGGGAATTGCCAGCCGATTATATTATAACCCCTTACTGCTTCAACAAGCCTTTCAGTATAACAATTGTAAGTAGGGAGCGGTGGGAGAAAATAGTTCGACACCGTACGGGGCATATTGTCTGGTTCACTGACGGGTCAAAATCGGACCAAGGCGTTGGGGCCGGGGTATACGGGGTGTAGCCAAGACTGGAGGGCGTCATCTCTCTAGGGAAACTGGCCTCAGTATTCTAGGCCGAAATCACTGCCATCAGGGCGTGTGTGGAGGAGAATTTGCGTAGGTGCTACAAAGATCGTAGCATCTATATCTATTCAAACAGCCAGGCAGCCCTGCGATCACTGGCAGCTCCTGCAACAAGGTATAAAATTGTTGCAGAATGTCACAGGGTCCTAGTGGAGCTAGCGGAAAGCAATAGAGTAAACCTATTGTGGGTCCCTGGCCACTCGGGGATCAGTGGCAACGAACATGCTGACAGATTAGCCAGGATGGGGGCAGAGACTCCATTTATTGGACCGGAACCTGTTCTGACAATCACCAAGGCAATGATCAATTTGGAGCTACGTAACTGCGCTGAGAAGACAGCACGTAGAATATTGGAGCAAAGTCCATCAACAAGAACATGGCAAGGTAATGATGCCAAAGCCATGTTTTAAAACAAGCTCTGCCATCCTGGGTCTGAATAGGAGAAAGATTAGACTCATGGTTGGATTGCTGACAGGCCATGGGAATTTCAAAAAACACCTACATACAGTGGGAATAACAGAAGTGGACCCTAAATGTAGAATCTGTGATGGCGGTGATAAGACTGCATCACATCTAATCTTCGAATGCATTGCATTGGAGAATAAAAGGCACAGAACATTTGGGACAACCAGACTTGAAGAAATTGTGTCTAATAAAGAACTGGTAAAGAGACTCCTTGCACTGTTCAAGGGCATTGGTTGGCTTTACTAGATATACAGGGAGCGATACCGCACAATAAACTTAGTTTCGGTGCGGGCAGTGGCGGGTTGGACCAAGACTGTTTTGGCTTCCCTGGAAAAATCAAATCAAATCAAGCGCTTACTTCCCTTTAATCAGAAGAACACATGGTCAACAGTAGTAACTAACGCACGCTACATTGAATCCACAGGAAATGAAGTAAACAAGTAATCGAAAGGCACACAGCTCACATTGGCTCGTTCAAAACTCGATAGTCGAAAGGTGACGGGTGACGTCGCGATTTCAACAGGTAGTGTGAAAACTGTTTCATCCGGTGTGCTTTCTTTCCGAAGACGCTACTAACTAAATGTGACGTCTATAGTGCCAGTGTTGCCACTTCTCGGACTTTTTAAACGCCCCTCGTAGATGCAATCTATGGTGTAGGGCGGGTCCGGAGTGCAGAGCGTCGCGGTGGCGGCCAACAGGTGTCGGCTCGTGGTGTGGTGTGTTGTGGCGACGCAGGGCAGGGCGGCGCCGGCCAGGCGGGCGTCGCCAGACATCGATTGCGCCGCGGGTAAACACCGCACTCTGCATGCCCGCCTCCTCTCATTGTGCAGTCCCCCCACCCTGCGATCGATGTGAGACCGGCCCACCTACACTGCTCTCTGTAACGACGACAATTAACAACCACCACAACCCTCTTTGACCGTAATAAACACCTTCCAGTATTGTCAAAAGTTTTTGCTCTATGGGGCCTGCAACATAATAAAGGTCATATAATGACATTTTTACTAAACAAAGTTTCAAATTTGTTGCCCAATGGGGCAAAATTAAGTGTGGGGTGCCCCAAGGGTCTGTTTTGGGACCATTGCTGTTTCTTATTTATATAAATGATATGCTTTCGAGTATAAATAATTGTGTTTGCTGATGATACCAGCTTGGTAGTGAAGGATGTTGCTCGTAATATTGACACAGTATTAAATAATGCAGTTCAAGAGATAAGTTCATGGCTTGTAGAAACCAAGTTGGTGTTAAATCACAATAAATCTCAGTTTTTACAATTTCTAACACATAATTTGAGCCGGCCGCGGTGGTCGAGGGGACTAAGGCGCTCCAGTCATGGTCTGCACGGCTACTACGGTCGGGGGTACCAATCCCCCTCGGGCATGGATATTTGTGCCGTCCTTAGTCGTAGTTACTTCATACGTAGTTTGTAAGTTTAGGGACTGATGACCCCATAGTTAAGTCCCATAGACTATACAAACATTTGAACATTTGAACATAATTTGACGCAAGCTGACATTTTGGTTACACATAATGGGCATATGATAAGTGAGACTGAACAGTTCAAATTTCTAGGTGTTCATATAGACAGTAAGCTGTCATGGAAAGCCCATGTTCAGGATCTTGTTCCAGAACTAAATACTGCTATATTTACCATCAGAACAATATCTGAAATAAGTGATTTTTCAACATGAAATGTACTTTATTAAGCTTACTTTCACTCACTTATGACGTCCGGCATTATGTTTTGGTGTAACTCGCCTCATGCAAAAAGGGTATTTCTGGCTCAAAAACGGGCGGTTCGAGCAATATCTGGTGAAAGTTCGCGAACGACATGTCGACCCCTTTTCAGTAGTCTGGAAATTTTGACTCTGATGTCACAATACGTTTTTTCTGTAATGCCGTTTGTTGTTGATAATATCAGCTTATTCCCACGAGTTAGTAGCTTTCACTCGGTGAACACTAGACAGAAGTCGAATCTACATTTGCATCACACCACCTAAACACTTCTGCAAAAAGGGGTACAGTGTTCTGCGGCATCCATTTTCAATGGGCTGCCACGGGAACTAAAGAATCTTAGCACTGATCCACACGCTTTCAAATCTAAATTGAAAAGTTACCTCTTGGCTCACTCCTTTTATTCTGTCGAGCAACTCCTAGAAAAGTTAAACAATTAAGCTAATTCATTTTTTCTTTGTTGATTCTTTTCACTTCGTCTTAAGATTGTCGTGTGCAAAGGACTACTTAAAAATTTTTCTATTACCATTCTTGTGTAACAATTAATGTATTGACTTGTTCCATGTCCATGGAGTCTCACTCCTCAATTGGGTCCTATGGAACAGAAAAAAACAATAAAAATACAAATAAATAAGTTTAGATTTGTTTTTATTTCGTCACTGCAGATTGTTTCGACCCATTATTGCAATAATGCAATAATGTCCTGCAGATATAGGTCATAAGTTTTACATAGTATTTCGTATTTTTAATTATAAATCTTATTCTGAAAGTATAACAAAGGTTTTGACTTATGTCTAGATGGAATGGCGTGTATATATCATCGTTTTGGACTGTCTGATGTTTGTCAATGACTTTCTGGTATTATAATAAGGTTACGTTTGACATTATTACATAAATGCATATTGTAGCCAGTTAGATAGTACTGGTGACACACATTAAACTATACCGTTTGGTTCTCATATATAAAATTCGTATAGTCATATGTACATAAATAACCACCACAGAGTAGTTTGTTTTCACTCACAACTGTACAAGTGGTTCTTTATGTAGATATGACTATACGAATTTTATATATGACAACCAAACGGCATATTTTAATGTGTGACAACCCACCAGTACTATCCAACTGGCTACAATATGCATTTATGTAATAATGTTACTACTTAGTGCAGAGACCAAAAGATGATGTCTATGTACATCGAAACCGGTCGTCTGTTATAAATAAAGACGAAATACCGCGATCTTGGGATTTCATTATCCACAAAATAAATTTATAAGATCACTCCCTACCATGAGCAAATTGTATAGATGTTTCTTGGCAAATTCAAATATGGCTGCTAAGAATTATATCACGAAAACGAAAAGAAATTAGTGCCGATTCCACTCCCATATCAGCCTATTACATTGCATATTGATTTAATTCCAAATAAAGAGGTAATCAAGCAACTTTTTGTCACATAATAATCGCTGGAAATTCGTATGCCAAATTTAAACATAGCGGACAACAAAAATCGAGTTTAAAACATATGAATGTCTAGCCACGCTGCAATTCCGTGCGCAGACACATGAGTTATGCATCCAGTTTCTATAGAGATCACTGGTTTACAGATTATCGTTTGATGGTTACAAAGATTATGTTTATATAGCTCTCTGTTGTAGTCGCGATCTCTGGTTGTTGCATTACATTTAAGTACACAGATTTTTCATTTTATATATATAAACGTCGTAAAATCGGCGAAATATAGATTTCATGGCTGTAATATAATTCTGTGTGTAATCTTTTATCTTAGTTCTGCATTTTAGTGTTATATTCTCGTATTTTTGCTTGATGATATAGCAACGTTATTATTTGTTTCAGTCACTGTTTTATTTAATGACTTAGAGATTTTGATAAGGGTGATCTTTGGTTGAGAAATGGTTTCATAATTTTAGCCTTTATTGAAATTCTCATGAATGAAAAAGCCCAAAATTACGAAACCATTGCTTCATTGCTCAACGAAATATCACCCTTATCAAAATCTCTAAAACAGAAACTTAAACAAATAATAACGCTGTTATATCATCAAGCGAAAATACGAGAATATAACACCAAAATGTAGAACTAAGAAAAAAGATTACGCATAGAATTATATAAGAGCAATAACATCTATATTTCGCCGATTTCACGTCGTTTATATCTATATAAATAGGAAAATCGGTGCACTTAAATATAATGCAACAACCAGATATCGTAACTACAACAGATAGCGATATAAACATCATCTTTGTCGCCATCAAACGATAATCTGTAAACATACATCATCGGAACTGTCAAAACTGTCAAACAAAATTCATTAACCTTATTAAAATACCAGAAGGTAATTGACAAACGTCAGACATCCACTACGATGATATATACACGTTATACTTTCAGAACAAGATCAGTAATGAAAAATACGAAATAGTGTGTAAAACTTATTACCTATATCTGTAAGACCTTTAAAACGGCATTAATGCGCCGAAACAGTCTGTAGTGACGAAATAAAAACAAATCTAAACTTAGCAGCAAATTTGGAACTTTCTTTAGTGAAAATGTCATTATATGACCTTCCAATATTTTACTGTCTCACAAGGGAGAGACGACCATTCCAGTCCTCGACGCAAGTGATAGAACGTACATAAAAATGTGATGCATTACCTTGATTCCTAGATCTCCTTAACACTGTCGCTGATTGTATACATTGCGTCACGAGCATAGTTCCTTAGATCCTTCACGGATGCCACCCAACCCGCACGAGCGGGTAAGACGGCTGACCACTTCAGTCATTACACCAGGAAGGACGTACACTGCTCTATAGCAGTTCTTCCGTGCCTACAAGGTAATATCGAACTTTCAAATAATTTCCACATTTTTATTTTGTCAGGAGGGACTCTCATCAAGGGAAGATTCCAGACGTCTCGGTGTGTAACAAAGTGATGTTACCAGAATGAAACTTTCACTCTACAGTGGAGTGTGTGCTGAAATGAAACTTCCTGCCACATTAAAGTTTGTGCCGGAACCGAGATTCGAACCTGGGACCTTTGCCTTCCGAGGGCAAGCGTTCTACCGTCTGAGCTATCCTGGCACGCTTCACGATCCTTCCTCACATCTTTACTTCTGCCATATCTCTACCATATCCTTTATTCCAGGTGTGCTTAGTGATGTGGGCCTGGAATATTCCCAGTGGAAAGGAACTTATAAAATGGGAATATTGTCAGGAATATTTCTTCGTCCAGGGAAGATTGCAAAAACATTGGGTATTTATGAAAACTATTAACGGTTAAAGAACCTTATAACTAAGTTAACCAAGTAAACCTATACATTTTAATCCAAGATTTATCATCCTCTGCATTATTTTCCTTACTAATTCCATGCAGAACATCATTTACTTTAATTATGATTGAAATAATTATTTAAATGTTTCCTTGGGCTTCAAATTTTCGGCAAGTTGAAACCCCACATTTCCCTGAATTTCTAAAGGTTGATTATTTCGAGGTTGGCGGCTCTAGGAAACGTAGGAATTGTAAATTTTGATGCTTGGTAGATGTCCACCTCCAAAAGAGAACATGAAAGAAACAAGAAAGAAAGCAGAAGTCAATTCAGAGGAAGCAGGAGGACAGGAAGAAGACGAAGACGTCCTTGATACTGAATCAGATGATAAGATCGACTGTAACGATGGTGAAGACTTTTCTGGAGTTGGAAATGTATAAGATGAGGATTTAATGGACATTGAGAGTGATTGACTAGTGGACTTAAAAGTCAGACACAGACCCTGATGAAGGCCGCCTGCAACAGCGGCCGAAACGTCGGTGGAATTTATAAAATGACGACGCGGTTTCATACCCAGAAGAATTTTATTGATAGTGACAACAACCGCGGAAGCCTACGCTTGCATTTAAAAAAACTGGATATGAAATGTTGCTGTTTTAAACCTTTTTACTTTTATAACATTTTGCATTTTGGGTATCTTTCTGCACTTTTTGTTCAATTTTTTTTTCAACATATAAGAGTGTTCATGTATGTTTTAATATCACAATTACCACGTTGACCTTTTAATTTGAGCGATTTCGTTTTTAAAATTATAAATTCCCTAGAAATTTATTTAATCATAATTTTTCTTAAATATATTTCATATCCTTGTGTTTGATTTAACTATATAATTACTGCCATAAACCTATTAATTAAGTTTTATTTGGCTATCTGGCTAATTAATCATACATTCCTGGGAATCTGGGAATTTATGAATTTTGGGAATATTGCTGGCAATATTCCCTGAGAATATTTCCTAGATTTTAACTACGTTGGTATGACAGGTGTCGGCTACATCTTGAAGTGATAGGTTGATATGCAATACACGCAATAGAAGGCTAGTAGTCATTACAGCATGGATTCTTAAAGGGTCTGAAGAAGAGAAACTAGTCAATAAAATCCAGAAGTAACTGCTGAAGATTTTTCGTTTGAAGCAATAATAGAACGCCGTTGTCCCAACATCCATCCAATCAAGATTGATACACAAAGACGTAATTCTAACGTAACTCATTCTCGACACCTTCCTCTCCGTTTATAAAGCGTGTAAACCACTCAAACAAAATATTTTTACTCACTGTTTCAACACCATACACGTGAACTAAGATCACATTGGTCTCCATCAACGTTTTGGCTAACACGCTGACCCTGTTAGGTGTGTCTTAGCGTGTACCACCGTTTCACTGCAGTGCTTTGCACGAAAGAGGCCGCTTGTTGACATGTCCCTCAGTGCGTATGTGCGGGCACCTCATCCTCGCCAGTTCGGTTTGTAAAATATGCGACCATTCACTGAACTTTTCAGACGCACCTTGTACATATGTTTCATATCACTTTCAATCAAAATGTGATCATATTCAATGTAAGACTTCACCCATGAAGACATACATACATAAACTGGTATAACAACAGTAGAATTTTCTACTGTAGTTCATATGTTTTGTTTGTGTGTGTACAATGTTGTGGCGTCGTCAGTCGCCACAACGTCAGCGGTCTACACACGTCGAAGCGCAACTTCCAGAAGAGGCGATAAGTCGTCCCGTGGTACTTCGGCCGCCGGGGGCGCCTCCAGTGGTCGTTACCTCTCTGCCTTGCTTCGTTTGCCGACCAATATGGAGATAAGGGCTCGGCTAGATATGTTGGCGCACCACAGCCACAACAGTTCAATCTAAAAAAAAAAGGTAAAGCAGTCAACAATCCGAAGATTGGTTTGAACACCACAGTGCTTTACTAGGCATGGTCCTGTTTGGAGGTGGTATGCCGTTGCTTTCCTCCGACCTTCGAACTGACTTACCCAGCCAGTTATAGGGGGACCTACAGTTCAACGTGGGTTCCGAACCACGGTGCTACTCCGTATTTCTCACATCAGCAACACTGCCAGAGGTGAAGCTGCCACCTTTGGATTTGTAGTCTGGCACTCTACCACTGTGCTACAGAGCCGCACCGATAAGAGTCACTATATCAGAGGACTCTAATCGACAAGTTAGTCTACGTGTATAGCCGTCAGTACGAAGCAGACCTGGGAGTGCTACCGTTCCAGGAGATCCGTTTACAGCGACATGCCATGACACTACTGTTGACCGTAGCTAGGAACAGATCATAGCAGAACTGTGTACAATGTAATAGGCAGAAGTGGTCAAGCACAAGCACCTCACTTAAAGTTGAGTATTACCTTTAAAACTGAATGTTTGTCTGTATGTCCTCTATGTGTTCATAAACCATTCATTCGATTGCACTGAAACTTTGGTGAACTGTTCACCGTACGCCCACGAAGGTTCCTGACCCAAAAACAAAAAAGGGTGACACATAGCTCAGGAGATGTGACATCATAAACAATGAGAGGTCACCACGTGAGAATACCGATTCATGCAACAAAGTTTGCATGTAATTTCGGACGTTTATCAAGCGTTTTGTAAGTTAGCGTTAGAGGTTTCCATGTTACTATTTATTTTTGTCTGCAAGTCACCCTTAATTCTCTTGCATCCAAAATTAAGTAATCTGTTTTCTTAATCTCTATCTATACAAAAGCGATAGGAGTCTCACTCACTCACTGACTAAACACGATATCTCGAAAACTACTTCACCTATGAAGCTGGCAGGAATGTAGTTTATAGGTAGAAACCGTCAGAAAGGAAAGTATTTTGTGATAGGTGCCTGGCGGAGCATACTTCTACAGACTCACGAAATCTAGTTTCAGTTCGATCTTCACGAGATTTCGCAGGCTTAACCTTCAAAACAAGAGGAAGTACCCGTCTACCTTAAGTTTCATACGGTGCATGGGAGAGAGTACTTTGCAACATAAAAATACCTTAGTCGCGCCATAACTTGAGAACGGGTAGACGGGTAGACCGATTTCACAGATCCTTTTTTTTTTTTTTATGAAATTTTGTACGCTCTACCTTAAAAAAGGTGGAAAGTAACTGTGTGTATAAAATTATCGTTCGGTGCATTGTGGAGGGAACTTAACTTACGGAATTTTACAAAATGTATAGTTTTGTTACAATCTTAATGAATGTTTGCACACCTGACCTTTAAACCAAGAGGAAGATCACTGGGTCCATAAATGTCTATATGGTACATAACAGAGGGTACCTTGCAGAAAACGTTGCCGAGAGAGGGAAAGGTGGACACGAGCAGAGAGAAGGGAGAGAAAGTGGTGGATGCAGACAGAGAGAGGGGAGATGTGGACTACGAGAGTGTAGGATAAATAAACACCCGGGCAACGCCGGGTTTGCAGCTAGTTTGTAATAGAAGTATATGTGGACTAATCGCTTCTTTCAGTTGCAGACCTTGTCCACGATCCTTACTAGTCACGGTCCACCTCCCTAACCTAGCATTCGCAGTCAGCGTATACACAAAATACAATAACTGTGATATTTTGACTGTGTATAATTAGTCCCCTCAGCTGAATTACTGCACTCGTGATGATCCCACTGTGAATGAAATGAATATGCAATAAATGTACACAAAATACAATAACTGTGATATTTTGACTGTGTATAATTAGTCCCCTGAGCTGAATTACTGCACTCGTAATGATGCCAGTGATTGAAATGAATATGCAATAAATGTACACAAAATACAATAACTGTGATATTTTGACTGTGTATAATTAGTCCTCTCAGCTGAATTACTGCACCCGTGATGATCCCACAGTGGTTGAAATGAATATGCAATAAATTTACACAAAATACAATAACTGTAATATTTTAGCTGTGTATAATTAGCGTTGTACGCAAAATATTCTCAGGTATTGTTGAAAGGAGAGCGCGCGTATTAATTGAGGCCAAGTTAGATGAAAATCAGAGTGGGTTTAGGCCTCTTAGAGGCTGTCAGGACCAGATCTTTAGCTTACGGCAGGTAATGGAAAAGTGCTATGAGTGGAACAGGGAATTGTATCTATGTTTCATAGATCTAGAAAAGGCTTATGACCGTGTTCCTAGGAGGAAGCTACTGTCAGTTCTACAAGATTATGGTATAGGAGGCAAACTTTTGCAGGCAATTAAAGGGCTTTACGTAGACTGTCAGGCAGCAGTTGTAGTAGACGGCAAATTAAGCTCATGGTTCAGGGTAGTTTCAGGGGTAAGACAAGGCTGTAACCTGTCACCACTGTTGTTCATACTATTCATGGATCATATGTTGAAAACAGTAGACTGGCAGGGCAGGATTAAAATAGGCCAAAACAAAATAAGCAGTCTCGCATATGCGGATGACTTAGTTGTAATGGCCGATTCGATTGAAAGTTCGCAAACTAATATTTCCGAGCTCGATCAGAGGTGCAAGGATTATGATATGAAGATCATTTCCAAAACAAAAGTAATGTCTGTGGGAAAGAGTTAAACGAATTGAGTGCCAAATAGGAGGAACAAAGTTAGAACAGGTAGACAGTTTCAAGTACCTGGGATGTATTTTCTCGCAGGATGGCAACATAGTGAAAGAACTGGAATCAAGTTGCATCAAAGCTAATGCAGCGATTGCTCAGCTAAGATCTACTCTCTTCTGCAAGAAGGAAGTAAGTACCAAGACCAAGTTAGCATTGCATCGCTCTATCTTTCGACCAACTTTGTTCTATGGGAGTGAAAGTTGGGTGGATACAGGTTACCTTATTCATAAAGTAGAGGTTACATATATGGAAGTAGCAAGAATGATTGCAGATACCAATAGATGGGAACAATGGCAGGAGGGTGTCCATAATGAAGAAATCAAAGAAAAACTGGGAATGAACACCATAGACGAAGCAGTTGGAGCGAACAGACTGAGATGGTGGGGTCATGTTACACGCATGGGAGAAGCAAGGTTACCTAAGAGACTCATGAGCTCGGCAGCGGAGGGTAAGAGGAGTCGAGGTATACCAAGAAGAAAGTACTTAAATGCGGTGAAGAATGCTTTTGAAGTAAAAGGCATAACATCAGACGAGGCATCAATGTTAGCATTGAATAGGGGATCATGGAGGACTGTTATTAAAGGTACTATGCTCCAGACTGAACGCTGAAAGGCATAATCAGTAATGATGATGATGATGATGATGATGATAATTAGTCCTCTCAGCTGAATTACTGCATTCGCGATGATCCCACAGTGATTGAAATGAATATGCAATAAATGTAAATAATGATCTCATATCCCAGCCATCAATACTGAGCTTCCTCTCGTCATTAGTACAGATGTAATGTTCATCGTGCACACGACTCGTATAGAATACAAGAAAACAGACTGCTCGACTACCGCAGCCTGAAGAAAGCGTTTGTGGCCGCGCCACCAGTGGCGTAGCTGACTGCGCTGTGTAATAGAAGCAGCGCCACGACGGCGCGGTTGGCTGCGTCGCCTGACGGTCTGGTGAAGTGAGCGTCGGTGATTTTTCAAATGTTCAAATGTTTGTATAGTCTATGGGACTTAACTACGGGGTCATCAGTCCCTAAACTTACAAACTACTTATGAACTACTTACGAACTAGGACGGCACAAATATCCATACCTGAGGGGGGGGGATTCGAACCCCCGACCGTAGTGGCCGTGGAGACCGTGACTGGAGCGCCTTAGTCCCCTCGACCACTGCGGCCGGCTCGGTGATTTTTTCCCCGGGTCCTAGTGCCAGGTGCTGTCGGTTGTTACGCAGTTTCGGGCTGTTTCAAGCACAGAGCATTCGCTGAAAACAGGGAAGCCCTAACCATCCAGATAACCTGTCTTCCACTACCGCTCCAGCCGTCACTGTGGATGAGGTCCTTGGTGAGAGAACCCAAGTAAAAAGTAGTGTTGTCGGTAAGAGCCCACCTGTGCTGTTACGCCCCGCTGGTACTAGTGGGGTTTACAGTGCGGCGCCTCAGGCTGCGGACTGCGGATTGCCGGCACCACCGGACACCAGCCGGGCGGCACAGTGCTGCCAACTGCGGCGCAGTGCTGCCAACTGCGGCGCTGAGCCGGTGAGCTATGCTGATCCCCGCAGAGTTAGTGCGGCGCATGGCGCGCGGCTCCCACACACATCTTCCCCCGGACAGCCCTGCTCCCGCTAGAGGGCGCCGCGGGAAGCTCACTCGTGCAAACCACGCCTTCCTCGCGACAGTTGGAAGAGGAATTAATCTAGAAGAGCACCCGTTTACAATTTTCCCTTCTTTCATTTCACTCTCCCGTGTGAAAAAGTATATTTCTAAAGTCTGACATTGTCAGATGAGGAGAAGACAGTCTTAGTGTGATTAGCTAAAACAGACAAAAAAAATTGTAAATAGAAATTTATAAACCCTGAGACTGTTTATCATCACGAACATGTCAAAGACATTAAAAATAAAGGTAAAGCATTGAATTAAAATAAGATAGTGGCAATATTTCATGGAACACAGAAGATGAATTAATGTTTGAGACGTGTATGGAAGTAGTACTTAGACTATTCCGAGGCGCCTTAATTGCTAGTGGTGCGGTGGTCCAGTGGTTTAATAAGAAAATTGGGCCGAATAATCAACGAACAACCAAGAACGAACTGAACCAACGACCGCGATGCTGAGTTCTACCAGAAGACATTAAAAAAATATAAAAAATGTGGTAAGACGTCTGCCTAGTCAGCATGGAGGTCCGGGTTCGATTCTCGGCAGCATCACAAATTTTAATTCAATGCTTCCACTTTATTTGTAAAAAAAATTATTTATACAAATTCTTAAAAATTTAGACGTTATGGTTATACATTATCATCTTCTAACCATACGGAAAGTTGTACATGGACGTTTCGAAAGTAAAGCAGCGCTAAGCGTAACATAGTGGAGACATGTCGGAGACCTTTCAAATTACATATTAGAGTACCTTTTCCTCCACACAATGAGACCATTCAACATACTCTTCAATACAAGTGATACGTTTCGTAAGTTATATATATTCACCACTTTTGATCCTGCAGTTATTATCTATTCATATTCACGAAATGTATAACATAACTGCGAATGGCTACACATTTCGAACTTTATACATTCGCAGTTAATGTCATACATTCCATGAATATGATACATTTCCACCACCGTTGAATGGAACACTCGAATCCTCTCTGGGAAAATTCAGGCTTACGCTGTCGAATCCACTGTCTCACTGTCACCTTTAGCTAATCAGTGTCCTGAAACTGTCATACCCGAAGACTGTCCTTCATTGGCCTAAACAATCAGAAGTCACAAGTTCTGCACTGCAAGGCGGGTGTGGGACCACTGATTAGCCCAGTTCGCCAATCTCCTGACTTGTGCCAACAGACATGTGGGGCATCGCATTACCATGATGGATCGATTTTAAATTCTTGTTAGGTCTCTTATCGAAAATTCCAGAGCGTTGTATAAAAGGTGTGTTGTTTAAGTGAAATGATACGAAACGACATTGTCTGTATAATTGAAGTCTTTATTCAAAAATAATCACCAGAGGTCTGAGCACAACTGTCCCACTGTTTAATGAGCCGAAGGATTCCCTGTTCCCAGAATTCCTGTGGCTGTGTCAAGAGCCAGTCCTCTACAGTGTCCTTCAGTTCGTCGTCCGAAGTTATAACTCTGGCCCCGCTTGCTTTTAATGCTGCGGCAGTTGTCGAAATGTCCTTAACCTAAGTCCGTGCCTCACCCCAGCACCCCGGCGTTCCTCTTCATAGTATTCTTCTTCTTTAGTATCTTGATCTTCCCACTCATCATCGCCTTATTCTCCTCATTTAGTTCCATTTTCTCCCCCGCAAATTGACTTTATCGTTGTCTTCCACTTCTTATCTTACTACTTCTAGCAGTCAGTTTCTGCCATCCACCTTTCTCAGCTTAAGTCAAAAATACTGATAAAAACTGCAGAAAATGACGTACCACTTTATCATTTTCAATAATACTACATATGCTTCTATAATAAAACCTTTATTGTTCCAGATGATAATCGAATGCAAACTAATCAAATGATATGAAAATAAAGTGTGAGAGTGACTTGCCTCCTCTCATTATATTTCGTGTCCAGTATCCTCATTATTCTTCAGTTCTAAAGCTCACCCAGCAAATTCATTGAATTGGCCATCGCCATGTTAGGAGTGATCAGGATGACTTCATATGGGTTACTTGAAGCCAATCAGCGCACGTCACCATATGACACTTCTGGTGTAAACGCACTGAAGATAGCTATTTGTTGCTGTAATCTGGATACGCCACAACTCTAAAAGTACCAATGACACTGCGACTGATTACTGACGTGTACCCTTCCTGGTCATAATGTACAGTCGCTCTGCACAACGATTCATTATGGAATCGAAGATAGAGAAATTTTAAGATTGTTAAAAAGAGGAAATGAAATTAAGGTGTTTGTTGTTTTTTTCTGATTCCTTGCTGATGTATATTTTCACCTACAGGCCTGGAAGTCTTCAGACATTTTTACTCGGAACATAGGTCGCGGTTTCAAAAGGTTGAAAAAGACTGGTCTACTTTCCATAAGTAACCGCTATGTTCGATATTGGTGATTATACGCGTTGACCGACATGAATTTCACAGTTCCTCGATTAAGGTAATGTTACTGTATTCGGTCGCGAGTTTATTAAATATGCAACGGTTTTCATAGTGGGCGATAGGGCGCGATGAACACTAAAAAGCTCTCGCTGTAGCATCGGTGCCGCCCCAGCTCTGGGCACGGTCCATTACACTCGGTACCAACGGATGTTTTCATGAAACTCAATACGCACTCTCTCTTGAAAGTCTGGTCAAGTTATTTAAATGTTCGTTCTATTAGATGTTTTATCTCTTTTTATATGTCTTATCCTGCCGCAATTTGTAGTTACCTTTTTCTGTAACATGTAACAGATTGCCTCGTAATTCTATGTAATACTTGCCGAATATATTGGTTATTTCACTGAACTGTCCTGTAGACTTCTCCTGTTAGTACCATAATTATTCATTTATTAAATAACAGAGACCCATAGCAGCAGAGAGGAGGTGCATTGCTGGCACCTGTCACAGCAACAGAAGATTAACAGGTAAGTCACCATTTAATTCCAAAAACTTATTTCATTTGTTTCTTCCCCAACCAACCATGAGAAGAGTAGGCACCGCAATACGTCTCTTCTACTGGTCAAGTAATCATAGCTGATAAGTTATGCATTTTAGAGATCATGTTTATAGGGTAAGGTGGTACAATTTTGATCATTTCGGACAAATGTTATTGTAACTGGAAGTATATTGAGAAAAGATGTAATTTTAATTATAGCACTTGTTCTTGAATGTTTAACTAATATGTAACACAATTATTAGAAAATTACAAATGTCGGTATAGACATACAAAAAAGTTACAGAATTGAGAAAAATCGATCGAAAATGTCCCACACTAGGTACAATTGTGATCGCTTGCTAGTAGAATTTTGACTAAGGGCATCTTCCATAGAATGTTTGTAAATCTTATGGGACTTAACTACGGGATCATCAGTCCCTAAACTTACAAACTACTTATGAACTACTTACGAACTAGGACGGCACAAATATCCATGCCCGAAGGGGGATTCGAACCCCCGACCGTAGTGACCGTGCAGACCATGACTGAAGCGCCTCAGTCCCCTCGGCCACCGCGGCCGGCATCTTCCATATAAAAAGCACTTTTTTCGTCAGGTACCAACGCATACTTCGTGGTACCAAACATTGCATTTTGGTAGAGAATTTAGTCAGCCTTAAATAGAAAATTTATAAGAGGTCGTTAGACTAAGTAGCTTCACGTATCTCCTAACGGGAAAAAATTTATTTCTCCTTAGCACAAAGTGGTGTATTCTTGGAAAAGACAGGAGGAGCTGTAGAAACCTGCTATGCTACAATGCCACACAACGAGACACTACGAGACTGACAAATGGCGCGAAAATTTATGTTGATCATAATTGTACCTACATCGAATTTGTACCACCTTACCCTATGTTTTCTTTTTTTATCCTTACTACCTCCTTCCAAAATATGGAAAGTGACGAGTTTGCAGTAGAAAAGATCTGTTCCACTGTGTCTAAGATAAAGAAATGCACATAGCGTCACTGGATGATAATTAATAAGAAGAAAGTTTTGACTCTTACACATAAATATTGACATTTAATATTTTCTATGAGTACGTATAGCGCATAAATGGGTTTATTCATAATCCTTTATGAAACTACAGTTAAGTAATGAATAAATATAAATCATTTCGAGTGCCTCTGTATACTGAAAGAAGGTTCTACCCAAAGTACAGAATAGTGTATAGAGTTCGTATTTGGAAAAAGTCGTATTCAGATTTGGAACTAAATCCCTTCTGACGCAAGAAGGACCTGCGAAATTAAAGTCAGAATTACAGGCTCTAAGGCAAAGCTATATTTTCTCTACTCATCAGCCAGATTAAATCGCCGCTCTGATGAAAGAATAACAGCGCTGTTTGTTTTACATTTTATACGCCGGGGAGCAGAGAGGCATGTGTAAACACAGGAGGCAGGCTGAGGCCACTGCTGGCGTCTGCCTTCTCAAGGGAAGGAGACAAGTTCTGCTCTGCTGCCGCTCTGCTGCTAGGTCTTGCTGCACTCCTTTCGCACAGTAAGAGGTACTCTTGCCGAAGTAAAGCCGAAAGTTAAATGGTTCGGATGACATCCATTCCAAGACACTCACATATTACGCCTTTCCTGACAAAACTAATAAATGAAGCTTCTTCATATTAGAGACATAATGAAAACGATACAGAAGTAAAGAAAGGTTTCTTGCGCATCTTAGCCCAAACGTGAGCCATGTCAATAGCGTTGTCGAAGGTACAATGTAAGGTACAGAGAGATCATAATATTCATCTCGGGTTTTCAGCCGGATACCATCGTCAACTAAACACAATATTTCGGCAGAGCAACTGGCTGTCATCTTCAGGTGAGTGCGCTAATACGCTTACTCGCCGGAAACTGAGAGAAAGCGGCCCCTTTATACACCGCTGACGACCCACCGCGCGTGCGCGAAACCAAAGTAGAGGCTCTCTAGGCGCAATAGAACTAGTAACGCGCCGGTGGAGAAAATCGGCAAAACGATGGGTCGAAACTAGACTAGTTAAAAGAAACAGCAGATAGAAATGAAGACCGTTGTTGCTTAATATCAGAGAAGATTGGGTTCAAGTTTTACTTAGAGGGAAGCCCTTGTCCCTATTAATAATATTATCGGCCATACGAATTTCAGTGGATTCTTTAAGAACACATTCTCAGTAGAGGGAAGCAGGAGCAATAAGTTTTGTTTCATCATATACAACATCTGGGTGAAGAACTGGAGCATCTCAGTGTTGTCTTGAAACAGAATGAGTACACTGCTCAACAAATCTGTAGTGCGTTTCAATTTGGTCCAAAAGGTGAACCATTAGATGACAATTACAAATCTATTGCCTTTTTGCCTTTCGTCGGGAATATTTCCTCGAAAATTTCAAGAATGTTAAGACGAGTTGACATTAAAAGTGTTTTTATGCCACCACCAACGACTAGAGCCCTCCTTGGGTCAGTCAAAGATGATTTAGGACTGATGAAGCCCGGTGCTTATAGAATCCCATGTTATTGTGGTAAGACTTACATCGGCCAAACGATCCACACGGTTCAAGATCGGTGTGTGGAACATCACCGTTATAGAATGAAACTTTCACTTTGCAGCGGAGTGTGCGATGATATGAAACTTCCTGGCAGATTAAAATTGTGTGCCGAAACCGGGACTCGAACCTGGGACCTTTGCCTTTCGCGGGCAAGCGCACTACCGACTGTGCTATCCCGACACGACTCACGATACCGCCTCACAACTTTACTTCCGCCAGTACCTCGCCTCCTACTTTCCAAACTTCACAGAAGCTCTCCTGCGAACCATGCAAGACTAGCACTCCTGGAAGAAAGGATATAGTGGAGACATGGCTTAGCCACAGCCTAAGGGATGTTTCCAGAATGAAACTTTCACTCTGCAGCGGAGTGTGCGCTGATATGAAACTTCCTTAGGCTGTGGCTAAGCCATGTCTCCACCATATCCTTTCTTCCAGGAGTGCTAGTCTTGCATGGTTCACAGGAGAGCTTCTGTGAAGTTTGGAAAGTAGGAGGCGAGGTACTGGCGGAAGTAAAGTTGTGAGGCGGTATCGTGAGTCGTGTCGGGATAGCACAGTCGGTAGTGCGCTTGCCCGTGAAAGGCAAAGGTCCTAGGTTCGAGTCCCGGTTCCGGCACACAATTTTAATCTGCCAGGAAGTTTCATCACCGTTATAATCGTTTACTTCAACCTGAAAAGTCAGCTGTTGCTGAACATTGTTTGAATGAGGGGCACAAGCTGTCATATGATGAAACAAAACTGATTGCTCCTGCTTCCCTCCACTGGGAATGTGTTCTTAAAGAATCCACAGAAATTCGTATGGCCGATAATATTATTAATAGGGACAAGGGCTTCCCTCTAAGTAAAACTTGGAACCCAATCTTCTCTGATATTAAGCAACAACGGTCTTCATTTCGACCTGCTGTTTCTTTTAACTAGTCTAGTTTCGACCCATCGTTTTGCCGATTTCCTCCACCGGTGCGCTACTAGTTCTATTGCGCCTAGAGGGCCTCTACTTTGGTTTCGCTCACGCGCGGTGAGTCGTCAGCAGTGTATAAAGGGGCTGCTGTTTCTGTCCTGCCTCAGTTTCCGGCGAGTAAGTGTATCAGCGCACTCACCTGAAGATGGCAGGCAGTTTCTCTGCCGAAATATTGTGTTTAGTTGACGATGGTATCCGGCTGAAAACCCGAGATGAATTACGTTATTACGCCGGAAAAGTCTACGCAACCACATACAGGGGGGTCAGTTACACATATGGGTCATCGCTTGAAGGGCTCTACCGTTACAGAGGGTTGAATATTTTGATAGCTGTCATTTGCTTAGGTTTACTTTTGACCTTGCTACGCCACTGCGTAGTCGGTTCAGAGACTTCCACATTGTCCAGCTTTCGTTGTGTCCGCATCCACGGGTGACCTACCGCATCCTTCAAGCATTCTACAGTTCTTGTGTAGTCACTCTGGTTCTCAGTTGTTGTGAGAAAACTGTTTCCACATTTCATCCTCTATTCTGCTGTCTCCATCCCATGAAGTGCGTGCCACCTAGAGACTATAGATTTTTGTCTCTCTTCGTCGAATTTCTGGATGTGTAATACCGCCTACATGATACACTACTGGCCATTAAAATTGTTACACCAAGAAGAAACCACATGATAAACGGGTATCATTCGACAAATATATTATACTAGAACTGACATGTGATTACATTTTCACGCAATTTGGGTGCATAGATCCTGAGAAATCAGTACCCAGGAAAACCACCTTTGCCCATAATAACGGCCTTGATATGCCTGGGCATTGAGTCAAACAGAGCTGGGATGGCGTGTACAGATACAGATGCCCATACTGCTTCAACACGACACCACAGTTCATCAAGAGTGGTGACTGGCGTATTGTGACGATCCAGTTGCTCGGCCATCATTGACCAGACGTTTTCAATTGGTGAGAGACCTACGAAGACTTACGAAAGGTAGTCCATATATTAATTCTGGGTATAAGCTATCTTCAATCCACATTTCATTCATTTCCGTGAAGCCATTTAAGCGTGAAGAGTAACAAATGTGTTAACCGGCTGTACGTTACCCTCCGCCAATCACGTGGCTTCCTAAAGGTAGCTCATGCGTTAACTCGGGGTATAATCTATCTGCATTCCAAATGTCATTCATATCCGTCCAGCTGCTTCACTGTAAAGAGAAACAAACGTATTAACCCATTTGTAAGTATCCACCGCCACGTACCGTGCGT
This sequence comes from Locusta migratoria, assembly GCA_026315105.1. Taxonomy (NCBI): domain Eukaryota; kingdom Metazoa; phylum Arthropoda; class Insecta; order Orthoptera; family Acrididae; genus Locusta; species Locusta migratoria. The sequence continues at coordinate 360,337,231 of CM048745.1, read as the reverse complement.
TGACTTACGAAAGGTAGCCCATATGTTAATCAGCGTATAAGCTATCTGCATTCCAATTTTCATTCACATCTGTCCATCCATTTCAGGATGAAGGAATTAGAGATGGGCAAAACCGATCTTTTCAGAGATCGGATCAGAAATAGTCATTCACTGGGATGAACTAGTTCTTTTTCATGGTTCACCGACTCACCAACGTAAAACGATGTCACATTGCTTTTTTGTCACTATACTTTTATCTGATTTGGCCATATTATGAAAGAAAATAGAAGAGTAATAATTTTATTGTAAGTCAGTAGTTTCGAGAATTAAAATTTGTTAGTTACATCTAAATTAAAAATTAAACATGTTATAACAGAATTTAAATATTTTTGCAGGTGAAATAATTAGAAAAAGAAAAAAAATATTTTTATACTTTCATTAAAAAATTCAATATTTTGCAGAATAAAAATACTAGTTCCATATTTCTACAGTGAGTAGTTTAAGAGAGTTGAATGAAACGTGATATATCGCGAGAGTTCCGCGCAAAACGTGGCAACTGCCGCAGCGGAATAGTCGTGCGCAATAAGGCCGTGTCCTACGTGAGCGACAAAAGCGAGCGACAGCGCGCGATATTCAGCGACGCGACACGGCAGCTACAAGCAGCGACATTCGGCGACACGGCCGACAGATTCTCGCTACAAGATGGCCGCTAGAACCCATCACTTGTTATCTAAAAACTAAAGTCCGGCACCCTTAAACAGTAAAATAATTATAGCTCCAGAGTAAGCAATAAAGTTTTATTTACTTTCGAAAATAAGGCGTCAAAAGAGTAATGTCCATTAAATTTACAAAGCGAGGAATGTTCGTGGACTATTTCATTCGTAACTTCAAGTACGAAAAAAAGACTGTGAAAATCTCCAGCCAAATTCTTCGAAAATACGACGACAAGTACAGATACTTTCGACTATGTCGGCAATGAGTTTTCTTTTGTGAGTACAAACCATCAACAATTGATTAAGTTCGAAGAGAGTCTTAGCTAAAGAAATAATTAGGTAAATAACTGCCGTTATATTCTTACAGTCGGCGTAGTACAGGGGTAGCGTTCTTGGCTCCTATATTCTAAGTTTTGCAGTTGCTGGTAAGATTTCCGTTCCACCTTATATTTTTAGTTCATGTAACTACAACCCTTTCACCTGTTATTTGTGCAAAGTTTTATATATTCTCTATACAGACCAATGCGAATTATTTTTTTAAGTTCTTCCCAATATAGTTTATCTTTAATTGCAAACACACACTTCCTACTGTACCAAACACATTAAATTCGTAATGAAACATTATAGCAAGATATTTTACTCAGAAACGTAATTATAGACATCTCGTTTGACATCCTAGTATTCTCTGTCTCTTCGAAAATAAGTTTGTTGTTACTGTCAGAGATTTGACGCCAGCAGCAAAAATTTCAAATGGACACATTCCCGAAACTGAATGGTTTCAGATATATAAAACATTAATGCACATTGTTGTTTTCTTTGTTATTCGAATATGTAGTCATTGTTTTCAACGTGCCAAAATAATATAGATGCGTAAAAGACGCATAATTTGTTACAGGACACTCGTCTATCAAGTCAGGAAACTGTGTGATATGGGCTTACGAAATTTAAGCAACAGAATGCACATTGCACAAGACTTTGTCACTCTTGCTCCCTTCATGCAAACTACAAGTCTTCGAGAAAATGGAGTACGATCTTTTTCGCGGAAAATTTATATAGTTTAATTTTGTACTGTAACGCGTTTTTGCTACAGACAGCAGATTTCCTGTTATTAAGAAAAAGCATAAAATTAAATAAATACGTTTTATTTCGAATACTATTCGGAATACGACATTTGCCTATATTTTTCTGTTGCTTCAGATGATCGTTTCTGTAAGCGAGCTGCAAGATTTATCAGAATACAGAAGTTGAGAGAACAGAGAAGTGCGCCGAGTCGCTTTGTTCGGCACCATGCGGTTCGCCAGAGGAGTGGGGGGAATAAAGAGCAGCGCGCCACACGGGCGGCTCCGCAAGCGAGCGTAGTCGGGAGAGTAGTGGGGAGAGGTGAACCGGTGAACCAGCTAACTCACCGACTCAGTTGGCGGTCGGATCGCCTCGATCGCCGGAGTCGTGCGGAGCAGCGAGTCAGCGGTAGTCGGGAGCCGCGCGCTCACTGAACCATGCAGCTTGCGCGACTCACCGATTCTCGACTCGCAGCGCGAAGGCGCTGCACGTGTTTAGGCGCTCATTTTTTGCGTTTTATACTTGCACATGGCCTATAGCACATTTATTTTGTAGCTTAGGAAACTTCTGAAGCATGTGGCAAGTGGTTTAGGAAACTTCTGAAGAATGTGGCAAGGGGTGCTTATGCAGCTCATTGCTGCCACCAGAGGGACTTTTTGGATCAGATGAACTACCACTCTTTTTTTTCGGATTCATCCATCACTCACTCCTTAGAAGGATCTGGCTCTTCGAATCAGTTCAGGAGCAGATTGCCCATCTCTAGAAGGAATAGCAAACATATTAACCCATTGTAAGATACCCTCCGCCACGCACCATCCGGTTGTTTACGAAAGGTATCCCATGTATTAATCAGGGTATAATCTGCCTCAGTTCCAAATTTCATTCATTTCCGCCCAGCTTTATCTGCGTGAACGCGTAAGAAACGAATTAACTAATTTTAAGCCGGCCGCGGTGGCCAAGCGGTCTGCGGCGTGCCAGTCACGGCCTGCACGGTCACTACGGTCGGGGGTTCGAATCCCCCATCGGGCATGGATATTTGTGCCGTCCTTAGTATTAGCTAGTTCATAAGTAGTTTGTAAGTTTAGGGACTGATGACCCCGTAGTTAAGTCCCATAAGCTACACAAACATTTGAACTAATTTTAATTTTAGTATGCCTCTTGTTTATTATTGTAATGGACAGAATGCTAAAATCTATTAAGGAAACTGCAAATGAGTCGCGATCACTGGTATTTACAGATGATGTTGTAATATGAGGAGAAACAGAAAAAAAGGTGCAGAAGAGCCTGACTGTTTGGAACAATAAATTTAAAGAATTTAACCTGAAAATCAGCAAGACCAAGACGGTTGAGATGACCATAAACAGAGAGTGAACAAATTCAAACATCTACTTGGAACAAAAATTAAAGCAGTTTCCCACTTTCAGTACCTTGGAAGTATTTTCTCCAAGGACAACGCCATCCGACAAGAAATCCTCAAAAGAACACAAAAAGCATCAAATTTCTGCATGCAAGTTCGGAATCTACTCTGGGACAAAAAAGTACCCCAGGCAGCAAAGTTAACTTTGTATAACACTTACTTTACTCCAATCCTTATATATGGCATGGAGGTGGAGAATTGTACATTGTTAAAAAAGGATTACAGCAGACTCCAAGCATCGGAAATGAGGTTTATCAGGACTATGGATCAGAGTCCCTATTGCCAACATCTTGGGGAAACGAAGACTGTAGTGCTATGGCCATGTAATGTGAATGGATAGCACAAGAACAGCTAAAAAATACTTCAGAATGGAAGAGGGAGGAAAAAGACCAACGGAAAGGCCAAGGAGATGATGGATAGAGACAGTTAAATCAGACGTAGAGAAGAATGGTTTTAACTGAGATGATGTCCAAGACCAAATGGTATATCAAGATCGGATGAGATGGAGAGCGCTTTTTAGCCACAACAGGGAAACTGGAGATGGAAAATGAAATGATATGATGATGATTATATGCCTATAACCTCGCGCAAGTGCAAGCAATGAGTTACAAAATTTTATCGCAATCGTATGTACGGTATGGCCGTGCATAAAATACGAGCAAACATAATTTGTTATATATTAGATACCGTTTCGAAGTAATTCGCGGGTGAACTGTCGGGTTTCAGTGTATAACGGGCACAATATTTCTGCAACCGACCACGTTGCCATCATCAGGTGCGCTGATGCACTGACTGATAGTGTGCTTGCCGCGCTTTTATCGCCACCCGCTCCATCGACGGTCCGGGATTATTTTTTGGCTCTACTCATCAGGCCAAGCAAAAGTTTTCAGAGCACAAAAACGTGCGTTACGGATCATCTGTGGTGTCAACTCAAGAACCTCATGTAGAGGGCTATTTAAGGAACTGGGGATACTTACTACTGCTTCCCAATACATTTATTCTCTAAAGAAATTTGCTTTTTAGAAATAAATATTTTTTTTTTTTTCAAACCAATAGCTCAGTCCATGGGATCAATACTAGAAACAAGAATAACTTGCATAAAGATTTAAGGTCACTAACTTTGGCTCAGAAAGGTGCCCAATACTCCGCAGCACACATTTTCAAAAAAATGTTCTAATGTTTGTTAAGCTTATGGGACTTAACTACGGGGTCATCAGTCCCTAAACTTACAAACTACTTATGAACTACTTACGAACTAGGACGGCACAAATATCCATGCCCGAGGGAGGATTCGAACCCCCGACCGTAGTGGCCGTGCTGACCGTGACAGGAGCGCCTCAGTCACCTCGGCCACCGCGGCCGGCCACACATGCCAGCAGCCATAAAAAATTTAACTCACAATAAAGTACAGTTTGAAAAGAGTCTAAGGGATTTTTTGGTGGCCAACTTCTTCTACTCCATTGATGAATTTCTTACCAGAAGTGTTTGACTGTAACTTATTGTATGTAATATTCACAAATATGAATACTGTATTTCAGTTTGACTTCACTACAAGTTTTGTGCAGTAATGTAATCATTGTAAAAATAAATAAATAAAATAAAATAAAAGTAATTGCTAAGAATTTTAATATGCACCTAGTAAATTAGTAAGTAGTAATAAGTTTTGTGTCCTTTATAATGTAAATATTTTTAAGATAATTGGTTTTCCTGACCAATTCCACATCCACAAGGGCAATTACATTTGGGGTCTGTGGAAGGTACATTAATATATACTCTCATATTCATGTTTGTATAGGTTATGGGACTCAACTATGGGCCGGCCGCGGTGGCCGAGGAGACTAAGGCGCTCCAGTCACGGTCTGCACGGCCACTACGGTCGGGGGTTCGAATGCCCCCTCGGGCATGGATATTTGTGCCGTCCTAGTTCGTAAGTAGTTCTTACGTAGTTTGTAAATTTGTTGTTGTTATGGTCTTCAGTCAGGAGACTGGTTTGATGCAGCTCTCCACCCTACTCTATCCTGAGCAAGCCTTTTCATCTCCTCATAAGAACGACAACCCACATCTATTTGAATCTGCTTACTATACGCGTCTCTTGGTCTCCCTCTGCGATTTTTACCCCACACACTTCCCTCCAATGCTAAATTTACGATTCCCCGATGTTTAAGAATGTGTCCTACCAAGCGATCCCTTCTTTTAGTCAGGGTATGCCAAAAATTCCTTTTCTTGCCAATTCTGTTTAGTACCTCTTCATTAGTTATGCGATCTACCCACCTAATCTTCAGCATTCTTCTGTAACACCACATTTCAAAAGCCTCTATTCTCTTCCTGTCCGCACTGCTTATCGTCCATGTTTCACTCCCGTACAAGGCAACACTCCACACAAATGCCTTCAGAAAAGACTTCCTTACACTTAAATTAATATTCGATGTTAGCAAATTTCTCTTTTTCAAAAATGCTTTTCTTCCCATTGCCATTCTGCACTTTGTATCCTCTGTACTGCGACCATCACATGTTATTCTACTACCCAAGTAACAAAACTCATCTACCACCTTCATTGTTTCGTTACCTAATCTAATTCCTTCAGCATCGCCTGATTTTCTAAGACCGCATTCCATTATTTTTGTTTTGCTCTTGTTAATGTTCATTTTATATGCTCTCTTCAACACACTGTAAATTTAGGGAGTGATAATCCCGTAGTTAAGTCCCATAGACTATACAAACATTTGAACATTTGAACTCAACTACGGGGTCATGAGTCGCTAAACTTACAAACTACTTATGAACTAGCTAATCCTAAGGACGGCACGAATATCCATGCCCGAGGGGGGGGGGATTCGAACCCCCGACCGTAGTGGCCGTGCAGACCGTGACTGGAGCGCCTCAGTCCCCTCGGCCACCGCGGCCGGCAACATATACTCTCTTTTTGTAAGTATATATTGTGTATTTTATTCTGACATGTTCTACATCCAAGAGGATTCCCTCAATTCGGATCTACTGGAACGAAAAGTACATCTAATCTAATCAGCGCCCAGCATCCCTGCCCTCGCTTCTCCCGAGGCCGAGTGTTCAGCCCGAGGTCCGCGCCCAGGTGCGCGTGCTGGAGGCTCTTCTGCTGTTCCTCCACGGGTCCACCTACCTCCCGAAGTCAGTTCTTTGTCAGATACCTCGTTCTGCCTCTTCATCAGTCTAATAGCGGCATCCCACGCCTTGCCATTCATGTGCCCGCTATCACCGTTTATCAGTATCTCAATAGTTAACTTGACGTTTGTGTCAGAACTTTGGTGCTGTCATAATCCATTCCATGTATTTTCCTCGGGTAATATATTTCGACTTCCGACTGCGACTGCTACAATTTTCCCCGAAAACCACTTTCAGATATTCAATGTCTTCATTGATTCTTCCATCGTCAGAGAGAGAGAGAGAGAGAGAGAGAGAGAGAGAGTCCTATGTACCAATGTATTGAGCACGCCGTTCCTCTGAGCTGGGTGGTGGTAGCTGTCGTCCTGCAAGTATAGGTCGGTGTGCGTCTTTTCCGGTGTATACTGTGGCCCAAAGCCCCGTCAGTCCTTCTTGTAACCAGGACATCGAGAGAGGGGAGATGAACCTCGACATCCATAGTAAACTTGATGTTGGTGTATGGAATGGAAGGGCGTAAGGAAGTCATTTAGCTAGTCTCTTCCATGTGAACATATCACGAAACTGTCATCTACATAATGAAAGAAACAGTACGTTTCCACGGGGCTGAGGGTTCTTCCTCTGTTCCATATACATATTGGCGAAAACTGGGAACAGTGGTCTCCCCATGGCTACCCCGTCAATTCATAGTAGCCGCCGTCGAAGAGAACGCATGTCGACGTAAGACATGCCTGGAAAAGTTGGTTATCTTTTCGTCAAACTTCTGGCCAATCAGCACTCTGGTAAAGAGGCACAGCATCAAAGCTGATCTTTGAGCTTCAATTTGTTAAGGCGCTCCACGAAATCCACAGAGTTGCGATGTGGTGGGATCACTTCCCCACGAAAGGGCTTAGCAAATCGTTGAGGTACTTAACAAGTAAGGACGTCGGAGCACCAATCTTGCTGACGATGAGCCGTAAAGGGTCCCCATCCTCGTACCTTCGATAGCCCATAAGTCTTGACAGAACCGATGCTCTCTATCTGAGCTTTTCGATAACATCGTCTGGCAAATCGGATTCTTTGAGAAACGCCGTGGACTTCCTCTCCACCTTCTTGGTAGGATTAGTATCGATCTTCCGGTATGAATCGTCCTCTAGCAGGGCCCGCATTGAGAAATGTAATCCACGTGAGATTGCGTTTTCCTTGTCGGCAGGTAAGACCACAATTTCAGAATCTTCTCTTAGTTTCCTTATGGCTGTTGTTCCTACTATTCTCATCTGGGCGCTAAAGACCTAGACGCTTTGCGCCAGGCCTTCGCGCCTGTTGTATTTCATTGTCGTACATATTGTTCCCGTATAATATGCTTCTCAAGCATTTTGAAGATATTGTGGTTCAAATTTCTACGGGCATTTCGAATACCCGATGAAAGAGCAACTGTGGTTCAAATTTCTACGGGCAATTCGGATACCTTATGAAACAGCAACATGTCTAGCACTAGCTTAACAACAACGAATAATGTCATAGACTACTAATCTAGTTGTTGAGAGTTCCGCCATCTTTTTCCTGTTTTCTAGCAGATACTAGTATCGCATTAAATAACGTTTCTTACGTAACGAACAAAAATAATAATGCTAATTGATGTACTTTTTAGGCAAGATGTAATCGATATATAATAAAGAATCTTGGTGAAATTAACTCTTATTTATGGACACAATCTTGGGCGTATCGCAAAGACAATGAACAGCGACACTTTCCGGCAGATTAAATCTGTGTGCCTGACCTAGGGTACGTGTTCTACCGGCTCAACTATCATTTATCTTCTTTCTTTTAGTCGTCAGTTTAAGAGAGAGGTTTGATACGGCCCGCCACATATTTCTCTTCTCCGTCAATCTTCGAATAACAATTGCACCTACGTTCTTAATTATTTGTTGGATTTATTGCAATGCGTAGTTTCCTCTGCAGTTTTCACCCTCTGCGATTACTCCCTGATTTCTTAATACATGCCATATCACCCTGTTCATTCTTCTTTTCAGTTTTTTTCTATGTGTACCTCATTTATAATCTTATCAGTCTCCCAACTATTCACCATTCTTCTGTAGAACCACACTTCCTCCATACCTTCCGTTCAAGCCTTTTCCAAATGTTTGTAAAGGTGAGGGACTTAACTGCTGCGGTTATCAGCTCTAGGCTTACGAACTACTTAAAGTAACTCATGCTAAGGATAACACACACACACACACACACACACACACACACATATCCCGATGGGGGACTCGAACCTCCGACGGTGATCAACCGCGCGCTTCGCAATAAGGCGCCTTAGAGCGCTCGGCCACTCCACAGCAGCGTTAAAGCCTTTCCAGTCGTTAGTCTTAACAGCCTTTTTCGCCTGGTTTCAATGTCTTTCAATACATATACCTTTTCTTAAATGACAAGATTTCTTTCTTCAATTTGGGAACAAATCAAATGATATTATAATTTGCTTTTCAAGAGACAGTGTATTTCCTCTTTTTAATTTCCACTAAATGTTTTCTTCACAAGTTATTGATAAAGAAACTGTTTCATTTCATAGAAGCGGAAAAAAATGTAAAATTAAAATAATAAAAACCCTTTTGAGGATCATCTTTGATGTTTAAAAAATCAGTTTTTTACTACTCTGTTCGATTTGTCAAAAGTAAAGGAGAAGTTCCTTTATACCCGAAAGCAACGGCTGCTTAGATATAGGGCGCCTCACTTGTGACAGACTCATAGAGCCACGCGCTTTACCAAACAGATTAGTAGGTGGCGTTTATCATCGATTCCAGCGTGATGAATTATCGCCGCTATTGGCGACGTTTCGGTTGCAGCGAGAGAATGACGGCGGTTTATGAGTGATGGGCCACCAGTCCAGTTTCCACGCATCTTGCAGTAATACCTCACCTCGCCCCTATGACATAATTCACATCGAGCTAAGCGCATCTGAATGAGCTCGTGATTCAGTGCGTATATGTCTGATAACCACACGTACAGGTCCGTCAAGTGTCTAGACGTCCGTAAGATAGGAAAGAGAGACTATATTTCAAAAGGTATTGATTTCCAGATGCATAACCATACGAATATTTCTTCAATTAGCGACCGTTACTACCTCCTTCAGAAATAAGCGATTATTTTAGCATTTGTTTCACCCATCAAGAATACCAAGGGAGGTACTTTTATTATACGCCTATATTTGTTCTTTAATAAAATTTATGCTACTTCATAAATAGAAAGATTTCTGATACGCCCACTGTGTCTGAATATAATTGTTTCGGTGTTCTCTGTTTTCTGTTTTTCTTGTTGTGCCACCATCAAGTTCACCTGCGTATGATTCATATTTAAAGTACAGATTTTATCATTGTCGTCGTTTATCGTTGTGAAAGACTAATTTGCATTTCGATGTATATAGTTGTTGTTCTTGTAATAGGAGTGCATTTTGTATTGAAATTATGCATCGTATGCCTTTTCCTATATTTCCGGATTGTTCTGTTTCGTAAGTCTCTTAATGTACTTCCTTCACTTTTTTACGATTGTCCGCGTTGAACCAGTTGTTCAGCTCTTGCAGATAGCTTCCTATTCAGACATTGCTATATTTCTAGTTTTACTTTTACCCCTACCATATTGCAACTTTTTCAGGGTTATTTATTTACATGGTTGTGCCCCTCTTTGGTTTCATTGGCAGAAATTTTCTTCTTTAATCATAACGTCACTTAATGTCACTGTACTAGCCAACTCAGTTTTATCCATCTGTTGTTGATCTCTTTTTTTCAGAATTCGTAAATTCGTTACACGTGCCATCCTCGAATTTCAATGACCTGCAACATTCCTGAAACACCTTTCTCCGACTGTAATTGTATTGTTTCTGTAATAGTTGGGTATAATGGTTTCTTGCCTACGAACTGACAGAAGAATACTTGGAGCCTGGGCTTGATTTAGATAATGGAGAATTGTTCATGTACGTAATCAGTTTGTATAAAATATTTAGAACGTCTTTTCTGTGTTCAAGCTTATTGGTAATCGTCACACAACTTGAACACTTAGAGCTGAAGTAAATTTGCTATCGGTTTTCTAGTTATTCCTAGCACCATGTAAAAAAATGCGTTTACGTACATTTATTTTCAGACTGAATTTTCTATCTGACAGTCCTGTATTTTCAAAATACATAAAGCATACTCGTGGTTCCCCATGTACGTAATCTATACATGATTGCCTGCAATATTGCTACGCTTGTCCGTTCTTTTTTGGAGTACTGCTGCCCAGTGTGGGATCCTTATCAGGTGGGTTTGACGAAGGACATAGAAGGAGTCAAAAGAAGGGCAGCTCGTTCTGTATTGTCACAATACAGGGGAGACAGGGTTACGGAAATGATACAGAATCTGGGATGGGAATCATTACAACAACGGCACTTTACGCTGGGGCGTGAGGTACTTACGAAACTCCAATCGCCAACATTCTCTTCCGAATGCGAAAATATATTGTTGACTGCCACTTACATAGGTAGACATGATTATCAGAATAAAATTCGAGAAATCAAAGTTCGAACGCAGAGATTCGGGTGTTCTTTCTTCGCGCGCGCTATTAGAGTATGGAATGGTGCATAAATAGTATAAAGGTGGTTCAAATCAAATGTTCAAATGTTTGTAGAGCTTATGGGACTTAACTAGGGGGTCATCAGTCCATAAACTTACAAACTACTTACGAACTACCTAATACTAAGGACGGCACAAATATCCATGCCCGAGGGGGGATTCGAACCCCCAACCGTAGTGGCCGTGCAGAACGTGACTGGCGCGCCGCAGTCTGCTCGGCCACCGCGGCCGGCAAAAGGTGGTTCGATTGATCCTCTGACAGGCACTTACATGTGAATTGCAGAGTATCCCATGAAGCTGTAGGTTTTAATGAAATTCCAAACAATTATGAATGAAGAGGTCAACCCTGCTGGATCTGCCATTTTCAATTTTGAAATTGTAATATCAAATTCCTAACAGCGACCTTATATACACCAATTTTCGTTCAAATTTAGGAACTTATTTTCTATTTTGGCCGACTTTTGTGCAATCCATAACACTGTGTTACTGTCCGGCTATCTGTATCATTGAGGGACGCAAGGTTTCCCACGCCCGCAGCGCCTGTGGCTCATGGACGTAGTGAAAACACAATTACGATATCTTCTTTCTTCCCGTGGTCCGATTTGGATGAAATATTGATCCAAAATTTCTCTCTGTTAAAATGTTGTTTGAGTACAATGTAACGTTTTGCATCGTAATCAAACACACCACTCTCCTGTTTATGATTGCCTGTTATTCCAAGCATGGTTTCGTGCTGTTCTGAGCGTTCGAGGTCAAAGAAGTCCCTTATAGGAAAATTTCCTTTCGTATTTCATTGAATTTGTCTGATGATGACTGAAAGGAGTACACATATTCTGCCATGGGTATATTGTATTAGAATTTTAAATGTTATTCTGCCTTGGGCGCATTTTATTCGCATTTGAACTGTACGCTGACACATTCCATTTCTATGTGATATTCTGATTTCATTTTGAATGTACTTGTTACTATGGACAAGTTGATTATCTGTGCCATAAGCCAGAGAGTAAGCATTATCTCTGTGTAGTAGTACATTTAATAATTCATGAGACAGCGATATTTCGAATATATAGTGGCAGAGATATACCTTAATATATTTCGTATAGTGCTGTGAACTGTGGAGCTTAAGACTCTTTGTGAGAGATTTTTTTATGTTTGTTCTCTTGTTGTGGTTTACGAAGTAATAAAAAAAAAAAGAAGATATGTTGTGGCATGTTCTTAAACTGAATGTACGTTTGGTTAAGCAAAACCTATTATTATTATTTACGAAGCAACAATGAAATAATATTAACCTGAAATTAATGAGAGTCTGCGAAGCATTTTTTTTAATAAAGTGTACAAACAACTTCAAAGGACCACTTCAATAATTTGATGAAGGTGAGGTATAATCCAGTGGTCTCGATACTCTTATTTACTAATCAGATTGAAGCAAGTTACAGAAGACCTCGTCAGCAGTGTGTCTGTGTGGCGCTGAACGAAGAGATCCACGAACCTGCATTAAACACGGCGACGAATGTCTTACAAAATTTGTTTACAAGTCATCCTATAAATTTTCTTTTTTCTTTCAGCCTATAACAGAAGTGCAGACTGCTGGCAAAAAAAAACAAACTGGTTCTATTAATGTGTCTGTGTACATTACACAAAATTACAATTAGAACAGTACTATTATATCTGACCCGTGTAGAAACGAGCAAGGCAGTCTGCAAGTGGCGAGCAATCGTTGGCTGACCCGGAGAGTGTGGCTTGTGTGAAGCAGACGCTGACTGCCGCTTAGGTTTGTAGCTTAGGCAGCCGCAATGCATTAATACTTCAGAGTAATTAAATCTGAAAGGACGATTGTCTGTCCTGTTGCGGAGAACATTTTATCACTAGCTGAGATTACAATTTGCTCTTTCAAAGAAAAAGATAAATTTCTTGTACTTATTATTGTATTTGTAGTATTGTGTGATTATAGTTGCAGTAGGTGCTTGGTGCTTCTCATTAATGAAATTAGTTAACAAAAGTTGCTAGTTCTGATTTAAACTGAAGTCACTTACCAGCCCCTATTCCTTTCACTATTTTTGTAAATTAATTTTGTCTTATGTTATTGCCCTTTAACAAAGCACGTCATTGACTTACAATATGGTAAAAATATTAGTGAAAGTATAATCCTTAATGAGATCAATTTGTTTAACTAGTAAGAATAAAAGTAACACATTGGTAGTCAAAGTGATATGCAGGAATAGAGAGTTTTGTTGTATTGATCAAAGATCACATTTTTATGTTAATTAATTGGCTTAATACTTACAAGAAAACTTATTTGTCTGGCAAGAAAGACAGTATTTGTATTCAGCTGAGTTCTTCTAAAGATAATCAGATTTAGTTTTAAAAAATTACCAAAATTAAATTGAGACTGTTAAGGATTGTTGTGCTTTGCACACTACCAAATTATGTGACGTTCATGACTAATCAATTTTATTTGAACATTCTAATTGAAGTATTATTCCAATACTAATAAAATACTTCTTATAAAATATCCCAGTAATCAGACTGACACTTATTTTTCTTGGCTCACGCTGTTCAATTGCTTGAGTATAGCCTGGTCACTAATATACTGTGTCTGCTAAAAATAATCTTCAAATAATCTTAGCTGACATTACTTTCAAATACACGAGATAAGAATTCAATCAGGTTACGATTTTCACTACGGTCGGGGGTTCGAATCCCCCCTCGGGCATGGATATTTGTGCCGTCTTTAGTATAAGGTAGTTCATAAGTAGTTTGTAAGTTTAGGGACTGATGACCCCGTAGTTAAGTCCCATAAGCTTAACAAACATTTGAACATTTGGTCACGATTTTAATTACAATTGTCTCATTAACAGTTTGCCTTAACTTACTGTGTTATCCGTTGTGCTCCAAACAATCGCATGTAATTTTACTTGAGTCAATGTCAGATGCGTTTAATCGATTTCAAGTACAGAATTACACCAATATTAATACTTTAATTATTTTATTTAACAGACAGGGTCATCACAGTGTTTTGTTGGTAAATTACATCTGTGACAGATCTGTGATGCACGACCAGTGACACATTCGTAGTTAACTCAGACAAGGTCACACGTTCCTAAACTAAATTGAATCACACACTCACACCAGTTTTATGATCTAATCAAGGATAACACCGGTCATATTACGAATTTAATTTCATAATTGGTGCGAACTATACTGATTTTTACTCAAATAATAAAGCAATCTCGAGAGACATGTTTTGTCTCGATATACCGTAATTACTTGGCTTCAGTACCCACATTTTTCGAGTTTTCTTACATTTGAAATTGGGGAGGGTACTATAGACACAAACCTCATAAATTCAATAGTGCATTTGGTTGGTTCAGGATGGGCTACATTTATTATTTTATCACACTATATATGAAATACCTATTTTATTAAAGCTTTATTTTTACACACACACACACACACACACACACACACACACACACACACACACACATGCACGCACGCAACTATAGAGAGAGAGAGAGCGTCTGTTCCGAAAGAACAGACGTCACTTCTGATCCTGTAGTTGTTATTTTTTCATATTCACAGAATATATGACATCAACTGCGAAAGGGCAAAGCTGAAAATGTGTACCCAGCCAGAATTCGAACTACGAGTTTGAGTACTGTGGGCAGGGTAAAGCTGGGAATTTGTATCTGACGGGAGGCGTGCTTAGGTAGTCCTTGCAGGTGCGGTGATCACTGTGTCCCCAGTGTGTAGTGGTCAGCGCAACTACCTAAAAAGCGTGACACCCGGGTTCAAATCCCGGCTGGGTACACATTTTCAGCTTTGCCCATTCGCAGTTGATGGCATATATTCTGTGAATATGAAGTAATATAATTACGTAGGCTTCCGTGGCCAGAGTCAGATGACATAAAAGATTTCTGGGTATGGTACCCGCGTCATGATGTAAGGCTATTACTTAAATAACCAACGTTTCGGCCAACGTTACAGTGGCCTTCATCTGTAAGTAATAGCCTTACATCATGACGCGGTACCATACCCAGAAAACTTTTATTTCATGAAGTAATATGTTATCCAATTATTCGTTGCAAACTCGACAGCTCTTAATTTAAACAATGCCATGGAGCTAATTCTCCGATCAGCGGCAAGCAATATTGTCAAATTTCACGTAAACTAAGAAATTTTCGAATTTTCAAAAAAAAAAAAAAAAAAAAATTAATTTCTTATATTGACGTCAAACAATAATTGGGGGGGGGGGGGGGGGGGAGGGGGGAGTACTATAGGCAGTGGGGTACTATAGCCGGGTAAACACGGTATATCAATGATGTTGAATTGAAGGTGAGGCAATAAATTTTTTGCTGTGGCTGAGATTCGAACCCAAGTACCTGCTGCTTACTACGTAAGTGCTATGATCACTAAGACAACGCGACCCAATGGGTACAGTTATTGCACGATCTGTATTAAAGTATGTCTCCCTCCACAACACAAACTTCAGTATTCTACGTCATATTCCCCTATATTGTGCGTAATGTACAAGGCAGAATCATGCAAACTAATATTCATTGTTGGGGTGCTATTCCTGTATTTGAGAACGTCGGTAGCGTTGGTACGTATCTATACAGGAGAACATGAGGCACAATTGAATTTTGTGTTGTGGAGAAGACGTTCTTTAAGAGAGTCCGTGCAGTTACCATATTGATTCGATCGCGGTGGTTTAGAGGTAATAGCGCTTGCCTAGTACGCAGAAGGTCCCGGGTTCGAATCCCGACCAGGTTACAAACTTTAATTTGATGCCTCACCTTCAATTCAGTTTTTTTTTTTTTTTTTTTTTTTTTTTTTTACTCACAATAAAAGTTTTTATAACTGTCGTTTTTCCAAACGAAAAATTGTTTTCCAAACTCAATATACAGGGTGTTTCACTAAGTGTGTTTGCCTCTGTAACTTATAAAATAATAGGTGACGGGAAATTTTAATGCAGTAGGTCAACACAAGAAATGTTACACTTTCTGCGGAGCTATGAACATAGTTTATCGTATCATTTTCCAAAGAGTTAAAGATATAATTTTTAAATGGAGCAATAGTTTTTTGCTATCATGTATTGGATTCGTTTAAACGAGCTGCGTCCACATCAATTTAAACTACATTCCTATCACTGTTAGTTTGGGAGCTACAACCCTTCAAAGTTTCAGGGGCAGATACCACACGCTGTACATAATACATGGCTGTGTGGTGGGTCATGGATGTTATGGCTATGGGAAGTTGATTTATATGAGATGCTGAAATGTGTGTCCATGTTCGTCAATGCATAATGCAATGCGCCGTCGAAAGGATCTGCGGACGAGATGTAACATCGCCGGTGTGACGGTGCGACATGCGTCCTCGATGCGCCGTTTTAGATCATCTGGGGATATGGACTCAGTGGCATAAACACGATCCTTTAGATATCCCCACAAAAAGGAATCTACTGGTGTTAAATCGGGCGACCTTGCGGGCCATGAATGAGGACCATGGCGCCCCAACCATCTTCCTGCAAACCTGTTGTTTACTTTTTCCACAACAGCACGCGCAGAATGGGCTGGGTGACCACCGTGCTGCATCCACATATGGACTCTCGTGTGTAGACAGACATGTTCAAGGAGACCACCCAAACTGTCGGCAATAAAAGCGCGATATAACTCACCTGTACCTGGGAAGTAGTGTGGGCCGATGATTTCATCCCCAAGGATTCCACACCGCACGTTAATAGACCACCTACGTTGACGGTCGACAGGTCGTACCCACCGAGTATTGTCTACGGTGCCGTAGTGCATGTTATGGCGATTCACTGCACCATAATTTGTGAACGCGGACTCATCAGAGAACATAACACTTTGTAAAGACTCCAGCGTGAAATTACACATGGCCCACTCACAGAATGATACTCTTGCATGGAAATCGTTCCCATGCAGCTCCTGGGTCAGTGACAGGCGGTACGGGTGAAACCTGTGGCCGTGTAGTATACGCCACACAGATGTGAGACTGACACCAGCGACTGCAGCAACGGCTCGTAAGCAGACATGAGGATCATGGTGTAGTGCAGCTAAAACAAACATCTCCATCTCCTCACTTCTTGCAGGTCTTAGTCTGTTACTGAGGCGCATTACCAAGCTGCCTGTTTCCCGAAGGCATTGTTCGGCACGTAAGAACGTAATGTCTGCCGGGGCTCTTCGCCTAGGATATCTCACGACATACGCCGAGGCTGATTCAGTGGCATCGTGTCGGCACTGGCAGAGCATCAGCAACATGTCAACGTACTCGTTGTTCGTGTAATCCGTCGTCATCCGATGTCAGTAACTGTGGTATATTGAGCCCCGGTTGTTTGTGTGGCTCCAACTGTCGGGTATACGACCGTGTGCGGCGACAGTCGGCAGTCTAACAGCGCATCGAGGAAGCTTCTCGCTCCGTGACACCGGCGACGTTACAACTCGGCCGCACCACATTTAGAAGGCGCATTGCATTATGCGCAGCGTTTGTGGTATCTGCCCCTGAAACTTTGAAGGGTTGTAGCTCCCAAACAAACAGTGATAGGAATGTAGTTTAAATTGATTTGGACGCAGCTGGTTTCAACGAATCCAATGCACGATAGAAAAAACTATTGTTCCATTTAAAAAATTGTATCTTTGTGATGTAACTCTTTGGAAAATGATACAATAAACTATGTTCATAGCTTCGCAGAAAGTGTAACATTTCTTGTGTTCATCTACCGCATTAAAATTTCCCGTCACCTATTATTTTATAAGTTACAGAGGCAAACACACTTACATATATAGGTACGGCCAAACTTTCAGGAAACTTGCCTCACACACAGAGAAAGTAAATATGTGTCCGGAAACGCTTAATTTCCATGTAAGAGGTCATTTTATTACTTCTCTTCAAATCACAGCAATCATGGAATGTCCTCCGTTACCGAGGATACATGCATTCAACCTCTGTCGCATGGAATCTCTGATGCGCTGATGCAGCCCTGGAGAATGGCATATTGTATCACAGCCGTCCACAATACGAACACGAAGCATCTCCACATTTGGTACCGGGGTTGCGTAGACAAGACCCCATAAATGAAAGTCAAGAGGGTTGAGGTCAGCAGAGCGTGGAGGTCATGGAATTGGTCCGCCTCTACCAATCCATCGGTCACCCAATCTGTTGTTGCGAAACGTACGAACACGTCGACTGAAATGTGCAGGAGCTCCATAGTGCATGAACCACATTTTATGTCGTACTTGTAAAGGCACATGTTCTAGCAACACAGGTAGAGTATCCCGTATGAAATCATGATAGCGTGCTCCAGTGAGCGTAGGTGGAAGAACATGAGGCCCAATCAAGACATCACCAACAATTCCTGACCAAACGTTCACAGAAAATCTGTGTTAGTGACTTGATTGCACAATTGCGTGCGGATTCTCGTCAGTCCACACATGTTGATTGTGAAAATTTACAATTTGATCACGTTGGAGTGAAACCTCATCCGCAATACTAAAATGAGCTCTAACATGGAAATTAAGCGTTTCCAGATACATGTCCACATAACATTTTTGCTTTCTTTGTGTGTGAGGAATGTTTCCTTTTTGTAACACCCTGTATAGATATATATATATATATATATATATATATATATATATATATATATATATATATATATATAAAATTATATCTTTGTGCTGTAACTCTTTGGATAATGATACAATAAACTATGCTCATAGCTCCGCAGAAAGTGTAACATTTCTTGTGTTGACCTACCGCATTAAAATTTCCCGTCACCTTTTATTTTATAAGTTACACAGGCAAACACACTTAGTGAAACACCCTGTATGTGTGGGTGTGATTTTTTTATGCGCATCAACTGTGTGCGATTAGTAGATGACGTTCTTGACGACTGGTAAGGGCAGTCTTGTAAGACTGCGGCAAATCACGTAGGTAGGTGGCGGTGGCTGCGAGAGGTGCTCAGTGGCGCCGGAAGTAGGGCGGGGGATTAGCGCGTGCTGGGAAACGAGGCTTGCCGCAGTGGTGAGCCGCAGACGAGCTGCCGACTGCCGACTGCGGCGGAATCTAATTCTCGGTAATTACATCTGGGCCGAGGTCTCCGCCAGTAAGATGCGGCTGCTACTGCAAGCAGGGACGCGCCGCCGCCGGATGAGACAATCCCGAATTCAAAGCGGCAGCGCGAGCGGGGGCGGCGGAAAAGGAAAAGGAAGGGGGGAAAAAAAGGAAAGAAAAAGAGGGAGGCGCTGCAGCGGCGAGTAATGAGACGGCGGGGAAAGCCCACCGGCTCAGGCCGTTACCCAATTTACAGTAAAAAGATACCGAATATACGGCCGGAATCACGAATAATGGGAAATGTGGGGCGCGCTATGGGAGCTCGCGAAGGCCAGGGCGAGGGCGAGGGCGAGGGCGAAGCAGGCCGCGAGCCGTGCAGTAAACACGCGAGCTGTGGCGCGGCTAACGGTAGCCAGCCCCACACACTGAGGGGAGGCGGCTGAGCAACCTGTGTCGCGTCCCATGGGGAGGCAACCTACACTTCTTATCTACGTTCTCTGCGAAGAGGGCTTACATTAATGCCAAGTATTCCGTTACGCCATCAACGAGGGCCGGCCGCGGTGGCCGAGGGGACTGAGGCGCTTCAGTCACGGTCTGTACGGCCACTACGGTCCGGGGTTCGAATTCCCCCTCGGGCATGGATATTTGTGCCGTCCTAGTTCGTAAGTAGTTGATAAGTAGTTTGTAAGTTTAGGGACTAATGACCCCGTAGTTAAGTCCCATAAGCTGTACAAACATTTGAACATTTGATTTGATGTCTGCACGGCCACTACGGTTCGAATCCCCCCCTCGGGCATGGATATTTGTGCCGTCCTTAGGATAAGCTAGTTCATAAGTAGTTTGTAAGTTTAGGGACTGATGACACCGTAGTTAAGTCCCATAAGCTGTACAAACATTTGAACATTTGATTTGATGTCTGCACGGCCACTACGGTTCGAATCCCCCCCCCCTCGGGCATGGATATTTGTGCCGTCCTTAGGATAAGCTAGTTCATAAGTAGTTTGTAAGTTTAGGGACTGATGACACCGTAGTTAAGTCCCATAAGCTGTACAAACATTTGAACATTTGATTTGATGTCTGCACGGCCACTACGGTTCGAATCCCCCCCTCGGGCATGGATATTTGTGGCGTCCTAGTTCGTAAGTAGTTGATAAGTAGTTTGTAAGTTTAGGGACTAATGACCCCGTAGTTAAGTCCCATAAGCTGTACAAACATTTGAACATTTGATTTGATGTCTGCACGGCCACTACGGTTCGAATCCCCCCCTCGGGCATGGATATTTGTGCCGTCCTTAGGATAAGCTAGTTCATAAGTAGTTTGTAAGCTTAGGGACTGATGACACCGTAGTTAAGTCCCATAAGCTGTACAAACATTTGAACATTTGATTTGATGTCTGCACGGCCACTACGGTTCGAATCCCCCCCTCGGGCATGGATATTTGTGCCGTCCTTAGGATAAGCTAGTTCATAAGTAGTTTGTAAGTTTAGGGACTAATGACACCGTAGTTAAGTCCCATAAGCTGTACAAACATTTCAACATTTGATTTGATGTCTGCACGGCCACTACGGTTCGAATCCCCCCCTCGGGCATGGATATTTGTGCCGTCCTTAGGATAAGCTAGTTCATAAGTAGTTTGTAAGTTTAGGGACTGATGACACCGTAGTTAAGTCCCATAAACTGTACAAACATTTAAACATTTGATTTGATGTCTGCACGGCCACTACGGTTCGAATCCCCCCCTCGGGCATGGATATTTGTGCCGTCCTTAGGATAAGCTAGTTCATAAGTAGTTTGTAAGTTTAGGGACTGATGACACCGTAGTTAAGTCCCATAATCTGTACAAACATTTGAACATTTGATTTGATGTCTGCACGGCCACTACGGTTCGAATCCCCCCCTCGGGCATGGATATTTGAGCCGTCCTTAGGATAAGCTAGTTCATAAGTAGTTTGTAAGTTTAGGGACTGATGACACCGTAGTTAAGTCCCATAAGCTGTACAAACATTTGAACATTTGATTTGATGTCTGCACGGCCACTACGGTTCGAATCCCCCCCTCGGGCATGGATATTTGTGCCGTCCTAGTTCGTAAGTAGTTGATAAGTAGTTTGTAAGTTTAGGGACTAATGACCCCGTAGTTAAGTCCCATAAGCTGTACAAACATTTGAACATTTTGAACATCTACAAGGGTTGCAACTTAAATACTTGCATCTATTTTTCACAACAGATACAAAAGCGTAACGAGTTTGCACCTGTTAATGTCCTTCAGATTATCCTGAAGATTTCCCGGCGTATTGATTGGTCCATCATATTTCGAGCTTGCAGCCGGATCATGTTGACGTCTTCCAACGATATTTCCGCTGCCAAAACATGCAGCCATCTTCAGGTGAGCACGAGCCTGAAGATTACTGGTGTGCGTCGTTCTATATATACCGCAGATTGGCGCGGCGGCGCCTGCGCAGTGAGGAGGTAGTAGCGCGCCGCCTGTCGAATTTGGCGCGCTCTGTGGTAGAAGCGGGCCGCGTCTGCGTAATGGTGTACTTACATTCGCGCCATCTGTCGGAATGCGCCTTCGTGCATCTTAAGCGCGGTGGTCGAAAGAAATCACTTTTTGTCAGAGATTGCACTATATGTAGACCTATGTAACTGTGAAGCAATTAAAGAAATTACAGGGTCCTACGCTTTATCCACTTGAAAGCCGCCATCCCGATTAATCAGATCTTCTCTCAACCGTATTTCAACGGACTCTTTAATGATCGAATCCCAAAAGGATCTTGTCGTTGCCAAAATTTTTGTTGCAAAATAATCCATGGAGTGTCTCGTGGAAACACAGTGTTCTGCTATGGCTGATTTGTTGGGATGAATAGACGTGTATGACGCTCATGCTCCACGCATCTTTCTCGTACTGTGCGAGTAGTTTGCCCAATGTAGGATTGACCACACTGACAAGGGGTCTTGTAAATTCCCGCCTTCCTCAATCCCAAATCATCCTTCGCAGAGCCAAGCAAAGCCGAGATCTTCGCAGGTGGTCGCAAGTACTCGCCACCTTTGTGTAGAAGCCGTTTCCAGCGATGTGGAAGGCTTAGTATACCGTTAGCAGAGCCTGATCTGTTGATGGTGCGAATGGATCGGTCTACTGCCTGTCGAATCTCTGGAACAATTCTGAAGCGAATGCCACAAGTGGTTCCTTCATCTTCGGAATCAAATCGAAGTCACAAGGACTTACATCCGGGGAGTATGGTCGATGGTACAGTACTTCCCAGTCACATCGACCGAACAGAGCAGCCACAGCTTGCGATATATGAGCCTGTGCATTGTCGTGAAAAATGATGGGTTGTTTGTGCAGAGAGTTGCCGCTTCTTTCACAAAGCTGGCCGCAAGTGATGATCCAAAAACGAACAGTAATACTGTGCATTGACGGTCTCCCATGGAGAAACGCAATGCGTTAGGATAACACCATCACAGTCGGACACGAGAATCACTTTCATCATACTGGGCCTCCGACGCTCTATCGACTTTCGCGGCCACCCCTTAATGACGCCATTCGCTGGACTGGCGTTTCAGGTTGGTTCGTGCGATGTCTCATCCAGTGACACCGTTACGTTAGACCGCTCGCTCACAAGTGACTGTTTCCATCAATTATGCGCACGCTGGTGACGTGGGACGGGCGAGTCCATTTGCCCGGAGTATTGTAGGTATGTCAACAACGTTTGCTGTCAGCGACAATAGTAGATTCCACTGCAAAGTGTCTCCACAGCAGTGTTGCCACTATTTAAGTTCCAACTTCTTCTTCTACACTAATAATAAAACTGTTAAAGTAGGTCGTTCTACTACGAAGAATATGTGTGTGAATTCATCAGGTACTGGTATCCGTTGTAAGAAAGAGACAGACAAAAAAGATAATCGATATATTTGAACACCAAAAGGGAAAGATGAAGCAAAATCCAGCCGCAAATTTATAATAGATAATATAAGGCTCCTTTCCTTAACTTAGAAGAAGCTTTCGCACCAATACCTTGTATCAAAGGTGATAGGGAACAAAATATGGTTTTTGCTGGAAAAGAAATATCCTTTCACTTTACTTCATAAGGAGACTTTCAATATACGAATCCTATCAAATTAGCGAACTATAACGATCGTCAGACTTCTGAATTTCATTCCCCCCATCCACCACTAATTCTACAGATTGCTAAAATATGTAACAAACCAGTAAGGAAGGGAACAGAAGAGATACAAAGCAGGACAAAGAAAACTGTAAACTAGGAAGGCAACCTTGAATGCAAGGAACCAGATCCAATTTATTTCACTGATTCTGATCAAAAATGAAAATGCCTTCTGACAAGTATAAAGACAAATATTGTTTTTATCATAATTGTAAGTATTTCATAAAATACGTTGCTGTGCTAATAATTTTCTGCGTGCTTGTTTTATTATTGTATTGTATCAATTTTTCTGATATATACTTGGGTGTTGACAGTCTCTCGTTTAACTCAACCTTTCAATTAGAGGCGAATGGAGGTAATTGCGACATCTTCTCAGAAGTACTTTGATAATATCAAAACGATTGGTTAAATAACGTCACATTTTTGATACAGGTAAACAATCACATAGGGATGATAGAAATATGAAGTTGTAGTATGAGATATTTATGTAGAATTTATTACAACCACTAAGCATTGACCTTAATTTTCTCAGAAAGTTGAAAGTGTCACTTACCTCCTTTGCCCTCTCGATGCCCTAATTATGTTGGGACATGAGAAAAATTGTAATACATCTGCAGTAGATAACAAGATCCCCATGCTGTACAGCGCATGTCTGAACATTTGTTCGGCGTCTGTATGGCCGCATTACCATTTGGAATATGGCTGACGTTGCTAGCAGTATGTCAGTCATTGTACGCAGTTTTCTGTCGACGATCATCAGGCATCATTTACAGTTATCCGACCAGTGAGGGTAACGATAGAAACACTTGAATATCACGAAGTAGATGACCAAATCATGCCGGGGACCTCCTCCATCTTTGAATCGCGGTTTTTATACATAATCCCGATTTTTCTTTTTAAGGAATCGATGTAACACTGATTCATCGGCCGTAGTGTTATCAACTGTCCAGCTTTTATCAAGGTGGCACCACTTTCATCAGAGCTTTGGGGTGGGTTCCGTTATTAACAGTGTAGCAACTGTAGCCCTTTGTAATGTATTTGTTAAACTACCTCTTTCACTGTGAAATATATCACCTGTTATTCCCACTGCCACCCCGTCAGCTCACCTGCAATCATTATGTATTGTGCTTCCATGATTCTTGCATGTCCAAGTAACTACTAATTGTGACTTCATGATCTATTGATTTTTATTTCATCAGAATATGTTTATTACAACAATACTTCAAGACTATTCACCGATTTCTGACTTGATTACACGAGTACATAACGTAGACAAGACTAACTTCACTACTTGACTACTCCCGTGCACGCACGCGTATATATACATGCTTCATTTTTAAGAATGTTCTAGAACAATATTCAAGCAAAACAACTCTCAAATTCAATTTCGGCTAAACATAAATCAATCCTTCAGCAACAAGAAGAATAGTAAATTATTCACTGTAAATCAAAAGTATTTTTATAAGTATTTATGTAACTAATGACAGTATAAATTCGATATGTGTGCTAGTTACGACCAGAGTGGTGACGGTTTGTTTACGTAATTGAAATTCTACCATGATCAGGCTATCTGAAATTGTTTGGTATATTTCAAACAACTACAGGAAAATCTTCGTAAGTAACTTTGTTGTTGTTGTGGTCTTCAGTTCGGAGACTGGTTCGATGCAGCTCTCCACAATACCCTATCCTGAGCAAGCCTCTTCAACTCCACATAAGAACGGCAACCTACATCTTTCTGAATCTGCTTACTGTCTCCATCTCTTGGTCTTCCTCTGTGGTTTTTACCCCACACACTTCCCTCCAACGCTAAATTCACAATTCCTTGATGTCTAAAAATGTGTACTACCAATCAATCCCTTCTTTTAGTCAAGGTACGCGAGAAATTCCTTTTCTCCCCAATTTTGTTCAGTTACTCCTCATTAGTTACGCGATCCACCCACCTAATCTTCAGCATTATTCTGTAGCACAACATTTCAAATGTTGTACTTATACTGTCCGCACTGTTTATCGTCCATGTTTCACTCCCATACAAGGCAACACTCCACGCAAATGCCTTCAGGAAGGACTTCCTTCTCCAAATTTCTCCTTGCTTTCCTTTATAGCTTGCTCAATGTACAAATTGAATAACATTGGAGAAAAGCTACAACCCTGCCATATTCCCTCTCAACCACTGCATCCCTTTCATGCCCATCAACTCTGACAACCGCTATCTGGTTTTTGTACTAGTTGTAAATAACCTTACGCTCCTTAAATTTTAATCCTGCTGATTTAAAAATTTGAAAGAGTGTATTCCAATCAACATTGT
This sequence comes from Locusta migratoria, assembly GCA_026315105.1. Taxonomy (NCBI): domain Eukaryota; kingdom Metazoa; phylum Arthropoda; class Insecta; order Orthoptera; family Acrididae; genus Locusta; species Locusta migratoria. The sequence goes on along the minus strand of CM048745.1, from coordinate 360,311,808 downwards.
CAAAAGCCTTCTCCAAATCTAGAAAAGTTAGATATGTAGGTTTGCCTTTTCTTAATCTATCTTCTAGGATAAGCCGTAAAGTGAGTATTGCCTCCCGTGTTCTCACATTTTTCCTGAACCCAAACTGATCTTCCCCGAGGTCGGCTTCTACCAGCTTTCCCATCCTTCTGTAAATAATTCGTGTTAAAATTTTGCAAGCATGACTTATTAAACTGATGGTTCTGTAATTTTCACACCTGTCTGCACCTGCTTTCTTTGGAATAGGTATTATTACATTTTTCTTAAAGTCTAAGGGTATTTCCTCCGTCTTATACACCTTACGCCTTAGGTGAAATAGTTTTGTCACGGCTGGCTCTCCCAGAGACTTCAGTAGTTTTGAGGGAATGTCGTCCACTCCAGGGGCCTTGTTTCGACTTAGGTCTTTCAGTGCTCTGTCAAATTCTTCTCTCAGTATAGTATCTCCTATTTCATCTTCATCTACCTCATCTTCCCTTCCTATAATATTGTCTCTAAGTTCATTTCCTTTGTAGATATCCCCCCCCCTACCCACATTTATTGTCTCCCTTTTATTTTTCTGTAGGCGGTATCAATTTTTCCCCTATTTATACATTATTTTACAGACTTGCTTTTGCCTTCCAGCCACTCCTGATTAGCTATATTGCACTACCTGTCAATCTCATATCATAGTCGTCTGTACTCCATGTTGCCTGTTTCATTTGTTGCATTTTTATATTTTCTCCTTCCATTAATTAAATTTAGTATTTCCTGTGATATCCAAGGATCTTTTGTAAGTCTTGCCTTTCTACCTATTTTGTCCTCTGCTGCCTTCACTATTTAATCTCTCAAAGCTCCCACTCCTCTTTTACTGTTTTATTTACCCCCATTTTTGTGAACTGTTGCCCAAAGCTCTCTCTGAAATCCTTAAGAAATGAGGTTCGCTCAATTAAGTTTTCTGTTCCCTTATTGTCTGAATAATTTACTTTACCTCATACATTGCTTCGATCTCCTCATCATAGGCAGAGCTACTGTGGTCGGTGTTGGCTTTTTATCTATCTTGACTACGATAATGCGATCACTATATTGCTCAAAGTAGTTTACCCGAACTCTTATTTTCTTATTCATTATCATATATATCCCCAACTGATTTTGTACTTAACAATCGCCGGCCGCGGTGGCCGAGGGGACTGAGGCGCTTCAGTCACGGTCTGCACGGCCACTACGGTCGGGGGTTCGAATCCCCCCTCGGGCATGGATATTTGTGCCGTCCTAGTATGTAAGTAGTTCATAAGTAGTTTGTAAGCTTAGGGACTGATGACCCTGTAGTTAAGTCCCATAAGCTTTAAAAACATTTGAACATTTGAACTTAACAATCATGTAGTCACCTGACCATAAATCCTGTTCCTCTTTCCACTAATCCCTAATACATCTTTCAACCTATCCATTTCTCTTTTTAAATTTTCTAATATTCCTACCCTATTAAGGGACCTAACATTCGACGCTTCGATCCGTAGAATGGCAGTATTGTCTTTCCTGATGACAACATTCTCCTGAGTAGTCCCCGCCCGGTGATCCGAATGGGGGACTATTTTACCTTAGGAACATTTTACCCGAGATGATGCCATCATCATATAATCATACAGCAGAGCGTTGGGACAAGCAACGGCTGTAGTTTCTCCTTGCTTTCAGCCATTCGCAGTAACTGCGTGGCAAAGCAACATTAGCTGATGATACAAGGCCAGCTCAGTCAATCATCCAGACTGTGGCCCCTGTACCTACTAAAAAAAGCTGCTGCCCCTCTTCAGAGATACCCCTCCGCTGTGGTTGCACCTACGGTACGGGTATTTGTATGGTTGTGGGAAGCAAGCCATCCCACCTTGACAATGTCTATGGTTTATAGGTGATTCATTATATTTACGCAAAATACGACTACTCTTGATGAAGACGATTTCAGCTAAGGTAAAAAAAGGCCATTATCTCGGGCGCCAGCCGGGTGTTATCATCGCTCACCCGTCGCACAGTTGGTTGATAGCGCAACTCTTGATCAGTCTGTCATTCATTGTAACAATTCTGACGAAAAGTGACTTCGAGATGGGACAACTCAGCCTGAAATGTACCGGGGTCTTAAATGACTTGAGCTCTTAAGCCTATCAGCCTGCAGATACAAGTCAGCTACCAACTTTCCGAATGACTAATACATCAAGGAAGGAAAGGCAGCTACTCTTCCCCAGATCCATGGTGAAAGGAATATTCAAGTGGATTGAATTCATATGAGACCAAACAAATAATTACCCACATATCTGAAAATATGCAAAAAATGCCGCTGACTCCAAGTCCTCCATGAATAAATTGGCAAAGATGGATGACAAAGGCCTTCCCAGGGCAACTCAGTCTATTCAAATGTTTGTAAACCTAAGGAACCAAACTGCTGATGTCATCGGTCCCTAGACTTACAAACTACTTAAATAACTTATGCTGATGACAAGACTCATTCATGCGCGACGAAGGACACTAATCTTTGACAGAAGCGACAGCTCTAACCGCTTGGTCATAAGACTGGTGATTAAATAAGAAGTGCGTAGATGTCAAATCATGTCGAAATAAATACATTTACTCTACATCAAACCTAGCATCAATACAACGAAACAGACAGCAGAGCGTTAGCGCAGAGAGAAACCACATTAAAACTTACTAAAATATCAGAGTCATTCAAATGCAATTCGTCCGACTGACGTAGGAAATCCACCAAATTCTTAATGTGATGTTCACATTCACCTACTAGTGCGCTCAAAAAGCGGGAAGATGTTTGACTACACGAAATGACGCAACAGGCCTGAGAAATACCCCTTCCTTACGGTCTTAGGAACATCATAGGACGTAAAGTACAATAAGAATTAAGACTCTTGATAGTCTTCCACGACAAGGAACTTTTCTCCAAGAGATTATTAGTTTTTCTCTCGACATAGGTTCAGCACCGATCCTGCAATATGCAAGCTCAGAAAGTAAACATTGCATCTTTGGAACGTAATTCTAGTTGTTCATCAAAACCGTAACACCTCCCTTATCCGCAGTTAAGATAACATCAAGATCTACTTTAATGCAGACACTGACTCTGTTGCAGACAGCTGCTGCTGCCTAATCAGCGAAAATGCTAAAAATTGCTAATAAATACACGGACGATTCTCAGTTCGAGTGTGGACTCATGCCTTGTAGTCTCTAAATAATAATAATAAATAAGAGTCGATTACATACATAGAAGAGCCAAAGAAACTGATTGTGCATAAATGGGTAAGAGAACTAGGGGTATAGATCTCTTTTGAACAGCACATTACAAGGCATCCCAGTTATGCTCAAAATTCATGCCTGGATGGCCAGTGGAGGTGTTGAAACTCAGAAGAGTGTTCCTGGAGCCACTTTGTAGCAATTCTGGACGTTTGGGATGTCGCATTGTCCTGCTGGAATAGCCCAAGTCCGTCGTAATGCACAGTGGAGAGGAATAGATGATGTGTAGGTACGTGACACTCCAACTCCAATACACGCCCCACGCCATTATAGATCCTCCACCAGCTTGAACAGTCCCCTCCTGACGTGCAGGGTCCATGGATTCAAGGGGTTGTCTCCACACGCGTACACGTCCATCCACTCCATAGAATTCGAAAAGAGACTCGTCAGACGAGGCAGCATGTTTCCAGACATCAACAGTCCAATGTCTGTGTTGACGGTCCCCCGAAAGGCGTAAAGCTTAGTGTTGTGCAGTCAGCAAGGGTACACGAGTAGGCCTTCGCCTCTTAAAGCCCGTATCGACGATGTTTCGTTGAATGGTTCATACGCTAAAACTTGTTGACGGTCCAGCACTGAAATCCACAGCAATACGCGGAAGTTAAGACGCGTCGGACTTCTCGTCCCTCGAGATGTCTTTAATCAATATTTAATATCCACAATAGGAGTCAATTTAATCGTGTTGCGTGGATGTGTATTCTGTTATGCATTTATTCAGCAGGTAGCATCCATGAGTACTTCAACTGGGGTAATAATACACGTAATTACTATTTTTCTGCGATAACGTGAGAAAATTTAGACTGGCCGTTGGTATATAATACCCTACTGGCCATTACAAATGTTCAAAATGTTTGTACAGCTTATTGGATTTAACTACGGGGTCATCAGTCCCTAAACTTACAAACTACTTAAGAATTAGCTACCACTAAGGACGGCACAAATATCCATGCCCGAGGGGGGATTCGAACCCCCGACCGTAGTGGCCGTGCAGACCGTGACTGACGCGCCGCAGTCCCTTCGGCCACCGCGGCCGGCCCGTTACAATTCCTACACCAAGAAGAAATGCAGTTGATAAACGGGTATTCATTGGACAAATATATTATACGAGAAATGACATGTGATTACATTTTCACGCAATTTGGGTGCGTAGATCCTGAGAAATAAGTACCCAGAACAACCACCTCTGGCCGCAATAATGGCCTTGATACGCCTGGCCATTGAGTCAAACAGAGCATGGATGGCGTGTACAGGAACAGATACCCATGCAGCTTCAACACGATACCACAGTTCAACAAGAGTAGTGACTGACATATAGTGAAGAGCCAGTTGCTCGACCACCATTAACCAGATGTTTTCAATTGGTAAGAGATCTGGAAAATGTGCTGGCCAGGGCAGCAGTCATTTTCCGTATCCAGACAGGCCCGTACAGGAATCGAATAAAGGGTAGAGCCAAGGACCATCTGAAATGTAACGGCCACTGTTCAAAGTGCCGTCGATGCGAACAAGACGTGACCGAGACGTGTAACAGATGGCACCCCATACCATCACGCCTGGTGATACGCCAGTATGGCGATGACGAATACACGCTTCCAATGTGCGTTCATGGCGATGTCGCCAAACACAGATGCGACTATCATGCAGCTGTAAACAGAACCTGGATTCATCCGAAAAAATGACGTTTTGCCATTCGTGTACCCAGGTTCGTCGTTGCGTACACCATCGCAGACGCTCATGTCTGTGATGCAGCGTCAAGGGTAACCGTAGCCATGGTCTCCGAGCTGATAGTCCATGCTGCTGCAAACGTCGTCGAACTGTTCGTGCAGATGGTTGGTGTCTTGCAAACGTCCCCATCTGTTGACTCAGGGATCGAAACGTGGCTGCACGATCCGTTGCAGTCATGCGGATAAGATGCCTGTCATCTCGACTGCTAGTGATACGAGGTCGTTGGGATCCAGCACGGCGTTCTGTATTGCCCTCCTGAACCCACCGACTGCACATTCTGCTAACGGTCATTGGATCGCGACCAACGCGAGCAGCAACGTCGCGATACGATAAACCGCAAACGCGATAAGCTACAATCCTACCTTTATCAAAGTCGAAAACGTTGTAGGTGTCGCCACCGGCGATAACCTTGTGTGAATCCTCTGAAAAGCTAATCATTTGCATATCACAGTATCGTCTTCCTGTTGGTTAAATTTCGAGTCTGTAGCACGTCATCTTCGTGGTGTAGCAATTTTAATGGCCTGGAGTGTAGTAACAGCTTGTGGCTAGCGAGCAGGCGGCCTGTCGCTGCTCCAGGGAGAAGGCAGGTAACCTCCCTTCCAGAGTCGGCAGGGGCTGAGGGTCATAAAAGAAAGAGAAAAAAATGTTCAAGTGTTTGTTAAGCTTATGGAACTTAACTACGGGGTCATCAGTCCCTAAACTTACAAACTACTTATCAACTACCTTATACTAAGGGGGGATTCGAACCCCCGACCGTAGTGGCCGTGCAAACCGTGACTGCAGCGCCTCAGTCCCCTTGGCCACCGCGGCCGGCAAGATAGAGAAAACCTTGGAGCACAGAGTAACATATAAAGAGAAGAAACCACCCCTATACCACTGTTCCACGCTGTCCTAGTAGTTCCGTAAGATGCTAGCAGGTGTCAGGCGGATCGCTGGCTCAGGGTGCCTCACGCACCCCTGAGCGTAGGACCCTGCCCTTACGGAGGTTTCCCGTCTGTACATATTCGTCTGTGCTTTGGAGCACAGAGTAATATTTGTCTGTGCTTGGAGGCAATCGTAGCTATGGCTGGCGCCGGTATGTCGCACGCCGTATGGGTCTGAAAGTGCAGCCCCACAGTAAAGGAATGAAAGAGGGCAGGTGTTTTAAGTGATGAATCTTGGGATGTGTGCCATCCACACGGGGACCTTGGAACACTTCGATGGCGTCCCGCAAAAGACCGCCGTTTTAGGCGCGAAGCATCCCGATTGCTAACTTTGTCGCCTAGAATTCTTGTTGGGCGGCGATCGAAAACGGCCAACGAGGAGTGATCTTTCCTCCGACCTTTTAGCAAGAGTTCCGCACTACCAAAATGATATTTGAGTCTGGGAGGAGAGAGGTCGTAAGTTTACGACAGAAGAGTGAAGTTTTAGACTTTGGAGCGACAAGACATCCGCAGCCTTGAGCTCATGCAGCTGGTATGAGATGGGAACGTGCATGAAAATTTTGTAAGAGTGAGTTGTCAGCTGAAATCTGTTCAGAGATATCAGACAAGTACACTAGGAGACGCACTAATTACTCAGATACAGTAATATTGGTAAGCATGCCATCACTGTTTTGCGACTCCGTTTTCAGCATAGGTCTTGCGATTCAATTTCGTGTCCGCTTTTTATTTTATCCTGATGCCGTCACTCAGTAAATCCCGTCAATTCCGTTTTATCTCGTTTTCAGAATAATCATTTCCCTTTTTTGGTTTGCTCTCATTAACGTCTGTTTGAATGTTTACTTTTAATCACATTATTTCATTTCATGTTTGCATGTCTCTTTTCCATAAATAAAGGTGTCTAGTTTCACTAAGCCCCTGTTCCTATTATTACTTAGAACCCACACATCTTTTTAGGTATTATGTGGATAGTTTGTCTACGTGTCTGGCCACTCATGTGATTAGGAAAGGCCCGTTTCATAATTAATACAGTACCTTTTCAAAGTTATTATCCACAATTTACGCATATTTCATTACAATCCAGACAATTTAATCGCTTTATTAAATTTTCCCATCACTTGGATGAGTCTGGCTCTGTTTTGCTGCTTCGCAAGCCACAGGCCAGTGAATTATATTCAAATTATACAGGGTGAATAACCTAACACTTGCACTGCAAATATCGCCGAAATGGAAAGTGCGATTTATGTGCTGTTTTCACAGAATGGATTGGTAGTTATGGAATCGTATTTTTAGGCAAAAAATAGATTGTAGTATTACCTATAAAGTGTATTTTTATGCAAACATACAGTTTTTAATGGATTTGTTTATAAATAACAATACTGCTAGCACTCAAGATTTTTTTTATTTATTTAGCACAACGCGTGTCGAGAAATAATTCCCATCTTCAAGTGCGTTTTATGTGCTGTTTCATGTTATTTGTGATGTTTTGATTGTGTGAGTGCCTGCTTCATTCTGCTGTCGTTGCTGTAATACATAAATACGCCCGATTTTACTTTTTGGTTATCTTTATATGTTGTTAATGGTGGAATTTTTTGAAAAGTGTTTTACTTATAGTTTTCGTCTGGTCCATCTGTGGCAGCTCTCACACATGTCAAACATCACACACAATATTTTTGCACACAAGTACATCAGTTGTCACAAAAACAAACATACATATAAATAAACAGTTACAGAGATATATCATCATCTTTCGGGAGTGCACCCGGGACAGCGACAATTCTTCGTCCGATATTCCGGCTGCAAACCTTACAGCCATCTTCAAGGACTCTTGGACTCGCCTTGGAGATGGCTGTAAGGTTTGCAGCCGAAATATAGGACGAAGAATTGTCGCAGTCGCGGGTGCACTCCCGAAAGATGATGGAATATTATGTCCGCCGGGAAAAATTCAAGAATCACAGTTACAGAGATGTTCTAAGCTTAAGTTTACCAAAGATACATTTTTACAGAGTATGCTACAAAGGAATCCTTAGCTGGATTTTATCAAAACAACATTTCCATAGAGTATGCTGCGTTTTTATAGAGGATATTTTACTTTTGTTCATTGTCCTAATTTATGCATGCTCACAATGGTACTACATTTATACATATTAACATTTTTATATACTTATTCGTTTTCCACTTTTTCATTTAATATTATGTCTTCGCAGGCTTTCAAAAAACCCATTTTCTAATGGATAAAATAAAAAAATTAAAATGTTGATAAGTATAAATGTAGCACCATTGTAAGTACACATAAATTAGGACAATGAACAAAATTAAATATCCTCAATAAAAACGCAGCATACTCTATGGAAATGTTGTTTTGATAAAATCTACTGATATTTTAGTGCACCCTACTTTTAGTTTCTTAATGTCTACAGGCATTCTCCCATTAAAAAAAAAAAAAAACTCTACCAATCCATTCTGTGAAAACCGCACATCCATCGCACTTTCCTTTTCCGCAATATTTGCAGTGCTAGTGTTAGGTGATGTACCCTGTATACCAAAGTAACTAACAAAGCTCCCTGGCACGTAGCAAAACGTTGCACTTCTGCCACGTTGAACGATTCTCTTCAGTGGTCGTTGGTCCCGACCTTGTAGTATCTTTTTCCGACCGCACCGTTGTTGGAGATTTGATGTTTTAGCGGATTTCCGACATTGACGGTGCTCTCGTGAAATGGTCGTACGCGAAAATCCCCACCTCACCGCTTCCTCGGAGGTGCCGTGTCCTATCTCTCGCGCGCCGACTATAACACCACTTTCAAACACACTCAGATCGTGACATCCTGCCCTTGTGGCAGCAGTAATCCATGTAACGCCTGCGTCAAACACCTGTTTTCATATACAGGGTGTTACAAAGAGGTACGGCCATACTTTCAGGAAACATTGCTCACACACAAAGAAAGAAAATATGTTATATGGGCATGTGTCAGGAAACGCTTCATTTATATGCTACAGCTCATTTTAGTATGGATGAGGCTTCATTCCAACGTGATCAAATTGTAAATTTTCACAATCAACATGTATGGACTAACGAGAATCCGCACGCAATTGTGGAATCACGCCATTAACACAGATTTTCTGTGAACGTTTGGGCAGGAATTATTGGTGATGTTTTGATTGGGCCTCATGTTCTTCCACCTACGCTCACTGGAGCACGTTATCATGATTTCATACGGGATACTCTACCTGTGCTGCTAGAACATGTGCCTTTACAAGTACGACACAACATGTGGTTCATGCACGATGGAGCAAAATTCAAATGTTTGTAATTCTATCGGACCAAACTGCGTGGTCATCAGTCCGTATCCTACAAACTACTTAACCTAAAGTAAACTAACCTAAGGACAACACAAACACCCATGCCCCAGGGAGGACTCGAACCTCCACGGCGAGCAACCGCGCGATCCGCCGTGAGACGTTTTAGACCGCTCGGCTACTCCACCGCGGCTACGATGGAGCTCCTGCACATTTGAGTCGACGTGTTCGTACGCTTCTCAACAACAGATTCGGTGACCGATGGATTGGTATAGGCGGACCAATTCCATTGCCTCCACGCTCTCCTGACCTCAACCCTCTTGACTTTCATTTATGGGGGCTTTTGAAAGCTCTTGTCTACGCAACCCGGTACCAAATGTGGAGACTCTTCGTGCTCGTATTGTGGACGGCTGTGATACAATACGCCATTCTCCAGAGCTGCATCAGCGCATCAGGGATTCCATGCGACGAAGGGTGGATGCACGTATCGTCGCTAACGGAGGACATTTTGAACATTTCCTGTGACAAAGTGTTTGAAGTCACGCTGGTACGTTCTGTTGCTGTGTGTTTTCAAATGTTAAATTATTTGTACAGTTTATGTGACTTAACGACGGGGCAGTCCCTAAAATTACAAACTACATATGAACTAGCTAACACTAAGGACGGCACAAATATCCATGCCCGAGGGGGTATTCGAACCCCCGAACGTAGTGGCCGTGCAGACCGTGACTAACGCGCCGCAGTTCCCTCGGCCACCGCGGCCGGCGCTGTGTTTTTTTCATATCCATGATTAATGTGATTTGAAGAGAAGTAATAAAATGAGCTCTAACATGGAAAATAAGCGTTTCCGGACACATGTCCACATTTTCTTTCTTTGCCGGCCGCGGTGGCCGAGGTGACTGAGGCGCTCCAGTCACGGTCAGCACGGCCACTACGGTCGGGGGTCCGAATCCCCCCTCGGGCATGTATATTTGTGCCGTCCTAGTTAGTAAGTAGTTCATAAGTAGTTTGTAAGTTTAGGGACTGATGGCCGCGTAGTTAAGTCCCATAAGCTTAACAAACATTTGAACATTTTTTGAACTTTCTTTGTGTGTGAGGAATGTTTCCTGAAAGTTTGACCGTACCTTTTTGTAACACCCTATATAGGGGATGCCGACCGCAGCGCCGTCCTCTGAGTGTTTACATAGCCGGGTGGTTAGCATACGCATGCCTGAACCTGTTTCTTTAGCTCTTCAGTGTAGCAACGACAGGCGACAGTGTATCGTCAAATTTCTGGTTCAGTTTCTCACTATGGCTGCACCTATTTTCGGCTTTGCCAGTTAGTTATAGCTACCACGTAAGGTAGAAACAAATTCCAGACACGGAGTGACGTTAGGTCGGGGTTAGCAGACGTGGCACAAGCAGGGCGGCAACTGCGCCGCCTCCCCCGCAGCGCAGCCCGCGGCGGCTGACAGGAAGACGGATGCCACGCCTCGCACCGCCGTATAAACAAAATCCTTTTAGGCCCCACCACCCCGCAGAATCCTCTTAGCCGCCGCAAGTCGCGCGACCCGCCCCGCCCCGCCCCGCGCAATATCTCGCGCTTCGGCCGGTGACACTGCAGCTGCTTTGAGCTTCCGGCCAGCCAGTCGCTGCGGCTGTTAATGGTGCCTGATACCACAGATAAATATATACAGACGGGAAACGTCTGTAAAGGGTATATTACACGGAGCGAATTTGGTCGCTAGTCGCTGGCCTATTTGGACGCAGCTTCTAAATTCGCTCCGTGTAAACAGGGACAGCGAACAAAGTCGCTGCTCAGAAACGCGAGCGTCTAAATTTGAAGGGTGGGCTACTTTAGACGCTGGTCGCTAGCGTTTTTGGTCGCTGGCGTTTTTGGACGCCCCGTGTCATATACGAGAACGTCTAAAGTAGCCACCAGTCGAGTCAAAATGTCGAAGGAAATTGTAAATGCTAGCGTTGTGTTTCTCGTAACACTTTTAAAAGAACGCAAAACGGAAAAGTAGTAAAGAATAAAAGAAAATGGATTAGAAGGTGGATTGCGAGGAGGGATAAATATGGTGCTTCTGCAAATCTTTTGGGTGAATTATCGTGTGAAGGTCCTTCTGCCTACAGAAATATAATGAGGATCACATAAGAAAATTTTGATAGATTACTGTAAATGGTAGAGGATAAAATAAGGAAACAGAATACCATCATGAGGATGGCGATCTCGCCAAGAATAAAACTGAAATACTCCTTATTTTCAATGTCCCATAATACTGGAAAACTTCGATAAATTTTCAGAAATTTGATTACAGTTCCACTTCATATTTTGTTTTGTGGGACATAGAACTTTTAATATCTTTATTTATATCGATGATCACAAAATTTCTCGTCGATTTGACGACCGGTTTCTGTCAGTGATGACCATTTCCACGTCTACAGTAAATCAGAAACAGGATACATCAAGTATTACACTACCTAATAAAACATAAATAATGCATTACAGTCATCAATACATTAATATAGCCATATGGCATCATCACACTCCACTCCACTGTTAGTAGAACTTATAGGACTTAACTACAGGGTCATCAGTCCATAAGCTTACAAACTACTTATGAACTAGCTAAGACTAAGGACGTCACAAATATCCATGCCCGAGGGGGCCGTGCAGACCGTGACTGGAGCGTCTCAGTCCCCTCAGCCACCGCGACCGGCGCATCATCACATCATAAGTGTATCTTCATTAAGGAATGTAAAAACAGGTATGATGTATAATATTTTAACGCGTTTTATGTATTGATGACTGTAATGCCTTATTGATGTTGTATAAGGTAGTTTATTACTAGATGTGTCCTTGTGTTTCTGATTTGCTGTAGACTTGAAAATGGTCATCACTGACCGAAACCGGTCGTCAAAACGACGAGAAATTTTGCAATGATCGACGTAAATAAAGATATTAAAAGTAATTACAAAATGGATCACTGATATAAATTCGCGACCATGTCGCACCTTGGGAAACAGAACTGTTTGGTATTACCTAACCTCCAAAACGATGTATCATATGCTACGTCGTGTTTCAATTGTTTTTACGAAGACGCTAGCGTCTGAAGTCGCTGCGTGTCATTGCGTCAGCGTATTCATTCGCTATTCGCCAATACGCCGAGCGACAACATACGCCAGCGACTAGGGACCAAATACGCTCCGTGTAATATACCCTTAAGGGCCCGGTCCTACACGCAGGGGTGCGGGGAGGGAGGGTTTCCAGCAGTTCCGTAAGATGTCCCATGATGGCGCTGCGGTCAGAAGCAGCCCTTTAAACTGGCCACAGAGCAGGCGGCAGGTAGCGGCTGCCCCCACCACCACCTCCCCTCAAACGCTGGCAAGCTGGACACAGGCGTGGCCTCGTGGCAGGCGGCACGAGCTCTCCCCTCAGCCTCCCCTCCACGCTACCCTCTGACGTGCGAGAGGCACCCTAAGCCAGCGATCCGCCTGACACCTGCTAGCATCTTACGGAACTACCATGGGAGCGTAGGACAGTGGTTTTGGGGGGGCTGCTCCTCTGTATATGTTACTCTGTGCTGATACCCATTCTTTAAAATTGTAAGGAACGGTGTGAAATCTAGTTAATGTTGCTTTTAGGTGTCAGTCTACAGCCGCGACGTACTTTGAAAAAATCATGCTTGTCCCCAGTGCTGTAAGATACGACGCGCGTCCAGAAAGTAAGTTCCGTTTCAATTTATCTCCGCTGCAGAGCTGCGATTGCAGTTCCGCACATGCGCTGTAGACGATGTGTATCAAGGAGAAGACTGTGCGCCATTTGTAGATCAGTGTCAGTTACGCACGCTTTGTTGTGCTTGTTTGAAATGTCAGCGTTGATTGAAAATCCCGCCGCCTGTGAATCCAGGTCGGTGATTCGGTTTCTGAATGCGAGGAAAGTGAAACCAAGTGAAATTTATCGGCAAATTTGCGATGTTTACGGGCCAAATGCGATGAGTGATTCGATGGTGAGAAGATGGGTCCGACAGTTCAATGGCGTGCGTAGTGATGTGCACGATGAAGAACGAAGTGGGCGTCCATCTTTGGCTACAGAAGAACTGGTTCACGCGATTGATGACAAGGCACATGAAAACCATAGGTTTACAATTAGTGCTGTCGCTATGAACTTCCCCCAAATTTCACGATCCTGATGCATGAAATTGTTACTAAACAACTGAAATTCCGTAAACTTTGCTCACGTTGGGTACCAAAGATTCTCATTGAGCAACACAAAACATAACGGATGGGTAGTGCACTTGAGATTTTGACCCTTTATGCTGAAAGCGGCGAAGAATTTTTGAGACGGATAGTCACAGGAGATGAAACGTGGGCTTCTTACGACACCCTGAGAGTAAGCGGCAATCAGTAGAATGGAGGCACACTTCATCCCCACCAAAGGTAAATCCAAAGCAAATCATGACACCTCGGAAAATGATGTGCATAGTGTTCTGTGACTGGAAAGGCATCATACTCATTGACTTCTTAGCGTGTAGTCAAACAATCAAAGTAGTTGCTTATTGCGAGACACTTCGGAAATTGCGCCGTGCAATCGGGTATTTGACTGTTTTCTGTAAATCCCTTTAAATTGTTAATTATGTCATATTATGGACCGAACATGCTTTTTTACCTCGTAGATTTCAGTACTTTTTTTTAATAAAAAAGAAATGAAATTCAAATAATTTGAAAGCCCGCTAAAACGCTACATTTGAGTCACGTGATGCCTGTGACGTCATAGAACACTCTGCTGCTGCTGCTCTCGTAAGATAAACAAATACCTGTATATTGTTTGGGCCGAGGCCTCGTGTTTAGACGTTAACGTTTGCATAATGACCTACAAATATTGCTTAGTTCTGCACTGTACCAATACATCTGTCAAGACTCCAGACTCCAGAAAAAATGAGAAGATACACAAAAAGTGGTTGACACTGGCGCGAAGAGATCCAAATGAAATAGCGGCTACTTCATGTGTGTATTTCTGTGAGGATCATTTTGATGTAAGTTAACAATATTATTCCATTGGTAAACTAAACTGTTTAGTATCATTCTCTTCTACTGCAAAGGTGTAAAGTAGTATTATATGTACGTTAATGACCTGATGTTTACATTTGCGAAGTAAAACTTCATAATATTACACGCCTACGATTTATGTGTAATTAAAGCCGTTTCCTATTTGGTGAAAGAACAACATGAATATTGTTGCAGCCCACTATAAAAGTATAGCACTGATTATATATCTCCAGTAAGTGCAATTTTATCACCAATAGATCTTAGTCAAACAACCGTTTTATACATCGACAACGCCCTTCTGGTTACTTTACAACAACTTACCCTATCGTAATATACATATATGGGAGATGTCTTTAATGAGCCGATTTATTTAGCTTTCAAACTTTCATAATATGCAAGTGTAAATACGATTAAAAGTGTTAGTTACCCAAATATGTGTTTACTGAAGCAAAAATCTTTGTAATGTCATGTTGTGAAGTTTATTTCGCAAAAATAATTAAATATCCAGGATACAAGAGATGTTTTTTAGTTATTAGATAATCAAGAACCACGAGACTAGACAGCAAATTCTGTGGTTTAGTGTCACTTGTAAGTGAAATTTTATATTACAGCTGGAGAGCGACATCGAAAACTACATGAAGTACAGACTGGGCTTCAGTAAACGATTACTCATTCTATGTGGTCTGAATATCTGGACAAAGATTTTCTATCGTGTTGTTGATGGTGCCAACATAATCACTCAAGGCCGTTTGGATAGAAGATAAAATTTCACCCTTTATTGCATAATATGGGTACTTCAGATTAAGTCTGCTGACATCAACAAATAGGGTAATTTTTCCATTGGCATAAAATATCTCTCGAAATAATTAGCTTTAAAATGTAGGTATGCGTTACTTAGAATGCAGTTTTCACGTTTCTTATTTCTGGCACGTAAAAATTTGGATTGTTTTTAAAGAATGAAGACACCATAATTCCATCATCTTTAGGGAGGTTTCCGCTGTCAGCCTTCACATAACCATCTTCCATTGTGCCATAAAAACTGTAAACGCATTTAGATCACGAAAAAACTGAACTTAAAGCTGCGAAATGGAGGAAACGCGTACAGTAAGACAGCTTCTAGTTGCCGCACTGTAGGTGTTCTATGACGTCACCAGTACCTCAGCCAATAACGAAGCGTTTTCGATCACGTGATATAATCGTGAAATTTGATGATTTTTAAGCTTTAATTACGTAAAAATAACAGATGTTTTGTAAGAATTATGAGCGAAAATGCTGTCTGAATGTTATAATCATTCAGAATAACAACAATTCGAACCATATTTTTAACACAGGAAAATACCCTATTCAGAAGTAGCGCCGGGGACTGCTGTCAAAAGGTGTTGTTTTGCTCCAC
This sequence comes from Locusta migratoria, assembly GCA_026315105.1. Taxonomy (NCBI): domain Eukaryota; kingdom Metazoa; phylum Arthropoda; class Insecta; order Orthoptera; family Acrididae; genus Locusta; species Locusta migratoria. The sequence goes on along the minus strand of CM048745.1, from coordinate 360,296,169 downwards.
GACAACGCACGACCACACACTGCAAATGTGACGAAAAACCTCCTACAGGGATTTGGCTGGGACGTGTTTGACCATCCTCCATACAGCCCTGACCTCGCTCCTAGCGACTTTCATCTGTTTTTATATCTCAAGTCTTTCCTTGGCGGTCATCACTTCACTAATGACGACGAGCTGAAAGAAACTGTTTCCAACTGGTTGAAGACGCAGGCGGCAGATTTCTATGAAGAAGGTATACAAAACCTGGTGCCACGCTATGACAAATGCCTGCAAAATTTCTGCATTTATGTGGAAAAGTATTTTAAGAGTTTTAGAAGTTTTTGCAATAAAATGTCTTCTGTATCTGTGTACAATTTCATTTTATTACCAAACTTACTTTCTGGACGCGCCTCGTACTTCTATTCCCTATGCTCGACTGGTTTCTTGCCATCAACAAGAGATTAACAAACTAAATGCAAGAGAAACGCAGGACAGTTACATACAATGACACCAGTCAAATATAAAGAAATTTTATAAACATGATTGGTACTTACATATTTTACATCAACAACAACAATATAACACTTCTCCTGAACATAGCAACGTTGAATTTTCACTAATTACTGCGAATGTTGAGACGTTGCTGTCGTATCGCCTCATTGCTCTACCCGCTCTGATTGCCAGTTTTAGTATTCATTTGCTCTTGTCCTGACCGCTTAATGAGTATTTGCATTTACGAATTATGATGTTTAGTGGATTTGAGCATTATTCAGTGCTTTTCTGGCCATTTGGCCAAGGCAAAGACGTAGAAGTGGAGATAGCAAATTATTCTTGTCTCACTCATTGTTTCCCTCCATAGCGTGTGTGAGAGAGTGATTGTGTATATTTACATCGGTAGGGTGTTAGAGTCGATGATGTTTTTAATTTGCCATCCTTCTGCTTTTTCGCCAGCAAAGATTACAGTTGGTGAGTAGTGCAAAGACTTTGCAAGCTATGCTTCTGGTCGATCTCCGAAAGGTCGGACTCGCGATATCGCGAAAAGAAGTTACCCGCTGGCCGCCTAACCGGCCAATCAGCGTGCGTCTTTCTGAGTAGGTTGAATTTCAGCGGCGGTTGGAGAGCCCGGTAGCCATTTTTCTGTCTAGTTAGCGGGAGCCTCTGGAGACGACCGGATGGTGCTTCCAGCGTCGTTTCGCTGCTATTTGGCAAGAAATGCGAGAAATTAAGAAATTGTGGGCCCATATTATACTCACCGGATAGCTATTACTAGAAAAGGCATTAATATGTTGACATAATTTTTTAATTGGTTAACTGGTCGAGAAATTGGTGCACATAGAAACTGCATTCTTCCACAAGTGATGTAGACTCAAGTCGTTTTCAAATCTTTCGCTTTCCAGTTGCGGTTTTCATTTCCTGAGTATTAGATAGGATTTTTCATTGCCTTCATGCTAATGGTTTGGGGGGGGGGGGGATATTACAAATTTTTGCCACTTTTCATTGTCTGACTTCAGATTTTTTTTCCTTGGCGGGGCCGGTCTCAGACAACATCTGCTTACCGTAGATGAGCCACGATGCTCTTGCAGTTGTTTGTAATAGCTTCTAAACTGTGCTTTCGTTTCATATTACTTGCAAGGAGGAATTCTCATGAATTTCGTTAGTTTTCTTTGTGAGATAGTTTGGTCAGCCACGTGGTAAGTAGTACCACTCTGTGACTTCCTGGTTGGCTGTACATATCCTCAACAATCATATTTCAGTTTGTTTGTTTGTTATTTAATGTTGCCGTGTATGTGTAATTTTATTCTAAATTTTAAAATGTTTCTGAGGTTCAAATTGTTTGTAATTTTATCGGACCTCCACGGCGAGCAACCGCGCGCCCCGCAGCGAGACGCTTTAGACCGCTCGGCTACTCCACCGCGGCTTCTGAGGTTCATTTCGTTGTGATATGCTGATGGGTAAAAGTAATTGTAATTTCCTCCAATGTGGTTCGTTGCTCACACCGGCCAGACGAGTATCTGATCACTGACATCAGCTTGTGCGTAATATGCATTTACATTGACGCCACAAAACAATAGCATGTGTATATAATAGTGTTTGATTATGTTGCTATGTTTAAAATGTGATCTGTTCAAAATGACTCATTCAGTAACTATCTGTTCAGTAACTATGTCTGTCTGTTAATGAAAATTTATGTTGAAGTAGAATAAAACCCCACATTTGATCAACATAGCGTACTTGTACCTTAATAGATATTCAACCCCTCTTGCTTCCCCTTTTTTGACTGAGATTGGACAACATTATTCAATGTTGTACGATGTTGGTATATCTTGCCTTGGGTTATAAAACTGGACGTATCCTTTCTTGCAAAGCATGTATACTTGTTCCGCAGTCCCCTCAGATGTGTTAGCCGTTGCTAGACATGATTATTTTTCTGCGTTTAACAAATTCAGTTTGTTTTCAACCTTGTTAATTTTTGTTCTCGAACCACTGTAAATGTTTCTGCAGAATAAATACTACCAAAACAACAAGCCTATCCCGTAGTGCTCAATCTTGTTTAGTTAGTGGGAGACCCCTGGAATATAACCAGTGCTTGGGTATGGAGCCCAGTGGCAAAGAGGAATTATAATTTAAAAACAACAACGATAAAGGGTACTTTACACTGTTTCTACAAAACCCTCTATTTTACATCATTTTGTATGTATTCCTTCATCTGATACTTAACTATTATTAATCTGCATAGACGCCATTTTGACTGATTACAAAGCTACCACCAAAGGATGTAGAATAAATGTACTGATAAAATACAATTAAAACCTAAAGTTCTTTGATAAACATCCATCTGCTCCCATAACGTCACCTGTATATCTTGTTAGATTTTATAACGAAATAATTTGCTCATTTATAATAGTTAAGGATCAGATGAAGGAATACTTACAAAATTATGTAAAATGGACAGTTTTTTAGAAACAGTCACAATAATTACAGAAAATTTGACGTTTCTGTATTCAGAAAGTTTTTATCTTGCTGTAAGTACCAATAATATATATATAACTCCATGTTGTGTGATTGTAACTGTCATGTGTATCTTTTCCATTTAGTTCGTAATCTTCTGCTGAAGGCAGCAATTGGCGAAGTAGGTCGGGCATAGCAAATAAAAGTATTTTACAGCTCTGAACACAAGAATGATTTTTTCAAAGCAGTATCTAGTGTTGTGATTCTCTTTCGAAAGTGGTAGTTCATTGATGAGATAAATAAAACGAGCTACAGGTGGTGTTCAAAAATTATTCGCACAAGACATACAGCGCCAACACAAGGCCTTACTGTGTGGGGTCATATAGGCTAAAAACACTAATCACATGTCCAGGACACTCTTAGCACTTTTACATACTTGAATGAAGACCGGTGACTCCTAGCCAGGCCATTACTGCAGGAAAGCTAAACACGATTTTTCAGCAACACAACGCACGGCCACATGCTGACCAACGAGCACGTGGCTTCTTGGTGACACAGAATGTCAGGCCTCTGCCCTGGCAAGAGTTGCCCATTTGGGGGGTAGTCGCTAAATTTGGGGGATTGAAACACCCTCTTACCGACAAAGAATAAATTTCGGGGTTAGCGCCTTTTTCAGTGTCATTTCAAGGTTTCTAGGGGGAAATATAGGAGGATTTTTTCCGCATTTATTAAGTAATAACTTTTATTTGCTGTCAGTTAAGAGAGACTTTTCAGCGAAAACTACGGAGCCATAAGTACGACAAACTGTTGCAACAATGTAGTGACTGGTTCTCGATCTACTTTTTTTTTTTCACATATGCTCAAGTGACTTTTCGGCGACGAAAGTGCAATACAAAATTTTTCTTTATGTCACTAATTTGCAATATATTACTAGTAAACAACTGTCATTCGCAACGCCGATTTGATTGCGAAGTGTAAAATGGAAAACCATTTCAAATTGGTATTCTGAACGCCACTCCTGATTGGCTCCCTTCTCCTCCCATCGTTCATAGCGCCGCTATCAACGTAACACGTCGAGCAACTCCCTGTTTATGTAAACTAAAATTCAACTATAAAATCTATTGTGTTAGTACTATAAGTTGGAGACGAATCATGAATGTATATTTTTCATGTTTGCATTTCTCAACTGCACCAAGCTTTTAAAGTCCACACTTATTCCGACAGAGGCGGTACATATGTTGTTTCTTCGAATGTTTGACACTCCACCAGAGGTGTTGCAAACGACCTGCCGTTTCATAGTTGTTTTCTTCTTTATTGCGATTTCATCCAGTATTCTCAAACAACAGGGTTATTACATTCTGTTAAAGCTAGTAGTTATATGTTCTTAATCGTTTTGCCAACAAATGATACGTATTTTAGAGAATATCGTCAGTAACTAGTTAATCATGGTAGGCATATAAATGTATAAAAATCATATGTGTGGCTCATGAAAACGGCAAGGTATATTCCACAACTAATTTCTTGACGTAATGTTACATTTGGAAGGATGTCTAATTCGAAACTTTTACCCAATTACACTATTTTAATAATTTAGTGCGAAGAACCGGGTTCTAAAAATGTTGTTAAAGTTATGTACAATCTAATATATAAAGCAGAGCGTCCGAATGTTTGTGTGTACGTGTTCCACACAAATCTGCAGTTTTGTTCCAAACTTTATGAAATTTTGTACACGTAAGCTTCAATCCATGAGAACGGTCGCCGTAAGTTTAATAATTATGTACGATATACAGTTTACGAGGTATGACGTCATAAACAATGAGATGCGCGAAAAACTGCTACATTTGGCGACAATGCTGCTCATTTTGTCCTAAACCACTGGACCGATTTCAACCAAATTTGGTACACCCATTCTTTACCGTGAGGTAACAATTGCTACAGCGTTAAGAATCACATACGACACATGGTTCACAAGATATGATGTCATAAACAATAGGAATCGCAAAAAATTGCCACATAATGGGGCAAGACTTTATAGGTACGCTATATGAGAATGAGAGTACTTGGCGACTTGCAATTAACTTTTAACATAATTTCAAATTTTATTAATTTTTTTCTCGCTGACAACCACAGCAAAATGATGATAGGAAAAAAGTTTCTCGCTTACTACTTTTCCGCTGTTTATGACTTAAAAGTACAGTATTCGGTATGACGTTGAAGTTTATAATTTTTACACTACAAACTATAGCCGCAGGAAATTTTACAGATAGTATACAAGCATATAGTTAAGTGTACCTTCTAAATTGTATCATAGTACGACGCGTAGTTCATGAGATATGATCCCATAAACAGTAAAGTTCATGGAAAACCACCGCATCACACACCAAGTTTTAATGTATTACTTCTTTACTATTAATTGTATTCCCATAAGATTTTACAGCCATACAACCCTCATACAAATGCATATACCCCTGAAAAATGACAGGAATAAATAAATACCCGGGCAAAATCGGGTTTTCGAAAAATTTAGGGTATTTTTACTTAAAAAATGGAGTATTTTTGAAACATATAGCGACTTTTGGCAGGAACGAGTCCGCAAACCTGGCCCGCCAGATCACGAGACTTGTCGCCAGTCGAAAATATCTGGGACATGGTGAAGAGACGGCTGCAGCAGTGAGACCCAGTAACAACCACTACGAATGAACACTGGAGCCCAGCGAATGCAGGATGAATGGCTGCACCACTGGGCATTATTCGCGCCCTTGACGGGTCGATGCGACCACGAATGGAACGCGTTATCACGGCCTATGGCGACCTTGTGCCTACTAGGCAACAGCACATACACTGAATAGAGCTTCAAATGTTTAAGTTATGCGACCTAACTGCAGTGGTTATCGGTCCCTAAGCTTACAAAAGTTCGTAAACTAACTTATCCTACGAACAACACAAACACTCATGTCCGAGGGAGGACTCGAAACCCTCGACGTGGGACAGCCGCACGAACCGTTGCAGGGCGCCTCAGTGCGCACGGCGGCTATTCCACCGAGGCCGCTGAACAGAGGTGACTGAAATCCTGATCATCTCTTCAGAATGTACTGTTGTTGTTGTTGTGGTCTTCAGTCCAGAGACTGGTTTGATGCAGCTCTCCACCCTACTCTATCCTGAGCAAGCCTTTTCATCTCCTCATAAGAACGACAACCCACATCCACTTGAATCTGCTTACTATACGCGTCTCTTGGTCTCCCTCTGCGATTTTTACCCCACACACTTCCCTCCAACGCTAAATTCACAATTCCTTGATGTCTAAGAATGTGTCCTACCAATCTATCCCTTCTTTTAGTTAAGGTATGCCAGAAATTTCTTTTCTCCCCAATTCGGTTCAGTACCTCCTCATTAGTTACGCGATCCACCCACCTAATCTTCAGCATTCTTCTGTAGCACCACATTTCAAAAGCCTCTATCCTCTTTTTGTCCACACTGCTTATCGTCCATGTTTCACTCCCATACAAGGCAACACTCCATACAAATGCCTTCAGAAAGGACTTTCTTAGGCTTAAATCAATATTCGATGTTAACAAATTTCTCTTTTTCAAAAACGCCTTTCTACCCATTGCCATTCTGCATTTTATATCATCTGTACTGCGACCATCATTTGTTATTTTACTGCCCAAGTAACAAAACTCATCTACCTCCTTTATTGTTTCGTTACCTAATCTAATTCCTTCAGCATCACCTGATTTTCTTACACTGCACTCCATTACCCTTGTTTTACTCTTGTTAATGTTCATCTTATATGCACCTTTCAGCACACTGTCCATTCCGTTCAATTGCTCTTCCAGGTCCTTTGCTGTATCTGACAGAATTACTATGTCATCGGCAAAACGCAATGTTTTTAATTCTTCACCCTGAACTTTAATTCCTTCTCCAAATTTCTCCTTGCTTTCCTTTATAGCTTGCTCAATGTACAAATTGAACAGCATTGGGGAAAGGCTACAACCCTGTCTTACTCCCTTTCCAACCAATGCATCCCTTTCATGCCCTTCAACTCTGACAACCGCTGTCTGGTTTTTGTACAAGTTGTAAATAACCTTACGTTCCCTATATTTTACTCCTGCTTGCTTCAGAACTTTAAAGAGTTTATTCCAATCAACATTGTCAAAAGCCTTCTCCAAATCTACAAAAGCTAGAAATGTTGGTTTGCCTTTTCTTAATCTATCTTCTAGGATAAGCCGTAAAGTGAGTATTGCCTCCCGTGTTCCTACATTTCTCCTGAACCCAAACTGATCTTCCCCGAGGTCGGCTTCTACCAGCTTTTCCATCCTTCTGTATATAATTCGTGTTAATATTTTGCAACCATGACTTATTAAACTGATGGTTCTGTAGTTTTCACACCTGTCTGCACCCGCTTTCTTTGGAATGGGAATTATAACATTTTTCTTAAAGTCTGAGGGTACTTCACCTGTCTCATACATCTTACACACAATGTGAAACAATTTTGTCATGGCTGGTTCTCCCAGAGACTTCAGTAGCTCTGACGGGATATCATCTACTCCAGGGGCCTTGTTTCGACTTAGATCATTCAGTGCTCTGTCAAATTCATCTCTCAGTATAGTATCTCCTATTTCATCATCATCTACATCCTCTTCCCTTCCTACAATAGTGTCTCGAAGTTCATTTCCTTTGTAGAGCCCCTCTATATACTCTTTCCACCTTTCAGCTTTCCCTTCTTTGCTGAGAACTGGTTTTCCATCAGTGTCCTTGATATTCATAGAGCTGTTTTTCTTATCGCCAAATGTTTCTTTTATTTTCCTGTAGGCTGTATCTATTTTTCCCCTATTTATACATTCTTCTACATCCTTGCATTTGCCTTCTATCCATTCCTGCTTAGCCATTTTGCACTTCCTGTCAATCTCATTTCTTAGTCGTCTGTACTCCATTTTACCTGTTTCATTTACTGCATTTTTATATTTTCTCCTTTCATCGATTAAATTTAGTATCTCCTGTGATATCCAAGGATTTTTTGTAGGTCTTACGTTCCTACCTATTTTGTCCTCTGCTGCCTTCACTATTTCATCTCTCAATTTTACCCATTCCTCCTCAACTGTTTTATTTTCCCCTGTTTCTGTCAATTGTTGCCTGAAGCTCCCTCTGAAATTCTTAAGAACTTCAGGTTCCTTCAATTTATCTAGGTCCCATCTCCTTATTTTCCTACCTTTCTGTAGTTTCTTCAGTTTCAGCCTACAGTTCATAACCAACAAGTTATGGTCAGAGTCTATGTCTGCCCCTGGGTATGTCCTACACTTCAAAACCTGGTTCCGAAATCTATGTCTTACCATTATAGAATCTATCTGGTATCTCCCGGTGTCTCCTGGTCTCTTCCACGTATACAACCTTCTTTTGTGATTCTTAAACCAGGTGTTTGTTATAACTAAATTATGTTCCGTGCAAAATTCTACCAGGCGGCTTCCTCTTTCATTCCTTTTGCCCAGACCATATTCACCCACTATCTTCCCTTCCCTTCCTTGTCCTACTACCGAATTCCAGTCTCCCATAACAATTAAGTTTTCCTCTCCCTTAATTGTCTGAATAATTTCGTTTAGCTCCTCATATATTTCTTCGATCTCCTCATCATCGGCAGAGCTAGTTGGCATATAAACCTGTACTACTGTTGTCGGTGTTGGCTTCGTATCTATCTTGACAATGATAATGCGATCGCTGTGCTGGTCATAGTAGTTTACCCGCATTCCAATTTTCTTATTCATTATCAATCCTACTCCTGTGATACCCCCAACTGATTTTGTATTTATAATCCTGTACTCACCTGACCAGAAATCCTGTTCATCCTGCCACCGAACTTCACTAATCCCCACTATATCTAACTTCAACCTATTCATTTCCCTTTTTAAATTTTCTAATTTTCCTACTCGATTAAGGGATCTAACATTCCACGCTCCGACCCGTAGAATGCCAGTATTGTCTTTCCTGATGACATCATCCTCCTGAGTAGTCCCCGCCCGGAGATCCGAATGGGGGACTATTTTACCTCCGGAATATTTTACCCGAGAGGATGCCATCATCATATGTTCATACAGTAGAGCTGCATGTCCTCGGGAAAAATAACGGCTGTAGTTTCCCCTTGCTTTCAGCCGTTCGCAGTAGCTGTGTGGCAAAGCCACATTAGCTGATGTTACAAGGCCAGCTCAGTCAATCATCCAGACTGTTGCCCCTTTAACTACTGAAAAGGCTGCTGCCCCCCCCCCTTCAGGAACCACACGTTTGTCTGGCCTCTCCACAGATACCCCTCCGCTGTGGTTGCACCTACGGTACGGCTATCTGTATCGTTGAGGCACGCAAGCCACCCCACCTCGGCAATGTCTGTGGTTCATGGGAGTGGCAGAATGTACTAATGAACATGTTTTGTGAATATGATCTTCGTATCATTAGTCTTTGAAGATGTTCTGTGCTTTACCGCGGTGGAGTGGCCGAGCGTTCCAAGGCGTCTTGCTGCAGAGTGCGCCGCTACTCGCCGTCGGAGGTTCGAGTCCTCCCTCGGGCATGGGTGTATTGTTATCCTTGGCATAAGTTAGTTTAATTAGTTTGTAAGCCTAGGGACTGATGACTACAAACATTTGAACATTTTTGAGGGGCGGCCGGCTCAGTTGCACGTTGCCTGCTGGGCCGTACTCTTTGTCTGTTAAGCCGGCAACCAACTGCGCCCCGCGACCAGTAAGCAACACGCAACTGGGGCTGCGGCCCGTGCAAAACAAAGGAATGGACTCGCCCAGCGCGCAAGGTGAGAAGGCAGGGGCCACCACTTCTTACACGAGCTGGACTTATGAACACAGAGAGGTGACCGCAGTGCACAAACGACCTACGAAGACTTTGGCGTTATATTGCAGTAATTATACGTCAACTGTCAACACAAATTATCGCCGAAATTCTTATCTCTCAGACTTCAAGAGGCCATCTGGATGGCGAGCAGTTTCTGGGAGCATCTGTGACGAAAACGACAGCACTTTTTAACGTTTCACATCGATTATGGTATGTTAAACAAACTGAGTGTTTAAACTTCCTTTCGCTTGCCCGCGAAAGGCGAAGGGCCCAGGCTCGAGTCCCGGTTCAGGCACACAATTTTAATCTGCCAGGAAGGTACAGGATGGTAGTCGGGTATTCTGCCGGATGTCAGTAGACACTGACAGAATACCCGACTACCCATCATGTCACTAGATCGCCGGGAAAGCCTGAAAAGTTATGCCAGGAAGTTTCTTATTAGTGCACACTCCCTGTAAAGTGAGTTTTTCTGCAAACTAACTGTTGCAGATGTAGATTGACATAATTATAACTGGTTGATCCAAAACAATATAGTATATGTTTTATTTATTTTTAAGAAGCTATCTTTTGGTATAAGTACCGTAGTCAGGTGTCTTTCTGCAAAAATATTTTTTGTTATCAATATGTAGCCAAGTACTATATAAATGGAATTTACAAATTTCAGTTATATAGTGCACTACATACGGTATTCAGAGGTTTTAACTGCTTTAACTGACTATTTACGAGGTGTTCTTTTGTATCTCCATCTACGAATTTTTGTCAGTTATCTGTCAGTAATCAGAATACTGTACATTTACAACTTTTTTCAAAGAGAATATATAGAATACTAGCTTAAACCCGCGGCTCCCTTCGCTTGTTGGTTGATTCTGATAGATAAGTTATCTTTCAGTAGTGTGCCATGAGGCTGGTTTTGATGGAACTGAAAAATATTCCTATCAGATTGCAGAAGTCTATGCACTTGCCGCTTATCAGAAAGTAAGTAGTGTAGATCAAATCACACGTAAAAATGCACTCGTTTCGAAGAATCCAATCACGAAATTCAGCAATAATGATTGTAATAATATCACAGAGCGATCACTTGATGTAATGCGCGAAGCGTCAAATCGATTTTTTTAAAGAGATGTATCAAAAAAAATTTCTTTTTTACTGCTATATTTATTTATTCTTATATTTCCTTATTCGTATGCTTATCCTTACAGAAAAAGAGCTGAAGACATTGTAGCACGCATAGACCAAAGATATGGTCTGTGGCATCACGTTTCGCTGTATGTAATCTCCTTGCTATAGAGTCGCAAACGTCATCGCTGGACTTCAGTCCGATTTTTTTTTATAATTTGACGACTTTCAACCACCATATCTCTCAAAGCTATCGGCATGGAACTGTTATGGTGTACAACGGGAGACTTCGGACAACAATTACACACAGACCATTCATTTGCATTCTGTAGTTTACGCTGCAGAGCGAAATATTAACACAAACACAGACGTAGAAGTTTATATACACCGGTAACTTTCCATCCCAATATACTCCACCCTTTTATCATTATCAACTCTCTAGCAACAATGCAACCAATAAAACCATTTTCAAAGACTAAATATAATTTTCAAAGAGTAATTATTGTTCCGCATTTCGCGTTGTATTCTTCAAATTACTAAATATCTACCAGATCGTTATAAAATCGTACCTAAAACCTTCCTCAGGTATAAATTAGTAAGTGGACAAATATTTAAGTCTCTGCGTCTTGTCGTTCGGGCGTGATAAGCGTACACCGAACAGACATTCACATTTATAGATATAGATGGCATAATTCTATTTATTATATGTGTGCATGTTATTATCTATAGAATATGTTTAAAATTTTTATTGGAAATTTTAGAAGGATGTGTAGATGATATATTTATATTTGACATCATTTTCCTTATTTAGTCTTTGGTTTACTTCAGCATTATAGTACGAGCAGTGGTAAACTGTATTATCCTTTCTCCAGCGTGATCGGTTACTAAATTATTTGCATCGCTAGTTGCGTGGATACATATTTCAATTTCTTCCAAAATTTTCAGTTTATATCCCATCTGTATTATATGTACAATTTCGAGTGCACTTTCTAGAGCCTACTGTGTAATTTTTCGGTTGTGAGTGGTGGTAAAATGTGGATGGGTTTTTCAAACTCTCTCTAGTGTCTCTCTTGTGTCTTGTAAAACAAAATTAAGAAAATACTTTTAAAACATCAATGGCCAAAAAATATTACCATCATTGATCCCCAAAATCAATATTTTTATAAACTAACCCTGTTCTTTGTAACGAATGGTAAAATTACTTCCTTTTTTACCAACCAATTACAATTATGTGGTAAAACACATTGGCGAAGATGAATAGCAGTCAAACGTGAGATTAACTGTCAACGACCGACGAGCATCAATAACTACTGTCGCCAAACAACATAAAAACAGTATTGCTCAAGCTCAACGTTCATGGAAGGCGGAAATTTGTTAAAACGTTAATAACGAAAGCCAACGCAAAGCTCCGAAAAAAGTGGTGGCATGGTATTAAAAGCCGGACACTTGATGACTGGAAGTATATGGAATGGTCTGATGAATCATAGTTTACATTTATTCCTGCAAAAATCGAGTTTATGCATCGTATACCTGAAAAGAAGCTTACGATGCGACGTGCCTGCTTCCTAAAATGAAGAATGGGCATCTATATCGTGCTGTTCAAATGTTTTGTCGTTAACTTTGCAACGAGACTGTATGTTAGTGAAACGTGAAAATGTGTCTGTATTTGAACAATGCTGTGTCACCGGTCATGTGTGATGTGACAATTACTGATTAAATGTTCCAACAAAATTATGTGATGGCGCTGTCTATTAAATAAACTGATTCAGCTATGAATATTAGTGCGATTCTGTTCTTGAAATAGGTTAAACGCATCAGACATTGAAGCCTGTAGAATTACGTGTGTGTGGTTGTTTGGTGCACAGCGGATAACATTGTAAATGAAAGCAGCATTGTTTATGACGAAACTGTCATTGAAATCGTAATCAGATTGAATACCAAGCTCGTATGTTTGAAACGAAAAGTCTGCTTAGGTTATTTGAAAACTTACAGCTTGCGTAGAATAGTGGTGACCTGGCTATACTCCAACAAATCAATTTCTAGAGCCATAAAATATGTACCTCTCTGCTACTGGAAAATTTTTATCAGTTTAGGTGAACTAATATCTCACAACACTTATATTCTGTTACTCATAAATGTCAGTGAAATTGACAACGTATATCACGCAACAATCGGTACGCTGTCTTATTTGTACCTATGTAATTCTTAAATCTGAATAGCTTGAAAGGAACACAACTGAATGCAAATGCTTTTTTTCTTACAAGTGAGTTTCCTGTAACTATTAATCTCATTAATTAACCTAATAATATGATCTTTCCTCAATACAACAGAACTCTCTATTAATGAATTTCACTTTGGCTACCTGCGTGTCATTTTTTATTCTCATTATTTATGCAAACTGACATCACCAAAAATTATACTTTCACTACTATTCTTTTCAAATTATACGTCAGTGACTTGCTTTACCAGGCGGCATGTACACGTAACACAATACTTTGATCTAATTCAAAAATTAACCTTCTAAATAATGAAAGGAATGGGGAATTGAGGTTAAATCCAAACTTGGAGCTTTATCATAACTAACTTCATCTATAAGAAAATGCCAAACACCCACCACAACATTGGCCATACAATATCATAAGTACAAATAATAAATGCACAAATTTTACCTTTTCTTATCCATAGTCAAATTCTCAACTAGTGATACTCTTGTCTCCACCACAAGGTAGGCTTTCGTCCATCCAAAAAATTAGAGCGAACTATAACATACAATGTGGCTGTCCAAGCTACCAGACTAACTTACAGATTGCGTCTGCTTTACACAAGCTCCTGTCACCGAGTGCCTGCTCGACAATACTAGCAGCGCAACACTCAGATCAGACATAATGTATACTCTTTGGCTTATGGCACAGATTATCAACTTGTCCATATTAACAAATGATGTCAGAATGTTACATTAACAAAATTAAATCGGAATATTACATAGAAATGAAGTTTAAATTCCAATAATAATGTGCCCAAGACATAATATCATGTAAAATTCCAATAAAAATCTGTTTATGGCACAATAAATGTACTCCTTTCACCCTCACTGTTCGGGTAACTATGAATGAGTATCTCACTATACTCAGCAGGAAATTGCTTACTATGAGAAAGATAATGCTAACAAACACTGCAGTATTCTAAATGATAATGCGCCCATACGTACAGCCAAAAACTTTCAGTCTTGATTTTTTGCCGTATCAGAAAGTTACGAAACATCTCCCCTGTACAGCACAATCGCTGGAATTGAACCGTTGTGGGGAGTTTGAGACCTAAGAGTGAGGGTCGTATTTACTGTTCCAACATCTTTAACGTAACAGGGGGATGTCTTGCTTCGAGAATGACTTACATTCTGTTGGAAACTATAAAGATACTTTTCGATTCTGTTCCTCGAAGAGTTTCAGCTCTTCTGAAATCCATTAATGGGCCAGGTCCTTACCTACAATAAATATTGTCTGTTAATAAGTTTGGAAAACATGGTTTCCTTATTTGGAAAAACAGCTCATCGCCTGAACATCTACAGCGAGACGACTAGGTCTGAATATGCTCTAATCTGAGATCTAAACCGGTTACTGAAGTAATAAATTGTCAAATTTTCCGAATTAGGCTGTTATTTTCATCTATAAAATATTGTCTTTGTTAGGTGCTCATGTTATTTTCTCTACCGCTTGTTCAGTTCCGCTTTTAGCGTTAACTAATTTTTCCGTTGGTGGTCGGTAGAATAGGATAAACAATATTAAAAACGAAACACTTTCGTAATGTAAAGCAAAATATCTGTTTTTCGGTCACCAATCAGCTTTTCCGGAATATTAATTTGGGTCCGTAGATACGGGCATCCTCACAAGCTACAACGTGCACAAATACGTGGTCGATCACTTCCGTATGAGTCTGCCTTTGAAATCGAATTACAGACAATGAGACTAGTCGCTTTCAGTCATAGGTACAGTTCTCGCCTCAGTAACAATACATAACGAAAAAAGAAAATACAGAAAACTAATCAAAGTGTAATCCGTCGCAGTAAATACTATGAATCCGAGCATGATCTCAGGTGTTTCAAAGAAAAGCAACGTCAAGTAAAAGTGTGAACAGTGAAAAGTAAAATTTAAAACACTAAAAACGTTCAAATGTTTGTTAAGCTTATGGGACTTAACTACGGGGTCATCAGTCCCTAAACTTACAAACTACTTATCGACTACCTTATACTAAGGACGGCACAAATATCCATGCCCGAGGGGGATTCGAACCCCCGACCGTAGTGGCCGTGCAGACCGTGACTAGAGCGTGTGAAGTAAAAGTGTGAACAGTGAAAAGTAAAATTTAAAACACTAAAAACGTTCAAATGTTTGTTAAGCTTATGGGACTTAACTACGGGGTCATCAGTCCCTAAACTTACAAACTACTTATCGACTACCTTATACTAAGGACGGCACAAATATCCATGCCCGAGGGGGATTCGAACCCCCGACCGTAGTGGCCGTGCAGACCGTGACTAGAGCGTGTGAAGTAAAAGTGTGAACAGTGAAAAGTAAAATTTAAAACACTAAAAACGTTCAAATGTTTGTTAAGCTTATGGGACTTAACTACGGGGTCATCAGTCCCTAAACTTACAAACTACTTATCGACTACCTTATACTAAGGACGGCACAAATATCCATGCCCGAGGGGGATTCGAACCCCCGACCGTAGTGGCCGTGCAGACCGTGACTAGAGCGTCTCTGTCCCCTCAGCCACCGCGGCCGGCATTTAAAACACTGTTTATTACATTTCTGAATCTTTCTTAAATAAGAAAAGAAATACAAAGCAGTCGGAAATTGTTGTGCCGTTGCTATTCGCCACAACGTCGGTGGTCCACGTAAGTCGCCGCTCCACTACAGGACACGATAAATCGCTCTGTGATACTTCGGCCACCCGGGGAGCCCGCAGTCTCGGTACCTCTCTGCCTGCTTCGCTCGCCGGCCAATAGGAAGAAGGGGGCTCCCCTACATATGCCGGCGCACCACACCAGTACGATGCAGTTCTGCAGTTCGACAATTACGATACAGGAGTTCCTTTCTACAGCCAAGCCAGCAGTCTGTCTTAGCTCAAGCCGGAATGTTATTCCCTCGACAGGACTCTAACAAGGAGACCACATGGGTATCGGATTTTAGAATATCTCTATATTTATGGTCCGTGAAGTTCACAACTTAAATAACAATCAGCCAAAACCATTCGACGCAAATCTCAAAAATTCTCGAGAAAATCGACTTTAATGTTTTGCAAGTATGTTGTTGTTACGTTCTTCAGTCCGGAGACTGGATTGATGCCACTATCCACCCTACTCTATCCTGAGCAAGCCTTTTCATTTCCTCACAAGAACGGCAGCCCACATCCACTTGAATCTGCTTATTATACGCGTCTCTTGGTCTCCCTCTGCGATTTTTACCCCACACACTTCCCTCCAATGCTAAATTTACGATTCCTCGATGTCTAAGAATATGTCCTACCAAGCGATCCCTTCTTTTAGTCAAGGTATGACAGAAATTTCTTTTCTCACCAATTCTGTTCAATACTTTTTCATTAGTTATGCGATCTACCCACCTAATCTTCAGCATTCTTCTGTAGCACCACATTTCAAAAGCCTCTATTCTCTTCCTGTCCGCACTGCTTATCGTCCATGTTTCACTCCCGTACAGGGCAACACTCCATACAAATGCCTTCAGAAAAGACTTCCTTACACTTACATTAATATTCGATGTAAGCAAATTTCTCTTTTTCAAAAATGCTTTTCTTCCCATTGCCATTCTGCATTTTATATCGTCTGTATTGCGACCATCATTTGTTATTTTACTACCCAAGTAATAAAACTCATCTACCACCTTATTGTTTCGTTACCTAATCTAATTCCTTCAGCATCACCTGATTTTCTAAGACCGCATTCCATTATTTTTGTTTTGCCCTTGTTAATGTTCATTTTATACGCTCTCTTCAACACAGTCCATTCCATTAAACTGCTCTCCCAGGTCCTTTGCAGTCTCTGACAGAATTACAATGTCATCAGCAAAACGTAATGTTTTTATTTCTTCCCCCTGAACTTTAATTCCTATTCCAAACTTTTCCTTGCTTTCCTTCACCGCCTGCTCGATGTACAAATTGAATAACATCGGAGAGAGGCTACAAGCCTGTCTTACTCCCTTCCCAACTGATGCTTCCCTTTCATGCCCTTCGAGTCTAATAACTGCGGTCTGGCTTTTGTACAAGTTTTAAATACCTCTCCTTTCCCTGTATTTTACCACTGCTGACTTCAGGATTTGAAAGAGTGTATTCCAGTCAACATTGTCAAACGCTTTCTCCAAATCTACAAAAGCTAAAAATGTAGGTTTGCCTTTCCTTAATCTATCTTCTGAGATAAGACGTAAAGTGAGTATTGCCTCCCGGGTTCCTACGTTCCTCCTGAATCCAAACTGATCTTCCCCGAGATCATCTTCTACCAGCTTTTCCATTCTCCTGTAGATAATTCGTGTTAAAATTTTGTAATCATGACTTATCAAACTGATGGTTCTGTAATTTTCCCACCTGCCTGCGCCTTCTTTCTTTGGAATTGGGATTATTACATTTTTCTTAAAGTCTGGGGGTATTTCACCTGTCTCATACATCCTACACACCAGTTCAAATTGTCTTGTCATGGCTGGCTCTCCCAGAGACTTTAGTAGCTCTGAGGGTATGTCATCTACTCCTGGGGCCTTGTTCCGTCCTAGGTCTTTCAGGGCTCTGTCAAATTCATCTCTCAGTATAGTATCTCCTATTTCATCTTGATCTACTTCCTCTTCCCTTCCTATAACATCGTCTCTAAGTTCATTTCCTTTGTAGAGCTGCTCGATGTACTCTTTCCACCTTTCAGCTTTCTCTTCTTTGCTGAGAACTGGTTTCCCATCTAAGTTCTTGATATTCGTAGATTTGCTTTTCTTGTCCCCAAATGTCTCTTTTATTTTTCTGTAGGCGGTATCTACTTTTCCCCTTCTTATACATCCTTCTACAGATTTACATTTGGCTTCTAGCCACTCCTGCTTAGCCATTTTGCACTTCCTGTCAATCTCATTTCTTAGTCGTCTGTACTCCATTTTGCCTGTTTCATTTACTGCATTTTTATATTGTCTCTTTTCATCAATTAAATTTAGTATTTCCTGTGATATCTAAAGATTTTTTGTAGGTCTTACCTTTCTACCTATTTTTTTCCTCTGATGCCTTCACTATTTCATATCTAAATGCTACGCATTCCTCTTCTACTGTTTTATTTCCCTCTGTTTCTCTCAATTGTTGCCTAAATCTCCCTCTGAAATTATCCAGAACTTCACGTTCCTTCAATTTATCTAGGTCCCATCTCCTTATTTTCCTACCTTTCTGCAGTTTTTTCAGTTTCAGCCTACCGCACATGACTAACAAGTTATGGTCAGAGTCTATTTGCTAGTATATGTAAGTACAAATAACTAAAACAGTTGCATCATTAGTCGGTGTAACTCAGGTGGTAGCGTTGTGGTCTTACAACCATAGGGTCGGTGGTTCTAATCCTGCCTTAAAAGTTTTTAAAATCTTTTTTCGTTGTGTTCGAATACTTAAACTACTTTAATATCTAATGGTGATTTTTACTAAATATGCACTTTATTTTGTTTATACGTAATTTTCTATATATTATAAAAGGTCGTTAATAATGATGGTTTCAATCGAAAAATATAAGTATCATTTTTTTACAGTATTGATTCCCATATTAGGTGACGAAGGTAGTCTTTGATTATTCAGTTTGTGAAGCTTATGACGCTATTTTTAGGAAAGTCAACCCCATAGATACTAATGGCTTTCCAAGCACCTAACGTATTCAACAATCGTTTTAGATGACAAGGTCTTCAGCTAGTCTACGAGCACATAAGCAAAATCTGACACGTGGAATTAGAGATCCTAAAATATTTTATATAACTGAATATGAAAATGAAAAAATGTTACAGTGGGATTCGAACCACGGACTCTACGGTTGCGAGGCCAGAATGCTACCACCTGAACTACTCCTACAGATGGCGGAATTGCTTTAGCTCTTGCTACTTACATGTACTAGCAAAACTTCAAAGTCGATATCCTCGAGAATTTTCGAGAGTTGCGTCGAATGGCTTTTTGCTGATTCTTATTTTAGTTATGAACTTCAAGTACCATAAATATCAAAAAATTCTAAAATACGGTACCCATGTAGTCTCATTGTAAGTGATACATGGCGTAATTGTAGCTAGGAAGCATTTTGTGCCGCACAAGCACATCAAAGTTCAGTATTCTTTTCATCTGTAATTAAAGGTATATGTGGACTAATCAATTCGTTTAACTACAGATCCATGTCCACATCCTTACTAGGCACTGTCCACCTACTGCTAACGCAACATCCTCAAGACAAAACAAAAACATTCAAAATCGCCGTCAAACCAAATTTAGAAATCCTAGAATAACAACCAAATGACATATCCAATTACGCAGTGTATTCCGTAAGGTAAACAACACAGATGTACATAAAAAATGTTTATACAACAACTAATTATATTGAAAAACAAGACATTTTGCATGGGTCACATAAACGCCTTCGGTAAAGTAAACAGGCAATTGCTGTCCCTCAAGTCCAGAATGCTGCACCGCAGTTTCAGGGGCTGTAAGAACGGCTCTTGCATTGATTGTACAGAACGACGTCTCGACGAGGCCAGTGGGCGTCAGCTCGGTAACTCGTGCCGGGGCGGCAGAGCGCGTGTTCGGTATGCGGGAGCACGTGCTTAGTACGCTGACGACGGAGAAGGCGGCAGGCGCGTCTCTGAAAGTCCAAGTTGAGACACCTTACAACTCCCACAGCGCTTCTGGAGAAAATTACGTCAAGAGTTTCACAACTTATTTGCAAACTTACCTCACTGTACTTCTACACGGTGAGTTCCAGGTATCGATACGATAATTTACTCCTGCCGAAGAAGAAAAACTTGGGGGAAAATTCTTGCACTCGCTAACTTCTGTATAGCACTACTGTAGAGTCGCGAGAAGAACATACTAAAAATCTCCACCTGCAGGTTCCGATTGTTGGGCGTGGGGGGCGTTTAGAGGTCGCTTTTACGTATTTCTCGAATAACTCGAAAACCGCCTCTTTCAGCAACATGTTTCTCGGTACAAAATTGAAGTATGTTGAATTTACTTCAAACAAGATTCTATTCATCATTTTCTAGGACTAATAGTTTGCATATTTTAAGGGCTGGAAAATTCTAATTTTTTTATAATAGCGTTTAATGGTACGAAATTATTGTTCAATGTCCACTGGAATATCAGTACACATTGGCAATCATAAAACAACTTATCTTGAATTTGTACATTTCAAAAGTCAAAGATTCTATAATCATCACTGCTTTTCTATATACAGGGTGAATATTAAACGAGGAAAAATATTTTGTGCAAATTGTCACACTCTAAGCTACAAATACAAATTCGTTTTCCGCACGTTCCTATGACAATAAGTGAGAATGCTATTGAATGATAAGACTCTGGAAATATGAAGTGGATCTTTGGGTGTTACTGTGCACCAGCATTGGCCAAGGGGACAGATTGGCAACAGGACACAAGTTCCTTTCATGCCAACTAGACACGATACATGATACCGGCCAGCGAAAATGGTACGATATAGATGTGAGCGCTGCCATTGCTCGCAGTGTCACGCAGACCGTCGCTTGACGCCGCATGCCTCGCCTTCTCGTCAGCGGCTAGACTACCTGCAACACTCGCACGCTGTGCCCTGTTGCCGATCTGTCTATCCCCTTGGTCAATGTCGGCGCACAGTAACACCCAAAAGTCCACTTCATATTTCCAGATTTTTACCATTCAATTGCATTGTCATTTATTGACATAGGAACATGCGGAAAACGAATTTATGATTGTAGGTCAGTGTGTGACAATTTGCACTAAATACTTTTCCTCATTTATGGCTTACCCTGTATAGGGTTACTGTGCACCATTTCAACATCTACTATGGCACCTGCCACAAACTACTAAACATGTAATTCCTGCTTTCTTGCAACCACAGTCTCCTCGACACCCAGTAGAACATTGACAAAAGGAAATGTGGGCCGGGCCAGGAATCGAACGCTGGTCTTCCCCTTCGGGCCAGTTGTCACCTTAGCCACTTTTTTTTCCCACTATGGGTAGTTCTGTTCCTTGCAGTCGCTGTTGTTCGTTGTTGTTCGACGTGTTCTTGGCTCAGCTGTTTTTTTTTTTTTTTTTTTTTTTTTTTATTACAGACGGCATTCAGCCTTCTGACATGGCACGCTGAGCCACGGCGCCCGGCTAGCCACTAGTTCCCCGTGCTCGCCTCCCGTCCGTCTCAAACCTCCACAAGTAGCACACTATGGCTGAGGCGCCTCTACCGTCTATGCCCTCTTAACTCTACATTACAGATTCCAGTGCGAATCCGAACGTATGACCGCATTTGCGCTGAATAAGTGAAGCTAACGCCGTCTTCCTGTGTAAATACCTACAATATTCTTGTGGTGTCTGTTCTTTCGGAAATTGACAAAACATTTTTTTTTTTTTTTTTTTTTTTTTTTTTTTTGCAATATGGATCCAAGTTCTCCAGGGTCCATGGTTACCACTGGGTAGAGCGATGTCTCCTCCCCACGGTTCCATGCCCTGTCAATCGTTGGTAGGGTCTACTGAGCTAGTGTTGTTTTTATATGTAACTAACCAAGCATCTTTAAGTAACAAGAAATGGCACTGTAAAAAGCATTACGTAAAAACATATTACTGATAAAATGAATTTACTTGCAAAATAAACTCTAAAAGCGTACTGGTGTCCAGATCCTGTGAATGGCAGCAATGTGGGAAGGTCTAAATTGGCTTCGCTGATGCCTTTCAAAATGCATCATATGGGAATTTATTTAGCTCTTGTTGCCATTCAGTTGCTTGATATATTTCTATGCCACCTTATCTGCTAGTTTCGAGGGGTTTGATGCAAACAGTTTGGATACATGTCTGGAGTCTCACCCATACAAAAATTGTTTAAAGAATTCACCGCCATTTGACTGATAATTTTATTTTGTTGTCACAATCAGGTTTCATCCTTAGGCCAGTCTCAAGTGATAAAAGTTGTCAGACAGTTTTTCTTATGTTTTGGTGATGATAATAAAATAAATAAAAGCATTTGGAGTGCATTCCATGTCAGAAGCATGCAGGAACAATTCTTTAAAAAAAATGGATTCAGCCTTGCCCCTACAAGTATATGGTAATGCCTGGCTGTGAAATAGCTATAAGGAAAACAACGAAATTGACATCACACTTTGTTATTGTGCAAATGGGGTGCAGGGCAGGTATCTCTACCGCAACCTCATTATTGTCGCCACGTAATTATTACATAAAACACATAAAAGTTATGAATCGTGAATCTATGGAAATTATGACAATTATGGAACTATATGAAAGAAAACGTAAATTAGTTAAAAAACGGCGTGCAAAGACACACACATTATTCAACACGTAAACGTCACTACAGATATTCGGATTTAGGTTAAGACATGTTCCATAAGCTTGTCTTCCGTGCCAATGATGTGGCGCAGATGAATAGCGACTTTATGCATTACTCGCTGAAATGTCAAAACATCGATTCTGTCGATGACCTCCTTAGCGGCAGTTTTCAGCTCAGATATGGTTTTGAGGCTACTTCTGTACACCTTGTCGTTAATACAGCCCCACAAAATGGATTCGCGTGTTTTCAGATCCGGAGTATGTGAGGGCCAATCGAGATCCAAGCCAGTGGTGCTCCCCAAGATGCTCCTCTGGGACATCACTCTCCTGCTTCGATAGGGTCGGGACCCGTCTTGCATGAACCACACCGTATCGAAATTAGGCTCACTTTGGACAATTGGGATTAAAATACCTTCACGGACCGCTCGGTAGTCATCGTGCCGTCATGGAGTATCGAATTGATTTTTCCGTAACAGATATGGCAACCAAGCAGTGACTCGTTCAAGGTGAAGATACTTACCGATCGCGAAATGTAAATTATCAGTCCCCTAAATGCGCCAATTTTGCTCATTGACGAACCCATCCAAATAAAAGTTGGGCTCCGTCACTAAACTAATCCACATTCGCACGCACATGTGCATATAAATTCCTACAATGCCCCGCGACCACATGAGCAGTTTGAACGTTCTAATGCAAACCGTTCAGAAGTAATAACGTTTTTATTTCGTACAGATCAATAAGTCACCCTGTATGTCACCTTAAAAGTTGATGGGAACCATTAAACTCACTCCACTATTTCAAAACAAGAAACGTAAAGTTGATTTGTCTGTTCATTAAAGAGAACTGGACAGTTCTCATGGTGGGCTCCTTTCACAGAAAATAGCCACAACATCCCATGTACGGCGATATGCTGAGACGCACGTAGGATCTGTTCGTATGTGTAGCTCTATTAGTAATTAGAAGCTGTATTCCAATTAGTGCCTATGAATTTACGCAGAGTGTGTCGGAATCTGCAGACGCTTGACATGGTTCCAGCTGTCTGTCTACTATCCCCGCTCTCACCAAACTCCTCACCCCCTCCCGATGCCACTCGTCACATCCCCAGAACAAAATGTATTCCGAATATTGTTTCATCGTACTTAAATATGGTGTAACCATGTATCACTCTTAATCCACGTTAGTTGAAAACAAACAGTACTTTAATATCATGCCAGGACCATAAAAACATGTTTAAATGTTTTACGACCGGTTTCGGTACTCTAGTCTCTGATATTTTACATCTCCGGTCGATGTAGTGAGGCTGCCACGGTGGAGTGGCCGAGGGTTTCAACATGAATGTTGTAAGGCATCAGGTACCAGAAGACGGTACCCCAGTATTTCGAAACATGTCGTCAAAACAAATAAACATATTTTTGCGATCTTCACATCATTTAAATCAAAATACGTGACACAGCATGAGCAAATTTAATTTCGAGTAAACAATATAATCGAATTTTTTTCCCACTCCTTGTAATGTGGAAACTATTAGTTCCCAAAGGAAATTTTACCATAATATTTTTGAAGGAAATTTACTGCACGTAACGTAGCTGGTATTTCTTTAATGCAGCTATATACTTCTCATAATTGCATACTCCAAAAGACAATGCACGTTCTGCCAGCCGCGGTGGCCGAGGGGACTGAGGCGCTCCAGTCACGGCCTGCTCGGCCACTACGGTCGGGGGTTCGAATCCCCCCTCGGGCATGGATATTTGTGCCGTCCTTAGTCTTAAGTAGTTCATAAGTAGTTCGTAAGTTTAGGGACTGATAACCCCGTAGTTAAGACCCATAGACTCTACAAACATTTGAACAAACAATGCACGTTCTTTTAATATCAAGGTCTGCTATTGATTCAGGAAAGTGCAATAATATTTCACTGCTGACACCTGCCTGTATACAGGTAAATAGCAGATAAACAAACATTGGAATAGAGATCAGTAAAAGTGTAATTTACTTTTTGTCAATCATGGGACAAATGAGCATCTGCATATCGCATTTAGGAGGTCTAACTGACAGAATTCATAACATATCTTTCGGAAATGCTGAGTAGATTGTCCTAAAACGCAGCTCTTTTTCGGTCTCAATCTCAAAAATTGCCGGAGGACAACAATTTCCTATGATCACAGATGATAGAAAGCATATACCGTTTTTCAGCCTAAAAATTAACCAAGGAATTTGTTATTAAGGGAAAAATATCCATTCTGAGATAATTGACATGTTCGGCAACTCTCCTCCATAAGCAAAAATATTTCGTTGTCGACTCAGCCAACATATGGAGAGACGGCCGATAATAGGAAAAACACAAAAAGAAAAGAAAAGGAAAAAAAAAACAATAACTATGGGAAATTAAAGGTTACAATACTAGAAATCAGACCTGCCTATCTGCAGGTTACATTAAGATCTAACCCCCATGAACCACAGATAATTCGAGGTGGGGTGGCTTGTGTGCCTTGACAAAACAGATAGCCGTACCGTAAGCGTCACCGCAGTGAGGTGAAACCACAAACGAGTGCTTAATGAAGCGGGCAGCAGCCTTTTCAGTATTTACAGGAACAACAGTCTGGATGATTGACTGAGCTGACCTTGTAACATCAGCTCACGTGGCTTTGCAATAATTACTCTGATTCTGAAAACAAGGGGAAACTACACTCGTCAAGTGGACACGCAGTTCCACTATATGGGTACTTGATGATAGCGTCCTATTGAGTAACATAATCCGGAGGTGAAATGGTCCCCGATTCAGATATCAGGTCGGGGACTACTCAGGAGAATCTGAACATCAGAATAAAAACAATCAAGCATCTTAGGGAAAAAAAGAGATTGGAATGATCTATCCTTTAATTGGGCAGGTAAGTTAGAAAATTTGAAAAGCGAAATTGATAGTTTGAAGTTCCACTTCAACTCCTAAACTAATGGACCGATTTCAACCAAACTTTTTACACAAATTACTTATTATCAGCCAACAATCGCTGTCGGGATAAGAACAACCTACGGCACATGCGTCAGTAGTTATGACGTCATAAACAATGACATTCCGGAAAAACGAAGTATCATGCGAAAATATTCTACATCCGCTCCTAAACTAATGGACCAATTCAATCAAATTTGGTACTAGTATTCTTTAAGGTAAGGAATCATTCGCTATGGTGACGAAAACGACCTACGACATATAGTTCATATTGTCGCGTTGAAAATGTCGAAGACAACTGAACACAGCACTTATACTGAAAGCAGGTTTATTGCGAACTTAACATACATGCAGCACGAACTGCCTATCGGGCAGAGTGCTCTTCTATTTATACACAGACAGAATGTACCAGAAATTAGAAGAACAGTTAACATAAGAAACAAGTAGAATTTACAAGTGAATTTAAGAAAGATGTAGAACAATCTGGAATTGTTAATTGCAAAGAAATAAATTTTTCCGGTGGGCGGGATTGAACCGGCGACCTTCAGCACCGTTATCCCTTGCGCCAAGCCAGCAATCAGTTTACATGGTGTCTCGCGGCATTGCTCCCTCTCCTGGGAAAACAGCGACCCGCTGTTATGTTCTCTGTGGAGCCAGCTGCAATGTCTTGACCTTGTCATGGGTCTGCCGTATGGCAGTTCAAGAGAATCCTTCCCTTCTCCACGATTATAGATCACAGACGTTCCTTTTGTGATTTCATCAGTAACGTTACCGTTCTTAGAGTCCTTGAACAAGAAGCCACTGTCGCCTATCTGCTCTTCAGGATCGTAGTAAGGCTTCAAGCGCAGGACGTGAAAAATGTCTCTTCGTTTTTGTCGTTTTAACGACGGCTCATAATCCTCAACTTCATATGTGACGACTGACAGGCGCCGTATGACACGATACGGATCAAAGTATCGCTTCAATAAGTTTTCTGACAGTCCAACCTTCCGTACAGGGTTAAAATCCATACCAGATCTCCTGAGCTGTACACAACAGGTCGGTGCTTGTCGTTATACCGCTGACGGTCCTTCTCCTGGGCGTCCAGTGTCTGTATGAGAGCCAGCTGTCTTTCTTCTTCGATCCTGGTGATGAGCTGTTTCACACAGTCATCCTGAGTGTCGTCCGGTTGGAACGGGAACAGCGTATCCATTGTCGTCTCAGCTCCACGGCCATGGAGAAGGAAAAACGGCGTGAAGCCTGTTGTGTCTTGTCTTTCGGTATTGTAAGCAAATGTCACGACTGGCAGAATTATATCCCAATCCTTCTGCTCAACATCGACGTACGTTGACAGTATATCGGCTAACGTCTTGTTAAAACGTTCCGTAAGACCATTTGTTTGAGGATGGTATGCAGCTGTCATTCTGAGGACAATGTCGAACCGTGACATTACCTCTCATACTAGTTTTGACTGGAATACTTTTCCACGACCAGATATCAGGACACATGGTGCTCCATGCTTCAAAATAATGTCTTCTACAAGGAATTTTGCAGTCTCTGGAGCTACTGCAGTTGGCACAGGTTTGATGACAGCGTAAAGTGTGAGGTAGTCTGCGCAAACTATTATCCATCGGTTAACGGTTGTCGACTTCGGAAACCTACCTAAAAGATCGATACCATCTCGGTGGAATGGACCTACTGTCGGCGGAATCGGTACGAGATGCCCTGACGGTAATAGCGGCACATGCTTCCGTCTCTGGCACTCTTTACAGTGACTCACATAGTGCTTGACAGATCGGTAGAGACCTTTCCAGTAATACCTGCGTCTGATTCTGTCTAGGGTCTTCACGAACCCCAGATGACCGGATATTGGAGCATCATGGAAATATTTGAGAATAGCTGGCTAGAGATGAGCTGGAACGACCAGTAGCCACTTGGGGCCCAGTGGATCATAGTTGCTCTTATACAATGTTCCGTTTATAAGTTGGAACTCTCCATTGGTCAGTTCTCCTTTTTGCAAGGCCTTTATCGTTTTTAATAGTGCTGAATCTTCCCTCTGTTCAGCTATAACGTCATCTAATTCAGTGAGGGCTGAAATTTCATTCATGCTGTTGTGTTCCACTAATGGATTCCTCGAAAGGCAGTCGGCATCCTTGTGTTTTCGCCCATTCTTGAATATCACTGACATCGTACTCCTGGAGTCTTAGTGCCCATCTTGCTAGTCGGCCTGATGGTTCCTTCAAGCTAGTCAGCCAACACAAAGAATGGTTATCTGTCACGACAGTGAATGGTTTGCCGAATAAGTTCGGCCGGAACTTGTTGATAGCCCAGATAACTGCGAGACATTCTTTCTCAGTTCTGGAGTAGTTTATCTCGGATTTTGAGAGTACACTTGATTCATAAGCTATCACTTTTTCAGCACCTTTCTGAACTTGTACAAGCACTGCACCAATCCCATAACCACTGGCGTCTGTGTGAAGTTCTCCCTGCAGAAGTTCTCGTAATGGACGTGCCTCGTTACAAAATCCTTTTATGAAACGTCGGTAGTATGAGCACAGAACGATCCAAAACACTCCCAAGCGACGAACTGAGAACAATTATTGATAAACTAAAAAACATTGCCGAGGAGATTGTCCCTGTCAGAAGAAGAAAGAAACATGCCTGGTGGAATGAGGAATGTGATAAAGCAATACAGAAAAGGCACAAAGCATGGCTGAATGACCAGTAAAAGAAAACAGAAAAATCTCGAGAAGAACTAAATATTGCCAGAAGAAAAACGGCCAAGTAAATCATGAGAATCGAAAGAGACCATCAAAAAGAAACCCTAAACTTCATAGAGGAATCATTCAAACAACATAAAACAAGGGACTGTTACAGGACATTCAGAAAATATCAATCAAAGTATACTCCACGCACACTCATGATGAAAAACAAAAATGGGAAACTAGCGCACAGTAATCAAGACAATGCCAACATTCTTGCTGATCACTTGAAAGAATTACTAAATGTCGAGGAACCAAAAGAATACCTAGATTTCGAACCACAACCAAAAAACAAAACAAATCCAGAGAAGATAACACCACCAGATCTCAGTGAAGTGGCTCAAGAACTACACAGCAGCTGGGGAGAATCATCTGATCGCAGAACTGTGGAAGAATGCAAATAATCAAACACCTCCATAAGCATATAGTAGACGTCTGGAATTTGGAAAAAGTGTCAGAAGAGTGAAATACAGCTATAATTCACCCAATACATAAAAAGGGCGATAGTTCGGATCCAAACAACTATCGGGGAATTTCGCTGCTTGATGGCACATATAAGATCCTGTCTAGAATTATTTTCACAAGAATTCAGGAACAACTCGACCAAGAACTTGCAGAACATCAAGGAGGATTTCGCCCTGAAAGAAGCTGTCCAGATCAAATTATCAGCCTTAAGTGGATTATGAAACATCAAAGAGTGAGACACAAGAAATTGGTCACCACTTTTGTGGACTTCAAGAAAGGGTATGGCAGTATCCATCGTAAGTCATTACTTAAAATCCTTGCGGAATTTGGATTGCACCTGAAACTCGTTAATCTTATTGGACTCACCCTTAAGAACACTACATCGAAAGTTAAATTCAGAGGGGAACTATCTGAATCATTTGAAATCCGGGCAGGACTTCGGCAGGGGGATGGTCTCTCACCACTACTATTTAATTGTGCACTGGAGAAAGTCATGCGAGAGTGGAATAAGATTGGCAGAAATATCAAACTAAATTGTCTGGTCTTTGCCGATGATCTAGCGCTGCTCGCAAATAGCGTGAACGAGGCTAAACACCAAATTGAAGAACTCGAAAAATAGCAACAAAAGTCGGATTACAGATCTCGTTTGAAAAGACAGAAATGATGTCATCCTTCAATGTTGAAACACCAGCCATTACACTGAATTATAATAAACAAATTAAAAAATGTAAATAAATTCAAATATCTTGGAGAGGTTATAAGTTGGAATTCAAACGAGAAAGTGTCAATAGAAAACAGAACAACTAAACTGGAACAAGCACAACGCATCACCTGGCCAACATACAAGAAGAAATGTCTCTCGATAAATGCAAATCTCAAACTCTACCGCTCCGTTACTAAACGTGAAACAATGTATGCTAGTGAAACACTGTTCAAGGTGAACACCAAATCAACAACAGGAAACTACGGAAAACAGACAGAACAATCCTAAGAACAATAAAAAACAAAAAATTCGAAGTGGACGGACAGTGGCGACTATTACCTAACGAAGTTGTATACCATGAAACTGAGTCAGTAATTGACACAACGCGGAAAAGGAGAGTTGCTTTTTTCTGCCACATTTGCAGACTACCAGAAACCAGGCTACTGAAACAACTGTTCATCTACTTTTGTAAAAATAAGAACAAGAACAGCTGGTTCAAAGAAGTTCAAGATGATTTAGGCTTGAAAATGCAACGAATTGAAGGCAGAGAAGAGAAGAAGATCCTGAAACTCAGTGACACCATAACAGACGAAGAAAGGGCAGCCAGGTCGGAAAGGATGAAGTTTTGGGAGCAGAAGAGGAAAGCCAAATCTACAACTAGGATTAAGGCTTATATATATATATATATATATATATATATATATGCATTGATTAAAGTGCTCCAATGTGTGCGTAAAATATGTAAATAAATAAAATAAATAAGACTGGAAAAATGCATATACATCCCGGCAATACCGTGTTTAGCAGTTAGTGAACAAAGTAGGGATTTGTGTAAGTTACTGAGAACAATATAATGAACGCACGCAGCCAAGATAGATATGAAGCGAACACAGATGAGAGCAGTACGCTCACTAGCTCTGCCGATGATCAAAAGACAAAAGATTTTTGATGTGATGACAGAAGTAATTCAGACAGTTAAAGGAGAGAATATCTTGGTTGTGATAGTTGAGTATTATTCGGTACTAGGAAAATGACGAGAAGGGAAAATAGTAGGTGAATATGAACTAAGGGAAAGGAATGAAAAAGAAACTCGATTACAAAAAAAAAAAAAAAAAAAAAAAAAAAAAAAAAAAAAAAACTTGCCTGGTATAATTTTGAAAAGAGTATCATTTAGTCTTCATAGACACATAGTTTAAGGATCATGAAAGAAGGTTGTAAACATGGAAGAGACCAGGAGTCAGAAGGATTTCAGATTGATTTTATAATGGGAGGACATTTATTACGAAACTTAGTTTTAAACAGTAAGACTTATCCAGAGGCAGGTACATATACCGTGACGATAAATTATTGGAAATAAACTGTATATTACAATTTAAAAAAAAATAAAAAATAAAAAATAAACAGCATAAAGGTAGTAACATGAGGGAAGTAACTTGGATAAATTAAAGGAACCTGAGGTTGTTGAGAGTTTCAGAGCTTTACTGAAACAGGGGAAAGGAATACAGTTAAAGAATAAATGATAGCTTGTGACAACACAGTGACCAACGTCACTTTTCATTCATGTGTATATGCAACATTTGCTATAATGTAATGGTTTACTTTTTTTCTTGTTATTTGTACTCATGTAATTATTTATATATTTGTTATATTTTATTAATTTGATGTAATTACAATGTTCTTTTATTTGTCTGTGTGTTAAGACAAATTTTGTAATTAAGTAGACACGCTGGTTTAGCAAGGGCTTTTGTATGAAGTCATCTGCGAGTTGTTTGTTATGGTCTTCAGTCCGGAGACTGGTTTGATGCAGCTCTCCACCCTACTCTATCCTAGGCAAGCCTTTTCATCTCCTCATAAGAACGGCAACCCACATCCGCTTGAATCTGCTTACTATACGCGTCTCTTGGTCTCCCTCTGCGAATTTTACCCCACACACTTCCCTCCAATGCTAAATTTACGATTCCCCGATTTCTAAGAATGTGTCCTATCAAGCGATCCCTTCTTTTAGCCAGGGTATGCCAAAAATTCCTTTTCTCGCCAATTCTGTTCAGTACTTCTTCATTGGTTGTGCGATCTACCCACCTAATCTTCAGCATTCTTCTGTAACACCACATTTTAAAAGCCTGTCCGCACTGATTATCGTCCATGTTTTACTCCCGTACAAGGCAACACTCCACACAAATGCCTTCAGAAAAGACTTTCTTACACTTAAATTAATATTCGATGTTAGCAAATTTCTCTTTTTCAAAAATGCTTTTCTTCTCAATGCCATTCTGCATTTTATATCCTCTGTACTGCGACCATGACACGCTGGTTTAGCAAGGGCTTTACTATTGTATGAAGTCATCTGCGAGTAGGGAGTATTATCGCTGATAGCGCGGAGGTGCGCAGCTAAACAGCAAGACGGTGTTGATCGCTGGTCAGAGTTGGGCGTAACAGTAAAACGGAGCGCGTAATGGTGCCTCCTAAAAGTATGTGACGTGCGTTTGTTGGCTTGGCACGAGAACAGGAAACGCCGAACAGGCAATACTATTAATTTGTATGGGCACAGCGTAAGTAATTAACAAGTATGCATCAAGAGGAATGCTGTGGTCACAAACTTGCAATTATATTCGTCGCTAAGAAGATCCTGTGTTTGCCAATTGTTATGTGCCCATAGTCTTCATCAGCAGCACCATCTTGCACATAAAAGAAGTAAACCACTTTTACTGATTTAGTATGTGCAGCTAACCAGCGCAATACTGCTAATGTTTCAATAGTGGAAACTTTGTAACTGTGAACTAGTGTTAGACACTTCATTATCCTCAGTCATTGTCCAGACAAGTTCCTTCCTTATCCATTGTTTTTACCGAGAATGAATTAATTCTTTTTTTTAACTGAAGATTATTAAATGTCCAGGGCCAATTGAACAATATTTTATTTGTCGAGAACAGTTTCTGTTAATGCATTTAACAATATATATGTTGCTAATTGTAGGTTTCACGAGTCTCACTAAAAGTGCTAAAATAACATTTACTTGCAAAAGATCTTTATGAATGTAACAAAAAAGACTAATTTTTATTGCATTTAATATAGAGCAGAAACATTGCTAGCAAGCATCTGTTACTGCGAATAATGATTGTTTACAACTTACGTTTCGTCACAGGGATGTATTAATTTCATGTTCAGAGAAAAGCAAAGTTTGATCAGACAAACAAATCATTTATTTCAAATAATCAATGGCCGAACGTTTTGAAGGCAACAAATCTTCATTGCGACTAATTCTGCAGAATATCAATTTTAAACACAAATGTGTTGCGGACTGTAAAACAGACAGCCGCGTTGCGATCCAGAAAATTTCTTGAACTGAAAGACATTAAATTCGAGGAGATTGTCTGGGTCAATCGAACATTGGCAAGTGCGAGTCATACTGTTACAAACGTTTAGAGTGACAAAGGAATTGTGAAGCTATGTATAGTACTCCCCACTAGCAAAGGTGGCAAAATAATTCCTTTACATTCAGGTACCTACCGTTTTTATCTCCGGCTGTCAACCGGTATTCAGTTATAAAAACACGTCTCAGTACCATGAATAAATGAATCGTGGAACATTTCTGTATTGGTTCGAAAACATGCTGCTACCAAGTTTAGAAAATCCATCAGTAATTGTTATATCAATGTTCCATGCCATTCAGTTTTAAATAATAAAGCTCCAAACCTGCCCTTTCGAAAGAAGACATTGTTGAGTGGTTAAGACAACACAAAGTTACTGTAGACGATACACCGAAAAAGGTAGAAATACTAGAACTCGTATCACTTTATAACCCACAATTCCCAAAGTATGTTATCGACGAAGTAACTTATAGATATGGATGGAGAGTAATAAGACTACAACCACATTAGTGCCATTTTAATGAAATTGTACTTACTTGAGCGCAAGTGAAAGAATATATGCCTCGTGAATAGAAAACGTTTACTTGGATTACGCTGAAAAAATAACTATTCCGGTCCTGGAAAATGCCACCGAAATGGACTGGTTGGCTGTCGTGATGAAAACGAAGCGACTAATTGACGAAGCGTGAAATTATGAAGGTTTTCTCAGAACCAGGGTTACAAAACTTGTATTACCTCTAGCTGCTCAGCCACTTCGGAAAGGGGAAGTAATTCTAAAATGAGTGGTAGCTTAGCTCTTTCGGACGATGCAGCTGCCCGCAGTTAGCGATAGGTGAAAGGTATGTACGCAGAAAAAATGTCAATAGTTTTTAATCGTTTACTGTATTTATGCAACGTGTCATTAATGTGTCACATGCAAACTGTTACTCGTGTGACGATAATTTCATTTAACCAATGAAAGCATTGACCTCTGTTTGGAATTTGATCCTGGAAGTTAGTTTTAAACATTCTCCGTTCAGATGCTGGAAAATCTTCTTGCACCAACCGCACAGCATTAGTATGTTCACTTTTTCAGTTAGCCTCCGAGTATAACTCTCAGATTCAGTTTTTCAAGTAATCTTTAACTTTAAACTATTTTATTAGAATTATGGAACAATAGTCGTATTTACTACTTTACGCTGATGAATAGAAGATTCATTACATTTCTTTACTCATTTGGAAACATAGAAGTCGTCGCCATTTTATTCAATAACTGCTAAATACATTTCATTATGAAAAACTAAAAACAAATATTTCACCTAAATTACCTGAATGTATCTTAGTAGGACAGACATAATTATTTTACAGGTTTTCAGAACATTGATGCTAATTTATTGTGGTCCCAAAGTGGCTGATGCCACTAAACGCAGTTACAGTAAACTTAATCTCTCACCGAACTTGTTTGTCTCTCCCATTACCGACCTTTGCTTCTCTCTTTGATGTTCAACATTAATAACTTTTCGTAAGATTTTGGACTCACAAGTAGACCAGGCGGGGATCGGATTTCAGAATTTCTTTATATTTATGGCACGTGAAGTTCAGAACGTAAATAACAATCAGCCAATGTAATTCGACGCAACTCTCAAAAATTATCGAGAAAATGGACTTTAAAGTTTTGCAAAGTACACGTAAGTTCCAATGATTAAAATTGTTGCAGAATTTGTCGGTGTAGCTCAGATGGTAGCTTTCTGGCCTAACCACCATACTATCGCTGGTTCGAATTCCAATGTGGGAGATTTTTTTTTTTTTTCGAATCCCGTTATATAAAAAACATTTTCGGATCTTTAATTCAACGTGTTTTGTCAGTTTTTGTTTATGTGTATGTAAACGAGCTGAAAACCTTGTCGTATAAAGGAAACGAATTTCCTGAACGAGTCTGCGATCATAATTTTTTTAGTAAGAAAAAAAAAGTCTGAATCGCTAAAATTATATTTATTGATTACGAGTTTTCGGCATCTGCCATATCTAAAATCCTCTCAACTTGCAAAGTAAAGTTCAGCGTCAACAGTAAAATATCTACGAAGTCATTAGTAGCTACGGAGATGACTTTCCAAAAACAGTGTCGTAGGTTTTTAGAAGCTGAACAATCAAAGACTACCGTCGTCAACTAATAGCGAAGTCAATACTGTAAAAAATGTAACTTATATTTTTTATTAAAACTATTATTATTATTAACAATCTTCGATAAAATATAGAAAATTACTAATAAACAAAAGTACCTGCACTTTTCGTATAAATTACCATTAGATATTAGAATTGTGTAAGTATTCGAACACAACGAAAAAAAAAAAAAAAAAAAGTAAAATAAAAATGTCACAGCAGGATTTGAAACACCGACCCTCAGTTGTAAGGCCAGAACTCTACCACCTGAGCAGATCACACAATCTGCAATGATTGGTGCTTACGCTCAGTTGAAAAGTCGATTTTCTCGAAAAATTTTGGGAGTTGCGGCGGATGGCTTTGGCTGGTTGTTATTTGAGTTCTGAACTTCACGTCCCATAAATATATATATAAAAAAAATTAAAATCCGATACCCAAGTTGATTAAATCTTTCGTCCCGTTTTTATCATTTTATTCAGTAAATTAACACACAACAAGCTGGTTCGTTTTCATCCATTCAGACGTATTCCATCTTTTTCGATGTTTTTTTGTTCTTTAGCAGTTATAGAAAACATAATTTTGGTTCACGCTTTCTTTTGGGTGTTCGACATCATAACCTTGTCAAATAGGTTGTCAATTGTCTATAACCAAGGCTCTCCAATGTTGTTACTGGTCCACAGCGTATAGTGAAAAATGTGAAAGATGGGAAGATAGGCGCCATACCTTTTGCCCCACACGTCGATGCAATTACACTATGAAATTTCGATGGTCTTTAATAACTTGACCAATAAACGAAATATTTCAGCACCAGTTGTATCGACAGGTACTGCTTTGCACAACAAGAGGTCCTCTGTGGAACATCCGGAATACTCATAACGGACAAAAGGCAATAAAATCGCTAATACCGCAATATCAACAGATTCATCTATTTGGAGAGAAAAGAAATTGTGCTGGAGTGGAGAAACCAGAGATTTTTAACGTCGTTTAACTTGTCAACAACATGTCTCTTGACAGAATTATTTTACAAGTCTTATATCTTTATTGGTTAAATAATAGTATTCAGAGTTTTCGTATCTTAGTTTGGACTTGTAAAATTTCTAGAAACCTAGTAGCGGGCTGGCAGTAGGCAAAGTAGTATGATGTAATCGATGAAAGGGGTGGGAAAAGCATAACAAATGGCACAGATCATGTATGGAGCGTGAGAAAGCACGGCAGTGAAGCATAGACGTGATCTGATTGGCTGCCGCCTCCCCTCCCGGTGCCACCATTACTACATTTCGTTTATTAATATTTAACAAAGTAAACATTAGATAATAGCGCAATTTCATTGTAACACTTTTCTGTTAATAAGCTTCCATTTGAACCCATTTGGTACTCTGTTCATTGTAATTTATATAAACAAAATACTAGCAACGAATCTAGAAGGTTTGTTTGGCGCCAAAAAAAAGACAGAGGCAGCAGCTAGCAGCCACGCCTGGCAGAGCACAGTCCAGTGCCGACCTTCGAATTCTTAACAGTACGAAGCATTGTAAAACTTGTACATTTATCATCATCATGGCGCCCACATTTGATAGCGGGCCCTGGACCCAGCATCGGAGACAGGCCCTCCCTCCCCCCCCCCCAACCCTATTTTACAGTTGCGTGCTACATTAAAATTTCATGGTTATTAGTTACAACACTGTGCTTAGAGTGTAAAGTCACTAAAAATACAGGGTGTAGTTACAGTAACTATTTTATTAGTCCATACTAGACTTTATTTATACATTTCTTTTACTTAAAAATGACCACAGCAAGTATATTTTTTCTGCCGAAGATTAAAATAAACATAGATACAAAAAACTAAAATTACAGCCAATGTCAGCCGTCAGTACTACAGAGAAAGAATACTTAATAGCCTCGCGCGCTTTCTTCTGACTACACTGATCAATTACGTCGCAAAAGTCGACAGTTTTA
The DNA here is from genome assembly GCA_026315105.1 of Locusta migratoria. Taxonomy (NCBI): domain Eukaryota; kingdom Metazoa; phylum Arthropoda; class Insecta; order Orthoptera; family Acrididae; genus Locusta; species Locusta migratoria. The sequence goes on along the minus strand of CM048745.1, from coordinate 360,259,449 downwards.
GCGAGCTCATTCCCACTTGCTAAATGATTAAGAGGACTTTGGCCTGTTGTACTCCTTTGCCAAGTTTTTAGAGTTCGCCAGTTTACTAAACTACCTTTCAACCGTAGACACTGTCACTGGAATGGTACAGGAAAGTCCAATTGCAGTTCATAGGTTCAAAAAAACTGCTTCAAGGTTTTTCTCGTATTTGGAATTCAGAAGTCTCATCGGGTCGCTTTCGGATTGAAGACTACTATGGCGCTCTTCATGTGTAGAATTTCTTCAATTAAGCTTCCTGAATTTGAAAAGTCTGGAGAATATTTTGAGACAAGATTGGTGGTTTTAATTTGCAGTTCATCATTTTCTAAGTCCATGAAATCTAAAACTGGTGAAAACAGATCACAAATTTGTTCACAGCTCGTAAAACGTATTGTCAAGTCTGTCATGATGAAATCCAAAACAGGAAGGAAAACAGATAATTTGAACTCATTTGAAGCTTTTAGCTGAAGTTGTTCAGGCTTCTTTTCATCTCCACAGGCTTTCCTTTTGATAAAAAAAGTCTTATGTAATATCACCTGCCTCGTCAACTACTTTAGCTTCATTCAAAATGAATCTCTAAGGACCTGCATTTCATTAAGAAAAGCTTTGGAGTTATTGTGGGTACCTTATCGACTTGGAACGAGTCTAAAAGTGTGAGGAATGAAGGATAGTTCTTCAAAATATGCTGCACAGTTTGTAGTCTTTCACGCCATCGAGTTTCAAAAAGGCTTTGCAGAGACAAAGGGACATACTGCTTCATCAATTCTCAACGACCAGGGCTCTAGAGAAGAAATTATAAAAACTTTCTATGTTCCAAAAAATGTCACGTTAGGGGCCATTGTCATAGCCCTGCGAACGACAATCGGCAAGTGGTATTCCATGAGTTTCCAACGTGGACAATGTTTCATCAGTTATGGCCTGACCTGTTTTCTCGTTAATATTCATAAATTCAATGAATCTTTCATAAATTCCGAATGACTTTTTTCTGTATTTTGATATACATAGCACAGAATGAGCACATTCTGCTCCTGGTGGGAAATGTTAGGAATTTCATCAACAATAATTCCGTAGAATACAGACTGTTCTCTTTGATTTACTATAGTTTTCAGTAGTTTTTTGCCACACAGGGAAATCAATTCATTTTGTGAGTACCATGATTGATAGTGAGCTTCGCCTGTCATACTTTTATTCATCAGTTGGTTTTCTTTTACTATGGCTAGATGTTCAGGAGTTACTGCCTCACATTTGCCAATAAGTTCCAATTTCTTAAAAAAATGTCTATTGTTAACGTCACCAAAAAAAGTTCAAATGTTAGCTAAGCTTAAGGAACTTAACTACGGGGTCATCAGCCCCTAAACTTACAAACTACTTATGAACTAACTTATATACTAAAGTCAGCACAAACATCCACGCCCGAGGGGAGGGGGGATTCGAACCCCCGACGGGGAACGGCCTCGCGCATCGTAGCATAGCGCCTCAAGGCGCTCCGCCGCTCCGTATACATCACCAATCTGGGTATTTTCGTCTTGGAAGGCTAAAGCTCTACTACTCAAGAATAAAGTTGTGTTAGAATTCTTTGTAATAAGTTTTCCACCTTATTCATCATCTGTTTTCCATTCTGGGTAAAGTGTTCGATGCTCAGATCTTCCTTCATGCATCGGTAACAACGTTTTTTGTGGAGAGACTCCTTCTTTAGCAAGTTTGCTTTGCTTTAAAAATACTGCAAGGGAAACAATGAATACTGTTTTTCGACTCGCTCTACATTAACCATATGTGGTAATGGTTTACTTGCTCTGTTAGTTGTTTTCATGTATAACAAAGTCTCATCAAAGCGTTTCTCTGAAAGGCCAACTGGAAAAGGCTTTGATCAGATTTCAAAAGCAGAAAAACCAACATAATACGACGCTATTTCCTATCGCAGTTTATCACTCGAGGCCAAGTACTAGGATCGTCCAAAATACAAAAGTTGCTTTCATCAGTTTTCATACCAAGGTCTAGATTACCACATTGTTCATTACATTCATGAAGGAAATATGTGCTGTTTTTTGTTTGTTCCGCTTTAATCAGATGTTCATATATCACAGTATCTTGTTGTGGTACGATTTCTGTTACATCTTTTTGGGCTGAAACTGAATGACATACAGAACACGAAGGTCCGTTGTCTGGGGCTGTTGGTTCTGACATAGCATGAAGCTGGGCTTCTTGCAACTCTCCTGTGTCATGATACTTCCAAAATTTTGTAGTAGTCTGGCAACCTTTAGCTACTTTTTCGAATTTGTCTCTTTGTAGTTTTCTTTTTACAGCTCCAGATTTATGTTTGTAGTTCAACATCTTAAACTGTTGCGTTATGTCATCTGAAACGAAAAAATACGGTAATGGCATCACGGAGCAAGTGCCTTCCTCCTTTGGATTACGACCCGAATACTCTATTTTTATTAGTTGCAAAATTTTGTAAGAGTAATCTAATTTCTATATCTTTGAGAGAATCGTCATCACTACGTAAGTAATACAAAAAAGTCAAACATTTTGATAGAATGACTGAAACATCGAAACACTCCGCCCTTAAGATAACAAACGAATTACGAATAATACTGTAGTAGGTACTCCGAAATGGACGAGTTGTAGAGTGCCAGGAACCTGTTCCCCATGATGTTTTAAGTTACTTTTAATTATACCGATCAAAAATAATAACTTCGTTACAGTCCCTCCACAACTATTAACACACTTGTAACTTTTCCTTGGTCAGTCCCATCAGTGCACATCTTAGAAGAATAGCATATTTAAGCTAAATACTACTATTTACATTTTATTATGAAATTTACTAAATGAAATGCTCTAGCCGACAGAAAGTTGAAGAAAAAGTCCCAAAAAAGAAAGGAAATATGGGTGGCCTAATATCAGATCCGGACATCTGTGGCCGAGGAGACTGAGGCGCTCCAGTCACGGTCTGCACGGCCACTACGGTCGGGGGTTCGAATCCCCCCCTCGGGCATGGATATTTGTGCCGTCCATAGTATTAGTTAGTTCATAAGTAATTTGTAAGTTTAGGGACTGATGACCCCGTAGTTAACTCCCATAATCTATACAAACATTTGAACATTTTTTTGAACCGGACATCTGATCCCCGGGTCAAAATTTAGTTATTAACGGATTCTAATAGGAATTTTCTGGCGTTTGCATTGGCGAAGTCCATTTGTTTCCTTAACGGACTCAAATATGATAAACACTGTTCACTTCAAAAGCGGACATCAACACAGATGTTTGGTATCAAATACGATCTGCTGAATAAAGCAATCTGCACCAATGGCAACAGCGTATATGATCAAATGACCTAAAAAATCTGTCATAGCGACAGCCTGTCCCTGATATTAAGAAACGCTAGCCGGTACTTCAGTTTTTGAATCATTTCCACAGAATTGTTACTAATAATATTTCACTAGCCACAGAAGGCAAAGCTAGGAAGAGATCTCTACAGTGTGTCGATGACGATGAAAATGATGACAAAGACGACACATAACAACCAGCTCCCTGCTGGGAATCGAATCCGGGCCTCTGCGTGGTAGTCAACGGTGCTGTCGACAGAGCTCATAAATAATGATATCAGTACCTGACTTCTAAGTAATTCTGAGTTACAAGTCATCTTTTCCCTTTGACATGCGTTTAAATTAGGTTCTGCTGTATTTAAATTGTTTCTCAATATCTATGAGTGTTTGTTTCACCCTATCTTATAAATCAATCAGAACACAATTCAGGGGCTAATATTACGTACAGGTATATAACAAACTAAACATTTGTTAATATTTTTGTTTACAATACGTCTTTGAGAAGATAGGCAACAGACTTAAAAACAGCCCCTCCGTAAAAAAAAAAAAAAAAAAAAAAAAAAAAAAAAAAAAAAAAAAAAAATCCTGGATCAGCGCCTGAATATACTGTTGATCTACGTTTTTCTAATTGGATTGTTAGTAATGTTTTCTCTTACATTACGTTGTTCAAGAATATCATCGTACTAGCAAAACGATGTAGTTTCTGTAATCTGTAATGTGTCTTTACATCAAACTTAAGCAAATGACGTAATCACTTTTGTAGCAGGAGAGAGAAATGTCACAGGAAGCTGACAGGTGGACTGCACGTGCCTGATGGCTAGGATGTCCGGCTCTTTTGCCGTGGCGCAGATGGTCAGCTGTCAGCGGAGATGACAGCAGTCAAATGCGCCAACAGCTGCCGCAGGAGTCTGAGGCGACTCCAGCCTGTCGTCAGCGGCACCACACAACTTCACACGACATACGCAGTGACAGAAACTGCTAGCACCAGTTTCATAAAACTGTTACAATATACGGTTTGTGATAAATATCTGTTTTAAACATTTGTCTGTTAGTTAAACAATACTCTAACATTCAGTTGGATAAAAATATTTCTTCCAGTTTGAATTAACATGATTAAAACATACTGTACGTGAGCGTTCCCGGGCCCCCTCCATGTCCGGGCCCTGGACCCAGGGGTCCACCCAGCCCCATCCTTGTGGGGGCCATGATTATCATGGCATTATTATTTATTGTGAAGTGACTATCGTTCAATGTACCACTTAGATTTCTGGATTTCGCCGAGCGTGTGTAAACGTTGGAAGAATAAATTTGAAATCCATTGGCATACAATGTTTTATGAAGAATATCGTAGCTAGAGCTCTTAAATCATTTCCACAGCATTTTAGCTTCAGACGTCAAGAATATGCGACATTTGCGCTGAAACTGCGTGGAACATTATCTACTTCGAGATCTAGAGTCAGTAATAAATAAAAAAATTTTGTTTCACCAGTCTGAAGAATTGGCGGAACCTACGGCCCCTCATGGAATATGTGTTATCTAGTGCAAATAGGACCATACGTGCATGCATCTCTAGTAATAGGAGTGAGGGTAAAGCAGGGGAAATTTATAAGAGGGTGGAAGATTGTGCTGAGAGACTGTTAGGAACTTTCCAACTAGACAGTTTGAACATCGTATATAAACACTTGCTCTCGGTCAGATACTATTTTCTGCCCTCTTGATGAACTTTTATTAGAAGAGACATTTAAATTAAATTTCTACCAGGCAAGTTGTAAGCGACACAAAATATATAATTTTTACTGCGTTTTCGTGTAGCATATAGGAATCACTATCGTTAATACACGGTTTTATGAGAGTTTCTCAAATTGTATGACCTTTGCCTGCCTTTGCCACTCGATAGCTTACCAAGAAGGAAGCTTTTAAGGACTTTCAATAATTGTTTTCACACGGAGATTTTTTTAAAGAAGCAACTGATTCATTAACTCACACGCAAATTACACACTGAGCTTTACCCTCCTACGTGTGGATAAAGCGAACTTCTAAATATCTATCCTTTCTAAATATCTTCCTGACAGATTGAAATTGTGTGCCAGAACCGGGACTCGAACACAATTTTAATCTGCCAGGAAGTTTCATATCAGCGCACACTCCGCTGCAGAGTGAAGTTTCATTCTGGAAACATCCCTTAGGCTGTGGCTAAGCCATGTCTCCACCATATCCTTTCTTCCAGAAGTACTAGTCTTGCAATTTATGCAGGAGAGCTTCTGTGAAGTTTGGAAAGTAGGAGGCGAGGTATTAGTGGAAGTAAAGTTCTGAGATGGCATTGTGATTCGTGTCGGGGTAGCTCAGTGGTAGAGCGCTTGCCCGCGAAAGGCAAAGGTCTCAGGTTCGAGTCCCGGTTCCGGCACACAATTTTAGTCTGCCAGGAAGTTTCATACCAGCGCACACTCCGCTGCAGAGTGAAAGTTTCATTCTGGATCTTTCCTAGTATTTCCGCTTTCTCGTTATTTCACTTCCACAGTGTATTGCGACTAATGGAGCACTTTGAGTCTTCCCATAATAATTCCGGCTGTGGCGCTTCATGTGACTCTTCTTCATTTGGCCGTCCTCACTCCTCATAATTTCCACCGGGAGCTTCTCTTGCTGTGAAGACGCTTTTTCAGTGATCCCGACGTCAGCCGTCGATCCATGTTGGAAGTATTTTCTTGGTAAAATGAATACTGTTTGAGGTAGTGCACTGACGAAGGAAGTTTAACATTGAATGGCGTCTAGAACCGCAAAATTGGCAAGGAGCGCTCTCATTGGTGTCTGAGCTCCCACCATTTCGTATTAACTGCCCCCCTCCAGTGAGTTACCCCTGCTCCACCTCACTCGGCCGAATAGTTCATGGTTCAAGAGTGGTGGAAATACCCGTCAATTATATAGACCTGCTGAGCTGAAACTCCTCAACGTGATCCCTTGCAGAAGTCTGGCCCACCAATAAACAACATGCTGAGTGACAGAACATTTCTTGTAGTCATGGGTGATGAAATCAGTAAACCGAAAACACTAAATGATGGGCTCCCGCAAGGATCAGTGCTTGCCCCACTCTTGTTCAGTTTATATATGCCAGATATATCCTCCACTAGATCTAGAAAAGTTGGGAATGCAGATGACGCCGCCAAAGTCCTAAGCTTCGAGAAGACAGAAGATCTCTCTGTTTTAGGAAATTACTTTCGGAAATGGAGACCCCAGACAAGTAGGCGTAAACCAAAAGTTTCCTGAACAACCGAATGGCTTAAAGGACCTCTTCTGCGCGATAATAGACAACCCAGATATCTAGGTGCAACACTCGACAGAGTACTGTCATTCCAAGAACATCTGAGAAAGAGGGCTGCCAAGATTCAGACATGAAAGAACATAATTCGTAAACGGTGTGGTTCTTCTTAGGGTGCAACTACTCTACGCTGCTCAGTTCTAAGTTTAGTTTGCTCTACTGCGGAGTATTGTGCCCCCGTCTGGATGTACAGCCCTCATGTAAAGAGAATAGATGTTAAGTTAAATGACACATTGAAGATAATCACGGGCACGATCAGATCAACTCAATGGTTGACCGTACTAAGCCATATTTTTCCACCCCACCTACGTAGATGCATTTTTCTGATGAATGAATGCAATAAGATCCAGAATAATCAAATCATGAGGATATTCCCCACATTCATATAGACGGACTGAAGTCCAGACGCTCAGCCATCTGTACGGCGGAGACCTTTCTAGCCAATAATTTCAACCTGCCTGAGAGATGGTTTAATGAATGGAAACAATGTTCTCCAACGGAATCTTTAGATATGCCATTTATTACACGGAAGGTACCTCGAAAAGAATGGTCAAAGTCAAATCGGATCCGGGCTAACCATGGTCTGTGTGCAGATCTGCTGTATAAATGGCGGAAAAAATCAGCGACTGCGGTGATGAGAGGCAAACTGTGAAGAACATCATCCACTGAACGTGTCAGTGGAGAAACAAGTGAGTTTTTCGTGGCGACGCCACGGGCGATTGGTTAGGTAAATAATGTATAAATCTGTAAATCAGTATACTGATCATCTATATGCCATACGATGGATAAATGACCTTTGAGTTGTCTGTTCCACAGTCAAAATCAAATATTTCAAATGTTTGTATAGTCTATGGGACTTAACTATGGGGTCATCAGTCCCTAAACTTACAAACTACTTATGAACTAACTAAGACTAAGGACGGCACAAATATCCATGCCCGAGGCGGGATTCGAACCCCCGACCGTAGTGGCCGTGCAGACCGTGACTGGAGCGCCTCAGTCCCCTCGGCCACCGCGGCCGGCTGTTCCACAGTCCAGTGTACACTATCGGTCAAATAACGACTGTAATAGTTTTACAGATCGGTATTCGTACCAAATCTCCGAAAACATTTTGTTGTCATACCACCTCGATCAGCGCAAAGTGCCTGTTTATCTAGTCAGCGTCCGTCGCTGCATTTGTTAATCAGTGGCGTAGCTATCATAGGGCTAGGCGGGGCAGTGCCCCGGGGCCCCCGAGATCAAGGGGCCCCTCGGCCTCCGTGAGCAAAGTTCGGAAAAAGTTACAGTAGAGCGTCGGTTTTTTTATTTTATTTTATTTTATTTTTTTACCTTCCCACCCTACCGTCAATCAACTCCCCCTCCCGTCAAAAAAATGTTTGTTAATCTTAAGGGACTTAACTGCAGAGTCATCAGTCCCCAAACTTACAAACTACTTATGAACTACCTACAACTAAGGACGGCACAAATATCCATGCATGGGAGGGATTCGAACCCCCGACCGCAGTGGCCGTGCAGACCGTGACTGGAGCGCCTCAGTCCCCTCGGCCACCGCGGCCGGCCTTCCCGTCAAACTAAGCTTCCTGGGCCACAGGGTGACGGAACATTGCTTCTAGTGGGGCCTGTTGACAGGCCAAGCCGACAGTCGCTGAGTACAACATTCGGCACACTTCAGTCGGTGGAAGTAGCTGCAGCATCAGAGCTGCTCACAGCAACAGCTGTACCTTCCAATTGTTGCGGCGTACCGCTCGACGCAATGTGAAGGTTCGCGCGACTCCAAATACTGTATAGATAAATTTACTGTACAGAACTTCTTATTGGCAAGTCTACAGTTCGATTATACGAATAATGGGTTTTCCGAACATCCATGTCCCCCAATTACACTTCGGATAATCGACGTTCTACTGTATATAATATTTTAGTGAATGAAGGATTTTCGACTTTTAACTTTTTGAACACTGCCAACAAACTTCAAACGCACGAAGTGAATTGCAAAAATTATTCCCATCTCAGAATATAAACATAAAAAGGTATTGCTTGTCCGCTAATACGTGCACCCTGCCACCTGCTGAATTTCTAGCAGCGTGTGACAATACTGTTCATGGTTTGATTCGCGGCAGGAGGCCATATTTTCGTGGTTGACTAAAACTTCATTATTGATTTTTACTAGCTTCTGCCTGCGACTTCATTCATCTAGTATGGAGCAACTTCGAAAACTATTCCATGGTAGTTTTATCTGTATATCCTACCCAGGTCAAACTGTATACCTCTCCAAAATTTCATCCTAATCCACCCCGTAGTTTTTGTTTGAAAACATAATTAACACTTACAGTTATAATTATAGTAGAGTGTACGATTAAATATTATCTGCTGCGTGACACACAGTAATTTACTGAAGAGTATTTAGGTTTTCCTTATTATGTCTTCCAGTAAGAGGTAGTATTGCATCTGTATAGTTCATAGGCGCCGATTACGGGTATGCTCGGTCGCTCAAGCATTGCCCAAAATTTGATTGCGTATGCTCGGCATACCCCACTGAAAATTTTGGTATTATTTTTTTCTTTACGTTATATTTCTTAATTGTAATTAAATTCGACTCTCATTCCATTGATGGGCGGCTGGCTTTTTAATACACCGCTGTAAAAAGATTATCTAAAACAAACAGGTAATTGAATTCGTAGGCATTAAAATTCATGTTGACATATGACTGAAGTGATAATTTTCTAAATAGTCCGAATGTTAATGGAATGCTGCTTGTAAGTTCAATTTCGTAAACTGAAGGCGGTAACCATTAATTGTTGTATTAAATAACTAGAAATGAGGTGGGTTTGGTACGATACGATGAAAATGTGTATACTACTAATTTAACGTTTATGTATTCTCTTAGAAGTCAATTGTGTTCAAGGAATCGTGTTAGTGTTAAGTCGTGACATTTTTAATCCTGTTTACTGAATTGGTGTGTGATGGAGCAATAGGTTATAAACCTATTGGTATCGACAGACATGGTATGACAGCAGAAGTGGTTATGGACTATTTTCGTAATACTGTATAGAAACTAAATCTGCAGAAGAAAGAAGGCAGGAAGACCATCAAATGTTAGGTTTTGCGATAATGAACACAGTATTCACAATACAGGCACATCTGATACGCATGTCTAAGAAGACGAAAACTCTGAAAATGATTTCTGTGTTCACTACAACGGGGAAACAGGTTCAAATGGTCGCAAAAGCCGCCCAGTAGTTCTGAAACATGAAATTGAAATTAATGGCTGTTAATTTCTTTACTGTATGTTAAAAAATTACTTTTCTCCTTTCAGAGATTAAAATAGTCCTAAATTAACACCAGATGAAGCAAAAAAGAAGAAATACTACGAAAATAAAAGAAAATTATTACTTTACCTTTGTACCTGGAATTGGAAAAATGTAATAAAGATATTTTTTTTAGAAATACCTGCTGCAGGCCGGCAACCACCTCCCCCTATTGGAAACGCCACTGAGCATACCCCAAGATTTTCAAAAATCTGCGCCTGTGGTATAGTTTTAGTTCAGAGAGGGCCACAACGTCATTTTTGCCCCGGGGCCCTTGGTATAGTTGCTACGCCACTGTTGTTAATACAGAGTAGCTCGTAAGCGAAAATCGCCCGCATGCCCCCGCTAGTTTACACAAGACCTCTTAAACATTTAACTACTACATTAACTTATCATTTCATTAAAGACAGCTCGTTGGCTCCCATGTCAAGCTATTTCTTTTTTTTCCCTCCTCTGCAAATCAAATAAGAAGGGGGAGGCAAAAACCTCTCCCAAAGGAAGAGGAAGAAAATTATCATGCAGTTCGGCGACACGGGTGACAAGTTTCCCAAACACAATTTTCAAGTTGAGACACTGTTCACGTAGCAAGTATGTAAGAAGATCTTTGACAAACTTAATTACATTCGCTGTCAAGAGTCGCGGCAAGTTAGTCATCGTGATTTAATTTGGGCGGCGGCGCCTCGTGGTCCTCGCGCGCCGCATCCTCCCTCTTTTGCCGCCCCTTTTCGCTGCTCCTTTTCTTTTTTCTTTTCCTTTTTTTTTTCCTCCTGGCGCGCTGCTCTTCCCGCGGCTGTCTCCCGCGGCAGTATCTCGTGTCAGGTGGAAGAGCAATCAAGACGGGTGGGTGGCACGCGACCGGAATACCGCTGCCGCCGCGCCGATGCGACCTCAGCGCCGCCGCCGCAGCACGAGGTGGCGAGGGCACCACTCACTGCCAACGCTCCCCGCTGCTGCTACTGTGCGTCTCTTCCACACAACAGTGCGGACCAAGGATGTAGGAGGCCCGGGGCGGCGGCAAAACAAAATGACTCCTCCCGCGTCCACTTCTAAATACATGTATTACTCTGAAAAAGTAAATTTTGAGATTTGCAGAGCCCCCCACCAAGACGAGAGGCACGGGACAGTCTAAAAAAATTGCTTTCTACATTTTAATTCTCCAGAACGAGAGGCCAAGGGCGCTCTAAAAAATAATAATGTTAATACTAATAAGTAAAAAATAAATAAAAGTGTTATATAAGGAACACATTGTTGGGGCGATCTAAAATTATTTAATAAGAGGTTTTCAGCCAAAATCGCTTTCTTCTTTTAATTATATGACCGGTTTCGGCGTGCTAGACGCCATCTTCAGACCTGTCGTAATTTTTTACATCACTGCTGTAACAACATTTTTAATATAGCATATTGGTATACATCTGAAGTGCCTCCAACGTAAACCTTGGGAAGGATGGGTTTTGTCATTTTATTATTGACATGTAAATTTTATTTGCGTGACACATCAATATGGATGTATACCAATATGCTATATTAAAAAATGTTGTTACAGCAGTGATGTAAAAAATTACGACAGGTCTAAAGATGGCGTCTAGCAAGCCGAAACCGGTCATATAATTTAAAAAAGAAAGCGATCTTGGCTTTAAAACCTCTTATTAAATATACGTGTTTTGAGGTTTTTGTTTGGACCCCCCCCCCTCTTTTCAAGACGAGAGGCCCGGGGCGGTCCGCCCCCGCCATTCCTGCAGCTGGGTTTCCAAAAATCCGCAGCCACCTGCTGCAATCACAGTACATAGCGAGCTGTAGGCTTACCAGACGTCCGGATTTTCGAGGGACAGGCCCGGTTTTCGTACAAACGTCCCGGTGTCCCGATAAAATCTTTCAGGACAGATCATTGGCCCGATTTTTAATCGAGAAACAAAATGCGTGCACTGATATTTCTCGTTTAATGTCATACTTGTGAAAAACGAATTTGCTTGAAGTAGAACGTTACAAAAATGTGTTTCCACAACATATACCGGATTTGGTTTTACTCGTGTTATGAATAAAGGAAGAGAAAGGGATATGTTGAAAACGAAAGCAAGTATTACATATCACCCCCTCCCTCCAAACTTGTCAATATTCCACTGTATTGCCCTCGAGACCAGAAAAAGAAAGACCAAGGAGCATCAGTTGTTAGCAATGCTTACTGAATAATGGTATGTATGAAGGCAGTCAAAAGAAAGGTCGGCACATTGTTGGCAGTTTTCACTCACAGAGTAACAAAAATTCAAGATCAAAAATGTTCAAATGTTTGTGAATCTAAAGAGGTCCGCACACGTTCAGTATTTAAAGACAATATTAGTTTGTCAATCCTTCAATATATTGAAGCGTCTTCATACCATCAATAACATTAATAATTTTTTTCCAGTTGCAAACGTTGCTGCACAGTGTTAACAGAAGAAAACGTAAGCTGTGGTAGTAACAGCTATTGAATGCAAACCATAAAAACAAAAGGAAATTGGTCCGAGAATGGTTGAAAAAAAAATGTTCTTATGTTTGTATAGCTTATGGGACTTAACTACGGGGTCATCAGCCCCGAAACTTACAAACTACTTATGAACTAGCTAATCCTAAGGACGGCACAAATATCCATGCCCGAGAGGGGATTCGCACCCCCGACTGTAGTGGCCGTGCAGACCGTGACTGGAGCGCCTCAGTCCCCTCGGCCACCGCAGCCGGCGAAAATGGTTGAAAGAAAGGATATTTCATTAATTACTTTCGGATGAGTCCCGCATCTTACGACGATGATACGGGTTAAAAGAGAGAAACAAAATACTGTAATGAGGGAGGCAATCGGAGTCGATGAGAGATCGGGTGCTACATGAAGATTCTTTGCGACAGGCAGATCGTTTGAATGTCTGAATTAAAGTGCCGTAATGTCTGCAAATGCTGTTGCGGAGGAGTGGCCGAGCGCATTGGGGCTTCATGCTCAAATACGGGCGGCCGTTCCCTATCTGGGGTTCGAATCCTTCCTCGGGCATGGATGTTTGTGTTGTCTTTAGTATAGGCTAGTTTATAAGAAATTTGTAAGTTTAGGGACTGATCAAATGTTTGTTAAGCTTAAGGGACTAAACTGCGGGGTCATCAGTCCCCCTAAACTTACAAACTACTTATATATATATATATATATATATATATATATATATATATATATATATATATATAGCCTGATCAGATTAGGGCCATCAGACTCTCTCTTACATCGGACCAGGGTTTTACACATACAGTATTACTTTACATGTGAGTTACCTATAGCCGGCCGCGGTGGCCGAGGGGACTGAGGCGCTTCAGTCACGGTCGGGGGTTCGAATCCCCCCCCCCCTCGGGCATGGATATTTGTGCCGTCCTTAGGATAGGCTAGTTGATAAGTAGTTTGTAAGTTTAGTAGTGAAGTCCCATAAGCTTAACAAACATTTGAACATTTTGAGTTACCTATAACAGAACAATGATTTTTACAGATAAACAATTAATAACATAATTTATACAAGTTGATTACATGTAAAAGGATGTAGATAAAAGGTATTGACTTAACTCTAATAGGATTAACACTAGTAGTACCACTGAGACACCTTCTGCTTCTGTTAGTGTAATAATAGAAGAAACAACATTGATATTAGCAGATACAAGATGTACTTTTGAATATATTGAGACTGGTTGAGGCATTGCGAATTCTGACAGAAGGAAGTTAAGAAAGCTGTACCTGGCGAGAGAAATGGCAGTAGGGGAATATCTGTAGGAGGAATGGATGTGACGTACCTGGACCGTAGGGTATTAAAGACTGGCGTAATTATTGCCTTAGTAGATAATCCATTAACTGTTGTTTGATGCTGGCAGTGTTATTCAGTTTTCTGATATACTGAGGTAGATTGTTCCAGAGCCTGGTTCCTGCTACTGAAAAGGATTTTGAGAAACCGGCTGAGTGATGGATAGGGACAGAAAGGGTTTTGCTCTGACAGGAACGAGTAGTTCTGTTATGTTGATCAGACAAGAGTGTTAAGGTCGAGGAAAGATATGAGGGACAGTGTACGTTGATAAGAGAGTAGAGGAAACAGAGTGTATGAAAATCTCTGCGCTTCTCAGCACGGAGCCAGGATAGTTGTTTATAAGATGGTGTAATGTGATCAAAAAGACGGATATTACATATATATCGAACGCAGGCATTCATGATTAGACGTCGTGAGCTTTCCCAAGAAAGACCTTGCAAGATAACATCTCTGTAATCAATAATTGGAATTACAAGTGTTTGTATAAGTTTCTTTTTAAGATCGAGAGGAAAAAACTTCTTATATCTCTGTAGGGCATGAAGAGATGCTGATGCCTTCCTACATACGGCGGCTGTGTGCTCAGCCCAATTTAGTTTGTCGTCTATTATCACTCCCAGACTTTTTGCCGAGGGCGAAAAATAGATAGGTGTGTCATTTAATATTAATGATGGTTGAGATTCGCGGTACTTGTGGTTAATAAGCCTAGTATGACCTACCAGAATCGCTTATGTTTTACTTGGATTGAGCTTTAATCCTATATTCTGTGCCCACTTTGATAGTGCACATAGGTCAGAATTAAAATTCTCGATTGCTGTTTTCAGGTTGTTTGGTTTTGCATTTAAATGCAACTGGAGGTCATCGGCATACATGTAGTATTTACAAAAGGACAAGACCAATGATACGTCATTTACGTACAATGAAAAGAGAAGTGGACCTAATACCAAAAAAAATGTTCAAATGTTTGTATAGCTTATGGGACTTAACTACGGGGTCATCAGTCTCTAAACTTACAAATTACTTATGAACTAGCTAATTCTAAGGACGGCACAAATATCCATGCCCGAGGGGGGATTCAAGCCCCCGACCGTTGTGGCCGTGCAAACCGTGACTGTAGCGCCTCGGACCTAATACCGAGTCCTGTGGTACGCCTGATAGTACTTTTCTCCACTGTGACTTTTCGGTGCCGGACATGACGCACTGAAGACGCGATGTCAAGTATGAGCGAAACCATTGCACCACGCCTTGAGAGAAATTTAGGCTGCTAAGTTTAGCAAGTAGAATGTCAAAGTCCACAGTGTCGAAAGCTTTTCTAAAGTCTAAGAAGCACATAATAGCAGCCTCTTGTTTATCCATTGCCTGCTTAAGATAGTCTGTTACTTTTATCAAAGCAGATGTTGTGCTGCGATATTTGCGAAAACCTGATTGGTGTTCGTCAAGAAGGTTATTAATAGTCAAGTAGCTGATTAGCTGATCATGTACTATATATTCTAGGGCTTTGGATAGTGCCGGAAGAATGCAGATAGGTCGGTAATCAGAGGGTGCTGTGGCAATGACCTTTTTTGGCAGTGACTTAACTAGTCCACGTTTCCAAGCATCAGGAAAAACACTTGTGGCTAAGGACTGATTAAATATATCTGTTATGATGGGCAGCAGTGGATCAATAATCAGCTTTATCATTTGGATAGTGATACCATCATTCCCGGTAGACGCTGATGTAATACGCATAAGGGCTTTTTTGACTGTACTTCCAGTAACATGCTTAAAACGAAACTTATCATGGTTAGCGTTGTTTATCCTTGTGATATGGTCAATAAGTGTTTGTTTCGTTTGGTGATCGATTGTAGTTGTAAGCGTTGTGAAATACTGATTTAGTTCCTCAATGGGGACTGTGGGTTCAGCTGCAGTTTTTACTTTCCCAATACCAAGACCGCGTAGGTTTTATTATATATATATATATATATATATATATATATATATATATATATATATATGTGTGTGTGTGTGTGTGTGTGTGTGTGTTAATGTCTGTTCGGTGTACGTTTATCACGTCTGAACCACAAGCCATAAATTGCTAAAAATTTGTACAGTTACTAATGTCTACCCGGGGAAGGCTTTAGGCACGGTTTTATGGCGATCGGATAGCATCTGTTCGGTGTACGCTTATCACGTCCGAACGACAAGTCGCAGAGACTTAAATATTTGTACAGTTACTAATTTATACCTTAGGAAGGTTTCAGGCACGGTTTTATAGCGATCTGATAGATATAACGCGAAATGCGGAACAATAATTTCTATTTGAAAATTATATTTACTCTTCGAAAATGGTTTTATTGGTTGCATTGTTCCTTGAGGGTTGACAATGATAAAAGGGTGGAGTATATTGGGATGGAAAGTTATTGGTGTATATAAAATTCTACGTGTGTGTGTGTGTTAATATTTCGCTTTGCAGCGAAAACTACAAAACGCAAAGGAATGGTCAGTGTGTAATTGTTGTCCGACGTCTCCCGTTGTACACCATAGCAGTTCCATGCCGATAGCTATAAGGGGGTGGAAGATATGGTGGTTCAAAGACCAAATTATAAAAAAAATCCGGACTGAAGGCCAGCCAGCTATGACGTTTGCGACAATATAGCAAGGAGGTTACATACAGTGAAACGTGATGCCACAGACCATATCTTTGGTCTATGCCTGCTACAATGTCTTCAGCTCTTTCTCTGTGAGGATAAGTATACGAATAAGGAAATATAATAATAAATGACGCAGTAAAAAAGAAATTTCTTTTAATACATCTCTTTAAAAAAATCGATTTGACAGTTCGCGCATTACATCAAGTGATCGATCTGTGATATTATTACAATCATTATTGTTGTATTTCGTGATTGAATTCTTCGAAACCAGGGCATTTTTACGTGTGATTTAATCTACACTACTTACTTTCCTGAAAACTGTAAGTGCATAGACGTCGGCAATTTTTCAGTTCCGCTTTATCAGCGACATTTCCTCAAAAATGAGTGGAATTAATTACATTAATTTAATTGTTATAATTCAAAAATATGACATCCTACGAATTTTATAAGTCCTTTGTATTTTGATTACTATCTTTCTTTGTTTGTATATTGCACTTATAATTTTGTACAATATGCAAGACAGCGTTATTTCTTATATATTCTCTAAGAAATATAACCTCATTTTAGAAAAAGAGGAATGCACAGAGAGAGAAGGGATAAGAGAAGTACTAACTCAAGGCAGGAATAAATAAATGTTCAAATGTTTGTATAGCTTACGGGACTTAACTACGGGGTCATCAGTCCCTAAACTTACAAACTACTTATGAAATAACTACTACTAAGGACGGCACAAATATCCATGCCCGAGGGGGGGATTCGAACCCCCGACCGTAGTGGCCGTGCCACCATGACTGGAGCGCCTCAGTCCCCTCGGCCACCGCGGCGGCCAGGAATAAATAAATAAGCACCCGGGCAACGCCGGGTTTTCAGCTAGTATATATATATATATATATATATATATATATATATATATATATGAGTGGCGTCGAATACTGACAGTCTGACAATATTCGCCTTTCAAATGTTGACAGAGCTTCATCAAACAGCCACAAGGCGCTAGCTAATGTGCTTCGCTTTTGTGTTCATTATCTCGCCAACGTTTATGTTTTCATTTCGTCCACGTATGTGTAGCGTTTTGTTCTGCTTGTTTGGGTGCTGTTTGTAGGGTTTTTAAAAATGAGTAGACCTATGATGACAGATTTTATTGATTGCTACCAACGTAATGAAGCCGTATAAAATCAATGTTCAAAAGAATATATGGATAGACAAAAAAATGTAGCATATGATATAGCGTTCGTGTGACACAGAAACCAAATTGAAAGACTTTTAAAAAAAAACTTGCAGGCGAATTTCTTCAAGTATAGCATATCTGAGTTGCCTCACTGTTCTTACCGGCTAGCGAGATGTCTCACCAAATTACATACAAACAATACGTAAGGTATAGAAGTTATTTTTTATGGGACTTAATTGCGTGGTCATCAGTCCCTTCCGCGTTGGGGGTTTAATCTCCCCTCTGGCACGGATGTTTGTGCTGTATTTAGTATAAGTTACTTCGTAAGTAATATATATATACATATATTGACAATAATGAAAATATTTTGGTGGTCATCAATAGTTCTCGTAAATATTTTAAATACTGACAATGCGTCAATACGCGCCCTCAAACGGTCAATACATTGACGCTTTGACAATACTATTGAACGTATGAGGGCCCCTTAAGGGACTTAAATGCTGCAGTAATCAGTCCCTAGGCTTACAAACCGACAGACACACACACACACACACACACACTCATGCCAAAGGGAGGACTCGAAACTCCGACGTGAGCAACCGAGCGCTTCGCAGCGAGGCGCATTAGACCACTCGGCCACTCCACGGCGGCAAATTTCATGATTACCGACTTTTGGGGCAATTGAGTACAGTTTAAACTTAAAAGGGAGAGTCGACGGGTCACATTTACTACGTACTGTTGTTAGTTGTTAGTGAATGTGAATATCAGACTCAGGAAGTGTTGTGTCTGCCGAAAATCTCCAAGTGGAAATGTTCGTTTAATGACACGTTGAAGCAATAATTTCCATTTCGTAAAGGAAGTGATGTGAACAATTAAGTTGCTTGTACTGTACCAGATCGGTGTTTCCAATAAGTTGCGGCAGAAGAAGCCGTTTACACGATCACATCCAAAAGAAGAAGCACAAAGAAGCGTCATCGGCATCTACAAGCAGCAAGAAAAACACTCCAGGAATGCCCGAATTAAAACTGGCTTCTGAAGAACGTACGTTTGCGTATCATGTCGTCTATCGCAATCACAGCTTTCGGTCAAATGACTGTACTGCTTGTTTGTCTCATAAACTTTTCGACGGGTTTAAAACCTGTCGTGCTAAAACTAAAAGTGAAGCAATTGTTAATGTGTTTCTCCAATGCTCTTTCAGTAATTACGAAAAGCAACATACGTTTCTATAATGACTGATGCTTCAAATTACAGAGCAATAAAAATATCATTATTACTAGTGACGTCGTGTTTTGTAGAGGCATTAGAACGTATTTTTTATATTATTCAACATGTAGATACAAATAATAAATTTGGATAACATAAGAAATTTTACTGACAATTATCCATCGTTCCCATTATTACTTTGAAAACACTGTAACTTGGCTTCTGTTGATGTATTTGATGACCAAGCTGTCGATGGGAGGTTAAACCCTAAGCTTCCTTCCTTCCTTGATGTATCTGGCTTCAGTTTGTGACGACTTGTTTCCACGTTCTAGGCCAGTTTGTCGCTTATGTTTTCTAAGGCGACAGTTTATAAGTCGTAGATTTCGGCTTGGCTTTTACAGCTCGTAGAGAATGAACGAGTTCTAAATTTTGTCATCCCAGTATGAAATTTAAGTTGGTAGGCCTGGTACTTCTTTCGTAATGAATAACATTTATATCTTTCTTGGATTTTTACACCGTAAATGTTGGTTCTGTGCATCTATTGAAACTTAAAGCCTTTCTGCAATGTTTGAACATGAAATTCTGTCACTCAGGGTCGGATATTTAATAAATCGATATTTTGAATAATTAAGTCCCGGTAGTTCAGACAGTTTGAAGCTAGTCACGAAAGATATCATTTATGCCTGCGCTTTTCCTATCAAATTGTCTCTTGAATTATCCTTTAGTAAGATTTTATTCAAAGTCTCTCCTAACCGAGACTGTTAAAATATTTCACACACACATATTAAATGATTTTTTTACGAAAGTCAAAGATATTGTCACAGGTTCACTTTTATATTAATCATGGACTGTATTAGGAATCTAAATACTTGAATAACTGTTCGAGACACTTTTTAAAGCTTTACTGATTCTATATTCTGAAATTAACAGTGTTACAATGAAATCACTTTCACAAAGAAACACTTCGAACGTTCACAATGCGTTACTATATTTCCTAAAAAATCTCATTATATGAAAGTCTCTGGATCGTATTACATTGTCCACTAACTTTAATTCTTCAAAATAAGTTTTCTAATGTCAATTCCTTAAACTCGCAAAATTAGTTCATGTTCAAATATCACTAATATGAATTCGTCTATTAAAGGGAGGCAGAAATTTCTTATTCCTCCTTCCTAGCCTCTCCCGATCAAAAGTCCAAAGATCTTGCAACGCAACAGCGTATGATCTCGATACTAAAATTTATTGTAATAAATAAATAATTTATCGGATCCCTTTCTATCCTGAAAACCTAATTACAGAAACGAAGCTAGTTACAGAGAGATCTGAACTCAGAAGGAACTAAGCACAGAGAGACCGAGTAACCCAACTGTGGGTACTATTTATAATTGAAATTTAACAAATGATCTCTGAAATACGGGGTGTTTTGACCCTCTCATTCCCAGGACATTACTATTCTGAACTACCCTGATGTAGTTTGAATTTACTAAAATTTGAAATAATGCGAAATCTCTGCCTCTTAAAAAAATAATGAAAATTACGAAATGATGAAAATGGCGATTCTAATGATATGATCGCGATGTGGTGTTACAACACATATTTGAGTTGCTTGCACTGCCCCCTGCCCCCTCCCTTCAAGAAGAAATCAAGTGCGCTCTAGCGCTCTACCACCATAACCCCAACCCATGTCGGCAGATACCAGCGACTAGTAAGTCTAGTAATGAAGTAAACTGTAAACACAAGTTTATTATATTATTATCGCTATGTATGATAAGATTTAGACTGTCAAGTTTCCCCAGATTTATTTTCCAGATTCCGATGACGTACCCAAAATAGTCAAAACGCATTAATAAAAATAAATTATTGCAACCAAGACTGTATTTTATTAGAAACTGGCTTAAAACCCGGCGTTGCGCAGGTATTTATTTATTTACTCCTACCTTGAATTAGTACTACTCCTATCCCTTCTCTCTGTGCATATCCTTTTTTCTAAAAACATGTTACATTTATTGGAGACTATATAAGAAATAAGGCTGTCTTGCATAATGTACAAAATTATAAGTGCAGTATCCAAACAAAGATAGTAATCAAAATAAAAATGACACATAAAATTCCTACTATCTCATATTTATTGAGTTATATGTTGTACAATTGTATAATTTTTCAGTTATATGTATAAGTTCTGTGTGTCTCTAAAATCCGTTGCGAATACAATAGTAGTACAGAAGTAATAGCCCAGTGTACCACAGACAGTCGCGAAACTCTCCAGGGAAAAATTGCAGATGAAGCGATACTAGCGCTCCAAGCGGGCAGTAGGGAGTAACAGAGGAATGACATGATACAAACTGAGAAGTTGCCGTTTGTAATGCTATTACTTTCATATTTCCTAGTCACTGAACGTTGTTATTACAAATATGAATACATCATTAAAGTAATATCACGCTTCTGTTAATGGCAGTCTATAACAATAGATTCTTAGTGCAGTGTAATTCATACAGTTCGCAATACCCGAGTCGTATTCATATTGTCCAAAACTTATGAAATCATAAATGAATTACAACCTAATGTGCTGAAGTATAAAAGGAACTGATTATGTTCGCGTGCTTGGTGGGTACAGACATGTTGCACGAGTTTTGTTTTAGAGGATTTCGGACATTGTAATATTTTCAAAAGTACACACGATTTTTACATTGCAGGAGACTAGATTCTACATCGCCGTGTAAACACTTTTTTCACCTTGTGCTTGCTTCTGTGCCTTTCGTGTACCTATCATAATTTTTTAGCTACTTGGCAGGTATAAAACTGGATATCTTCAAGAATGTGACGTGCTAATATTAACAGTTTATGTATGGACAAATTTATTTTTAGCTACGTATTCACTTTATCAAACTAGTAGGTAAACGCCAAAATATGTTAATATATAGGCTTATATTTTTTTCTGAAACTACCTCTACAGAAGTAGTTGATCAACTGATATTGAAAGCATTCAGCCATTACTCTTATACAGCAGTAATATTATGAAATAGTGGTGAAGTATTTGCGATTCTGATTAAGAGCAGAAGTTTGGACGTGAATGAATTGTTAAAGATTTATAATTAACCATCATAAACGAACACTTGTCATCATAACATTATTCTCTTACTTCTGAGCATGCTTTGCAAATGAGAGATTTCCGGAATATAGTTTTGATAGTTGCTTCAGTTTATAGCACCAAAAAAGCTCGTAAATAAGAATTTGCTGCTTCTGTCGAAATTTATAGTACATTCATTACTGAATCGTTTCGCGATTTGTTTATACGACATAGCCGCTTGGAAGCGCTGCAGTCGCGAAGCTGCAGAATTCACTGGGAGTTTCGTGACTCTGATGTTAGACTTTGGTAATAGATTAAAACTTGGTGCATGGTGGGGCGGTTTTTCATGAACATTAATATTTATGTGCCCATATCTCATGAACTACGTGACGTATTATGATACAATTTCGAAGGTACATTCAGCTATATGTGTGTATACGTCTGTAAAATTTCTTGCGGCTACAATTTGTAGTCTAGAAATTATAAATTGTACGTTATACCGAATGCCGTAGTTTTAGTCCATGAACAGCGGAAAAGTAATAAGGGGGAGATTTTTTTCCTTTCATAATTTTGCTATGGTTGTCAGCGAGAAGGAGATCAATAAAGGGTTGAAATTACGTTTAAAGTTTGTTGCAAATCACTAAGTAACGTTTTCATAAATTCTCGTCGCATTATGTGTCAGTTTCTTACAACTCATATTCTTTATGACGTTATGTCTCCTGAACCATGTGTCGTATGTGGTTATTATCAGTAAAGAATAGGTACTTTACGGTAAGGCATATATGTGCCAAATTTGGTTGAAATCGGTCCATTGGTTTAGGAGGAAATGTGCAATATTGTCGTTTGATGCAGCAGTTTTTCGCGCATCTCGTTATTTATGACGGCATATCTCGTGAACTATGTATTGTACGTGATTCTTACATTTATGTCGACCGTCCTCGTGGAATGAATCCTACATGTGCAAAATTTCATAAAGATTGGAACAAAACTGTAGGTTTGTATGCAACACGTACACACAAACACAAGGACATTCTGCTTCGTATATAAACACACGTGTCCCGGGTGTTTCTCTTTGAAATCAGGCCAGGCTAGCGAGCTTTAATACACAAGCTTGGACGTTGATAAGAAGATAAATTAAATTTATTCCAAAATCCCGCCAAAATTAATATGTAAGATAAGTCGTAAGCTGAGTATTGCCTCCCGTGTGCCTATGTTTCTCCTGAATGAAAACTAATCTTCCCCCGAGGTCTGCTTCTACCAGCTACTGCATCCTTCTGCAAATAATTCGTGTTAAAATTTTGCTTTCTTGACTTACTAAACTGATGGTTCTGTGATTTCACATCTGTTTGTGCCTGCTTTCTTTGGAATGGGGATTATTAGAGGGTATTTCACTTGTCTCATACATCTTACGTGCCAGGTGAAATAGTTTTGTCATGGCAGGTTCTCCCAGAAACTTCAGTTGTTCTGAGGGACATTTGATGAAATATTGTCCACAAAATTTTCATAACCACGGTGAAAGCCAGCATTGATCGTAAGTCTTTATGCATTAATTAGATGGCAAATCGATATTAGACATTTAGGAACCGTCCTCAATGTTTGTCACCGTTTGTCTTGACTGAACATTCTAGGTGACTTACCATAAAATGTGATATCCACATTATGTAATAATAAACAACTTTATACTGTAAAACCTGTTTGATGGCAGTTGTGAAGACATTGCTATTTTCGAGGAGTAATATATTTTCCGTTCATTTCTTTATAATACATACAGAATAATAGTGTTAAATGTTTTCTTTTTTCATGATATTTAGCGTATTTCATGTTAAATTCTTAACTTCTCTGTGTTACTCGTATTATTGTTTACTTTTTATTGTACTGTGTGTAAATCTGTGGTTGCGTTAAATGTTTACTGTGAAGTCGAGAGATCAAAAGAGGTATCGATAGTCCAGTGAGTGCGTGGTATGGGAGTCGTGCGGTCGCTGTTGTGAAATGTGGATTGAAGGTTTTGCTGTGAGTGACAATACGAAGCAGAACAAACAGTAATACGCGTCCTCCGCAGTCAGCTTAATGTTCACATTTATCAGGTCAACTATTCTGACAGAACGTTAAACCGGTGAAATACCGTCCTTCTTTTAATGAACATACAGAAACACTGACAATGTGTCGGTATGAAGTGTTCAGTGTCAGTCGATAAATAACATTGTGGAACGAACTCTCATATTACCCAAAACTCGTGTATTAATAATCTGCCGAGTGTACAAAATTTCTACTTTGAAAGATTGATCTGTTTTGCTTGTGAATCAGCTTGCTAAGATATACACAAGTGATCGCATTTCGCACTGATTAACCCTACACTGCATTGTGTTTCCGTTTGGCAACGCAAATTTTTGTTACTTTTTCAGACATACTTCTTGTTGACAGATGGCAACACCTTGCATATCGTATACCTTGGAGTCTGTTCTAGGCATTTAGTTGATCGTTTTCTCCAGAGAAGGCAGCGCAGTCATGAATTGAGGAGAAATGCAACAAAGAGCGGTCCAGCGGATTTTACTCACTGTTGAACATTAACGTAATTACAAACTGATACTTCTGTCAAGTAAAAAAAATTATCACGTTACAGACATCTAATCGGAGTAGAAAACATGTTAGATACCAATATTTTCCTGCAGAGTGACTTAAGTCTAAATGCATGATGTTGAGAATGGCAACAGGTAAATAATGACGTTAATACGTAGTATTTTTATTCCACAATATTGTGGAACAAAAATACTACGTATTAAAGTTTTTAATAAGTCTTTGTTCCTCCAAGCACCGACGGAATATTCCTTAAAAATGACTTTCATATTGTTAAATGAGTTATACAATTTTTTCTATATTTTCCCGTTCGTAGATCAACATTTTCATTGCGTCAAAATAAAAATGCATGCAATGTAGGGTAAAAGTAAAAAAATGTATATTACGTGACTCAAAATCAGAATGAACATCACGCTGTTTTTATATTTAAAAAAAAACTGTGTATTAACATTGTGTCAACCGCATCTCATCTTCAACACACATTAGAAAGTGCACATACCAACATTTTGACTTGGAATTTTTGCTGGTGTTTCTGGACGCCTCACAAACAGATATTTACGACCAAGAAGATATTCGGTGTCACGGGAGACGTAGATTAAGCAAGCGGTTGGATTCATAAAGATTACATTAATACTGAAGTTGCAACAACGGGCCAACACACACCAACTGCTGCCGACATCATTACGCTTCGACTATCAATTGATGAGGTACCACGAACTTTTGCTTTCTCTCTCACTGAAAGACTAATTACGTTCGTTAAATTCGAAATTGTAACTTTATTAAATACTGCCAGTCTCATGAACCACAGACACTGCCGAGGTGCAGTGGCTTGCGTACCTCAACGATACAGATAGCCGTACTGTAGGTACTACCAGAACAGAGGAGGATCTGTGGAGAGGCCAGGCAAACGTGTGGTTCCTTAGAGGGTCAGCAGCCTTTTCAGTAGTTACAGGGGCAACAGTCTGGATGACTGACTGAGCTGGCCTTGTAACTGCGAACGGCTGAAAGCAAGGGGAAACTACAGCCGTTACTTTTGCCGATGACATGCAGCTCTATTTTACGAAAATATGATGATGACATCCTCTCGGATAAAGTATTCCGGAGGTAAAATAGTCCCCCATTCGGATCTCCGGGCGGGGTCTACTCAGGGGGATGTCGTCATAAGGAAAGACAATACTGGCATTCTACGGATCTGGTAGGAAAATTAGAAAATTTTAAAAGGAAAATGGATACGTTAAGGTTAGATATAGTGGGGATTAGTGATGTTCGGTGGCAGGATGAACAAGATTTCTGGTGAGGTGAATACAGGATTATAAATACAAAATCAGTTAGTAGTATCACAGGAGTTGGTCTGATAATGGATAAGAAAACAAGATTGCGGGTAAGTTACTTTGAACGGCATAGTAAACGCATTATCATAGCAAAAAAGGCACAAAACCAACACCGACACCGTATTACAAGTTTATATGATAACCAGCTCTGCCGATGATGAGGAGACTGAAGAAATGTTTGAGGATTTAAAGCAAATTATTCAGACAATTAAGGGAGAGGAAAGCTTAATTGTGATGGAAGACTGGAATTCGGTAGAAGGAAAAGGAAGAGAAGGAAAAATAGTAGATGAATATGGATTGGACAGAAGGAAGTCATCTGGTAGAATTTTGTACGGAACATGAGTTAATCATAACAAACACCTGGTTTAAGAATCGTGAAAGATGGTTGTTTACGTGAAAGAGACAAGGAGACACCGAAAGGTACCAGATAGATTTTATAATGGTAAGACATAGATTTCGGATCCAGGTTTTAAACTGGAAGACATACCCAGGACCAGATATAGACTCTCACCATAACTTGTTGGTCATGAAATTTAGGCTCAAATTGAAGAAACTGCAAAAAGTTAGGAAAATAAGAAGATAGGACCTGGATAAATTGAAGGAACCTGAAGTTCTTAAGAATTTCAGAGGGAGCTTTAGGCAACAATTGACAAAAACTGGGGGAAATAAAACAGTAGAAGAGGAATGGGAAGCATTGATAGATGAAATAGTGAAGGCAGCAGAGGACAAAATAGGTAGGAAGGCAAGACCTACAAAAAGTCGTTGGATATCACAGGAAATAATGAATTTAATTGATGAAAAGAGAAAATATAAAATTGCAGTAAATGAAACAAGAAAAATGGAGCACAGACGACTAAGAAATGAGATTGACAGGAAGTGCAAAATAGCTAAGCAGGAGTGGCTAGAAGGCAAATGCAAGTCTGTAGAAGAATGTATAAATAGGGGAAAATAGATACCGCCTACAGGAAAATATAAGAAACATTCTGATATAAGAAAACCTCTATTAATATAAAGAACTCAGTTGGAAAACCAGTTCTCAGCAAAGAATGGAAAGCTGAAAGGTGGAATGAAATGAACTTAGAGATAATATTGTAGGAAGGGAAGAGGATTTAGATGGAGATGAAATAGGAGAAATTACACTGAGAGAAGAATTTGACAGATCACTGAAAGACCTAAGTCGAAACAAAGCCCGTGGAGTGGACGACATTCCCTCAGAAGTACTGACGTCTTTGGGAGAGCCAGACATGACAAAACTATTTCACCTGGTTCGTAAAATGTTTGAGATAGGGGAAATACACTCAGACTTTAAGAAGAGTGTAATAATCCCCATTCCAAAGAAAGCAGGTGAAAACAGGTGTGAAAATTACAGAATCATCAGTTTAATAAGTCATGGTTGCAAAATTTTAACACTAATTATTTACAGAAGGATGGTAAATGTGGTAGAAGCCGACTTCGGGGAAGATCAGTTTGGGTTCAGGAGATATGTAAGAACACGTGAGGCAATACACACTTTACGGCTTATCCTAGAAGATAGATTAAAATAAGGCAAACCTACATATCTAGCTTTTGTAGATTTGGAGAAGGCTTTTGACAATGTTGATTGGAATACACTCTTTCAAATTCTGAAATCAGCAGGAGTAAAATATAGGGAACGGAAGGGTATTTACAACTTGTATAAAAACCAGTCAGCAGTTATCAAAGTTGAAGGACATGAAAGGGATACAGAGGTTGGGAAGAGTGTAAGACAGGGTTGTAGCCTTCCCCCAATGTTATTCAATTTGTACATTGAGCAAGCTATAAATGAAAGCAAGGAGAATTATTCTGGTTCCTTTTACATTCTTATCTTATTTACTTTATAGTATTATTTTTCATGTCTTTCTTTGTATTTTGGAGAGAATTAGTTAAAGTAATCGTGTTTAGGAACATTTTTTTTTTTAATTCTGTTACGTATTTCACGCGTTGTGGTTTATTTACATGCCTTGACCTGGTAGCCATTGTTGTCCGAGCTCTGAGAAATGGCTTTCAGCAGCTAGTGTTTCATTGATCGTCCGATGTAAACAGAGACTAATACAAATCTGGCAGCTGTTAAACTCCACGAGGTTTCTTTAGAAGTTTCCTAGCACCTCACTGCAATATTTCTGGGTTGTAGATGGGTTGTACAATTTTTTGTGTGTGTTTAATCAGTGTTTTGCCCGATTTGGTGTTCCAGTACAGGAAATTTAATGAGGTTACTCACCATTTACAATATTTTTGATACTTTCATATCGATTCCATTCAGTGTTGTTTCAGAGGGCATATTAAGAAAAAATACATTTATCACGGTCAAGTAATTACCCAAATACAGCTCTTAATTATAATTTATGCCGGTAAGGGTAATCGGATTCCTTCCATAGGACATAGACAGTTATTTTGGTGCATACTGTTTAAGAGGAGTGACTCTTTCGGTCGTTGACATCTTCTTGCCTTAAACCAACAGCGTCCATGTCTGCCCTGATGTTGTCAATCCAACTCTTTGCCGGTCTTCCTCGTGGTCTTGTTCTTCCTGGGTTGGTGCTGTCTTCGCAACCGAGTTGTCCTGCTTTCTGCTGACGTGGCCGTACCAGCGGAGAGGGAGAGGGGCTTCCCTCAGTTTTTCTGAGATGGGCGCTACACTAAACTTTTGCCGAACTTACGTATTTTTTACATGGTCACATCGGGTCAGCCCCATGGACCAACGAACATCTTCATTTCCATTGTATGCAGCATTTTCTCCTGCTGTTTCGTCATAGGGCGACACTCAGTCCCATAGATTGCTGCTGAACGTACAATTGTTTTGTAAACCTTTGCCTTTAGACGTTGAGGCATCTTTTTATCGCAGAGGACTCCAGTGACCTGTCTCCACTTGACCCAAGCTGCATTCACTCTCGTCCGAGTATCGAGAGTTGTGTGACAGTCTGAGGTGACAACGGACCCCAGCATATATCATGTTTAATAAAAGCTTTGCGTTAAGTGCAAATTTAACTGTTGGCTGCAAAACAGCGGTGAGCCGGCGTTCCTCTCAGAACTGTTTAAAAGTGCAGCATCGGCGCCCTTCACCCGGCGCTTCTTGGGGTGCTACTCTTTTTCTCACGCAAGAAACCACTCTCGATAACTTTTAATTGGCTAACTCAAACCAAGTTTTAATGCTTGTTTCGGCCGCGCTTCAAGCGTTCATCGGGTCTGGTCCGCTGGGATAATTACTGGATAAGTTTTTTACCAGTTGTTACAACATATTCGCCCTTACACTTAACTGGCCGGTAGATTCTTCAGGAACCATTTTAACTGGTAAAAAGCAAGATGCAATATAATGTGACCAGAAAAGCAGATGATGCACAGATAATATTTGCGCCGATACAATAGTATTTGTTTTCTTAGTTCTATAAGGAATTGTGAATTTAGCGTTGGAGGGAAGTGTGTGGGGTAAAAATCGCAGAGGGAGACCAAGAGACGCGTATAGTAAGCAGATTCAAGTGGATGTGGGTTGTCGTTCTTATGAGGAGATGAAAAGGCTTGCTCAGGATAGAGTAGGGTGGAGAGCTGCATCAAACCAGTCTCTGGATTGAAGACCACAACAAGAACAACAGTTCTATAACGTTAAATAAAATATCTTATTGGCTAATTCTGTACATACAGAGTGTTACAAAAAGGTACGGCCGCAGTGGAGTAGCCGAGCGGTCTAAAGCGTCTCGCCGTTGCTCGCCGTGGAGGTTCGAGTCCTCCCCAGGGCATGGGTGTGTGTGTTGTCCTTAGGTTAGTTTACCCTAGTTTAAGTAGTTTGTAAGCTACGGACTGATGACCACGCAGTTTGGTCCGGTAGAATTACAAACATTTGAATATTTTTGAAAAAGGTACGCCCAAACTTTCAGGAAACATTCCTCGCACACAAATAAAGAAAATATGTTATGTGGACATGTGCCCGGAAACGCTTAATTTCCATGTTAGAGCTCATTTTATTACTTCTCTTCAAATTACATTAATCATGGAATGGAAACACACAGCATCAGAACGTACTAGCGTGACTTCAAACACTTTGTTACAGGTAGTGTTCAAAATATCCTCTGTTAGCGAGGATACATGCATCCACTCTCCGTCGCATGGAATTCCTGATACGCTGATGCAGCCCCGGAGAATGGCGCATTGTATCACAGCCGTCCACAATACGAGCACGAAAAGTCTCTACATTTGGTACCGGGGTTGCGTAGATAAGAGCTTTCAAATGCCCCCATAAATGAAAGTCAAGAGGGTTGAGGTCAGCAGAGCGTGGAGGCCGTGGAATTGGTCCGCCTCTACCAATCCATCGGTCACCGAATCTGTTGTTGAGAAGCGTACGAACACGTCCACTGAAATGTGCAGGAGCTCCATCGTGCATGAACCACATGTTGTGTCGTACTTGTAAAGGCACATGTAGAGTATCCCGTATGAAATCATGATAACGTGCTCCAGTGAGCGTAGGTAGAAGAACATGAACACAAGCACTGAAGTCAACATTACCTTCCTTTAATTGGACCAACTGGCGGTGAATCGAGGAAGTACAGTACATACTAACGAAACAATTGGGTATTTTGACAATTGTCTGCACGAATTATTTCAATTTGCATTTAATGAAAAATACTAAAATGAGCTCTAACATGGAAATTAAGCGTTTCCGGACACATGTCCACATAACATATTTTCTTTCTTTCTGTGTGAGGAATGTTTCCTGAAAGTTTGGCCGTATCTTTTTGTGACACCCTGTATATGTATTTTCACCACAGCCATGAACCACAGACATTGCCGATGTGGGGCGGCTTGCTTGCCTCATTGACACAGATAGCCGTATCGTTGGAAGATGGAGCCACCTGCTAATCAGGTGAAACAGCACGATGAGATGCCAACTTAACCTGGTTAAGATCCACCTTAAAACCTTGTTCAGTGGCTAATTCACGAACTAAGAGATTGACTTATCCGATAAGTTTCAGTATAACACATGGACCCAAATAGCGGGGAGAGAACTCGCAACCTGAAGTTCCCTGTCTTGCTCTTCCAGGATAATAGGTATATATATCACCAGACTTACCGGCAAAAGGCCTACACCCTTATTATACCTAGCAGCCAGGTGGCGGTGAGCCAGGTAGATATAAGTGCGTGCTCTCTTCCAGTTTTCCTTAATGGTGGCCGGGATAAGGGTGAGTGGAAGGAGTTCTTGAATACCCCACAGATTAGACAATGGAGAATTTACCTGATACCAAAATATCAAGGAGGCCGGCGTAGTTTTAAGGGCCTCATGACGAGCCGAACTAAAGTTAAGCTATGGTAAACTACTATCCCATTTGTTAGGGGCATTACTATGGTAAATGATGAGAGCAGACGTAAGGTTGCGGTTGACCCTCTCTGCAAAGGAGCCATGAGGATAACTAAGGTGTGCTGGTGATATGTTTAATAGAATTACTGGCACAAAAGGCTCGGAACGGAGCCGAAGCGAAAGCCGGGTCGTTGTCGCTCACAAACTGCTTGGGCGGACCAAACAAGCTAAAAAGTCAGGAAGATGGGCGATAGAAGTAGCTGCATTAACATTTCTGCTAGGGACAAGCCACAAAAAACGAGAGAAACCATCAAACAAAGATGTAACGATTACCATTGCGAGTCCGTGGAAACGGCCCAGGTCGGGTCACCCATTCAGAAATGAGAAAACTTAATTGAGAAATTATTCTGAAAGTGTCTTGCTTGTCCTTCTCTCTTACAAAATTTACGTCTGCTGCGAAAGTTATGTGTTACACCATAGGATCTAAGAAATGTAACTGACTGAAGCTATTTGAACGAAATGTAACTGAATGTGTATGAACTTTTTCTATCTACATGCCTCTGCACAACGTTATGTTAACCTGATTGCGTATTTTTTAACTGCATTCTATGTTAATGTCAAGGTTTTTCAAAACCTATCTGACTGCATATTGTTTATTATAATGAAACACAAACTGATAATTGTTTCTGTATAAAAATGTCATAACAAAGTAAACTGTTTAAAAATTACTGATACTAAAAATCACTTTGTTAATAATTCTGGCCCTACAAACTTGTTTCTGACTGAACCAACAATCTTTAACTGAATGTAACGAACACAATATTTATTAATGCAATCTGACTCAGTGCAAACACTTTTTAACTTATACTGAACACCGTATGGATTGTCCTACCGTGAAATCTGTAAATCATACTGAACTGTAAGCATGACAACAAAAACTGATTTTTTCTCACTTGCACTTACTGCATGCGCAACACCAAACTGCTTCCTGCTATACTAACTACAGAAAACATCTATGGCACTTTTAATAAAAATGTGAGGAGGGATAAACTGGTAATCTGTTTAAGAAACTCGAACTAATAATAAAAAAAAATGAAATATCTGCTTTATTTTCTAACTGATACAACTTCATGAAAATTATTAACAATGTCATGTTTTGGATTTTAAAATCATTCAGAGAAAAATATAACTCAGATATTTAATCTTCCTACAAAATTATTTTTAAGCAAAGATTAACATTTCTTTACTGTTAATAAATTTAACTCGATTCACACAAACAATGTTACAACAATACCATATTTCAAGAATACTACCCATGAAATTCCTATTTCATAAAAAACGCAGTCTCAAAACTCAACTAATACAATAAATACTTTTCCTAACACAGAAAGGGGTCCCTAGCATGAATCGTGAGACCACAAGCTAACACCAAGATCTTTCCCGACCGTTACTGTTACCATCAGTTCAACCTAACAATGTGAAGTTGTGCCATAGAAATATGCCAAGTATTTCATGAAAACTTTACCTTATAAAAACTTCAAAAGATCATTTCTCCAACGTCATCTATTCCTTTCGTCTCCATATCTTAAACAAACAGCTTGGCTCAGCATTCAAGTCTCAAAATCTCATCTCCTCGGCTATCCCGCCGGAACGATAACTGCACACAACCACGGTCCACACACTTATGGAATCTCATCCGCACGCCTAGCAAAGTCTGCCCTCTCAATAATCACAACCCTACTTCCCGACAACAATACTTCACCATCTCCAGTATCGATAGTACTACCATCGAAAAATAATCCTGCAACTAAAGATAAACAACCCATGCCTGACTAGCTTGACACTGTCTAAAATTCACAGTACATTTGAATATGAAATGTATACCTTTCCATAGCAGGTATCTTACATCATCTCCTTTCTCCCTATCAAGAATTTGATAGGATTTTGTTTGTTTTTTAAACAACCTAGAGAGAGATAATAACCTTTCAATTCGTTTCCCCTGGTTACACAAGCTACAATTACCAGCCACCTCCATGATATCCTGCTTCATGCCATCCCAGACTAAATTCTTCTTAATCTTCTGCAATGTTTTTGCACCCCGAGATGCCCCCTCCCCCCATAAGGAATCGTGTTAGTAACGGAAAACCGACTCGACCATATCACGAGGAGTGCAAACCTTAAGGTTACCATTACGTCTCACCTTTTTACATAGGATACCTCCTTTAATCACATAATCCTGGGGACCTTTCCTCTAGGCGATATCAAGACGTATGGGCCCGAGAACAGGGTCCTTGTCCTGCCTATATCCAATATCACTAAAAAAAATTGGGGTATCGCGCCTATAACGGGGCAAATAATATAAGAATCAAGCTGCTCTTGCGACTTAAGGTGTCAGCCAAGACATTATCGGTACCTCTAGTGTGGTGGACGTTAAACTTGAAGGACGAAATGCTAACGACCCACCTAGCAATACGACGGGTCTTACGTGGTCGAGCTAACAACCAACTAAGGGAGTGATCATCGGTCTTGAGCTCAAACTCACAATGCTCCAAATAAAAGCGAAATTTCTCCAAGGCAAATAAAACAGCCAGAGCTTCACACTCATAAACAGAATATTTGAGTTCAGCGCGGGTAAGTCGGCGCGAAGCGTAAGCCAAAGGTTGTTGATGGCCGTCGCTTTCCTGAGACTATACAGCCGAGATAGCGCTATTGGAAGCATCACTTTGGACAACAAATCGACGCTCAATATCGGGAACGCCCAAGACCGATGGATTAGCAATAGCGGATTTAATGGAATGGAAAGCGGCTTCCTGAGCTTCCTCCCAGAAGAAGAGGACATCTTTCCTTCGCAGTTGGTTCAAGGAGCCGGCAACTGAGCAAAATTGGGCAAAAATCACCTAAAATAATTAGCCATGCCAATAAACCGAGCAATTCCCTTCTTATCCCTCAGAGTTAATGCAGGATTCGTCAAACGAAAGGGCCGGAGAGAACATCAAAGAGGAAACTTCCGAAGGATTTCATCTGCCGTATGCAACATGGAAGGCGCTAAACAGACTGAGGACAGGAGTGTCATCCTGCAAGACGAATCTCAGACTGTGGGGCTTCACAAACGAAGATGAGCTCTGTGAGTGTGGCGATGTGCAGGACCCACAACACCTCCTGGTCTGCAGAAACCTGCCCAACCCCTGCACCATACAGGACCTACACGCAAAATGATGTGGCTATCAAGACAGCAGAATTCTGAAGCATGTGTTCCATCTAGCAGAAACTAACGGTGTCCTACAGAATTAGTCACCTATTCCCATATTTTATGTATCTAATTTGTAATTTATTTTAATTGTATATTTATTGAATTTTGCCTTTCTGGATTGTAATTTGTCCAATTCAATCATATATTTAGTGAATCTGGTGTCCCTAGATTGTAATTTGTTTATTATAATTGTATTGTAATTGTATATTTATTGATCTAAAGACGTCTTAGTCCTAGACACGTAAAATAAATAGGACATAATATACGTATATCCGGTATAGAGAAGCAGCTGCGAGAACTAAATACAAAATAGTCTCCTGTAGAGCTGGCTACTGAGTTGATGTTTCGACTCAGTGAATCGAGTCAGCGAACCGTTCGACCGAGTCGAAACTTGAAGCAGCACTGTTTCGAAACAACGAATCTTGTGATTCATGTATCGGACGCTAGGTACCGTTAACATGCGTTTTGCTGTCCGTCTGCCTGGGTGAGTTAGAACCGCGCCCAGGCGTGCAACGGGTTTGAAGTTGCTCCCCAATCGCGCCACGCGAGATTTTGAATTATGCTACCGGTACCCTTCAACCGAGAAAAGTTGTGAATTCCTTCGGTGTTTTGAGGTAGTTTCGCGTGGACTCAGCGTTGTTATGTATTGCTGCTACGTCTGTGCCATGGCCGGCCGCGGTGGCCGAGGGGACTGAGGCGCTCCAGTCACGGTCTGCACGGCCACTACGGTCGGGGGTTCGAATCCCCCCTCGGGCATGGATATTTGTGCCGTCCGAAGTCTTAGCTAGTTCATAAGTAGTTTGTAACCTTTGGGGCTGATGACCCCGTAGTTAAGTCCCATAAGTTCTACAAACATTTGAACATTTCTGTGCCATGTGAACGCATCTTTTCAAAGCAAGGGCAGATAATTTCAGTGAGACGAAACTGCATTCTCAGTAAGGAGATGTCAAAAGTAACGTTTTTGAATTTCAATTTAAAGAAACTATAATTGAACCTCTTTTATCTGACTGACTGAAGATGAATCTGATTATCAGAATACCTATCTGGACATTGAAAAATTATTGTTCAGTTTTGAGGTTTCGTCACGTAAATTGTGAAATGTGTTTCCTTGTGTTGATCTTGTAGTAATATTTTTTGTTTGCATTAAATATGTCCTTGGAACAAATCTTAAATATTTTGTTTATATTGATTGGTTAGAAAGATTATTCATTTCTGGATGCATGTAGACATTTGAACCTTGATCTTTCTTGTTTTTATTTAAACTTAATTGTGGGATTTTGAAGGTTGGAAAAAGTTTCATAACTTTGACAGTTGAACATTACTATTTTGAGCTTCCTTTGTTACTGTACTTAGTAAACTTTTATGCTTTAACACGATTGTAAAATCGTAGTAACAAACAAATTCTGTGCCGTTCAGTTCAGTCTTCTGAACAACGCATTAAAACCCCGTTGATATTTCATAGGTGTTTCGTCTTCGCTGTATCGCGCTACTGTGCCGTTCCCTGCAGCTTTCTCGGGTCACGCGAATCAGCGAAGGTAGCGGAACGCAGGACGTCTCAGATTTTGAGTGCCGAAGCAGTGAGTCGACTCACTACGGTGCCCTGCAGCTGCCACGGTTCACGTGAATCGGGAAATGTAGCGCCACACAAGATTCTGCGGTACGCCAGATGTTTCGTGTGCCGAAACAGTGAGTCGACTCGCTAGACTCGGATGATCCGTATGTTTGGAAACAGTGAAATGATCCGAACTGCCCATCACTAGTCTCCTGGTCCGGATAGAATACCAGTTCGATTTTACAAAGAGTATTCTGCGTCATTGGCCCCTTACTTATCTATCGCGAACCTTTAATTCAGCGCAAAGTTCCTAGTGACTGGAAAAAACGCAGGTGACTGCCGATAATAAGAAAGGTAAAAGAACTGACCCACATAATGACAGGCTAATATCGTTGAATCAGTTTCCTGTAGAATTTTGGAGCATATCCTCAGTTCGAATATAGTCAATTTCCTTGAGACGGAAAAGCTTCTTTGTATGAATCAGCACGTGTTTAGGAAATATCGTTCATGTGAAACTCAGCTTGCCCTTTTGTCACATGACATCTTGCGAGCCATGAATGAAGGATAACAGGCAGATTGTGTTTTTCTCGATTTCAAAAAGGCATTTGACGCGGTGCCACACTGCAGACTGCTAAAGAAGATACGAGCATATGGAATAGGTTCACAGATTTGTGACTGGCTGGAAGACTTCCTAAGTAATAGAATGCAGTACGATGTTCTCGACGCGAGTGTTCATCAGAAAAGAGTGTATCTTCAGGCGTGCCCAAGGGGAGTGTGATAGGACCGCTATTGTTTTCCATCCACATAAATGATTTGATGGACAGATTACTTGTAATTTGCGAATGTTTGCTGATGATGATGTGGTGTATGAGAGAGTTTCGTCTTTAATTGACTGTAATAGATACAGGATGACCTAGACAAAATTTATAGTTGGTGTGAAGAATGGCAGCTAGCTCTCAATGTAGAAAAATGTAAGGTGATGCGCATGAGTAGGAAAAACAATCCCATAGTGTTCGAATACAGCATTAGTAGTGAGCTTCTTGATGCAGTCGCGCCGTTCAAATATCTAGGCTTAACATTGCAGAACGATATGAAATGGAACGAACATGTAAGAACAGTTGTGAGTAAGGCGGACAGCCAATTTCGGTTTATTGGGAGAAGTTTAGGAAGATAATCCCCATTCCAAAGAAAGCAGGTGCAGACAGGTGAGAAAACTACAGAACCATCAGTTTAATAAGTCATGGTTGCAAAATATTAACACGAATTATATACAGAAGGATGGAAAAGCTAGTAGAAGCCGACCTCGGGGAAGATCAGTTTGGGTTCAGGAGAAATGTAGGAACTCGGGAGGCAATACTCACTTTACGGCTTATCCTAGAAGATAGATTAAGAAAAGGCAAACCTACATTTCTAGCTTTTGTAGATTTAGAGAAGGCTTTTGACAATGTTGATTGGAATAAAGTCTTTCAAGTTCTGAAGCAAGCAGGAGTAAAATACAGGGAGCGTAAGGTTATTTACAACTTGTACAAAAACCAGACAGCGGTTGTCAGAGTTGAAGGGCATGAAAGGGATACAGTGGTTGGAAAGGGAGTAAGACAGGGTCTTTCTCCATTGTTATTCAATTTGTACATTGAGCAAGCTATAAAGGAAAGCAAGGAGAAATTTGCAGAAGGAATTAAAGTTCAGGGTGAAGAATTAAAAACATTGCCTTTTGCCGACGACATAGTAATTCTGTCAGACGCAGCAAAGGACCTGGAAGAGCAATTGAACGGAATGGACAGTGTGCTGAAAGGTGCATATAAGATGAACATTAATAAGAGCAAATCAAGGGTAATGGAGTGCAGTGTAAGAAAATCAGGTGATGCTGAAGGAATTAGGATTGGGAAACGAAGCAATAAAGGAGGTAGATGAGTTTTGTTACTTGGGCAGTAAAATAACAAATGATGGTCGCAGTACAGAGAATATAAAATGCAGAATGGCAATGGTAGAAAAGCGTTCTTGAAAAGGAGAAATTTGTTAACATCGAATATTGATTTAAGCCTAAGGAAGTACTTTCTGAAGGCATTTGTATGGAGTGTTGCCTTGTATGGGAGTGAGACATGGACGATAAAAAGTGCGGACAGGAAGAGAATACAGGCTTTTGAAATATGGTGCTACAGAAGAATGCTGAAGATTAGGTGGGTGAATAGCGTAACTAATGATGAGGTACTGAACAGAATTGGGGAGAAAAGAAATTTCTGGCATACCTTGACTAAAAGAAGGGATAGATTGGTAGGTCACATTCTTAGACATCAAGGAATTGTGAATTTAGCGTTGGAGGGAAGTGTATGGGGTCAAAATTTTTCGATTTTTTTATTTATTTCTAACTGTGATTTTTCGATTTTTTTGATCAATTTTATTTATTTCCTGTCCAAGATACCGGCTCATTTCTAACTGTGACTTTTCAAAATTCTGGCTCATATTTTGCTTGAATTGCAATAACGCACTTATGTCTGCATTTCCTTGAGGCACAGCATCCCTCATTTTTGTCCTTCGCCTATCCTTTTTATTTCAGTCGATTTTCCGTTCCTCCTCACTACTTGATGACAGATCATCTGATGAACATTTAGCCTCCGATTCGTTCTGATGTTCGTCAATTACCTTTTGCTGATCACTAACATTGTCCGCGACCTCATCCACGTTAGTTTTCTCTTCATTAATTACGTGATCCACGTTTATCGCTAACCTGCGATCGTTTGAGTGTCTCAAATTTGTACTACTTCTTCGAACCTCATTTTGATCACGCGTAATTTCTTGTCGATCTACGTTCAAATTTGCATTTTCCATTTCCGGTACGTTTTCCATTTCGGTTACCTTTTCTAATCTTGAATCCATTGTTGATGCCTGGCTTCTACGCATTATCGCGTGCCTATTAAGGACTCTACATTTCTCTATTGTTGCGTCACGATAACGCTGCCCTACTGGTGCCATGTTTAAACTTTTCAACAATGATTCAAAATCAACAAACGATATACCAATTTCAAATCCAATAATCAATCAATATACAGAACAAAATAATAAATCAAAATTTGATGATAACTTAATTACTATTACTTAATTAACAAATTTCTTGCCAAACCAGTTACAAACGTAGGCACCCAAACTATCCTGGCAGTGGTGTCGCCAATTGTAAGAAAATTGCCTGTTGGAGGTCGTCAAATAATCTCAAAATTTAGAATGCGTAATAATATACTCTAGTAATAATAATTTCGTTATTGAACGTTGCAGCAAATCACAACTAATGGGTCGCAACAACACTTTCGCAGTGAAAGTTAAAATTATGAATAAAAAAAGATATTAATTAACTTGGAACAGTCACTGTGGTAATTGATTAAGCTTGGCCCTATCTGACTTAGCATTGACTACAGCTTCCAACTAGCACCTCTTACGATTCACGAACAGCACAACTTCACTAATAAATGTGTCAGATTTCATGTAGTGGTGATGGCGTGTTCGTGTTATAATCAAAATTGTAATAGCAGATAGACTCTGATTGCAATGATAATAGCTCAGTACAGTGAAACTCCGTGGTGCAATGAGCTTCACAAATACTACAGTCAAAGTTCCCAATAATTTTGATAATATTGTTTAAAGCATTCAAGTTCCTTATAAAACCTTACGTGAACTTTTTTTTTTTTTTTTTTTTTTTTTATTATTATTATTATTTGGTTCCAGGGCCTGGGTAGCGTACGCGTGTAACTGGCTGAGCAGAGTCTGGCATTTAATGTATTTCATAAAAATTACTTTTGTCAAGTCTGGTAAAACTACTATAATACTTTGAATATTGTTAGCCTGGTTGCTTTCTATATAAATGAAACCAACTCTTCTTTACGTGCAAACTCTCTAGTAAGTTAAAATCTTAGGCTTAATAATTGGTTGCATAACTTAGAACAGCACTGCACTTTAATTATTAGTCTCTGTGGTTGTAACACGTTTATCAATTCTTTAACTTGTCTAGCAATTTCTTTAAAACTAATCGTAATTATTTTGAAAAATAATTGAACTTGTTAGTCAATGTACAGGCTTGCATAATCAACATAATCTAATAATGGTGAGAATGGGGTGACTACAACTACTTACAAAATGTAGACTGGTTTCAAAATAAGACATGTATAATTGAACCAAAATTCTGATTGAGTTGACACTACATTTACATGCATACAAAATAAAATGTTACAAAAGTACTCATCCGCTTTCGTCGTCTTCGTCGTGAAGTCCATACAAGACAGATATGATTACAATAGGTACTCTTACTGCTGGTTCAAAATACTTTTTATCGGCAACTCTTTGTTCAGCTCGTCTGGCTGTAATCTCCAAGCATTGATATCACCTCATACACCTTCTAATTACAGCAACGATCACACTCGGTGACAATAGACTTGATAACCAAACAATTACTTTTCTTGCACACATGAAAAAACATTACTCTGATCACTTTCGAGTAAAAATAAACTTATTTCGCACTTCGTTCAATACATTAAACAGTACGTCTCTCAGGCTTATTGCAATTGCATTAAACTCGCGCCACACTGCACCTACCGTGCCTCTGCACCATCAACAAAACATTTATGTGTTTACTATAGCGAGTCCGCTCCGCGACTGCTTCAGCAGCGCGACACTCACAGCTACTACTTCTGTACCAAAGACAGTCTTTACAACAGGTTCAACATTTTCTCTGGCGCATTTTCAACTTACAGCATAAGAATGTCCGTGCATTCATGCGGGTTTACACATATAGTACATGTTTACACTAAATGATTCAATATAGAAAATGACGTTGCTTAAGAAATATATCTAGCATACAAGAAATGAGAAATACATGAAATAAACAAATTTAAGACAATATATACATTACGTTAAATCAAACTGTAAGATACAGCGACAGGTGTACTCTTACAG
Organism: Locusta migratoria; assembly: GCA_026315105.1. Lineage (NCBI taxonomy): Eukaryota > Metazoa > Arthropoda > Insecta > Orthoptera > Acrididae > Locusta > Locusta migratoria. The sequence goes on along the minus strand of CM048745.1, from coordinate 360,218,681 downwards.
TGTCATGATTTAAAATATTTAATTATTTATTTATTAACGACGCACGAAGCCAGAGTCAGCGGGCTGCACTTCCCTGTAACACTTCCTTAACTGTTGCATGGAAAATTAAAATCACAGGAAAAGGTAGGGAAAGACTACGTTACACAGGGCGGGCGCAACTAGAGAGAGAGGGTTTTAACCAGCTTTTAACATAATAATATGAGATACTTTGGTTTGCAGATATCAAATTTTATTCGTGTACAGTCAATCAAGGATACAGTTTGTTGGAGTGACAACTTCAAGCGGTAATTCCTCATAAAGTTTTGATGATTAAACACATAATTTATGGAGGTTGCATCCCCCCGCCAAAAAAAAAAAAAAAAAAAAAAAAAAAAAAAAAAAAAAAATCATAACTCTGGCCATCTCCCCCTCCTCTGCCCCTCGTTGTCCGTCCCCTCCTCTTCATCCTTTCATGATAACCTGAAAGTAATGTAAAAAATTTTAGTAAATCGATCACTATTTTTCAATGTTTTTTTTTTTTTTTTTTGGTTCCCCCTCTATAGTCTATGTCCAGCAGAATGTTCTATATTTGTATATATATGTGTCGTGTAAAAATTAGAAGTACGTCGGTCAACAATTTATTGAGATTTGTGGTAATTACGCTTCCCCTTCATATCTTTACGTATATAAAAATACCGTGTCATGATATTTGTCAGCGATAAACACCGAAACTGTTTTGGTTGTGGTCTTCAGTCCGCAGACTGGTTTGATGCAGCTCTTCACGCAGTCCGATCCTGTGCAAGCCTCTTCATCTGAGAATACGTTCGGCAACGCCGGCGGCGGTGGCCAAGGGGACTGCGGCGCGTCAGTCACGGTCTGCACGGCCACTACGATCGAGGGTTCGAATCCCCCCTCGGGCATGGATATTTGTAACGTCCCTAGTCTTAGCTAGTTCATGAGTAGTTTGTAAGTTTAGGGACAGATGACCCCATAGTTAAGTCCCATAAGCTCTACAAACATTTGAACATTTTCGTTCGGAATGTGTCCAACCAGTCTATCCCTTCTCTTAGTCAGGATATGCCAGAAACTTCTTTTCTCCTCGATTCGGTTAAGCACCTCCTCATTAGTTAATTGATCTACCCATCTAATTTTCATCAGTCGTCTGTAGCACCACATTTCAAAATCTTGTATCATCTTTTTATTAGATCTCCTTATCGTCCACTTTTCACTTCCATACAATTCTACACTCCAGACAAATGCTTTCAGAAAGGACTTCCTAATATTTAAATTAATATTAGATGTTAACAATTTTCGCTTCTTTAGAAACGCTTTTCTTCCCATAGTCATTCTGCATTTTATATCTTCTTTCCTTCGGCCATCAGAAGTAATCTTGCTACCCAAATAACAAAATTCATCTACTACGTTTATTGTCTCATTTCCAAATCTAATCCCTTCAGCATCGCCTGATTTTCTGACACTGCATTCCATTATTTTCGTTTTACTCTTGTTAATGTTCATCTTATATCTTCCTTTCAAGACACTGTCCATTCCATCCAATTGTTCTTCCAGATCTTTCACGGTCTCTGACAGAATTACTATGTCATCAGCAAACCGCAATGTTTTTGTTTCTTCTCCCTGCACTTTAATGCCCTGCACAGTCCATTAATCAAATCCATTGCGAATAAAAGTAGAAAAACTGTACAGGAATGTCTGTATTATCCAGAATATTTGTTGGGCCTGATGGTTGAGAAGACTGATCCATCAGAATAGAAATAATTACGATTATTGGTCTACTTCTAAATTCGGTCAGCTTGTTGCTGAACAGTGGTTGGTTATCTTCACATTCCCAGCCTTACATCCCATCAACAGACTCTGAACGCCCATTTACTTCCTCAGAGTCAGAACTGAAATCTTGTAGAAGGTATTCAGATTGATAGCTATTGTGAAGTTCCTCTTGTATCCTCAAGGGCAGAAATAGTTCTTTGTCTGCTCTCTACATGTGGCAAAACAAGTAATGTGATTGTTAGTAATAAATAGTGTATATTGGTACCAAACATTGTCGCTTTTATTTTTCAGTGTCATGGAGTAAACATCAGACCAATTTGCAAAAAAAAAAAAAAAAAAAAAAAAAAAAAAAAATCATTTCAAAATAACATCACCGATTTATATAGTTATTCGCTAATGTGGTCTGCATTCAGGAATTCACTGCATACATAACCTAACAATCGAAATTGTTTTGCGCCATGATGGTTTCGAATGAAACCACTAACATAAACGTTAGTATACTTTAGTAATACGTTAATTATGCTTAATATAATCTAATATTAAGAAATTGACATTATTTCTGATTATATAAAATACGAAAGATTTTACCTTACGAACTAATATATACAATTATTATTACATAAAACAGCAGCAGTGGAACAAACACCATACGATTTTTCTTGACTTTCATAAGCGCGTAGTTATCGTTTTGTCGCTAAATGGCTGTACAGATTAACAACAAGGTGTACTAATGTGATGTTACAGATACAGGAGGAAGCTGATTGTTTCCATGTGAAAGATGGGTTTTGCCAGGATGTTGTGTTCCCCAGTAGGTCGGCTACCCGTTTGTACCTAGTGAATTGGATACAGCAGGTAGTCAGGATTTCCCTAACGTGGTCGGAAACCGGAAACGCTTGGCTGAGCGAGGGCGGCTATTCCAGATTACAACTGAAATACAATATAGCCAAACACATTATTCTAAAAATCCATATAAAATCAGGGAATGATCATACGGCAAATATAATTATATGAATGGATTCAGGACTTGGGAGAATCAAACGCCGTAATTACAATTTAAATATCCCTTACAGATAAAAAGCCGATAAATTTCATTACTATAATAATAATAATATTATATTTACAATTATTGATAGTTAATGTTTATCAGTAACATATTAAGAAGCAAACGGGCAGCATTGCACCACGCTACCTATCTTAAAAGACGTGCCACGTTATTTCCGTATTCTTTCAATAAACTGTTTTACTCTCTTGTTCTGCTTTTCGTTGAGGTAGTAATATTCTTGTGTCAGAACATAGATTCCACCACAGAAACACAAAACATAACCCAGCAAAGCGCATTACATTTATATATGTTTTTTTATTATATTTAATATTCTTAGTAACGTTCATTTTTTATGTTGAAGACTGTCACTTAAATATTTCACGGCCGACTAAAAATAGAAGATATGCAGCAGATAATTTATATATAAGCAATTATATGTATTTTTGGACAAGAACTGAATATATTAGCATAAAAGGCCACGATAAATTAAATATTAATTCTGTAACTATATAACTGCAGTATATTTGAACAGTGAGACGCCATGCTTAATGGCTACCTGAGCAAAGAGCTTCAGTCTCAACCGTTTTTAGTATTGTTAAATATATATTTGTTTGTTAAATGTAAACAATATTTGTAGGGAGGTGGTCAAAGCATTTAATTATGTGATATTCAAATGTATAAAATTTTGGAAGGGAGATTGTATTTTAAAGATGAGGCGTTAGGATGCACGGAAGGATACACTTTTGGGAGCAGGGAGAACACGCTTTTCGAACACTTGCGTAGGGACTTGTAACTTGGACGTGGTGGTGAAAGGTTGTGACGCTGGGCGGTATGAAGCCGCGTTACGAACTTGTGATTGGAAGCGATAGGCATGTGACTGCAGAACTTAGTCTCTGCTTGGAAAGTGATAAACTATGCACGGTAGTAGAGCTGTGGAACTGTGAAAAATCAGCAACTGTGTACTCGTGTACTTTAATCCCGGATTAATTAGGAACTGAAATGTTCAAAAATGTTCAAATGTTTGTAGAGTCTATGGGACTTTACTACGGGGTCATCAGTCCCTAAACTTACAAACTACTTACGAACTAGGACGGCACAAATATCCATGCCCGAGGGGGATTCGAACCCCCGACCGTAGTGGCCGTGAAGACCGTGACTGAAGCGCCTCAGTCGCCTCGGCCACCGCGGCCGGCCTGAAATGTTCGATGGACTACACTAATTTACTATCGAGTACGTGTGATACTTATAGTGCGTCTCACGAACAATAATTGGGGAAATATTCAGTATTTACTGATGTATAAAGTATGACCACCTCCACATTTCATGTCCAATAACAGTAATAAACTCCATTTACAAAGAATTACTTCGTAAGTTAATCACTGTCTTAGAATCCAATTTGTTGGTCATTCAGAGGTTTAATTTATGTTTGTTAAATATATTTTCACGTCATTATATGCAGATTGATAGACTGGCTAAACTACAGATTAATTACTGATCTTGTTTAAGCAGATTGGGTAGCTGTTTAGGGCATAGCAGGCGACATACATAACTCATCCCTATGAACAGAGACAATGAGCCACAAACTTTTACTACCCTGAGTTATGTATTGCCAAAGTCTTATTGGTGACAACCGATAGGAAGGTCGCACTCAGTAAGAAATCACGCTTCCAGTAGATACAAAGCGAAAATATGATGGCTGAAAGGGTTAACTAACGTTCAGACAAGGATGCAGGCATTCATAAAGCAGGAAAGAAGTTAGACAGAATAACTGATCCCATTAGTGGGAGTGACTTGCGGCATACCTGTCAGTAAGCCACGAATGAACCTGGGTGCAGGCAGAGCAGGGTAGGGAGTGAGTGAGACTGGGAACGAGCGCGCCTGTTGTGCGCATGCGCGGTGCCGGCTCACTGGCGGGCAAACAGTTTGCAGGCACCGCCGTGTTTAAAGAGCACTCGGTGGCGCGCAGCAGCCGCCCACGCGCACACACACACACACACACACACACGCACACACACACACACACACACACACACACACACACACGCTAGTACAGAGGGACTCCAGCGCTCCCCACAAGGCCACATCACTCGCGAGGGCCGCAGCCAGCAATGCTTCTCAACCGATCGCTTTCCCTGTTACCTGTACTCTAATGGGATGCTGTCGGCAAGGGGATGGTACATATATGTCGGTGAAGCACTGTTTCTATAACAGGCTGTAATGTTACACGTGCCTCACGTACCAAAAGTTTATTATTTTCCGAAATTTTAAAATTAATTTACTTTCATATTTCCATATTTTGTTGAAATTTTTCGTAAATCTATATCTATAAATGTGAATGTCTGTTCGGCGTACGTTTATCACGTCTGAACCACAAGACATAAAGAACTAAAAATTCGTACAGTTACTAATGTCCACCGGGGGAAGGCTATAGGCACGGTTTTATGGCGATCGGATTGCTATTTACCTATATATATTAATTTGAATGTCTGTTCGGTGTACGCTTATCACGTTCGAACGACAAGAGGTAGATACTTAAATATTTGTACAGTTACTAATTTATACCTGAGGAAGGTTTTAGGCACGGTTTTATAGCGATCTGATAGATATTTAGTAATTTGAAGAATATAACGCGAATTGCGGTACAATAATTACTATTTGAAAATTATATTTACTCTTTGAAAATGGTTTTATTGGTTGCATTGTTGCTCGAGGGATGATAATGATAAAAGGGTGGCGTATATTGGGATGGAAAGTTATCGGTATATATAAAATTCTAAGTGTGTGTGTGTGTGTGTGTGTGTGTGTTAATATTTTGCTCTGCACCGGAAACTACAAAACGCAAACAAATAGTCTGTGTGTAATTGTTGTCCGTTGTACACCATAGCAGTACCATGGCGATAGCTATAAGGCGGTGGAAGATATGGTGGTTCAAAGTCGTCAAATTATAACAAAATTCGTACTGAAGGCCAGCGATGACGTTTGCGACTCTATAGCATGGAGGTTACATACAGCGAAACGTGATGTCACAGACCATATATTTTGGCCTATGCGCGGTACAATGTCTTCAGCTCTTTTTCTGTAAGGATAAGCATACGAATAAGGAAATATAAGAATAAATAAAGTAGTAAAAACCATCAAGAGAACAGGCTCTCCTAACGGTATACTACGCCTTCAACATCGCTTCAACGGGTTCTACACAAATCTATAGTTTTGTTCTGATATTTTTGAAATTTTGCACACTATACTTCAAAAACAAGAGGAATGTCACTGTCTATAAAATTTCGTTCAGTGCATGGTGGAGGGTACTTAACTTACGGAATTTTACAAAAAGCATAGTTTTGCTCCAATCTTTACGAATTTTTGCACACATGACCTTTGAACGAAGAGGAAGATGACTAGATACATAAATGTTTGTATGGTACATGACAGAGGGTACCTTGCAGAAAACTTTGCCGAGAGAGGGAAAGGTGGAAACGATCAGAAAGATGAAGAGGTGGATGCAGAGAGAGGGGTGGAAGGGGAGGTGGACTACGAGAGTGTGGGGTAAATAAACACCCGGGCAACGCCGTGTTTACAGCTAGTATAAATATATTACTCACAGTCGTATGGACTTCATATTCTTTGAAGAATGATTAATGTATGCAAACCTCTATGCAAAGAATACAAACACCATTATCACTGAAACTTCCTGGCAGATTAAAATTGTGTGCCGGAACCGGGACTCGAACCTGGGACCTTTGCCTTTCGCGGGCAAGCGCTCTACCGACTGAGCTACCCCGACATGACTCACGATGCCGCCTCACAACTTCACTTCCGCCAGTACCTCGCCTCCTACTTTCCAAACTTCACAGAAGCTCTCTTTAGTATAAGGTAGTTCATAAGTAGTTTGTAAGTTTAGGGACTGATGACCCCGTAGTTAAGTCCCATAAGCTTTACAAACATTTGAACATTTGATTTGAAATGATTTGATCTCCGTAATTATCACGAATTTTTCAGGATAGTAATTTCTGGAGATGTTCGAGAATGAACTATGTAAGTGATGTAAGTTATAAGTAGATATGTTGCTTTTTAATTCAATTATAAGCACTGCTGTTTAACCGAACTTCAAATGTTCAAATGTTTGTAGAACTTATGGGACTTAACTACGGGGTCATCAGTCCCTAAGCTTACAAACTACTTACGAACTAGCTAAGACTAAGGACGGCACAAATATCCATGCCCGACCGTAGTGGCCGTGCAGACCGTGACTGGAGCGCCTCAGTCCCCGCGGCCACCGCGGCCGGATAACCGAACTTCAAAAGTGTTCTCATTTAATAGAAAACTGATTCCTTTATTTTTCCTTCTCAAATTTTATTAACTGCGGAGCAATTTATTTTTTTAGTACAACGGATTCCGCCATTACATCTAATTACGAAACTAATTGTTGGAGATGTGATCAGAACAGTAATCATTTTCATTCCATTCTTTACTAAACAATTGTTCTGAATACCATGCTGAGATTTTTAGTAAATCGATGATAGTAAATGATATCTCCAACAGTTAGATTCAAGGCGGTTTTCCATCAAAATTTAGATTTAAATAAAGCTTGCCTTTTCTTTAACACTGCTGCATTTTTCCATTCTATTAGGAACAGAGATTTTTAGGCTCCTTTCATGACTAACGTAAATGCTATGACACCAATTTGAAATATTTCTCCCTTTCAACCTTTATAGCACCGTCAGTGCTAGCTTTCAAAAATTATAATCTGGCTGTTACACTGATTTCATTCAAATTAATATTTCTTTAATTTTTTCCCTTAAAATCGCAGAACAGTTTCATTTGCAGGAGCTCTTCCATTTCAAGGGTATTTGCATACAGATATTATTTAAATAAAAGTCATTTCTAAAATTTTATCAAATTGGAAGAAATGTTTCAAGGCCCGAGAGGGGGGGGGGGGGTTCGTTCAAATAGATAATAATACGTAATTTCTTCCCAAAGTAACATTGTTTTCAGTTTTCCAGATATAAAGATTGAAAAGTTGCTTTCACATATGGCAGGAAATCATTAAGAAAAACATTCGCCGAAGTCCACGATGTTTAGGCTCACGCCAAAAATACATCTTTCAGAGTAGTGGCTGTCTGTACCAAAACGATGGACTTCATCGAACAGAAAGCTTTTCTAATCATCATCATCATTATCATTTACGACCGATTATGCCTTTCAACGTCGAGTTTTACAAGGAGAGGACGCCTACTTGTCATTGCCCAATTCGACCCAATTTATGTAGGCCTGCATGTAGATGGTTTTGAGACACGGAAATGCCCCAAGCTGATTTTAACGAACTTGTCCTCAAATAATACTCCCAATCTCCTTTCGACAATATCTGAGAAGTAATTGTTTCAGACGAAACCTGTTCCGACTCCCATGACATTTTAATTATCCTAAGTAACCATTTGGGACCTGACATTCCACTGTATTTGATGATTGTTGATTTAATTTCATCTACCCCAGCCGCTTTATTGTACTACAATCTATTGAGCATTCTCCCCAATTCTTCAAATGTGCTCATGTTTCCTATCATCATTCCTATCCAGGTGAAAGAAGATAATACTAATAATTCGCTCGTTGTTGTCAAGGGGAAAATGTTTCAAAACAGTTTTCTTTCCTCTAGCTGTTTTTACCCAATCGGGAGCTGCGACCTAACTGATCTTTCAATGTAAAAGAAATTACTACACTGAAAACAAGCAAAACAACCAATTTCTTCTTTTTCGTATCATCATACAAGTGTTCTACCTCATATAGGTCTTCTCACCTACCTGCTCTACCCTCTGTTAACTACTACAGTGTATAAGTAAAATACTAGAAGACATTTTCGTTTCTTTCTCTCTGTTTTTCTTCTGCAACGACTTTTCCATGAAAAGTACAACTTCTGACACTAAAGTTCGATGAGTAGTCCTGTGGATGAACTATCAACTACAGTTATCTTACTGTTCTTCGAAATAATCAAGGACATGCTATGCTGTACTCTACAATCCGATACCAAAAAACCTGAGGAACTGTGCATTAAATTATACAAAAACGTGGAATTCTTTGTTTACAGTGTGTATCACAATGAGAGTTTGACACTTAGGGAGAAGAAAACCAGCTGTCTGGCAGATAATTGTGAATGTGGGGTTCCGAGCCATCACTGCATTTAGTATGCAAAATCGTCATAGAACAAATGTAGAGAGGGCGGACAAAATATTATGAACACTAATGTGAACAGTATACCACTCATTCTTATAAGTTGGCACCAATGAGGCGCCATCGCAGTGCGCAGTTGACATATGAAGTCTCGGACGGTACCATGCAGTGCGTTACTCGTTTTGTTCCCCGAAAACCAGCATAAGTAATCGGTAAAAAGCGTACTCTCTCAGACCTGCAAAGGGGCGAACTCGATGGTGGGCAGTTAGTGGGAGTTTCCGCAACAAAAAGAGCTGCACTGTTTAACGTTCCACTAGCTGCGGTATCCACGGTAAAGGTAAAACATCGATAGGGCGAAGAGGAATAGTGTGCGAAACCTGAACTTAGCTATCGAGGAGCATTAAGAACGATGGCGGGAAGACAACATAAAAAGCGACTGCAAAACTCGTCACTCACCTGAGTAATACTGAATAATCTTTCATATTACTTCCTAAAAACAACAGTGTTTATGTATCGAAAACCTCAAAAGAGGCCTACGATGCTGCATGTATGCTTCCTATAATCAAGCAAGGGAGAACACCGCTATGATTTGAGCAATTATATCGTGGAATTGGATTGATTCTATTATTACTCTCACTGGTCGGATATCAATTAATGAGTATGTCGCTGCCTCGACAAGAAACCGCTTAGTGGCAATAACAAACTCAGCCAGATTACGAAATCAAAATGCGCCCACAGACACAGCAAAAAGATTCAGGCACGCTTTGTTCAGGATCAGAAAATTATGAAACATCACTCCTGGATAACCCCAAAGTCACGTTTCAACATAGCTGAACCGTTATGAGGAGTTTTATAGCAGAGACCTAATTTATAGACCACGCGGAATGGCCGCTTAGTCTAAGACGTCATGCTATGGACTGGGCGGCTGTTCCCGCTGGAGGTTAGAGTACTCCCTCTCGTATGAGTGTTCGTGTTGTCTCATTAACAGATAAAGATGTAGGGTAGCAATTTGCACACATGACAGAAGTCACTATTTTACTCGATTCTAATTTTCAGATGCACCTGATGATGAGACATAGGTCTCTAGCCGCGGTGGAGCGACCGAGCGCATTGAGGCGCTATGCTTACGATGCGCGAGGCCGTTCCCCGTCAGGGGTTCAAATGCCCCCCTCGGGCATGGATGTTTGTGCCGTCGTTAGTATAAGCTAGTTAATAAGTAGTTTATAAGCTTAGGGACTGATGACCCCGTAGTTAAGTCCCAGAAGCTCTACAAACATCTGAACATTTGAATAGATCTCTAAACTCGGGTAGTAGATACAAACACAACATTTTAAATTCAACAACTGCTGAGGATCCCATCATTAAAGATAAAGAGGATAATATCCTGTTGAAAACTAGGAACATATTTAAGTCAGTTGTTTCTGGATAAGGATCGGCCTTGAGAAAAACACTGTTTCTTTCTTCTTTTTTTTTTTTTTTTCTTTTTTTCCCCCATGCCCATTCATGTTTTGCTACAGTTGTAGCATCTTCAGTGGGTCCTTTTTATTGCTTTAAAAGTGAACAACAGAATATATAGAATATATATTTATTTTTTACAGTTATTAAAAGTTCATCCTGTTAATTAGAATTATATACAAGAATTTCATATATGTATATATACCTTGTTTTGCATGTTTTATTGGTTGGTTTTCCTACATCATTCCTGTAGGTCTTTGCTTACAGTTTGTCATCTGCAAGAATATGGCACTTATATATGACATATTTGTTGTTGAAATATTTGATCTGCTTCTTATGTTATTTTATGGTTAGGTCTACAACTTAATGGCATCTCTCTGTGTGTGGTCAACAAGCACCAAACGGAATATCATAGCAGTCTCTATTTTTTTACTGCAAACTTTTCCTAATGTAGCGCAGTCTCTTATTTCGAAGCCAATATCTTATTAACAATGACTACTAACGAAATGACGAGCATTTCGTCACAATGCTGACATATAAATATTTAAGTAGCGGTAAAATTAAATATTTCTACCAATTAGTTTTTGCGAAATCGTTTGTGAAATATGGCAGGTCATGCGCCTCTACGCTATTAGTGCAGTGCGATTCCAACCATGTTGGGGAAAACATGGAGAACGATTCTGCCTGGGTCGTCACTCTTAGCTGATTTTTGGTTACTTGAGAGATCTCCAAATAGATTTATTGCTTCCAAACCCTATTTATGTGCTTCATCCGTCACAGTTACAGTTTTGGTTGGTTGTCAGATAATAAGCTGGTTTGTTCGTTCTAAGGTAATTTACGGATCACTACTACCAACAACTTGACCTCAGAACCAGTCAAAATACAGTAAAAGGATTCACGTTTTATACTTGATCCAAATCTGTAATGTCAGCTCCGCTCGGGACTGACCATTCATACCATAAACAAATCAAAACAAAAATCACGTTCCTTAACTAACTTTTTCTTAATACAGTAAATATTCCGAAATATTCCGAAATACACTTTCAGAGTACCAGTGCTACTACATCCGACAAATCGTTGGAATCATACGCAGTTATCAGTATTACCAACTTAACTTTAGTAAGCTTTAATCCGGACTGAGTAATAAAATTTCGCTCTCCACCGCTATACTTCCTGACTTCAAAATTATTCATAAACTTTCTGTAACAACAGTTACTGGTTCCCGATCCTATACAGGATGTTAAACTGTTTGACGAATATTATTTCGCACAATCGTTACGTGATGTTCTGCCTATCCAAGCCCACAGATCGAACTCTCACTCTTAGGAACTAACAACACATTTTGGAGACATCCATCTTTCACCTTACACTTTACCTGTTTAATATTCTTTTTTGATCTTTAATAATCTTCAAACTTCTTCGCTTTCAAATGTGATCTCTGTCGTCATGTCAAATTTATACAAATTCCCTGTTTCTTCAATGCGGAAAAATCTCAAACATACATAAACAAATACATTGTAATTTTACAAATATTACATACATTTATTTTTCAATGGATATTTCATAAATAAACATCAATATAAACTATTTTCGTAATAAATTGAAGCGAAACATTTCGAGAACTTCGTAACGAATATATATATATATATATATATATATATATATATATATATATGAGTAGCCTGTTATCAAAGACGGACAGCTGTCGTTTGCCAGAAACTGTTATATACGTAATTTTTTATTGCGAAACGTAGAGCAAATATATTTATAAGCTGATTTGAGCATTATCAACTTTAATACTCGAGGATTTATACCTGAAAGTGTCTAATATCAATTTGATTACTTAAGCACCTTCAAATTGTGTTTGAAAATACAGATATCCGTCTTTGAAACCAAAATGTGTAAGTGTCCGCTTTTGATGTGAACACGCTTTCAGATGTCCGCTTTTGATACAAAGAGATTTGCTTACTGCTGACGAGAATCTTTTACAGGCGTATAATCTGGGAAATTGTAGAAATGTCGACATAAAGTGGAGAATATTAAATTCTGTACTCTGTTACATATTGAAAAAACGAAGAACTACAATAATCGTAATAATCATTTTAATTTTATATACATAATGTAATGTTACGGCACTGAATCTGTAAAATTATTAGCATAAGGTCTGTTGAAAATGTCCGTAGATTTTTCCTTTAGCATCCTTACGTTATTTCTGACATCGAACTTGTTTCCAACAAGTGATAATTTCGTACAGCACACCTTACAATAGAACAGTGTAGTTTACAAGCTAGTCTTACCTTTGTTCTTTTCAATGTTTATTTTCCAGTTTTTCGGTTGTCTCAACCGCTTCCTAGCTTTTCCTTCGGACGCTGGTGATATATTATGTTCCATATCACTAGCTTTAAAATGATTATTAGTAATGATACTATAAAAATTAGCCGCGGTGGCCGAGGAGACTGAGGCGCTCCAGTCACGGTCTACACGGCCACTGCGGTCGGGGGTTCGAATCCCTCCTCGGGCATGGATATTTGTGCCGTCTTTAGTATAAGGTAGTTGATAAGTAGTTTGTAAGTTTAGGGACTGATGACCCCGTAGTTAAGTCCCATAAGCTTAACAAACATTTGAACATTTTTTATAAAAATTACTGAAAAACTTAAGAACGGACTAATACGTCTTAGTACCTGGAACATCTGTCGCCATGTCTGATTTTCGAGGTCATGTTCCAATTGGTGCACAATGTGAACACAAGTGTCCGAATTTAATATCAAGCTCTTATGTAGGTGTTCGCTTTTGATAAGAACAGTCAAATTTAAAGTGTGATTTATCACATTTACGTCGATTTTTGGAAAAAAACGGACGTCGTCAATGAAAATAGCGGAAAAACTTCCTCTAGAATCGACTGCTAACTAAATTTCGACCATTAAGGTCAGATGTACAGGTTTGATATTCGGCTACTCCTATATTGTTCCGTTACACAATATCAGAGACCATAGCAGCCGACGTCACGTGAATGACAGCGGCGCCCTCTATTTGGCTTTCCGAAATTCGTTCACCAAAGAAGACGAAGTGAACACTCCAGTATTCAATACAGCTGCCAGCATGCGAAATTTAGGAGTAGATGTTCCTGGAGTAGTAAAACAACTTAAGTCACTAAACAAAAACAAATCTTACGGGCCAGATTGTATACCAGCTAGATTCCCCTCAGAGTATGCTGATGCAATAGCTCCACACTTAGCTATAATTTACAACCGATCACTCAGTGAAAGATCCGTACCCAAAAACTGAAAAGTTGCCCAAGTTACTCCAATATTCAAGAAAGGCAATAGGAGTGACCCCAAAATTACAGGCCAATCTCATTGACGTCGATTGGCGGTAGGAATTTGGAACATATACTTTGTTCGAACATTATGAACTACCTCGAAGAGAACGACCTATTAACCAATAGTCAATACGGATTCAGAAAGTATCGCTCTTGCGAAACACAGCTTGCCCTTTATTCACATAAAATGTTAAGTGCCATCGACAAGGGATCTCAAACCGATTCCATATTTCTGGATTTCAGGAAGGCTTTTGACACTGTACCCCACAAACGGCTTCTAATGAAATTGTGAGCTTATGGGATGTCTCCCCAATTGTGCGATTTGATTCAGGATTTCCTTTCAGAAAGGACACAGTTCGTTGTAATTGACGGTAAGTCATCGAGTAAAAGAAAAGTGATATCTGGCGTTCCACATGGAAGCGTTATAGGTCCCCTACTCTTCATTGTGTTTATAAATTTTTTACGAGACTATCTGAATAGCTCCCTTAGACTGTTCGCGGATGATGCTGTCGTTTATCGGTTAGTGAAGTCAACAGAGGATCAAAAGCAACTGCAAAGCGATTTAGACAAAATTTCTACATGGTGCGAAAATTGGCAATTGACACTAAATACAGAAAAGTGTGAAGTGATACACATAACCACTAAAAGAAATTCGCTGAACTTCAATTACGCAATAAATCAGTCACACCTTAAGGTCGTAAAATCTACCAAATACCTAGGAGTTACAGTTACGAACAACTTTGACTGGAGAGATTACATAGAAAATATTGTGGGGAAGGCGAACCAAAGGTCACGTTTCATTGGCAGAACGCTTCGAAGATGCACCAGCTCCACCAAAGAGACTGCCTACATCACACTTGTGCGTCCTCTCCTAGAATACTGTTGCCCATTGTGGGACCCTCATCAGATGGGACTGACGGAAGACATTGAGAAGGTTCAGAGAAGGGCAGCTCGTTTTGTTTTATCACGTTACGGGGGGAAAGCGTCACGGAAATGTTGCACGAATTGGGGTGGAAGTACTTTGCTAGCACCCACCTACTTAGGGAGACATGACCATCCCAATAAAAGAAATCAGATCGAAAACGGAACGATTTAGGTGGTCTTTCTTCCCGCGCGCTCTTAGAGAATGGAACGGTAGAGAAAAGTTATGAAAGTGGTTAATGAACCCTCTGCCAGGCACTTAAATGTGATCTGCAGAGTATCTATGTAGATGTAGATGTAGATACGCCGCTTACTCGCGCTCTCGTTGCAATAAGCCGCTTTACCTCGGAGGATGCCACCCACAGTCGAAGGCGAAACGTCAGGGGAAAGTGTTAGGTATGGACCAGGGCATCTCAACCCGGAAGTTTTAAGTAACGACAATACCTGTCGTGAAAGCCTTCATTAAATTTTAAGAATTTTTGCAATTTTATTGAAAATTTCTTGACAATCCAGTACTGCTTTAGCTGTCGTTTTCCTAAATACAAAATTATATTTATTAATATTGCTCGCCGTCGGAGGTTCGAGTCCTCCATCGGGCATGGGTGAAAGTGTAATTTGTAAGTCTACGGGCTGATGACGCTAGCAGTTAGGTCAAATCAATCAATATACATAAATTAAAATGGAACGTGGGACTTGTGTCCTTATATTTCACTTGGTAGCCAACATTATTCACTGCAGACCGATGGCGGTTATGCATGAGAGTAGCCCTTAGGTTCGCGGTGTCCACTATGGTGTTTTGGTCGCGGTGTGTGGAGGGTGGGTGACTGTGGCGAACAAAAATCCGTAAAATGTGGAGCAATACCACGATCAACAGATGCTCAAAGATAAAACACAGGGAAACAGAGACATACATTAAATGAGCATTAACTACACTGGCAATACACCAATGATCTCAATATAAACACTGGAAAGACAACTGTAGTGCTTAGGATCAAAATACTGACAACTGGATTAGCAATTCCGTGTCGATAACTATAAGAGGGTGGATGATATAGTAGTTGAAAGTCGTCGGCTTATATAAAATCACACTGAAGACCAGCGATGACTTTTGACACTATAAAAGCAAAGAGGTTATATACAGCGAAACGTGATGCACATTCTTCAGTTTTTTTTTTTTTTTTTTTTTTTTTTTTTTTTTTTTTCTGCAGCAAGCGTACGACTAAAGAAAAATAAGTGCATATTGCAGTTTGAAAAGAAAAACTACCAAGAAAGATGCCAAAAAGGAAAACAGGAATTTCGCGTTCTCGATCCGTTTCTAAAAGACAAAAACGGCGCTGAAAAGTGAATCTACAGACGATAGAAACTTGAAATTTGTAGATGTTGTTTATCTTACACTGTATGCATCAGCGATTTATCGATATTCCCATCCCTAAGGGGGGTTAAATAGGAGATGACCGTCTGTTTGAAAATACGTTGCTATTATGGCAATTTTGAAGCATGAGTTACTAAACTTCGAATTAATATTTTTGATTGGAATTATAAAAACATGTGTTTCGATATTTTTGGAAATTCAACCATTAAGCGGGTGAAATAAGGGAAAATCTTTCAAGGGTGCTACCAAGATTATTATGATACTAGAAATGTGAAAATTTGGGTTTGGAAACATGGTTATAATTTTAAAAAATGCGTTTCGGGATGTTTTGGATTCTGCCAACAATGATGCAATAGGGAGTGGAGAGTTGTATCAAAGTATTTTGATGAAACCGAAAATACCATATCCATCTGAGGACCCCACAAACATCTCCATGAAGACACGCATGGAATAAAACAGAAAACCGTAAGTAGGGCCAAAAACTGGATAATAAAATTAACTTTGCAAAAGCTAGTGCTACAGAAGTTGTTTCTAACCTAGTAGATTCGAACTTTAGTAATTGTAACAAGACTGTTAACTGTCATACTGTGAAATATACCTATAATTTTATGACTGTACTACAATATTACACAAAATAACATGTATTACAGGCCACTGATGATGCTTCATAAATAAAGAAGCGAAACGCGTATGGCACACAAAAAACGCCTTTCATGTAGTTGCTAAAGACGGTAATACACCTCCACCAAATTTCATATGCAACTAAGGACAACCGAAATCGAAATAATGATGATAACAAAAAAATATTTACATTTTCAAAATTTTAAATTAACCTTGGCACTGGGACTGAAGGTACTGCACAGGTAGGAGCGCCTGGCGTGGCCAGCGCTGCTTGCTGCTGCTCGGCCCCTGGGCCTGCAGCACGGGGTGGGCAGAGGTCGCCGGCGGGTGACCTGGGACCCGGCTGTATTCTTACGCGGCGATCGTGCGCCCTGCGCCCTGATGACAATTGGTCGCGCTCGTCCATTAGGCGGGCTGTGTCGCGAAACGGCGGCCGCATCCTCAAGCAGCCGGCCGCCCGCTCCAATGGAGTTTGTATCGACCGACCGGCGACCAGCGGGCCAACTACCGCCGCCAATTCGCCTGCGGGCCCAGCCCCCCTCCTCTGCAGTCTCCGCACCGGCCCAGGTCAGCCCCACAAGCCTCATTGCACCCCAAACGGCCAGACGCTTAGTTTGCCTGTCCTACCTCCCCTCGGCCCTCGAGCGCCAAGCACGACTTTCCCTCGATACACGAAAACAGGTCGTCAATGTTGCATACGACATTAGTTCCCTATGGAATCCAGCGTTGCTGGAACAATTTTGATGAACTCTTCATGCAATCGACAGATTAGCCCAATGGGTTTGGTAGCGATCGGATCAAGATATTTATTGATTTCGGAGCAGCCATACACGCAATTCTACGTACCACAGCTCCAGCCCATTTTATCGGTCTTCTTCACTCGTTGCGAGCTATTTTACTGTGAATATTAACAGTAACACATTTCCTTGAGACAATTTTGTTTCTTTATACCAAACGTATTAAACATAACGAGAGGCATTGAATTAAAATCTGTGCTACAGTCGGGATTCGAACCTGGGACCTCCTAATTACTAGGTAGGTACATTAGATCACTCAGCTAACATAGAGTTGCAGTTGGTGATTTCAACACGCATGTCACGTTTCGGTTCCTAATTTACGTCTAACTTCCGCAGTCTCCTCATCAAACTTCTGATTGCAAAGTTTAAGTACGGCTTCCAGTTTTTTGAATCTACTATTATTTTCCTTCCTCATGACTGAGTAGTGTGGCTTTCTAAAATTGCAAGAATACGATCCAGTGTTTTCTAGGTTTGCGAGTCACTTACTGATTTGCCTTGAGCTCCCTAAATCAAAACTGAACTTTCCTGTATTGACTTGTCAGATTCAATATTGACCAATCACTTAAACAGGAAGAAGAACGTGAACGCTAATCCATAAATCACACTACAATCAGAACTGAACAAACAAAACAACGCTGGTGAGAACAAACAAGAAACGGAACCAAAACGACGCTGATGTCACCGCTGTTGGCAGCATGCAGAATATTGTAAATAAACACAGCCATACAAAGTTCCCAACAACATGCTACTAGTTCTACAATTACTTCAAACCAAGCTGAGGCAACCAAAGCTACATACACTAATTACAGGTATATCACATTCATACTGACCACATACAAACACACAGCACACGCAAACACACCATCCGTGCGCCAGACATCACACATGAAATGGTTAACATTATTCTACAGTAGGTATGTGATACAATTACTGAGTCGTGTCCAAAAATTTCTATAGATCTCGGTAGCATTATATGAAAATCAAGTAAAATCGTGCCCCACGATGGGCGCCAAAAATGTGCTAAATCGAATTTCTCCCTGAATAACCCTCACTCTGCAGTATAATAAATTAAATATATTGATTAATTATGGAACTAGTCTGGTATAGACATTTGATTCAAGGGATTGATTTGAGAACATAACAGTTTACATACAGGATTACCACATGTAATTTAGTTTTATTTATTAAAAGATTTGAAAAACAACAATCTCTCAGGTCCGATTTTATTGGGCATGGACACAGATATGAACGGGGAAGAGGGAAGTAGTTTCCTATCTCACCAACATTGACTTCACGGGGGCGTCAGGCGTAGGATTGCCAGGTTGAACTCGAGGCTGGCCCGGAGACCAGACCTGCCCCCCCTCCCCCTTGCCCAATGACTCACTCCTCCCCCCCCCCCAACCAGAATTACACGTGAATTCTAAAAGAAAAAAAACTAATCATCTCCTCCCTCCCAGCAAGTATACTCCCCCCCCCCCCCCCCGGTGGAACATTGCTAGGGATGGCATTCGGTTTCTCACATCTTTACCGAGTATGTTCCAACTGTAATTCGTTGTTACCCGATCATTTGTAGGGCGACAAGGAAATCCAAAAAAATCCATAAAAATAGAAACACCGCAAATACAACTTAAGGTGTCACACCACGGAGAGCGCATTGTAAGGTTTGTTTACCATATATACTGTCTTCTTAACACAAAATAAGCTCATGTGCCATTATAACCGTTTGTAATTCCGCCTTGTAATTTTGTGTAAATTCTGTAACGCAGATAATCTGAAGATGCCCTGCTAAAGGGCGAAACGCGTCATTAACTAATAAAAAATATTTGCAATCAAGACGGTTTGAAGGAATACAAATAATAGACGTCGCCAGTTGACACGTTGCCGCAACAGTGTTTGCTTAATAATGCGCTAGCCGATTACTACCGATGCAACAATGAAACGTTTTCAGCGGAAGAATAGAAAAGTAGCGTTTTGTTGCAATAAGAAATTGACATTTATATAAATAGAGAGGAGCCGGCCGGGAATGGCCGAGCGCACTGAGGCGTCTTGCCACGGTGCGCGAGGCTGCTCCCGCCAGAGGTTCGAATCCCCCCCTATGGCATGGATGTTATGTTCGTCCTTAGTTTACGTTAAGTTCGATGTAGATCGTCGCTACATGAGCATAGTACTTCAAAAGTGTCATAAAAAAAAAGTTAAGATGAAGGTTACATTCACGCCCGGAGATGAGAGTCATTGGCCCGTAGACCCGGAGAATTCATTCCAAACCCGGGCACTCCGGGCGGCGCCCGGAGATCTGGCAACCATAGTCAGGCGCTGGTGTGTCTGCGCGTCGGCGGTGGCGGCAGCATAGCAGGCGACTGTTCTGCGCTCGCCGGCTCTGAGGATACGCGGCGTGACCCCCGAACGAAGTGAAGGCGTCAAAGTCCAGCGTCTGCTAAGGCGGGAGCTGCCGGCATGTCCCTTCGCTACTTCAGCGACGGACCAAGTTTCTTCTCCGGTGGCTTCTCACCAAGTCAAACCTCGCTCTCCAACTACAGCTTCTCCTCGTATTTTTCATCTCTTTGGCTCTGTGATTGATGGGTTGGTTTTGCAATGCCATCCAATACCTGATCGCTGTTTCCACGACAATGCCTCTCAGTCCCCGGTGGAAATTTTCTGTGGGCTCAGATGAGACTCGCGAACTGGCGTCTTTCCACATTTCAAGCGTGTTGTCTTTATCTTCTGCATTCCTTCCTGGTTCTAAAAAAACAGTTCTTTGTGGCAGCTGCGTTAGGCCTGTCTGCTATGTCATTTATCAGGGTCTTCCCCCCTGGCCAGAAACATTGTTTTGTTGGACCCATTTTATCTATACTGCAAGCCAGTCTCTCTCCCACTCATGCACGTGTGCACTGCAGGGGTTTGCTTGTCTTCTTCCCGTCTGCAGGGGTCCACAGTTTTTGACTCCTCTGGTGTCTGCAGACAAGGGCTTTATCTATTCTGCGTCCGTTGCCGCCAGTTATCTGGACGCCCCTCAAGTCTGGCCGGTTTCGCCGTGTACATCCTTAAGGTACGTTTAGACGGGCAACATTTTACCTAAATATTTAGCTGAAATTGTGTTGCTGTCAACACTGCTGCAATACGACTGCAATACACAGCAATATTTCGGTATGGACGGTCAATATTACTGATGTTGCAGATAGTTGCCGAGTGATTGCCGAGCGGTTGCCGTGTTGTCCGGGAACGGTGGAGAACATTTCGTATTGCAGGGCAATACCTATCTCGGTCCTTGTCTGTAAATGCTTTCCTCTCGCTCTCAATGCTGTTTGTGCTTCTCTCACCGACAGCGCTGCAGTCAGGAAAACCAAGTATCATTTCGCTTTTGTTGCTTCGAAAGTTTGCGCGCGCTGGTTTGTTTTGAAAGTAGTACTGATGTTTATAGTTACTATATTGGTGCATTGTTTTCAAGCTTACCGTGACTGTTTTGAAGGAAGGAAGAAAGGAAGAATTCTTACAGTTATTGTCGTCTTAAGGGATTTTTTTCCTGTCAGATATGGAAAAGTAGTCGAACGAGAAAACAATGTCATTTATTAATTCTATTCATCTACGTCATGAGTTGTGGGACGTAGAATGCAATCATATAAAGACAGGAATGTGAAAAAAGGTAGTTGGCAGGCAGTTTCTGAAGAATTTGGCATTGCAGTTGAGACTTCTATACGAGTCTCCAGAAGCTAAAAATCGAAGTGTGATCGCAAGTCATGTTGTTATTGGAATACAGTCTCTCATGTTTGTATTGGATTTAGATATCTTCGGACCAATTCAAATCAAATGTTCAAATGTTTGTAAAGCTTATGGGACTTAACTACGGGGTCATCAGTCCCTAAACTTACAAACTACTTACGAACTAGGATGGCACAAATATCCGAGGGGGGATTAGAACCCCCGACCGTAGTGGCCGTGCAGACCGTGACTGAAGCGCCTCAGTCCCCTCGGCCACCGCGGCCGGCTCGGACCAATTAATTGGGCGAGATATTCGAAATCGTTTTTAGACATACAAGTAAAGTTCTGGAACAGGTACGTATCTAGCATGAACTCACGAGTTAAATTTCCTGAATTACTCCGCCTACTCAAAAGGACGCATCCACAGAGTCCGATTTCTCTTCTTTTTGTTTCGAATAGCATTAACACTTGTTTCATGTAAAAGTAGGCGAGCCGCACTCACTTCTATAACGTCGCACTCATCCATTTTGTATGAAATTGTGTAGCCTCTGCCAAAATTAGTTGCCGCAAACATTGCTGGGCAATAGATGCCGATGTGTTGTCACTTGTGTTGCTGCAATACATGTGGCTGCAATGTTGCCCGACAACATTTCCGGGATATATTGTCGACAATATGCAATTTTCATTGCCCATCTAAACGTACCTTTACAAGAAAGGCTAGGCTGCCCCCCCTCCCCTCCCTCAAGCGTGAGAATGCGGTGTGGCGGCCGGTGACGAACGTGAAAGTTGTGGCTGCTGGCTCCCTTTCCACCCCCTCAGCTGGCGCGACGCAAAGTCACTGAGCAAATATTACGATATCATTACAGTTGTGGTCTGAAGATGGTCAAGTCGTTACGGATCGCGCGGCTTCCCGCGTCGGAAGTTCAAATCTTCCCTCGGGCATGAAATTTCTTTTCTACCTGTTCAGTACCTCCTTATTGGTTACGTGAACTACCTATCTAACTTTCATCATTCGTCTATAGCATCACAATTCAAATGCTTTTATCCTGTTCTCGTCTAAACTGTTCATCGTCCACTTTCACTACCGTACAAAGCTACAGTCGAGACAAATCATTATTCGATGTCACAAATTTCTTCTTTTTAGAAAAGCCTTTTTTCCAATAGTCATTATATGTTTCATATATCTTCTGTACTTCGAGAATTGTAAGTCAGTTTACCACGCAACTAAATAAATAAAACAAAATAAATAAATAAAATTAAATTAAAATTTTAAAAAAAGCTCATATGCCACCTTTGTAGTTTCGTTTCCTAATATAATACCCTCAGCATCGTCTTTAGTATAAGATAGTTCATAAGTAGTTTGTAAGTTTAGGGACTGATGACCCCACAGTTAAGACCCATAAGCGTAACAAACATTTGATTTAATGGTCATGTAAGTGACCGTAACCGGTTCTAGTATATTATTGCGACCTAGACTGGCTTGTTACATGAACAGTAATCAGGTTCAAATGGGTGTGGGTTGCCGTTCTTATTCGAGGATGAAGAAGCTTGCACAGGATACAATAGCGTGAAGAGATGACTGAAACCAGTCTTCGGACTGAAGATCACAACAAAAAACAATTTAAATAAATTATTCAACGAATTTAAACTCGCCTTGCCAGCGCACCACTCGGTAATACACTTCATTTATTCACACAAGTGTGCTAAAATATTTTTGATGCCTCTACTAGAAATCAATAACAATTGACAAAATTTGTGTTTTCGATAAAATTCATCAAGATATGAGACTGTGTCATCACTTTTATAAAACCTTCCAACGTTTCGGTCACTGTTGCAGGCGGCCTTCATCAAGATCTGTGTCTGATTGCTGGGTGTGAGATAGCTTGTGACCTATATAACAGAGGTTTGAGGAAGAGGTAATGTTGGTCTTTCTTTATAGGTGTTTATATTATTACATGCCACTAGAGGAAAAGGGGGTCAACGATTGGTGTTTTCATGACCAGTTTAGTCATGTAATTGGGGGTTGCAGTCCTCCCTCTCATTGGTGCATTCCGTGGGATAAACAAAGCAATGACCAGAAAGTGTGAAAGCAGTAAAGAGGAGCAGGAGAAAGCATGAAGCATCGCCCTATTATCTTACGTACATCAAAGGTATATATGGCCTGGACAGCACACAAATTCAGCGGTTTCAGATCATCTCAGTCAGTGTGGAAAACATTTATCTTTCGGTAAGTCCCACGTGCTGGTGAAACAATGACTCTCAATGAAGGAAGATTAGAGAGGCTATAGTAATAGGCAAGTGCCCCGCCAATGTGAACAGGGAAGATGGATAGAGACTTCCGGCGCCTTGGCTGCCAGCAGTTGCAACACTGTGAGATGAGACCGCGCGCAGAACAAGGCCAATGCGAGCGACAGGCCATGACATGCACGTCATGCGAAGTAAACAAGACAGTCCTGAGCCGGCGCAATAGCTGATTGGCCGGCCTCTGGGGCACAGCCCACTGCCTAGTAGCGGGCAGCCGCTCACCTGGCTATCGCACCGGCTCAGGACTAACTTGCTTACGTCGCATGACGTGCGCGCCGTGGCCTGTCTTTCTCGTTGGCCTCGGCACAGAACGACTCACGCAGGCGCCCTGGAGCAACACCGCGTGAAGAAAAGGCCTATGCGCTGCCGTGACACGTCAGGCAGAATAGGTCGCGATCGCGTAGCTTACTGGCCGGCCGATGGGGCACAGCCCACCGCCTCACATCGGCCAGCCAGTGAGCTACGCGGTCGGGACCTACTCGGCGTGACGTGACACGGCACGCGCAGACCTCTTCAGGCGGTGTTGCCTGAAAACCACAGCGGCCGCGCACACGAAGAGCATCGGCCCGCTGCCGTCTGCGCCAGGCGTCTAGTGAACAGCGGCACGCCACAACTGCTGCAGTTCCTTCACGTCCTTCCCGCCAATAGCAGGAAGAATGCAACCCCCAATCACATGAAAAACTGGTCATGAAAACTCTAATCGTTGACGCCCTTTTTTCACGAACGGCGTGTAGTAAAATAAACACCAATAAAGGACCTCTTCATGAAACCGCTGTTAGCACGATTATATAAATCACAAGCCACCTCACATTCAGCAGTCAAACAAAGACCCTGATGAAGGCCGCCTGCAATAGTGGCCGTAACTTCGGTAGATCTAAAAAAATTACGACGCGGTTTCATACTCCGAAGAATTTTATTGATAGTGACAACGTTCAAATGTTTGTAAAGCTTATGGGACTTAACTAAGGGGCCATCAGTCCCTAAACTTACAAACTACTTACGAACTAGCTAATACTAAGGACGACACAAATATCCATGCCCGAGGGGGGATTCGAACCCCCTACCGTAGTAGCCGTGCAGGCCGTGACTGGAGCGCCTCAGTCCCCTCGGCCACCGCGGCCGGCACAGTGACAACGGCCGAGAAAAACTATGCTTGCAAAATTGGTATTTTTAGAACATCTTTACGGTGGGCATAAAGTAACATCCCCCCCACCCCCAGTCCGGTTGATATTACGGGTTACGTAAAATAGGGTATTATTGCGAGCGTTAACTGACAAGATTAACTCTCTTATTCCCTCAAACCGTCTTGATTGCAAATTATCAAATGTTTGAATAGCTTATGGGACGTAACTATGGGGTCATCAGTCCCTAAACTTACAAACTACTTACGAACTAGCTAACACTAAAGACGGCACAAATATCCATGCCCGAGGGGGGGGGGGGGTATTCGAAACCCCGACCGTACTGGCCGTGCAGACCGTGACTGGGGTGCCTCAGTCGCCTCGGCCACTGCGGCCGGCGATTGCAAATTATTTTATTAATTAATGACGCGTTTCGCCCTTTAGCGGGGCATCTTCAGATTATAATGCGCTCTCCGTGGTGTGACACCGTATTTTTCTGGAATTTTTGGTTTTCCTTGTCGCCCTTAATAGAAGCGGTGGTCTCTGGTGATACAAGATAAGCCCATGTTTACAAATGCGCACACGGGCGGTGGGCGGGCGTGGTGTGCTGCTCCGCCGCAAAACACCGCCAAACACCTTACGGTGTCACACCACGAAGAGCGCATTATAATCTGAAGATACCCTGCTAAAGGGCGAAACGGGTCATTAATTAATAAAATAATTTGCAATCAAGACGGTTTGAAGGAATATTTATTGTCACTGATTGCTGTACACCACGGACTGAAAATCATTTTAGATTAACCTCTCTTCCTACGAGCAGTATCCTGTCCCCCAAGTACTTGTAGCAGTTGTCGTCGTTCCCACGGGCTCGCTAGGCCTCGCTGCAGCGCCAGGTCTCGGCGGAGAAGCGAGGTCCGAGGTTGCCTCTTGTGCGCATGCGCGGTCCTTCTTTTAATTAAACGCAACGCCGCAGAGCAGCGCCACCGCAGCGGCCAGCCACAAAGCCGCCGAGCCCAAAGAAATGTATAATGCGCAAATTGTTCGGCCTCATTGTTCAGCGGGGAACGCTCGCAAAACAGCAATCTGGCGAAATTGCGTTCCTTTTCAGATACGTTTCCAGCGCCTCCCTCGCCGCAGCTCGCGTGCTCACCGACAAGGGGCGAGGCCCCCACGTTAGCGTCTGCTTTCACATCGGGCAGCTCCAGCGCCGCTCTGCCGATTATAAATGGCCGGCTACGGTCGTCGGCAGTTTTGTGTGAAATTCCGATTAAAACATAGTGCAAGTAAAGACGAACAACAAGAGAAAGTAAAGAGGAATCGTTTAAGCAGCAATTAACGGTCAGGAAATTATTAACGGGGATTGTCCGTGACTGTAATTTATAGGGCAGAGATGTTTTTGTCGCCGCGCGGGCACTGATCTCTATACTACTTGGATGTTGAACTTCAGCTGTCTGAGCGTGTCAAGCGTAGATGTTAATATTTCGTTTCTTGCCAAATTTAAATATGGCCGCTATGAAGTATTCCAAGAAAACGAAAAGAAAATACGTTTCGATTCGGTATTCATATTAGCCTATTAACCACATTTTCATATGAATTTCAAATCAAGAGGTAAGCCAGCAGTTATTTACCACGTAATATTTAATGGGTAATCGTATGCCAAATTTAAACGTGGCGGACAATGCTAAATCGTGTGCAAAACATGTGAATGTGCAGGCACGCTACAGTTCTGTGCTCAGGCACCAGAGTTAAACATCCAGTTGGTATGGAGATCACTGCGCGCGGGAGTATCCGAGCGGTTTGGAGCGCCATGTTGCGGATCGTGCGGCATCCCGCTTCGGAGGTTCGAATCCTCCCTCGGGTACAGATGTTTGTGTCGTTTTTAGTGTAAGTTACTTCATAAGTAGTTTGTAACTTTAGGGACTGATGACCCGGCATTTAAGTCCCATAAGCTTTACAAACATTTCATTTCATTGTTTTTGTATTTTTGTTAATAATACGCCATGTCTCATCAGTATATTCTATTTTACTATTTCAGTCCAACGCGTTTACCACCGACAACTCACTCTTTAAGTGCAATAGTGACGTTTTTCAAATTTTACATCTGCTTCAATTTATCACATTCGTTAATTCATTTGTCTACGCAATCGAAAAAGTTACAAGTTTCTACTTATTTCAGTTTACAACTCTTTTCGCAAAGCATTTCGTATAAATTTTCCTAATATTACACTTTATGCCCCTGGAAAATTGCACTGTTTTGTTCTTCTTACCTAAAAAAAAGTGTTTGTTGTATTTTTATTAATGCATACAAATTTACAGTTTTATTCTAATCTTTACGAAATTTTGCATCCTTGACCATCAAACCAAAAGGAAGATAATTGTTTACGTAAGATTTTATGGCGCACCGCGGAAATATTATATTTTCAATATTTCATATAATATTTCTCATTGTAGGGCCCACAGCATAAACATTTTAATAAATGAGAATTCCCAATATCGTACAATTATTTTTACTGTTTCACAACAGCCGTTCCGTTTCAGCTTATGCAATGAAAAGCGCATCACCACAAATATTGACCCGGTACTTTAAATTTTACACATTGCCGCTAAATGAATTTTATGAAAGAATTGCAAAAAATTATCCATATAAATACAATCACTGACGAAATTATCAATTACCACACAGAATTTAACCACAGACTTCATTTAGAAAATTATATCGAAATATTACGATTAGAAAACGGATAATACAAAGGTGCACTATTTTAGATCCATAGATAACAAAATTCAGAAGATATTCACACGTAACATCTGAGAGACCAAAGACACATTATAACATAACAAACGATTATATTTCATTTCCATTACAACATCTTTCTAAACATATGGCATCTACACCATCTGAAATAAATATTACATTTTACTAAAATACGAACACGAAAATATAAAATGATATAAACGTATTCTTAACAAACAGATGCTATATGAAATGTTTCTCTAAATGATTAAGTATTATTGCCTCAAAGACACCCATTTCAAACTCAAAAAACGTGTATTGAAAATAACTAGCAAACGTTCTTTGCAGGCATCACTTGAAAATGGCGTAAGGTGAAACACCTGTTGTGAAACAATAAAAATAATAGCAGCATATTGGGTAACCTCCATTTCTTTCATATAATGTAAAATATATATGGCTGTACTACATCGTTTTTTCAAACTGAAGGTAATAAGCAGGAAAATGTAACTACTCATAAACGTCATCTTAAAAGCAGTTGTAGTCAAATACTACACTTGGTGAAAATCCTGAGTTGCCTAGGTTGTTTAATACCTGCCACACAAAGTGTTTGGCCTTGTGCCTTGTTGATACAGCGAATGCAAGCTGCATATGAAACTACAATAGCCTTATATCGAAGGGCGTATTTAAATCATTGGGTGTCACGACGAATGAATACGAATGAATTATTAGGGCGTATAATAAAAACCAAGTTCGAAGCCTTCTGTTCTGACTTTTGAAAATATAGACCAATTTCAAGCCGTGGCGTATTAGCCGTTCGCACTGGGCCGCCGTGCTGTGGTGCGGCCGTTCGACGTCGGGAGTTCGAGTCCCCCCTCGGGCATAGGTGTTTGTGTTGCCCTTAGGGTAGTTTACCTTAGTTTAAGTAGTTTGTAAGCTAATAACCACACAGTTGAGTCCGATTGATTTACAAACATTTGAACCAATTTCAAACCAAAACTTTAATAATAACAATTCGAACATTAATGAATTTAGTGTTTCTTTAAGTTACAGAATAATGTATCTGTAATGCATAGTATTTTTACAACCTAAATGTAAAGTACGTACTTGTATCATTTCAATGCACTTTGTGTTCTTTGGGAAATATTTTGACTTTCAAAATAATTTCATTCCATTCCATGATGGTGGTGGTGGCGGCTGGTGCAGCAACAGTGTTGAATAATTCAAAATAATATTTAAATGCACGTGCTTAATGAACATTATTTTCATTTATTATTATTTTGTACAGTATAAATATTAACAATTATAAGGGCTGGGGAAGACACCCTTTTTGAAAATAAACGCGATGCTCCATGAAATCTTATGCACCCAGTGATCGTCCGCGTGTTTCGATGGTCAAGTGTGCAATATTTCATAACGATCAGAATAAAATTATAGATTTGTATGCATTAATAAAAATAAAATACACACTTTTTATATAAGAAGAACAGTTTGTCAAAAATAATATAATTTTCCTGGGGCCTATCGTGTAATATTAGGGAACTGCATGCGAAATATATGGCGAACAGAGCTTGTAGTTAAGACATCGTAAATTGAAACATTTTGCTTAATTGAGCGGTTTATCACGTTTGTCATTGTTTATGACGTCATGTTTCTTGAACTATGTATCGTAATATGATATAACTTTGAAGGTACATTCATTGATATACGTTTTTACTTTTTGCAAAGTGTATCGCGAATAAAATAGGTATTGTAGAAGTAATAAACTGTAGCATCGTGCTCAATGCCGTAGTTTCACTCCAAGAATAACGGAAGAGTAGTAAGCGATAAACTTACTTTCTTTTATAATTTTTCTTGGTTTGTCAGCAAGAAAAATGTTCGTAAAGTATTGAAATCATATGTAAAGTTTGTTGCAAGTGGTTAAATACCATCATTCTCAAATAAAGGATGAATAAAATCTCGTTATTGATATGTCGCTTGATGCAGCAGTTTTTCAACCATATCATTGGTTATGACGTCATATCTCCAGAACTATAGGTCGTAAGTGGTTCTTAGCTGTTGTTACTTCATGGTGTTGGATTCGTACACCAAGTTTGGTTAAATTCGGTCAGTGGTGTGATGTGATGTGCAACATTTTGGCATTAAGCAGCAGTTTTCTGTGTATTTCATTGTTTATGGCGTCATATCTCATAAACCATGTGTTATACGTTATCCTTACTCCCACAGTGACCTTTCTCACGCTGTGAAGGATCAACAGCGCAAAATGTCATCAAGGTTGGAACAAAACTGTAGATATGTATGGAATACAAACACACTTACCCACTTCTTTTTAGGTGTGTGTGTGTGTGTGTGTGTGTGTGTGTGTGTGTGTGTGTGTGTGTATTTGACGCTCGATGGAAAATATTGGAATGGTCATAAGAGCTAGAAATAGTTGTGAATATTTTAAAATTTAAATTATTATCAACAGTACCTCGATGGAACAGAATACTCGGGCGTAATGCCAATACGTAAACCCTGATGAAAGTGCTGTTTCTGAATTCAGATGTCTCCTCATCTGTCCTCACGACGCTGAGAGATAATTTGGGACTGACGGGGGCGTGTTAGGGTACTCCGTGAAGCTTTTGTAACCACTGTGTCCGGGTAGCGTAGTGGACAGAGAAACGGCGTAATAGGTAGTAGGCCCATGTTCGAATGTCGGTCCACTACTATTTTTCTGGTTTATCAATTTACGTATTTCAATACCTAATTTCTTTTTTCCTTTGTATGTATTGATAAAATATTACACAAAGTCTTCGTAAAAAAAATTGTAAACCTAAAATACACCAATTCAAAAGTTCTTTTATAAGATGAATAAATAGCGTTAGGTGTTCTGCGATAAAAAAATTTAAAATGAACTGTCCTTCAAGACTGTGGAAATACTTCATTCACATCTGTGCAACAACTAAAGCCATGCGAACATTAGCTGCAACGCATGAACTGGAATAAGTTAAGAAAACAAAAGCACCAATTTTTTTGCTGTACACCTTCATAATATGAAGATTTGAACTGTAAGAAGCACATCAGATACTTGCAATTAGGTACAGCTACATTTATTCGCCTGTAATTGCTTGATTTAGAAACAAACAAGTCCTACCTGACAATGTACATGATGATGATGATGGTGATAATGATGGTGATAATGATGATGATGATAGTGATGAGGATGTTGATAGTTTTGGTCTTCGTGTAACTGCTGGTCTTGGAAACCAGTGAATCAGTGACCTTAAGTATTTTTCTTTTCTCCACTCATTAATGTATCATGGAATATATTTTTGGAAGCATTTTTGTTTCCTATGGGAAAATAACGCTCTTATGATTATTTTATTATGAAAACCATCTAGAGCGCAAATTTATTCTTTTACTATCAACTAGTTTCGACCCAATGTTGACCCATCCTCAGGACGTTGCTCCGAGATGATTTGGAGCGGAGCAGGGGCTGTGATTTCCTCAGGTTCTGACACTGCTAGTTGATCAGAAAACAATAAATTTTCGCTCTAGACTGTTTTCTATATAAACAAATATCATAATTTCTTTAGGAAACTCGTCACTTTGAAACAACGAATTGATTGTAGAAAACTATCAATAAAATGATGCTCACGTAGCTACCGCTTCAAAACGTTACTGTGGACATTTTAACTGCAACATCACACTATGGTTCACAGGAGTTCAATATGCAGCAACAAGAATTCCGTCGATTAGCTGGAAAAAAAGTCACAGTTAGAACAGCAGGCTTTAAATCTAACTAGAATTTTTTCCCATACAACTTGTACTATTTTATGGATGAACTGGCGAATTTTTATTAAAAAGCTGGCATGCAGCAAAAGGCAATCCCAATTTTTAAGTGTAGTACTAACACATAATGTATTCATTAATGTTAACTTTAAATCTTCACACGTATCCTGCAAACTTTGCTTTACGTACTGATGATACCACCTACTGGTGCCAAGCCACCAACAGCGATAGAATTAAAGAACAAGTCAGTAACTACATCTATTATCTACAGTTATGGATCTGCATATAGCAAATAAGTCCAAATCTACTGAAAAGTCAGGTAATACTTTTCCGGTTCAGACACTTCACCAACATTCAAGACTCACATATACTACAGATTCAACTCTGGAGACAGGAAGTGAACCGCTCTCCTACGCCAAATACCTAGGCAGCCATCAAGATCAACTCTCAAATTGGAGAAAAACAAACAAGTTAATAACGGACTCTCCCTGGTGCAACTAATAAAATACAGGACAGGTGGTTCTAAACTTCCAGTTGCTCTTGTATACAAAACATGCGTCTGCCCCATCCTTGAATATGGCACACTCTCATGAATTACGTCACACAACCAAATCACATCAATTTTATCCACTGACCAGATGTAACTGACTTTCCTACTGATTTTCTACATGAAACAGAACCAAAATCCAATCGAAACGATCAGAGGCAAGTGCACTAAATTACAACACGTTAATCTATAATTGACTTTCAAAATATCTATTAACACTACAATCCAACAACATTCAGCTTTCCTCAGTTTACTTGTTCCTAGCTACCTTATGTAGTTTTGAAAGTTTAGCAGATTCACGTCACTATTTGAAATTTTAGCTGAATCACTTTAACAGATAACGACAAAATTCTAGAATATTTACACAAGTAAAAGCCATCTATAAAGCAACCTGACCCATCATTTTCAGCATAACTTCAGCTCAAGAAACAAATAACAGTTGCAAGGAAAGTCGTAAGAATTCAACAGGACAAAACTATATGACATAAGATTTTTGAAAGGTAGCAGATTTTTACTCAGGCTACCGTTGCATTCATATATGATTTTATGGAGGATAGTGCCTCACTGGAGAGCCGAACATGCATATTTAGTGATTATTAATTACTAGCTTAAACCCGCGGTTCCGCTCGCGTGTTATTTGATTATGATAGATAACCTATCTTTCAGTAGTGTGCTCTGAGAAGGATAAAGTGATATACAATACCTTCTTTAGAAACAAACATTTTTAATCAACATTCAAATAAAAAAATAAAATTATGTAAAGTGCTTAATGATTTACAATAAATAATTCATTCATTATTCCTTATAGACTGTGTTGCAATATCTCTACACTTATGGTGACAGTAAATTATTAAAATTCATTTTAATTTCACTTTAGGGCATTCTGGTAAGCTATGTTATTTGTAGTATTGTACTTGATGCAATGCGCGCAACGTCAAATCGATTTTTAAAGAGATGTATTAATAGAAATTTCTTTTTTACTGCTTTGTTTATTTATTCTTATATTTCCTTATTCGTATGCTTATCCTCACAGAGAAACAGCTGAAGACATGGTAGCACCATTGATCTCTATACACTCTGGATGTTGAACTTCAGCTGTATTAGCGTGCCAGCCATAGATATTCATATTTAGTTTCATGCCAAATTCAAACATGGTTGCTAAGGAACATTTCAAGAAAAAGATAAGAAAATATGTTTCGATTCCGCTCCCATATCAGCCTACAACATCGAATATTGAATTAAATTCCAAATCAAAAGGTAAGCAAGCAATTCTTTTTCACATAATAACTGCTGAAAACTCGTTTGCCCAATTTAAAGATGGCGGACAATGCGAAATCGCGTGCAAAACATATGAATGTACAGGCACGCTGAGTTCTATACTCAGACACCAGTTATACATCCAGTTTGTATAGAGATCACTGGGTAGCACGCAAAGACCAAAGACATGATCACGTTTCCAGTGATCTCAAATATTATCACTGTAGTGGTTACGATATGCGAAAATCGTGACGGTCTATTATAGTTAAGTTGGCAACTCCGAACGTTTAGTTCGTGTTGTTCTTATGATCCTTGTGTCCTCTGAAAATAATTTATGAACGACTGATTACTTTAATGAATACATAATGATGAACTTCGTGTCGCGTATGGTTCAAAATACACAGTACTAACTCCAGATTATCTTTGAGCTCTCTGCACGTTTCACTGTGTGTAACCTCCTTGCTATAGAGTTGCAAACGTCATCGCTGGCCTTCAGTCCGAATTTTTTTATAATTTGACGACTCTTAACCATCATATATTCCACCCCATTATAGCTATCGGCATGGAACTGCTATGGTGTACAACGAGAGACTTCTGACATTTACACACAGACCATTCGTTTGCGTTCTGTAGTTTTCGCTGCAGAGTGAAATATTAACACACACACACACACACACACACACACACACACACACACAGAAACGTAGAATTTTATATAAACCGATAAATTTCCATCCCAATACACTACACCCTTTCATCATTATTAGCCCTCAAGCAACAATGCAACCAATAAAACCATTTTCAAAGAGTAAATATAATTTTCAAAGAGTAATTATTGTTCCACATTTCGCATTATATTCTTCAAATTAGGAAATATCTATCAGATCGCCCTACAACCGCGCCTAAAGCCTTCCCCGGGTAGACATTAGTAACTGTACTAATTTTCAGCTCTCTATGTCTTGTAGTCCAGACGTGATAGACGTACACCGAACAGAATTCATATTTATAGATATAGATTCTTGACTAAACACTTACACTTAGTTTATGACGGGATTAGTAATATCAATTATGTCACGGTTTAGTACGTACAGACAATTGTGATTACAATTTTTACCAGTCTAAGATAATATCAAATAATTACTTACTGCTTACTGGTAGTTATTACACGGTTTTTATACTCAGTATGAAAAATTAATACACATATACATACTTATCATAAAAACAAGTAATACGAAAGTATGAAGATTATTTTTTCATGTGAAGAAGTGTTGTTATTTCTGAAAAATGTTTTGTTATTTATAAGAATAATGTAGTACCTTCACATACAGATCTTCGTGTAACCCTAGTTACAAACTCTTTAGTTCTGCATCACAGATTTCTCTAAACATTTGCTATACAATTTCTGCAAAACATTTTAAACTGTCGTTTTATTCTGTAATTTAAATATTTATTTTGGTCTATATATAGCCGCAATTTCATACATTTCCTGTATTTTCTTTTCACAGCTGGTAATTTTACCCTGGAATTGTAGATGTTTATCTATTTATTCCTGTTGTCCGTTTAACTTTAATTTGTCTATTTTTCTAATTACGTAGCACTCAATTTCTTTCAACTTTCCGATTGCTTCTATTTCTTCTAATTTATCATTTTTCTTTCTTCACGTTTAGAGTGGTTTTAACAGCAACTATATATTTAGTTAATGAAAGGCCGCTCCATGTGCTGAATGTATACTGTTTATGCCTACGACTGGCTTCAGCCTACAAACACAGGCCATTTTCAGTGCATTTGAAGTTTCCACTGTCACTTTATAAAACTGGGAATATGAGTTCACGAATGTTTCTCACAACAAATGTATAATGTTATGTAGGGAGAAACATATATCTTACAGTGTGCGTTGTGGAACAGAATCAAATAAAAAAGTAAAAAACTATTGGATTTAATAATTTCAAAGATATCGTGACAAAAATGAGCTTGTTATGATTATAAAAACTTGACACTGAAAATTCAGTGATACATTACCTTTAAAAGGAGATATAAGCTTCGGAATTCTAAATTTTATTACATTCTTTAACAGTGAGAAGCTACAAGTTTTTTTTAAATTAATGTAATATATAAGATAGTTTCAGCAGACAGTAATTGCATCGTGAGTAGCATATCAGGCTTGATTCCATGGTGGAATTTGTGCTGCATGACTGTATTTGACTTGTGACACGTGTTCAGGAAACTGGTGTTTGGTAGTGTGCACTGCTCTTTGAGCGTTTTTTTTTTTTCTGTATTTTTCATGTACATGTAAATTCCTATTTCCATGAAGGATCCCTACATCATTGTACGATGGATCACATTTTCAGTCTTGTGGACTATGTGATTATCCTGTTTTAGATTAACTACGGAGGTGGATTTACTTTCGTGGTTTTTTTCTGTGTTCCTTGTAGGCCTATCTATAAAGAGTAGTAAATGTTGTGGTTATTACCATTTTGGTATACATCTTACGTTGTTTTAATGTCGCGTTACAAAAATCATAGCATTGAAAGCTGAGACTTATACGAAGTATGTACGTTCAGCATCAAAAAATTTATTGATTAACCTTTATGAGACCTGGCCATTGAAAAGAACTGATAGATTTTTTTCCTTGAGTTTCCTTTATGGCAATTGATATCTTAGAGACTTCACGAATTTATGAATTTCTTCAGATGTCGTGTTGAGGCAGCCGTTATTCAGGCTAATTTCATAACCACACTTGATTTTCTACTTAATCCGCATGTCGCTGCAGCTTTTCTTTACTGCTGAACAAAACAAGGTCATTTCAACGTTTACGTACTGCGAAGGTAGATAATTATCAGAATGAAACATTCACTCAGCAGCGAAGTGTTCGCTGATATGAAACTTCCTGGCAGATTAAAATTGTGTGCCGGAAACGGGACTCGAACCTGGGACCTTTGCCTTTTGCGGGCAAGCGCACTACCGACTGTGCTATCCCGACGCGACTCACGATGCCACCTCACAACTTTACTTCCGCCAGTACCTCGCCTCCTACTTTCCAAACTTCACAGAAGTTCTCCTGCGAACCTTGAAGCACTAGCACTCCTGGAAGAAAGGATATGGTCGAGACATGGCTTAGCCACAACCTAAGGAAAGTTTCCAGAATGGAACTTTCACTCTGCAGCGGAGTGTGCGCCGATATGAAACTTCCTGGCAGATTAAAATTGTGTGCTGGAACCCGGACTCGAACCTGGAACCTTTGCCTTTTGCGGGCAAGCGCTCTACCACTGAGCTATCCCGACACGACTTACGATCCTTCATCAAAACTTTAATTCTGCCAGTACCTCGCCTCCTACTTTCCAAACTTCACAGAAGTTCCCCTGCGATCCTTGCAGGACTAGCACTCCTAGAAGAAAGGATATGGTGGAGACATGGCTTAGCCACAGCCTAAGGGATGTTTCCAGAATGAAACTTTCACTCTGCAGCGGAGTGTGCGCTCATATGAAACTTCCTGGCAGATTACAACTGTGTACCGGAAACCGGACTCGAACCTGGGACCTTTTCCTTTCGTGGGCAAGTACTCTACCACTGAGCTATTCCGACACGGATCGTGAGTCGTGTCGGGATAGTTCAGTGGTAGAGCGCTTGCCCGCGAAAGGCAAAGGTCTCAGGTTCGAGTCCCGGTTTCGGCAGCAGTTTTAATCTGCCAGGAAGTTTCGTAGATAATTATTTTCCCTATTTTTTTTTAGTATTTTAACGTTTGCCTTCTTATGCTATACGTTGTTTCTAAGCAATTGTAAGTGCCGTCAACCTTACGTGTTCGAGATATTTTTTTTTACTCTAAAAGTCACCCTTAGCTTATTTTTTGGTAAAACATGCAATGCAAAATTCCTAAGATTGCAGGATACTCATTTCAAAACATCAGCTTCCAAATTCCCAAAATTATGATATGATTGCCTCCTATTCTGAGACATCGTTATCAAGTCACTACCCTGTGGAGACCATCCCGGCCACCGCTCTATCCCCCCCCCCTCCCCGTGACTGCTTCCCCCCCCCTTTCTCCCACCCCGCTGCGCTCCCACAAGGGAGCTCTAATTAATTTGCACGCGGTTCTGAATTTACTGCTGCCGATCGCGAGATTGCTGTAGGCAGTTTACTCTGTGCTCTGTAAGGAGAGGACCGGGTATTTGTAGTAAATAACTAATTAATCATGTCATTATTTCAATTACGCGAGTTTAGTTCCTCTCCACACGACTTCATATTGGTGTCACGTCTCACCAAATATTAACGTTAGACACTTTGATATTAGAGCAAGTGTATTACATTAAATACAGGGTGTATCGAAAAGTTTGGCACAAAATAACACGGTTGAAAGTACACGATAATAGAAGCAAAAATTTCCCCGTGAACATGAGTCCGAAAAGGAACCGTTTGTGAGATAATTACGAATGTATGGTTTCAAGCCGCCTATGACATCATTCTAAACATCGTCCTAGTTAGTACGCATTAATTTGAAATTTATACCTTACTATTGAGATTTACATAGCATTTAGCGAAAGTCTCGCTTTAGTCTCGGACACATGCTAGCAGCACGTCTCATGTATTTCAAACGTCAACTTTCCTTTGCATTTTCTCAGGATGTAACTGATGCCACGCGATGCAACCAACGGCATTCTTTTTGTGATTTTTCATGCTATTGATTGCTTAAGAAGTAATATGGGGTTTTATTATTATTATGTAGGTTTTTTTATGGGACTTAACTACGGGGTCATCAGTCCCTAAACTGACAAACTACTTATGAACTAGCTAATCCTAAGGACGGCACAAATATCCTTGCCCGAGGGGGGATTCGAACCCCCGACCGTAGTGGCCGTGCAGACCGTGACTGGAGCGCCTCAGTCCCTTCGGCCACCGCGGCCGGCTATGTAGTATTCTGCCTAGTGGAAGGTCCATGTCTTCGTACGGAGAATTTCTGATTCC
Source organism: Locusta migratoria (assembly GCA_026315105.1). NCBI lineage: Eukaryota > Metazoa > Arthropoda > Insecta > Orthoptera > Acrididae > Locusta > Locusta migratoria. The sequence goes on along the minus strand of CM048745.1, from coordinate 360,180,842 downwards.
ATTATTCCTTGTCTTCAGCTTCTTCCTTCAGTCTGTTGTATCTTCTTCCATCTTTCATGTCGTCCACATGCTGAATCCTCCTCCTTTCTCGTCCTCTGTTTCCTCTTATTTTTCCTTCGATGACATCGCGTAGGAGTCCCTCGTGTCTAAGTACGTGTCCAATCCAGTTGGCCTTTCTCTGTAGAATTGTATGCAGAATACTTCTCTCCTACTCTTCTCAGTAATCATCATTTTTCATGCGATCTGTCCATTTGATCTTTTCCATTCTCCTCCAGCACCACATTTCAAAGCTCTAAGTATTTTTTCTCCTTCTTTCTCATGGTTTACATCTCTGCTCCATACAGTGCAATGCTCCAAATGTAGCACTTCACCACTTTCTTCCTTAATGCCAATCTCAACTTGCTGGTCAGCAGAGTCCTCTTCTTGTTGAAAGCAGCTTTGGGCCATGGCGATTCTTGCTCGGATTTCGTTGGTGCAGTGGGCATCCTTTGTGATAAAACATCCCAGGTACTTCAACTGATTCACATTTTCCAGTTCCCGATTGTCAACAATTATCTTCAAGTGTTTCTCACGTTTTGATATTCGCATCACTTTCGATTTTTCGATATTGATTTCCATGCCGTATTTTCTTCCCATTTCCACCAAATGGTTCATCATGTGTTGCAGCTGTCTCTGGTTTTTGGCGAGCACTACCAGGTCGTCTGCATACTTGATGGTGTTTATGAGACGTCTACCTACTTTGAAGTTTCCGCATCCTTTCAGCGCTTCTCTCGCCAGCATTCTCCAAACAGGTTGAAGAGACTTGGCGACAGACACCATCCTTGTCTCACTCCCCTTCCTTTTACCACGCTGTTAGTTTCTCCACATTTCAGTCGTACTTTTACCCTTTGTCCCAGGTACAAATTTCTAATTAGTCTCCGATCTCTCCAGTTGATACCTATCTCCTTAAGGCTGCTCATTAATATATTCCAATTGACTCTGTCATAGGCCTTCTTCCAGTCTATAAAATACGTGCAAACTTTTTCGTTGACGGCCAAAAGTCTCTCCGACAATATCATGCCAATGGCGTATCTGGTCCCTTTTCCTTTCCCTTTTCCTCTCCCATCACTTCTTCAATTTGGTGTCCTAACCGTCTATTTAGTGACCTTGTTGCGATCTTTGCCACATGTGAGATCAGACTAATTGTTCTATAATCACTACGGTTCTTGGCTTGTTTTTTCTTCTCAAGAGTAACCATTGTTACGTCCAAAAAGTCTTTAGGCCGTTCTCCAGTTTCGTAGATTTTGTTAATGACATGTGTCCAATAAAAAAGAAGAAAAAAAAAGTTTGCGTTAGAAATGATACTTCTTTACGTTTTAGATGTCTCATAGTATCCACTTTCATAAGTCAAAATTATTTCTTTTACAAGTAAACAAACCAGTTTTCCTTGAAATATAATTTTTTGAAAATTTTACATGCACTCATTCGTCATGATACTTGACCATTCAGAAAACCTTGCAGTGCGGCATCTATCACTTATCCTAAGAGTGACACGCCGTACCCTAATGGGTGACATGCCGTATGATAGTATGATTATATCTGTTGAAATATATATATATATATATATATATATATATATATATATATATATATATATATATATATATATATATAACAAAACACGTTTAGTTTATGATTGTAACAATTGAGGAATAAAATTAAACACTGAAGAACTGCCAAACAAATCCTTCATTTTTGTTGTATCAAAACAGTGAATTAAATTTTAAGTTATTTTCAAAGATTAAAATTAGGCCTATCAGAATTTTTCAAAAGAAATCCTCTCCAACATTAGCTTTTATTCCTAATTTCCCTGCTACAGTCAACACAATAAGTATCAAAGAGTGTAAAAAAAACACTTAATTACATTTAAAATTAAATAATTATGTTTAAGGATTAAACTTATGCTTAATCAAAGATTTTCAAAAGAAATCCTCTTCATCATTAGCACCTAACATAAGTTACTGTTCGTGCAGCTAATCATATATTTAAAAATATGTCACTATTTAGCACCATCTAATAACTAACCGTAACACTAAAAAGATTTCCAAGCAAGATATAGAGACTTACCTTGAGTATTAACACTACCACTATTGAAACAAAAGCAGTTGCCTCGCCTCCCAGCGTCTACTGCGCAACTGCAAAGCGGCTACAGTCGCACTGTGGCGGCTTTTACCAAAACTAGGGGGATGCGGGATGCGCAGTCTATACCGCAAGCGGCAACTCTCCCGGACTTATTGTGTCACGGAAGCTACACGTCGGATCAAAAAAAAAAATGAACAATAAAAATCTAATTGTATTAAACATAAGGAGAGGAATTGAATTAAAATGTATGCTGTGGCCAGGATTCGAACCCGGAACGTCCTACTTACTAGGTAGGTGCTTTAGATAACTTTTTAATACATTTATTAAACATTTTAAGTACATTAATTATTGCAATGGCTTCATAACTTTAATGTTATCAGCTGACACACAAGAACCATGCACTCTTCCTCACTTGTTTCCTCCTTGGTAACAAGGATTACTTCAGTTTGTCGCAAAGGTTATCCAGGTTTGGTTTTCCTCCATGGCCCACACTTGCAGAGCACCTTCGATAATCATTGCAACAGCTTAACCACTTTTTTTCATTCACACATTTCCGTATATTTCAATTTCCTTTGACCGATCTTAATTCTTATTTTCTTTGTCTCAATATTATCATTATCGAACGCATTCATCAACGTAGTGATGTCCGCCTAATTGTAGCTTACAACGCTGTTTCAGGGTTCTGCTGAGGCCTTCACGAAGACCCCACTCAGCTAACACAGCCAAAGCAACTACACGGACTGACTTAAAGCACTTCTCCCTTCACACCACATACTTTAAATCTGCCTCATGTTCTTAGTAAGTAGGAGGTCCCGGGTTCGAATCCCGGCCACAGCATAAATTTTAATTCAATGCCTCTCCTTATGTGTAATACCTTTGGTACAACGAGACAATGTTGTATCAAGGAATTGTATTATTTATTGATAGAAATGAAATTGCTTTGTATCGGGAGGGCAGGGGTTGGGCTGAGGAATTGCCAAAGATACTACACTCGACACCCGTTCAACCCATGTGCGTGGGTGGCGGGGGCACTAGCGTACATTACTGGACTGGCGAAGTTGCCTCTGTGACTGACGCCTGTCGCCGCCATAGTGCTTTACCTCACGTCGAAAAGTTTTCATGTGGTACTGCTACGATAATCTGACACGAAGTGACGTCCTAACCTTTACTAGTTAGTTTAAACGTCCTTAGCATATGATATAATACATCCTAGTACTTGAATTTAACAGTTACATTGGACAATCGTGTTATGAGAAGGACATGTTACATAAGTTAAAGCAGACTGTAGTTATCGGAAAAACACTGAGAAGAATAACTATACGTGGTATCCACGACAAACGGCACATTTTTAACGGTCATACTATTGGAAGACGGGCTCGAAGTCGATCTAAACTGGTAACATATTAACAAAAACCGCAAATTAACGAAATCATTACTGTATGTATCAAAGTAGACTTTAGTTTTCGTAAGAACACTCAAAAGAATAAAGATACGTGTTATCCACGGTAAATAGCTGTTTTATAACGACCATACTTGCTGTTGTTGTAGTCTTCAGACCGCAGACTGATTTGATGCAGCTCTCCACGCTACTCTGTCCTGTGCAAGTCTCTTCATCTGAGAATACGTTCGGCAAACTACGACCATACTACTGATAGAAAAGCCAAAGTGAAATGAAATTGGTAACATGTTAATAAAAATGGGAAATCGACGAGCTCATTGGTGTATATATCTTCCGTTTGCTGTAAGAAAAATTACAGCTATTAAAGAATTGACCATTATGTCAGAACTGTAAAGACAGCGTACTTACGTGGGTTCATCCGTATTTGTACGACTGTTTTCTTTTAACACATCAGACGTTTATAGAATAGAAATATGGCGGCCAGCGACGCCAATGATACTGTTTACAGAATTGCCAGTCTAGTAATATATATCTGTGGGCGGGGGCAACTTTGAAATCATAAATGGGAACCCCCAGTTTTTATCGCAGGCTACGATTATGCGGCAAAATTATCTCCATGCTTCAACGGAAGGATACGACAAAACGTCATGGTTTTCAGTTGTACACTACACTCACAACGTTGTATACCACCGACATATCTATCAGGTAACTACATGATGCGCCCCTGTGGCCGAGGCTAGAAACGAACGTTTCCCTTCTTTTCCAGTTAAAGTAAACTTTTAAATGTATCACATTAAACTGCAGTACACGCAGTGACCCGTTCTGCAAATTATTGCACACAGGATGTAAGCGTATCTGTGGAAATGTCAGCACAAGAGTTGCATATGAAGTCCATCAAGTCTTGACGGCCTGTTGGCATTTGCTGGCCCACTTTATCTTTGAAGTATCCCCACAGAAAAAAATCTAGTGGCGTCGGATAGGGCCACCTCGGCCGATCCACCGACCAATGTAACACGAGGCGCCTTAGACGCTCGGCTACTCCACCGCGGCAGTCTATACAGCCACCAGACATAACCTCGTAATAGAACGAACGAGAGCAAACATTCTCTGGAAAACGCTCCGTATACAAGCCAACAATAGTGCAAACATTTCTCTTCTGTGGTTGCAGCGTGCATCGTCTATTCACACGTCTTGTCTACGTTGTTGTTGTTGTTGGTTGTTTAAGGGGGACAAAACTGCAATGGTCATCAGTCCCCAATTCCTTCTCTAGGCGTCAAAAGTAAATCCAAACACGTAAAAGATAATACGCCTAGAGTTGAAAATAGCGAAGTGGGAGAGGAGTCCCTCTAGTCCATAAAACATCATCAAGAAAAACAAGACAAAACGAAAAGACGGTCACACAAAGACAACTTACAACAAAGAAACCGATGGCCGTGGTTGACCGACCATAAGAATAAAAAAGGAAAAGTCAACCACTCGGTAACACCCAGAAATCTCCAGTTAGAGCGAATGATAAAAACCCCCTGCTCGAATAAAACGTAAAACGGTATCTGCCATTGTGGCATCGTCACATCGTTCCGATAAAACAGCAGGGAGATTAAAATGTCTCCGCAAGGCGGCTAAAAGGGGGCTGGGTCCTCACCCCGAAGGAGATGTCCATGGGTGAGCCACGTATGCCCAATGCGGAGGCGACACAAGACCACTGAGTCCCGTCGTGGACCACGCATGGAGGAACGCCATGCAGCCGTAGTCTCCTTTACCACCCGGAGCTTGTTGGGCGTGCGCAGGCTACGCCACTCAGTATCCCAAAGTTGAAGTACTCGCTGGCGCAACAATGAACGGAGATCAGAAGACGGGAGGCCGATCTCTAGACAGGACATACCAACAGCCTGCTTGGCAAGCCTGTCAACACGTTCATTGCCCGGGATACCAACATGACCCGGAGACCAGATGAACACCACCGCTCGCCCGGACCGTGTAACGGCATAAAGTGTCTCCTGAATGGCCAACACCAGGGTAGACCGCGGGTAACACTGCTCCAGAGCTCTGAGGCTGCTCAGGGAGTCGCTGCAAACAACAAAAGACTCGCCTGAGCAAGACCGGATATGCACGAGAGCTCTGTGAATGGCCACCAGCTTTGCAGTGTAGACACTGCAGCCATTCGGCAGAGAGTGCTGTTCCACATGGTCACCGTATGTATAGGCAAATCCGATACGGTCATCCACCATTGAACCATCGGTGTAGATCAGGTCATAACCACGGAACTCCGCTATGACAGCTGAGAACTGACGGCGGAGCGCCTCCAGTGGTACCGAGTCTTTGGGCCCATGGGCCAAGTCCAGCCGAATATACGGCCTTTTCAAACACCAAGGAGGTGTATGCACCTGGACCCGATATGGAGACGGAAGGGGCAAAGACGCAAGTTCCAGGAGGAGGGACCGAACTCTATAGGCTATCGTATGACCTGACCTGGGGCGTCGCTGATGGTGAGGGACGACCACATTAGAAAAGAGAAGACGACGGTTTGGATGGCCTGGGGAGCAATATACATTGGCTGCATAAGCTGCGAGCAGGTGTTGGCGGCGGATCCCCAAAGGTGGGATCCCAGCCTCCATTAGTAAACTGTTCACCGGGCTGGTGTGGAAAGCGCCCGTCGCGATGCGGACCCCACAGTTGTGAATGGGGTCCAGGAGATGCAGTGCCGAAGGTGCCGCAGACCCATAGGCAATGCACCCAAAATCGAGACAGGACTGCACCAGCGCCGTGTAAAGCCGCAACAGTGTCGAGCGATCAGCACCCCAGGTCGTATGACCTAGGTGGCGCCAGCACTTCCGTTTCAGCTGATGAATGTGGGGGAGCCACGTCAGCCGGGCATCAAAGACCAGTCCTAAAAAACGGTGAGTTTCCACTACCGTAAGTGGTTCGTCATTCAGATAAAGTTCAGGGTGCGGGTGGACGGTCCGACGCCGGCAGAAGTGCATCACTCTGGTCTTGGAGGCAGAAAACTGAAAGCCGTGGGTAAGCGCCCAGTTCTGCGCCTTCCGAATAGCACCTTGCAACCTGCGCTCGGCAACTTGGGTGCTGCAGGAACTAAAAGAGAGACAAAAGTCGTCAGCATAAAGAGAGGGGGACACCGACGATCCAACCGCTGCGGCTAAACCGTTGATGGCGATTAAAAATAATGGGACGCTTAAAACGGAACCCTGTGGAACCCCATTTTCCTGGATATGAGAGGAGCTCAGAGAAGCACCAATTTGAACACGAAAGGTACGGACGGCTAAAAAATTCTGAATAAAAATCGGTAGGGAGCCCCGGAGGCCCCAGTCATATAAAGTGTTGAGGATGTGGCGTCGCCAGGTTGTATCGTATGCTTTGTGCATATCGAAGAAGACGGCAACAAGGTGTTGGCGCCGGGAAAAGGCTGTGCGGATTGCAGACTCGAGGTACACCAGATTATCGGTGGTAGATCGACCCTGGCGAAAACCGCCCTGGCATGGAGCCAATAATCCACGAGTCTCAAGAATCCAACACAACCGCCGACTAACCATCTGCTCCAACAGTTTGCAGGTTACGTTAGTCAGGTTAATGGGCCGATAGCTATCCAAGTTCAGAGGATGTTTGTCGGGTTTAAGTACGGGGATGATGATACTCTCCCGCCACTGTGACGGGAAAACACCATCACACCAAATGCGGTTATAGACCGCAAGTACGGCACGCCGACTATCTGCTGAGAGATGTTTCAGCATCTGGCTATGGATGCTATCAGGCCCTGGCGCCGTGTCTGGACATTGTCGAAGAGCACTGAGGAGCTCCCACTCAGTGAAAGGACTGTTGTAGGATTCAGAGCGGCGGGTACGAAAGGAGAGGTGCTGGCGTTCTACCCGCTCCTTCAATGTACGGAAGGCCGGTGGATAGTTTGCAGAGGCAAAGGCGCGAGCATAATGCTCGGCAAACATCTCTGCAAGAGTGGCCGGGTCCGTACAAACGACTCCATTTGAGGAGATCCCAGGGATTCCCACTGGTGTCTGTAATCCCTGTAGCCGCCTGATCTTACTCCAGACCTGTGAGGCTGAGGTGCCTGTCCCAATAGTGGAAACGTACCTCTCCCAGCACTCCTGTTTCCGTCTTCTTATTAACTGGCGAGCACGAGCGCGAAGCCGTTTAAAATCAATGAGATGCTCCTGAGAGGGGTGACGCTTATAGCGCTGTAAGGCCCGCCTACGATCTCTAATAGCCTCAGCTATTTCCGGCGACCACCACGGCACTGCCTTACGCCGTGGGCACCCTGTGGAGCATGGAATCGCAGCTTTTGCAGCAGAAACAATGGTGTGAGTGACGCCCTCGACCACCACATCGATGGAATCGAGTGGGGGAGGTTGAACAATAGCAGTGGACGTGTAATCTTCCCAGTTAGCCCTGCCTAAAGCCCACCTAGGGGGGCGTTCTGGGGACTGACGTTGTGGGAGTGACAGAAAAAGCGGAAAATGGTCACTGCCACACAGGTCGTCGTGGGCTCTCCAGTGGACAGATGGTGGAAGGCTGTGGCTGCAGATCGATAAATCAATGGCCGTGAACGTGCCATGTGCCACACTAAAGTGTGTGGGGGCACCAGTATTTAATAGGCAGAGGTCGAGTTGAGAAAGTAAAGGCTCGACTACTCTGCCTCGGCCAGAAAGCGAAGTACTACCCCACAACGGGTTATGGGCATTGAAGTCGCCCAATAAGAAGAAAGGCGGGGGTAGTTGCGATATAAGTGCAGCCAAATCATTCAAAGAGAGGTCACCATCTGGAGGGAGATAAAGGCTGCAGACAGTAAATTCTTGTGTTGTCCTTACCCTGACAGCCACCGCTTCGAATGGTGTATGAAGGGGCACGGATTCACTATAAACAGAAGTAAGGACATACACACACACACACCACCTGAGACCCTGTTATACGAGCTACGGTTAGAGTAATATCCCCTGTAGCCACGAAGGGCTGGGGTCCGCATTGCTGGAAACCAAGTTTCCTGTAAGGCAATGCAGAAAGCAGGTGTTATGCTTAAAAGGTGTCGTAGCTCAGCCAGGTGGGGGGAAAAAAACCGCCGCAGTTCCACTGGAGGATGAAGCTGTCCGATAACTGAGAAAACATGAAAGGTAAGAGGGAAGATTACAACTCAGCGTCACTCAAATCTGCTGACTGCTTTTTTCTGGCTTGGCATCCATGAGTTCTGGGATGTCCCCGACAGCAAGGTCGTCCGGGGACGCCAGAATCTCCACCTCGTCCCCAGAGGTCGAGGTGGAGTGGGACGGTGGCATGGGAGCCACCATGGTACCTTGCAACTCTTCACTTTCCACTTTTTTCCTCCGATCCTTCTTGCCCCTTGGGGGCTTCGCCGGCGGGGCTGGCTTCTCAGACTCAGCCGCAGGGACTGAGGAGGAGTATGAGGCCCTGCGTCCAGCAGCCTTCGGTGTAGCCTGCTGCTGGCGTGTGTCGGCAACGACACTGGCGGAACCCTCGGAAGGGAGTGTCCCGAGGGACGCCTTCCGAACGAGGGGTGCCGGAGAGGGCTTTTCTTTCTCCGGCAGAAGGGTGGAGGTTGCTCCCGAGGCAATTACCTTGGGAGCAGAAGAAGGAAGGGAGCCCCCAACCATCTTGGGGGCAGGTGAAGGCTTACGGCCCTGAGGGCCCACAGAAGAGGAAGTACTAGAAAACACCCGTGTCGCCAAAGAAGATGGCGACGACGTGACTGTCGCAAAAGAGGTGGTCATGCTAACTGGGCGCTCATACTTCTTTTTTGCCTCTGTATACGTCAACCGGTCCATAGTCTTATATTCGACGATTTTCCGTTCTTGTGGAGAATAGGGCATTGCAACGAGCAGGGAGGATGCTCCAGGCCACAGTTCACGCAGATGGGCGGCGGAGTACATGGGGCGTCCGGGCTGGACGTCCACAATCCCGGCAAGTGGCGCTGGAAGGGCAACGGGACGACATATGCCCAAACTTCCAGCACTGGAAGTATCGCATAGGAGGAGGGATATAGGGTTTCACATCACACGGTAGCACATCACCTTCACCTTTTCAGGCAGTGTATCGCCTTCAAAGGCTACGATGAAGGCACCAGTGGCAACCCTATGTACTTTCGACCCCCGATGAACGCGCCGGACGAAGTGAACACCTCGCCACTCGAGGTTGGCGCGCAGCTCCTCATCAGACTGTAAGAGCAGATCACGATGAAACACAATGCCCTGGACCAGATTAAGAGACTTATGTGGCGTAATGTTGACCGTGACATCTCCCAGCTTATCGCAAGCAAGCAACGCCCGCGACTGGGCAGGGGATGCAGTGTGAATCAACACAGACCCATTACGCATCTTGGAGAGGGACTCCACGTCTCCAAACTTCTCCTCCAGGTGGTCAACAAAGAACTGAGGCTTCACTGTAGTAAATGTCTCCCCATCAGTCCTTGTACAAACTAAATATCTCGGTGAATACGGCCCATTTCTATCTTCAGCCCTGTGTTCCTCCCAGGGCGTGGCCAAGGAAGGGAACGACTTGGGGTCATATGATGTAGCATTAAACTTACCACGCTTTGAGACGGTGGTTATACGTCCACCAACGTTTTCTTTCGCTCGCTTCATTGTGTTCCCACGAGCAGCTAGGGAAATGAGGTCCACACAGGCAGAGCCCCGATTGCCTGGGTAAGCCTGATACAACTGAGGTGCGGCAGGTTCCTCAGAGGTTGCTCGCTAACGACTGTTCAACCTGAACAGCCATGCATCTCCTCGGCACGTAGCACACCTTGAGATTGAGGTTTTTTTTATAGAGGTTTGTACCGTCCTCGCGACCCGGGCGATGAAGCCAAGATCCCCGGGCTCTGAAACGTCCAACGTTCCACCGTCGCGCCGAACGATGGTCGTTGAAGCACGCACAGAGCTTACGGTGTAGCGGACTGTTGGCGCGACACAGCCCACGGCTCAGGACCCCGGGTTCGCCAAGCCCGTACTCAGCAAATTAATGCTGAGCCCCTGAGGGGCGTCTTGTCTACAAATGATAGGTAAGTGTGCAGGAAATAAACACTGTACAAGTCATACTTATAGTTTCTTTCTGTTCTGCTTCCGCTAGATACATGAGCTCCAGTCGCATTCTACTGCGTGTGAAGATACGTATGTTCACTACACAGCCGGAATGTTTGTTAAGCTTATGGGACTTAACTACGGGGTTATTAATCCCTAAACTTACAAACTACTTATATCTACCTTATACTAAAGACGGCACAAATATCCATGCCCGAGGGGGGATTCGAACCCCCGACCGTAGTGGCCGTGCAGACCGTGACTGGAGCGCCTCAGTCTCCTCCGCCACCGCGGCCGGCACACAGCCAGAGTGGCGCATCGAGTAGTCCCATGTCAGAGGAATACAACGTTGCGAATGGAGTTTACAAGTAAACATTGTGGCGCGGTGGAGTGGCTGAACGTTCCAAGGCGCCTAGCTGCAGAGCGCGCCGCTGCTCTCCGTCTGATGTTCGAGTCCTCCCTCGGGCAAGGGCGTATTTGTTGCCCTTAGCAGAAGTTACTTGTTCAAATGTTTGTAAGAGCTTAGGGGACTTAACTGCGGGGCCCTTACAAACTACTTATACTAAAGACGGCACAAACATCCAGGCCCGAGGGGGATTCGAACCCCCAACGGGAAACGGCCTTGAGCATCGTAGCATAGCGCCTCAATCCGCTCGGCCGCTCTGCCGCGTCTTACTTGACGTAGTCTGTAAGCCAAGGGACCGATGACCATAATGTTCAAATGTTCAAAAGTTTTTATAGCTTATGGGACTTAACTACGGGGTCATCAGTCCCTAAACTTACAAACTACTTATGAACTAACTAATAGTAAGGACGGCACAAATATCCATGCCCGAGGGGGGATTCGAACCCCCGACCGTAGAGGCCGTGCAGACCGTGACTGGAGCGCCTCAGTCCCCTCGGCCACCGCCGCCGGCAGACCATAATGACCAGAGTAGTTAGATCCCATAGATCCGTAGATTTACGAACTTTTGGGTTCCCCATGTCACTGAATATTAAATAGAGATTGAGCTGCTTGTTATAAATTATAAAGCTGTGCAGTAATTTCTATTCCGCTGATTACAGTGCCCTCTGTGAAGAAACGAAAAATGTTTAAGACTGAACGTAGATAGTTTTTGCCGTACAATCGTAATCTACGATAAAAACCGGGGTTCCCATGGAAGATTTCATAGTTGCCCCCCGCCAACCACGCAGGAGTTTGGGTTGGGGGGCGAGTGTAGTTTCATTGGATGTCCCCCTCGGATACAAACAATAAGTATTGTAATAATAATAATCATCTCGGGTTTTCAGCCGGTTACCATCGTCAACTGAACACGATATTTCGGCAGACCAACTGGTTGCCATCTTCAGGTGAGCGCACACAATATCGTCTTCAGTTGACGATGGTATCCGGCTGATGAATATTATCAGTTATTACGGCGGAAAAGTCTACGCAACCACAATGAGTATTGTACCTTCTTATCCGACTTGTAGTTTCCGTAATATTTGAATGTCATCAGATAAAATGAAACACCCTGCAAATAATCACAAGTATCCGAACGATCTACGTGACGCTAATGTTCAATTACTATATAATTCCCTTTCGTCCGTAATGTACGTTTGTGATATCACAAGAATAACTACGTTATGTACAAGTCTGAGGACTAACTGTGACTGACCATATTATTAGGAGCCACGTTGCCTGTTATTATTATTAAACTGCATGTTATTTGCACAACGCAAACTACATAAACAATATGTGATTAGCCATTAACATGATATCAATTAAGTAACGTATGTAATGTAATGAGATGTTATTCTGCGGAGCGGTCGAGCGCATTGAGACGCTATGCTCCGATGCGCGAGGCGGTTCCTCGTCGGGGGTTGAATCCTCCCCTCGACCATGGAAGTTTGTGCTATCTTTAGTATAAAGTAGTTCATAAGTATTTTGTAAGTTTAGGGACTGATGACCACGCAGATAAGTTCCCATAAGCTTAACAAACATTTGAACCTTTTGTTATTCTGCTAGTATGCTCTACAAAAATGTAGACTAACGACCTTCACGAAGATAGTTTAGATATTGTAGAAGAGACATGGCTTTCATTAGCTCTTACAGCACAATAGTTGTTACAGCTCATACACTTTGAGTTATATCGTATAAATGAAACTGATAGAAAAAAATGTTTGTATACCAGTCACCATTGTGTTATACATGAAATAACTTTTTGTATTTAGCGTCCGTTAATATCGCCATAGGGCTACAGACTATGAGGTATATTGATACGTAACACTGCACTCGAAGAAACGTTGGACAAACTAATTAGATCTTAGTGCATACTACTCCCTGGTTAATACTCTTAGGTACAATTCTCAGTACTTCATATTACCACGATTATGAAATTGCAGATCGTTGTTCAATATAACACCCGTTTCTAAGCTGAAACCACATGGACGAGCGTTGTAACACTGTTGCTTACCACAACGAAGCCATATTGAGAGCTTCTGGTTGCAGAATTTTGGGATTAAATGAGGTAACTTGATTTCAACAGCGTTAATGGCTATTACAGTAATGTAATTGTAGCCCATACTCAGCAGCTGAAAGTAAAGATACAAAATTACATGGTAAATTTGATGTCAACGAAATAGCAAGATTTGTCTTTTCAGCTTCTGCAAATGTTGCCACAGAGCCACAGATTGCGAAGTATTAACATAGCACGTGAAGGCAGTCGAACAAACTAAACAGATCGTAGAGTATCCAATCGCTATGTCAGTAATAGCAGGAGTAATTATTGATTTAAAAAATGTGTTACTGGAACTGCATTTACAGACGATCGACTTGGCTCTCGTAGTGTAGTGCGTGCAGCTCCATCTCTGTGGGATGTGCCTCGGTCTTGGCTGCTACACTTTCCATGTACCGATGACATCTGAGGCCTTGCGAGGAACACACTTCCGCCAGTGAATGCGTCAACTGAAGCAACCCCTGGAAGGTCAATAACATTGCTCAATAATTCTTGCGGAGCAATAACATTGACAGTGTGGGGCTGACAGTGAGAGACTGCGCAGTGATATTGAAAGCTTCAAAAAAGTTTCGATACATTTCTCGCTGCCCGGAAATATTGCACCATCTGGAGGCAGTATAGCGCAATGGCCTAGACAGTCTCTTGTGTGCTACAGACACGAGATATCTTCGTTTGCGCCGATCGATGTTCTTGAACTCAGGGTCATTTTCAAAGGAAGAACTGATTGGCAGTAAGAGATAATTTATGATCGTAAATTACACCAGATTCTACAATATGCACGTTTTTAACTTGCCAGCAAAACATGAATATATATACATGGGCCGCGGCGGAGCGCATTGAGGCGCTATGTTACGATGCGCGAGGTCGTTCCCCGTCGGGGGTTCAAATACCCCCTGGGGCATGGATGTTTGTGCTGTCTTTAGTATAAATTAGTTCATAAGTAGTTTGTAAGTTTAGGGAGTGATGACCCCGCAGGTAAGTCCCAAACTTAAAAACATTATCAAACATTTGAACATATATATATATATATATATATATATATATATATATATATATATATATATATATATATAGCGAAGTTTATCAGTAAAAGCGTGATAAACTACTCACCTGGACGGCCTATTGTCAAGAATGAAGACCTGACACAAGAAGTTGATGAGGATTTCACAAAATCAGGCACTTCACTGTTGAGTGGCTGCATTAGAAATTTAGCCTTCTCCCACACAAGTATCTTCTGCATGGTGTATTAACGTCTTGGATGTACACTGTATTATCTTATGTACATACATTATTACTATGGCCCACAAGTATAAATGAACGCAAGTAGATGTACTTTATTTTCACTGCTGATTTAAGAGATGTAACCATTAGGTTGCGGAGCAATAACATTGACAGCGTAAGGCTGACAGTGTGATACTGCGCAGTGATATTGAAAGCTTCAAAAAGTTTCGATACATTTCTCGCTCATCATAATCATCATCATCATCATCATCATTAGAGACATTATGCCTTGCAGCGTTCAGTCTGGAGCATAGTACCTCTAATAAAATTCCTCCATGATCCCCTATTCATTGCTAACATTGCTGCCTCGTCTAATGTTATGCCTTTAACTTCAAAATCATTCTGCACCGAATCTAACGCGTACCTAAATCAGTTTTTGTTGGATGTACAGTACTCAGAATGGTTGTACGGATGGTGTTATCTATTTCAAGCATGGTGTAATTATCAGGATAAAAGTAGTGGCTAAATTAGTCCTCCAACCAGGAAATAACATGATAATTGCTCTGACTGCCGTAGATCGAAATGTCCAAATGTTTGTAATTCTATGGGACCAAACTAGGTTGGTCATCAGTCCCTAGTCTTACAAACTACTTAGCAAATTTAAACTAACCTAAGGACAACACACACATCCATGCCCGAGTGAGGATTCGAACCCCCGACCCGGGAGGCCGCTCGATCCGTAACGGGGCGCTCCAGACCGCTCGGCTACTCCCGCGCGGCTGCCATAGATCGTCAGTGACTAGTTGAAGATGAAACGGCTGCGAAAGCCACCACAAAAGAGTAAGGAAATGACTCCTGAAAAATTTATAATGTTCAAGTGTTTGTAAAGCTTATGGGTCTTAACTGCGGGGTCATTAGTCCCTAAACTTATAAATTACTTATGAAGTACCTTATACTAAAGACAGCACAAACAACCATGCTCGAGTGGGGATTCGAACCCCCGACGGGGAACGGCCTCGCGCATCGCAGCGTAGCGCCTCAATGAGTTCGGCCGCTCCGCCGCGGCCCTGAAAAAGTCTGAAGAGGATAATGAAGCAGCGGGCCAGCAAGATTATGCCACTGCAATGTTCTGAAAGAAACCTACGGCGAATCAAAAACACTGTGAACATTCTTTTCTCGTTTTTCGAAACTACATTTTCAGAACATTAGGTACGTCTATAAATTAAGAAATGATGAGACGGTTTTTCGTTTCAAATCTGTGTATGACATTGAAGATGAAGGTGAAGCAGTGAATTAAAATTTTTGATGTGGCCGGCAATTGAACACGGACCTCCCTGCTTACTAGGCAGACGTGTTATCTTTAGACCACCGCAACACTAACCACTAAGCCGCCGGAGAATAGTCTAAGTACGACTTCCCTCCACGACACAAACTTTAATTCAGCTTAATTTAATTGGCAGTAGTGGCAGTTATCAATGGAACAAAGAAGCAGAATTAAAGTTTGTGACGTGGAGGTAAGTCGTACTTAGACAATTCTAAGGCGCTTTAACTGTTAGTGGTGTGGTAAGGCGTGGTAAGACGTTTGTCTAGTGATCGTGAATGTCCGGGTACGGTTCCCGGCTGCGTCATAAATTTTAATCCACTGCTTCACCTTCATCTTTAAGGTACGTTTATCTGCATATTGGTTTTAGCTACGTTTACCAAATTTCTCCCAATTGGAGAATCGGACAGTATCATTCTATTGTGCCTAATGCATTGCAGAAATGATCTGTGTTTGTCATTCTGTATATAATTTGAACGGTAATTTTTAGAGAGAATAGTAATGAAGTGTAATAAGGGTTTTTATATTTTCTCCAAACTACAAAAGCATTATATGTTCCTACGAATGTTGACAGCAGTCTGCCACAGTCCAAATGCTATTTGACTGACGATCTACCAGAAAATGGTTCAATAATACGAATGTGTTTTGTAAAAAGATCTATTAGGGTGTGTTATGTGTGTTACGGTCTTCAGTCCGGAGACTGGTTTGATACAGCTCTCCACCTTGCTCTATCCTGAGCAAGCCTTTTCATCTCCTCATAAGAACGGCAACCCACATCTACTTGAATCTGCTTACTATACGCGTCTCTTGGTCTCCCTCTCCGATTTTTACCCCACACACTTCCCTCCAATGCTAAATTTACGATTACTCGATGTCTAAGAATTTCAAAAGCCGCTATTCTCTTCCTGTCTGCACTGCTTATCGTCCATGTTTCACTCCCGAACAAGGCAACACTCCACACAAATGCCTTCAGAAAAGATTTCATTACACTTAAATTAATATTCGATGTTAGCAAATTTCTCTTTTTCAAAAATGCTTTCCTTCCCATTGCCATACTGCATTTTATATCCTCTGTACTGCGAACACCGCATGTTATTTTACTACCCAAGTAACAAAACTCATCTACCACCTTCATTGTTTCCTTACCTAATGTAATTCCTTCAGCATCGCCTTATTTTCTAAGACCGCATTCCATTATTTTTGTTTTGCTCTTGTTAATGTTCATTTTATACGCTCTCTTCAACACACTGTCCATTCCATTCAACTGCTCTTCCAGGTCCTTTGCTATCTCTGACAGAATTACAATGTCATCAGCTAAACGCAATGTTTTTATTTCTTCCCCCTGAACTTGAATCCCTATTCCAAATTTTTCCTTGCTTTCCTTCACCGCCTGCTCGATGTACAAATTGAATGACATCGGAGAAAGGCTACAACCCTGTCTTACTCCCTTCCCAACTGATGCTTCCCTTTCATGACCTTCGAGTCTAATAACTGCGGACTGGCTTTTGTACAAGTTGTAAATAACTCTCCTTTCCCTGTATTTTACCCCTGCTGACTAAAGCATTTTAATTCTTAAACTATAACAGATATTTCGATAAATTTTCTCTTGCAGCTTGAGTTAATGTCAGTCAGTGTTTGTACAAAATCGCAACTTCCTCCGCATTGTAGGTCAAGAGTAATGTGCACCGAAAGCAAGGTATGAAAATGCAGCTCGTCCCCTTGAGGTGAACTCGTCTGTGCTGGGACTGTAATGATGTCACCGTTGACAGTGCGTTACCCGACTGTTGGTGGCTTCCTCTCCGTGTAGTGCGACGCTTTTCCCGGTGTCGGACAGAGGGTGACACTTTCACGGTAGGGAGAGACGTTGCGTGGTGGGGTGAGGCGACAGCAGCGCTGCGGCGCCCTGCGGCAGCGGCAGGTATTAGCTCCCCCCTCCCCCCCCCCCTGCGGCCCCGGGCGTCGCGACGCGCCGAGACGCCACAGGAATAGCAAGCGGCCGGGGACCGCAGCGTCTCCTGCCTTGTCACCGCCCCTCTCGCCTTCATTTTTCTCTTCTCCTGCAGCACTTACACGACAGTGCGGCAAGTACTGTTGCTGTTGCCGTCTGCAGTCTGGTCTGATCATTGATGTCTATGATATCTGGATGTTGAACATCAGCTGTCTTAGCGTGCCAGCCATAGATATTCATATTGTAGTTTCTTGCCAAATTCAAACATGGCCACTATGAAGCTTTACAAGAAAAAGTTAAGAAAATATGTTTCGATTCCAGTCCCATATCAACCTACTACATCGAATATTTAATTAAATTGCACATGAAGAGGTAAGCAAGCAATTTTTTGTCAAGTATTAACTGATAGAAACTCGTCTGCCAAATTTAAACATGGCGGACGATGTGAAATCGTGTCTAAAACATATGAATGTGCAGGCACGCTGCCGTGCTATGCTCAGACACCAGTGTTATACATCCAGTTTGTATAGAGATCACTGGGTCTGATGCACTCTAGTGGAAACCTTGTTCTGCTCGCCGTCGGAGGTTCAAATGTTCAAATGTTTGTTAAGCCTATGGGACTTAACTACGGGGTCATCAGTCCCTAAACATTCAAACTACTTATTAACTGCTTACGAACTAGGACGGCACAAATATCCATGCCCAAGGGGGGATTCGAACCCCCGACTGTAGTGGCCGTGCTGACCGTGACTGAAGCGCCTCAGTCACCTCGGCCACCGCGGCCGGCGTCGGAGGTTCGAGTCCTCCCTGGGGCATGGCTGTGTGTGTTTGTCCTTACGTTAGTATACCTCAGTGTAGTTTGTAACCTACAGACTGAGGACCACGCAGTCTGGTCTGATGGATTTACAAACATTTGAATTTTGAAGCCTTGTTCCAAAAACACTGGTTCACCTGTTTAATATCGTGTAGGCCCCAACCAGTGCGCAAAAGTGCCGTAACACTGCGTGCCATGAACTCGACTAATGTCTGAATTAGTGCTGGAGGGAACTGAAACCATGCATCCTACAGGGCTCTCCGTAAATCGTAAGAGTACCAGCGGGTGGACACCTCTTCTGAACAAAACGTTGCAAGGCAGCCCAGATACACTCAATAACGTCTACATCTACATGGGATACTCTGCAAATCACAATTTAAGTTGTGAGGGGGCTGATATGGAGCCGTTTATTTCGCATATCAAAATATTGGGTGTTAAAGAAGTTTTCTGGTTGGAGAAATGTGTGACGCAATAGTAGACAGGGTGAGGGAGAGAGACAGTAGATGAGCTTGTATCCCATGGGAAAGCTCCGCCCCTATTGCAAGTTGAGATCTGATTGGATCCCGCCTATACTAGTTGTCCGGCAAAACTTTAATCTCATTTTATTAATATTTAACTTTCCTATGTCTATTAAAAATTATCTGTATACTTTCTGTAATGCTTTTGTGCTAAGCTATATTCCGGTTAATTCAAACATTTAATTATTTGTATATTTTGTAATAAGTTGAACAATGTTAGTCTAGAAGTTTCGCTTGGCGCCAAAACGGTGGCTTGTGGCGCGCAGCGAAGTGCGGCGGCAGTCAGTCGAGCGCCGACCGCGATACCTTGCACATTCATGTTAGTTCTGTGCGGGCCAGGGACAGTTTATTCGTTATGCAACGTTTATATTTTTAACATTACTTAGTCTGTATATTTGTGCTTGGATATACACTGGCAATTCTTCAATAAAAACAAGCACTGGCATCCTACGAAAGCTAAAGTTATTCGTAGTGCAGTACTTCCTGGCCACATCTCAACACCTCTTTTAGCATCACTTCAAGTACAACGGATGTGCGACCTGTGTGCTTCACCTGCGCAATGGGACATCAACTACGACAGAAGACACAAGGTTAGGAAAAGAGTGAATTCAGACATGCACTGAAGTTGCATGTCGACACGGCACCTCGCGTGCAGTGCTGCCCCGTTTACAAACCAGGGCACTGGCACGAAGTGCGTTGGTAACATCGCCGAGGGAAGGCATGAAAGAGGGGAGGTGTTTTAGGAACTATGCACTGACCTGTCCCTCCCTGTCTTTTAAAATAAGAAGCCCCGCCGTAATGGTCTGATGCACGCCAGTGGAAGCCTTGTTCCAAAAACACTGGTACATCTGTTTAATATCGTGTAGGCCCCAACCAGTGCGCAAAAGTACCGTAACACTGCGTGTCGTTGGCTCGACTAATGTCTGAAGTAGTGCTGGAGGGAACTGAAACCATCCATCCTACAGGGCTGTCCAAAAATCGTAAAAGTACCAGCGGATGGACATCTCTTCTGAACAAAACGTTACAAGGCAGCCCAGATACGCTCAATAACATCTACATCTACATGGGATACTCTGCAAATCACATTTAAGTGCCTGGCAGAGATTTCGTCGAACCACCATTATACTATTTATCTCCCATTCCATTCTCGAATAGCGCGCGGGAAGAAAGAACACCTGAATCTCTCCGTTCGAGCTCTGATTTCCCGTATTTTATTCTGATGATCATTTCTACCTATGTAATTGGGAGTCAACAATATATTTTCGCATTCGGAGGAGAATGTTGGCGATTTGAGTTTCGTAAGTAGCCCACGCCGCAGCGATAAGCGCCGTTGTTGTAATGATTCCCATCCCAGATCCTGTATCATTTCCGTAACGCTGTCTCCCCTATATCGTGACAATACGAAACGAGCTGCCCTTCTTTGGACTCTTTCGATGTCCTCCGTCAGACCCGCCTGATAAGGATCCCACACTGGGCAGCAATACTCCATACAAGGACGGACAAGCGTAGTGTATGCAGTTTCTTTTGTAGTTCTGTTGCATGTTTTAAGGATTCTGCCAATAAAACGCAGTATCTGGTTCGCCTTTCCCACGACATTATCTACGTGTTCCTTCCAATTTAAGTCTGAAGTAATAGTAATTCCTAGGTATTTTGTGGAGTTTACGGCCTTCTCTTTTGATTGATTTATCTTGTAAACAAAGTTTAACGAATTTCTTTTCGTACTCATGTGAACGACTTCACACTTCCCATTATTTAGAATCATTGCCAATTTTTACACCATACTGATATCTTATTCAGATAGTTCTGCAGTTGGTTTTGATCTTCAGATGATTTTACTAGACGGTAAATGACGGCGCCATCTGCAAACAACCTAAGAGAGCTACTTAGATTTCCCCCTAAATCGTTTATGTAAATAAGCAACAGCAGAGGACCAATAACACTACCCTGTGGAACGCCCGATATCACCTCTGTTTTAGTCGATGCCTTACCATCGATTACTACGAACTGTGTCCTCTCTGACAGGAAATCCCCTATCCTACATACTCCGCAATCGACCGTAAGGTGTGTGGTGGAGGGTACACTGTACCACTGCTAGGCATTACCTTTCCTATTCCACTCCCAAATAGAACGAGGATAAAAAGAATGCCTATATGCCTCCGTACGAGCCCTAATTTCTCATGTCTTTACCACGCGAAATGTAAGTAGGCGGCAATTAGATCATACTACAATCAGCTTCAAATTCCGGCCTTCTAAATTTCCTCAACATAAATTCACGAAAAGAACGTCGTCTTTCCTCCAGCGATCCCCAATTGAGTTGCCGGAGCATTTCCGTGACACTCGCGCATTGGTCGAACCTACCAGTAACAAACCTAGCTGCTCTCCTCTGAACTGCTTCTATGTCTTCCTTTAAACTGATCTGCTGCAGGTCCCAAATACTTGAGCAATACTTAAGACGTGGTCGCACAAGCGTTTTATACGTGGTCTCCTTTGAAGATGAAGTACATCTTCCCAAAATTCTCCCAATAAACCGAAGTCAGCTGTCCGCCTTACTCACAGCAGTCCTTAAATGTTAGTTTCATTTCATATCGCTCTGCAATGTTACGCCTAGATATTTGAACGACGCGACAGCATCAAGAAGCTCACTACTAATACTGTATTCAAACATTATGTGATTGTTTTACCTACTCATGCGCATCACCTTACATTTTTCTATATTGAGGGCTTGCTGCCATTCTTCGCACCAACTAGAAATTTTGTCTAAGTCAGTTAAAGACGACACCCTCCCATGCACCACAGCATCATCAGCAAACAGCCGCAATTTACTACTTACTCTGTCCATCAGATCATTTATACAGGATGTCCCAGCTATCTCGTCCACCCAAAATATCTCTGGAACAATAACAGCTATTGGAAAACGACTTTCACCGGTATCAATGTACGGCTGGGGCCCATGAATGTACATATTTGGAAATATTCTAAAACGAAAACAAATGTGTTTTTAACACAAACTTATGTTTTTTTGACGGACACCCTATATTTTTTCTTCAGCATGACAAATCACATAAACAATGGCGTTTATTGCATCGCAATATTCCAATTACATCCCGAGATATTGCGACGAGAACTTGACGCTTGAAAAAACCGAAATACGTTGCTAGCGCACGTCCTGAGGCTCAGGCGTGATCCCCATGCTGTCCGTAATCGCGATGTGATTGACATGCGTAATCGCACTTCCATACTTATCAAGAGGTCCGAAACGAATAATACGGTCTGCTGCCATCAACTCTCATGGTTTCCCTCTTGCACGTTTTATGTGTCTACGAACACAATATGAACCAGTACCGATCGGTATACACCAGTCAGGTTCTATTATTTATCCTGCACACCCAAAATAAGATTTATCGAATGCTTTAAATGACTCATTGTGCCTTTCGCGCACTCGTTCATCCAGGGCCTAGCTCTACCTAGACACGTGTCCAACGTAGTTCCCACTACAGCCACAGTTACCACTTCGCCTTGTTTGTGATTTAGTATGTAGTGCTGGTATCACAGTGCAAGTTTCTACAAAGGGCCATTATACCCAGTGATGTTCAGAAACATTTGTTTGAAACAATTTGTCATGTAACGCATTAGATAAACATAACATTGATAATTATGTGATAATAAAAATAATTGGTTAAACATGTTTACATTCATCTTCTATGTCGTACCTGATCTTCCCAAATCAAAACATTTTTACCTAAACAACGGTAAAACCTTTGGTCCACATGCTCGTTTCACTAAAAACATCAACATGAATTTTACTATTATGAATGAATGATTCACTGTCACTTGCGCTAGATCTACAGTAAAGTAAACTTTTAACGTTGAACGGCATTACCTTTTAAGTAACGGATTAACTATAAGCGGAGTTAACTTTGTGACTAACGTTGCGGTACACAGATATGTTACAGAACCGCATCACCCCTAGCCTATGGGATAAATACCTGCTGGAATGTACGACTTTAATGCAGGATGGCAGCAGACCGAATTATTCGTTTCGGACCTCTTGGTAAGTATGGAAGTGCGATTACGCAAGTCAATCACATCGCGATTACGGGCAGCATGGGGATCACGCCTGAGCCTCAGGACGTGCGCTAGCAGCGCATTTCGGGTTTTTCGAGCGTCAACTTCGCGTCGCAATATCTCGGGATGTAATTGGAATATTGCGATGCAATCAACGCCATTGTTTATTTGATTTGTCATGATATAGATTTGCTGAAGAAAAAATATAGGGTTTCCATTTAAAAGAACATAAGTTTTTGTTAAAAAACACATTTGCTTTCGTTTTAGAATGTTTCCAAATATGTACATTCATGGGCCCCAGCCGTACATTGATACCGGTGAAAGTCGTTTTCCAATAGCTGTTATTGTTCCAGAGATATTTTGGGTGGACAAGATAGCTGGGACCCCGTATAGATAGAAAATAATAGCGGTCCTATCATGCTCCCCTGGGGCACGCCTGACGATACACTCGTCTCTGATGAACACTCGCTGTCGAGAACAACGTACTGCGTTTATTACTTAGGAAGTCATCAGCCAGTCACAAATCTGTGAACCTATTCCATAAGCTCGTATCTTCGTTAGCAGTCTGCAGTGTGGCACCGTGTCGAACGCCTTTTTGAAGTCGAGAAAAACACAATCCCCCTGTTGCCCTTCATCCATGGCTCGCAAGATGTCATGTGAGAAAAGGGCAAGCTGAGTTTCACATGAACGATGTTTCCTAAACCCGTGCTGATTCATAGAGAGAAGCTTTTCCGTCTCAAGTAAATTTACTATATTGGAACTGAGAATATGCTCCAAAA
The DNA here is from genome assembly GCA_026315105.1 of Locusta migratoria. NCBI lineage: Eukaryota > Metazoa > Arthropoda > Insecta > Orthoptera > Acrididae > Locusta > Locusta migratoria. The sequence continues at coordinate 360,157,103 of CM048745.1, read as the reverse complement.
TTCTACAGGAAACTGATATCAACGATATTGGCCTGACTCCTGTCAAAGTCATATCTTGACGTATCATGGGTTCCATATCACTCTAACTGCACACGCCCCACACGAGTGGGGCATATATTTGCGGGTGGGAGGGGGGTCAAGATTAATGTAAAAGTAATTTTAGACAGGCGAAATGGAGAGTGAAACAGCCACTACTAATATAACGTCGAATTATATAATACGAGCAGTGTTGTTCACGTAGGAAAATATAAAATGTAACATAGTGTCTTTCAAACAGTAAAACAATAAAATTAAATCCACCGATATGGTGTGAGTAACACAAAAGAACTGGTCATACGACACCAAACATGCTGTCACATAAACGTGCACTAGGGTGCGCTTCTCGCGGGCCACTAGTCACGCGTGCAAAACAGTCTTGTAAATTATGTAATGATGTAAGTAATCAAGAGTATAAATTTGCGAAAGGTTACACACAACATTTTATAGAATGTGGATTCCGAAGTTTTTAGTAGAAGTTCCATAGGGGAGAAAATATGAACTAAACTTCTTTACCGCATTATGAAGAAACATAGTAATTATAAATGACAAATGCATAAGTAATGAAGTACCGCCTTCTGAAACTCCTCGCTCGCCCCCCCCCCTCCCCCCCCTCTCTGTCCTTCAACAAATGTCTTGAGATCCTTGAACGCCATGCATTCCGCCTTCCCTTCCGTACCCCCCTTTATCGCCACCCCCAAGCGGACCCTCTATGACGTCATCTCCTTCCCCCATCTTGACCTCTTCATTGAACACCTCCGCCTCAGCTACCTCTCCTGCAAAGTGGCACCTACCAAGTAACGCTCCTAGCTCCTACCGTAGTTGTCCACTTGGCTGTATGTACACAACCGGCAACTTTTTTGGAAGTCATGAATGCAAACAGGAAAATTTTGAACTGCAATGCTTGTAACCTCATTTGCTACAGACCGTCCTTTCGGACTCATGCGACAACACCATGTTCCTCAGGACGTATGCTAGCCGCACTCTTCGCCTATTTCAAGCGTCAAATTCGCTTCGCAATATCGCGGGATGTAATTAGCGTATTGCGATGAAATAAACACCATTTTATGTGATTTGGCACCCTTTAGATTGCTGCTGAAATACTATAGGGTGTCCATTTTAAAACACATAAGTTTGTGTTAAAAACGCATAAGCTTTCGCTTTATAATGTTTCAAAATATTTACTTTCATGAGCCCCTGCCTTATATTGATACCGGTGAAAGTCCTTTTACAATAGCTCTTGCTGTTCTAGAGAATTGTTTCGTGGTCAAGATAACTGGGACACTCTGTATATGTGAATAATTATGTTTGTGTATTTTATAATAATGTTTCGTTTATTCACGTGTGATTTTACTGTAACGAAAAATGTAATTGCATTGTTCATCATTTTCCATGTGCAGCTCTTCTTATTGCCGTGTCTGTAGTCAAAATTTTTGGATATGAGGTCCGCCTAAATACGCAAAACACAGGTTTTTTGTGTTTTTTTTTTCTTTTTTACCAAATGTTTATAAATCTAAGGGACTTAACTTCTTTCGTTATTAGTCCCTAGGCTTAGAAACTACTAAACTACGTTTAACTAACCTAAAGATAACGCGCACGCACCCATGCCCTCCGGCGGCGAGCAACCGTGTGCTTCATATCAAGGTGCTTTACAGCGCTTAGTCACTTTTACCCAAACATATTTCAGCACCTCTGTGCATCATCAGTGGGTTTATTTATTTATTTATGTCTGTAAAAAACAAACTACATTGTTTTAGTTCTAACGTATGTGTATTAGGCCTAAAAGTTGTATTTCTTAGTTTGGTTACTACCTGGTTTTACATTTCCAGGTCGTGTAGAAATATTGCAAGACAATTAGGCAATGAAACGTTGTCATCCGCAACCAAATGATCTGAATGAACATTGTAATGACTTAACATGTTATTTCTAGTGTGAAACATAAAATTTGGTAAGAGAGGATATCTCGATAATCGGACTGTATTTTCTATTAATTACGGTTTGTTTTGAAGCACATTTTCTCTTCCGAGTTTCAGTAGATAACACACATGCATTACACACATTTCGCGTAAATGATGGTGAAACAGTCAGCATTGTCGACGACATCGCGGACGACTTCTCATCAGTGAGGACGAAGTGTAAGAACGTTCAATGATCCATTTAAAGTGATCTTAGGTGTTCATTATTCAAAAATGTTCAAATGTTTGTGAAGCTTATGGGACTTAACTGCGGGGTCATCAGTCATCAGTCCCTAAATTTACAAACGGCCGGCCGCGGTGGCCGAGGTGACTGAGGCGCTCCAGTCACGGTCAGCACGCCCACTACGGTCGGGGGTTCGAATCCCCCCTCGGGCATGGATATTTGTGCTGTCCTAGTTCGTAAGTAGTTGATAAGTAGTTTGTAAGTTTAGGGACTGATGACCCCGTAGTTAAGTCCCATAAGCTTAACAAACATTTGAACATTTTTTTTTAATTTACAAACTACTTATGAACTACATTATACTAAAGACAACACGGCCTCATGCATCGGAGCATAGCGCCTCAATGCGGTAGGCCATTCCGCCGCGGCTGTTCATTATTAGTGAAGTGGAAACTGAGTGTCGTTACAAGAGGAACAATTCATTTAAGTGAATGTCTTTATAAAAGGAATAATTAACTTAAGTGCCAAGTAAATAAAATTCGTTTTTTTTTAAGTTAACTAGACGATATTGTTAAGATTTTTAGGTGTATTATGCTGTGGTCCTATGAATTTTTTATTAAAATCCAACGTTTCGTCCCCATCTACGAAGGACATTCTCAAAGGGTATCGTGCTCCTTTAAGCGTCCTACACACATTTGGCACGTTACTGACTGCAGCCGAATTCCGTTAACGCGTGCTCGCGCGTGTAAGGGGTTTGCGCCTCTTAAGGATATATTCTTGCCCTAGTTGCATTATACAGGTCGAATTAGGCAATTACATCGATAGTTGGCGTATTGAACGCAGTGAGTCGATTGTTGGTGGTCTGGCAGTGTGGTACGGCTCAAGTGTGGAATGTCGGCGAGAGTGTAAGCCGAATTAAGTGAGTAATAAGAGTAATGGTGAAAGTCCGTTCATTGTGCGTATTTCGGGTTGAGTTTATCCCAAGCGCCGTAAGTAGTTTTTCTCAACGTTTGTGCCGATTGTAACTGTGTAAGAAGATTTCTGCGCCGTGAATCGTGTCTGCCACGCCGGCCGCGGTGTCCGAGGGGACTGAGGCGCTCCAGTCACGGTCTGCACGGCCACTACGGTCGGGGGTTCGAATCGCCCCTCGGGCATGGATATTTGTGCCGTCCTTAGTTGTAAGTAGTTCATAAGTAGTTTGTAAGTTTAGGGACTAATGACCCTGTAGTTAAGTCCCATAAAAATAAAAATAAAATAAAAACGCCGGCTACAAACCTCGTGGAATGCAGTGAGGGATTGTGCGAAGGCCGCGGTGTCCGATGGGACTGAGGCACTCCAGTCACGGTCTGCACGACCACTACGGTCGGGGGTTCGAATCCCCCCTCGGACATGGATATTTGTGCCGTCCTTAGAATTAGTTAGTTCATAAGTAGTTTGTAAGTTTAGGGACTGATAACCCCGTAGTTAAGTCCCTTAAGCTATACAAACATATTTTTGATTGTTGTTCAATAGTGAGATAATAGTAATAAATGGCGTGTGAAGACTAATATTGGCGACCTGTGTAAATTACCGTTATTGGAATGTGCGGTGGAGGCAATGTTGCCTCGAATATTTGTGATTATTCAGAAATATAAAAGAAATTAGATACAGTTAAAAGTTGTGTCTATTGCCATTACTGACAAATTATGAACTCTTAAGACAATTGTTTATCAGCAGAAAATTAATTACTGGTGAAAGTTATTCCCGAAACAGACTTAACGATAGTCCTAATCCTCTGCACACGGTCATACTTGTCATTAATTGGATTGCTATTCGACGTCAAACTGACATCGAAATATTCAACAACAACAAAATGTTCAAATGTTTGTATAGCTTATGGGACTTAACTACGGAGTCATCAGTCCCTAAACTTACAAACTACTTATCAAACTAGCTACAACTAAGGACGGCACAAATATGCATGCCCGAGGGGGGATTCGAACCCCAGACCGTAGTAGCCGTGCAGACCGTGACTGAAGCGCCACAGTCCCCTCGGCCACCGCGGAGTCAAAATATTCGGGAATGTTTGAAGCGCAGAGGTGTGACGTCAGGTGTTTTGCATAGGCGCGCGCAATTCACCGTTGCCGATTTCCATTGTCCGTTGTTGATATCGTCCCACGATGGAAGACTGTTACGTTTCTTCTTCAACACAAGATTTCATTCAGTTTCACGGCCTCCTCTATCCTATTTGAAATTATCGGGGTGTTATACAATTGACACCTCTGCGCGCGAGCCGACGTCACTTTTTGAGAGCGATTTGAAAGCGACGACGTAACCTGTGTGAGTAGTGGAGTGTCGCAGCGCGCCTCTTGAGTTGTGGCTGGCACGAGCATCTGTCGCTGTCGCTGTGGCCGGCTCCCCGCTGGGAAATCACAGGGCCGCCGCCGCCGCCGCCGCAGCTCATACACGAGGCGTGCCGGACCCTGCCTCACCTGCCGTCCACGAGGTTCCCTCCACAAGTGACGCCCATAAAGTATCTGCTAGTGGGCGCAAGCAGCGATCTGGCATGGAATGACCATGTAAAATCAGTTGTGGGCAAGGCAGATGCACACTGAAGAATCCTCAGCAAGTGTAGTTTGTCCACAACGCAAGTAGGTTTCTAGAACTTGAAATGGTCAGGAGGAGATATGCCATCTTTTGTTTCGTATACGAGTGTTGTATGTCCTACATAGGAGAGGGAAGAGGTAGCAAGGTCAGTCTGCATATCCCGAGCGGAAAGGAGTGACTGCAGACAGACAGTGCAGGCGTCTACTACAGATGCGGATTTCGGGACTCGAGATGATACTTGTTTAGGAAACTTTATGGAACTCATAGGTACATGGAATTAAATTTATTGCATCCCATATTGTCTACTACTAATAGTGAGTGAGGTAAATATAGGAAAGGTTGGGGAAATGCCAGCCGACTATATTATAACCCCATACTGCTTCAATAAAGTCTTTCAATATAACAATTGGAAGTAGGGATCAATGGGAGAAAATAGTTCGACACCGTACAGGGGATATTGTCTGGTTCACTGACGGATCAAAGTCAGACCAAGGTGTTGGAGCCGGGGTATATGGGGTGCAGCCAAGACTGGAGGGCGTCATCTCTCTAGGAAAACTGGCCTCAGTATTCCAGGCCGAAATCACTGCCATCAGGGCGTGTGTGGAGGAGAATTTGCATAGGTGCTACAAAGATCGTTGCATCTATAATTCAGACAGCCAGGCAGCCCTGAGATCACTGGGAGCTCCTGCAACAAGGTCTAAAATTGTTGCAGAATGTCACAGGGTTCTGGTGGAGCTAGGGGAAAGCAATAGAGTAAACCTATTGTGGGTCCCTGGCCACTCGGGGATCAGTGGCAACGAACATGCCGACAGATTAACCAGGATGAGGGCAGAGACTCCATTTATTGGACCGGAACCTGTCCTGACAATCACCAAGGCAATGATCAAATTGGAGCTACGTAACTGGCTCAGAAGACAGCTCGTAGAATATTGGACCAAAGTCCATCAACAAAAACATGTCAAGGTAATGATGCCTAAGCCATGTTTTAAAAGAAGCTCTGCAATCCTGGGTCTGAACATGAGAGAGATTAGACTCATGGTTGGATTGCTGACAGGCCTTGGGAATTTCAAAAAACACCTACGTACAATGGGAATAACAGAAGAGGACCCTAAATGTAGGATCTGTGACGGTGATGAAACTGCATCACATCTAATCTTCGAATGCATTGCATTGGAGAATAAAAGGCACAGAATATTTGGGACAACCAGACCCGAAGAAACTGTGTCTAATAAAGAACTGGTAAAGGGACTCCTTGCACTGTTCAAGGGCATTGGTTGGCTGTACTAGATATACAGGGAGCGATACCGCACAAAAAACTTAGTTTCGGTGCGGGCAGTGGCGGGTTGGACCAAGACTGTTTTGGCTTCCCTGGAAAAACCAATCAATCAAGTCTACTACACTGGGGTTATTCATTCAAAAAGCAAGAAGTATAAATCGGTTGCCACAACAAAAGCCAGTAATTACGTTCCCTAGCAGCATTCCCTAGAAACAGACTGTCGTGGAGCACCCCGAGACCGACGGCGATTGTCACGGGCTGGCGCCCGGCTCGTCTGACTGAGAACTCCCCTCTTGATCAAAAAACCTGGGGTTTTAAAATGTTCAAATGTTTGTAAATCTATCGGACCAAACTGCGTGGTCATCAGTCCGTAGCTTACAAACTACTTAAACCTAGGTAAACTAACCTAAGGACACACACACCCATGCCCCTGGGAGGACTCGAACCTCCACGGCGAGCCACCTGCTCGCTCCGCAGTGAGACTCTTTAGACCGCTCGGCTACTCCACCGCGGCCTTGGGGTTTAAACGGCCGGTGTGGGCGCACTTCTTTCCCCACTTTCCGAGAGTTAACAATTTCCTATTGGCCGCTGCTTGGTTTTTTTTTTTTGTTTTTTTTTTGTTTTTTTTTTTTTTGTTTTTTTTTTTTTTTTTTTTTTTTTTTTTTTGCTCTATGGGTAGTTCCGTTCGTTGCGGACGCTGATCATGTTTGTTCGTTTGTGTTCGTTCTGTTCTTGGCTCAGCTTTTTTATTGCAGAGGGCGTTCCATCCTCTGACCGGGCGCGCTGAGCCACGGCGCCCGGCATTCCGACTGAGCTATCCCGACACGCTTAGTAGTCTGTCCTCCCAACTTGGAAAGTAGCTGGAGAGGTACTGGCAAAAATAAAGTAGTGAGGACTACCGGTCGGTAGGCGTACCGGGATAGCTCAGTCGGAGTAATTCCGGTTCCGGCACACAATTTTAATCTGCCAGGAAGTTTCAAAATATCAGTTCTCAGTGTGCAGAAAATGTAATTGTAGATATAGCTTAAATCATCATAAATAGTCGGAAGTACATTATGATCACATATTTGTGATAAATTCTGTGTCGCCTATGTTGGAATATTCCATACTTCATACATATTTCGTCGAATGTCTACAGATCGGGCATGAAGACATTACAAAATATAAAGGGACATTTCAGCTTTCACATGTTCTGCATAACTGCATTCAGAGTGATACTAAAGCTATAATGATAACTGACCAGTAAGTGGTGCTATCAGTAAATACATTATCGTTTGTTACTCTTACATCACAATATCGTAATTTTACACTTTGTAAGGAACAACTGATTTAGGCCTAAAATATTAGAAATATTAAAATATAAAGTAATGCAATACATACAATCACTGATACATTCCACATCATTACGAAATGTCGTATACATGATCTATGGAACAAGTATTAATCTAATCTAATCTAATCTAATCTACTTACCCAGTTACATGCAATATTGATTCTGTAGATATTAATCACATATCCAATATATTACAGAAGAAACAGTCGACATAACTCATTAACCATTTTCTTTAGCTTGATGCTCTATTGAATAAATATATACATTTAAAAATGTTTACTATTTAATGACAGGATAGTAGGTTCCAATGTTACACTTGTCAATCCATATATGTCTTTTAATTACATTGTTTAGTAATAAAGAACATCAGCTATAGACATGTGACTACCCAAATAGTAACTAACAATTCTTATAGCAGATAGGGTTGATGGAAGTCACAGAGAAGAAGAAATCAAATGTTCAAATGTTTGTAAATCTTTCGGACCAAACTGCGTGGCCATCAGTCCGTAGCTTACAAACTACGTAAACTAAGGTAAAGTAACCTACGCACAACACACAGACCCATGCCCCAGGGAGGACTCGAACCTCCGCAGCGAGGCGTTTTAGACCGCTCGTCTACTCCACCGCGGCCAGAGAAGATCCAACAGACAGCAGGCCCATTTAGTAAGCGAGAAAACGTCACAGAGATGATTAAGAAATTACAATGGCACACGCTGTAAGAGAGGCGCTCTGTATAGCGGTAGGAGCTTCTCTCCAAGTTCCGAAAGCATACTGTCGCATCTGTGTCTTGGTTTCCTGCGAGCGTTGTCAGGAAGAGGGAGTTGACGCTAAGTTTTACAAGTGAGTGGGGTTCGTCCAACTCGTAGAGCTGCAAGTTAGAAGTTTTGAGACTTAGAAACTCGGTGTGACTTGGAATGAAAGGCAGGAGTATAGGATTCAATTACAGAAACTGCTAACTGCAGAGGTACAACTGGCATTCTAGCGGAGGAAGGCTCTTAGGCTAGTAACTAACAACTGCGAGTAACGCGGCCCGAAACTGGTCCTCTGCTGTTCCTTATTTACATAAACGATTTGGGGGAAAATCTAAGTAGCTCACTTAGGTTGTTTGCAGATGTTTGTTTGTAAATCTATCGGACCAAACTGTGTGGTCATCAGCCCGTAGCTTACAAACTACTTAAACCTGGGTAAACTAACCTAAGGACAAACACACACACCCATGGCCCAGGGAGGACTCGAACCTCCACGGCGAGCAACCGCGCGCTCCGCAGCGAGACGCTTTAGACCGCTCGGCTACTCCACCGCGGCTGTTTGCAGATGACGCCGTCATTTACCGTCTAGTGAGATCATCTGAAGATCAAAACCAACTGCAGAACGATCTGAATGTCACTGTGGTGTAAAAATTGGCAATTGGCTCTAAATAATGCGAAGTGTGAAGTCGTCCACGTGAGTAGGAAAAGAAATCCGTAAAACTTTGTTTACAAGATAAATCAATCAAACTTGAAGGTCGTAAAGTGCACAAAATACCTAGGAATTACTATTACTTCAGACGTAAATGGGAAAGAACACGTAGATAATGTCGTTGGGAAGGCGAACCAGAGACTGCGTTTTGTTGGCAGAACCCTTGAAAGATGCAACAGAACTACCAAAGAGACTGCATACTCTACGCTTGTCCGTCCTCATTTGGAGTATTGTTGCGCAGTGTGGGATCCTTATCAGGTGGGTTTGACAGAGAACATCGAAATAGTTCAAAGAAGGGCTGCTCGTTTCGTATTGTCACGATACAGGGGAGACAGCGTTACGGAAATAATAAAGGATCTGGGCTAGGAATCATCACCATAACGGCGTTTATTGCTGCGGCGTGGGCTACTTACGAAACTCTAGTCGCCAACATTCTCCTCCGAATGCGAAAATACATTTTTGACTCCCACTTACACAGGTAGAAATGATCATCAGAATAAAATACGAGAAATCAGAGCTGGAACGGAGAGATTCAGGTGTTCTTTCTTCCCGTGCGCTATTCGAGAGTGGAATGGGAGATGAATAGTATAACGGTGGTTCGATGAACCCTCTGCCAGGCACTTAAATGTGATTTGCAGAGTATCCCATTTAGGTGTAGATGTAAGTCATAGCCCCGTGGTAGGGCTACACGGACCCTGCCTCGACTGCCGACTACTGATCGACTCCCCGACCGGCGTCTGTGTCGTCGGCTAAATACTGTACGGTGGCGAAGCCCGCTCCGCCACTCTGGCAGCTGCCGCTGTTTATCCGGGAGCTTTCCGTGTCTGGCGGTCACGTAACGCCTCTGGACGGAGGCTGGGTGGAAGTTTCCTACGCAGCTGCCACTGATTAATCGGCTATTTCCATCTTCGTTTGGTCACGTAGCAGCCGAGTGGGCGAACTTCCCAGTCTACTAAAGTACTAACGCAGCTACCATCATTATAGTAGTAAAACTTGCTCCGCTAATATAAAAGCTGCTCCACGAACTATTCGTCACAATACTTCTCTCGAGGAATCAACCAATATACAGGTTGTAAGCGGTATAAGCCGCCAAAATTATACAGATGGTACATCTCTATGCTTGACAAAAAAAAAATCTAATGAATAATAATAATTTCTTGTGGCTTATTGGCCTGATGCAAGTCTTTCAATTGGACGCCACTTCGGCGACTTGCGCGTCTCTAGCTTACCCCAGTTATCCAACCTTGTGAGGGTTCTATATGGAGGTATTTTTTTTTAATTTTATTTTATTTAATTAATTATTAGCCAGATTTTGTGCACGAGCCGGCGACAAATATTTCTTTAGGTACGGCTAGGCAGCTCGCCGACAGGAAGAGCCGTTACAGTTTCCCACGGCCGAGACGCAACATATGGCGTCAGCCGAGGAGGTGGGGTAACCAAAGCCCCAGATCACTGCTGCTGCTGCCGTCAGATATTCCGTTGCGGACGCCGCGCCTATTAGTCGGGGAAGTCCCAAAACTATGGGACGTAGTTTTCAATTTATTGTTATTTATTAACAATGTTTGGTGGCATATAGGTTGTAGTAGCAGCCAAGGGGTCATCGAAAGTCGGTGCTGATAATGTTACTTTGTTTAATATTGATCAGAAAGCTAAATAAATGAATAACTAGATCTTTAACGAACATTTCCGAACATGTACGACGACACACGAAATTTGGTAGGAGGTCTTAGCAGCGCGTCACTGTAGTCAGTCGGCACTAGGACCTAATCCGTACCGGAAAAGTAGGAAGATGCTCTCAGTATCCGCAGTAAAATTAAAATTGTTCAACATTGTATTATGGAGAGCCTAGCAATAAACCCCCGTAATTGGCAACCCGAATTTTAGTCAGAAGAAATACCTACCCGTAACTCCTACACGTCGGTTCACAAGTCTGACTCGAAGGCGGGTCAGCTTCTTTTGCAGATCCTGGATGGGAAGTGTGGGCCAGTAAATCCGCACGCCCCCTACACCATCTTCTACGGACTCCTAAGTACGCCTACAGCTCCAGTATAGGTTTAGTACTAACATGGAATTCGAACCACGTGTCGTTTCTAGCGACTACTCACATCGTTGAGAGGTGAAAGATGGGTTAAAACGAACACTGCAAAAATCGGCGGTCTGGCTGGGTTTCGAACCCGGAACCCTTCGCTCCGCAGTAGAGCGCTTTACCCCAAGACCACCGTGACCAACAAGTCCAATGACATATTGCAGCATGCATTTTATTTTTGTATTCGTAGAAAAACTATATTTGTTGGATTGACGATAGGAGTATTTCTGTTTAGTTTATCGACTGGCGATAAACGAGAGAGCCCTGCAACCACGTGGTCTATCTGCGCTGCCACGGCGGGTAGGTGCAGCTGAAACAAGCAATTTGAACAGCCATTTGGTTGTCAAGAACGAGTAATTCATTTATTATAAACAATAAATTAAGTACAACAAGACTTTTCTCTTTTACATTACCATTATGAAGGTCATGGTATAAAGAAACTGTGTTTCCCTTAGCGCAAAATCACCTAGTAATTTTGCTTGACTATTTGCTCTTTTTTCAACACAGCCGCATCTAAAATTAAATTCAAAAAATTGTTCAAATGTTTGTAGAACTTATGGGACTTAACTACGGGGTCATCAGTCCCTAAGCTTACAAACTACTTGTGAACTAGCTAAGACCAAGGACGGCACAAATATCCATGCCCGAGGGGGGATTCGAACCCCCGACCGTAGTGGCCGAGCAGACCGTGACTGGAGCGCCTCAGTCCCCTCGGCCACCGCGGCCGGCAAAATTAAATTCAGTTTATTTTCCTCTTATACTACACTAACAAAAATGAAATCCAAATTACTTTGTTTCCTCTTAGACAATACCATTCGATCATACACAAGCTTCATGAGAGCGAACACAGTTTCCTCGCACTCATTCACACACATGCATATTTGCCTTATGGTATTGGAAGCACAGAAAATCCTCTGCGTAATTTCCTGGACATTCTTAATTTGCTAAGCACAGACAATTTCCTTCATTGGCGCCCAGTGGCGTAGCTATCATAGGGCTAGGCGGGGCAGTGCCCCGGGGCCCCCGAGCTCCAGGGGCCCCTCGGCCCACGTGAGCGACGATCGAAAAAAGTTACCGTAGATCCTTGAACACTTTCATGTCCGCCAATTACTTCGGATAATCCAAGTTCAATTGTATATAATAATTTAGTTGAATGAAGGTTTTCTGACTTTGAACTTTTTGAACCCTGACCAACAAACCTCAAACGCACGAAGTGAAATCCAAAAATTGTTCGCACCCCAGAATATAAACATAACAAGGTCCTTTGCTTGTCCGCTAAGATGTGGACACTTCCATCGTCAGTGTGTTGTCGGTTGGAGTCGGAGTTGCCGTGCCTGCCAGTCTTTGCGAAAGAACAGTGAATGGTGCTGAATTACTAGCACAGTGTCTGACAGTAGACAGTGTGACCACATTTGAATATGAAGTCTCTACAATGTATTATTACAGAACGGTATTACTATGGTAACTCAACTGTTTGTGTAGCGAATTTCCTAAGGGTGTGCTCCATAAACATAGATCCCAATGAAGTGCTGTAACCAATTGCACTCTGAAATTCGTGCCAGAAGAAGAGAAAATATGGTTAGTTTGTCACAATAGTAAATTGTGCATTTAAGACACTACCCTGTACCCCACTGCCAGTATAATAAGCGAAGATGTCAACTTAGTTATTTTACTTATTACTTTTTCCTGGCCAGACACTAACATATACTTCATGAAGCCTGGTAGGGGCACGGCTCAAATCAAAGTATTACATCAAACAAAATCCGGCAACTTTATTTTTTGAAACCATCCTACACGAATATTTCTCCTATTTTCCTTCTTTGACTGGGCTATCAACGAAATTAGGCTGATCGGTACGGAGCAGTGAGCTAACAGTGCAGTACTTAAGCGAGTGTGAGTTGTCTGCACTGTCAACAGTCCGCCTGCTGCCACCGCGGACTTGACTGTTCCCTGTTTGCTTCGCGGCAGGGGGCCATGTTTTCATGGTTAAGTAATACTTCTTCATTGTTTATTTTTTACTAGCTTCTGCCTGCGACTTCATTCATCTAGAACGGAGGAACTTCGGGAACTATCGCAAGAGGTCGCTTATCTTTAAGTCCTATCCAGGTCCATATCCATCCCTCAGCAAAATTTCATTCAAATCAGCCCAGTAACTTTTGCGTGATAGCATAACAAACAAACCAACTTTCACAGTTATAATTATATTTGAGAGTACGATTAAATATTATCTGCTGCGTGCCACATAATACTTTACTTAATAGTATTTAGGTTTTGCCTTATTATGTCTTCCAGTGGCCGGCCGCGGTGGCCGAGGTGACTGAGGCGCTCCAGTCACGGTCAGCACGGCCACTACGGTTGGGGGTTCGAATCCCCCCTCGGGCATGGATATTTGTGCCGTCCTAGTTCGTAAGTAGTTCATAAGTAGTTTGTAAGTTTAGGGACTGATGACCCCGTAGTTAAGTCCCATAAGCTTAACAAACATTTGAACTTTGAACTTTGTCTTCCAGTGGGTGGTAAGGAACTGGTGATCAAGTAGTTTTGCATAGTTTTAGGTTAAAGAGGGCCCCAATGTTATTTTTGCCCCGGGGCCCTTGGTGACATAGCTACGCCACTGTTGGCGCCAGAAATCCCGTGGATTTAAATCAACAGCTGCGTGCTCGCCATCGACGTGGACGCGAACGCCCGATCCATCGTGTTAGGAATCGTCTATCCAAATATATACGTACTCTGTGATCAATGTGGGGAGGAGCACCATCGTTTAGTAACCACATGTTATGACGAATGCCTAAAGCAATGTCTTCTAACAACGTTGGTAGCAATGTTTCCTCTAGAAATGTTCAGTAATAGTTACCAGTTAAACATGCAGGTAAAACATAAGGCCTAATGGTGTAAGCATCGAGCATACTCGCCCACATATTTACGGAAAAAAGTCTCTGAAAATGTATTGCCACTACGTAGCGAGGATTGTGTACACTCCACGTGTGCATGTTATGGAAATTATTTATTCCGTCGCGACTGAAACACGCTTCATCTGTGACAAGTTTTTTGTTTACAGAATCATACTGCACACTGCGAAACAAAAACCACTCTGATAATTCACATCGTGGGGAGAAGTCTTGTTCTTCCAAATGTTCAAATGTTTGTAATCCTATGGGACTCGCCGACTTAGGTTATCTGTTCCTAGACTTACAAATTGCTTAAACTAAGGACGAAAAAGCCATACAGCCATGCCCGAAGGAGGACTCGAATCTCCGACGGGGAAAGGCCGCGCGCACCACAGCAAGGGGCCTTGGTTTGCTCGTCTATTCCGCCGTGGCGTTCTTCCAATGCTTGTACGCGTTGAATGTGGTGAGGCCGCAGACGTTCCTCCTTCAAAGTGCGATGAACGACTCTGTGCGATACACCCACTTGACAGCGATTTTTCTAGTACTCTGAGTAGGATCCTCCTGGATGCGGTCCAGAATTTTTTCCTCAGCTTCCAATGTACAATCGGCACGTTGTGGGCCTCTGCCTTATGCGCTTGGCAGTAAAGAGCCAGTATCTCTCAATCTAAGAAAATAAATATGTACCCGTAAGTTTTATTCTATCATGTTGTTGTTGTTGTTGTTGTGGCCTTCAGTTCGCAGAATGGTTTCATGCAGCTCTCCACGCTACCCTGTCCTGTGCAAGACTCTTCATCTGAGAATATTTCTAAGATAGCTTTAATTGTGGTGGCTTGCTTATTAATGCTTGTGTGTAATCGCGTGTGAGTTGCTATGTATATTGACCACTGTAGTATTAACTTCCTGTTGTTGAAGTAATTTGAAACGAGTCAGTTCTCAGTTTGGGTCAGGGAACAAGACTTTGTAGCAGGGAGTAACCAGTAGTTCACACGGACCTCATTTGCTAATTTTAGAGTTAAAGCAAAGCTCTTGTTTCGTACAGTGCTCGACTCTTAAATTACATAATAGTTCAGAAATAAATTTTGTTGGCGGTTGAAGAACTGCTTCTAAAGAGAGAAAAATCCTTAAATGCTTTACCAAATACGTGCACCACCAGCAGTGTGTAGATAATAATAGTAATACTGGCAGTAATAACCGAATTATTCTGGTAAAATTACACTCTGCAGTGTTGTTTTTTAAACTTAGGAATTTGTTGAAATAGTGGAAAATTCATAATGTCTCCGTATGGGATATAATGGCTGGAGTCGTCTTCACATCCTACAGACATTCGACTTGCATAATTTCTGTCAGTAGCTTCCTTATAGTTATTTCATGGGACGCTACATTGTCTTCGCCGCCTCTAGTATGTACGCTAACCGCAATAGACGTTACGGCACCTTCAGAATGCTTGTGTATCTCGCCTTGTGTCTGGTGGAGCGCTTCTGGTTTAATTGTGCATTGCCTGGGTTCGATTTTCTTCTACAGGCGTATATTTTTTGCTACCTTCGATAGCTGAAAGTGAAGAATATCAAGTTGCAACATAGTTCAAAATCCCTATTAATCAAAAATCAATTTGCTTTTAAATGTGAAATTTGCTTTTAAATGTGACAGAGCCGATTTGTGGTTGGCAGTAATGGGCAGAACAAACAACAATCAGTATCTGTGTCGCCAAAAGCTTTCTTCACGTTACAAAACTTAATTTGATAGTTTAAAGTCACATTGCTCTTATTGTATGTGAAGTTCAGGTATTGAAAGCAGTGGTCCAGGACTGGGATTCTAATATAGTTCTCCTCTTTTGCTGTTTCCGTCCCCATCGGAACCACAGCTGGATCATTTAGTTGCTTCCGCATAGACTGCGACTGATGCATCAGCTAAAAAAAAAAAAAAAAAAAAAAAAAAAAAAAAAAAAAAAAAAAAAAAAAAAAAAAAAAAAACACAGTTATTTTACTTGATGCCCTAGACGCAGCACACTGGAGTAGTAGTGGAAGATAAATTTTAATGTCTCGTCGCCATACACTACGATACCTGCCTTTGTTTTTAGTCAGATACGTATGCATCCTAATTTCTGTTGACATTCGAGATTTAACTTGTATTCGTGTACAGAAAGGAGGTCTGTTGATTCGATGTTCGATTCCCAGTCAGGCATAACGTAATTACATCTCGGTGTTGGTAGATAAAACGACTACTAACATCTGAATTTACTTATCATCCTCTATCAGATTTTCGAACTGATACTTGAGGTGAAACCTTCGACATTTCACACATCTTCATGACTAGTTCCGCTATGACCATCTTTGTCAGGACTGAGTATCGATAAAACACCGATGTTTTGTTTGGGTGTTACGGCTGCAGGCGATGGGTTTGATTCCAGTACTAGAATAAGATAGATACTCATATCAAACCGAGTCCAAAAATGTGTACAGATGTTGCTTCAGTCATGCAGAAGTGCAACTTGAGTTCGCCTGTCGCATGACGCTACACACCCTACTCCTCTAAAAACGGATATCTTTGATTTCTAACACATGAAATCATTCTTAGAGTAACACCTAATTATTAAAAAATAATAAGTCTGTGATCAGTATCTTTTCCATGCAAACGGGTGACATTTAATTGAGCCAAAAAGTGTAACAAGATATCAATTCCGGGACTATAGTAGGAAATTGTAAGTAATTCAGTAACGTAATGAATAATTATATTTTAATCAATAGTGGCAAAAGCTTAAAACAGGTATAATAGCTCCAAGCTCACGTATACTACGCAGATGCTACTGCTTATATTAGTTTTACAACTGCAGATGCGGTATTTCGATGAAGTAATTAAAACAAAGCGGGAGAGAACAATGTGCACATCCCGCGAAATCACGATTCTTGGTGAAAACACCACTTTTAGTCTCCTAAAAAATCAACAACAAAAAATCGCTTTAATATTCAAGAAATATCAAAAGCCAGACTAATCACTCTGCATTTCGCCAAGTATATTGCAACATGTACAGATTTACTTCAAACTGTGTGAGAAGAAGCAGTTAGATTAACTTTCAGGATTCTTACAAATATCCCTCCTCATTGGTCCACAGGAAAAAAGATTACGCTCGCGAACGAATCTTAGTTACAGTACAAACATGTTCAACTGACAATACTTTCACTACTGGTGTGGCGTACGGCGTATGCGAAGAGGCTGTTTCCAGAAAAATATTTTCACTCTGCAGCGGAGTGTGCTCTTATATGAAACTTCATTGCAGTTTAAATCTGTGTGGCGCACCGGGAACCGAACCTGTGACCTTTCCCGTTCGTGGGCAAGCGCTCTACCGACTGAGCTATCCTGGCACGTATCATGGCCTGCAGTCACAGCTTTACTTCCACCAGTACTTCGCCTCCTACTTCCCATTCACAGAAATTCTCCTGCGAAACTTGCAGGACTAGCATTCCGCTGCAGAGTGAAAATATTCTAGAAACATCCCCTTGTCTGTGGCTAACAAGGAGGGAGAATGACATGTGACTCACCTTTCTTTCTCTCTCCTTTTAGCTCGTTTCCCGCACATGCAGGGTCGGCTGTATTAATTTGGACTTGGCATGTTAGTATTGACGGGGTGGCCGGATGCCCTCCCTGTCACCACGACATGCCCCCCTGGAGGAAATGTGTACCCCAAATGTCTGTGGATAGTGTTATACGTGGGAAAGTGTAAAGTGTTACGAAATGTTTACGAATCGTGTAACTGAGGCGGCACTTGGGAACCAGCCCTGTATTCGCTTAGGGGGATGTGGAAAACCGTCTAAAAACCACATCTAGGCTGGCCGACCAACTCCGTTGATCCGCCAGGTGGGTTCGAACCGGGGTCGGTACGCCTTCCCGTCTCGGAAAGCGGTGCGTTAGACCACACGGCTAACAGAGCGGGTACAGACTTGTGACTCACCGATTTCTATCAAATTTTGCGCGGACGTTCTGTATTGAATATAAAGAGACACGTGTTACGGCATTTTGCTAGACAGTAGTTTCTGAAAAAATTAAGGTGAAAGTTGATAGCCTTTCCGGGTATGCTGCCGGATACTAAGAAAAAACTGGTCTGATATTTCGGCGATCCAATTGTCCGCCATCCTCAGGAACGCTGCTGCTGCTGAGTCCCGTCGAGTACTGAGGGTAGAGCCGTATTCTCCGTCTTTATAGGCGTCGCGCGCGTGTGCGGCACATGCGCCGCCTTCCAAGGTTGCTACGTACGGGACGTGTACTAGTGGCGCCGCCCCTAGTGGGACATCGGTGCAACGATATATCGATTATGGTTCATCAAACACTGGCGCTGGCTTCGTCACAGAACGTTGCAATTTGAGGTTTTTTAAAAGCGGGTTCCACGATCTGCTCAGAGGAAAACCCTTGTCTCGGTTAATCAGATTTTCCGCCAATCTAATTTCAATTGCTTCTTTGTAGACACTGTCCCAAAAGCCGGAGCAATTATGAGGGTCTCGTCAAATTCCATCTTGTGTCCCTCAGTTAAACAATGTTCTGCCACAGCAGATTTTTCAGGCTGCAGCAGTCTCATGTGGCGACAGTGTTCCACGCATCTATCTTTGACAGTGCGGTCAGATCGGCCGATGTACGCCTTACCGCATTGGCAAGGTATTCTATAAACACCCGGCTTCCTAAGACCTAGGTCTCTTTTACAGAGCCAAGCAGTGCCCTAATTTTGCTGGGAGGGCGGAAAACACTCTAGATATTAAAGTTTTTTTTTTATTTTTTTTTTTTTTATTTTGTTTTTTTTTTTTTTTTAAGTCTTCCAACTTAGTATCCGGCATCATACCCAAAAGGAGTATCAAGATTTACTACGCCGGGAAAGCATTAGATAAGGTGAAAGTTTATGATGGAAAATTGCGTTTTCAATGTTATACTTCGAAAAATCGTCTGTATTGGATATTTTACTAATGTATATGGAGTCAAAAGTTAATTACATTTGAGTAGTTAATGTTTTTGTGCTTTCATGACCGGCCACGGTGGCCGAGCGGTTTTCGGCGTGCCAGTCACAGTCTGCACGGCCGCTGCGGTCGGGGGTTCGAATGCCCCGTCGAGCATGGATGATTGTGCCGTCTTTAGTATAACATAAGTAGTTTGTAAGTTTAGGGACTGATGACTCCATAGTTAAGACTCATAAGCTCTACAAACATTTGAACATTTGTGCTTTCATGCTGTAGCTTGGGGCCTCGTACACATGAGCGACGTTCTGAGCGCCGTCGCCTGTCGACATCAGATGCTCCACAGACTTTGCACAAACATTTGTGAATATTCCCACAGTTTCTCTCAGTACAGTAAGAAATTCACTAGCAATAACGTACATCACTTGCAGAAGCCATTTTCTAACGTACCTGCAAGTTCCGCTATCTTTAGGAAGATTAAGGAAAGCAGGAAACTTCAAACAATTCATTCGAAAATTTCCACATTCGAAACATACCTTACACTCTAGGCAACCCCATTACTAACTACTGAAATTGGAACCCTCACATAATGTTATAGTGAGTCGAAACCAAAGACTATGTTTTATTGGTAAAACAGATAGATGCTGCAATTACATTACAATCCTCCGTACTCTATTGGAATTTGCTGCACGATATGGGATTATTGCTAGGTACAATTGACGAATGATATCAAAAATTTCAAAGAAAGACGGTTTGTTATATATCATAGCTAATTATGGGGAGGAATGGCGTGGATATGACACGCAAGGCTGCAATCATTGAAAGCAGTGTTTCGCCTCGGGAAGATCTTTTCACTAAATTCTAATCAACCAATTTCTCCGTCATAGAAATCAGGGTTTACTCAGGCGTTCCTTTTTCCCACATTCTGTTAGACAACTGAACGGCAGACAAATAAACTGAAAGCGGTTCTAGGAACCCAATATCAAACTCCTAAGAGTAAACGAAACAGTAATGAGATTGACATAGATTTAGTTCGTATTGTGAAAGAGTACTGATAACAATGCTACTGAGCGCCACGAAACCAATCTCATCATCATCACAATCATCGTCATCATTCACTGAAAACAGTTAGGGCCTACAATTTTAAAAAACCTGACATATAAACCGCAGATGAAATCACAGCTGTACGGCTCGTACTAAGTTCTGAAACACAAGACAAATTAAACATCTCAATTACATTGCTGGAAAACGCTGTTCATAAATTAGTCTATAATCGAGTCTTTTATAAATTATTACCAAATAGTGATAAAACACATATTTTAAAAAAAGGATTGTCTCGTTTCGGGACGAACGGTTTCATATCTCGTCCAAGCACTCTGTCTCAGGTTTTTCTAGGTTGCCAAAAATAATTTGAGGCAGTTCCCTGGGTTGTCTCTTCGTCATTACTACGACAGTTTCCTTTCCATCAGATAAAATATAATTTCTCCTGACAACAATAGGCAGTATCCTAGAAACGGTTCCATGTAAGCACAATTGTAGGTATCTATATCTCTTCAGCGTATCAAAATGAGTCCTAAATCAGATGAAGATCCTCAACCTTCCATCAGTCCTAATGCAGATGAAGAACCTCAGCCTTCCGCCAGCCCTAAGCAGGATGAAGAACCTCAAACTACAGATGGAGAGCCACAACCTTCCATCAGCCCTACACCAGCTGAAGAACCTCAACCTTCCATCAGTCCTAAGGCAGATGAAGAACCTCAGCCTTCCGCCAGCCCTAAACCAGACGAAGAACCTCAACCTAAATCAGATGAAGAATCTAAACCTCCTACCAGCCCCAAATCAGATGACGAATCTGAATCTTCCAGCAGTCCTGAACCAGAGGAGGAATCTCCACCTTCGATCAAGTTAACTTACGAATATCTGCGAACCTTCTCTGATAAACTGGAAAACGGCAAACGAGAACTGATGCTCCGCGGAAATGACCTGGTGCTCAGGACAGGGTTCGTACCAATTTACTTTCTAAGACTCGCATTTTTCATAAAACTTTGTCATTCTTGCGGAAGCATCTGTTCAATTAACTTATTATGGAAAACAGCCAATATCGCTTATAATCTTTACTGACATGACCGGTTTTGGCAGATGAAAAATCCATCATCGGTCCTTTCACTTCATTCACATCACAAAGAAAAGCTTTTAAAAACAAGCCAACAATAATATGTTTTCCATAATCAATTGCATTTTTCCCCCAAGCTGACCTTAAAAAGATCATATTGCACTCGTTATAGTTATTAACGAATGTGTAGTTCTAGTAGCTGTAGTGGTAATAACAGTAGACGATGAAGTAATTTTATTCATCCGTAGATCACTTTTACACTTTTTCGTCTTGTTACAAATTAAGAACAAAAAAATAACATAACTGATATATACCGCCCTTTACGTGCGTGTATATGCCTAGTTTGACAGAAAACATCCCGTAATTTGCTTGATATCATTTAAGGAAATTAATTTACTGATGTAGTAAGGTAGTGTGATGGTGGTTAGAGACTTCACCCTCCAGAATACAAGGTTAATGTATTTGAAACAGAGCCACCTCATTCGGTTTTCCCGTTGTGTACAGTAGAGTAGTTATTTGATATCTACCGTTGGCACCTGTCGTTGTGCGGGTATGTTTTTAATCCGTTCTAATACTAGTCCACCCCCTCCTTCGCCCTCTGTTGAAGGCCGTCTGCCATGCCCTCTATCCATTTCACCCGTATCTGTCACGATCTACTCCCTGTAGTTTCGTTTTCCAGCTGTGCAATCCGAGGCCGACGGAAGAGGCTCGTCGGCCACGAACTCATTGTGGCGTCATATCTCCTGAACTATGTCTCTTAGAATAATATAATTGCCGGCCGCGGTGGCCGAGGGGACTGAGACGCTCCAGTCACGGTCTGCACGGCCACTACGGTCGGGGGTTCGAATCCCCCCTCGGGCATGGATATTTGTGACGTCCTTAGTATTAAGTAGTTCATAGGTAGTTTGTAAGTTTAGGGACTGATGGCCCCGTAGTCGAGTCCCATAAGCTAAACAAACATTTGAACATTTGAATAATATAATTTTCTAGGTGTAGTACGTGTAGCGGAATATTGAGAAACTGTCTGCGAATTGTGTTGAGAATTTACTTAGTTGTAATACATCAAAATGTCATGCATTATAGGCCAGTTTTTCATGAAACTTATTGTTTACCACATAATATCGCCTGAACTCTGTTTCGTACTGTTATATAATTTCAGAGCTACATCAGTGGAACACGTCCATATTGTCTGTAAAATCTCTCGTGAATGCTATAAGTAATGAAGAAGTAGCAAAGTTTAAGGTCATGCTGAATGCCCTAGCTTTACTGCATGAACAGTGGAAAAGTGATAAGCAAAAAACTTCTTTCCTTTTATCATTTTGTTGGGCGATTATCATGTCGAGCATAGTTCTAGAAAGGTCGGCTAACGATATTTTCATGAACATTAATGAATGGTTTAAAGCTGAGTCATTGAAATTAAACTTTGAAAAGACTCGCTACACGTAGTTTAGAACATGTAAGAGGTTTCCATCCAGCATATGTATGAAGTACGAAGAAGAGCAGTTAGAAGAGGTAGGTAGACAATATTAAATTCCTGAAATTACAGCTTGATAATAAATTCAGTTGGGAGGTGCACGCTGCAGAACTGCAGAAACGACTTAACAAATCTGTTTTAGCAATTTGAGTGTTATCAGAGGTAGGAGACATAAAAATAAAAGTTAAAAAGTTTGCATACTTTGCTTACATCCTTCCATAATGTCATATGGTATAATATTTTGTCACACTCTTCAAGTCCAAAATACGTGTAATACGTAGTATTTGTGGAGTAAATTCAGGGTCATCCTGTAGAAGCCTCTTCAAAGAACTGAGTATACTAACTACTGCATTTATTCCTTAATGAAATTTGTCATAAATAATATATCCTTTTTCCAACAGACAGCTCATTTCATACATACAAAATTAGGGACAAAACCAATATACAAAATGACTTAAAAGAAATTACTTTAATGCCAAAAAGGGTTCACTAGTCAGGAACACAGAATTTCAATAATTTACCAGCAACTATAAAAAATTAGCTACGAATAAAAATCTGTTAAAGAGGAGTATGAATGACTTACTAGTGGCCAACCCCTTCTACCCCATTGACGAATTTTTTAATAGGACAAAAAAATGACGTATGTATCCTCCATTCATACTATCAGTACTCTATCAGCTTGTAAAACAAATTATATTTTGACATATTCTACATCCACGAGGATGTCCTCAACATGGATCTATGGAATGAATAAATAAGCAAATCAAATCTAATCTGAGAACTAAATTAACTACTTTTAGTAACTAAAAAGACATGAGACTGTACACAGTGATAAGTGTCATTAGTTTAAGCAGGAGCATATAAATGCAATCCCTGCAGAAACGCACTAGTGGTCAAAGCGTATCTCAATATTGTCGTTACACTGGGAAGCTTGAAAAAAAATAATCCAGGAGAAGCCTAGCAATTAAATGAGAAGATTAATAAATATCAAATGCCATCAAACTTTAAAAGGGCGGGGAGGAAGGACAGTCAAGTGACAGGCGGTTAAAGTGCATATTGATAATTCAGGGTAGGGTTTCCAGGTGCCCCGATTTTCGCAGTGCGTCACTTTTCTCAGGCGTCTATTGACACGTCGAGATTCACCCTCTATCGTGACACCAGATGTCTCGATTTTGGGTAAACTGAAAATTGTAAAATTTCCAAAGCTAAAACAGTGGTGCGACAAAGACATGCTGTTAGTACCTCATTCTGTCCGCCTCAGTAGTCCAGTGAACAGAGTGGCAGGTTGCCATGCAGGGGGTCCGGGTTCGATTCCGGGTCAGGTAGAAGATTTTCTCTGCTCGGCAAGTGCGTGTTGTTTCGTCCTCATCATCATTTCATTGTCACTGTCAAGCAAGTCGCCGAAGAGGTGTCAGCTTAAACGACAGGCACCAAGCAGGCTGAACTTCTGTAGGCAATTAAAGACCTTTACGTAGATTGTCAAGCAGCAGTTAGAGTTGACGGCAAACTGAATTCATGGAGGTAGTTTCAGCGATAAGACAGGGCAGTAACCTGTCACCACTCTTGTCCATACTACTTTTGTCTCACATCTTGAAAACTATAGACGGGCAGGGTGAGATTAAAATAGGTGGAAGCAATTGAATCGTAATCTTGGTTTGGCAACAGTATGAATGGTTTGGTAAGGCGAGTGTCAACAGTCGTAATATATTTCATAAAATGCATCTTTAAAACCATCGGCTGTTTATTAAAAACCTTATATTTCAACCAGTTTCGGTCAATAGACCATCTTCTAGGATAAACTGTACAAAAAAAATAAAAAAAACGTAATTAATGTGCAGAAACAAAGACAGGAAATAACCATAAAAATTACATTACAGAATCAAGTCAATTTAACGTATAGTTAAAATACTTACAAGGTGTTAAAACTGAATGGTAAAATGCAACAAATAAAGTACATCTAGTTGAGACAAACAGGAGTCAGTATAACTAAAAATATTAAAAATACAATGGTCATCTTAGATAAAACTATCAGTCAGCACAACATAAAAGATAAGAACAGACTATGGATAAAAATGAAGGGAGTGCCTCGTGCTAATTGCATGAGTCAGAGACAATAAAACCTATGTTATCGAAATTGGTAATACCATTAGTGAAAGTACAATATATTTGGATGAGCATCTTTGGACACAAAAATAAACAAAGTTACAAGGTGCAGTTATCAACAAGTTACGACGAAATTTGTGTATACAAAGGTTAACAATAACAAATAAAGTGTGGTGCAGTAAAAAACAGTATCACAACATACAAAACACCACATAAGAGGCTATTACATCAATTTGTCATCCTATTTTATGACTTATAACACGACATATTGATGTATTAGCCTCTTATGTTTTGTTTTGTATGTTGTGATACTGTTTTTTACTGCACTACACTCTATTTGTTAACTTTTGTATACACAAATTTCGTCGTAACTTGTTGATGTATTTTTTGTACAGTTTATCCTTGAAGATGGTCTATTGACCGAAAATGGTTGATATATAAGGTTTTTAATAAACAGCCGATGGCTTTAGAGATGCATTTTAATAATCGTAAACATTTTTCACATGAATCACCCGGGAACGAATGACAGCTCCGCCAATCCAACCCCGTTTTATACATTTCGTACGCGGTACTACCACCAGTGGTATCTGTACATATCGCTGTTCTTTGATGTTTGTCACCTCACTGTATTGCTAGCGTCCGTTATCCTCTTGAAGCATGCTCCCTGATCTGTCACTGTACTCATTCTGCACCTGCGCCCTACTTTATAAGACGCTTAACTATGTGCGCAGTACAGGCAGGAACGCATAAAAGTGTCCCCGTTGGCAGGTGCCGGCTGACGGACGAGCACGTGCCGGCCATCTGCGAGTACCTGGCCAACAACCCAGAGGTCGTGGCCGCCGACCTCGCCTACAACTGCATCGGCGACGACGGCATCGACATCTTCGCCGACTTCTTCAGGGTAAGCCTCTCTACCACTAATTCTATAGGTTGAATCATCCGTTATACGTCTCATTCACAGTCTCTAAGCATGAAGTTAAGTTCATATGAGTACAAGATCGTAAGTTCAGTCTCTAGTAAGGCTGTTGATAATTACAATAAAATAAATAAGTAAATAAATAACATTAGCTGGCAATGGCTCATCATTGCATCAGAAGGCCGTGAGATACTGTATGTCTGGAAGTTGTACATATAAACGTTCTGTTGGGAGTCTGCTTTTCCAGCTGACACCCCTACATTAGATTAATACTTGTTCCATAGATCATGAATTAAAGATTTCGTAATGATGTAGAAAGTGTCAGTTTAGTAAAATATAACATTAAATGACATATTATTTTAAGTACTAATTTCTATGTAAAAAAAAAGTTCACCTACTGAGTAGAAGGAGGTGCCTTTCACAAATTCTTTCAATTTGTTTTTAAATACTGGTTGGCTATCTGTCAAACATTTAATGTTATCTGGTAAGTGACCAATGGCTTTTGTGGGAGCCAAAATTAGTTTAACCTTGAATAGTGTAGATCATCCTTTCCCCTAGTGTTGTAACTATGTACACTCATATTACCTTTGAAATGGATTGGGTTATTAATAACAAATTTCATAAGAGAATATTACATATAGTGAAGCTACTGGGAAGGTCCCTAGATCCTTAAATAACTGTCTGCAAGATGGTCATGAGTGGGCTCCAGAATTTATTCTAATTATAAATTATACACTTTCGTGCAATGAATACGTTTTTGCTCCGTGATGAATTGCCCCAAAACATGACGCCATATGAAAGCAGTGAATGGAACTAGGCACAGTAAGCTAATTAACTGAGATGTTTGTCACCAAAATTTGCAATAACCCTAATAGCAAAAATAAACCTAATAGCTAAAAGAAATACATTGAGCCAAGATCGCAAAAAAATTATTTTTGTCACTTAATCGGTTTCGGTGAGTTCAGTCACCATCTTCAGAAGGTTCAGTACAAACACTTAGCGTCATATGTAAAAATAGAGACATAATCTTCTAACGCACGTAAACATCTTCTTAAAATTTTTCATCACAGGGTGATTTGTCATAATGAATAAAATGTGGTCTTGGACTAAGCAAACAGGAGGCACTAACAATTCCAATCAGACTCCAAGAAATGCGGCAATACGAAAAATAATCCTGCCTCCAACACTTTGACGAAAGAAGAATGTTTAAATTCTCAAGTTGTTCTAACAGTGAGACTGCTGGTGAACCATCACTAGTAGACACATAGCTCGATCTCCGTCTTTATAACCGTTCCACTGACATCACAGTCTCTACATTTGTAATAAGAAGTAAACCTGACAAAATTGATGTGCGTAACATTTCCATGTACACTTCTACAGTGACAGTTGCATCAAAGAAAAACGATCCTTTTAAGGTTTGTTGGTTGATAGTTTGGGACAGGGGGACCAAACTGCCGAGGTCATAGTCAAAATGTTTGTATAGCTTATGGGACGTAACTACGGGGTCATCAGTCCCTAAACTTACAAACTACTTATGAACTAGCTAATACTAAGGACGGCACAAATATCCATGCCCGAGGGGGGGGGGATTCGAACCCCCGACCGTAGTGGCCGTGCAGACCGTGACTGACGCGCCTTAGTCCCCTCGGCCACCGCGGCCGGCAGGTCATAGTCCCCCTGTATGGAGGGGAAGGAGTGAGAATAGGAAAGGACGGGAAGGGAAAGGAAATGCAGTCCAGGGAGGAAACAAGGAACAAAGACTGCATCAGCTCGGGGCCCCGTGCTCACTACTCACGTAGTCAGGAAAGAACCCTGAGCCCCCGGAGGGAGGGGAGGGGGGGGCAATCCTATGAACAGTTCACTCCACATAAGAATCCATGGGAGACAGACAGACTTGTCGACATAAATAAGCTGATTTCTGGTTCCCTTACTGGTAACCCCCACTTCACATGTGCATTGAGTGGCAGACTTCTGTGGAGAAGTGACAAATGTTTCGAACACAAGAGCCGACTTGAGCAAGACTTGTAGATGTAGGCTGTAGAGATTGGAAAGGTAATTCCTTTTACGGAACTGTTCTTTTAGGAATAGTTTTTCTTACGGAACTAGTTCAAATGAACTACATAGTTTACTTTAAGTATTTCAGTGAACTAATTCGCTTTGTTGTTGCTCTTGTGGTCTTCAGTCCGGAGACTGATTTGATGCATCTCTCCACATAGTGTGCCACACTTGCCACGCCGGATACTTGCCAAGCCGGGATTTGCCACACTTTTACCTGCTCCGAAGGGTTGGGTGCCCCTTCCTGACCTGCATTCCTCCACTCTGCTCTATTCTTAGCAAGCCTTTACATCTCCCATAAGAACGGCAACCTACATCCATTCGAATCAGCTTACTGTATTCATCTCTTGGTCTCCCTCTGCGATTTTTACCCTACACATTTACCTCCAACGCTAAATTCACTATTCCTTGATGTCCAAGAATGTGTCCTGTTAATAGATCCCTTGTTTTAGTCAAACTATGCCAGAAACTCCTTTTCTCCCCAATTCTTTGCAGTACCTCCTGATTAGTTATGCGATCTACCCACATAATCTTCAGCATTCTTCTGTGGCACCACATTTCAAAATGTTCTATCCTCTACCTGTCTGCACTGTTTATGGTCCTTGTTTCACTCCTGTACAAGGCAACACTTCACATAAACGCCTTCGGAGAAGACTTCCTTACACTAATATTGATATTCGATGTTAGCAAATTTCTCTTGTTGAAAAACCCCTTTCTTGCAATTGTCACTTTGCATTTTATGTCCTCTGTACTGCTACCGTCTTATGTTATTTGCTGTATTTTATTGTCTAAGAACGAAACCTCATCTACCATTTTTATTGTTTCGTTACCTAATCTAATTTCTTCTGCATCGCCTGATTTTCTAAGACTGCATTCCATTACCTTTGTTTAATGTTCATCTTATAAGCTCCTTTCAAGACAGTGTCCATTCCGTTGAATTGCTCTTGTAGGACCTTTGCTGTCTTTGAAATAACTACAATGTCATCAGCAAAACACGATATTTTAATTTCTTTACCCTAAACTGTAATTCCTTCCCCAAATTTCTCTTTGCTTCCCTTCACAGAATGCTCAACGTACAAATTGAAAAGCGTTGGAGAAAGGCTACAACCCTGTCTTATTCCCTTCCCAAGCACTCAGTCCCATTCATGCCCTTCAACTCTGATAACTGCTGTCTGATTAATGTACAAGTTGTAAATAACCTTCCGTCCCCTATATTTTACCCCTGCTGACTTCAGAATTTTCAGATAAAAATCTTTGATTCCCTTAGAGGCTGAAATTCCGAAATCTTTCAAATTCGATTTTCAGTGTCTGAATGAAAAACTATACACCAATTTTTTTTTATTTCAAGATGCAAAATTGCGTTAATAGAACTACCTATCACCTCACTTATATATGAAGATTAATTAAAAATTCCGACTGGCATACGCTCTGCTTGTTAGTGAACTGGCAGAACTGTTTCGGCCTTCCAATGTGACTTGTTCGGGCAGTTTGCCTAGTGCATCAACTGAACTAAGTGAAACAATCTGAAGTATTTCGGTCTTTCGATACGACTTAGGTCGTGCAGTCAAAAAATGTATAAATGTTTGTAAATATATGGGACTGGTCATCAGTCCTTAGACTTACAAACTACTTAAACTAACGTATGCTAAGGACAACAAATACATCCATGCTCGAGGGAGGACTCGAACCTCCAGCGGCGAGCAGCGGTGCGTTGCGCAGCTAGGCTCCTTGGAACGCTCGGCCACTCCACCGCAGTGCAGTCCGATAGTTCAGCAACTGAATTATTTCGGTCTTCTGGCCCGATGCACTTTACGCAGTTATAAGTTAGGACTTCGGAAATACGTAGCTGTAGGTGGAGCGTACTCTGAATTTCAGCGTGTGTCTTATAATTTCCATTGGATCGGGAATACAAGGAGTAAAAGAACTATGGTTCACCAAAGTGAACCAAAATGAACTATTGTTCAGCTTACGGAATAGTTCAATTGAACTACTTCGTTCACGAACTACACATCACTAGCGCGCTGTCTTCCCGATCTTCCTTCGTGAGTATCACAAATCGTTCCACGCAATTCAACCTCGTCAGTAACCAACACTGTCTAGATACAAGGCCTCACAGTTACGTCCGTGTCACGTTACACCAATAGGCAGCCATCGCAAGCTCACTGGACGGCGCTACGAGCGGCCAGCCACTCAGCTAGCGCCGGCAGCCTGTCAGTGTGGCGTAACATGGACTTGTTGTAAGGCCTTGTATCTAGACTGTGTTGCAATAACGCGTTTAATCGTTCGGCAGGTTGGCGGTTCTGTTTCAAACTCCCGCCTCCAGTGACGTTGCACTTCGACGGTATCATCGAACTTGAAAAAATACTTCACAATACATTTTTGTTGCTGGAATGCCAAGCGTGATCCAGCCATCGCGTTTTCTGAATACCGAGATGAATGTAATAAAATCCATTGAGCCAAAGACCATACTACATAACACTCGTAACTCAAATCGAACGACAACATTGATATCTCGTTAGAGCCAGACAAAGAGTGTATTCCTTTTTGCTGGCCATCCAGCAATTACCGTTAGGGTCGGGCCCTGTCTTCTTAATGGAGTTTAAGCCCTCAGGGCTGTGCCTCCACTGATCATCGTTCTTGGTCTTGACGTATCTTCTTTGTTGATTGTCTTCTGGGTTGCTGTCTATTATTATTTGTCTACACTTTGTACAATTTTGGCTGACACATCATTGGTTCTGTGTCGTGGCTCTCTGCAGACTTATACTGTAGCTTGCTACTGCTAACTGTTCTGCAGCGGTTACTGAAGACCGAGTGATAGTAGAAGATATAGAGGGAGATAGTCGGATTTTTTTTTTTTTTTTTAAACTGAGTAATAGTGGAAGATTTAGTGCTAGCAAGATATAGTCGGAGATAATTTTTATATATATTTATTTTCTTTTTAATTTTAGTGGTTAATGAATGAGTATGAGCCCCTTCAGGGCTAAGTCTTCAGGGGTCTTCTTCTTAGTTGTTCTGCAGTTCGTCCTGCGGTACATTCTTATACTGTCTGGTAGTTGCAGGCTGTTTATGTTTAACTACGCTAGTTGCATGTTTTATCTACACTTTTGACGTTTGAGAGCGATAGGTAGGGGTAATAGATAGAGAGTAGACAGTAGATAAAGTGTATGGTGGTGAGATTGCGATTTTATATGAGTGTGAATGAGATTTACCCCCGAAGATGCACGAGTTATCTACCATATTATATCCCACAGGCACTTGAAATTGCTGTCCGCTTCCACAATATATATTACAATTTAGTAACAATTTACCACGTAAGATACATAAATTCACTATCCCCTTACCCCAGAAGACACTACAATGGACTACCAATTTCTCCCAAAAGATAAATAAATTTACTGACTTGCCCCCAAAAGACACTAGAGTTAACTACGATTTCCTCCAAAAGATACATATATTCATCCCCTTACCCCCAAAACACACTACAATCAATCAACAATTACCCCCAAAAAGTGCATAAATTTATCTCCTTATCCCCAAAAGACACTACAGTTAACTAACGATTTTCCCCAAAAGGTACATAATTTTCAGAATGAAACTTTCACTCTGCAGTGGATTGTGTGCTGATGTGAAACTTCCTGGCAGATTAAATTTGCTTGGCGGAACCGGGACTCGAACCTAGGACCTTTGCCTTTCGCGGGCAAGCGCTCTACCGACTGAGCTATCCCGACACGACTAACAATCCTGCTTCAGAACCTTACTTCAATCTGCCAGGAAGTTTCATTCCGCTGCAGAGTGAAAGTTTCGTTCTGGAAACATTCCTTAGGCTGTGGCTAGCCATATCTCCACCATATCCTTTCTCCCAGTAGCGCTAGTCTTGCAGGAGAGGTTCGCAGGAGAGCTTCTGTGAAGTTTGGAAAGTAGGAGGTTATGTACTGGCGGATGTAAGGTTGTGAGGACGGATCGTGAGTCGTGTTGGGATAGCTCAGTCGGTAGAGTGCTTGCCCGCGAAAGGCAAAGATCCCAGGTTCGAGTCTCGGTTCCGGCACACAATTTTAATCTGTCAGGAAGTTTCGTACATAAATTTACTACCTCGGCGAAGTACGTAGTTTGTAGTAGTTATGCCGTGATAGAGGCAGACTTACAAGGAAAGTACTGGGGCTCGAACAAAAGCATATACACCAAACTCGTATGAGAGATAATGTAAAGGTCCCTTATTACACTAGTGATAGTCCCGCATCTGCAAAACTCTGCAGTCTTCCGTTAGAGGCCTCTCCGTATGCCATGCCACACTGCACTTTGACCTGTCGGTTCGCCAGTAGGGACGGTGCAGTGTGCCTCCGAAGTTGCGTTTTGTGGCGTTATTTGTGTGGTGAAGCGTCAGATGGGGTGGCGATTGGTAATCACTCCTGCTAATGTATTGCGATTAATTGAGATGAAGTTACGAAGAACCCTTCTTCGTGAAGATGGTATTAGTGTAGAAGATGGAATCATTCGCATGCTTTCTCGTATCTGTTATGGAACAGAAATATGAGTGTAAGTTAAATACTGTTGTAAAACTAACGCATAATGATGAAAATAGAGATGATAATGACGAATAACTATTGCAAGCGTTACTGCTACGGTAAGTGCGGGAAGAGGCGATGGAAGCAGTGGCAGTGAATACGAACAGTCTTCCGAGAAAAAGGTGAAAGTTGCAACTACTATTTGGCCACGATAACTTGACGATTTGCGCGGTGACTGCTGGGAGCTTGTCTTGCACGAACGGAAGGCAGCATCAGCTGCTTGCTGCAGTGCTGGAACCGTTACTCCAACAATGTGTACATTAAGTCTTCGCGTTAAGAACCATTTTAAGGTTGGCAGCTCATGTAAATAAAAGAATAACGTTCAACTGGTGTCGATTTTCTCCGCTTTTGGCAGCACCAACAAAATCGTCAAGTTATCGTGGACAAATAGTATCATCACAGCTTTTGATGGCAATACGCTAGAGAATATGTACGATGATTATTACATAAGTTATAGTTAAGATATCGGCATTACGTATGGCGTCTACAGTTACATCTACAGTGCTATCTGGAGCATGTTTGCAGAGTTTTGCAGAAAAACGACACCCGCTAGCACATTGAGGTGTACATAGAGATCCTGTAAGCAAACGTTCATACAGATATGTTTGTTCGAGCCCGTGTACTTTCCTTGTGAGTTTGAGAGCTACATCGGAGATGAGTTTGGACTGTGATCCGGGGCAGCACAGCTGTGTTGCCACTCGCGGTATTAAGAAGCTGGCCAGTAGGGATGAAGCGGCTGTTGGTTAGAGGTGCCGTGTGGTTTCCAGGCGCACGACTCGCTGCGGCGGCTGAACCTGATGTGCAACGAGATGACGGCGCGCGGCGTGGGCGCGCTGGCCGCGCTGGGCGACCGCCTCAGCCTCACCTCGCTGCGCATCAACGGCAACCTGCTCGGCCAAGGCGTACAGTACCGCTCACAACTATCTCTCATGGACGGCTCCTGACAGTTCTTCCAGTGTGCTACAGTACCTTACCACAGTCTAACATACACTGTCGCGACACTCACTGCTGAGAAACTTGTTACCAACTGACAGTTGAACGACAATAGAGCTCCTAGTTGTGGACAAGGTGCCGTAAGAGTAATGTTGGTTTGTAATTACTTTTCTACGTAATTAACCTGTGCTGTCGCACAAGTATGAAGTGCGCGCCACTTACTTTCGCCGCGCGCCGCCAGTCACGCACGGCGCGGCGTTCTTACGACGTCAGCCACGAGCGTCCTCTGCTGCAACTCCGCTCGTGGCCACCACTGGACTGCATCGGTCACTTGGGAATCAGATAGGCACCAGTTAAGACTTTGCACTAGGCACTAGGAATCATCAGTAGGCAGGCCTCTACCTAAACTATGTATCAGCATTCTGCAGTCAAGAACTATGTAAAAGTTAAGTATTACCAAGACACCACGAAATATATATTGTGAGGATACAGGGTTTTAGGTTAGTATCTTTTGTGTCCTGCCGGTCGCGGTGGCCGAGGGGATTGAGGCGCTCCAGTCACGGTCTGCACGGCCACTACGGTCGGGGGTTCGAATCCCCCCTCGGGCATGGATATTTGTGCCGTCCTAGTTCGTAAGTAGTTCATAAGTAGTTTACAAGTTTAGGGACTGATGACCCCGTAGTTAAGTCCCATAAGCTTAACAAACTATTTTGTGTGTGTGTGTGTGTGTGTGTGTGTGTGTGTCCTAGCCTCGTCGCCGCTTTTGTGTCTCGTTTCCGTCGTAGGTGTCGGTGGCAGAGTAGAAAAGACCGACACACGAATAAAGGATGCACGCTTGTGCAGGTAGGAGGTGACCAGCCAGTGGGACAGCAGAAACTAGAAACACTAGAGTAAATTAGAACGAGATCTATATTTCTTAGAGACTTACTAATACTTAACTTTTACATAGCTCAGTACTGCAGAATGCTGATACATAGTTGAGCTAGAGGCCTGCCTAGTGCCTGTCCGATAGCCAAGTCTTCACAAGTGCCTATCTGATTCCGAAGTCTTAACTGGTTCCTATCTCAGTCCCAAGTGAACGATGTCTTGAGTGGTGGCCACGAGCGGAGTTGCAGCAGAGGGCGCTCGTGGCTGACGTCGTAAGAACGCCGCGCCGTGCGTGCATGGCGGCGCGCGGCGAAAGTAGGTGGCGCGCACTTTGGACTTGTGCGACACCACAGTAACCTCTTTGGTACGTTTTGGTCGAATGATAGTTCGTTGGCCGGGGTGCGGCAGTCTCCAGCCGACCGCAGAGCGAGGCGGTAGCATGTCGGCAGCAAGTTCGTAACCTGCGTTTAGTGGTGGCTAAAGTTTTTGCCATTCCGTCGTATCGCATACGGGTTGCAGTTGCATATTGAAGTGTTTCAGTGTGGACTTGTAGACATTCATCGTAGTGGCACGCAGTTATTTAATCAGTGTATTTAAAGGGAAGAGTTTTTAACATTTGTCGTTCCATAATAAAGGAAGTTAACAAAGTTTACTGTTATGGATCAACCTAGTAATTGTCCGCATCCCATACCGTCAAATCATTGGAATAATTATTAAATGATTAAGCATAAAATAGAATGTAACGGCAACTTCGACCATCGAGGATTAGGTGGACGCAGCGGTGACGTTACAATATCTTGTTCTAATTTAGCCTAGTGTTCTTGTTTCTACTGTCCCACTGGCTGGTCACCTCCGTACCTGCACAAGCGTGCATCCTATTCTGTGTCGGTCTCTCTCCACTCGGCCACCGACACCCACGACAACGGGCGTGAACGAGACACAAAATAACCTAATAGTGTCTGTAATTTTTGTGTTCCTGTGCCAGGATGGTTGAGTGGGGTTAGTGGGCAAAGGGCTGAATGAGAAGGCGTGAAGTTAAGATAGCATCAAAAAAAGGCATTTATTGCCTGAATTTATTACGTAGTACTAAAGGGAACTCGGGGTAGGTCGACACCTGTCCCTAGAGGTACATGTTGGAACAAAGTTAGTGGGAGCGAGCTCAAGAGAACACATCCGATCAGGTCGGAGGCTGGGGCGTAAGAGAGCGTCCGTTCTTCATGTGGCTGTTCAGGTCGCGACAGAGCGTGCCTCACGTGACCACTTACAAGGGGAGGCCGCCAGTTGTGAAATTCAGATTCGATTCACACTGCGCATAATAAAAGCTCATGGCCAGAAGTGTAATTTGGCAGAGCATCAAGATGCACTTCTCAGCCGTTGTCAAGAAAATCGACACTTAAAAAATACCGTTGCAGTGAAACACTCTCTACGATCTCTACGATGAGTCATACTGTCCACAGCCGTGGCGTAGCGGTAAGCGCTCGGGTTCATAATCCGAAGGTCGCCGGATAGAATCTCGCGGCATGCAACTTTTTTTTATTATTTGTTTTTTGTAATTCAAATGTACACACACACACATTATATATATATATATATATATATATATATATATATATATATATATATATATATATATATAATTAATAACATTTGATTAATAACATTTGATGTTCGAAGTCGCCAGTTTTTCCACGACAAACGACTTTCAAACAACTTATTATATGCACCTGGCGACTTCGAACGTCATTATGTTTTCCGCAAACAAAGTTGTATTTCACGAATGTTATTAATTGTCTTCATAATGTTTACCACATATAGTTAACGGAAGAAGTATAAACGTATTCCGAAACGAATACGTATAGTGTAAGTCAAACCTGACGAACGATAGAACAATTTTTCAGAATGTCATTCAGCTGAGTTTCCCAACAGATAATTTAAAAAACAATTGTTCTTGTAAAAACGTATCGTTTATCAGATGTTTTGTGTCCCGACTTCGTCGCCGCTTTTGTGTCCCTGCCTCGTCGTAGGTGTCGGTGGCCGAGTGGAATGAGACCGACACGCTGGTGCAGGTACGGAGGGGAGCAGCCAGAAACTATAAACACTCGAGTAAATTAGAAAGAGATATATTGCACAGAATGTAACAATACTTAACTTTTACATAGTACTGCAGAATGTTGATACATAGTTGTTAGAGGCCTGCCTAGTGCCTGTACAAATAGCAAAGTCTTCCCTCGTGCCTATCGGATTACGAAGGTCCTATCGGGTTGCTATCTCCGTCCGAAGTCCAAGTGCGAAGTGGCCGATGTCCTTCAGTGGTGGCCACGAGCGGCGTTGTACCAGAGGGCGCTCGTGGCTGTCGTCGGAAGAACGCCGCGCCGTGCATGCATGGCGGCGCGCGGCGAAAGTAGGTGGCGCGCACTTTGTACTTGTGCGACACCACACCCCTCCCCCCCAAACCGCCGCGCCGTCGTGGCGTAGGGCTGAGGGCCACGGCGACGGCACTGGGAGGAGGGCCTGAGCGGGGGCGTTACTGGTGGGACGGGCGTCGTAGCTGAGGCCGGGATCGAGACGCCGTCCGCGCCCCGGCATCCGACTTGCGATCCTCCAGGGAACCCGCCGAAACCTGGGGAAGGGCGCCCGCCCCCGCCCAGAGGGAGCAGGTCATCTTCTTCTGAGGTGCGTGGCCCAAGCTGGGGGGGCCCGCACGGTCCCGGAGTCCCTCTCGGTGACGCTGTCATCTGCGGCGGCGACAGCGGCGGCGACGACTGCGTCGGATGTACGTCGACGTCCATAGGGATCTCGTAGTCCGGGGACGAACGATGTGGTTGTGCTCCCTGGCGCAGAACTGGGTCTGGAATCAAGAAACCGGAGACAGGATCGCGCGGTCTGTGCAGGCGCAATTGGTTTGCGTGGCGCCGCAGCTCCGACCCTGTGGAAGAACGTACAATAAACATATTGCGACCAAGCACGCGCTGAATGGTGCCCGGCAACCATGTCTTCTTGTTTCCAGCAAACACCCTGTACAGCACCGGCGTGGAAACCTGAAAAGGCGTAGCGCCATACGAACCGACTCGGTGCGTGGGAGGCTGCAGCAGGTGAAGGAGAGTGCGGTGACGGCGGCCGTGTAGCAGCTCGGCAGGAGACGGGCCGTCACGTGGCATGCATCGATACGTAGACAGGAAAATTTGAAGAGCTTGCTGCCTGGAGTGCTGACCTTTCATCTTTTCCATGTGTGACTTGAATGTTCGAACGAAACGTTCTGCTTCACCATTGGACTGAGGGTGAAAAGGTGCAGTGATGATATGCTGAATGCCATTCACACGACAAAACTGTTGAAATTCCGCACTAACAAACTGAGGTCCATTGTCACTGACGATAGTTTCAGGCAAGCCTTCGATGCAAAACACGGATGTTAAGGCACTGATTGTACTAGAAGCTGTCGTTGAGTTCATGGCAATCACAAAAGGAAACATGCTGAAAGCGTCTACAACAATTAACCATCGCGTATTCCAGAAAGGTCCGGCAAAGTCAATATGTAAACGTTGCCATGGTCCCTTGGGGCGTGGCCAGTCTGAGAAACGTTGCGGAGGAGCCGCCTGATGCTCCGCACAAACAGTACACTGTGATGTCATGCTCTCTATCTGAGCGTCCATAGCAACCCAGGTACAATGACGTCTGGCCAATTGCTTTGTCCTAACAATGCCCCAATGTCCTTGATGCAGGAGGCGTAACACTTCTCGTTGCAGGGAACGAGGAACAATCACTCTTGTCTGGTCGTTGTCGGTATGCAACAACAGTACACCCTGACTTAAAGATAATGCATGACGTTGTGCAAAATAACGTCGAACCAGAGGCCGATCAATATCTTTGGCTCTGGCAGGCCACCCTGAGCGAACAAAACGTGCTACCACACTTAGGTCTGCATCCGCAGCTGTTTCCTGTGCAACCCGACGAGAGTTCAAAGGGAAATCTGCGACAGCGGTAGCATCTCTGGAGTCTATCTGACAACATGCCATTTCCGAAGAATCAAACGACACATCCTGGCCAACCGGAAGTCGGGAAAGTGTGTCCGCGTTGGCATGTTTAGTGGTAGGTCGGAACATAATCTCATACTGATAATTTGACAATATCAAGGACCATCTCTGAAGCTTTTGTGCCGTACGTGGCGGAATTGGCTTTGTGGGTGAGAACAACGACGTGAGAGGCTTGTGGTCTGTCAACAAATAGAATTTTCTGCCATACAGATAATGATGAAACTTTGTGACGCCGTAAATGATTGCTAAGGCCTCCTTTTCTATCTGACTGTAATTCTGTTGCGTTGGCGTCAGTAGCTTGGATGCAAAGGCAATAGGACGATCGTGAGATCCAATGCGATGTGAGATTACCGCGCCCAGACCGTACGATGAGGCGTCAACTGCTAACACTACAGGCTTCTGGGGGTCAAAGGGAATCAAACATGCATCACTGAGTAGTGCAGACTTTAATTTGTCAAAGGCAACCTGGCAATCTTTGGACCACACAAAAGGAACATTTTTCCTACGTAAGCGATGCAGTGGAGCTGCAATCTGAGACGCATTGGGAATAAATCTGAAATAATAGTTAAGCTTTCCCATCACTGCTTGCAATTCCTGCACATTCTTAGAAGGAGGCAAGTCTTTGATTGCTCTAAGATGTGACTGTAAGGGATGAATTCCTTGGGCATTAATCACATGGCCTAGGTACTCTATTTCAGTTTGAAAGAACGAACACTTTGCTTTATTACAACGTAGACCTGCTGCAGTCAAAACTTTGAAAAGGCACTCCAGGTTTGCTAAATGTTCTTCAACTGTACGTCCGGATACCACAATATCATCTAAATAGTTCGAACAACACGGTACAGAAACTGTCAGCTGTTCCAAAAAACGCTGAAAAATTGCGGGGGCGGAAGAACTGCCAAAGGGTAGGCGTTGAAATTGAAAAGGGCCCATGTGAGTATTAATGACGAAAAATTTTTTTGACTCGTCATCAAGTGGAATCTGTAAGTATGCCTCTGCTAAATCAATCTTGGAAAAGAAGCGAGACTGTCCTAATTTGTCCATCAGTTCCTCAGGTCTGGGCAGGGGATAAGTGTCTACAATTGTTTGACTGTTGACAGTTGATTTGAAGTCCGCACAGAGACGAAGTTTTCCTGACGGCTTGGGTATAATTACTATAGGCGAGGCCCACTGACTCGCAGAAACAGGAGAAATCACCCCACTATCTTGCCAACGTTTAAGTTCTTCGGCAACTGTATCACGCAAGGCGATAGGCACTGGTCTAGCTTTACGAAACTTTGGAACTGCAGATTCTTTTAAAGTTACATGTGCCACGAAGTCTTTTGCACAACCTAGTTCCGGCGAAACAAGTCACTATATTTTTCACACAATGCATTGATTTTATCCTGAGGCACTATTGACGAAATTTGAAGCACATCTCTTTGAATTGATAAACCAAACAAGTCAAAAGCATCTAGTCCAAAAATGTTCTGTGTCGATTTGGCCTGAAGAACTACAAAAGCAACTGTTTTTGTTACACCTTGAAAAGAGGCGGGCAGGCTACACGTTCCTAGCACGGGAATATTTTGACCGGTATAAGCTGTTAGGACTTGTTAACACAGCGATAATTTTGGAGAACCCAGAAGTTCATAAGTATCTTTATTAATTAAGGTAACAGCGGAACCAGTGTCGAGCTGAAATTGCACCGTCTTATTTTCTATGAAGAGAGTCACAAACAGTTTTTGCTTGCGGCGCTCGACAGGTGCACGAATGTGGGCAACGTCTGCTACGGTTAGTTTACTGCGCTTGCGCGGGCCGCGTAGTGAAGTAAGCGGCGCAGACTCGGCACGCAGCGGATTAACAACACTGTCACTAGATGACACTACCGCCGGATCGGCGTCCGCGCAATGCGAGGCTACTGCACTAATAGTACTTTGAGTAGCTACCTGATGTCTACTGTCACTAGCTACACAGTACTGGGCACTATTACAAGGAGCAGTTGCAGAAGGCACTAATTTCACTACAGGAATGCACTGTTCATAGTCATTTTGCTTGTCCCGAACCCTTTTTTGTTGCACTGTTTTACGCGCTCGTCGGCGCTTGCTACGTGGTGCACTATATAGTTTTGCCAAAGGCGCAGAACTACTTTCTTGCAATTGAGATCCAAGGAAAGCACTGTTCAATTCCACAGCCCGTATAACATTTACAGAATGAACTGTTCTCGCACTCTGCGAAGCACTGTTTCTAACGGTACCGTTCTTTAAGTTTTTAATTTGCATACACACAGACTGCACATGTCCCGATTTGCCACATTGATAACAGGTTGCGTTGCGACTAGGGCAATGAGCACGCTTGTGGCGAGACACACACTGGGGGCAAGACTTACGAACATTTTTCTGAAATGAGCGTTGGCGCCCTTTATTCAAATCACTGTTTCTAACCCGACGGGGCGACCTTTGCGTCGCACTTTT
This sequence comes from Locusta migratoria, assembly GCA_026315105.1. Classification (NCBI taxonomy): domain Eukaryota; kingdom Metazoa; phylum Arthropoda; class Insecta; order Orthoptera; family Acrididae; genus Locusta; species Locusta migratoria. The sequence continues at coordinate 360,116,869 of CM048745.1, read as the reverse complement.
ACATTGGCTACTGTTCACTGTCTGTTCAGCACGGCCTGTACTATTGTAAGAATCACTAGTGCTACACTGAGAACTACGGCTAGGAAAGCGACCGTTGCGGCGCACTGAATTAACACTGTGGCTTTGCATTTCTACATCTGCTAAGTCAAAAGCATCATGCGCTTCTATAAGTTGCAGTACACTGTCTAATGAGGGGTCGGACTGTTTCAGAATTGCTGCCCGAATTCTGGGATCCTGAATGTTCTGCGTAATCGCATCCCTCAACATCACGTCACTATAAGAAAGTCCACAAGAACAAGTAAATTTACATTTGCGGGTTAAGCCCTTCAATTCCGTAATCCACTCTTGGTGTGACTGTTCCGGTAATTTTTTCAGTCTGAAAAATCGGTACCGTGCAGCGGCTACAAGAACTTTTCTCTCATAATGAGCATTCAGTGCATCTACAATTTGTTCAAAGTCTACATCACGAGGAGATGCGAGAGGGAAAAGTTTTTGCAATAGTACGAAAGTCTGGGGGCCCACAATCGATAAGAAAAGGTTCTTCACTCTCTGACCTGTAATTTGATGAGCCGCGACGAGTTCTTGAAACTGTGCGAAATAGTCGCTCCATTCTTCCTCACGTTCGTTGTACTGGCGGAACGTCGGAAGCGGTGCGGCGGCAGGTGAGGGCTGCTGATGCGGCGGCTGTTGTTGTTGGTTAGCTGCCTGCGCTGTGAGCTGGGACACAGCCTGGAGGAGCTGGGTAATTTGCGCCGTCTGTAACTGAATAATTTCCATTAAGTTTGGGTTCGGGGTAGTGGCCATGCTGACCGATTAGGCGCCGCGTATACAAGTAAATTAGTACAAAACACAAATGCAATATGAAAGAGGACGCTCTGCAACAAAAAAGTCCACAAAACACGCAACTGAATATATTCCCCCAAAATTCTTATAATAAGGGTGGGTGGGCGGGAGCAATTTTTGCGTGCTCCTACTGCTGCTGTCTGGCTGCTGTAAGCGGGCTGGTCCAAGGTTCTATCACTCCTCGTCGCCACTTTTGTGTCCCGACTTCGTCGCCGCTTTTGTGTCCCTGTCTCGTCGTAGGTGTCGGTGGCCGAGTGGAATGAGACCGACACGCTGGTGCAGGTACGGAGGGGAGCAGCCAGAAACTATAAACACTCGAGTAAATTAGAAAGAGATATATTGCACAGAATGTAACAATACTTAACTTTTACATAGTACTGCAGAATGTTGATACATAGTTGTTAGAGGCCTGCCTAGTGCCTGTACAAATAGCAAAGTCTTCCCTCGTGCCTATCGGATTACGAAGGTCCTATCGGGTTGCTATCTCCGTCCGAAGTCCAAGTGCGAAGTGGCCGATGTCCTTCAGTGGTGGCCACGAGCGGCGTTGTACCAGAGGGCGCTCGTGGCTGTCGTCGGAAGAACGCCGCGCCGTGCATGCATGGCGGCGCGCGGCGAAAGTAGGTGGCGCGCACTTTGTACTTGTGCGACACCACAAGATGTGCTCGATGTCGTGCTGTTTTCTGCTTTCCATTTTTCTATGATAACTATCACTCTGGTTCGTAGGTTATATATAGGGTAGGTGGGGGTAAGTGTACGCACTGGGATAAGTGTACGCAGTTTAAAATCTTGGCTCCAAACAGTTATGTTTGTAGCTGTATGGCATAGTAACTCGACAGCGATGTCAAACGGAGAAGCACGGACTCTGAGCGTCAGTCAGGCAGTGTTCGTGGCACGATAAGTTCTGTTTTCAACATTCTCACTGTAGTTTTCAGGTACCTTCGTCCCCACTATTTTGCGTGATCTTTAAATTTCTTGTTCCGTGTTAATCTCATATTGAAGCCCTATGATGTTATTGTTCAGTAGAAAGTGTAATTAACCCAAAGCGAATACTCTTAACTTTGTAGAAATTAAAAATGTAGGAAGTCGCAAAATGGGGCAAGTGTACGCTGCTTTCAAGGGGCAACTGTACGCATTCACGTAAGTGCGTACACTTGCCCCTTGATGAGCAGAAAATACTGACAGTCTTTACCCTCTACTACTACATGGCTTGTAACAGACATTGCTTTACTATTGCTTGTTTTTAATTCCAAGTAGACTTATCTCCCTGATGTTTTTATAATTTTCTTTTTCCCCAATAGGAATTAGGTCAGGAAAACCGAAAAGAAACCGCTGACTGATGAAGTTCTTGAAACTGTATGACAACTTCTACATCTACATCTACATGGGATACTCTGCAAATCACATTTAAGTGCCTGGCAGAGGGTTCATCGAACCACAATTATAATATTTATCTCCCATTCCATTCTCGAATAGCGCGGGGGAAGAAAGAACACCTGAATCTCTCTGTTCGAGCCCTGATTTCTCGTATTTTATTTTGATGATCATTTCTACCTATGTAAGTGGGAGTCAACAATATATTTTCGCATTCGGAGGAGAATGTTGGCGATTGGAGTTTCGCAAGTAACCCACGCCTCAGCGATAAGCGCCGTTGTTGTAATGATTCCCATCCCAGATCCTGTATCATTTCCGTAACGCTGTCTCCCCTGTATCGTGACAATACGAAACGAGCTGCCCTTCTTTGGACTCTTTCGATGTCCTCCGTCAAACCCACCTGATAAGGATCCCACACTGGGCTGCAATACTCCAAAAATGGACGGACAAGCGCAGTGTATGCAGTTTCTTTAGTAGTTCTGTTGCATCTTTTAAGGGTTCTGCCAATAAAACGCAGTCTCTGGTTCGCCTTTCCCACGATATTATCTACGTGTTCTTTCCAATTTAAGTCTGAAGTAATAGTGATTCCTAGGTATTTTGTGGAGTTTACGTCCTTCACATTTGATTGATTTATGTTGTAAACAAAGTTTAACGGATTTCTTTTCGTACTCATGTGGACGACTTCACACTTCTCATTATTTAGAGTCAATTGCCAATTTTTACACCATACTGATATCTTATTCAGATCGTCCTGCAGTTGGTTTTGATCAACAATATTATTCTATCAGAAAAGCAGGAGGCTGCCGCTAATGAGAAGAAGCGGAAAGCAGATGAAAGGTGCAAGGTTAAAGATCAAAAATCTAAAACTGCAGCGAAAAGGAGACTAATTTTTTCTGGTAGTTCTTCTAGCGAGTCTGATACAATTTCCCTTCATAATAGTGAAGACTCCAACAACTGGGACTTCGAAGTCTGAGACTGATGAAAGTAAATCATCGACATTCACTAGGCTGATAGAAAAAGGTGATTTTGTCATTTCTAAAGTGTTTGGGAAGGCTTCATACAGAGTTTATGAGGAAACAATCACATAAGTTAATAATGCAGGTTATGAAGGATTTTTTTTCTTTTATATATATAAAAGGATTTCTCAAACATTTAAGTTTATTGAGACAGCAGAGCAGGCATTTTTGCAAAATGACGAAATTGTGAAAAACTATCACAAGCTGTGCAGTCTAGCTCTATTAGATTCAAAGATGCGGTTGGATTTCAGGATGACCTGAGCAGCTACCGTGCCTTATTAGACTGATAATGTTGTAAGATGTTCTCTGTCATTTGCTGAAGTTTTTCTAGCAAAGTTTCAGTTTTTCTCTTGGTCTATTATTTCACATTTGCTTATAAATGCTGTACTTTCAATGTCTATTATATAATAAAAGATAATACCTGTAAAAAAGTATATCATCAATTTTACAAAATTAGACATTATTTCAGATGTTTTCCTCTCAGTGGGGCAAGTGTATGTGTGTGAGTACACTTGCCCCACTCAATGGGGCAAGTGTACTCACTAACACTTCCTTGGAAACTTATAATTTATTCATAAACTAAAAAACATATCACTATTTTGAGAAATCCATTTAGTAACCAGGAACATGCTTTAACTACAGTAAAATTTTCATATCTCTAGGTTCCTTTAGATTCTCCCTAGATGCCGTCATGCAAATTTTGCGTACACTTACCCCCACCTACCCTATATCTTGAATTAAAAAAAAATAATGATAAGAAATAGTTACATGTCGCGAGATTCGATCCGGCGACCTTCGAATTACCAACCCGAGCGCTTACCGCTACGCCACGGCTGTGGACAGTATGACTCATCGTAGAGATCGTAGAGAGTGTTTCACTGCAACGGTATTTTTTAAGTGTCGATTTTCTTGACAACGGCTGAGAAGTGCATCTTGATGCTCTGCCAAATTACACAGCCCACTGCCTTGAAGTGGTCAGCCAGTTAGCTGGTGGTCGCGGCCTGGTCGAAGTGACGTGACACAGACTGTTGTGAGGCCTGTCTCTAGGTGGTGTTACTTAAGCACGGCATCCAACGAGAGCAGCAAGCCGGCCGCGGTGGCCGAGGGGACTAAGGCGCTCCACTCACGGTCTGCACGGCCACTACGGTCGGGGGTTCCAATCCCCCCTCGGGCATGGATATTTGTGGCGTCCTAGTTCGTAAGTAGTTCATAAGTAGTTTGTAAGTTTAGGGACTGATGACCCCGTAGTTAAGTCCCATAGACTATACAAACATTTGAGAGCAGCAAGGTGGTGACTCGCTGATGTTTTGGTGCGGCATTATGTGGGCCACCGTACGCCACTGGTGGTCGTAGAAGACAATCAAACGGCTATACGGTACAGGCATGACATCTCCCGCCGTATTGTGCAATAACATCTGCAGCATTTTGGTGAGGGATTCGTCTTAATGGACGACAATTCCCGCGTTCATCGTGCACGTCTTGTGAACTCGTTCCTTCATAACTACATCAACACTATTGAAGCGCAATGTAAAGGACTGTTTTTGAAGAAGAGGAACCACCAGCCACTCTGCGGGAATGGCCGTGCGCTCTAAGGTGCATAGTTTTACGAATATTTGAACCACAAATCAATCTAAGAGATCTATGCACAGTCGTCATTCAGGAGTGGGACGATCTGGCCAGCAGCTGCTTCATGATCTGTTGGGAAGCATGCCACGAAGAATACAGGCATGCATCATTGCAAGAGAAACTGCTACTCGGTATTAAGTATAAGCAAGTATGCTTCAATCTGGAGCACAAATTCAAAATTTCTAACTTGTTCTTGTACAACTTGTCAGTTTCTGTTTTCATTGTCAATGAAGAGAACTGAAAAGTTCTTTTTGTATATTTCTATTCAATTTTCAGATACAGGGTCACGAACCTCCAGAATCGCTTTGATGCAACAATTTTTTGGATATGTGTATATGCGTTTTTGGAATCCGATGGAAGCATTGATGAGTTGGTATTAGTCATGTTCTACAAGGTGCGTCAGGAAAGTTCGGTGAATGGTCCCAGGAAATATAGGGAACAAGAGTTACAAACAAAATACGTTTACTGGCCTTCAGATTAGTCACCACTGGCTGTAATACACTTCTGATATAAGTTGTAAAGCTGTTGGCAACTATCAGCAAACGATTCTTGTGAAATCGCTTGAAGCTCTGATGTCAAGCATTGATGGATCTTTGCAGCCATTGCGAAGTATAAGCATTTCAGGATTTATTTAACGTGTGGAAACAGACAGAAGTCTGCCGGTGCTAAACATGGAGAATAAGGAGGATGCGGAATCACAGTGACCTATGTCTAGCGAGAAAATTACGCACGCGGGTCGCAGTTTGCGGACGGGCATTTCATGGAGGAAATTCCACAGCCCACTCCGGTACGGTTTTGGCCGAAGCCACCGGAAGCGTTGCAGCAGCCGTTTCAAAACTCCCTCGAAAACTTACGCGTTGACATTTCTTTTTTTCTTTGTCCTGGCTGAATAGATAAATATATCTTTCACATAGGGATCAGATTTTTTTTTCATAAACAATCATAGAGGGACGCATCACCTTGAAACTGTAAGGTGTGTCGTATACTATATAAATTAGTAACATCAGTAACGGCTGCTGGTTTCCTAGCTGTCGTAAGAACTGAAAGTATTACCTTCGTGTGTTCTACGCCATTGCCCGTCCCTAGCCACATGGAGGTGAACCAATTCTTTGCAACAGTACGTAGCTTACACTATGAGTTAATGTTTCTACCAAATATAGTTTATATTGTTATGTTTAAGATAAACATTTAAAATAAGGATAAATTGAAAATATTAAAAGAATGATTACAAAGCTGTGTTACAATTAAATTGCTCTTAATTTCTAATGAAGTAAAATTTGGTAAGTATACAATTAATTAAAGAGAATTTGACATAGAAAATGAATTAATTTAAGTTATACCAAGAACTCGTACAGAGAAGAGGTATAATGACGATGTAATCAGTTCTTATTTGTTTGAAGTACATCTCATTACAATAAAAATAATCTCAATTGAAAGAAAATATTCATTATAATCAGACTAGTATCCGAAGTTTCTTGTTATGGTTATCAGGTCACCTGGAAATTTTGTCCATATCTACGTTTGAAAGATAACTATTCTTTCCAATAACATTAAACTTTATTCTTTCTTCGTTAAGAACTACATCAGTTTTACATTTCTGATATGGACTGAACGAAATCCTAATTAAGGATAACAATTGATTTAAATCATAAAAACAACAGACAGTCATCTTCAATTATTCTTAATCTTCTCTCTTCCTTGGCACTGTGCAGTTCTTTTACTCCATGGCAGTGAGCACATATTCACCCGCCAAAACCTGCGGAAATAAATTCCGTCGGGCAGTATTTGCTAACATAGTGCCAAACCCCTTATAAAAAAACTATTTGAATATCTTGGGTCGAGCTAGAAACCAGTAGTGTACAATGTTACACTACAAGAATTACAAACATTTCAACATATATATATATATATATATATATATTACAGATTTCTGATGGATCTAGCCATTGTTATCGAAAAGACATGAGTTGTCACACTGACGGATTCACTGCAGTGTTCCGCATGATAGGGGGCGCTTGTTGACATGTCCCTCAACGTATATGCCTGAGTATCTCATCCTCGCCACTTCAATTTGTAAAATATGGGACTATTCACTGTACCTTGTATATCGAGTTAAATTGGAATGTGTGCTGGTGTTGTGAGATTAGTGGCGGGCAGTGAGAGTGGTGCGGTGTGGTGTCGTCAGGGCGGGGAGCGCGTGTGCGACCTGCTGCTGCAGTGCGGCCGGCTGCAGCACCTGGACCTGGGCGAGACGCGGCTCTCGCTGGCCGACATGGCGTGGGTGCTGGCCGGGCTGCGGACAGACCGCGGCGGCAACGGCACGCTGCGCGCCGTCGAGCTGTGCCGCCCGCTCGGCTTCTGGCGCTACGGCATGGACAGCCCCCACTGGGCCTACTCCGTGGGACAGCTGCTCAGGGTGAGTGACATGCCTCACTACTCCCACCACTGCAGAGCTCTTCCGCTTGCTTGGCTTCTGGCGCTATGGCATGGACAGCCCTCACTGGGCCTACTCCTTAGGACAGCTGCTCAGGGTGAGTGACACGTCTCATTACTCCAACCACTGCAGAGCTTTGCCAATTGCTCGACTTCTGGCGCTACGGCATGGACAGCCGCCACTGGGCCTACTCTGTGCGACTGCTGCTCAGCGTGAGTGACATGCCTCGCTACTCCCACCACCATAGAGCTCTTCTGCTTGCTCAGCTTCTGGCGCTATGGCATGGACAGTCCCCACTGGGCCTACTCCTTGGGACAGCTGCTCAGCTACTCCCACCACTGTAGAGCTTTGCCAATTGCTCAGCTTCTGGCGCTACGGCATGGACAGCCCCGACTGAGCTTACCCCCGTGGGGCAGCTGCTCAGGGTGACTGACACGCCTCACTACTCCCACTACCATAGAGCTCTTCCGCTTGCTCGGCTTCTGGCGCTATGGCATGGACAGCCCCCGCTGGGCCTACTCTATGCGACAGCTGCTCAGCGTGAGCTACTCCCACCACTTTATGCTGTCCTCTCACGGGACGTAAAGGAGGAAGTGGTGACGCCGCAGCGTGGAATTCCATATTCCACTGTCCTCCGAAGTGTCTTGTGTAATTCACGAACGAACTAGTTTGGAAGAGCATTCTATGCGAACTAGTTCGCAGGTCCCTCGCCTCTTAGTTTGTCCTCTCGTATTCCGAAGACTGACGGATTACAGCGAGAGGACGCGAGAGCGGGCAGAATCACGTGACTCCCTCTTGCCAGTTGCCGTCATTTCGAGCTGAGATGCAGGTCAGCTATAGTTGTAGTAGAGGTAGCAAAATTCAAAACGAACGGACGAACTAAAAAGAGCAACCTATTTCGCGGTCGAGTTGCAAACTAAAAGAAGAGCTACCAGTCGCGAACTAAAATATGCGTGATAGGTCACAAACTAAAATCTGCCTGATAGGTCGCAAACTAAAATATGCGCGACAGGTCGCGAAAGGAATTAAAAATCACGTGCTTGACCATTTCGAGGTTAGCGTCTGCCTGCTAGATTACATAGTTCAGTGCTACAAAATTACTACTTTGAAGAATTCTGCCCTCTACAATATCTGACTAATAAATTCAATAATGCCAAGATATAGAGATAACTGTTTAAACGCGACAAATTATCCACAAACTGTTTCTTTTGGTTTTCCGTGATATCGTTAGCGGCTCAAGCAGCAAGTGCATGAAGCAGCTAGGTGGTCTGCATGCGAAGAACATGCCGCTCAGCCGTCACTGGGAGCGGACGAACTAAAAGAACGAACTAGTTCACGGCAGAGTCGTGAACTAAAGTGAGCGCTCCCGATCGCGAACTATTATGCGCGAGTCTATCGGTGACGCTTAGTTTTGTGGTGCGCAGTTCAACACGGCCCTGCGCGAGCTGCACCTGCAGAAGTGCGAGCTGGACGACGGCGACGTGGAGCTGCTGCTGGTGGGCGCCGCCTACAACCGCACGCTGCTGCTGCTCGACCTGACGGCCAACCGGCTGGCGGACGGCGCGGCTGCACTCCTCGGCGGCTACCTGCAGACTGCGCCGCCGCCGCCGCTCCGCGCGCTGCTGCTCGCGCACAACCGCATCGGCGACGACGGCGCCAGGTACACACGCATACACACACACACACACACACACACACACACACACACACTGTACTGGACGGCACTGATGTATTCTGGTCACAATCAAATACCACCTACCCAAAATGGAACACCAACAACGACCCGACATAGCACAGCCCAATGTATTAGAGAGATACAACCAGGCGCCAGAGTCGTATACCGTTAATCAAAAAGTTAACTTTCTTAATCGTTAATCCGTTACTAAAAAATTTAACTTAGTTAAACGTTAAAGCGTTACTCTGCGGACTATTTAACGGAAGTTAACGGAGGCGCTCCAGTCATAGTCTCCACGGCCACTACGGTCGGGGGTTCGAATCCCCACTCAGGCATGGATATTTGTGCCGTACTTAGTGTTAGTTAGTTCATAAGTAGTATGTAAGTTTAGGGACTGATGGCCCTGTAGTTAAGTCCCATAAGCTATTGTGTGTGTGTGTGTGTGTGTGTGTGTGTGTGTGTGTGTTGTTGTTGTTGTTGTTGTTGTTGTTGTTGTTGTGGTTGTGGTCTTCAGTCCAGAGACTGGTTTGATATGCAGCTCTCCACAATACCCTATACTGAGCAAGCCTCTTCATCTCCACATAAGAGCGGCTACCTACATCTGTCTGAATCTGCTTACTGTATCCATCTCTTGGTCTTCCTCTGCGGTTTTTACCCCACACACTTCCCTCCAACGCTAAATTCACAATTCCTTGATGTCTAAGACTGTGCCCTACCAATCTATCCCTTCTCTTAGTCAAGGTATCCCAGAAATTTCTTGTCTCCCCAATTCTGTTCAGTACCTCCTCATTAGTTACGCGATCCACCCACCTAATCTTCAGCATTCTTCTGTAGCACCACATTTCAATAGCCTCAATCCTCTCCCAGTCCATACTGTTTATCGTCCATGTTTCACTCCCATACAAGGCAACACTCCATACAAATGCCTTCAGAAAGGACTTCCTTAGGCTTAAATAAATATTCGATGTTAACAAATTTCTCTTTTTCAAGAACGCTTTTCTACCCATTGCCATTCTGCATTTTATATCCTCTGTACTGCGACCATCATTTGTTATTTTACTGCCCAAGTAACAGAACTCATCTACCTCCTTTATTACTTCATTACCTAATCTAATTCCTACAGCATCACCTGATTTTCTTACACTGCACTCCATTACCCTAGTTTTGCTCTTGTTAATGTTCATCTTATATGTTATGGAAGTTAACGTTAACCACTAACTCGTAACTGTATTGTGCAGCCACGAAAAATTGCCTTCAGTCTTGAAATTTATATATTTTTGTTAGTATATTACTGAAATCTGCAATTAAAAGAAACGCATTACTCTACCTGTTATTTAAGAAAAATCTTTTGGATCCGCAAGTTTAGGTAGGGCTTCGAGTATAAATAAAAAGTAGCATTACTCGGCCACTCTACCATAGCAGTCGGCCGTGAGCCTAAACAAATGGTGTCTAATCACATACTACAGTGTAAAACAGCCTCCACAGGAGTCATTTCCTTTGGGAGACAAGTCTTGTGTTCTTTGAAATGATTTGTTTTCTTGTATAAAAAGAAGAATGTTTGTTTGTCATTTGTTTGTGTAGGCCTTAATTGAATACCTCCCTGGAATAAGGATGTAACCATCAAACCAGTAAGTTTTCAGAAGAGAGGAAAATTTATTTCTGGGGTCTATTTCGTGTTATACACTATTGGAAACTCGTTGCATATGTAAATGTACAAATGTGTACAGCTATTAAAATCAATATTTTATTTATAACTTAAGGTGTTACAAACGGCGTAACAATTGGAAGTGATACAATGGAAAAAGGATGTATTATCAGCAATATATTTTGGAGTATTTCTTACATGTAACATACGAGACATGCTGTACATGCACTTAGTATTCAAATTAAAGAAAGTAATATTAGAATAATAAAGAAAATAACAATGTGAATGAAGATTTCAACTAAATACTATGACAACAAAATATTCCACAATATAGATGTTATTGGAAACTTCATTTTAAGCATGATTTTACAATGTTATTATGGTTTGCAGGTTTTATTATTTAACTTATTTCCCTCTATGATCCTCAAGTGATTCATCATTCTTAATTTTCGACTGCAGTACGTGAATGCGTTTTGGAGTTAAAGCATAAACATTATGCAAATTCTTTAAACATACTTGTACTTTCTTCCTATTGCACATTAAGAAGTATTTAAAGCTGCATTGCCTGCGAGAGATACTTTCATCAGTGTAACGTCTTTGAACATCACAAATCTCCATGCATTGTTTAACCAATGGTCATTCAGTGTCTTAGAATAAAACTCGGCGAACAGACGTTCCTTTCCATTGGCGTCAAGTATTCTACATCCTTCATATTTACACTTGCATGCGCTTTCCTGCAAACAAAATCGTACACAGTTAACTATCAGCTGGTTATTTTAATACTTGTAGACGACATATATATTGCTTTTCGCAGAGAGAGTTATTCTCATTAGGGTCTTACAGGGATCAAACTAAAGCTTCTAAAACATAGTTTGAAGATGTTACATCCTTATTCCACTTACCTCTGTTTTTTTTTTTTTTTTTTTTTTTTTTTTTTTTTTTTTTTTTTTTTTTTTGCTTCATTGCAGATTTTATAGTGCCTTTCCGTGTTTTATATTCTCTTCCGCTCTGCCTTAGACACTTCCTTTTCACATCTTTCCATTAATCTATATTTATTTTTCGCCTACTATTGATTTATTACATTTGGTGATGAACCAACACAAGCACTATCCGCCATCTTGACTGATGTTCCATCCTTATTCCATGGAGGGAAACGTTCAGCTGGATGTAAACCAGCTTGCCGTTCAAATATATGACACAGGATTGCACCACAGCATAGAGGCATGCAGATACATCCTATTTCCACTGAAATCACAATTTTCGAAAATTTGTGGGTTACATCCTTATTCCAGGAAGGTATTCAATTGTTGATTTTTTTCAGAAGGCACAATTTACAGTTGAAAAGTATTTGTTCTCTTGATCACTTAGATGTGGCCACGGATTTTCATCAATTGTTGAGCCCATGATAACGTTTCCACACACAAATCTTCTTCGACACTCAGATGACTTCCACTGGCGAAAGATGCTCTTAACGCGAACTTAACAAGCAAGACCCTACTGCCGGCGAGAACAGACCACTGACACGGGACGTTGAACTCTCAACCGTTTTTCCTTCATAGATTCACTTAGCGCAGGTATACGCAGAGTCGCGGTTTCCCCTCAGTTGCAGGAGGCTTACACCTAAGTTGTGGGTTTCCCCTGGGACCCCATTTTCGCTGTTCGGGTCTCTGCGGCGCCATTCAGAAGATCAACCGCGCGCTTCCAGGGAGTGATTCAACGCATAGCGTGGGCGTAGCCGCATGCAGAAATTAGCGTAATTCACTAAAATGAGCATAATTTACGCGGCAAGATTTTTGTCATAAGAAATGGGTACAAAAGTAAGGGATTAACGGACTTACGGCAAATTAACGGAAGTTAAAAGAGTCCATTAAAGTTTTTTTAATTAAGTTAAAAGTTAATCCGTTACTTAAAAAGTTAATTTCGTTAATTATCGATTAACGGACTTTTGCCCAGCTATGCCAGGCGCATATGAATTGAGGTAGATGATGAAAAAAATTCTGAGTGTTGCAGCCATGACTAGCAGTAGCAGTTCCTACATTCTTCAGGTTAAATAAAAGGGTCTTCAACAGTGTAATGGAACTGGTCAGAACAGTAATTATTGTATTGCACAAAACAGCCTAAATTGTAGTAAGCGATGCCAAGACGGTCACACTTACAACAACGTGCGATAAGTAATCTAACTCACGACACATCAGTACTTTCTAATATACATACAGGGTTATTTGAACGATTGTATGTATGTTAAGTATTGTCACTGAAGACACACTAACATGGAATTCGATGACCATTTTTTACGAATGTTTCCTTTTGTAAAGAACAGTAATTTTATGTATGATCATTTAGGCCTACATTAATAGTGAAACAATTATTTAATGAGGAAAACTGTAATATTTGTATCATAAATATCAAAAATTGTATAAAACTGTATGTCTGTAGTTTGACGAAATATCTTTGGTGAGCATTGATGTATCTTTGCAGTTTTCGGTTATAGTGTACTAGGTCGAATAAGTTTTAACTGACCCTCATGCAGTAGATTCAGCTGTTATGCAAACCGTTTCGTCCTTGTTTTATTTTATTAATTGTACAGTGACGATCTTCGTTAGTGCACTGACAAGGGAACATCACCAACTCGACCTCATATTTTCTTGAGAAAAAAAATACATGACCTAGATATCAACCCCAGAAATCGATACCGCGTGAAAATTTGAGCCATTATTCAGATACTACGCAGTACAGCTTTTCAACATTCGCGCGCTCGGGTTGTTCCTCACTCGGCCCGCTTCACTGTCTAATACTGTGAGCAGAGTCTGGTAAGAAAAATGTTCAAATGTTTGTTAAGCTTATGGGACTTAACTAGGGGGGTCATCAGTCTTACAAACTACTTACGAACTATCTTATACTAAGGACGGCACAAATATCCATGCCAGAGGGGGGATTCGAACCCCCGACCATAGTGGCCGTGCAGACCGTGACTGGCGCGCCGCAGTCTCCTCGGCCACCGCGGCCGGCGTCTGGTAAGAGGTTTGTGTTCGCGACGTCAATTAATCCACAGGCTGTCGTGCGACATCTCCAGGGGCTGTACGGAATGATAACTAATCTGCAACGATTAAATACCAAATAATTAGAGCTCTTTAAAGTCGTCACCGATAAGCATAAGCATTTGCAATTATTAGACGTACTGTACACAGTAAAGGAAAATACATGGCGCTTTATTTATGCTTTTCCTTATATCTTTCAACTGCGTTGCATGTATCAAAGACAACTGCACTGATGAAAACGTGATGGATGTAGAAGAAAATAGCTGGTTGACGTTCGGTGCATTTTTGCAAGAGGATGACGTCGATGATAACGACGCTGACATTTCACCACCGTCAGATTCGTCAAGCACTTTCATTGCTTCAATGGGGCTTGGGCATTGAATTGAGGTCGTCAGTGGTGGTGAAAGCTGCTTTGATGATTTTAAATCGTCGAATACCATTTTGCCCGCCTCCGTAGCAGAAGAATATATGCAACGAGCCATGTGCGTTTTATACAGCGCGTAAAAACTGCAGTGGAAACGAATGAGACGGTTTTTCAACAAGCAGTGTAACATAATTTAATTTTCAATACCTTTTACGCACATAATTTTGTCACAAGTTAAGCTGACACTATTGAAGTGGAGTAAACTTGAAAGAGTTATTATTTCCTTCTCCACTTCCTTATCTCTTCAAATTTCACATTTTGGGGGACTGTTGTCCTTAGTTACACAGCACTTCACGTTCGGGCATGAAGCTGCCACAGTGAAGAGGGCTGAGTGAGGAACAACCCGAGCGCGCAAATGTTTAAAGTCTGTACTCTGAGGCCGTAACTGCGTACTATTTGAATAATGGCCCAAGTTTTTTCTTGATACCGATTTCTGCAGTTGATATCTAGCTCATGTATTTCTTTCGCAAGAAAATATGAGGTCGAGTTGATGATGTTTCCTTGTAATGGACCTGACATGTCTCAAACTATCGAAACATTGCGGCTTTCATTTAATGTAGTTATAAATCTGTGCTCCCTTCGGTGACTAGTTTTGCCGCAATTTTCGACCTACATCAACACCACCTAGAGACAAGGCTTCACAACAGGCGGTGCTACGTCACACTGACCGGGCCGCGGACGCCAGCTGAATGGCTGGCAAAATTACAGGGCAATATCCTTAATGTCAGTCTGCTGCAGAATTTATGAACATATTCTTGTTTCTAATATAAAACGCCGTGCGGGAATGGCTGCGAGTTTCTAGGCATCATGTCAAGAGCCGGGCGACCGCTCCCGCCGGATATTCGAGTCCTCCCTCGGGCATGGGTATGAGTGTCTGTTGTCCAGATTAGTTTAAGTAGTATATAAGGCTAGGGACTGATGACCAAAGTAGTTTGGTCCCTCAGATTTACAAACATTTTTCAATATACCGCATTCCTTGAAACGGAAAAGCTACTGTCCATGCTCACGAAGATCTGGCAGAGCAGAGCAATAACAAATAGCACAAAGATCCGGCTAGTTGAAACACCTGTGTTTTCTGTCTTCTTTTATGGCTGTGAATCGTGGACACTCAAGGCCAGAGACAAACAACGCATTGAGGGGTTTGAGATTTGGTGCTGGCGTAGGATGCTACGCATAAAATGGACGAAAGAAGAGCAAATGTGTCCATTACTGAACAACTGAATATCTCCAGACGCCTTTCTTCTCGAGTCGACGAAAAAATTCTCCAGTTCTTTGGCCATATTGTGAGAAGAGACGGAGAAAGCCTAGAAAAAATAATCTTACAAGGAAAGATAGAGGGCACAAGACGAAGAGGAAGAGCAGCGAGCAGATGGATAGACCAAGTCAAGAAGATCTCCGGTCTACCTCTTAAGCAGGCACTGAGAGAAGCTGACAACCGTCCGGGATGGAGACGCTTGGTTCATGGGGTCACGACGCTCAGCAGTGAGCACAACGACTTATGATGATGATGATAATGATGCGTCAATGCGGCTTTAGCAAGCATGGCTCATGTGAAACCAACATTGCCCTTTTTCTTGGATTACATCTTGCGAGCCATGGATGAAAGGCAACAGTAAGAAATCATTGTGCTAAAACTATTATTGCATACTCTACAACAAGGTTATAGACTTTCCCCAATATGGTGCTATTTGTACACTAAGTAAGTTCCAAAGAAAGGCAAGGAGAAATTAGGTAAGAGAAATAATGTTAAGGGAGAAGAAATAAAAATCTTATAGTTTCGCGATGACATTGTAGACATTATTGTAGACATCTCGATGACATGGTTTCGTGATGACATTTTACTTTTATCACAGACAATAAAGGAACTGGAAGAGCAATTGAATGAAGGTTTTATTCCGGGGGTTAAGGAAGTTATGGATCCTCTTCGATCGTTTTTAAAAAAAAAAGCCATTGCGATGTCCTCCTGAAATGCTAATGTAGAATCAAAAACAAATTCAACCGAACCACCCATCTTCAGAAGCCGTAAATCTTCTTATTTAATGACTGTTTCGAAAATTAAGTTAACTCCGTCGTTTCAGGAGTCTCAGCTTCACAATGCCATCATCGCACCTGAAAATGCTTGACATAAGCTTCAACAAGATTTCTGACGCGGGAATGATGGACATCTTGAACACCATCAAGAAACCCTTTATGCTAGAAACGCTCTACATCTACGGCAACAAGATAACTCCCAAGTCCATAAAGGTAAGTATCTCAAATCATGAATGATATTTTTTATTATGTTGGTAGATGTTACACAATAATACAAACTGATCTGCATATAATGTTATTCACTTATTTTTTAGAAGTAGTCACATTGTCTATTTTACAGATTTTTTGACTATGATAACCTCATGTCATAATAGGTCGAAGTTTATAAGTGTATTTTCTCCCTCTCTCTCTCTCTCTCTCTCTCTCTCTCTCTCTCTCTCTCTCTCTCTCTCTCTCTCTCTCTTTTTAAGACTTGGCTGCTGTCTTGAAGGTAACCAAAGTAGGAGAGAGTCAGAACTGTGAACACAGATTAAAATGTCGAGAGAATGTACAATGTCACATTGGGGAATTGTTTTGAAAGCGGAATGAAATTTGCGACTCTCTTGGAGTCAGACTAAAACAATAAGATACATTTAGCATACATAATTAATCATAAGAAAGGTTGTGCAAAATGGGAGCTGTATTTGTTAGAGACAGATTCATTTCAAAAGTGACAGAACATTCATTAACAAGTGTTTGACCATATTAGAGAGAAATAAACTGACTTTTGCAGACTTGTTGCTGTCTATGCAATTCATCTACATCAATTAGATGGTAAATGCGTAAAAAAGACATAAAGTATTATGTACACTTATTAAGAGAATAACACACTTATTACGAAATGTATTTGGCCCCAAAAATGCTTTATCTATAGTAAAACTTAGAAATTCAAAATAGTAATGTAAGTTTATTTAATCTTCACAATAACTATAAATAATATAAATAATATGTCACAGAAATGTAACATCTTTGAATATATACCAAGTCTGTGTAAAAAGTAACATCTCTCAATGTATACAAACTCTTTGTAAATCTGTGCTATATTAACTTCTGTGTAACATGTTTGTTTACAATAACATTGTAGTGATTTTCTACGTGTGAGGCACTGATTAAAAACCACGCGGATGTCACTGAACACACTAGCACTGTGCACGTTTAAAAGGTCGAGACGCCCCCGCGGTGGGAAGGAGTTGGTATAGGGATGGGGGAAGCGCCGGGGAAGGGGGGAGGACATGGGAGAGGGAGAAAAGGAGGGGAAAGAGGGATTGACGAGACTCTGGGCGAGGGAGAGGGGTAGCCAAGCGGTGGTAAGGAAAAGGACGGGACAGAGGGGAGGGGCGCTGAAGTTGCCCTGGGAAAGGACATGGAGTGTGTGCAGGTGAAGGCTGGGAGGGATATTGTGATGAAGGCGTGGCAGAGGCCCAGGATCTGTGAGGATGGGGTATACCAAAGGGTTACGAGATTCTATCTTGCGGGTAGTGTAGAAGATTCGGAGATGTTCGAAGTGTTGTAGGAAGGAGGAAAAAGGGATGAGGTCATGTAGGATCCGTGTGGGGGAGGGAGTCGGATACGGTATGCGAGGCGGAGGGCGTGGAGTTCCAGGATTTGTAAGGATTCGTAGAAGGTAGCAGGGTCTGATATCCAGGTGGGGTGGAAGGAACAAAGGACGGGACGCATGATAGATTTATATGTGTGAAGGACAGTGGAAAGGTTGAGGCTCCACGTCCGGCCGGTAAGGAGTTTAAGGAGGTTCAGGCAGGACATTGCTTTCTCACAGAGGGATTTGAGGTATGGGGTCCAGGATAGTTTATGGTCAAGGGTCAGGCCAAGATATTTGAGGGTGGGGTGTGGCGGGTCGGACGGTTGTGGAGGGTAAGATAGAAATCATGGAGACGGAAGGAGGGGTGGTATTACCTATGACGATTGCCTGGGATTTGTCTGGATTGACGGATAGGATCCACCGGTTACACCACGAGGCGAACTCAATGAGGTGGGACTGGAGCAAAAACTGAGAACGGGCAAGGGAGGGGGCGAGGGCTAGGAAGGCGGTGTCGTCAGCATGTTGGAGGAGATAGACGGGAGGCTTGGGTTGAGGCATGTCGGCGCAGTAGATGATATAAAGGAGGGGAGAGAAGACGGAGCCTTGGGACACCCCAGTGGAGGGATAGAACAAGCGGGAATCGGAGTTGCAGACAGTGACATAGGAGAGGCGGGAGGTGAGGAAGGAAGCTATGAGGCGGAAACCTATCGTCCTATCTTCTCGGTTAAATGCAGCAGTGTGGGTTCAGTCACACCGGGAGAAACGTTAATTCCCACCTAAAAAATTGGTGCTGCGAATATACTCACCAACAAATAGTGTGGAATTCACCTGGCACAGGTGTTTCACAGTCAGAGTGGTGCTGTGTTACTCGTGGTGAGACAGAGTGTTTGTTGTGGCGGCAGACGCTGCAGCGGCTGCTGGTGGCGGGCACGCTGTCGCAGTCTCGGCTGGACGTGCGCGTGTGGCGAGACCGCGAGGGCCGCCACCAGCTGGCGCAGCTACCCACAGACCGGCGCGCGTACCTCTACTACTGCGTGCCAGACTTCGCAACGCCGCAGCCGCGCTGGTTCAAGCCGCCCAGGCCCGACGCCCCGCCCACGCTGGTCAGTACCGTACTACTCTGCATACACTACGCTTGTCCGTCCTTTTTTGAAGTATTGCCGCCCAGTGTGGGATCCTTAGCAGTTGGGTTCGACGGAGGGCCGGCCGCGGTAGCCGAGCGTTCTGCGGCGCGCCAGTCACAGTCTGCACAGCCGCTACTGTCGGGGGTTCGAATCCCCCCTCGGGCATGGATATTTGTGCCGTCCTTAGTATTAGCTAGTTCATAAGTAGTTTGTAAGTTTAGAACTGATGACCCCGTACTTAAGTCCCATAAGCTCTACAAACATTTGAACATTTGACGGAGGAATTCGAAATAGTTCAGAGAAGGGTAGCTCATTCTGTATTGTCACGATACAGGGGAGAAAGCGTTACGGAAACGATACAGGATCTGAGATGGGAATCATTACAACAACGGCGCTTATCGCTGCGGCGTGGGCTACTTACGAAATTCAAATCACCAACATTCTCCTCCGAATGCGAAAATATATTGTTGACTGCCACTTACATAGGTAGAAATGATCATCAGAATACAATTCGAGAAATCAGGGCTGGAACGGAGAGATTCCGATGTTCTTTCTTGCCGCGCTCTATTCGAGAATGG
Organism: Locusta migratoria; assembly: GCA_026315105.1. Classification (NCBI taxonomy): domain Eukaryota; kingdom Metazoa; phylum Arthropoda; class Insecta; order Orthoptera; family Acrididae; genus Locusta; species Locusta migratoria. Next base: position 360,097,485 of record CM048745.1, on the reverse strand, counting down.
AATGGGAGTATAAAGGTGGTTCGATTAACCCTCTGCCAGGCACTTAAATGTGATTCGCAGAGTATCCCATGTAGATGTAGATGGCTTAATAATTCTTATATCCGTGATCGACGAAAAATCAGCTTTTGAAAATACCCTTCAATGGGACAAGTTTTGGGTTCTACTGCTATAGATAAGGGGTCAAGTAAACAAAATGAAACTTTCACTCTGCAGCGGACTGTGCTCTGATATCAAACTTCCTGGTAGATTAAAATTACGTTCCTGAACTGGGACTCGACTCTGGGACCTTTGCCTTTCGCGGCCAAGCGCTCTACCGACGCCGGCCGCGGTGGCCGAGGTGACCGAGGCGCTCCAGTCGGTCAGCACGGCCACTACGGTCGGGGGTTCGAATCCCCCTCGGGCATAGATATTTGTGCCGTCTTTAGTCTTAGCTAGTTCATAAGTAGTTTGTAAGCTTAGGGACTGATGACCCCGTAGTTAAGTCCCATAAGTTGTACAAACATTTGAACATTTTGCTCTACCGTCTGAGCTATCACATCACGCTTCACGATTCGTCCTCAAAACTTTACTTCTGCCAGTGCCTCGCCTCCTACTTTCCAAACTTCACATAATTTCTCCTCCGAAACGTGCAGAACTAGCATTCCTGAAAAAAGTGTGTGGTGGAGACATGGCTTAGCCACAGCCCAAGGGATTTTTCCAGAATGCAACTTTCACTCTGCAGCGGAGTGTGCGCTGTTATGACGTTGGGAAAGTAGTAGGCGACGTACTGTCAGAAGTAAAGTTGTGAGGACGAACCGTGGAGCGTGCCGAGTTAGCTCAGTCAGTATAACGCTAGCCCGTCAAAGGCAAAGGTCGCAGGTTTGAGTCTCAGTTCCGACACACAATTTTAATCTGCCAGGAAGTTTCAATGCGTTAAGTGTTTTGAGCTGCCAATAGCCTAGCTAGCATTGAATCACTTACTGATTGTGTGTTAATGACTTCCTTTATCTGTTTCAGTCCTGAAATACCCTGGCGGAATATAAATTAGCATATTAGCACACCTGGGAAAACGATGTAGATTTTGGTCTAATGACTGCAGGTGCCACCTGGGGGTATTAGCTTTACTGACAATGCTTTAAATAGAATTATATATTTTTGACGACGTTACAGTGTTCATTTAATGAAATAAATCGCAATTTGCGATAGTTATGGTTTCACTGTACTAGGTTTAGATGAAATACCAAAGTCCGGCGAATGAAAATTTGTGCCCGGCCGGGATTCGAACCCGGGATCTCCTGCTTACTAGGCAGACGCGTTGACCACTCCTTTTTTTTATTTTTTTTTATTTTTTTTTTTTTAATTTATTATTTTTTTTTTTTTTTTTTTTTTTTTTTTTTTTTTTTTTTTTTTTTTTTTTTTTTTTTTTTTTTTACGAGCCTCCTTTCCACTCCTTCAGCCCGGCCTTACGCTCACCATAAGTCGCCTTCTTTGGCGCAGGCTTCATTACCTTTATGGAAATAAAAGTTTTCTTCTATAGTACGTTTGATTCGCCTTCTTCTTCTGTGAGGCTTTCGTTGAATAATATTTCTCCTTTGATTGTCTTCGAAAAACGCCCTCATGGGCGTTATGATTTTAAATTTAGGTAAACGGAAAGCATTTCTTTTTATCTTCCTTCGTGTTTTTGTAAAACTTGTGACACTTTCCTTATCGTCACTTTTTATTTGATTCCAGTTATAAGTTCCAAACTGAAGTAGAACAGAAACATAATAAATAAGTATGAAAATAATGAGTTAAAAAAATAATAATGTTTTTCGCATTTCGTCGCATGTCGTAGTTGAACGTGCTGTCACTTCAAGCCGATAACAGTACAATGAGGAATCTTTGAAATAAATCTTTGTATCCAGGTCGACTCAGTAACTTGTGATGTTCCGTTGATAACAATTGTAAAAAGTCAGGTAAGGATTTCTTTTTATAGTTGATGCTGTAGTACACATAATATCCAATGAGCCAGGCGTAACTGTTATTTTTGGTGTTAGGAAAGAATTTCCAGTCTGGGTGCAAAATGTGCGTAGTCGTGATATTCATTGTACTAGTTCGTGTTATGAGAGACAACTTTTTCCTTGTCCAGGTCCATATCTCCGTTTGATCCCTGCAAGTGAACTTATGCGCGAGGGAGTCAACGAGAAGACGTGCATTGCAATCTGGAGTCGGACGGAGTTTGATGTTATATAGTTTTTCTCCTGTAGCGATGGCGTTGTTGACAACCTCGTACCAGACAGCTCGAACGTGAGACGGAAGCACGGGATTCTGAACATTTTTCCATATGTTCTTCCACTGAAGCCCCTGGTGTTTCGACTGGATTGGATGCGGTGGCTGCATTTTTGTAATTTCAGTATACAGGTTTTTTGTTGTTAGTCCCTTACAGTCTGCGTCGATGTAACTTAATTCTAAATAATAATTGCGAACATAGGCCAGACTGCTATTTATTCCACCTACATTCATCGTAGGCCTTTTGTCACCAGGATCGAGACATGCAAAAGTCGATTCGTGATCGTGTTCAGGTTGCTTTGCAACATCTTCATTGTTGCATGTGTGAAGATGTCCGTGCACTGGGCGTGAATGTTTTTCACACCGAGCCCTCCTTGTAGGCGTGATAACGTTGCGGTCGCAAAGGGAGGTTTAAAAATGTTTCCCCTCCAAATAAACCAACAAGCAATCGCTAAAATTCGGTCCGCTATTTTAGGGGGTATTGGTAACACTGCAGCTGTATGGTATACTTTACTAAATACGTAGGTGTTGACAAAATCCGCTCTCTGGAAACGATCCAACGATCGGACATTGTGTTCCTTAATCGTGAATCGCAAACTATTCAACTTCTGCGTCCAATTTAGGTTGCTCATATGCAGTGGATTGGCTGTGATTTTCAGCCCGAGTTGTGTCCTCTCCTTGGTTTCCTGCAGCCACCTTGGTTGTTCCGTGTTTGTCTGAGGGCCTAACATCAGTATTCTAGACTTTTCCATGTTGAGTTTTGCACCACTAGCACTAGTATATTTTTCTACAAGCTGCCGTGCTATATCGAGTTCTTGTGTGTTGTTGACGACCACGCTCACGTCATCCGCGTACGTATGACACACTGTTCTGCTATTTAAAGTCCGGAGACCTTGTAGTTTGGCGTGGAACCCCTTGAGGAGCGGTTCGATGCCGAGTGCGTACAGTGTTGAGGAGAGAGGGCATCCTTGCCGCACCCCTCGCTTAATCTTCACGGCTTCTGTTAACTGACCGTTTATTTTGAATTTGGACTGTGTGTGGCCAATGGACTTCCGTATAATACTAACGACCTGTTCGCTGTACCCCATGCTGCGCATCGTATGTAGTAAATACGTGTGGCTGATTCTGTCGTAAGCTTTTTCGAAATCAAAAAAGACGACTGCGAGCTTACTTTTAGTAATCCATGTTAAGTGGGAGAGGTCCCTGTATTCCGCCAAAACGTGTGCCATTGTTCTTCCGGTGGCCGGGTGGGCATGATATGATCCTAAAACTTTTTTTTAAAGTGGGCTTCATTCTGTCGTTGATCAGGCGTGTAAATATTTTAAAATCCTAATTCAACAGAGTTATAGGACGGTACTGTGTTATCATCGTCGCATTTCGAGTTTTTGGCAGAAGAACCACCATGCCTTCCGTGAAGGTTGGTGGTAATTCGCTAATAGACAGGAGTTCGTTGTACATTTTAGTAAGCTCAGTGCCGATGACGTCCCAGAAGCTCACGTAAAATTCAATAGGCAAGCCATCTGTTCCAGCGGCTTTGTTACGTGGCGCGTGCTTTAAAAGTGCTTTCACCTCTTCGTCAGTGAATTCTTCTAAAATAGATTCGTTATCTTCTTGGGTTAGTTGAGTTGGAACTTCGGATAACAGATCCTCTTCTTCGGTGTCTTGGTACAGTGATTCGGAGTAGAGTTGTTGATAGTAATTCAGAATGCTCAGTTTTATCGTCCGTTGGTCACAGTAGACATTGCCCTGCTCGTCTTTTATGTGGGTTATTATTTTCTGCTTCGCCCTCTTAGATTCACGAATGATGTGGTAAATTGACGCTTCTTCATTGTAGAGGTCATTTACGTTGCGTGCGCGTACTATCTTGCCCTGCCCAGATGGGCTAGTCAAGGATATAAGTTTGGCCTTTGTGCGTTTAATTCGAGCAAAATTGTTTACTAGATTGGCGTAGAGCTCCCTTAGACAAGTGAAAAATACTTCCATTGTTCTCTTCCTCCAATAGTTTTTCTGTCTGGCGTACTGTATGATGGTTTTCCGGATCTGTGGTTTGGCACAGTTTATCCACCAAGCCAAGCGTTCTCGGTATCGGGCTTGAAGTCGAACGCATCTGTTCCATGTTTCAAGTACATCCTGTCGTAAACAGTCGTCTTGGAGAAGTGAAAGATGATTTAATTGCCAGACTCCACGTCCAAGAAAGGTTTTTTGCTGCGTGAGTCTCACCCATATGTGATACGCACATTGGTCTGAAAAACTAACCGGCCATATTTCGCATTTTCTCACGGATCTGGAAAGGTCTGTTGTGCAGTAGATACGATCTAATCTGCTAGCGGACGTGTTTGTGACAAAGGTGAATCCTTGGGAGTTCGGTCTCAAGTTTATCCAGCTGTCTACCATATGGAGGCTCTCCGTTAAAATATGAAGCTCGTCACAATAGTTAAAGTTAGGAATTTGGTCCTCTCGGCGGAGGACGCAGTTAAAGTCTCCTCCTAAAATTATGTTCGAATTCGCTCTCGGAATGAGACGGGCCAAGCCGTCCCGGTAAAACTGGCTTCGACTACGTCTATTTCCAGTGCCTGACGGGGCGTAGATGTTAATTAGAAGGATATCTTGTATTTGAAACGAGATGCCCGGCCGTTTTCAAGCAGTGGTGTCATTTCATAATGTATGCCATGACGTACCAATATAGCAGTTCCACTTTCTTGTCCAATATTAAAATTCACGTCGTAGCCATATATATTGCCTAAATCTGTAGTACAAACTTCCTGGAGCATGAGTATGTCGATATCCGCAGCATAAATGTAATCTTTTAAGGCTTGTACTTTTCATGCGGATTCTAACCTATTGATGTTTAAGGTTGCGACTTTATAATCTTTCATGGGTCTGTGTGGATTTAATCCTCCATTTCTTCAGCCCATGCAGTTGATTTATCCGGTGGGTGGTGTCGTGTGTCATCCGTCGGTTCTTCCTGTGTCGTTTCAGGTCGGGAGGGCGCGGGAGCCTGCGCTCGTTGCTTTCCCTTTTCTTCTTCCGTGGTGTTCGTGGGATCGGCGTGTCCATTTTTAAGGATCTTCTTGGTTATTTGCCGTTTTCGATCTAAGTCTTGAATTTCTTCTCCCGTTTGCGTCCGCAACTTCTTAGCTTTAGTATTCCTCTGTTGTGAAGAGTTGATCTCCATTCGTTGCGTATCTGCCGTTTCCTTGGCAGTGTGGCAATGATTGCCAGACTGTAAGGATTTTTCAACAGTGGACTTTGGTTCTGAAGTATCCATTTCGTTTTCTGGTTCCCGTACTTCGGCGGAGGCCTGTGCCGCTACAGGCGGCGCCACCTGTTGGCGGTGCTGCGTACCACCAGGTTCCGCGCTGGCCGCTGTCTGCTGTTGTTGACAGGGCCGCGTCTCTTCGGCCTCCGTTGTGGACACAGCCGTTACGGCGTCCGTTTCCTCGTGTCTACCCGCATCAGTAATGCTGCTCACTGGGAGTTCTGGGTTCTCAATCGTATTTTTAACGAGAACAGGCACAGCAGGTTGTACTCCAGGAAGAGGCTGTAACTGCTCGTTTCGACGTGGCGAGGTATTGGCGAGCACGTTTGCGTACGTCTCACCACCCGATTCTGCAGGGGTAGTCGATAGTTGTACAGGGTGAGTGGTTCTACGCACGTTTCGTATGTTGGGACATTCTGCACGTAGGTGTTCCGGTGAGTTACACTTAGCGCAAGTACGGGGTTGGCCTTCGTATATTACGAGAGCACGGAACCCTTGAATCATGATTTGTGACGGTATGTGCTTCCGCAAGTCGATGGTAACACTTTTGACGCCATTATCGACGTTAAAGTGTTTTAGTCCAGACCATTTCTCACGTTGAATCTCGAGTACGTTCCCATAAGGCGTAAGTGCCTGTTCGAATTTCTCGAGTGGCATTTCAAAGGGAACATTGAAAATCCGCACAGTACGGAGACCTAAACCAGCAAAGCTAACAGACACCTTACCAATTTCTCCATTATCGTGAACGAAGTTGATAGAGCCTTTCGTTTTAGACATAATCCGTAGACAAATGTCTTCGTCAACTATTTTCACGTACAATATGTTTTCTAAGAAATCATACTGCATTCCTATTACATCTTCGTCCTTCAAACCTATGTCGTCATACAACCAGTCGACAACGCTGGAGACTTTGGGACGTCCATAGCCGAACGAAAATCCAAACTTGCAATGTCTCACCGAGGAGTCCATGATGTTTTCGTATCAGTACTTACGGGAAGTAAATAACTCCGTCAACAGCACGCGCCGTAGGCCGCTTCCCAGCGAGGTAGGCCGCACTTCCTCACTCGGCCGCTGTCGCGATGGAACTATGAGGACACAGTGACCAGCCAGACTGCAGAGGACTCTTCCCTGCACGTCTCCCGCCGGAAATACAGTATTGTGGCTGCGAGCATTACAGACAAATAGGCAGTGGTAACGGGAAAGAGACAGCGTGGTGAATGCAGATTTGGGTGTGGCGGGAGACGTGCAGGAAAGAGTCCTCTGCAGTCGGGCTGGTCACTGTGTCCTCGGTGGCGGAGTGGTCAACGCGTCTGCCTAGTAAGCAGGAGATTCCGGGTTCGAATTTCGGCCGGGCACAAATTTTCATTCGCCGCACTTCGGTATTCCATCTAAACCTAGTACAGTGAAGCCATAACTATCGCAAATTGTGATTTATTTCAATGCTTTAAATGTCGTCCGTAGTGGAATAGTGGCCTGAGCGCCATCTGTGTGGCCCCTTTAATACACAATGTCTGCATTTATATGGCTCGGTCTGAGATCAACGTGTGATGCAAACAGGCACCATTCAGCGGGCATGCATTTTTTCATACAGTGAAGTGAGCACATTTTATAAGAATCAAATTGTGACCTTCTGAATGGTCCTTTTGAGGAACTGCCATTCAAGTTGGACATGATGCATCAGTTGTGCAACGATGCAGATTGCAATGGCCATGTGAGCATTCTGACACCCACAGACGAGCTTCTGAATGTCCGCCAAGATTGCCATATTGTAAGGGCAGTAGCGGCAGATCGTAGAGCTACCACAGCGCAGATAAGAGGATTTTTTAATTCAGGAGTGTCAACACGAACTGTTGCTAATCGGTTAGTGGCAGTGGAATTATGTGCTTCTACTCCAACCTGCACTCACGTCACCACATAGACGTGCACAGCTTCACTAGTGTCATCAGACGGTCACTTGGAAGATGGAATGGTAGGCTGTGGTTTTTGGCGATGAAAACACATTCTCCCTGCAAACAAGTGATGGTTGTTTGTATGTACGAAGCAGACCTGGGAAGCACTGCCTCATAGAATGCATTCATCCAATACACTTGCCCCACATCAGGCCATATGGTCTGCGGCATGATAGGCTACAACTCTCAGTCTGGTGTCTGACTGTGATGCCATACCGTAATGTGAAGACTACTTTTACATTTTTGATTTCATTACTTGATCGATATAGCTCATGATATTTGCAACAGTTTGTCATGTAACTCAGTAAAAAATTTATATCCTTATTAAGAAGACACCTGTAGTCATAGGTGTAGCCACGAATTAATTTCGGGAAGCTGTTTGAACAAATGGACTTTTCAGTAGGCCACTACCACCGCAAATATAACATTTTTATTAATATTTGACTCCAAGAACTGCATGCTACAGATACACTATGGTATACACTCAACATTAGGTAACTTCTTATGGGTCTATTTTCCATTATCGGTAAAAGGTAAATAAAATCACATCCTGAAGATATGAAGAGCTGATCGAAATACATGTGGCTTAAGAGTGGCACTGCTAGAAGTTTTCAGTAACTTAAGAAGCAAATCGTAACCATAGAATGTATCTCTCACAAACGTATCTGTGTCAACAGTGAAGATTAGCCCACATGCTCTCGTTGACAAGACAAAAACCTAAACAGAAAAAAGAAAACTAAAACCAAACTGGCAAAATCTGCCTTAAAATTTTCCTTTACAGAGCAAGATCAAGAAATATTGAATTCATTTAGTTACCCTACTGATACAAAGATTGGTGAAATTGTAATCATTACTGGTGGTGTAGAAAGTCAGCTGAGATCTCTTAAAGCCTAATAGAACTGCAGGTCCATTCAGGGTAATTCAATCTTTTTAGCACAATTTAGCCGCGTCGGAGCGGCCGAGAGCATTGGGGCTCTATGCTACGATGCGTAAAGCCGTTACCCGTCGGTGGTTCGAATCCCTCCTCGGGCATGGATGTTTGTGCCGTCTTTAGTATAAGGTAGTTCATAAGTAGTTTGTAAGTTTAGGGACTGATGACGCCGCAGTGAAGTCCCTTAAGCTCTACAAACATTTGAACATTTGAATTTAGCACAATTTACAACAGGCAATTCAAGTAAATAAACATTCTCAGTGATTGGAAAATAACGGTTAGGTTAGGTTAGGTTAGACAGGTGAGAATTGATTTGGTGAACTGCCTATACTTTTAAAGTGATCACTATAACTGTTAATAAATTCAATTCCCTGTCAGACAAAACCCCCATGTACAAACATTCTGCAGTTTCCTTCAGAGCCACGTTTCTACCCAGGTATGTTGTAAGGAGCCAAGAATTTGTTACTTCCTTCCATATCGTTTTAATACACGTAATCGTACTCTACTCGTTTTTCCGTTTAATTGGATACCTCACACACCATACTTGTGGTGGTAATGAGATTGAGCAGTAACTGAACTTGAAGGAGTCAATTGTGTTTAATGCATGTTTCGAGAGGCTGGCGCCCGCATTACACTTACACTTTTAACAGCGCGGCCGAAGCACGGATCACGTTCTGCGTCGTCAGAAAAGAGAGCTAGAGGCTTTATCTCACAATGGAAAACCAGGCGGCAACCCCCACACCAGGGGGTCTCGACCGAAATTCTTCTGTGAGACAATAGGAGGCTTTTAGAGGTCCCTGTTCTAGTATTTAACATGACGCTGGGCGCCAACCGCACTTTGCATGTGTGCAAGAAACAGACGACACAGTTTCCTAAAAATCACATCAGCGGGTTTTAACAGAGTGCCGAACCGGTAGGAGAGGCTTCGTGTCATTGGCTGAAGGAATCAGGGGGAGACACGTGATGTGTTGTCACGGCGCTTCTTATTGGCTGCTGAGGACTGTGCTACTTGGCTGCGAGTGCGAGAGAAATGTGGAAACATATATGCACCTGCAAGGCCACGAAAAACCACTTCCTCTCTCTGCCTCTTCTCACTACGCCATTAAGGACACACAAGGGAGTGAGGTTCTGAGCGACTCGCTGTGGTTTCGCCTAAGTGCGTTGAACAGTGGATTTGGTGGTGCTGAGTGTTGTTTTACATGCTTAACGTGTGATTAAGGTACTGTCACAGAGCTGTGGGCACTTTGCCAGACTACAATGTGATAGTTAAACATTTGCGGACAAGTTTGAGTGGCGACATCTGGTGTGCTAATTTCCAGAATTAGCGTACCCTGCCAATTGTTGTTTCGACTAGGGAAGAAAAGTAGGGAGCCTTGGCTTCATCAAGATCGATAGAAAGTGTTGGCTGATTCATTTCAATTGTCAGAAAAACTAGTTACTCTTTATAGGTTTTAGCAGCTGTTGACAGTCGACGCAGTGAACGGTATTTTGAGTGCATATGCAACGCAATTTTTAAGATATTTTTGAGCAGGGTAGATTCCATGTAGTGCCACAGATACGAGTACAGCATTACTCTTGACATTATGGTAACAGCCTCTCGTACGGTATCTGAATTTAATGATAGAGTTACATGTGGGTGCGACACCTCTGCCACTCTCAAACCAGTTTTTCATCTGATAATTGTTTTATTTTGTCTGTGGTATCAAGTATCAAAGCGATACTTTTAATGGACGAATTCTGCCCTTTTTCGATTGTTTAATTTTTTCATAACTTCACTTGCTTTTATTTTTCCATTTCGTAAAGATAATTAATTACATTTTTAAGTCTTAGTAAATATTTAATGTTTTTCTTTATTGATACAGAACTAATATCACTCTCCCATACCTGTTGAGGTCACTAAGCAGTAATTATTTTTACTTTTCACTTACAGGAGTGGTCTTTCAACTCATTTTAGCACAGTTAAGGATCACTTGCATGTCTTGAACTGAAACATGCACTGCTTTCTGATGTCTGGCATGCTTGTCATGGTATATCTGTCCCACCTGCAGAGCCAACCGTTTTACAGTATAAAAATATTCTATATCAATCCTTGCGTGGATTAGAAGGTGGAATAATTTCTCTTTCCAGTTGTGGAGACAGGCTGCAGGCACAAAACTTGATAAACAGCACTTAGAACGTATCTCTTCATTTGAAGCAAACTGATACCCACAAATCTTTTTCTTCAGGGATAGAAAAATACGAAAATTCCACATGGATATATAGAGACTTTACGCAGGAAATATAAGGTCTTCCTAAAAAAATTCTTTAATATAGTCGAAAATATATTAGCAACAAAATAAAAAAGGTTCAATGTTTGTAAATCTAAGGGACGTTGGTCATCAGTCCTTAGGCGTACAAACTACTTACACTAACTTATGCTAAGCACAACACAAATACCCATGCCCGTGGGAGGAATTGAACCTCCAATGTCGAGCAACCGTGCGCTCCACAGCAATGCGCCTTTGAACGCTCGGCCACTGCACTGTGGGTGCTTAGCAACATTTGAGTGGGCTATACCCTGCAGTAGAATGATGAGCCATTTTATTTTCTTTAGCTTCATCATCATTTTCGGAGAGGTTTGAACCCTTGAAGCCCCCTCCCGTTTGACTATACGCTATTCGCATAGTGGTGGCAAAACCTTGGTAAAGACCAATGTAATATTACCTGCAACTAATACGCGGTGCACTTATCCATTTGAATGGACGTATGTTGTATAAGGTTTGATATGATTTTTTCAGGGAAGCCAAAACAGTGTTGGTCCAACCCGCCACTGCCCGCACCGAAACTAAGTTTATTGTACCGTATCGCTCCCTGTATGTTTAGTAAAGCCAACCAATGCCCTTGAACAGTTCCTTTACCAGTTCTTTATTAGACACAATTTCTTCAGGTCTGGTTGTCCCAAATGTTCTGTGCCTTTTACTTTGCAATGTAATGCATTCGAAGATTAGATGTGATGCAGTTTCATCACCGTCATCACAGATCCTACATTTAGGGTCCTCTTATGTTATTCCCATTGTATGTAGGTGTTTTCTGAAATTCCCATGGCCTGTCAGCAATCCAACCATGAGTCTAATCTCTCTCCTGTTCAGACCCAGGATTGCAGAGCTTCTTTTAAAACATGGCTTTGGTATCATTGATGGACTTTGGTCCAATATTCCACGTGCTGTCTTCTGAGCCAGTTACGTAGCTCCAATTTGATATTTGCCTTGGTGATTGTCAGGACAGGTTCCGGTCCAATAAATGAAGTCTCTGCCCCCATCCTGGCTAATCTGTCGGCATGTTCCTTGCCACTGATCCCCGAGTGGCCAGGGACCCACAATAGGTTTACTCTATCGCTTTCCCCTAGCTCCACTAGAACCCTGTGACATTCTGCAACAATTTTAGACCTTGTTGCAGGAGCTGCCAGTGATCTCAGGGCTACCTGGCTGTCTGAATAGATATAGATGCTACAATCTTTGTAGCACCTACGCAAATTCTCCTCCACACACGCCCTGATGGCAGTGATTTCGGCCTGGAATACTGAGGCCAGTTTCCCTAGAGAGATGACGCCCTCCAGTCTTGGCTGCACCCCGTATACCCCGGCCCCAACACCTTGGTCTGATTTCGACTCGTCAGTGAACAAGACAATATCCCCCGTACGGTGTCGAACATTTTCTCCCACTGCTCCCTACTTCCAATTGTTATATTGAAAGGCTTGTTGAACCAGTATGGGGTTATAATATAGTCGGCTGGCAATTCCCCAACCTTTCCTATATTTTCCTCACTCACTATTTCAGAGTGTGATTCTGAATATCCCAAAGAGTTCCAGTTGTTGCCAGATTTGAGTCTGTTTGCACCAGCTGGTGCCCCCATTTTGCCCCAAAGGTGTAATGGGGGCATATCCAGCATGGTTTCCATCCCAGCAGTTGATGTGCTGCTAATTCCGCCTGTTATGGCTAAGCAGGCTAATCTCTGCACCTTACCAAGCTCCTTAGCAGCAACCTGCTGTTCTACCTTCTTCCACCACACGACCGCACCATAGGTGATCCTGGATCCTGGGTCTAATCACTGTGGTGTATATCCAGTGCATACCCTTGGGGCTCAGGCCCCAATTTTTGCCACAAGCCCTCCTGGTACTCACAAGAGTACCTTTTGCCTTGGAACAAATATTCCTGATGTGAGGGGTCCATGTCAGTTTCTCATCTAGGGTAACCCCTGTCCCTGTCTCAGGTAGCCCTTCATTGAAAAGCTTTAGATTCCAACTTGAATGTTGTATATGCTTCTTTGTGAATTGTACAACAACAATCTTCTTAGGACTAACCCCCAGATCCTGTTTTCTGCACCAGTCTTGCACAATGCCCAGTGCACTTTGTGCCATATTCTTCACTGTGTCAGCAAATTTGTCAAGTATTACTTTGACAAGATCATCTGCGTATCCTTGGCAAAAGTAGTCCCTAGAGTTTAATTCTCCAATGAGATCATTCACCACTAGATTCCACAATAAAGGGGAAAGAACTCCTCGTTGCAGGCAACCCCTAGTGGTGTTGATTACCATTTTTTCATTCATCGTGCTAGCTTCTACCTTTCTTTCACTGAGAATGGCCCTAGTCCACCTACATATTGTGGTCCCTAGGTCATGCATCTCTGCTGCCCTAACCATGGAATCGAAGGTCGTATTGCTAAATGCCCCCTCAATGTCCAGGAAGATATAGAGGGCTATTTCCTGAAAGTGTAGTGCTTTCTCCACCTTCCCAACGAGTTGGTGGAGAGCTGTCTCACATTTACCTGGCTGATATGCATGTTTGTTTGAATGAAGAGGAGCCCTACTTAACCTCCTTTCTGCAATATGCACATTAACCCGCTTTTCCAATGTCTTGAGAATGAAGGAGGACAGGCTGATTGGTCTAATATCCTTGGCCTTGGTATGATCAATTCTCCCTGGTTTTGGAATGAAGACAACCTTCACTGCCCTCCAGGCATTAGGAATGATTCCTGCTGCTAGGCTAACCCTGAATAACCTGCAAAGGAATCTAATAAGATTTTCTCCCGCTTGTTGCAGGAGAGCTGGAAAGATTCCATCAGGGCCAGGTGAGTTGAACGGTTGAAATGTTCCCAGTCTTCGTACCTGTTTCCTTTGCATTTCCAGGTTATTATTCCACCAAGGCACACTCCTGTTTGTGCACTTCTTGGTGATTGAGCAGTTGTCCTGGTATGAAGTCACTATAGCAGAGGCCTCTGCTACTTCCTCAAACTCTGCTGGATTCCTTATCGAAGTTTTAATTTCCGTTAGGCTGAAGTCAAGGTCTCTCTTATATGTCTCCCAGTCCGTTTTCCTGGGATTCCTATAGGCCATGGTCTGTCTGGTTCCCATTTCAACCTTGATCTGATGAGGATGGCTCCAGGACCACATGCCACTGTTTGACGTAACTTCCCATCATCATGGAATCAAAAGTTATGTCAATTACTTCTTCACTTCTACTATTCCTGAATGTAGGTTCATCACCCCTATTCAGGATCTCCAAGTTATTAGATAGGAGAAATTCAAGAAGGTGCTCACCTCTACTGTTGGTGTCCTTGCTGTCCCACGATAGATTGTGGGCATTGGCTCACATCCCACCAACAGTTCGTCACCTTGCCGATGGCAGGTTTCCGTCAGTCTCCTCACTTCCAAAGAAGGAGGAGAGCTGTCTTCGTAAGGAAGGTATGCTGAGGCCAAAACAATTTCCCTCATGATACCTTCCTCACGTTGCTGCATCCTGATAGTCACCAGGTCCCTGGAACAAAAATCCATCATTGGTATGAAAGGTTTCTAACGTAAATGCATGTTCTGGAGTTTTTTTAGATTTCTAGCATAAATCAGTTTACCTCCAGTACCACCGAGGCCCGATACACCCTCTTTGTATAAATAGGGTTCTTGTATCAGGGCCACGTCCACCCCCTGTCTCCCCAGGCGACGGCTCAGGGCAGCAGTGCCCCTTTACTGTGCTGCAGGTTTATCTGCAGCACTTCCAGTCCCCATCTTGCTGCCATTATTGCCTTTAAGGTCTTTGATTACCATGACGGCAACCTGCGAGAATCCTAAAAACAGTTTCAGGCCTTGCTCTCACATTGCTGCCCTCAGGGACTTCTCTCCGACCTCCACCACCAGGGTTCGTCCTTCCGGAACGACCTTTTGGTTAACCAATCCTCTGTCGAGACTTTTAGGTTCTGGGCCCTTATTTTCTCGAACAGAGTCTTTGGAGGGACATCCTTAAGGATCTTTGGTCCCCATACCTTTGCGGTCTTCAGGAGTTCGGTTGCTGTCTTGACCAGCAGCTTTGCATCCTCCCATGGGGATATCATGGGCACCTTGTCCTTAAGCCATACTGCTGAGTGGCCCCTCTCACAGACAAAAATGAGGGCACCGCGATCTAGATAGACCCTCCTGAATTTAGGTCCTGGATCAGCGTTCCCCCCAATCTCTTCAAATAGGGCCATCTGCACGAGCTGCTCCTGCTGCGAGGTGATGCTCACCAGTGGGTATCCTTCTTGGACAACCGCCATTCTAAAGACCGAGACTGCAGTACTATAGGTCTGTTTCCCTATTTCCTGCCTCAGCCTTTTAGGATCATGCCTGTCCAGAGAGGAGGGAGTCTTAGATTCCTCCATAACCCTCTTGCCACCTTTCTTTGACATCGAGGGGGTCTGTGTATCCCCTTTGACCTGAGGCAGTTTCTTTTTGGGGGTCTTGGGCTCAAGCCCTTTTGATTCCCTCCACTTTTGCTTAGGAAGCCATTCTTTTCCTTTCTTTTGCTTCTGTTCCTTGAGAAGTTTCCTCATCTGAGCCCCAGACAAGGCCTTAATCCTAATCTGGTCCAACTTCTCTGTTACAGTTCCCACTTCTTGCTCAGGTCTAGACCCTAATTCAGAAGTAGGAGTGCACTCCATCGGTCCTGATCCCGATGTCTGAGTATCTGAGGTCTCAGATTGCCCCTCAGATTCTTTTAAAATACTTTCTTTCTCTGTGTTCATCTTAGTCCCACGAGATTTGGGGATTTATATGATCCACACCACGATAACCCCACGTGGTGCAAGACTACTTACTCAGGGAGGTCGCCCAGTGTCCCTGAGGCTCCGTTCTAGATACATCCACCCATGTGCCACGCACCCCTCGGCATGGATCGCATCACACCTTGGGTTGGGAAAGGAATTGGGAAAGGACTGGGAGAGGATAAGGAATACGGGACGTTGTGGGACACACTTTGTCAGATCCATCAGCTGAGGCCTTTCCGGCAGTGGGTTCTCTACCTTCGGTGTAGCCCTCTGCTTCACACGGATGCGCAAGCCTCTCCACCCGCACGGACAGTGCTTTGTCAAAGTGGTGTCCTCTGGAGAGGTTGTATAAGGTTACTCCAACATTTTGTTTCTCTTGAGCCTTGTTCCCACCCAAGTAGAGTCAGTTTCGTTAATCCGATTTGTTGTGTTAATAGTTACAGGGTGGCTGGATGCCCTTCCTGTCGCCACCTCAT
Source organism: Locusta migratoria (assembly GCA_026315105.1). Classification (NCBI taxonomy): domain Eukaryota; kingdom Metazoa; phylum Arthropoda; class Insecta; order Orthoptera; family Acrididae; genus Locusta; species Locusta migratoria. The sequence goes on along the minus strand of CM048745.1, from coordinate 360,081,573 downwards.
GCTCCCGTGGAGGAAATGTGTACCCCAAATGTCTGCGCATAGTGTTATTTGTGTGAAAAGTGTAAAGTGTTACTAAATGTTTTAGAATTGTGTAACTCAGGCGAAAAATGGGAACCAGCCCGGTATTCATCTGGGGAGGTGGAAAAACTGCCTAAAACCACATTCAGGCGGGCTGGCATTCCGACCCTCTTCGTTAATCTGCCAGGCAGATTGGAAACGACGCCAGCGCGCCTCCCCGCCTTGGCAAGCGGTGCGTTAGACCACACGGCTAACCGAATCGGTAGAATAGGGTTACTCCAACAAAGTATATAATTTGGAAGGCCCCCAACATGACTAAAATGTGTTAATCCCGCCGTTGTATTTCCTGGCATGTGGTTTTGGGGTAAGGAACTTGACTGGAAACTGAAGAGTCACTGGTACGAAACCTGGTTGCATCACGGAATATTTCAGTCTGCATTTTAACCCAGACTTCACCCATCAACCATATGAGGAGTCGCCAGAAACACGTTTTTTCGGATACCACCTTAAACTGTAGGTCCCCATTCCCCAATTAGATAACTAGGGAAGGTTAGGGGCACTCAAATCGCCGAAGTGACGTCCAATTGAAAGACTTGCACCAGGCCACTGAGCCACACTAATGTATTATTATTATTGTTTTTATTGTGGTCTTCCGTCCGCAGACTGGTTTGTGCAGCTCTCCACTCTACCCTGTCCTGTGCAAGTCTCTTCATCAGGAAAAACGTACGGCAACCTACATCGTTTTGAACCTGCTTACTGTATTCGTCCCTCGGTCTCCCTATACGATTTTTACCCCACACACTTCCTTCTAATGCTGAGCTGACAATTCCTTGATGTTTCAGAATGTGTCCTACCAATCTATTCCTACTCTTTATCAGGATATGCAAGAAACTCCTTTTCTCCCCAATTTGGTTAAGAAACTCCTCATTACTTACGTAATCTACCCATATAATCTTCGTCCGTAGCACCACATTTGGAAAGCTTCTGTCATCTTTTTGTCTTCTTATCATCCACGTTTCACTCCCATACGATGCTACACTCCAGACAAATGTTTTCAGAAAGGACTTCCTAACATTTAAATTAATATTGGATGTTAACAAACTTCGCTTCTTTAGAAACACTTTCCTACTCATAGCCATTCTGCATTTTATATCTTCTCTACTTAGGCCATCAGAAGTTATTTTGCTACCCAAATAACAAAACTCATCTACTACTTTTATTGCCTCATTACCTAATCTAATTCCTTCAGCATTACCTGATTTTCCGGCAGTACATTCCGTTACCCTCGTTTTACTCTTGTTAATGTTCATCTTATTTCTTCCTTTGAAGACACCGTCCATTCCATTCAATTGCTCTACCAGATCCTTCGCAGTCTCTGACAAAATTACTATGTCATTGGCAAACCAAAAAGTTTTTATTTCTTGAACCTGAACTTTAATTTCCTCTCCAAACATCTCCTTACATTCCTTCACTGCTCGCTCAACGTATAGATTGAACAACATTGGGGAAAGGCTACAACCTTGTCTTACTCCCTTCCCAACCTCTGTGGCCCTTTCTTGCCTTTCGACTCTAATAACCTCTGTCTCGTTTTGTATAGGTTGAATATAACTCTTCGCTCCCTATTTTTTACCCCTGCTACCTTCAGAATTTGAAAGAGTGTCTTCCAGTCGACATTGTCAAAAGATTTCTCCAAATCTACAAGCGCTAAAAACGTAGGTTTGCCGTTCCTTAGCCTATCTTCTAAGACAAGTCGCAATGTGAGTATTGCCTCCCGTGTTCCTACGTTTCTCCTAAGTCCAAACTGATCTTTCCCAAGGTCGGATTCCACAAGTTTTTTTTTCCATTCGTCTGTAAATAATTCGTTTTATTAGTTTGCAATCATGACTTATTAAACTGATAGTTCTGTAATTTTCACATTTGTCTGCACTTGCTTTCTTTGTAACTGGAATTACAACATTCTTCTTGATGTCTGATGGTATTTCCCCTGTCTCATACATCTTGCATACCAGGTGGAAGATTTTTTTACGACTGACTCTCCTAACGACTCAAATCCTTCATCGCTCTGTCAAATTCTTCTCACAGTATCATACCTCCTATCTCTTCTTCCTGCATTTCGTCTTCCATTTCTAGAATACTGCCTACAAGTTAATTTCCTTTGTATAAGCCCTCTATATATTCCTTCCATCTTTCAGCTTTCCCCTCTTTGCTTGGTACTGGTTTTCCGCCTGAGTTCTTGATAGCCATAGAGCTGCTTTTCTTGTCTCCAAATATCTCTTTTATTTTCCTGTAGCCAGTATCTATCTTTTCCCTAGTTATACATTCTTCTACGTTTCTGCATTTGTCCTCTAGCCAATCTTATTTTTCAGACGTTTATACTCCCATTTGCGTGGTCCACTTGCTGAATTTTTGTATTCTCTCCTGTCATCAATTAAGTTCAGTATCATAGAATGTAGGCTTTCATGGCCGGCGTCTTCATTAATTAAAACTTCCGGGCTAAGTTGCCGTGGTCCATCAATAAAACTTCTTACTGCCGACGTTTCGTTGCCTACTGCGGGCAACATCTTCAAGGGTGAGTCGACGACTGCCTACTAGGCGGTGGAGGTCCTGGTTATATAGAGGGCATAGATGGCGCCCACACTTGTCACGTGCTGCCGACTATGAAGCTATCTTTGACCAACGTCATCTCTCTCGATAACAGGTAATCGATTGTCATGTCTTTGGTTCAAAGTTGACCTCCAAATCCTATCTAATTTCAAACCTTCTTCTTTCCTGTTAAATTATTGTGGTGGTTCTGTATTTCTATAGCCTCTTTGTACATGGTCACCACGTGTAAAAACATACTCTGCCACAGCTGACTTGTTTGTGTGACCCAGACGACAATTCCTTTTATGTTCCAAGATGCGAGTATTAAGACTCCTTTTTGTTGTTCCTATATAAAACATGCCACAGCTACAGGGAATTTTATACACCTCAGGCGTTGCTAGGGGATGTCGTGCGTCTTTCACCGATCGTAAGCATTCGCTAATTTTCTTGGCATGTCTAAAGACGGTCTGCACTTGAAACTGGCCAAAACTTTCCCAATGCGGTCCGTAATTTTGTGGATGAATGGAAGAAGAACTTTTCCGGCCGACAGTTCTTGTTGTGGCTTGTTTTCGGACCCTTTTCTTCTTGGATGGAGAGCTTGATCTATCTCTTTATCGGTGTATCCATTTTTCTTGAACGCTGTTCGCCAATGGTTTAATTCACCTCTCAGATAAATAGGCTCACAGATATTATTAGCTCGATCCACAAATGTTTTAATGACACTTCTTTTCTGCCTAGGATGATGGTTCGAATCCTTATGAAGATAACGATCGGTGTGGGTGTCTTTTCTGTATACCTTATGCCCCAAGGTCCCATCTGCCCGTTTGATTACCATACATCCAAAAAATTCAACTGTCCGTTTTCTTCTTTAAGCAGGACCTCCAGCGCCTAGTAGGCAGTTGTCGACTCACACTCGAAGATGTTGCCCACAGTAGGCAACGAAACGTCGGGAATTTTTATTGATGGAACACGGCAACTTGATTTGATTTGATTTTTCCAGGGAAGCCAAAACAGTCTTGGTCCAACCCGCCACTGCCCGCACCGAAACTAAGTTTATTGTGCGGTATCGCTCCTTGTATATCTAGTAAAGCCAACCAATGCCCTTGAACAGTGCAAGCAGTCCCTTTACCAGTTCCTTATTAGACACAATTTCTTCAGGTCTGGTCGTCCCAAATGTTCTGTGCCTTTTACTCTCCAATGCAATGCATTCGAAGATTAGATGTGATGCAGTTTCATCACCCTCATCACAGATCCTACATTTAGGGTCCTCTTATGTTATTCCCATTGTATGTAGGTGTTTTTTGAAATTCCCGTGGCCTGTCAGTAATCCAACCACGAGTCTAATCTCTCTCCTGTTCAGACCCAGGATTGCAGAGATTCTTTTAAAACATGGCTTTGGCATCATTACCTTGCCATGTTTTTGTTGATGGACTTTGGTCCAATATTGTACGTGCTGTCTTCTGAGCCAGTTACGTAGCTCCAATTTGATCATTGCCTTGGTGATTGTCAGAACAGGTTCAGGTCCAATAAATGGAGTCTCTGCCCCCATCCTGGCTAATCTGTCGTCGTGTTCGTTGCCACTGATCCCCGAGTGGCCAGGGACCCACAATAGGTTTACTCTATTGCTTTCCTCTATCTCCACCAGAACCCTGTGACATTCTGCAACAATTTTAGACCTTGTTGCAGGAGCTGCCAGTGATCTCAGGGCTGCCTGTCTGTCTGAATAGATATAGATGCTACCATCTTTGTGGCACATACGCAAATTCTCCTCCACACACGACCTGATGGCAGTGATTTCGGCCTGGAATACTGAGGCCAGTTTCCCTAGAGAGATGACGCCCTCCAGTCTTGGCTGCACCCCGTATACCCCGGCCCCAACGCCTTGGTCTGATTTCGACTCGTCAGTGAACCACACAATATCCCCCGTACGGTGTCGAACTATTTTCTCCCACTGTTTCCTACTTCCAATTGTTATACTGAAAGGCTTGTTGAAGCAGTATGGGATTATAATATAGTCGGCTGGCATTTCCCCAACCTTTCCTATATTTACCTCACTCACTATTTTAGTGTGTGATTCTGGATATCCCAAAGAGTACCAGTTGTTACCAGTTTTGAGTCTGTAGGCACCAGCTTCTGCCTCCATCCTCTGCGGCCAGAAGCGTATTTTATTTTTTTTTGTGGTTTTAGGGCGCATAACTTCTACGGTCATTAGCGCCCAGACAAGAACTTAGATTCAGTAGACCTCAAAAAAAATTTGGTGATTGTCAGAAAATCAAGAAGAGGCTAAAACGAAAGATAAAGGACAATGAAAAGGGTTAAATATCCTTCGATAAGTTTGCCAAGTTGATAAAACGCAAAACTCGAGCAGCTGCTCGTGTGTCATCAGCTAAAATTTCCTCCAGTGTAGACGGAGATGATTAAAAATTACGCAAGACAAAAAAACGTGTCGCACCGTCAGCAATTCACCGCAGGAGCACAGCTGTGCAGGATCGGCGGTTAGCAAATGACGGTGGCTGAAACGGCAGTGACCGATCCGCAACCGGGCTAGGATGACCTCCTTCCGCCGAGAGGGGCGTGAGGAGGTCCTCCAAGCGGTCGGGATCGGTTTGACAGTTCGCAATTTATTGTTGTACAGTGAAAGCCACGCACTGTGCCATGACGACACGATACTCCGGCGAAGAGCCTGTTGAACATCGTCCGGTGGGATGCAAAAGGTAGCCATGCGCGGCAAAAGTGCTGCTCCCTTGGCTGCTATGTTGGCGGCCTCATTCCCGGGCACACCCGCGTGGCCAGGGACCCACAGGAAAGAAACGTGACACCTGTCATCTGCTAGCAACTGGAGGGAGCGTTGGATCCGATACACGAGAGGATGGTTCGAGAAAGGGTCCTTAAGACTCTGCAAGGCACTAAGGGAGTCCGAACATATGGCATAGAAAGGTTCGCGGTGGCGGAAGGTATACAAATCGGCCTTGTGGAGGGCGAAAAGCTCAGCCGTGAAGTTCGAGCACCTGTCAGGGAGCTTGTATTGGAAACGGTTGTCCCCGACGACGAAGGCAGATCCGACACCATCAGTGCTCTTGGAACCATCAGTGTAAATAAATATGGCATTTTCGAACCGCGAACAGAGTTCGACAAGCCTCGAGGGGTATACCAAATCCGGAGTGCTCTCCTTGGGGAGCGAACTAAGTTCAAGGTGAGTGTGAACCTGGGCCTGATGCCACGGTGGCAATGGGCTTTCGCTCAACCGAAGGGTGGAAGGAAGGGTAAAGTCGAGCCGCTGTAGCAGGCGGCGAAACCGAACTCCAGGTGGAAGCAAGGCAATCGCAGACAACTGATATTGGCGATCGAGTGAGTCGTCAAAAAATAATCGGTAAGATGGATGGTTGGGTATCGACCGCAGGCGGCATGCGTACCGACACCACCGTCTTTCCCAGGAAGGAAACTCGTCTTTATATACACACACTCTTTATTTATTCCAGAGATATAACAAGGTACATCGTTACAGATAATCTAAGATAACATTTAAACTTATGCTAAGAACGTCACTTCATCACTCTACATCCTCCCCACCCTGGTCTACCTCCAGAGGTACGACCAGCTGAATCGGCCTGGTCACTTTATGTCCGTCAGGCAAGTCGAGTATCACCGTTCGTATCAGTCCGTCCCGTCCTTTCTTCATTTCAGCGACTCGCGCCCTTCTCCAGCACTGGCGCTGACGAACATATCCTTGTAACAGGACGAGGTCTCCCTCTCGCAGTCTTGCAGAACCCTTTGGACGCCTTACTTCGTGATAACTTCGGAGTTGAGTTAAGTACTCCTGGCTCCAGCGTTTCCAGAAGTCCTCCACAAATTTCTGTCTGAGTTTATACATCTTTGCTAGATTTGTAGGTCTTCGTGGGTGTCCCAGAGGGTAAGGTAGTGAGGCGATCCCCCACTAGGAAGTGCGCTGGCGTCAAAGCGATATCCTCGTGCTGTGTCAAAGGTCTAGAGTTGAGTGCGGCTTCTATGTTCGCTAACACTGTTTGCAGCGCTTCATCGTCTAAGCTTGATTGTCCTAAGACCTTTCGTAAACACCTCTTAGTAGTTCCGACCATCCTTTCCCACCACCAAGCCGCACGAGGTGCAATGAATTTCCATGTAACTGTGTGGTGGGCGAGATAGTGGTGTGCCTTTGCTGCCGATATTACTGGCCAGAGGTTCATTAATTCGTTCATCACTCTACAACAACTGCCCCACTGTTTTGCTTGTAGTGTGAGACAACGTTCCTAAAGTGCGCGCTTGTGTGCAGATGGTGGAGAAGGCGGCGGCGGTGCGCGAGGTCCCCGGTCGCCGCCGCCGCGGCCGCGCGCCGCCCCGGCCGCTGTGCGCGGCGGGCGCGCTGCTGGTGCGTCGCCTGCTGGCTGTGCAGGGCGGCCCGGAGCCGACGCCCGGCAGCCGCGTGCGCGTCTCGGCGCTGGCGCCGGCCGCGCTGCCCGGCGGTCGCGTGCCCGCCTTCCTGCGCGACTGCGACCACGCCTCCTGGGCCGTCTTCGAGCAGCTGGTGCCCGGCGCGCTGCGGGACTGCGTGCCTCCTCACGACCGGGTGCGCGCGCCGCCGCTGCCCGTGCCGCCGCCGCGCCTCTACCCGCGCTGCTACAACTTCCTGCGACAAGAGGAGGCGCGCTCCTCCCAGTGATACACTCCTCCTCTGTCCCTGTACAATGTCCAAATACATCCAGTGCTCGTCTACCTGCAGTTCACGTTCTGTGTCTCCAGTTCGTGTATCTGACAACTTATAAAATTGGCTGTATATACGAGGTATGTCCATAAAGTAAGTTCCGTTTGATAAGATTGTGGTGTCGCACAAGTCTAAAGTGCGCGCCACCTACTTTCGCCGCGCGCCGCCATGCACTCACGGCGCGGCGTTCTTACGACGACAGCCACGAGCGCCCTCTGCTACAACTCCGCTCGTGGCCACCACTGAACGACATCGTTCACTTGGGACTGAGATAGGAACCAGCTAACACTTCGGAATCAGATAGGCACCAGTGAAGACTTGACTATCGGATAGGCACTAGGCAGGCCTCTAGCTCAACTATGTATCAGCATTCTGCAGTACTCAGCTATGTAAAAGTTAAGTATTGTATAAATTCTGTGCAATATATATCTCGTTCTAATTTACTCTAGTGTTTCTAGTTTCTGCTGTCCCACTGGCTGCTCACCTCCGTACCTGCACAAGCGTGCATCCTTTATTCCTGTGTCGCTCTTTCTACTCGGCCACCGACACCTACGACGGAAACGAGACACAAAAGCGGCGACGAGGCTGGGACACAAAAAAATATAAAACAAACGTGTACAGATACAGAAAAAATATTTATTGTACAAAAATATACAACTATTAAACTACTTTTCTACATAGCTTACGAAATTTTGTAGGCATTTGTCATAGCGTGGCAGAGATCTTTGTACGCCTTCTTCGTAGAAGGTTGCCGCCTGTGTATTCAACAATGTGGTAACATGTTCTTTCAGCTCGTCACCATCGCTGAAGTGTTGGCCACCATGGACAGGTTTAGTTGTAAAAAGAAAGTCGCTAGGAGCGACACTGTACGGAAGATCATCAAACACGTCCCAGTGAAATTTCCGTAACAGTTTATCAAAGCAAGACTTATTAGTCTCCAGGGAGTTACTGCGATCGTTATATGAATAAAATTCTTGAATATCCGTCTGGATCTGGAGACGGATATTCAAGAATTTTACCCGTAACAGTTGTTTGGTCACATTCACCTAAAATCTGTCCTTGTTGGTCAACACTTCAACGATGATAAGCTGAAATGACATGTTTGCCATATGGTTGAATACACAGACGGCAACATTCTATGAAGAAGGTATACAAAAACTTGTCCCACGCTATGACAAGTGCCTATAAAATTTCGTAAGTTACGTGGAAAAGTAGTTGAACAGTTCTAGATTTTTATACAATAAATATTTTTTCTGCATCTCTACACGTTTCAGTGATGTAACTACACGGAACGAACTTTGTGGACGTGCCTCATGTGTGTGTGTGTGTGTGTGTGTGTGTTTGTGTGTGTGTGTGTGTTCCACATCTGCTCCTAAACTACTGGACCTATTTCAAACTTGGTATACATGATCCTCACTGTCTGGCAACAATCGCTGTCGAGGTAAGAACCACCAACGACACATACCTAAGGAGATATGACGTCATAAACAATGAGAGTCGTGGAAAACGGCGGCATCATTCGATAATATTCTACATCTGATTCTAAACTAATGGACCAATTTCAACCCAATTTGGTACAACTATTCTTAAAGGTCAGGAATCATTTGCTGCGGTTCCAAAAACCACATACGATACATAGTTCATACGATATCACGTCATGGACAATTAAATCTATCCTATGTTGCATCCTGTGATAGTATCATTTTACTCGTCAACTTATTTCAGAATAACAGCTCTTAGTGGCTTGCAATAAATGGTAAACATAATTTCAAATCTTTACGAAACTTTTTCTCGCTGACAACCCCAACAAAATGATGAAAGGAAAAAATGTTATCGCTTACTACTTTTCCGGTGTTCATGATGTATAGAGGGTGTTACAAAAAGGTACGGCCAATCTTTCAGGAAATATTCCTCACACACAAAGCAAGAAAATATGTTATGTGGACATGTGTCCGGAAACGCTTAATTTCCATGTTACAGCACATTTAATTTCTTCTCTTCACATCACATTAACCATGGAATGGAAACACACAGCAGCAGAACGTACTAGCGTGACTTCAAACACTTTGTCACAGGAAATGTTCAAAATGTCCTCCGTTAGCGAGGATACATGCATCCACCCTCCTGATGCACTGATGCAGCCCTGAAGAATAGGATATCGTATCACAGCCGTCCACAATACGAGCACGAAGACATGACAAGAGCTTTCAAATGCCCCCATAAATGAAAGTCAAGACGCTTGAGGTCAGGAGATCGTCAAGGCCATGGAATTGGTCCGCCTCTAGCAATCCATCGGTCACCGAATCTGTTGTTGACAAGCGTACAAACACGTCGACTGAAATGTGCAGGAGCTCCATTGTCAATGAACCACATGTTGTGGCGGTCTTGTAAAGGCACATGTTCTAGCAGCACATTCGTGATGAATACTAACCAGTTGCTACGTACTGATGTGCTCGATGCTAGTACTGTAGAGCAATGAGTCGCATACCAACACAAGCACTAAAGTCAACATTACCTTCCTCCAATTGGGCCAACTGGCGGTACATACTAACGAAACAATTCCATCTTTTGACAATTGTCTGCACGAATTATTTCAATTTACATTTACATAGAAATACTAAAATGAGCTCTAACATGGAAATTAAGCGTTTACGGACACATGTCTACATAACATATTTTCTTTCTATGTGTGTGAGGAATGTTTCCTGAAAGTTTGGCCATACCTTATTGTAACAACCTGTGTGTGTGTGTGTTCCACATTTCTTCCTGAACTGCTGTACCGATTTCAAACTTGGTATACATGATCATTACTATCAGGCAACAATCGCTGTCGGGGTAAGAACCACCTACTACACATACGTAAGGATATATGACGTCATAAACTATGACAGTCGTCAAAAACGGCCGCATCATGCGACAATATTCTCCATCTGCTCCTAAACTAATGAACAGATTTCAACCAAATTTTGTACAAATATTTTTAAGGTCAGAAATCATTTGTTGTGGGTGCAAAAACCACACACGATACATAGTTCATACTATATCACGTCATAAACAATTATATCTGTCCTATGTTGCAGCGTGTGAGACCGTGATTTTATTCGTCAACTATTTGAGAATAAGAGCACTTAGCGGCTTGCAATAAATTGTAAACATAATTTCAAATCTTTATGAAACTTTTTCTCACTGACAACCCAATAAAATGATGAAAGGAAAAAACTTTATCGCTTACTACTTTTCCGATGTTCATGGTATATATTTACGGCATTTGACATGACGTTACAAGTTATTACTTCTACAATGTAAATTTTATACGCCAGACAATTCACAGACAATACACATACATACCACTGAATGTTTCTTCGATGTTATATCACAGTTCAATGTATAGTTCATGAGAGATGAAGTCATAAACAATTTGGTTCACGAGAAACCTCATCATCATGCATGAGGTTTTAATTTATTACGTCTTTACTGCTAACACCATTCACGATACATTTTGTAGACATTAGGCACATGTAGCACTGAATGTACCTTCGAATTTACATCATAATACGACACATATTTCAGGAGATATGACGTCATAAACAATGAAATTTCCGAATAACTGCTACATCATGCCCTCTTTTTCCGTATATCCTTCTAAAACAATGCACCGATTTCAACTATATTTGGTACACATATTCTTTGCAGTGAGGTAACAATCGCTGTAGGGGACAACATACGACACATGGTTCAGGAGATTATCTCATAAACAATTGGAGTTGCAATAAACAGTCACATAATGCGCCGAGACTTTATAAATACACTATATAAGAATGAAGGTTACTTATACAACAACTTATACAACAAACTTATACATAATTTGAAACCTTTATTAAACTTTTTATCGCTGACAATCAAGGAAAAAAGTTTCTCGCTTACTACTTTTCCGCTGTCCATGCAGCAAAACTATGGCATTATACATATGACGTTAGACATGACGGTTTTCACAGGAAACTTGAACTAAGATTGGGGCAACATATAGGCATGATTTCATCAAAATCAGATCACGGAAAAAAGATATATCGTTTTTCAGTACATGTCTGTTCATCTATTAAAAACACCTAATCTCCTAAACTACTTCACGGTTTTGCATGGAGCAAGTTGGTTTCATAAAAGTGAGATCACGTAAAAATATATAGATGTAGACTATGATTGAAGTATGGATGGCATAGTACAGCAAACAAGCGATAGAGGCGCTGTAGTGCACCAAAGAACTAATAGACGCTGCTGTGAACTAAGTATGTGGTAGTACAGCAAGAAAGGGGACGTCTGTGATAGAATTAAGCAATCTTTGCGAATACCAACAAACATTGAACATAGTGTTACTGATTTGTTGTTGTTGTTATGGTCTTCAGTCCGGAGACTGGTTTGATGCAGCTCTCCACCCTACTCTATCCTGAGCAAGCCTTTTCATCTCCTCATAAGAACGGCAACCCACATCCACTTGAATCTGCTTACTATACGCGTCTCTTGGTCTCCCTCTGCGATTTTTACCCCACACACTTCCCTCCAATGCTAAATTTACGATTCCTCGATGTCTAAGAATGTGTCCTACCAAGCGATCCCTCCTTTTAGCCAGGGTATGCCAAAAATTCCTTTTCTCACCAATTCTGTTCAGTACTTCTTCATTGGTTATGCGATCTACCCACCTAATCTTCAACATTCTTCTGTAGCACCACATTTCAAAAGCCTCTATTCTCTTCCTGTCCGCACTGCTTATCGTCCATGTTTCACTCCCGTACAAGGCAACACTCCACACAAATGCCTTCAGAAAAGACTTCCTTACACTTAAATTAATGTTAGATGTTAGCAAATTTCTCTTTTTCAAAAATGCTTTTCTTCCCATTGCCATTCTGCATTTTATATCCTCTGTACTGCGACCATCACATGTTATTTTACTACCCAAGTAACAAAACTCATCTACCACCTTCATTGTTTCGTTACCTAATCTAATTCCTTCAGCATTGCCCGATTTTCTAAGACCGCATTCCATTATTTTTGTTTTGCTCTTGTTAATGTTCATTTTATACGCTCTCTTCAACACACTGTCTATTCCATTCAACTGCTCTTCCAGGTCCTTTGCTGTCTCTGACAGAATTACAATGTCATCAGCAAAACGCAATGTTTTTATTTCTTCCCCCTGAACTTTAATCCCTATTCCAAATTTTTCCTTGCTTTCCTTCACCGCCTGCTCGATGTACAAATTGAATAACATCGGAGAAAGGCTACAACCCTGTCTTACTCCATTCCCAACTGATGCTTCCCTTTCATGCCCTTCGAGTCTAATAACTGCGGTCTGGCTTTTGTACAAGTTATAGATAACTCTCCTTTCCCTATATTTTACCCCTGCTGACTTCAGAATTTGAAACAGTGTATTCCAGTCAACATTGTCAAATGCTTTCTCCAAATCTACAAAAGCTAAAAATGTAGGTTTGCCTTTCCTTAATCTATCTTCTAAGATAAGACGTAAAGTGAGTATTGCCTCCCTGGTTCCTACGTTCCTCCTGAATCCAAACTGATCTTCCCCAAGGTCAGCTTCTACCAGCTTTTCCATTCTCCTGTAGATAATTCGTGTTAAAATTTTGCAACCATGACTTATCAAACTGATGGTTCTGTAATTTTCACACCTGTCTGCGCCTGATTTCTTTGGAATGGGGATTATTACATTTTTCTTAAAGTCTGAGGGTATTTCGCCTGTCTCATAAATCCTACACACCAGTTCAAATAGCCTTGTCGTGGCTGGCTCTCCCAGAGACTTTAGTAGCTCTGAGGGTATGTCATCTACTCCTGGGGCCTTGTTCCGACCTAGGTCTTTCAAGGCTCTGTCAAATTCATCTCTCAGTATAGCATCTCCTATTTCATCTTGATCTACGTCCTCTTCCCTTCCTACCACATTGTCTGTAAGTTCATTTCCTTTGTACAGCTGCTCTATGTACTCTTTCCACCTTTCAGCTTTCCCTTCTTTGCTGATAACCGGCTTCCCATCTGAGTTCTTGATATTCGTAGAGTTGCTTTTCTTGTCCCCAAATGTCTCTTTTATTTTCCTGTAGGCGGTATCTACTTTTCCCCTTCTTATACATTCTTCTACAGATTTGCATTTGGCTTCTAGCCACTCCTGCTTAGCCATTTTGCACTTCCTGTCAATCTCATTTTTTAATCGTCTGTACTCCATTTTGCCTGTTTCATTTACTGCATTTTTATATTTTCTCCTTTCATCGATTAAATCTAGTATTTCCTGTGATATCCAAGGATTTTTTGTAGGTCTTGCCTTTCTACCTATTTTGTCCTCTGCTGCCTTCACTATTTCATCTCTCAGTGCTACCCATTCCTCTTCTACTGTTTTATTTCCCCCTGTTTCTGTCAATTGTTGCCTAAATCTCCCTCTGAAATTCTCCACAACTTCACTTTACTTCAATTTATCTAAGTCCCATCTCTGTATTTTCCTACGTTTCTGCAATTTTTTCAGTTTCAGCCTACAGTTCATGACTAACAAGTTATGATCAGAGTCTATATCTGCCCCTGGGTACGTCTTGCAGTTTATAACCTGGTTCCGGAATCTATGTCTTACCATTATAAAATCTGTCTGATACCTTCCGGTGTCTCCTGGTCTCTTCCATGTATACAACCTTCTTTTGTGATTCTTAAAACAAGGGGTTTGTTACGATTAAATCATGTTCCGTGCAAAATTCTACCAGGCGACTTCCTCTTTCATTTCTCCTGCCCAGTCCATATTCACCTACTATTTTTCCTTCTCTTCCTTTTCCTACAACCGAATTCCAGTCTCCCATCACAATTAAGTTTTCCTCTCCCTTAACTGTCTGAATAATTTCCTTTAGCTCCTCATATATTTCTTCGATCTCCTCATCATCAGCAGAGCTAGTTGGCATATAAACCTGTACTACTGTTGTCGGTGTTGGCTTCGTATCTATCTTGACAATGATAATGCGATCACTGTGCTGCTCATAGTAGTTTACCCGCATTCCTGTTTTCTTATTCATTATCAGTCCTACTCCTGTGATACCCCCAACTGATTTTGTATTTATAATCCTGTACTCACGTGACCAGAAATCCTGATCATCCTGCCACCGAACTTCACTAATCCCCACTATATCTAACCTCAACCTATCCATTATCCTTTTTAAATTTTCTAATTTTCCTACCCGATTAAGGGATCTAACATTCCACGCTCCGATCCGTAGAATGCCAGTATTGTCTTTCCTGATGACAACATCCTCCTGAGTAGTCCCCGCCCGGAGATCCGAATGGGGGACTATTTTACCTCCGGAATATTTTACCCGAGAGGATGCCATCATCATATGTTCATACAGTAGAGCTGCATGTCCTCGGGAAAAGTAACGGCTGTAGTTTCCCCTTGCTTTCAGCCGTTCGCAGTAGCTGTGTGGCAAAGCCACATGAGCTAATGTTACAAGGCCAGCTCAGTCAATCATCCAGACTGTTGCCCCTGTAACTACTGAAAAGGCTGCTGCCCCTCTTCAGGAACCACACGTTTGTCTGGCCTCTCCACAGATACCCCTCCGCTGTGGTTGCACCTACGGTACGGCTATCTGTATCGTTGAGGCACGCAAGCCACCCCACCTCGGCAATGTCTGTGGTTCATGGGGGCAGGTTACTGATTTACCTTTGTGTATTAAATACTTAACGACATTTCTTTGCTTCTTTTGGAATGTTTCACTTTGTATCAAAAACTTTATAAAGATACATCGTTTCGGAGGATAACTTTTACTTACATTTGACATCTTTATGAAGATACACCGTTTCGGACAATGACTTTACTTACATTTGACATCTTGGCTAGGAAAACTGAATTTTTTGACAGAGCGATCCAACAAGGATTTTTACTGACTGAGGTCTGGAACCCTAAAAGTCCATGATACGCACATGCCCTTCATTAACAACGGTTGAAAAGCACGGGCATATAAGCTAGTGTGTGTATAAAATACGAAGGGTGAGGCAAAAGTCATGGCAGAGGTTATTTCTTCCTTGCAGGTACCAGCCCGGTTGGAAAAGTGACATGTACAGACGAAAGGACAAGGTGTTAACGACACTCGTGGAGAATGAATAATACTGAAATATCGTAACACACTAGACCTACAGACCCTCAAAGTAGTCCCCTGCTAGTGTCACCACACACTGCCAACGATGTGAGAGGCACTGAATACATCTGCCTTAGCTTTTGCCATACCATGTGTGAATCGAATCATCTGTTCGACCACAGTTTTAGAAATGTCCTCTCATGTTGCAAACTGCCTACCACCTTAATATTTGGAATAATATCAATCTCACAGAGCAAAATGTTGGAAGGGTACGGGGGGTGTTCCAATTCTTACCATCCCCAACATCGCAGTAGCTGCCCCACACACTCTGCTTTATGTGGTCTTGCATTGTCGTGCAGGATTATTTCACTATCCACAAGATCCGGACGTTTCTCTCGAACGCCGTGTCATGCCTGTTGCACCAGGAAGTCCCTGTAGTACAGTGCAGTTACTAAAAAGGAAGTAACAAGCTTAGGGTTTAACGTCCTGTCGACAGCGTGGTCATTGTAGATGAAGCTTAAGCTCGGATTTTTTAGGCAACGATGTGAGAGGAAATATTCCGTGCCCTTTTGAAAGGAACCATCCCGGCATTTGCCTGAAGTGATTTAGGAAAATCACGGAAAACATAAGTCTGGATGGTCAGAAGTGGATTTGAACCACCATTGTCCTGAATACGAGTCCAGTGCCTTACCACTGTGCCACCTCACATGGTCTGTGCGGTCAATATTCCACCATTCGGAACAAACTGGCAAACAATTACACCCCTGACGTCATGCCGGCCGCGGTAGCCGAGGGGACTGCGGCGCGTCAGTCACGGTCTGCACGGCCACTACGGTCGGGGGTTCGAATCCCCCCTCGGGCATGGATATTTGTGCCGTCCTTAGTCTTAGCTAGTTCATAAGTAGTTTGTAAGCTTAGGGACTGATGACCCCGTAGTTAAGTCCCGTAAGCTATACAAACATTCGAACATTTCCTGACGTCATACGCGACAATCACCATCAATTTGACTGGGGAAGGAATCTGGCGGTACTTACCTCCTTGGTTATCCAGTATGTCGCCACTGTGCGGAATGACGTTTCAGTTGTGGTTCGTATGCCCCGCCCCATAATTCATCTGTAGCGATTATTCGTGAGAAGAATTGATCGCCATCCTGTTGCTGGTGTGCAAAGTCGTCGGAGCATATTGCATAGGGCACCCGTATTTGAACTTCCGTCAGTTCATGCGGTACCCGTTGCACTATTTTGCGGAGTTGCAGCTCATTACGCAACATCCTGTGGACAGTGCGTCCTTGATGCCACCGGCCATCTCTAACTGCAATAGCGTCCATCGTCTCTCTTCATCCAGGAGCTGCTCGATGACTGCACGTACCACGTTGGTCCGCACGCTGACAGGTCGCCTTGAACTGTGATCAACGCTGGCTGCCACACGTCCTTGCTGAAATTTTCCTACCAATCGTGCTACTATACAGTATGGTAGGGCATTCACTCTGACATTCCATCGAATTACTCCCTCGGAGAACAGCTATTTTGTTGTAAGCGCGCTGATCAACACGGATTACGTGGTGTGTCATGGAAAATCGTGAGATTTGCTATGACACACTGCTGGCTTTAGGCTCAACGATAGATTCCATGCTGTTAGTTTTAGTTATTGGGATACACAAATATTGTGTGGGATATTTATCTATCCCAGGTGCAAGAGTCAGGTGTGATCTGGAGTGGGCCAGAACGGCGGAGAGTCTTCCTGCAGCCTCCCATGTGTTTATATTTTGGCAGTGCCACCTCTTGGTACTGTGGATCCAAGAAAGAAATGCCAATGGTCACTCCAAAAGCAACGAACAAAAAACAAAGGAAGATGAAAGAAACAGAAACTCTGTTGTTATTTCACGAGCTAGAACTGCTATGTTATGTTATGTGAATGAAATTTATCTTGTAATGTGTTGTGCTAAAACAAGAAATATATGTACGTAAATAGGCATGGATTCTCTCGTTTAATTGCTAGTTTGAAAAGAAGTTTCTCCTAACAGCTTAGAGCAGAATTGCAAATCTCGGAAGAAAGATGTCGAGATCAGCAGTCATAACACTTAAAAACCGTGGGAATCACTGCATTACTTCCTTCTCGCATGACACTCACCAACTGACTCATTTCACAGCCCTTGCTGCCCTACTACCAGTTTTGACAGAGCCATCTGTTGTTCTGCATCTACACTACGCCTGCAGAACTTCCACACGACACATATCCGTTTGTCATCTGTTCTACGAGAAGGAAAACGATTGTCATGACTTTTGCCCCAAACCTCGTAAATATTCGTTGTTGTTGTTGGTGTTGGATTTTTGAAGGGACTAAACAGCAACGGTTATCAGTCCCTTGTTCCGGTCTGAGAGATAAAAGGTTGTGTTAGGCGTTCCTAAGGAAATGCGTTAACAAGTCAAAGATTAAAAATCACTGGTAAATATGACAAAAGTGTGGTGTCGCACAAGTACAAAGTGCGCGCCACCTACTTTCGCCGCGCGCCGCCATGCACGCACGGCGCGGCGTTCTTGCGACGACAGCCACGAGCGCCCTCTGCTAGAACTCCGCTCGTGGCCACCACTGAACGACATCGTTCACTTGGGACTGATATAGCAACCAGTAAAGACTTCGGAATCCGATAGGCACCAGTGAAGACTTGGCTATCAGTTAGGCACTAGGCAGGACTCTAGCTCAACTATGTATCAACATTCTGCAGTGCTATGTAAAAGTTAAGTATTGTATAAATTCTGTGCAATATATATCTCGTTCTAATTTACTCTAGTGTTTCTAGTTTCTGGCTGCTCTTCTCCGTACCTGCACCAGCGTGCTATCTTTATTCGTGTGTCGGTCTCATTCCACTCGGCCACCGACACCTACGACGGAAAAGAGACACCAAAAGCGGCGACGAGGCTGGGATACAAAAAAAAAGGATGCAAGTAAAAACGAAGAAGAAAACACACCACCATTAAATCTCACGATAAAAACCAGCTGCGCGAATAAAATCTAAAACACGTTCAACCATAGCAGCATCGTCTCCTAGCATAAAAGAAAGCGCATCTGGCAGATTAAAAGATTGTCGCAAGGCAACTAAAAGTGGACAGTCCACCAAAATGTGGACCACTGTCAAGGGGACGCCACAGTCACACTGTAAATATTCGTACTAGCTGAAAATCCCGCATTTCCCAGGAATTTAATTTATTCCATACTGTAGTTAATCCATCTTCTCTCCTCTTCTATTCCTCTTGTTCTGAAGTTCAAGTGTGCAAATTATCTTTCATGATCGGAATAAAAATGTAGATCGATGTAGAAGTCAGTACATAAAGGAGGAGGAAGGAAGCTTAAAGTGTAACGTCCCGTCGACAGCGTGGTCATTAGAGATGGAACTTACGCTCGCATTTTCTGGGAAGGATGTGGGAGGAAATCGGCCGTGCGTTTTGAAAGAAACCATCCCGGCATTTGCCTGGGGTGATTTAGGGAATTTATGGAAAACCTAAATCTGGATGGCAGGAGGTGGATTTGAACGACCGTCTTCCCGAATGCTAGTCCAGTGTATGACCACTGCGCCACCTCTCTCGGTGTTTGTAAAGTACCTTCCGCCAAGCACCATACTAAACTGGTATTTAGACAGTCACCTACAGAAATTTGTATTTTTTTTTTATTTTTTTTTTTGTATTTCTCGTAATTGTGTATTCCCCGGTAACAATACCATTACTATAGTATTGAACGTCAAGTGTGCAAAATTTCATCAAGATGGAGTAAAACTGTAGATTTTGTTGAAGTCCATACGTAAAGTATAAGGGGTACGAAACGACACTGTGGGTATAACTGAAATTTTTATTCAAGATTAGTCGACCCCAATGGGTTCAGTGTAATCCACTCGAGTGGAAACCGATAGGTCTATGCTTCGAAACCCAGTCCGATCATGGAATTTTTCGGCCTGCGTTTTAACCCAGCCTTCACTTCTGAACGATGTCAGAAGTTGCCATAAACGACACGTGCTTCGGATTCCACGTTAAAATCAATATTATCTCTCCCGGTTCGATAACTAGGATAGGTTAGGGACTTGCAAGACTTGCACCAGGTCACTGAGCCACACTAAATTATTATTATTATTCAAAAGTAATCACCAGACACCTAAGCACAACTATCCCACTGTTTAATAAACCGAAGGATTTCCTGTTCCCGGAATTCCTGTTTTTTTTTTTTTTTTTTTTTTTTTTTTTTTTTTTTTTTTTTTTTTTTTTTTTTTTTTTTTTAGCGGATCAAGCAGATGAAAGTCACAGGGCTATAGGGCGATTGCTCAAGCTGCTTCCACTTCAACTTGGCCAGTAAACCTTCTGAAACCCTGGAAATGTGTGGACGCTCCTTATCATGGAGAAGAATCACTCCATCCTTGAGCAGCCCAGGCCGTTTGCTCTTAGCGAACTTCCGTAGACAGTGACTCACAGTACACGTCACTGTTAATGGTTTTCCGTGCTCGAGGATCTGCATTGGCTTCGGACGTCGAAAAGGACGGTAAGCATTACCTTGCCTGCTAATGGCACAGCCCTGAATTTTTTACAACCAGGCCAGACACTACATTCGCGTCCGTACATTTCGCATTACGTTATCCCAAAACTGCATATCTATACTTCAACCGGCTTTGTTGTTAAGTCGTTTCATACATTTTCATTTGAACACCCCTCATATTCAGTTTTATAGTTAATCCATCTCATCTCCACTCCTCTGTTCCTCTCGTTTTGCAGTTCGAGTGTACATTTTTTTCCTTCCTTTTTTTTCCAAGATAGGAATAAAAATGTAGACTGATGTCGAAGTCTGTACGTTAAGTACTGTACGCCATGCACTACACGAAATTCTACGTATACGATGACGTTTAATTTGCTTTGATGGTCAACTACGCAATACTTCATCCTGATCAAAGGTAAACTGTGGATTTTGTTGAAGTCAATAGGTAAAGAACCTTCCGCAATGCACCATACGAAATTTTATGTAGACATTGACCTTCGTATTGCTTTCAAACTTGACTGTGCAAAATTTCACCAAGATCGAACAAACTGTAGATTGTGTAGAGGTCCCTAGGTAAAGTACCCTCCGCCACGTGCCATATGCCTTACTCTCCTGGACTATGTGTCATAGGTAGTTCGTGCCTATACAACAATTGTTACCTCACAGTAAGGAAAATGTGCCCTAAATTTCGTTAAAAACGATCCAGTGGTTTAGGAGGAGATCTCTAACATTGTCGCGTGATGTACCAGTTTCTCGAGCATTTCATTGTTTATGACGTTATATCTCCTCGACTATGTATTGTACGTTTTCCTTAGGACCACAGTGTAGATTTACATGCAATAAAAACACACAGACACTCTATAAACGATAAAAAAAGCGCTACATGTTTGCACCTGTTACTGTCCTTCAAAGTAGTCATCAGCGTTGTGTAGAACCCGTCGCCAGCCTTGTGGAAGGCGTAGTATACCGTTAGCAGAGCCTGTTCTGTTGTTAGTGCGAATGGAGCGGTCTACTTCCTGTCGAATCTCTGGAACATTTCTGAAGCGAATTCCACGAAGTGGTTCCTTCACAAGAACTAAAGTCCGGGGAGTATGGTGTATGGTACAGTACTTCCCAGTCTCATCGACCTAACAGAGCAGCTTTCGCTGCATGCGCCCGCGCATTGTCGTGCAAAATGATGGGTGGGTTGCGCAGAAAGTTTTGCTGCTTCTTTTGCAAAGTCCGTCACAGGTGATGCTCCGAAAACGAACAGTAATACCTTGCATTGATTGGCTGCCTTGGAGGAACGTAATGCGCTAGGATAATAGCATCACAGTCTTACACGAGAATCACCACAATTTTCACCATACTGGGGCACTGTCTCACTTTCGACTTTCGCGACGATCCATAATGAAGCCATTAGTTGGATTGGCATTGCAGTTTTGGGCTCGTACGATGTGGCTCATGTCTCATCCAGTGTTACTATACGGCGTAAATTATTATATTCAGCTGCCAGGGCAAATAAATATTAGTAATTTCCAAAAGGATAACATGATGAGACGCGTAGACCAAGGATAACATATTCATGTTGCACTTAATCTGCCGTACACTCTAGAGGAAAATTCAACCGACGACGCACGAGCAACTGCTCGGGTCTTGCGTTTTATACAGATGATTAATTTATCAAAGGAATTTAAATCCTCCTCTTGGTGTAGTTCACCCTATGTTTTTAGCAATCTCCTGGTATCATCCTCATTTGCAGTTGTCTTAACTATGTTTTTAGTAAATCCACGTTTGGGGTCGGACGCTAATGACCTGAGCAGTTGTGCGCCCTTAAATCACAATAAAATAAAATAAAAGTCTAGCATAGACTGCGCATGTCATTATACTGAAACATCTAAGTCTCGTGACTCTGACAGGAAGCCATTTTTGACATTTCGAGCGATGTGAAGTGGAGCTGACAGTTTCAGTTTTTCTCATTTGTAACTGAAATAAGGCATAGATTTTAATAACAAATTCTTCTTATATTCCCATTGCACAGTTAGAAGTACACATAACGTTACGTCTCCGCAATTCATAGTACCTAATATTAATGCCATCTTGACAATTTTTACATATGCCTTGGTAAAAGTATTGACAGTTCTCTTTACACACAACATAACTGAAGTTCCTAAGTAAATACTTTTGTTGCACTGTGAATCGTTTAGTTTTCAGCTACCATAGATGTAGTAGACGAAATATCAGCACGCAGAATAGCCGTGCGCACTAAGACGCCCAGCTGCGGTGCACGCGCCCGTTCGCTGTTAGGGGTTCGAGTCCTCCCTCGGGCATGGGTGTATGTGTTGACCGTAGCATGGGTTACTTTAAGTAAATTTAAGTAGTTTGTAAGCCTATGGACTAATGACCAACGTAGTTATGTCCCTTAGATTTACAAACATTTGACCATTTGAATTTTTTGAAATATCGGCTTAGAAAACAATAGAGTTTCCTAAAGATTCCACAATAATACACGTGAAATGTTTGTAATGGGTTTATAAGAACTGAAATCCGTTAGTATCCAGAAGGTCCGCTTTTTACACAATAAAAGCGTTTATATTTTATGACTTTCGTCACATACAGAGATGGTAGTACATAAAACAAGGAAAATATTGGCTATTTACATTAAAATAATGTGATGGGGAAGAATTATCTGTGCATTCGATATGTATAACTGGTTTTATGGGTATAATGACTACCCCACTAGTATATTCATCTTTTAACTGCTTATAAGGCTATCACAAACTGTTTTTCACAAGAAAGGATTTGCTGACATGTAAACTAGGTCAAGACCAGCTGCAAATAGTCCTCCTGTGACAGTTACATTCATCTGTTGAAAAATAGTAAAAGATTCATAGTGCAACACTAAAGATCTGTTATTCTGTTCCTTGTAAAATTATCTGTCAATATGTTTTACCAGGTCACATATAAAAACGGTAATGATCGCATTAATATCCGTAATTTTTGAGAAATCACAATACCCAAAGTTGCAATTTAATATGTAATAGGCCTACAAGAAGATGGCTTGATTTCAGTTATAAATGAGGTAAACTGTTACTCGTAATTTTTGAAAATGTCACGTTACTCGGGGCAGAAACGTTACATGCTAGTTTCAAACTATAACATGGCAGAGATAGAGACACACACAGTCAATGTTAATCTTTGGTCTATGTGAGATGTCACCATTGATCTCTGTACTACCTGGATGTTAGACTTCAGCTGTCTGAGCGTACCAGACATATAGGTTCATATTTCGTTTCTTGCCAAATTCAAATATGGGTGCTATGAAATGTTACTACAGTAAGTAAAGGAAATTTGTCTCTATTTGATATCCATAGCATTCAATTTTATCGCATACTGACATGAACTTCACAATAAAACGTAAGTAAAGTATTATTTGTCACGAAAAACTGACTGAAGTTCGCTTGTCAAGTTACGAAATAGCTCACAACACAAAATCGTGAGCGAAACATGTGAATGTGCAGGCACGCTGCAGTTCCATGCTCAGATACCAGAGTTATATGCAAGGTGCGTCTGAAAAGTTAGGAAAAGTTAGATGAATGGTCCCACATTTCACAAAGCGCGCTGGTGAAGATGAGGTGCCCGCGCATACACATTGTCAACAAGCGTCCCCTATCGTGTAAAGCACTGCAGTAAAATGGTACACTCTGTGATCCAGCTAACAGGGTCAGCGTGAGAACTCGTGTCATCAACTCGTGTCAACAACAACAAAATGTTCAAATGTTTGTTAAGCTTATGGGACTTAACTACGTGGTCATCAGTCCCTAAACTTACAAACTACTTATGAACTAGCTAATACTAAGGACGACACAAATATTCATGCCCGAGGGGGGATTCGAACCCCCGAAGGGGAACGACCTCGACGAGCGCAAAATGAAACAAAGAGTTAACATCAAGTTTTGTTTCAAATTACGCAAAACGGCGTTGCCGACCCATGGGATGTTAGTGCAAGTGTATGGTGTTGAAGCAATGAGTAAACAGTGTGAGTGTGTATGTGTGTGTGTGTGGGGGGGGGGGGGTTTAAACGCTTTAGAGACGGAGAACAAGGTGTCGAGGATGAGCAACATTCGGGTCGAACGTCCACACAGTCTCAGCCGAACGATGCGACCAGTGATCTGTATACAAACTGGATTCATAACTTTGGTGTCTAAGCATGGAACTGCAGCGTGCCTGCACAATCATATGTTTAGTACACAATTTCGCGTTGTCCGCCATGTTCAAATGTGGCAAACGAATTTCGATCAGTTATTACGTGTCAAAAAATTGCTTACTTACCTTCTGATTTGATTTCTTAAGCAATATGCGATGTAATAGATTGTTATGGGAGTGGAATCGAAACGTATTTCCTTTTGGTTTACTTATAATACCTAATAGTCGCCATATCTAAATTTGACAAGAAACGAAATATGAACATCTATGACTGGCACGCTCAGACAACACCCAGGTAGCAGAGATCAATGGATGCGACGGATGCTTGCGGATGATCGGCGGCTATCTTAGAAAAAGTTGGTAGACATGTTGAAGACCAGGAACGGTTCCAACGGAGATCCAACAACGCGTGATCTCAGTGCTTCCAGCGATTCCACAAGAAGCGTTTGCTGACAGTTTCCAACAGCTGTACAATCGATGTCAGAAGTGTATTGTAGCCAGTGACGACTACCTTAAAGGCCAGTAGAGGTATTTTATTTATAATTCTTGCTTTCTATATTTCCTGAGACCATTCACCCAAATTATGAGACGCGCCTTGCACATCCAGGCAGAATAGAGATCACTGTAAGCATATACTTTCAGGGGTGGGGCAAAATTAATGTAAAGATAAGTAATGCTATTTTGTATCTGATTTCTTGCTCATGTTCAGAAGATAATTTGCTCTGAAGCCCCTTTTGCTTTACTGAGATCAAGCTTTCTTTTTGTTGATATTTATAATAAAAAAGTTTTTTTTATTTTTTTTATTTTTTTTTTTTTTTTTTTTTTTTTTTTTTTTTTTTTTTTTTTTTTTTTTTTTTAGAAAATCACTGGCACGAAATTCACGCCATTAACACCCCATTCCCGTCACCAATACAGAGAAGTATTAATATCTACCACGGCGATGCCTTCATGCATAATCCTGTAAAAAAATTAGGTACCGTAATTTTTTTCCTCTATATTCATTATTTCGAGGAGGCTGGCCCTTTGCGCCCCCCTCCCCTTATATATTCCACTGAAAGTACATTACCTAGGGACCCATTGCACTGTTTCTGGAGATTTCTCATCAGCAGTACAAACGAATAGTAGTGGAGCTCTCCGCATATTTATGCACAGTACTCTATATTTGTGCATTTCAACGCAGTCTTCTGACGTTGCGTCCAGGACCTCAGCAAGACGAGTTGGCGCCCTCCCCATGTGAAGCAGTTCTTGCCCATCACCCCAGAAGAAGAAGAGAGGTGGAGAATTTGGCGCCTCATAGCGTATTCTTGGCGTGCTGCGGGGGCGGAACTCCACTTTGCCTCCGACCGGCAGCTGTCTGGCAGCCGCGACAAATGACAGCCGCGTTACGCCGTCCCTCATCGCCGCTGCAGACGTATGGACGCCGACAGCCAAATGGACGCCCTCCCGCCTTCCGATTCGCTTTTCTCTCTGGATATCAGGCACTGCTGCTTTCCAAAGCAAATTATTACCAACCTCTGACGGCGCATCTGCGACTTCGGTAATCCAACAGTAGTGAAAGTCACGTACGTGAAAGACATTGCCGTATATCTGGGGAGGCCTTTCTGTTTTGCTGGGCCGTTTTCCATTTACCCAAACTACGTTCAGCGTGGATCTTAGGCCGGTATTACAAGGTCAAATTTTTGATCAAATCTTTGACGTAAAAATATCATCAAAAGTTCGTAATATTTTTTTGATGTAAATCTTTGACGTGACGCTGAAAAGGGGTATTACACTGTCGACATATTTTTGATAATATTTCAAGATGGCTGACAGTAAACACATGTTATCATGAGCTGTCATTGCTACTATGAAAACTGTATTTTGAAGAAAAGAGAGGGGCTTATTTGGGGGAAACTGTGGAAATCATTTCGTGTTGCGGGAACTACAAGCGTCGGCCGCGGTGGCCGAGGGGACTGAGCCGCTCCAGTCATCGTCTGCACGGCCACTACGGTCGGGGGTTCGAATCCCCCCTCGGGCATGGATATTTGTGCCGTCCTAGTTCGTAAGTAGTTCATAAGTAGTTTGTAAGTTTAGGGACTGATGACCCCGTAGTTAAGTCCCATAAGCTTAACAAGCATTTGAACATTTGAACTACAAGCGGAGGGCGCCAAGTCATATATAAATTACTGGAGAATGGATGATACAACGTATCAGTATTTACTCAGTAAGATGACTCCACACATTAAAAATAAGTATACACACGTCAGAAGATTATATCTGCAGAAGACAATTTTGTCGAAGACAGCACACACCAAATAAACTTCGACGACATGTTTGAAAACAAGGTCGTGTGTTTTCAAATAAGCGCGGTCCAAGAGCCACAGCGATGGTAGCGCTCCAAGCGGTTACATTTTGCATTGCAGTGGACAGCAGACAAACAACTTTTATGATCAAATCAACTGCAAGCTACTAGATATGAACTTTTTTTTTTTTTTTTTTTTTTTTTTTTTTTTTTTTTTTTTTTTTTTTGAAAGCAGAGATATGTCAAAGTTCCCTATTACAAAGAAATATGACTGTGTAATACCCAAGGAGGTTAGAATACAGGGAGACACCCTTACTCTGAAAAAGGAAGCCTGCCTCCGCCATATTGCTAAGTTTTGGAGAAGTGTTCGTATTATAGAGCTAATATTTTATGTCACTTAAAACAGGAAAAAACGTCCGACGGTATTGCCGTGATGTACAACGTGTTACATGAGTGCAAATTAGCCGTTAAGAATTAAAATTTCAAATATATTATGATGAGTATTTATTACTATTTATTCGAGATTGTATATTGTTTGAAAGTACATACTTTCCTGTATCTGTCAGTTCACTGCATCAACAGTAAGAGAGTCTAGTTAATGCATAGTTTCAACGGAGAAAAAGAATTCCAAAACTGACCAAGATGGCGCACAGGCTTCAGCTGACGTAGTGCTCGGCATAGATAATGCCATCTCCCTTTATTCTAACCTCCTTGGTAATATCGGCCTTAAGCCTTTATTGCACGATGCTCCTGAGGCGTATACATATGCAGCAACGCCCCAAGCGTAAATATCTGGAACTACGCGTTGCTTCAGGTTCACTTATTAGGCTCGTTTCATACTGAGACACTGGTGACGGTTGCCAGTGACTGTCACTCACAGAAATACATACGTTTGAATTCGAAATATTGAAATATCTCGACCTTTTACAGGGCACTGAAATAAATGGCGAACTTGAAAATAAGTGCTGGATTGCAAATCGAACTCGGATTTCCCACTTCGGGCCAGCGCTCGCCTTAATTTTTTTAAATTTTATTTCTGTTTATTTATTTATTTATTCAATTTATTATTATTATTATTTTCTTTTTTTTTCATTCGTTCGTTGATCATGTTTGTTCGTTGTTGTTCGATGTGTTCTTGGCTCAGTTTCTTCATTACAGAGGGCTATCTAGGCATGCTTCCCATTGTGCTGTGCTGATTTGGACAAGTGGGCTGTGTCAATACTGCTTTCTGTACCAGTGGTACACCCACACGAGTATTGACGTAATAACACAGTACTGAAACACAACTATCGTTGTAGCAATTAGTATATGTACGAGTGTAAGCCTACTGTACAATGTTGTTTTATAAACCTGTCTTCGTACCAGCACTCTGTCTACTCTTAAAATTATGTACAAACAGGTTATGTCTTTCGAACACAATTGCGTCAGAAAATTCACAGATGGGGAAAATCAGCAAAATAGTGTATAGGACTAGTTTTAATATTTGATTCTAGAGTTAAAAGAACGTTCTTCCACCCCGCTACGTCAAAATCTGTAAGCATAAATCGTTACGTTTACTCTGCCGTAGATAAATCGTTAGCCGTACTCGATCGGTATGTCATTTAAGTAACACAATTGCGTAATATGATTTGCACACTACTTATCTCTTTAAAAATGTTTACAGTTAATGTAATCCCCAATATAATATTAGTTATGTCTGTCCTACAACTTGAATATACTAAAAAATAATAAAGCCATGTAAATACTTCGTCTTACTAGACGTATTTGCATATTAATCCTTCGTTGATAAATTATAAAACTTCTAATGCGTCAGATGATTTCACAGACACGTTTATTTCTGTACGTTACCTTTAAGTTACAATATTTCCCTTTTAAGATATAATTTCATAATATAAACAAGTCATTCTTTAATTCTAACCTCATTAGTTACGATGTTGATTCCAAAGGTATATAAGTTTGTTATTACTACTTTCAAATTTAACCCTATCTCACTACCAGTTTCTTTGCCTGTTTCACGTCAAACGAATTATTTTTATAAAACTGCTCAAAGGTATTTTTATGAAGAAATAATATCTCAGTACTACTTTTAGTCCTTTTCTGTAATACGAATTAGTCTACGTTTCCATTAACACAGACCTTATAAAATCTCAAGCAATTAAACGTGACTATTTTTCTCTTTTGGTATCTGGTGTACATGTATTCCTGATTTTAATACTCTTAATATTCAAAACTACTTTTTCGTCAGTTTTGATAATCAAATAAGAACTTCCAGGTAAGTAACTACTACAAACGAAGTTCACCAACAGCGGGTTTCCTTTTCAGATAAATAAATTGTTATTATTATCAGAAATAAAAATCTTTTAGATTTATAGGTATTGACTCGACGTGATCGAGTAGTTCGTAAAGTACCCACCAATGACGGAATAAAAAATAAAAAAATTAAAAAATATATACATGAAGTAAAGAAAATAACCACCTACTGGCTACCACCACTTCAATCCTTAGTAAATACATAAATAATTTAAAAATGTGCTTCTTCAGGTGTTAGCCAAATTCACAGTCCCACTATAACTCTAATTGAAGAAATTTGCCATGCGTCACAGCAAATAATAATGTTGCCTAAAAAAACTTTACTTTCCCCTCTAATTATTGTTTTCTGAACTTATGGTTCAACCGAAGTTTCAACTTGGAATAAGTATCGGTTCTCTGTACAATTATGAGTACGATGGTAGGAATTTTAACAAATCAGAATTTACTTCCGATAGTCTCACACAAATCGCTATACAGCTTAGCACGATTCACTTCGTACTTATACCCCCAAAGTCTAATCGCAACACCACTCATACACTACAATGGGTGCCTTTAATATAGAAAATATCGTGTACGTCATCCCAGCAGAGTGAACTACAACACATACAACACCTTCATTACACATTACAGTATACTCATCCCCAGCAGAGTGACCTGTACTATTACGTAATTATTCATCCGTCGTTCGTGCTTAAACCACACTCAAAAATCATAAAACTACCACACAGTAAAATATTATACATCAGTGCACATGCACATAAAATACTATAGATTACTTAAGAATCCCTGTTTCACTGCCAACTTCGTGTACTCAAACAAGCCTAAATGGCTCATTTAAGTTCAGCCCCACGTACATTGCATTTACTTCCGTGCAGTGCTAAAATACCTATCACACAAATCTCGGAAGTTTCCTCCAGACAATCTACATTAAATACCCTTTCACTTCTGAATAAATTGACCGTTACCGTTCAGACTTACCCCAATCAGAAAATATCGAATGTTAACTGGAACCTCTTACAGTTTTCCGTACATGTTGCAATCTAGCGGAAGACTTTGAGACTAACTGAACATCAGTTGAATCATATTTGTTCGCGAAATAATTAGTAGGGTCACCATGATTATTAACCATAATTTCATTATAGCATGATGTTCGTTTGATCTTCCGTGTAGTGGCCTGGTACGTCTGCGATGCTAGCTCGATGAAAATGTTCAAATGTTTGTAAATCTATCGGACCAAACTGCATGGCCATCGGTCCGTAGCTTACAAACTACTTAAACCTAGTTGAACTAACCTAAGGACAAACACACACACCCATGCCCTAGGGAGGACTCGAACCTCCACGGCGAGCAACCGCGCGCTCCGCAGCGAGACGCTTTAGACCGCTCGGCTACTCCACCGCGACTAGCTCGATGACCGTCAACTGTAGAGCACGA
This sequence comes from Locusta migratoria, assembly GCA_026315105.1. Lineage (NCBI taxonomy): Eukaryota > Metazoa > Arthropoda > Insecta > Orthoptera > Acrididae > Locusta > Locusta migratoria. Next base: position 360,051,431 of record CM048745.1, on the reverse strand, counting down.
TAAAAAGTTCTTTGTCGCCTCTTTGTACTGTCGACACCGGATTACAAGAATTTTCTACAACATATATGCACAAAAGAACATTAATAATTTAACATTTCCGTACCTTTTCCATATCCCTCGTATTTCCTCTGCAAATCGCATATAAGTACCTGGCAGAGGCTTTTTCGTGCTGACGTTTCATTCCGAGTAGTACACCGAAAAAAGGAACACCTAAATCTTTCCTTAATGTCAAGAACACCTCAAGCGCCTGTTTCATACGGTACCGGGTTCTAGCAACCAATGGCGCCTAGCTTAATACTGGTATCATCATCTTCCTCACTTCACAAGGCGCTGTGTTTTCAGTTGTGCGATTTGTGTAGAACATAGTATCGCCAAGTACTTTTTCCTGTGATACCTCCTGTCCTTGGTGCTGCATGGCCAGCGGTGGAGGAACTATGACGTCATAAGTAATGATACGCGTCAAACACGGCTTTTGAATAAAATGGAACGGACATTACCCCTCCTATAATTATTGCCAAGTCTTCGACACTCAAGCATCACAAGGTGTCGGGCTTCTAAAAATCTAAAACTGCGCGAATAATTAGACTCAATACCGAATTGATACGCGTCAAAAAACTGGCTGCCATAGTAAGAAGAGACCACGATATAAATTTATGTGTGTCTTATGTTTAGATTCTATTTACTTTCAGCGGAATAAGCTGCAAATACGCACATATTAGTAAGTATTTGTTCATGACGAAGTTGTTCTTTGTACTACAGAATGAGTGAAATTCGACTGTTTTTACATTAACTTCCCGATTACGTGTGTCTCTTGAATTATTTTATTCGCGCTTGTAACGAAAAAATTGTAATAAATATTTCGTTAATTACGTGTAAAAATAATTGTATACAACATTACTCCTTCGGCGGCTTGTACACCACTAGGCTCGCTAGCGTCGTTCCAACTGTTAGTTGATACCTTTCACAAGAGTGAGTGTCGCGACTGTAAATGTTAGGGTATATTACAAGGAGCGTATTTGGTCGCTAGTCGCTGGCGTCTGTTGTCGCTCGGCGTATGGGCGAATAACGAATGAATACGCTAACACAATGACACCCAGCGACTTCAGACGCTAGCGTCTCCGTAAGAACAATTGAAACACGACGTAGCATATCATACATTGTTTTGGAGGTTAGGTGATACCAAACAGTTCTGTTTCCCAAGGTGCGACATGGTCACGAATTTATATCAGTGATCCATTTTGTAATTACTTTTAATATCTTTATTTACGTCGATCATCACAAAATTTCTCGTCGTTTTGATGACCATTTTCAAGTCTACAGCAAGTCGGAAACAGGAGAAATTTAGTAATAGACTACGGTACCTTATAAAACATAAATAAGGCATTACAGTCAAAAATATAAAAACGTGTTAAAAATATTATACATCATACCTGTTGTTACACTCCTTAATGAAAATACACTTATGCTGTGATGGTGCCATATGGCTATATTACATGTATTGATGACTGTAATGCATTATTTGTTTTCTAAGGTAGTCTAATACTTAATGTATCCTTGTGTTTCTGATTTTCTGTAGACTTGAAAATGATCATACTGACCGAGACCGGTCATCAAAACGACGAGAAATTTTGTGATCATTGACGTAAATAAAGATATTAATAGTTCTGTGTCCCACCAAACAAAATATGAAGTGGAATTGTAATCAAATTTCTGAAAATTTATCGAAGTTTTCCAGTATTATGGGACATTAAAAATAACGATTATTTAAATTTTATTCTTGGCGATATCGCCATCCTCATGATGGTATTCTGATTACTTATTTTATCCTCTACCATTTACAGTAATCTATCAAAGTATTCTCATATGATCCTCACATTTCTGTAGGCAGAAGGACCTTCACACGATAATTCACCCAAAAGATTTGCAGAAGCACCATATTTATCTCTCCTCGTGATCCACCTTCTAATCCATTTTCTTTTATTCTTTCCTACTTTTCCGTTTTGCTTTTGGTTCATTAATTGTTCTTTTAAAACTGTTGCGAGAAACACAACGCCAGCATTTACAGTTTCCTTCGACATTTTGACTCGACTGGTGGCTACTGTACTTTAGACACTCCCGTATATGACACGGGGCGACCAACAACGCCAGCGACCAAAAACGCCAGCGACCAGTGTCTAAAATAGCCCACCCTTCAACTTTAGACGCTCGCGTTTCGGAGCAGCGACTTTGTTCGCTGTCCCTGTTTACACGGAGCGAATTTAGCAGCTGCGTCCAAATACGCCAGCGACTAGCGACCAAATTCGCTCCGTGTAATATACCCTTTAGACTGTGGTTTTATTTCATCTTTTAGTTAAACTGTATATTGTTATATTTAACTAGGTAATTTGGAAGAATCCGTGTACATCGAAAGAACGGCATTGCAATCGATATATATCCAGCGTTCGATTCTTGCTCCACATTCGATATGACAAACGCGAAGCAGTTAATTTAAATTGTATTTTTGATTGCGTTGAATTTGTGACATTTTCTTGTACTTTTCCGACTCAGTGTGTGGTCGCCATTTGAAATACCGAAAGAAATAACGGTAATTTCCAATAATGGTATATATCGAAATGCATTTAGTGTTTCTGAACCGGAGATTCGGGCGCTACGCGCCCTCACATACTAACAAAAAACTTCTTGTTTGACCTATACCTAACCTTCTTAAGGCTAAGCTACAGATCACTTTCTTTTAAAGGGAAAGTTAGGTTTTGATTTGATTTGATTTTCTCAGGGAAGCCAAAACAGTCTTGGTCCAACCCGCCACTGCCCGCACCGAAACTAAGTTTATTGTGCGGTATCGCTCCCTGTATATCTAGTAAAGCCAACCAATGCCCTTGAACAGTGCAAGGAGTCCCTTTACCAGTTCTTTATTAGACACAATTTCTTCGGGTCTGGTTGTACCAAATGTTCTGTGCCTTTTACTCTCCAATACAATGCATTCGAAGATTAGATGTGATGCAGTTTCATCACCGTCATCTCAGATCCTACATTTAGGGTCCTCTTCTGTTATTCCTATTGTATGTAGGTGTTTTTTAAAATTCCCATGGCCTGTCAGCAATCCAACCATGAGTCTAATCTCTCTCCTGTTCAGGCCCAGGATTGCAGAGCTTCTTTTAAAACATGGCCTGGGCATCATTACCTTTCCATGTTTTTGTTGATAGACTTTGGTCCAATATTCTACGTGCTGTCTTCTGAGCCAGTTACGTAGCTCCAATTTGATCATTGCCTTGGTGATTGTCAGGACAGGTTCCTGTCCAATAAATGGAGTCTCTGCCCCCATCCTGGCTAATCTGTAGCATGTTCGTTGCCACTGATCCCCGAGTGGCCAGAGACCCACAATAGGTTTACTCTATTGCTTTCCCCTAGCTCCACCAAAACCCTGTGACATTCTGCAACAATTTTAGACCTTGTCGCAGGAGCTGCCAGTGATCTCAGGGCTGCCTGGCTGCATGAATAGATATAGATGCTACGGTCTTTGTAGCACCTAGGCAAATTCTCCTCCACACACGCCCTGATGGCAGTGAAAGTTAGGTAAGGTATAGATTAAACAAGAATTTTTTTATTATTATTATTTAGTGCGTGAGGGCGCTAGCGCCCGAATCTCCGGTTAAGCAACACTCTGTCGATTTACAGTTGTACGTTAGATGTATATCATTTCAGGCCAAGGTTCTTCGATTGCAAGCATTCATGGAAATTACCGAAATATCGGCATAACTGAAGACAGGCATACCACTCATCAGCTTTAACCCATGATGTTCAAATGTTTGTAGGACTTATGGGACTTAACTACGGGGTCATCAGTCCCTAAGCTTACAAACTACTTATGAACTAGCTAAGACTAAGGACGGCACAAATATCCATGCCCGAGGGGGGATTCGAACCCCCGACCGTAGTGGCCGTGCAGACCGTGACTGAAGCGCCTCAGTCCCCTCGGCCACCGCGGCCGGCTAACCCATGATGTAATCACAATCTCTGAAAACACTTATAAACGGTAATATCTAAATACTTACGTATTGTAGAAAATAAATAATCTGTGGTTATCCTCGAAAATTACATATTACAACAGAATGCATCATCCATGACATACCATCGTTTACAACTCAGCCACAACATTATTACTCACGCCACCTACAAATACGCACTTAAACAACATGCGAATGCCACGAGTCAAATCTAGCGGGTGATATCCCAGTCTTCAGATAAGCCAAAATTTCATAAAATCATCACGTCAAAAAACACCATCGTAATTATCTATATAAATCAGCTGTTCCGCCATAACAGTGTTCCGTCATTGGTAGCGAAGCGATAGTCGAACTTTCGATATATATATCGATTGCAATGCCTTTCCTTCGATGTACACGGATTCTTCCAAATTACCTTTAACTAGATATAAGAAGCAATGTAGAAGCAGTGTAAAAAACAGTGGAAAATACGACTTGTTTTAGCTTCCAGACGACAGGTCATTGTAAACGACAGCAAATAAATAAATAAGCATCCTATAATTATCCGGTCAATAACATTTTACCATCGCCCAACACAGACACAAAGATAAAATTCCAGACACGCTCAAAGATAAAATATGCATGTTATCCATTGATCTCTATACACTCTGAATGTTGAAATTCAGCTGTATTAGCGTGCCAGCCATAGATATTCATATTTAGTTTCTTGCCAAATTCAAACATGGCTGCCAAGTATCATTTCATGAAAAAGAGAAAAAAATATGTTTCGATTCCGCTCCGATATCAGCCAACAACATCGAATATTGAATTAAATTCCAAATCAAGAGGTAAGCAAGCAATTCTTTGTCACATAATAACTAATGGAAACTCGTTTGCCAAATTTAAACATGGCGGACAATGCGAAATCACGATGCGAAATCGTGTGCAAAACATATGAATGTGCAGGCACGCTGCAATTCTATGCTCAGGCATCAAAGTTATTCATCCAGTTAGTATAGAGATCACTGATGTTATCTAAAACCGTCGTATCTGTCTGAAAAAGTGATCCTGGTACTACCAGGATGTAGACGTTCAGCTGTCCGTCCGTGTATGTCGTAAGTGCTCACACTTCGTGCCTTGCCAAATTGAAACATGACTGCTTCAAAATGTTAATAGAAGACGAACTTACTTTACTTTTTCGAGTCCGGGCTCTCCGTCAACCTACATTTGTGGCCCAATATCGGGCCACGACAACTGCCGCATCGCTGACCAACCGTAGCTTAGCTTCAATTGTTTTCACAGGTGAAACTCTCGTTCTCATCCTATTGAGGGTTCGTCAGATTTTCCAGCCCAGTTCGCTTCCGGTAGGGCGTGCTTGTTGCAGTGGGTAGTTTTTAGGTAGTTCAATTGGTACATTCCTCAAAAAGATCTTCCTTGATTTGAGTATTCCCGTCGGAAATTGGGCGTTGTAAAGAACATGGCGCTCGCCGAAAGTTCACTTGAATCGCTCTGTGTACTCTGCATCTGTCCTGCGGTCTTTTGGTGAGGCAAAGCCAGATGCCTTATATAGGAGGTCAGGGGGTTTGGTTTCATACACCCAGTGATTATCCTACACGTTTCGTTCAGGGTGATATCGACGGTTTTGGCATGCGTAGATCTATTCCACACTGGGCAGGCATACTATCCTGTAGAAAAACATAAAGCCTGTGCTGTGGTGCGCAGTATGTCGTGGTTCGCTTCCCAGCCGCTCCCCGCTAGCTTTCTGAGAAGAGCGTTCCTTGAGCCTACTTTATGCCTGGTGTTGAGGCAGTGATGTTTGTACGTTAGTGACCTGTCCAATGTTACACCAAGGTATTTAGGGGTGTTTGTATGCTTCAAGGCGCTTCCTTCCCATCTGATTTGCAGGGTTCTGTGTGCATATTTTTATTTTTATTTTCATTTAAGTGGAAAGCATATACTTGCGTCTTTGCGGGGTTTGGCTTTAGGCAGTTCTCTTTATAATATTTAGACATGTCCTCAAGTGCTTTCTCTAGTTTTTCCTCAATATCCTGGAAGCTTCGGGACTACACAGCAATGGCCAGGTCACAGGAGTATAGGAAGTGTCTGGCACCTTTAGTTATTAGTTGATAGTTAGTGTATATACTATATAGAATTGGTGCCAGCATGCTTCCCTGCGCAAGGCCATTCTTTTGGTTTCTCCATCTGCTCATTTTCCCGTGCAGTGACACATAAAAACTTCTATTCTGGAGCATGTATTCTGCCGCTCTTACTAGGTTGTAATCGCCCAACATATTATACATTTTGCAGTATAGTTTCCTATCATTAACAGTATCCTATGCGGCTGTCAGGTCAACTAGAGCTAACCCCGTTACGTTTTTCCTTTCGAAGCCTTGTTCAATAAATTCGGTTAGATTTAGGACCTGACTGGTGCAAGATTTACCAGGCCGAAAGCCTGCCCGCTCTGTCATTAGTTTGGAATCTACGTTGTTTTGTATTCGTTGCAGAATCATTCTTTCGTATATCTTGAAGAGATGGCACAGTAGGGGGATTGGACGGTAGCTGCATGGCAGGTCGGGGTCTTTTCCTGGCTTCAGTGATGCCACCACTTTGGCTTTGCGCCACATTTTAGGGGTCTTGTAAGAGCGAACACATGTATTGAGGAGACTTAGAAGCCATTGTTTTGTAATTGGTCCAAGATGTTTTATTTGTTCTGTGCATATGTCGTCTAATCCTGAGGACTTTCCATTTTTCATGCTATTTATGGCCATATTTAGTTCACTCATTTTGAATGCACTGAGTGAGTTAGATTCATTTTGGACGACTGCACTTTTTTCAGGTTTCCCATTCAGCAGGAGTTAGTGTACGACCTGGTCAGGTGTTACATTGCCATGTTCTTTATGTTCTATTGGATCGCTACAGAGTTTCTTGATAGTATTCCAGGCCAGCTAACTACTGTGTGTCATATCCATTTTATCTGGGGTCTCCAACCATTTCACTTTTCTGGCTTCATCGATAGCTTCCAGAAGGGTTATTCCACATTCTATAGTCGCCTCGTTCAAAGGGTCTTCCTCGGAAAGCCGCTTGTACTTCTCCAACGAGCTCCTCAATTGCCCTGTCATGTCCGGTAGGTATTGTTGTCTATACCCTCTTGGTATAAATTTCCTTGAGATCGTTTTAATAAGTTCAACGAACCTTTCATAATTCTCCGGTATTGACTCAATATTGACGCTACTAGAAGACGAAAAGAAAATACATTTCGACTCTGCTCTCATACAAGCCCACTGCATCGCATATTCACATAAAGTTCTAAGTAATAAGTACGTAAGCAATTGTTTGACGCGTATGCAAATTATGGATTTGTTTGCCAAGCGGCAGAAATTTGTTGGCGAGCAGTGAAAACCATGTACAAAATATACGCATTCCGTGTCTATGCTCAGAGGCAACACTTATACACGAAGGTTGTGTATAGATCACTGGTCTCACCACATGAATCTGTGTAACTGCTGTGGTCGAACTTTCCTGGAAATTTACAGGCAACTCAAGTGTATTTTGAGGTAAGGTCAAGACTTTATTTCACTAAAATGGATCAGGAAAACAAAATGTAAGTTTGCCCCGTTTGCTTGGGAATGGCTGGCGGTCTAAGGCGTCTTATTTATGATTACGTGACCGCTCATGTCGTACGTTCGAGTCCTCCGTAGTGAGTAGATTAGATTAGTACTTGTTCCATAGATCATGAATACGACACTTCGTAATGATGTGGAACGACACTTCGTAACGATGTCTGTCCCATGAAGCCCATAGCAGTTTAAGTGCATTAAAGGTCTAAGGTCCGACGACAAAGCAGTTTGGTTTCTTAGGCTTACAAACATTTGAACGATTTCCTGTCCTGCTTAGTACTTTGGCGTAGTACAGTACATCAAAGAACCAATAAATGGTTTTTCCAAAACTGACATTGTGAAAACCTTATAAGTTTATAATTAAAACAGCGATCAGTCACAAGTATGGTAAAAATATTTCTTTATTTAAATTAATACCGGTATAGGATTTTCTTACAAATCCATAATTAGTTCGTTGACATGTTTCCAGCCAGAGTCTCGTTTTAATGTTTTCAAATGTTCAAATGTTTTTAGAGCTTATGGGACTTAACTACGGGGTCATCAGTCCCTAAACTTACAAACTACTTATGAACTAGCTTATACTAAAGACGGCATAAACATACATGCCCGAGGGTGGATTCGAGCCTCCGACCGCAGCGGCCGTGCAGATCGTGCATGGCACGCCGCAAACTGCTCGGCTACCACGGCCGGCCTCGTTTTAATTTCTGTTGTCCGAATTGTGTCCTTGTCTGTGACGAAATCGTCCTGTATTCCTGTTATGCATTTTACACATTTTATGTATTTGAACGAGCACTGTATTAGTTCTGTTAACATTGCTGATAAGTACTTCACACAACACCACGCTAAAATTTAAGGTAATGCACACTATAAGAAACCACAAGGTGTGGCCCAGCTTCACATAAAAAACATAAACAATGTGACTGCTTATGTGTGCATTACCTTAAATTTTAGCATGGTGTCGTGTGAAGTACTAATCAGCAACGTTAACAGCACTCATCAGACTTGCCCACTCCCCCGTTCGCCAATCACAGATGCATTTGCATCAAGACTCCTCCCCCCCCCCCTCTGTGTGCACCACCGGCACTCATACAGCGCACGTTCAAAGACATAAAATGTTTAAAATACATAAGAGGAACACAGAAAGATTTTTCCACTGATAAGGATGCAACACGGCTATGAAACTATAACAGACACAAAACAAGGTCCCAGCTGGAAAGCATGTCAACCATTTGCAGAGGAATTTGTAAGAGAATCCGGAATCGGTCATGGTTTAAATAAATAAACATTTTATAGCATACTTGTGACTGGTCGCTATTTTAATTATAAACATTACCAATAAATGGTTCTGTTAATTTCGTAGCACTGTTTGTTTCCGCTCAGTCAGAGACAGTTGTGTTTTCAAACGATTACGTCAGCAATTAGAATTTATTCCAATACGACGTTCCGATTTATTTATTTGGCTTTGTACATTAAGAACTTAACAAAATTACTTTGACTCTTTTGATAACCGCCTCCATTTAATTAGTGTATGCCTTACGTGAACCAATTACAGACCAAATTACAGTGAATGTGTTTAATCGTAAAATACAATCTCTGCTGAGAAGATATACTCAATATGAGCAACTTCTTTCTATATATTTTGTTTCTGACTGCTTCGCTAGGAAAAACGAACTTATTGACTAAGTGATCCTAATAACTTTCCGTTTATTGACAGAGAAACTGAACGCCAAAAACCGTAAGTATGTGACTACCCCGTCTTTAATTCCTGTTGCAAAGCACGGAGTTATAGCTATAACACGATATTGAGAGAGAGCTGGTATTGCTATCAGTGTCCGGTAATATCTATTCAGGTTCTATAACACACTTACACATCTGTATAGTAGTGCAACAAGTTACACTACATTCCTTCTGAACGATCCAAGATGACCAAATAGTTTATTTTTGGGGGTAATTTAGGAGTTATAAGGGTAAGTACAGCCCCGGATATTTTCTTTGTGCAGGTGGTCGTCCGGACAGTTAAACGACAAGTCCCAGTGATATTGATCAAGCGGATTTATATCAATAATCTTGGTGACAAAGAAGAAATATACTGAAGTTATGTGGGTGATCCATTAACTTGAGATATCTGCTCTCTCTTGTTATATTTTTTGAGCTATGGACTCGGACTGAATGTATCATTCAGAACTTCATAGTGACCTGTTAAAACAGTTTAGTCCTTTTGAAATGTACGAAGTATGTCCACAAAGGAAGTTCCGTTTGGCTATATAAACCAAACGTGAACAGATACAGAAAAAATATTTATTGTATAAAAATCTGCAACTGTTCAACTACTTTTCTACATAACTTCCGAAATTTTGTAGGCAGCCGGCCGCGGTGGCCGAGGGGACTGAGGCGCTCCAGTCACGGTCTGCACGGCCACTACGGTCGGGGGTTCGAATCCCCCCTTGGGCATGGATATTTGTGCCGCCCTTAGTCTTAGCTAGTTCATAAGTAGTTTGTAAGCTTAGGGACTGATGACCCCGTAGATAAGTCCCATAAATTCTACAAACATTTGAACATTTTTGTAGGCACTTGTCATAGCGTGGGACAAGTTTTTGTGTACTTTCTTCATAGAAGGTTGCCGCCTGTGTGTTCAACCATGTGGCAAACATGTTCTTGCAGCTCATCATCGTTGAAGTGTTGATCACCAAGTACAGATTTTAGATGTAAGAAGAGATGAAAGGAGTCTTCTTCTTCCCTTCACGTGGCCGCCCGACCTCACAAGGCGAATGTGACCAAACAACTCTTACGGGAATTTCACTGGGACGTGTTTGATCATCCTCCGTACAGTCTCGCTCCTAGCGACTTTCTTCTTACACCTAAATCCTGTCCATGGTGGTCAACACTTCAGCGATGATGACGAGCTGAAAGAACATGTTACCACATGGTTGAATACACAGGCGGCAACCTTCTACGAAGAAGGCATATACAGACTTCTGCCATGCTATGACAAATGTCTAAGAAATTTCGGAAGCTATGTAGAAAAGTAGTTTAATAGTTTTATATTTTTGAAAAATAAATATTTTTATGTATCTGTACACTTACTTTGTGGACATACCTCGTATTAGTTGGGTTCAGATAAACCCTTATTTTCTATTCAGCACTATAAACTTCGAAGTGTTTTGATTTATTGGTGCAAAAAATTATTACATAAATACAAATCTCCATCATTATCCAGCTGATACCTTCTGTGATGACTGTCCGAAACTGTGCAAGAAGAAACTGTTTTAAGGGGAACAGTATTACTGGGCCTCTGCTCAATAATTATAATCCGCAAATCTGAACTGACATAGCAAAGACGAACTTGTCGTGGATCATACTAAAACTTACACGGTCACACCACAACCAATCAACAGCAGTTAGAATTATCTAATTTTATTTATTTATTTATTTATTTATTTATTTATTTTTTTTTTTTTTTTTTTTTTTTTTTTTTTTTTTTTTTTTTTTTTACGTTCCTAATAATCCTTCCTCCAATATATTTGCTCATTACGAGAAATACGTTAGCATTTCGATAGTGAACGTTATCTGCAAGGTCTCCAACAAATACAACATGAATAGAAATGGTCCCAAAAAGTTCACTGTGGTGCAGCTGAACTTACTTGCACATCAGTCGATGACTCTGCAAGATGGCGCCCGCACCTCCCTCCCTGCTGCACTGGACGCCTTGTTAGGGCTGACTCCATCCTGCCCAGATAAGCATTCGCCACGCGTCGTCAACGCCGCCCCATCTTTCGTTCGTCGCCACAAAACTTCTCTCGCCTTTTCTCCTCTTTTCTTGTCCCACGCCCCGCCCCCTTCCTCCTACCTAACTCTGCAGTCTTCCGTCCTACAGGCTGCGCGTTGGCGAAGAAGTAGAATAAACTTGAGCTTCTTTGCTGACGTGCAGCCAGCAATAAACAAGTAAATCCAATTTGCTCGGCTAAAAGGTAACCCCCCCCCCCTGTGTAAGCATATTCGGACCGACGCGTCCGCGTCCGGAGCAGAAATGAAGTTTCTCGTTGCTGTTTAAACCGTGAACTTCGCGTAAGTTACGGTAGGGAGGACTTCTTATCACATCATGCTCAACCTCGACTCGGTAATTTACATGCATTTATCGAAAATACCAATTCATACTCGTATTATGTATTGTTGTTGTGGTCTTCAGTACGCAGAGTGGTTTGATGCAGCTCTGTACGCTATCCTGTCCTGTGAAAGTCTCTTCATCTGCGAATACGTATGGCAATCTACATCCTTCTGAATCTGCTTACTGTGCTCGTCCCTCGGTCTCCCTCTACGATTTTTACCCCCACACACTTCCTTCTAATGCTAAGTTGACAATTCCTTGATGCCTCAGAATGTGTCCTTCTCTTAGGATATGCCAGAAACTCCTTTTCTCCCCAATTCGGTTAAGAACCTCCTCATTAGTTACGTGATCTACCCATCTAATTTTCATCATTCGTCTGTAGCACCACATTTCAAAAGCTTCTGTCATCTTTTAGTCTAAACTCCTTATCGTCCACGTTTCACTCCCATACAATCCTACACTCCAGACAAATACATTCAGAAAGGACTTCCTAACATTTGAATTAATATTGGATGTTAAAAAGTTTCGCATCTTTAGAAACGCTTTTCTTCCCATAGCCATTCTGATTTTTATGTCTTCTTTACTTTGCCCATCAGAAGTTATTTAACTACCCAAATAACAAAACTCATCTACTACTGTTATTGTCTCTTACCTAATCAATTCCTTCAGCATTACCTGCTTTTCTGACATTACATTCCATTACCCTCGTTTTCCTCTTGTTAATGTTCATCTTATATCTTCCTTTCAAGACACTGACCATTCCATTCAATTGCTCTGCCAGATCCTTTGCAGTCTCTGACAAAATTACTATGTCATCGGCAAACCACAAAGTTTTTCTTCAACCTGAACTTCAATTCTCTCTCCAAATTTCTCCTTCCATTCCTTCACTGCTGGTTCAATGTACAGATTGAACAACACTGCGGAAGGGCTACAACGCTGTCTTACTCCCTTCCCAACCTCTGCGTCCCTTTCTTGCCCTTCGACTCTTAATAACTGCTGTCTGGTTTTTGTATAGGTTGAATATAACTCTTCGTTCCCTATATTTTATCCCAGCTACCTTCAGAATTGGAAAGAGTGTATTCCAGCAACACCACCTAGAAGACGAGGCCTGACAACTGTCCGTGCCTACGTCACACCAAGAGGCGGCCGCTGTCAGTTGACTGGCTGGCCGCTGGGGCACGCCCACCGCCTCGTAGCGACTGGCCAGTCAGCTTGCGTCCGCCGCCTCTTGGTGTGACGTAGGCACGGACAGTTGTCAGGCCTTGTTTTCTAGACAGTATTGATTCCAGTCGACATTGTCAAAAGCTTGCTCAAAATCTACAAATGCTAAAAACGTAGGTTTGCCCTTCCTTAGCCTATCATCTAAGATAAGTCGTAATGTGAGTTTTGCCTCGCGTGTTCCTACGCTTGTCCTAAATCCAAATTGATGTTCACCGAGGTCGGATTCCACAAGTTTTTCCGTTCCTCTGTAAATAATTCGTGTCAGTATTTTACAACCATGACTTATTAAAGTAATAGTTCTGTAATTTTCACATTTGTCTGCACTTGCTTTTTGTGGAATTGGAATTGCAATATTCTTCTTGAAGTCGAAGGGTATTTACCCTGTCTCAAATACGTACTATTAGCCTCAATAAGAATGCATGTTTAGTAATTTGTGTTACCGACGGTATTTTAAGCTCACCCTAAAAAATAAGTTTTAAAAATTATTAGCCGCGGGAAATAGATGTGCGCTCTAAGGCGCCTTGCTGCGGAGTGTGATGGCACATCGGTTTTCGATGTTCACTTATGACGTTTCAATATTTTAATGTTTATTATGAAAGGTATCGCCATCCTAGAATTGCTCTTCAAAAGTGCGAAGCAAGAAGGTATATAAAACATCAATGAAGACCTGTACTATGATAGTGTCACGCAAAACAACAAAGCCCCTCCATGAAAAACACGACCACCCCATAACACCATCGCCTTAGAATTTTACTGTTGGCACTACACACGCTGGCAGATGACGTTCATCGGGCATTCGCCATACCCACACCCTGCCATCGGATGACCACATTGTGTACTGTGATTCGTCACTTCAAATAATGTTTTCCCACTGTTCAGCCGTCCAATGTTTGCGCTCCTTACACCAAGTGAGGCATACTTTTACATTAACCTGCATTTGTGGCTTATGGGCAGCCTTTCAAGCGTGAAATCCAAGTTTTCTCATCTCGTGCCTAACTGTCATAGAACTGGAGTGGACCCTAGTGCAGTTTGGAATTCTTGTGTGATTGTCTGGATAGATGACACTGTACGGTCCTCTTCAACTGTCGGCGACCTCTTGTAAGTCTACAGATGTGGTCGACCTGTGCGCTTTCGTAATGTACTTATCCCTTCACGTTTCCACTTCACTACCACATCTGAAATAGTGGACCTAGGGATGTTTAGAAGTTTGGAAATCTCGCGCACAGATTTTTGACCATGTTCGAAGTCTGTTAGCTTCATATTGGATAAACATCATGCTGCTGCTTCTTATTTGCGCAGGATTATCATCTAGGTCTTGAGGGCGTTCACAATGAAAGCCATTTCCAGTCACAAAAGAACGTGGTCAGGTGACTGGGTGTCACTTGTGTCAGAAATCTGCTCTTTCATGATGTCTAACTACAGTAGTATGGAGTATGGACTACCTGGCAGTAGGTAGTAGCACATTGCACGTAGTATGAAAAAACATGTTCTTGGGGGATGTCCGGATACTTTTGATCACATAGGGTATAATGATGAAACTTCGGAGTCACGGTTGGCAGTAGAGGCTTAAGACTATCATCATACTCGTAATTGCCTTATGTTATCCAGGCATTGGCACGCGGCCCGCACACCCTGAGGAGATGCAAATGATACGTATGTTGTCTTCCTGAGAGTCTACTCTCCACTTATAGCTAAATAGTTGAAGATGTATGTGGGCATTAGAGATTTTTTAAGTTTTTCTTTGGTGACGAAGTGGCTTTTATTGTGAACATCCCAAGACCTAGATGATAATCCTGCGCAAATAAGAAGCAGCAGCACGATGTTTATCCAATATGCAGCTCCAGGCAATCATAATATGAAGCATTTTACGTAAATCAAAACCGGAATGCTTATGCTATCAATTTCAAGTTATTGCTCTAGTGTTTGAAGTTCATAACAAGAAGGTATGATGACACATTGCATTGGAACATCCCCCGTTTTGCTTGCTTTGATACACATGCCGCAGCACATGACTACTCCTTTCTTACCTAACGTCGAGTTCTATTACAAATAAGACACATTAAGTAGAATGGTCTCCCCCTCTTTCGTTTATAAGTCACTTGAAAATTGTTTTTTTTTTAAGAGTTCACTTAAACTGTCTTATTCTAATAAAGTACTCTCAAAATGATAATTCACTATCTGAGCGATCCGACATCTTCACTGGGGGAATGCTTTGCATAAAACAAGAAATTAGAGAAAATAGTATTCCAACTTTCCTTTAGACATCAAACAAGATTTCGCAGGTCTTGAGCGACTCCCTTTTCTCAAAACAACTGCATCAAACTAGCTGCCAAAAATTAAAACATTTACACTAGTCAAATTAGGGGATCTGTTGAGATATCTAGATTCTTAAGTACTGTCATCGGCAGAATGAACTAAAATGGTTCGACATCTTTCTGTTGGTTCTACGGAGTGGAGACAATAACATTACAGCAACTGAGATAGTGGTAATAATAGAAAGTTGCTGCAGAGGGTTAGGTGTTGACTTGCGTTTATTATACCAAACGAATTGCAGGCAGTGCAATGCAACAGCAACGTGACTTACCCGAAGCTATGGCATGGAGCACCATGGGAAAATTGGAAATGGGACAGACACAGAGGAAGGTGGTTGCAGCTATTGGAGCGTCCCAAAGTGTAATTTCCAGGACCTGGACGCGATTTCAGATAACACAAATCGTTAAAGGAAGGCAAGACCAAGGTCCTCCTCGAGTAACATAAGCAAGAGAAGACCATTATCTACAGTTAACAGCCCGTCGAAACTAAAGTCTGAATGCATCTCAGATGCAACGCACGCTCCAGTCAGCAATATCAACATAAACAGTCCGAAATCGCCGGGAACGTGGCTTCTATGTACAGAGGCCTATGGTGTATGCACTATTAAAACCACGACACCGTTAAGGTCACTAAAATTGGGCCCAGGAACATAAGATTGGAGTCGTAACGAATAGCGCCGGTTCTGTTCACATTTGAGTCAAGATTTTGTGTTCAACCGGTCAATCGTCGTTCCCTCATTTGGATAGAACATGAAAATTTGATCAGTTCTGCCTATGTGCAGGAAACATCACCATATCATAGTGATGGAAGAATGGTGTGGACAGGAGTCAGTAGCCGGTCGCGGTGCTCGAGCGGTCTGCGGCGCTCCAGTCACGGTCTGAAGGGTCACTACGATCGGGGGTGGATATTTGTGCCGTCCTTAGTATTAGCTAGTTCATAAGTAGTTTGAGGAGTCATTATTGGCGGACGTCCGGGCCTCTATGTCGTTCAGACTGGCGCTGGGCTGCTCAGAGTTTAGAGACGAGATCCTTCGAACTTGTATTAATAAAGAACAGTCTAGAATGTACTAATTTATTTTATTCAACTAGTTTCAGTCTTATTTAGACCATCTTAGGAATTTTGTCTCCATCGATGTTGTGGAGCTGGCAGGTAGCTGGGAGCCTTTCACTGCGTCACTCCAGTGCACAGCAGTGACGCACTGGAAGGGTCCCAGCTACCTGCCAGCTCCACAACATCGATGGAGACAAAATTCCTAAGATGGTCTAAATAAGACTGAAACTAGTTGAATGTAATAAATTAGTGCATTCTAGACTGTTCTTTATTAATAAATTTAAAAAGAGTGCTGTTGACCCAAAAATAGAGAAACGAAAATGTTTCCAAAAATATGCTTCGACCTTTTGTTGTGGCCTGCGCTGGTGCCATAGGAGACGGGTTCCTTATGGTGGACGATAACGTTCGTCCCCACAGAGCTGCAGTGGTTAACAACATGCTTGAAGCCGAGGGAATTGAACGAATGGAGTAGCCAGCTAGTTCACTGGACTTAAACTCGACTGAGCATGTCTGGGATGCACTTGGCAGACGCATTGCAGCCAGACCACCACCTCGCACAACGGGTTCAAAGCTGGATATTGCACTCGTAGAAGAATGACCAAATATCCCTCAAGAGCTGATTGATAACCTCATACTGTCCATGCCACACAGGTGTGCAACGGTACTGGCCGACCGAGGCGATCACACACCGTATTAGAGGGCAGCGAGAATGATTTTTTTAATATTATGGTATCCTATTTTGCCTTATTCTAAGTAAACACCATGTAAACCTCAAGTAAAGAGTTGAGACAGCAAAATATCTTACTGTATCACTATACCATATGTATATTGTGTATGATATCTCACCAGGTCCCCTATTTGCTTTGAGTAATGTATGTGATGTCTCTCAAATGAACACTAATCTTCTCTTGTAAATTCGTTCTGATCATATAAAAAAAAAGCATGCTCCTTAATAAGGTTTTTTTTTTTTTTTTTTTTTTTTTTTTTTTTTTTTTTTTTTTTTTTTCAAAATAAATATTCATAATTCGTCGTAAAGTGAAAATCCTTAAGAAAATTTTTCATTCAGAATAAATAATAAATATTTAACGGAGTTCGTCCAACACACAATCGATTATTTTATTGTTCACAAATTACAACGCAAGTATGAAACATGAACAATCTGGCTCGACACATCAAGACAAACTGCCTCGCTAACGTCAATTTCAGAAAATATATATCTCTTAACACTATAAAATGTTTTCTCTTTCAATTTATGCTACGAGGCATGTCCATAAAGTAAGTTCCGTTTGGTTATATAAACCAAACGTGTACAGATACAGAAAAAATATTTATTGTATAAAATATCTACAACTGCTCAACTACTTTTCTACATAACTTCCGAAATTTTGTAGGCACTTGGCATAGCGTGGCACAAGTTTTTGTGTGCCTTCTTCATAGAAGGTTGCCGCCTGTGTATTCAACCATGTGGCAAACATGTTCTTTCAGCTCATCATCGTTGAAGCGTTGACCACCAAGGACAGATTTTAGGTGTAAAAATAGATGAAAGGAGTCTTCTTCTTCCCTTCACGTTGCCGCCCGACCTCACAAGGCGAATGTGACCAAACAACTCTTACGGGAATTTCACTGGGACGTGTTTGATCATCCTCCGTTCAGTCTCGCTCCTAGCGACTTTCTTCTTACACTTAAAACCTGTCCATGGTGGTCATAACTTCAGCGATGATGACGAGCTGAAAGAACATGTTACCAGATGGTTTAATACACAGGCCGCAACCTTCTACGAAGAAGACACAAAGTCTTCTGCCACGCTATGACAAATGCCTAGAAAATTTCGGAAGCTATGTAGAAAAGTAGTTTAACAGTTGTGTATTTTTGTGCAATAAATATTTTTTCTGTATCTGTACACGTTTGTTTTATATAATCAAATGGAACTTACTCTGTGGACATACCTCGTATTATTGAGCTTTAACCTTGTTCTGCGGCTTGTTGTTCCGCGGTACGGCCTTCGATCAAAAGACAATAGCGGTCAGTTTGTGTATAGCGGCGGCGGGGAAGTAGCTGACATTGCAACATCGACGATCTTCTAAATATACTTCACGGGTTCAAAATGTTCAGATGTTTGTTAAGCTTATGGGACTTAACTGCAGGGTCATCAGCCCCTAAACTTACAAACTACTTATAAACGAGCTTATACTAAAGACAACACAAACATCCATGCCCGAGGGGGGATTCGAATCCCCGACGGGGAGCGGCCTCGCGCATCGCAGCAAAGCGCCTCAATGCGCTCGGCCGCTCCACCGCGGCTACTTTACGGGCTTACCGCAGGAAAACATTATGAAAATCCCATGGTATGTCGTAAAAACTGCACGACTTCCGCAGGTGGTGGTGGTAAACAAGGAGGCTAGAATGTGCCCTTACGCTGAAAAAGTGAAGCATGCCTCCGCAATATTGCTAAGATTTGGAGAAGTGTTCGTGTTGTACAGGTATGTTTTATGTCACTTAAAACAGGAATAAGACGACCGACGGTATTGCCGTGATGTTCAACGTGTTAAAGGAGTGCAAATTACCCGTTAAAAATTAAGTTTTCAAATATGATGAGTATTTATTGCCATTTATTCAAATGTTCAAATGTTTATATAGCTTATAGGACTTAACTACCGGGTCATCAGTCCCTAAACTTGCAAACTACTTACGAACTATCTAAGAACGGCACAAATATCCATGCCCGAGGAGGGGATTCGAACCCCCGACCGTAGTGGACGTGCAGACAGTGACGGGAGTGCCTCAGTCCCCTCGGCCACCGCGGCCGGCAGGCACCATTTATTCAAGAAAGTATATTGTTTGGAAGTACATACTTCGCAGTGACGGACAGTTCACGGACAGTTCTACAGTATTTCCTTCAGATGCACAACTCGTCTTGAAAAAATGACAACTGTGGATTTCGATGAAGACATTTCGAAGCCATTGGTATGCAGCCAACCATTCACTTCTATAACTGTCTCAATGAGCTTATTGACTGAAAATCCTCCGTGGTACCAGATGAATATATCATAAATCATCAACGTATTGAAGTAAATGAACATTCGATGGGACAATTTCTTCAAGATCCCTATTATAAAGGATGTACAACAAGGGACTAAGTATTGCTCCCAGAGGTAAGCCTCCGGACAAAAACAGGGGTACTATAAATTGGAGCTGATGCCATACATAAATTGTCCTCTTTGCCAGAAAAGTAGGTGGGAAGACCTCTTCAGCTTTTATAAAAGGATGGATATGATCACATTATCACACGCTGGAGTCACATTTAAGAATAATGATGACAAGAAGTTCCTTTGATGGAAAACTGATACAACGTCAGTGCACAAAATAATGATGCTGTCTATTGTTCCTCTGCCTTGAATAAATCCAAATTGGGTTCCAGGAATTAATTCGTTTATTATTAGCCATGACTCTAGACAAGTTTCAATAAGTCTTTCAAAAGTTTTTCACAGACAGGAGGACAAGGCGATCAGCCTATACGAGGACTGAATTTTGCGGTCTTCGCCAGACTGCAATATTGGGATGTTAAATGTGCGTAGTCCAGTCCTCCATCAGTTCCCCTCTTTTCCATGTTTCGTTGAATATCGACAGAAGTAGTGCTAAACCATTTCGTAGTATATTTTTTATCATATCAGAATGGACAGAGTCAATTCCTGGAGAGGTGTACGTGAAATATTGTATAACTGCTTCGAGCTCATGCTGGGAGAACGGGGATACCAGAGGATGATGACAATCTGTTTCCTGTGGAGTATCCATTCAAGACAGTGAAGCCAGTTGTGTCATAAATCCTTCTAACCATACAAGATGTACTATTGGAGGACCAAATGCTTTAGGATTTTTGAGACTTTACACTATCTACCGTACCTCTGAAATTTTAGAGACCTTATTCAATCTATTACAATAATTTACCCAGGCCATTTTCTTTCTTTTCTTCAGATATCTCCTAGTGGTCGCATCTGTTGTTCTGTATTCTAAGAAACGTTGTAGAGTCCGCCCAGGAAACACGTGGTTTCGCAGAGTAATAATCGGTTTTTCATTCAGCTCTGTGACTGCAGTGCAGGAGGAGTTACGGGCATGGCTGCGTAACAAAGTGGGGGAGGGGTCTACGTCCACAGGGCACATGCTAGCGAGCCCTTATTATTATTATCATTATTATTTTGCGGGGCTCCCTACTCCCCTACACCCCGTCCTTTCGCTCACCATCAACGCCTTCAGCGGCGAGAAACTACAACGTCCCCCGACGATAATACCTTTTGAACAGATGTCATGGCATATTCCTGCCTCAAAAAGAAATGAAAATGTGGCTATCTTCCATTGCATATCCGTTTCCGACTCTCTCGTCGTCCATGCAATGTAGCTCCATGTCGATCGTGGAAAGTAAACAAAAGTGCTTTATCTTAGGCAACAGTCCATGCCGGGAAGCCGGACAAAAAATCACAACGTAATCAGTGTTCATCTTAAAAGAATGAATAAAACAAAACACAAAAACCATAAGACGCATGGAGCCGAAAGTAAAAAGGAAGAGAAAACGTAAAACACTTCGTACACTGCACAGAGAATGTAAAAAATAAATAAATAAATAAATAAAATAAAATAAAATAAAGGAACATCTAAAATCCAAACTGAAGGATTACATCCCTTGTTTGGCGAAAGCATATTCTAATAGTATCTTTAGGAAGTTACCAAACATTTCTTTGTATTTCGTCTTCTTATTCTCTTCATCATAGTCTTTCCAAAGATACGACAGGAACTCGACTGGATCCGTCGTACCCAACGTGAAAATTGCGTGTAGCGTCCGTCCCATAATCCAAATCATTGCATGTTTCTTCTTAGGAGGAAAGGGGGTCCAATCCGGGGTTATGGCGTCATTGGCAGTAATATCGTTGATTGAAACTCTGTTAATCAGACGCAGCATGTCTCTTGCGATTGTCCAAACGGCTAGATTTTTAGGGCAAACAAACCGGTGTTCTAGTGTGTCTGCTGTTCAACAAGCAACACAATCTGTCATGGTATGGTGACCTACGGCGTAGCGTCAGCATTATAAATTGTTAGCTGACGAACTCCATAACAGTTTTTGAATCTGCCCAACCAACTTGTACTCGCACTGAAAGACTTATCACCAATTATCAACTTGTTCAGGTAAACAGGCTTCTCCTGAAGCAGTGCTCCACCCAAAGGAGTTTCTCTTTCACTTTCCTTCGTAAACCAAAGAAAAAGAGCTTCATCCACTGGAAATACGTACACCACTATATCCAGTGCATTAGTTGGAATAAAAACTTTTAGGCGGTACTCTGCTCGGCGGAAAAATATTGTAGGCGGTACTCTGCTCATTCCACATTAATTGAGTCAAATGGACTTTTTTAGAAAACCAAGAAAGTAAAGATTTAGGCATATGAAGACATTAACAAAATATAGCTGCAATTTACAGATTTGAAACTTATTTTTATTGTGTTCAAGGGTTTAGTGTAGATGAGGTTGCCACACATCAGCTTTGGACGACTCTTATTATGGCGCGGCGAAGTGCATTGAGGCGATCGGGCATAAATGTGTGTGCTGTCTTTAGTATAAGGTAGTTCATAAGTCCACCCCCTGAACCACAGACATTGCCGAGGTGGGGTGGCTTGCGTGCCTCAACGATTCAGATAGCTGTACCATAGGTACAGTGGAGGGGTATCTGTGGAGAGGCCACACAAACCTGTAGTTCCTGAAGAGGGGCAGCAACCTTTTCAGTAGTTACAGGGGCAACAGTCTGGATGATGGACTGAGCTGCCCTTGTAACGTCAGCTAACATGGTTTTGTCATGCAGTTACTGCGAACGGCTGAAAGCAAGGGGAAACTACAGTCGTTGCTTCTCCCGAGGACATGCAGATCTACTGTATGACTTCTTGGGTACAATATTCCGGAGGTAAAATAGTCCTCCATTCGGCTCTCCTGGCGGGGACTACTCAGAAGGATGTTGTCATCAATAAAAACAAAACAGGCATTTTACGGGTCGGAGCGTGGAATGTTCTAACCCTTACACGCTAGAAAATTTTAAAAGATGAATGGATATGTTAACGTTAGATATGGTAGGGATTAGTGAAGTTCGGTGACAGGAGGATCAGGATTTCCGGTCAGGTGAGTACCGGGTTATCAATACAAAATCAGTTGATGGTAACGCAGGAGTAGGTCTGATAATGAATAAGAAAATAGGAATGCAGGTAAGTTACTATGAACAGCATTATCGTAGTAAAGATAGACACGAAGCCAACACCGACCACATTAGTGCAAGTTTATATGCCGACTAGCACGGCCGATGATGAGGATATCGAAAAAATGTATGAGATAAAAGAAATCATTCAGAAACTTAAGGGAGACGAAAACTTGATTGTGATGGGGGACTGGAACTCAGTAGTAGGAAAGGGAAGAGAATGGAATGTAGTAGGTTAATGTGTCTGGGAAAAAGGATTGAAATAGGAGATCGCTTGGTAAAATTTTGCGCAGAGCACAATTTAATCATCACCAACACTTGGTTTAATCATCATGAAAGAAGGCTGTATATGTGGAAGAGACCAGGAGACACTGGAAGGTACCTGATTGACTTTATAATGGTAAGGAATAGATTTAGAAACCAGGTTCTAAACTGTAAGACATATCCAGGGGCAGATATAGACTTTGACCATAACTTATTGGTTATGAACTGCAGATTAAAACTTAAAAGACTGCAGAAAGGTAGAAAGGTTAGGAGATGGAACCTGGACAAATTGAAGGAACCAGAGGTGGTTGAGAGTTTCAAAGGGAACATTAGGCATCTCTGAGAGATAGGGTAATGAAGACTGCAGAGGACCATATAGGCAGAAGGACAAGGCGTAATAGATATCCCTGGATAACACAGGATATACTGAATTGATGAGAGGAGAAAATATAAAAATTCAGCACGTGAAACAGGAAAAAGGGAGTACAAACATCTGTAAAATGAGATTGACAGGAAGTGCAGACTGGCTAAGCAGGAGTGGCTAGAGGACAAATGCAGAACCGTAGAAGAATTCATAACTAGGGGAAAGATACATACCGCCTGCAGCAAAATAAAAGATATTTGGAGACAAGAAAAGCAGCTGCATGAATATCAAGAACTCAGACGGAAAACCAGTACTAAGCAAAGAGGGGAAAGCTGAACTGTGGAAGGAATATATAGAGGGCCTATACAAAGGAAATAAACTTGAAAGCAGTATTTTAGAAATGGAAGACGAAGTGGAGGAAGATGAGATAGGAGATATGATACTGCGAGAAGAATTTGACAGAGCGCTGAAGGACTTGAGTCGAAACAAGGCCCCTGGAGTAGATGATATTCTGTCTGAACTGCTGATCTCGTTAGGAGAGCTAGTCATCAAAACATTGTATCACCTGGTATGCAAAATGTATGAGACAGGAGAAATACCCTCCGACTTCAAGGAGAATATTGTAATTCCAATTCCAAAGAAGGCATGTGCAGACAAGTGTGAAAATTACGGAACTATCAGTTTCATAAGTCATGGGTGCAAAATACTAACAGGAATTATTTACAGACGAATGGAAAAACTTGTAGAATCCAACCTCGGGGAAGATCAGTTTGGATTTAGGAGAAATGTAGGAACACGAGAGGCAATACTCACATTACGACTTATCTTAGAAGATAGGCTAAGAAAAGAGAAACCTACGTTTTTAGCGTTTGTCGATTTGGAGAAAGCTTTTGACAATGTCGACTGGAATACACTTTTCCAAATTCTGAAGGTAGCAGGGGTGAAATATAGAGAGCGAAGAGTTATATTCAACCTATACAAAAATCAGACATCGGTTATTAGAGTCAAAGAGCAAGAAAGGGACGCAGAGGTTGGGAAGGGAGTAAGACAGGGTTGTAGCCTTTCCCCAATGTTGTTCAATCTGTATATTGAGCAGGCAGTGAAGGAATGGAAGGAGAAATTTGGAGAGGGCATTAAAGTGCAAGGAGAAGAAATAAGAACATTGCGGTTTTGCCGATGACATAATAATTTTGTCAGAGACCGCAAAAGATCTAGAAGAGCAATTGAATAGGATGGACAGTGTCTTGAAAGCAAGATATAACATGATCATTAACAAGAGTAAAACGAAGGTATTGGAATGCAATGTCAGAAAATCAGGCAATGCTGAAGCAATTAGATTAGGTAATGAGACAATAAAAGTAGTAGATGAATTTTGTTATTTGGGTAGCAAGATAACTTCTGATGGCCGAAGTAAAGAAGATAAAAATGCAGAATGGCTTTGGGAAGAAAAGAGTTTCTAAAGAAGCGAAACTTGTTAACATCTATTAATTTAAATGTTAGGAAGTCCTTTCTGAAAGCATTTGTCTGGAGTGTAGCATTGTATGCGAGTGAAATGTGGACGATAAGGAGTTCAGATTAAAATATGATAGAAGCTTTTGAAATGTGGTACTACAGACGAATGATGAAAATTAAATGGGTAGATCAGGTATGAGGAGGTGCTTAACCGTATCGGAGAGAAAAGGAGTTTATGGCATATCCTGACTAAGAGAAGGGATAGATTGGTTGGACACATTCTGAGACTTCAAGGAATTGACAACTTAGCATTAGAAGGAAGCGTGTGGAGTAAAAATCGTAGAGGGAGACCGAGGGACGAATACAGTAAGCAGATTCAAAAGGATGAAGGTTGCCGAACGTATTCTCAGATGAAGAGACTTGCACAGGACAGAGTAGCGTGGCGAGCTGCATCAAACTATAGACCACAACAATAACAACAACAGTTCATAAGTAGTTTGTAAGTTTAGGGATTGATGACCCCGCAGTTAAGTCCCTTCAGCTTGTCAAACATTTGAACATTTTTTTAACATCTTATCGTAACTAATCAGGAGTCGCGTTCCAAAAGACAATAAGATTGCGCGTATCTGCCGAAAACCATTACAAAACGTGTCCTTATAAGCATGAAAACATACGTAACTAGCCCAGTGTTTCATGATTCAATCAATGGAAATTAAGTTAAATTGTTGCGATGTACTGTCCCTTAAATTTTTAAAAGAATTGCCGGAATTTCGCATTTGCTTTCTTTAACTAAAAGGCAATGATGTTGCATACGAAAGACTTTGTGTATGTAGTGGCTTATCTCTTTGGAGCAAGGTTCTTAAACACTTTGGAATCAGTAAGAAGCATTTCCTCAGCCTCGGCACAGAATAGGGATCATACAGAAGGGAAAGCTGGGGGCGGCGCCTTTGATCTGTATGTTACCAAGCGTTGCGCTCGACGCCATATTGAAAAGCAGTAAACGCGGAACTATAGCCACTTAGTACTTTGGCTGGAAATGGACTTTTTACGAACTGCAGCTAATCTCAACGACTTTTACGAAAGGAAACTGCTTTTCATTATGTTCTCATCTATTTTGCGCCCTCTTCTTGCACCTAATTGTAATCCAACGAAAGAAATAGGCCTAATTTTAATACAACTACGAAAATGTACGATGGAATCGTTGATCGTTTTATTTGGTGCTTATCTCTAGAAAAATCCTAAATAACACGGAGTTATGTTTTGGAAATTAGTTATAAACAAGAAAGTGACTTTACAACTGCCAGGTTTTATTTGACACGAATAAATTCGCACAAAATATCGAGTCTGGCTTAGCAGTAGATTGTGATTACACAGAACTAATGACGTCTGGGCATATATAAAAGTTGTATTTGCTTTAGGGGTATCATTAATTTACTGATCGGAGAAGGGCATATAGAGGAATCTGTCAATCACAGAGCAGGAACAGCATAAAATAATTATTCCCCTTAATCTATTTGTTTGAGTATCCAAAGAGCATTCGTTGCCAACATTAGCACACGACGCCTCCAACGCCGTAAGTAAAATTTTACCGCCGGCCGCAGTGGCCGAGGAGACTAAGGCGCTTCAGTCACGGTCTGTACGGCCACTACGGTCGGGGGTTCGAATCCCCTCTCGGGCATGGATATTTGTGCCGTCTTTAGTATAAGGTAGTTCATAAGTAGTTTATAAGTTTAGGGACTGATGACCCCGTAGTTAAGTCCCATAAGCTTAACAAACATTTGAACATTTTTAAAATTTTACCTGCCTACTTACACACTATTCTTTGTCATTTATTATATATTATTCCCTGCAACGTTAAACTTATAAAATATAAATGTACTTCAACATTTAGATGCTGTTGAACTGCTGCAGCAACAGCAACAGCGAGAGTTATCGACAAGAGAAGAAGCAAGGCTACTTTTAATAATTATGCACACATTACTCTCATTCGAAACTGACAACATTTAACTTTCATTACACATATAGCGACGTTCACTTACTGCTCAGCATCTTTTGGGAAGGTGAAGAAACTTATATCCTTATTTGTATTCGAATTATTGCGGCATTTAGTTCCTGAACACCATCGGCGCCATTTCTTTTATTGCTGCTCATAATAAAAACTGAACAGCTCCAACTACTGACACACAGTTCTTTCTTTTCACTGCACTGCACTGTACCAAATACTTGTTTACTTTTATGCGATTCAGGCTGTTAAAACACACAATTAACAAACAAAGACGGCGCATTACCACGCCACAGAGTAGGGAGTAACCACGCGTTTACTGCTTTTCAAGATGGCCGATTCCGCGCATGCGCACTAAATTTTGGACGACAGACTGCAGCGGGAGTTTCCTTTCTGTATACTCCTTATTCTGTGGCCTCGGTTCAGACTCAGAGCAGTGAGATCACTGGTTCAGAGTAGTTGGAACTCTCCATTCGCTAATTGTAACATTTTACTGCCAGTTAGATTCCATTGGAATCGGTTATGATCGTAGCTCTAACGAACCTAAAACTTACCAATTTTTCTTTGCTAAATCCATTCGATAATTTACAGTTTGTCTATTTTTACGAATTAAGAATGAATTATAGCAGGTACGCTAATAGCACTGACTACACCTGAATGAATACAACTATTACGTGTGTCAGCGATCGAGAACTAACATGAACCAAGCGCTTTTCGAGCCGTTTGGTTATGCGCTGACCTTGAGGCATTGTTCCCATTTGTTATCATGGTGTACATTAGGGTGACCAGATGTCCCGTATTTTACTAAGCGTCCCATGTATTTTGAATTAAAACCTTTTAAAATAATGTTACCGTAACCAAACGGAGAACAAATGTAGACATACTCGAGCAATGAAGCAAATAGTCTTCAGCTCAAAGAAAATGAGTCACGATTTTTGATGTAATTCTTTCACATATTTCCAATTTGCAACCCTCGGGGGCGATCTTTTTTTTTTTTTTTTTTTTTTTTTTTTTAATTTTAAATGCGAAAATTATAGGGTTCCCAAAATCACTATTTTAATGTTAAAGCATTCACGGGCAAACTATGATTTTATTTGCATTTTTTAAAAGTAATTCTTTCACAAGGAATGTGCAAATCTTACAACGATACAAATTTAGTGATCAAGTTAATGAATTCATTGGAAGAAGTCTGATTTCTTGGACATTTTAAGTTCATTTCACGAGTCATTAATTGATTATATCGCGAAATTGGGCTTAGCCATTTCATGTGCTAAATGCATTTAACTAGTCTCAACTTAAATATCCCCGTCTATGGAAGTTTGTTTAAAAAGTTATTAAAATTTAACTGAGTTTGATGAATACATGTTGCAAGAAAGATCTGAAAAACACCTTATTGAGAAAGTGAACCACCTTCAAAATATACGCGAAGAGAAAATTTATTAACTGATAACTATGTAGCGAGTTGTAAAAACTGGTCTCTCATTTTCATCTTATTTGCATCTGAAGATTTTTGGAGCAAATGCTGATGTGGACACAGTGTTCTCCGTCACAAATATTTCATGGAGTGCGAAAACAACATATTTAGTATGAAAAGTGTGAAGGAAGGAATTATAAGACGGAATCATTTTCACAATAGTACATGTGGTGTTTACTATATGAAAATACCAACCTCTGCAATGAAACACATTCTTCTGCAAAATATAACTCACAAAGAAATACGTAAAGTGAGTAAGTAATCATAACCGTCTTTCTTGCTTGTCTGCATGTGATAACTATAAAACAAAAAGTATTTCTTTAATTAGTTATGCAATTTATTTGGCTTTTAGTTGTGCGAGTAGTTCTGTTCAAAATATTCGAATGTTTGTAAACCTATTGGATACACACCCATGGCCGAGGAAAGACTCTAACCTCCACTGGCGAGCAATAGCGCTCTCCGCAGCAAGGCGCCTTAGAACGCTCGGCCACTCCACAGAGGCGTGTAGCTGTCTTTCGTTAATGTTTGTATTAGCAACTGACTTGGCATGTCTTAGTTTCTGCGATGACATATGTAATTGGTCCCGTTCCAAAAATCCGTAATTCCGGTGCTTGTCCAGTTGCTTTTATGCTCTTTAACCAATTAAATACTTTTCTTGTTGTGATAACAGTTTTATAAAATAAATGATTTCGGGAAAATGTAAATACGAGAACCACCGAATACGACACGTTAGCTTGGGGAGCAGAATCAGTGGAGGGAGGGGGGAGGGGGACAGTCGCTGATTTTCTTAACTGTGTAGGCTTCAATTCGTGTGTTTATGTATGCATTAATGCTAGGAATAAAAGGAACATTTAGTGTACCCATACGTGTCCCGTATTTTTATTTTGGAAATCTGGTCACCCTAGTGTACCTGCTTGTCTGCTTGGTATACTCTAGAAACTTGTCACCGCAATTCCGGCTAACCCGAACAAGGTCCGGTCCCAATTAGTTCGGATTAACGGGATTACTGCATAGCTTCACTATTCCTGTGTCGGCTGCAGTGGCCGAGCGGTCTGCGGCGCGCCAGCCACGTTCTGCACCCCCCCCCCCTCGGGCATGGATATTTGTGCCGTCTTTAGTATTAGCTAGTTCATAAGTAATTTGTAAGTTTAGAGACTGATGACCCCGTAGTTAAGTCCCATAAGCTCTACAAACATTTGAACACTATTCATGAGTTTTGCCCGCGACCTGGTAGATACGTAAACAGATGGGATATTATGCTCATCCACAACAGTTTGTTTTTAAGTACTGCATACTGTTCGTCCTGACGCCTTTGACACATTCAGTTTTCGGCAGACGCTTGCAGGCTACGCGCACGGTTTTTACCCCGACTAACGCACTATTTTCGTGTTATTCTCTTGTTCGTTGTATTGGTAAATATTATTCCGCAGTATCGGGCTGAAATTCTTACCACCTAAAATTACAAAACACATTAACTGATAACGAAAACTATGAAAAATTCCCAGAATTATGAAAAATTCACAGATTTTTTTCCCGGATGAAAATATTCCCGGATTTCTCGGTTGCCCCTGTGCGTATACACCGTCTTACTTTGTCTCTCTAAACTATTTTTTTCTTCTCTGCATTATTTTAGTTAATCCTTACCTAATACTCCTTCTGCAGCTCTCCAATCTCTGGTTCCTTTAATTTATTCCGGTTCAATTTCCTTACTCCATTTTTTTTTTTTTTTTTTTTTTTTCCCCCCCCCCCCCAGTTTTGATCTACTACAAATAACCGATATGTTATGGTCAGGTCTGTCCTACCTCCTGATATGCCTTACAGTTCAAATTCTGGTTTCGAAATTATGTATTAGTATTACCGTTATAAAGTCAATCTGGTAGGTCCCAGTGTCTCCTTGCCTCGTCCATGTATACAACTTTCTTGCAGGGTGCATAACCTGTTTGTGATGTTTAAATTGTGCTCTGCATAAAATTCTGCCAGGCAACCTCTTTCATGCCTTTTCCCCCTATTAATTTTCACTCTCTATTTCACTTCCTTTACCTGTTACTGAGTTTCAGACCCCATCATGATCATGGTTTTCTCTTCTTTAACTATCAGAATAAGTTCTTTTATTTTATCATACACTTTTTCCAAACTACTTATCATCAGCAGAGATAGTGGTATTACCGTGGTCAATGTTGGCTTCGTGTCCATCTCTAATGTGTTCACTATACTGTTCATAGTAATTTACTCACCATATTTTATAATTCATTATTAGATCTACACCTCCATTCTAGCAACTGATTTTGAATTTGTAACCCTGAAATCAGCTGACCAGAAATCCTATGCATCCTGCCACCATACTTTGCTAATCCACAGCATATATAATTTCAACCTGTACATTTCTCAATGCAAATTTTCTAACTTACACGCCCAATTAAGGGGTAGAAAATTCCATGCTCCAATCTGTAAACTGCCTGTTTTGTTTTTCATTATGAAAACATCTTCGTAAGTAGTACCTGTCCAAAGATCCGAATGGGAGACTGTTTTACTCCCAGAATATTTTATACAAAAAGATGCCATAATCTTATATTTATACAGTAGACTGTATTTCCTCAGGAGAAATAATGACTGTATTTTTCCCTTGCTTTCAGCCTTTTGCAGTAACTGCATGGCAAAGCCATTAGTTGATGTTACTGGGTCAGCTCAGTCAATCATCTGCTGCAACTACTGAAAAGGTTGCTCCCTCTCTTCAGGAGCTACAACTTTGCCTGGTCTCTCCATAGATATCCCTCTGTGCACAAACAGTCCAGCTATCTGTAACAATGAGGCCATTAAGCCACCCCGTCTTGGCAATGTCTGTGGTTCATGGGTGTGGAGTAACCAAGCATGAGGTAATAATAGAAGCCATAGTATTGTTTCACAGTTCAATACTTTTTAAAATTGGATTCCAGTTAAGTTGTGCATCATCACCGAGAAAATAATTCTTTTTTTTCCCCTCTGAAAGTAGTTCACACTTAAAATGCTGGCATTGGGCACACCATCCTCAAGGTGGTCAACATTTTAAGGCTGATTGGAAGCTATCCAGTTCTTAAGGATCTGATACAAATTAGAGATAGAGGAGAGTTAAATGTCTTCCTGTTACACATAACAAGACTAGTTGTTAAGGTAGTCTTCTTGGCATGTGAATGTCACCCACATTAGTTTGCTCACAATATTAAAATGTTACCAAGACTGAAAGGACAAAGTTAGTCAGCATCGATCATTGATTTTATTGGGGTCACTGGGTGACATTGCAAATTAAGGACACATGCCAATGATGATTCAATAAGTTCTTTGATCTTAAGGAAGATAACAGAAAGACATAATTTCTGGCACATTAGGGAGTGAGGGCTGTACTAACATTGTGGCACTCAAGTCCTGAGTGGACAACTGTTCAGAAAGTCACACTGCTCATTCTTTCAGGAGATTTTCTCAGAAGCTGTGTCCCAGTTCTGCATTCATCCCCATCTCTCTGTCCACACTTTCTATTTTTCTCCTATGCTTGAATATATAAACATTCGAGAGGTTTCCCATCATTTAAGTTCCCCCTCTGAATGCTGTCTCTGTCTAACTCCATCACATAATGAGATGGAAATTCCTCCAGCCCTTTACACACCCACATACTGAGTAATGTCTCTTCCCAATCAAATCAGATGGCTCGATTTTGTACAATATTACTATCAAACAACTAGCATGTTTTAATAAACTAACTTTAGCTACATTGATATTGTTACCATATTTATTATTCATATAGGAAATTTCAAAAATTTTCTTTACACCTTTGTCTAAAATTAAAAGAACAAATGGAAATTTGACAATGAATCTTTTATTTTGCTACAAAACAAGATAAACATGTGACGGTAAATTATACTTAGAATAAAAAACAGAAACAGCTGCAACATGCATAACGGTACACAACAATTCTAACTTAATTGATTTCCACTTACTCTCCCACAAGTGGTTAATATGGTCTCTTTGGCATATGACCACCTCTGGCTACAACATAGGCCCAGCAACAATGTGACTGTTGCGAATGATGAGTCAATAATGCTCAAATTCCTGTAGAGTAGCTCGCATGTCTTGTATATGGTTGTGGATGCTGATGTGATGCAATACATCTCCCTAGTACATCCTCAATGGAAATCATATCAGACGGGGTAGACCACCATATATGCAATATCTTCCATTTCCAATAAATTATTAACTACCAGCACACAATTAGGTTGAAAATTATTGAACATCAATACAAAGTCTTCATTTGAAGCATCACAGTACCTAACAGTGGTTAAACCTTGCCGATTCCACTGTACAGTTTCATGTCAATATATTTGAGGGGTCAACATAGTCACTGCCCATACCATTAGAGAGCCTCCTTGACATCAGTTTCTTTCCACAATGTTGGGATCCCAAAATGAAATTCTATGTTCTCTCCAGATGCAAATCCATCGATAATCACTTTGCAGACAAACTGGGACTCATCTCTGAAAGACTCATTGGCCTAATGTTTGACAGTCCAGGTGGCATGTTGGCAATTCCACCTGAGATGTTCACTTCAGTGAAGACAAATCAGGGGTATGCATACAACAGGTCTTTGACAATAGAGAACATTCTGCCACAGCAGTCTGTACACAATTTCCCTGAAAACAACTTTTTCACTAAATACTGCAAGGCCATATGCCAGTTGTCATGCAGTGCTACAACAGAACCCAAATCATTACAGCTAAGTAACTGTCCTCTTTTTCTGACATTTGTCAGGCATGTCATGATCTTTAAGATACAGTTTCAGTACCTACAAACTATCGTCTCATCCAAGAGAGAGCCGAGTGATTTACATTATGCCATCAGTTTGAAACTATCCTGCTTCCAGTCTTCCTATGGCTCTCCTCCACAGTGTCTTTTAGAGCCTATTTGTGTGTACCATTCTGCTCTCTCTCTCTCTCTCTCTCTCTCTCTCTCTCTCTCTCTCTCTGTGTGTGTGTGTGTGTGTATGTGTGTGTGTGTGTGTGTGTGTGTGTGTGTGTGTGTCTAAACAGTGAATGTGGATGTGGGACTACTCAACAAACTCTTATCTCGTTCAAATAGATGTCCTGATAACATTGTGTACTCACTGTAAAGCCATTTTCTATAAGGAACAGTATTGTACAGACACCTGTCCACAGTTTGTATGACTGTACCATAAATTTTATGCAGGACAAAATCAAATCTTCAAATGTTTGTTAAGCTTATGGGACTTAACTACGGGGTCATCAGTCCCTAAACTTACAAACTACTTATGATCTACTTACTAACTAGGACGGCACAAATATCCATGCCCGAGGGGGGATTCGAACCCCCGACCGTAGTGGCCGTGCTGACCGTGACTGGAGCGCCTCAGTCACCTCGGCCATATGCAGGACAGTGAATAGCTATTTCTTTCTTTAATTTTGGACACCACTGTATATATGCAATCACACTTAAAATTTGTCCCATGGGAGTACAGCAATGAGCAGTTAGCCAAGACGGCAACAACCAGCGAGGAAAGTTAACCCATTGTGAATGGCGCCTGAGTGAGGCTCGTTCAGTGGTAGTTAGTCAGGCGGACAGCGCCCGAGTCCGACTTGTGCTACGCTAAAAAATTTGTAGCTGCCATTGCTCAACCTGCCTTCTGTTGGTAACAAAGTGAAATGAAGAAGGAAGGTCCTCTGCATTGTGCTGCCACATAGTGAGTCATGTCATAACAATTTGTATGCAACAAAAGGGCTTTGTATTTCCCGCTCTCTGTTGAGGCCAACATGGCTTTCGTCAACTAGGCCTCTCTGCATATTCTTGATATGGGAAATTTAAATGAGACGATGTTTTCAATGTCCTGCAAGAGACTATATACGATTCAGGTCTAGATGGTGAAGCTGACTAACTGTAAGAATCACATGTAAAAATTTATCTTTGGATATAAGAACATGATTTACTAAAAATTTTTGTTTATCTCCTACTTCTAATATTTAATAACAATTTTTTGGGGATAGATAAGTTTCATTGTTTCAAGTGAGACAACAAACACAATTACTGAACTCATAGTTAGAAAGCTGT
Source organism: Locusta migratoria (assembly GCA_026315105.1). NCBI lineage: Eukaryota > Metazoa > Arthropoda > Insecta > Orthoptera > Acrididae > Locusta > Locusta migratoria. The sequence goes on along the minus strand of CM048745.1, from coordinate 360,017,273 downwards.
AATGTTCAAAAAAACTTTTTAAAAACAGCAGTCTGGCTGACTTGTCCAGGATGACATGTCAGCTGTGAATGTGTTAATATTTTGGTGGAAATGCATTGCACAGGAAATCAATAGGTCAGTCTGCAATGAGTGAATGAATGGTTTATAGTGTACATGTATATAACACAGCCCAAGTCAACAAATGGAGTGAGCAAAATCTGAACATACCAGAACCAACTGTTTGGAAAAATCTTATGGGGATGTCAATGCTGAAGCCTTACTTCGGGCAACTGTTCCAAACCTTGATTCATATTGACACAGCCAGACACTTTGCATTTTCAGCTCAGTTGAGTTTGCTGATGGAAAAGGATTAGTTTTCTGAATAACTTCAGTGATGAAGCGACCTTTTCTTCTTCTTCTTCTTCTTCTTCTTTTACTAACAAGGAGAGCACATGGGTATTGGATTTTATAATTTTTTTATATTTATGGTATGTGAAGTTCAGAACTCAAATCAGCCAAAGCCACTAGAGACAACTCTCAAAATAACTCGAGAAAATCGACTTTGAAGTTTTGCAAGTACATGTTAAGTACCTATAATTAAAACATTTGCTGCATGTGTTGGTGTAGCTCAGGTGGTAGCGTTTTGGCCTTATAATCTGGTCTGTGCTAAGAGTCCTGTAGTGACAATTTTTTTATTTCGTTGTGTTTGAATACTTACAGAATTTTAATATCTAATGTTAACTTTTACAAAAATTGCACATATTTTTGTTTATTCATAATTTTTTATATTTTATAAAAGGTTGTACAAAATTATGGTTTCAACCAAAAAAACATAAGTTACATTTATTACTGTATTGGCTTCATTGTTAATTTATGACGATAATTTCATTGTTCAGTTAGTGACGAGCTATGACACCATTTTTGGAAAGTCATATCCATAGCTACTAATGGCTTTCCAAGCAGCTAACCTAATCAACCATTGTTTTAGGTGACGGCAAGGTGTTCAGCTCATCTAGATACGCAAATAAACAAAAACTTAAACAACAAATGGATTTAAAGATTCCAAAATGTTTTTCATAACTGGTTTAGAAAACAATGAAAAGTGGGATTCAAATGATCGACTGTATGCTTGTGGTGCTAGAATGTTACCATCTGAGCTATGCCGACAGATGCTGTAACTGTGCATTGTTTCACACCGAGTTATGTTGATAAAAGTTTCTCGGGCTTCCAACCCTGTCATGTGGTTTACATGTCGCATGCCTGCTGTGCCTGCTTCAACCTTCCGATCATCGGGTTCCATTTGTGGACATCACATCAAAGCTGACCATCATATCCTCTTCTCCAAGTCGCAAGCACTTGATTCTGCTGATTAAATTGGCCGTTTTCTTGATATGGTGCACACAGTGACCAGTGTGTGGAGTAAGTAGGTTGGCCAGATGTTTTGCGAACCTGTAAGTCTGTGGACTAATCGTAATCACACACATCTTTATCCAATTGTGAGTAAGATTGGTGCACCAACTTACATACTCGCAAAACATCTGTCCAACCTCGTTACTCCACATGTTGGTCAATGTGTGCACCATATCAAGAATACAGCCGACTTTATCAGCAGAATCAAATGCTTGTGACTTGGAGGATATGATGTCAGCTTTGGTATGGTGTCATTGTTCATGAACGTCCCTGTCAAGGACTGCACAGATTTGCTCTCCCAGTTACTCAACACCACTGTTGTTTATTTATTTAAGCATTCTCTGACATCGTCTTATTTACTGTATGATGAAGAATATTTTAATCAAACGGGCGGCGTTGCAATGGGAAGCCCATTAGCTCCAGTTATGACAAACCTGTTTATGGAGCACTTTGAAGATGTCACCCTGGACACTACGTAGACAATATGTTCATTGTCTGGCCTCATGGAAATGAGAAACTCGGTGATTTCTTGGATCACATCAATAGCATCCATAACAAGATCAAGTTCACGATGGAGGTTGAAAAAGATGGTGCCTTGCCATTCCTTGACGTCCTTGTCTGTCATAAAGCAAATGGGATGTCGCAGCCATGGTGTTTACAGAAAATCCACCCACACCAACTGGTAACTGCACGCCACAAGCCAACATCGTCCATCGCAGAAACAGTCTGTTTTAAGAACCATGGTGCACCGAGCAGAAGCAGTGTCAGACACAGAAAACCTGCAGAAGGAACGGAGCCACTTATGGAAAGTTTTTAGGGACAACGGCTACAGCAACCGCCAGATTATGAAAGCTATCTTCCCGAAGACACACAAGCTGTAGTCCCCTGAGGAAGACTCAAAGATACTTGCATTTTTGCCATTTTGTGGCTCAGTCACTGCAAAGATTAGCCGACTTCTTAAGAGACACAAGATTGACTCTTGTCTTCAGGCCTCCTTGAAAAATACATCAGTTGATGAGAGCTGTTAAGGATGATGTAAGCCTAAGAACACCAGGAGTATATAAAGTACCTTGTGGTTGTGGACAACTTTACATAGGACAAACAGTGCGCACTATTTAACAGTGCTGTGTGGAACACAAAAGATGTTATCATTTACATTATCCCGATAAGTCAGCAATTGTTGAGCATGCACTTGAAAACAGACATCATATTGCGTTTGAGGAGACATCCATAATTATAAGAACGAACAGTTTCTGGAATAGTGTAAAAAAGAGGCGATTAACATCAAAATAGCTGACAATGCTCTTAATAGAGACAGCAACTTGCAGCCGAGCACAGCTTTGAATCAAGCAATCTGAAGGTTGAAGCTGGCAGGGCAGGCACGCACCAAAACATTGCCTTTTATGGCCATGTCACGGAGCACCAGTGACATCACAGCCAGCACTGCAGCTATATAAGGATGACAGGAACAATCATTTGACAGTCAACCACTCGACAATGGCCGAGGAGACCTTGGCTGAAACGTGGATAGTAAACCACATGATGTGCCTGGAAACCAAAGAAAAATTTACCTAGATGCTGCAACTATTCTCATTTTTGGTACTTATGTTTACCTGCACAACTTCAATGTCGATTTTCTCGAGAATTTTTGAGAGTTGCATCAAAAGGATTTAGTTGATTGTTATTTCACTTCTGGACTTCACATACCATAAATATAAAGAAATTCTAAAATCCAATACCCATGTGGTCTCCTTGTAAGTGAACAAGTGCAATATATCTGGGGATAGGAAATTCCCATGCTGTAGTGTAACAAATTTTAGATTCACCATAAGTTAGCATGCTATGTGCAGCATCATGGTTAACAGTTTGAGGTCCCTTTTTCTTTCACAGAAATACTTTTACATACAGGTGTATCTGTACTGGATAGTTGGCTCAGACTACAACCAGAAACTGACTGCGTGGACTTAGCAGAATAGTGCTGGTGCTCCATCCACTTCTATAATGACTTTTGTGGATTCTTAAATATGAGATTGAGAAACACACACACACACACACACACACACAGACAGACAGACACACACACACTTTTGTGAGTAATGCAACTGAACACAAAGATGGAACTTTTCAAATGATGTAATCAATTTAAACTGCTGAGGTAATTTGCAGATCCCCACAGTCCACTTCACAATGTTCAAATCCATAATTCCAGTTCTGAGTATATTACATTACATACACAGTGGTGTACACCAAGAAAATTTCTAGCGCCGTCTTCAGACCAATTCAGTCAACCTTGAGAGTGTAGACAGTTTTATTCAGTTAACAAACTGCAATCTAAGATAGTATGACTTCACAGGTAAAATGGATTTGGATAGTCATTAAATGTATTACATATATGTGTAATATGAGAATTTGTAATACAAGGTTTGTTTTCCTTACCTTATTATTGACTGTTCCCCGTATTGTAAACATAAGCACGAAATAACTTATCAAGATGTGTCTGTGATACACATTAACAGAGAAAGAATTTATCACTAATATGTGGAAAGATCTTTACTATCAACCAAGTGTTAACTGGCTGGGTAAGTCAGTTCGAAGGTCGGAGGAAGGCAATGGCATACCACCTCCAAACAGGATCATGCCTAGTAAAGCACTGTGGTGTTAAAACCAATCTTCAGATTGTTGACTGCTTTACCTTAAGTGTTTTTCAAGGAATTGATGAATACATAACAGCCTATTGAAACTATTTTTCATACACTTGTCTTCAATTAGCCCCCCCACCCCCCACCCCCCCCCTCTCTCTCTCTCTCTCTCTCTCTCTCTCTCTCTCTCTCTCTCTCCCTCTCAAGTATGTGTGAAAATTTGCAGTTATTCATATATTTGCCAAAAAATTATTTCAGTTCTTCAGAACTTCAGTGCCAGATCCAGTTATGTAATAAAAATTAAAATCAGGAGCTCACAAAAAAATTATAATGCTGCTGCTATTTATTTGTTTGCTTAAATTATGCCCAAATTAGTGTAAATGACCTGTGTACCTAAAATTTCTGGTGCATGCTTATAATGATTGAAGGGTCATGATAAAGGTGTTTTGGCACTGTTAACCATGCTGAAAATACTTCTCAACTGAAACATATGAACCCAAATAAATACGAATTGTTTCCCAGAAATACTAATACATGCAAACTCTGACCTTAAAAACTTCATAACAAATTTCCATTACAGGGTACAAAGTTTACTGTAATTTATAAGGAAAAGAAAGTGTTAGTGGTAAAACTGATTTATGAGAGTACAAATACTACTTGCATTATCTACAAGTGAATTATTCATTATATGAATGTAAACTTGTAAACAAGGCACACAAAAGTAATAACTTTTCTCGAATTATCCGTACATTTAGAGTCAAGAACAACTGTAAGACCTTTACAGTAAATTGATAAAAGACAAATGCCACATAAAATCTCAAATTTGTGTAATCAAGCAACATTAAACTGCAAGAAATGAAACTGAAGGCTTACTTTGTGTGTGGTAGTTCAACAAGAATATGGACAAAGAATGTAACATTTTGTCAAGGGTATGTGTCATATTTCGAGAAATATGTAAAAGTAGATCAAAACCATAATTCACTGTCCACTTCTCAGCAATAATAATTTGTGCCAAACTTTTTTGGATATTTAATTCAATATAAATAGGAAGCAGATTTTGATAAAAACCTGCAACAGGACATTTTGGTATTTTTCTTACAAAAATCACATTCTTTAGTTCTTCACAAGATACTGGGTACAAGTATAATTTCTGGAAAAAAGTAAAGTCAAGTGATGTTTTCAAACTAATAATCCATTTTTCGAAAATATTACAACTGGACGTAATCAACACAACTGTAGCAACTGATGAGCTAATAAGCTCTAATCATATGATCATGTGTGCATTCATACAGTTCCATAAGCTGCATTCATAAATATTATAAAAATATTTATAGCCTACTACAGTCACCGATTCTCGAAAGGACGTAATTCTCTTAGTCTAATATAACAAAATTTTGCCCTAAAAGAAAATTTACATTTAAATGTTGTTATAAGAGAAATCTCATATTTATATATATACACACAAAAATGTACAACTGAATATAGCAATAAAATAATAATTGCAGTAAATAATAATAATAATAATAATAATAATAATAATAACTTTAAAATTTTTAAAAGTACCTTAACAAAAACCAAATCCTGACTTTTTTTAGGTATATTTTGATGGGGACCAGAAATACTGATGTAATTCAAACACCATTTTCCTTTTATTATTTATCTGACAAATAACTGACTCTACTCACTTTGAAACTTCTGGAATTTATTTACAAGTCATAAAATACAATCAAACAATTTCACTTCAAAGAATGCCACAATATCAATGACTAAATCCTTTTTGTTAACAGGATTTCACTCCATAAAAATGATTATGCAACACAATTTAAGATGCATTCTCAAGTACAAACAACAAGAAATGGGAAGAATTCTTTTCTTTAACAATGTCTGAATTATGATGGTGTACGCCCTACTTTGTGGGTCCACGTATTAAAACACAAGAAAAGCACTGAAATAAACTAACAGTTCCTGATAATATCAGGAAAGTACAATGGTTCTCAGGAAACTCTAAAAAGCCAAAACACAGTTAAAGCTGGCATACTGACTTTTAAGATGTACCATACTGTTGTCACTGCACATGTGGCACTTGCTTCCACTCTGGCATGAAGTCTTAAACAAAATTTGACTTGAGAAGGTGTAAAATGTCTTACCACACCTTACAGTTTCCTCAACTCGAGGTTAACTGTATCACAGTCAAAGATGTAATTACAAACACAATCTTAACACAGGAAGCCACAGCTTCATTCAAGTTCCTGAGAAATTCGAATACCACAAACGGTCACAGAGAGTCAGAGTACGAAAATCCCATCACTCTTCTGAGTATCTTTTACACAATGTCTTATGTTACTTGAAGCACACATACTAGTCTTAACAACAACAGTTCTTGTCGTCCAACAACGTCTGAACATTTATCACAGTCAGGAAGTCACGGCTGATTGTAGCAGAAAAGTGTGTAAGTGTGCACAGCCAGAAGCAGTTGTCAACTGTAATGCTGACCATCGTGATAACTCACTTTTACCGAACTACGTGTAAATGAAAATGAAGAATTCTTATTAGACACACAGAGACTGTGAAAAATTTTTCATCACAAATAATTTAATTTTGGGTATGCAAGTTGAAAACAGTAAACATTTTACACCAGTCTTCAGGAAGTATTTGAGCTCATCACGACAGCTTTTCCAGACACGTTATCACAGGCAAACATGCTTCATCTAGCTGCAATGAATCTTGTCATCCTTCATCCACACACCTTCTGAAGATGCGAAGACAAATGCTGAAAATAGTTGTGGTGATTAAAAGAATACAGTACAATTACTAAAAGAATACAGTACAATTACTAAAAAAAGACAGAAATAATAAAAAAAAAGATGAACAATATGATTCCTTTAATAAATGTAATTTAAAATGGCTAAACATAGGAATTATATTCACAAAATTATAATAAAAATAAATTTAACCATTACTCAAATTGGAATGGGGAGAGGAGGATAAACAACAAACTTCAGATGATATTATACATATCTATTTCTAACAGTTGAGTACTGACAATTCTTCCAGGCGAGCAAAAAATTACTTGCTGCCACAAATATTGTTAGAATGTTTATGAGTCACAACTATATACCCCACTGTGCCACGAAACCCTTGAGCCAACTGTCATTTCACTCCCACTAACATCTCTGTACTTGAAAAATCTACCCAAAATAATACTTACCATTAGACAATTATTTATCTCACTCTGTGAGGAACCTCTTAGCTTAACGAGAATGAAACTGAATCAACAAATGTTGTCATTTACTTTGCACCAAAACTTGCTAACGGTGACCCGTTTGGTTTGCATAGCATATTAAACAATTTTTTTAAACATTATCAGAGCATACATCAACTACTGTCATCTCCTCAATAAAGAAACTATTTATAACCTATTATGACCTACTTATATAAACAGTATCAAAAAATTCATTTATAAAAAATTAGTGCAAGAAATTTTAGATGCTGCCTCTTCATTGTGGTTTGTTATTACAAACCCCACAAATTTACTCGCAAAACTACATTTTGCTTGAACTTGTTTTTTTTTTACATATTATCTTAATGCAAATACCCTTCTTTACATAATAATAATAAAAAAATAAAAAATAAAAATAAAAAATATGAACACCTCTTTCCAGGGGTTAGTATTTGTATGATTGTTGAACTATTAGACTACTGGTCTTGTTAATACTACCATCTACTTACTTTAATTACTATCACCTTGCTTTCCACCTAATCCAGTATATTACAACTTACACCAATGATTATCCATGGATTCCCAAGCTTGGAAGATTCATTTTATTTTATTTCCTTATTTGATTCTTGTGTATATTTGCTTCTCCCCCCTCCTCCTCCTCTGAAACCCACTCCTGCCATAAAACCTAATCAACCCAGCCTCCCCCTCATTTCTATTACCATATACTATCCTTTATGGTATGCCTCACCAACTGCACCACCCCTACTAACTTTTAATCACTATCACCATTTTAGCTGATCCTTATCAACAAATTTTTATTACCCCTATAACAAACCCTCCTTCCAACAACCACACACTACCTCCGCCACCCCCAAATTAGTCACTGGGTTATAATTTTAATTTTCTACACTAGGGTGTTTTTCTTAATGTCAGGCTGCATCAGTTGCTGGCAGCATTAGGTAGTATGTATAAAGAAATTATACAATCTCATTTCAATAACATGCAAAAACGAATGAACAAACTGAACAACATTCAATTAACAGATCGTTTACAAAACGCAAAATGATTTATTCAATATAAATTCTCCATAAGAAATATGATCCTTCCAGTTCCCTTAAATTGCAAAATCTTGAACACTGATTACCACAATATCAAAAATGTCACTTTATTCTCTCGACACACAAATTCTGAAGACAAACAACGAGCAGCACTTAACATGTTGACAGATATCAAGAAAGGATTCAAATCAAATGTCCATAACAATAATCTGACTCGTCCTAGCATTTTCATGCCATAATTTTTATGTCAGTAGAGAGCATTTTATGACTGTTTTGACTGGCTGAGTCTAACAGAATTGAGGGTTATCAAGTAGTCAGCACATTTTAACAAAGAGAAAAACTAAAGCAACCACACAGGCTCTGGCTTCAGCAATCACAGAAAACCTTACTCCTAATGGAATGATGTAATCAAACCTAATGCACATTAGGAGCCAAACAATTGGGAGTTCAAATTGGAAGAGAGACAATATTGCTGAAAGTATATTTTGCTACTAACTGTAAAGGTGACATGACAAGCAGAACACCAGCACAACGGAAAGACTGTTCTCAATTCTTGTAGCAAAAGCCTACTTGAGAAACAGGAGGAAAAACACAGAACACCTGAAATGTAATCATGTCTCCAGCTGTTCTAGTCAGAATGCAGTTTTTGGTGAGGAAGGCGGAATGAGGACCAAGGCAGCTGATTACCTACATTTCACTATTTTAAACAGGAATGTATTTCCTTCCTTTGAACTCCAACAGGAGCATTTTCAGCTGATTCCTTCCTTTTCTTGCTACAGCAAGCAGTGCCAGATATAACAATGGGCAAACCTAGGTTCCTGCCTTGAGCAACACTTGCAAAGGGCACCAGAAAATCTCCAAGGCAGCAAGTGGGGAAGAGGGAGGGAGAGGGGCAAAAAGAAGGATGCCAGGGGGGGTGGGGGGGGGGTTGCCACATAAATTTTGTGTCCCGGTTGGAAAATGTTGTAGATCTGGCACTAACAGCAAGATGTGTAGTTTATAAAACACAAATTCTACAGACGATAAAAAAAAAAGGAGGGAGATTATATATATATATATATATATATATATATATATATATATATACTTACCAGGCGAAGGGGCACAGGCAGTAATAGTAACAAATAAACACACAGACACACACACACACACTCAAAAATGCTAGCTTTCGCAGCCTAGCTGCTTCATCAGGCAGAAGGGAAGGAGAGGGAAAAGGAAATGATGAGGATTTAAGGAAGGGGGTAAGGAGCCATTCCAATCCCGGGACAGGAAAGACTTACCTTGGGGGAAAAAATGGAAGGTAAATAAATGCACATACACCCACACATTTACACAGACACAAGTACACTTAGGCAGACATACTGTAGGGTCCTTTTCCCTCTCCTTCCCTTCTGCCTGATGAAGCAGCTAGGCTGCGAAAGCTAGCATTTTTGAGTGTGTGTGTGTGTCTGTGTGTTTATTTGTTACTATTACTGCCTGTGCCCCTTCGCCTGGTAAGTGTGTATATATATATATATATATATATATATATATATATATATATATATATATCTCCCTCCTTTTTTTTTTATCGTCTGTAGAATTTGTGTTTTATAAACTACACATCTTGCTGTTAGTGCCAGATCTACAACATTTTCCAACCGGGACACAGAATTTATGTGGCAACCCCCCCCCCCCCACCCCCCCTGGCATCCTTCTTTTTGCCCCTCTCCCTCCCTCTTCCCCACTTGCTGCCTTGGAGATTTTCTGGTGCCCTTTGCAAGTGTTGCTCAAGGCAGGAACCTAGGTTTGCCCATTGTTATATCTGGCACTGCTTGCTGTAGCAAGAAAAGGAAGGAATCAGCTGAAAATGCTCCTGTTGGAGTTCAAAGGAAGGAAATACATTCCTGTTTAAAATAGTGAAATGTAGGTAATCAGCTGCCTTGTTCCTCATTCCGCCTTCCTCACCAAAAACTGCATTCTGACTAGAACAGCTGGAGACATGATTACATTTCAGGTGTTCTGTGTTTTTCCTCCTGTTTCTCAAGTAGGCTTTTGCTACAAGAATTGAGAACAGTCTTTCCGTTGTGCTGGTGTTCTGCTTGTCATGTCACCTTTACAGTTAGTAGCAAAATATACTTTCAGCAATATTGTCTCTCTTCCAATTTGAACTCCCAATTGTTTGGCTCCTAATGTGCATTAGTATGTCTGCCTAAGTGTACTTGTGTCTGTGTAAATGTGTGGGTGTATGTGCATTTATTTACCTTCCATTTTTTCCCCCAAGGTAAGTCTTTCCTGTCCCGGGATTGGAATGGCTCCTTACCCCCTTCCTTAAATCCTCATCATTTCCTTTTCCCTCTCCTTCCCTTCTGCCTGATGAAGCAGCTAGGCTGCGAAAGCTAGCATTTTTGAGTGTGTGTGTGTGTCTGTGTGTTTATTTGTTACTATTACTGCCTGTGCCCCTTCGCCTGGTAAGTGTTCTTCATCTATTTTTTACGTATATTTTTTTCCTGTTAGGAATTTTTCCTCTATTATATATATATATATATATATATATATATATATATATATCAGTTTATATCCCATCAACAATGTGGTCATTAAAGATCGAACACAAACTTTGATTCTTTTGACAAAGATGGGGAAGGAAATAAATAGGTCTCTTGAAAGGAAAGAACATGGAATTTGATTTAAGGAAATCAGGAATCTGGATGGGTGGAGACTGATTAGAACCCCCATCATCCTAATGCGAGTCCATTGTTCCTGAATCGAGCCCATTAGAAATATGTGAAGATTCGATTCCTTACAGTCTTCGACATACTTTTATACAGGTTATAACAAATAAGAAAAGTAAATTGCCATTCATTTGTATGATCACCAAAATAAAACTTCATTACGAAATAGTTTCCTTAAAATGAAATCATAAGTACTTTCTGATACCTACCAGGTCCACTTGGACAGAAGTTGCCAAAACATGGGGGTGTTTGCCTGTGACATATGAAACCAATATCATAAGAATACATTGGGATATTGCTGTGCTCTCAATTTTAAATACAATATTAATATCGCCTCTGGATTTCATATTCTGCTTTGTATGAACTAAAATGAACCGTATGTGCAATCACACAGTTTCTTTTCACCTTTGCAAACTCTTTAAAATATGTTATGATGCAATAATTTCACGCTACACAGTAACTGTAATGAATAATGGAAAACTTAGAAAATTAATTCTTCACTTGACACAAATACCAAACTATAAGTGATGCAAAAACAAACCTTTTAACGAAGTAGATTTCTTGAAATCGGATGATAAATTTCATAGCAGCCCACACACTATTTCAGTGCAATTGGTGTTTTCCGTACGAAAAATTAGTTTTCAGTTGTATCTTTACAATGCGTAAAGATTTTCAAGAAAGGGAAAATGTCATTTCTAGACAAATATGTACAGAATATATTATTAAAATTTGAGAAATTTCCTATGGTTAGGTAAGTACATATTTAGGTCAAACATTGGCAAAAGTAGTTTGAGATTATAATTTGTAATGAATAAAAAGTACAGAACTGGGCATACCTAAAATTTGTAGATTTTATACCCAAAAATGATGGCTTCTTGTGATTTTTCTCAAGAGCAAGCCAGGAGCAAATGGTGCTTTCATAAGCCGTATAAGACCACCCTAGATCACATTTGAAAACCCCAAAATTTGCTAAATTTGGCTGAGCTGCATGAAGTGAGTAATATTGAAATATTAGCACTGTACTGTAGGACAGCTACAGCATGCTAATACAAGATGGGTAGAATGGACTCATTAGTGTTAAACAATCACTGAAGTCTGTGTAGGTGCAGAAGTTGAGTGGGAGTAGTGGCGATAGGAAGGACAAATGATGCCATTTTTGTTAGTCCCCATGCCGTTGTCTGGTGAGCAGAGGCTTTTTTCATGGAAACATTCTTTAAGAACAATGATAGTATAGTGAAGACACAGAGGGCTTTCTGTAGGCTGTTTGGTTTGATTCAACATGACAAGGTTTCAGAGTATTAGGACATCAGGAAGTGTACTTCCTACAAAACCAGGTGACCAAGCTGTAAGTGTGAGGACAGCTGAAAACATAGTGACCACTGAAGTCTCCATCACTATCGGAATTGTTAGGGTTATATGCCCTAAATAAAATCCACATAAAATTTTATTTATATATATATATATATATATATATATATATATATATATATATATATATATATATATATATATATAAAGACTGAACTTTATTGTTTCACAAGACTACAAATAGCTCAGTCAACTGTCAGAAGAAAGGCATATACCTTGCAAAAGATGGGGTAAGAAATTTTATTTCTTTAAGTCGTTCATATGGTTGGAAAGATTAGAAAACCAAGTTTAGTCAACAAAATTTCTCTTGGGAAAACTTTCTGTGGCCAAAAAACTTCGAAAGTAACAGACACTTTCAGTTTTTTCAAAATATCTCCATTTTTTGTTCTCCTACAGCTTTTACGTCTATGTTCTTTAAAGAGCACAAAATTCTCTACAAATTTTATTCTTATCAATTTTTTCTACTCCCAATACCTATTATCAATTTTTCTAAATTTGTGCGAAGTGGTAAAATGCCTAATTTTTGAGCACTGTTATTTCAGTTTCTATTTGTGTAATATAAATGTTATATATCATGTTAGATGTTGGAATTTACTATCTCTCTCTGCAGCAGAGCCAGCACACACAGCATCACATTGTAACACATTCACATTGGATGCAATAAGTTGCCGCATCGAATGAAACGTCATAGACCTGCGTAAGCTGAGTGATTGTTTTTCAATGTATCCTCCCTTCCCTGAAAGTGATTTTCTACATCTACATCTACATACATACTCCGCAATCCACCATAAGGTGCATGGCGGAGGGTACACTGTACCACTACTAGCCATGTCTATCAGCAGTTGTTAATTGTCAGGAGGAAAAGGCATGAAAAGAATAGTTAGTGAAAATTTCCAGGATGTAAAGTTCCATAGAAAAGATAAAGTTCTCTCTCCTATCTGCATGCAATACTATAAAAGCTGGCAGCACTAAAATTACTTCTGTTGATCCTTTAACTCTTTTCCACAGGATATGTATAGTGAAACAAAGTGAAGAAGAATTAAAAGCCTTTCTTTAAATTGAACTAGCTTCTTATCCAATGTCCCCATTCTCAAAAAAGGCATGCGAGGAAGGGGGAAAAATCTTTCTACAATGCCTCCGTTCTAGTGGAAGATGTGAAGTCAGTTCCACTGAGTAAATTTTTTGTCGTTTTTTACCTCCAATGACATTTTGGATCTCAATTAGCTATTGTATTTGACGGGTACCCATGTGAGGTAGAGATATGTAGCACAAAGAGTGCGGAGAAGAATCTTAGATCCAGAAAACATTCTTCAGTCGACGTTGGGGGTTGAAGCAGAGATGGTGAACGACAAGGCATCAAAAACTTTACGCTGGGAAGGGGAAGTACAGAAGACAAATGGTTTTCCACTGCATGTTACGTTCACTCACGCCTTTAGCAGATGTGATACAACATCCACTTTTTTTCGGTCAAGGAAAAATTAAATGCTGCAACATTGTTACGAAAAACGAACACCTAAACTGAGTGCTTTTGGAAGTTCAATAAACCACACACTACCCACGAAGAAATAATAACAGCAGGAGAACAGGTTACTATCACATTGTGTAGTGGAGGTGTCAGCATTTCCCACACACTAGACCATTTGCGGTACCTGCTATTCACCAACTCTGCCTCAAAAAGAATTTTTCAACATTGCCACCTACAAAAGATGTTGTGAACATCATTCATTATGAACTTACCAGCAAGTCCAAAGTTGCATGGCAAACTGGAAACCCCCTAAGAAATGTGGCTGGAATCACAGTAACAATGGCCCGACACCCATAAAATGAGCCATGCTCCAGCACCTGAATCACTTCACATTGTTTTATGCTCGTGCATGGTAAGCTGTGGCGGAATGTGCTGCTGCAAAAAAGCAGGATTCAAATGTTGCACTATTTGCAAGCAATTTATTGGGGTCAACTGTGATAACATGCCACCATTTTGATATGAAAATAGTGATGATGATGTTATAGAGGATGTTGAGAAAACTGATGACAAAAACTACGAACTTGAAGAGGTTGACTCACTGGGACCAAACCTATGTACATACCCTGAATCTGCAACCTAGCACATCAAAACGTCTTACGTGATGCTCATAATCCCTTGCAAGAGCGTTACAGTTGAAGTAAAATATTACGAGTATTAAACCCCCAGAAGTGCCAATATTTGTTAGTAACTCATTATGCATTTTAAATGTAATAAAGCTATTTATTTTTAATGTCGTGTGCATTTTTTTTTTTTTTTTTTTTTTTTTAATATACAAATTTTTTGGCAGCAGAAAGTTTTCTCAAGAGAAATTTCGTTGTCAAAACATGGTTTTCTAATCTTACCAACCATAAGAACAAGTTCAAAAAATAAAATAATCTACACCACCTTTTGCAACATAGAGCTACTATTTGACTGGACCACAAGAACTTGAAATAACATCATCAAAAATTATTCATTTCTAAAAAGTACAAACCTGTTGGCCTCTAATTCAAAGGTAGATATAATCTGTATTAGTTAATGTTTGCACTTAGAATTAAAGTCTTGTTTGCTGCTTCTTACTGTGCTGTACTTGTTTTGACTAACAAGGAGACCACATGGGTATCAGATAAAGGCTCTTTTTTTCTCTATGGTACGTGAAGTTCAGAACTCTAATAACAGTCAGCCAAAGCCATTCAACACAACTCTCAAAAATTCTCGAGAAAATCTATTTTGAAGTTCTCCTAGTATGCTTAAGTAACAATAATTACAGCATCTGTCAGTGTAGTTCATGTGGTAGCATTCTGGTCTTACAATCATAGGGCTGGTGGTTCATAACCCACTGTAACACACATTTTTTCCGTTTTGTTCGAATACTTCCACAATTTTAATATCTAACAGTAATTTTTTATGGAAAATGCACATATTTGTCTTTATTAATAATTTTCTATATTGTATAATAAGTTGTTAACAGTTATCAGTTTTAAGTTGCACATTTACAGTATTGGCTTCACTATTAGTTGATGATGGTAGTCTCTGATTGTTCAGTTTGTGAAGAGATGCAACACTGTTTTTGGAAAGTTATCTCCATAGCTACTAATGGTTTTCCATTCAGCTAACCTACTCAACCATCATTATAGGCCTAGATGACAACAAGTGTTCAGCTCGACTACATAAACCCAAACAAACACTGACAACAAGTGGAATTAGAGATTCCAAAATGTTTTATATAACTGAATTCGAAAAACATGAAAATATCTGTCACAGCGGGATTCAAACCACCGACTCTACGGTTATGAGGCCAGGAAGCTACCACCTGAAAGCTACCACCTGAGCTATAACAACAGATACAGCAATTGTTTCAAGTATTGGTACTTATGTGGACTTGCAACACTTGAAAATCAATTTTCTCCAGGAATTTTTGAGAGTTGCGTTGAATGGCTTTGGCTGATTGTTATTTCAGTTCTGAACTTCACGTACCATATATATAAAAAAAGTTCTAAAATCCGATACCCATGTCGTCTCCTTGTAAGTGTAGCTCGTTATACACCATATATCAAGGGCGCTGTTACCTAAACCTCTACTCAGGTTTCAGGTTAAATGTAAAATAATATTTGAAAAATATTATGGTAAAAATGTTTCATGTTTTGAACAAATAATGATGATATAAAAGTTTATAGTTGAATGTAGATGTTTTGCAGTACTTCAATATTAAAAATAGTGGAATTACTGACTTATCAAAAGAAGTAGATCACTCTGATAGAATGGTATGAAATAGCAGATCGCCACTGCTTTGTGGTTGCCTAGCCCTGCTATAATACCTGACAATGTGATAGCAACAAGGAATCACAATGAATTTTTGTGGTGGAATTGTGGTTTGCATAAACAAATATTTTATTGATTTACAGCAGATACTATTTGTAACATATTTACCGCTAATTCTAACTTGATCTTTTAACTGTTAGTTAAATTTTCAATTAATTATGGAAATTCTCTACTGAGATTTGAAAATAACGTGCAACAGAATGTGGAAATGTCAATGCCCACTTTCACCCAACCCTCCTCATAACCTAAGTTGTGAGCAACCTTTCCCTTCTGTACCCTCTCTCTTTCCTCCTCCCACCTGCTGAAGAAAAACTTCCAAAAGCTAGCATAAACATTAACATTTACTTCCGTCACCTTTTATGTCATGAGTACTATTGGTGGTAGGAAACTGGTAAGTACTGACCTGCAACTACCTGTTTTGCATGTTGGTTAAATTTTATCAGACAAATCAAGGCAAGAAATATTTCCCAAAAATCTCTCAAGATTAATATTGAAAATATTGGCCCACATTGTGAGAGTTGTGCCCGAGATGATATGCCCCTCCTTTGCTGTGCCAATGCCTCGTTAATCACTGTTTTACATAGACCAGGGCTTTCAATATGGATCTCTCTTGTGGCTCTAAACTCTCAGTAATGAGAAAGGGTGTAGCTCTATGGCAGTGCCAATTTTTAAGGGATATTCAGCATGATATCAATGAAGTAGTGTGGCTTGATATAATATGGTCCAATTCTTGACATGTTAGCAAGCAGGGCTGCACAGTTGACAACTAAAGAAATTACAGCAATGCTTTCCAGAAGACAGATCACAAAGTTGTCTCAAATAGTCCACTGCTTTATAAATCCAAGAATACAGGATATTATCATCAAGCAGCAAACCATTTATTTTACAAACTGCCTTGTCAAACTGCTAATATCAAGGCGAAAGGAGGGACTGTGGAAGGTGGGGAAAAATTCTCTCCAAAACTCAGAGTTCTGCATAAGTAAAGCCAATGATGAACTGGCAACAACATGTGGACGAAGAACCATTGAGCTATATCCTTACCATTGCCATTTTAACCCAATATACCTCGATTGTGCCAAATTAAGGTTACAGTGACAAGAGTTGTATTTGCAACTGAACTCGCAGCAGGAGCTCTTAATGAATATTATCTGTGATGTTTGAAAGAAAGCCAACATACACCAAGCAATAAAAAAAAAAAAAGTGCCCAACAGAATAATGGTCACAGAAATCTCAGTGGAGGACATAATTATCTTGTTAGATGACAATAAAAATAACAGTGACATTTCAAGCCTCCATATTCCATTATCACCAACAAATGAAGCACAGATTAAGCAGCACGTTTGGAGTGCACAGCTCAAAACTGCATGTACACAACCAAATTACACTATAAATATGAAATTTTCATAAGGCAACCTGAAAAGCAGACACACGAGTTGTGTGTGTCTTTCTGATGAGGACAGGCCAAAAGCTTCAAGTTATGTATGTATTAGTATTTTTATGTGCCTGGTGCAGCTCGACGAAGGTCTTTCAGTGAGTAGCAAACTGTTTTCATTATATAGTTATATTTTAGTTTTAAAACACCACTATAATACAGTCAATGTAATAACCACCACCACTATTACTACTCTCAGCAATTTTTCCATCTACCATATTTACTCGCGTAATTTGTGCACATTTTTGGACGAAAAATCTGCCTTGAAATCCCAGTGCGCAGAATACGCGGGGAATTAAAAAAGTTTACTCTGACTATTTCTCGGCGTACTGCATATGGTACCTCAAAGACGTGCTTTCAATAGCTTTTCAACTCACTGAGTAACTAATAAGTTAAATACAGTGATATATTTACTAGAATTAAAGCCCGTGTTATGATATTTACCAACGTCATGTAGCTCTGATGACTCCATGCAAGAAACGACAACACTGTATTGTAAATAAATACCGAAGTAATACTGAATTTATTTAATGTTCATTTTTAAATTACGTATAGTCAACCATAGAGCAGGAACAGTATTTTTTATTTATTTTATCATCTCCATTTCAGAACATAAATCTTGATTTAATGCCTTTATTTGCACTAAGGTGATTTGTTTACAAACCATAAACATTAAAGCTGTTTCTTATTGGCCGCATGAACACGACTCCTGATTGACTGCTTTGCGCCCTTGCCAACATCTACGTGACAACAAGACGGGGCTCATGAACTAGGATTTTACCCAAAACTGATCAGCAACTGATTAAATAAAAACCAACTATAGCCTTTAACAAATGAAAACTAATTGGGAGCTAGAAATACAGTAATGTATAGGTAGTCAGTTTCTGATTACTACCTACAGTAATTGGCTGCAAGTTTTCTTCCTTTCTTTCTTTTTTTTTTTTCTTTTTTTTTTTTTTTTTTTTTTTTTTTTTTTTTTTTTTTTTTCCCTCTCCCCCCCCCCCCCCAATCAGATCACAAAAATTTTATAAGTATTGTATTGTAGCATTATAGTAGCATGAAATTGCACTGTAACTTTCAACAACATATTTTTCATTATATGTACTACTGCGTTAAAACTTCTTAATAAATAGCTTTCACGCTTTATTTTTACCATATCAAAAGAAGGCTATAATAAGTGAAGGTTTTAGTATGGTGTGGTTACAGTAGGCAGCATTAAAAGTGTAAATTGTGTAGGAAACCTGATCGTGCACTACACACAGAAAACGTTGGGCAGCTCACAGGCACAAATTAAAGTAAGATTTGTAAAGCTTTCAGAAAAGTTTTATTTAATTAATACACGCTCACATTAACATGCACGTATACTCAAGGAGGCTGGTAAACTCTGCATATACTATGGTATTTGGTTCTGAAAAGAAGTCTGTTGGCTGTGCTGCCGTGCAAGAGGTCGGCAGGAGGGGGAATGCTTACATCTGCTTCTAGCCTCGTAACAGTCGTAACGATTAGTGGCTATGGCATGTTCCACACCAGGAACGGAGTGTGAAAACACTTAATCATTTCACAAATATCCTACGAGAGAAAATTTTACGAATTTTTAAAAAACTAGAAAATTCTAAGGAATTAGGGTGCGCAAAATATGTGAGGATTTAAAAAGTACGAAAATTAGTTTTAAAATCTAGGGTGACCAAAATACACTAGGGCAAAGATTACGCGAGTAAATACGGTAGTTTCAATAATTATTGAGTTATATGCTACACAAACTCTTTTCTAGACAGAGAGCTCTCTGACAGGTCATTTTTCAAGCTATGTGAGTACAAACACATTCCCCTGTTATAATTGAAGTCACAGGATGTGCTACAAAACTTATCACATTCAACAGCAACACACGGTTTGGTTATCTCTTAAGTGATTTTAAAAGAAATCTATTTTTACTAACCTGTTTACAGGCATCTTGTTAATAAATCTCTTGCTCAAGCAACATATGTGTAAATTTTCCTGAAACAAAAGCACAAAAATTAATAAAGGCAGTGAAGTGCAACATTCACCAAAGAATAAAATTGTATATACTTTAACAGGCTCAAAAGTTTCACAGAACAAGAGAAGCAAGACGGAAATATGTTTCTTGTCTATACCAGTCTAATTTCTGTCCAATCAGAATTACTGTAACCGAATTTTTATATTTTATTTATTTATTTATTTATTTATTTAGACTGATGTCTAGCTAATAACAGTAAGCAATACTAGTAAAAACAGTAAATACATCAACATTTTCAGTCTAATAATAACAATATTTTAAAAACTAGGACCAGCTTAATTTAGTTTTACGTGCTGAATTAATTTAGTACTGTGGCTATAAGTGTCACTAATGCATTCTGCCTACTCTACCAATGTGTTTTGCCTTTTTTAACCCTAACATATTTTATTTAAGAAAAAATGGAAAGAAAGTATACCACATAATGCAAAACTTATTGAAACTAAACTTACATATGCAAATAAAAATATAATAATTTTTTTAAAATTGTATCTTTGACATGTCCTCAATGAAGACTGAAACAGGCAATAAATACACATGTATTCATAAACAAAATGAAAAACTGACAAATTACTGTGGAAATTCTCTCCCTCTCCTTTCTCCATGACATGTTCAATCACCAGCTTTGTCGAAAGCGCTTAATGTGGGCTCCTCATCAGAACTGCTGCAAGGCATAATGTGGCAGTATATGCAGCATCACTGCACAACGGTGCATTCAGAGAGGGCACAACTAAAAGCTTGTACCTTTACACTTTGCTATTGAAGCAGCAATATACTGACATCCTTTACATTATGCAACAAACTTAATGATTGTTAATTTGGATTATGTTCAATAGTTCTGTTCTGTAGTTCACCTCTTAGAAGTGATTGTATTAAAAACTTGATTTAATTATTATTTTAATGCCTAAAATAGCTTATGTTCTTCCTGTGGTGTCACAACTATCTCCAGATCAAATTTAATCGACATAAACTCAAAAGTTTAGTCGTAAAAACACAACATGCCTGGGAAGTATGAAATGGTACACTACACAACATCATCTGAGTCATCCCTCGTTAAACTGTGCAAATAATTAAAAAATTCTTCATCTGGAAGAGAAAACTGACAACAGTGAGGAACGCTGAACTCTCACACTGAGTAAAAGGGAGAAAAAGAGGAAAATGACATTGCCAGAATAAGGATTGAGGGGGTGGGGGCTAAGCATGTTTGAGAATACACTGTTACACCTTCAGAGACATGTACATTAAACTACATTGGTCGAAATGACTGGCCCATGTGCTTTATGGTAAAATTTATGTTGTATTAGTTTTTGTATTAGACATTTGTCTTTTACAGACATTATGAACCGCAACAGCACATAATCATAAAATATATGAACCCTGAACTGAAATGCATAATTTTTATACTCATTGGTCGGACTGGCCATGCTCCACAAGTCACCTAATGGTGTGTGACAGGCAGAAATTCATGTGCCAATGGAGTTTGCCTATCAGCTCCTTGAAGCTTTTACACTTACTAAATGTGACCATAACAAAGCTCCCCTTAAGATCTTCTCTCTGTCTTCTTTTAACCCTACCTGTTATGGATCCCTAAATGACACTGTTTTATTTTTACTTTTCAGACATGTCTCAGGTGTCTTGTGTAAGGTAGATTTCTTCATAAATCTATCTTAGCAAGCACAGAAGATACAAGAACTGCACCATAACAAGAGCAATACTCAATACTCAATGTTGGAACAACGAATTAGCGGTTTGCCAAGTGAGTCTCTTAACAGAGTGTGTGGTCAGTAGCGTGCTGGCATCTGGTAACCATTCACGACTGGTTGGAGTCTCAGCCTTGCAGAATAAGCAGCAGAGCAGACAGTGCTGAGGCAGCAACAAGTACCGGCAGGGAGCCGGGCGGTTGCGTCAGGCGCGCTGTGTGTGTGTGTGTGTGTGTGTGTGTGTGTGAGAGAGAGAGAGAGAGAGAGAGAGAGAGAGAGAGAGAGGAGAGAGAGAGAGAGAGAGAGAGAGTGAGTGTAACCATATTGCTGACAAGTGGCAATTACAGCTGATTGGTACTATCCTGGGGCTGAGCAGCAGGCAGCAATGATCCCCCCCCCCCTTTTCCTTTTTTCTTCTTCTTTTAAGTATAAATATTGGATGAATCAATGCTACATGCAATGCTACAGACAGAGTCAGTCTGAAGCATGGACGACGACCACTAGTCCGTACCAGACATCCCAGCTACAGTAGGTAATGGTCTTGGGAGACTGTTACAACTTCTATGGATCCAGCTCACTGCCTGCCAAGATGACGACGCCACTGCTGACTGGAAACTGCCAGTCCTCCGCAACTTGGGCGCCAATGTGGGCCTAGTAGGCCATCACCCACTGGCTGGGTGGTCAGTACTTTGAGACCCGGCACTGGATGAGTGTGGTGTCCGGGTGGGCTCTAATGATGAACATCTCGACTACTGACTACAGGACTCCAAGGACCAGACTAGAGGTCACTGTAATGCAGAGTCCAGGAGGGTGCTAATGATGAACATCTCGTCTACTAACTGCACCACATCGTGGGCCAGGGTCCACCGCCTCCAAGACAGGGCGGAAAGCCTGACTGTATGAGGGTTGAATAATATATATTTGTGCCAGACGATGACTGGCTCTCTTTCAATCCTTCAGCAGCAGAAGTAATGCCATACTGACAGGCACGCCAAGGACCACTGCTAGTGGTTTGAGGGCCTTGGCCGTAACATCAAGCACTGGCAGAACGACAGATTTGCAAACTACTTCCATAGTTGACGGACTACACTTCCCGAGGATTCTTCCAATGTATCTCAGTCTGGTATCTACCTTACCCACTGCTTCCAGTGTTCGTCCTACTATTGTGTAGTTTTTTTGAAGTAATTTCCTTTCTATGTAAATGTAGAACTTTACACTTGTTTATGTTTTGGCTTAAATGTCATTCCCTTCAACATGCCTCAAAATACTCCAGATCCTCCTGAATTTTACCACCCTTTTCCAGTGGTTTGACTTAATGATAAACTACGGCATCATCTTCCAAAAGCCTCATTAAACTTCTGATGTTATCTACAATGTCATTTATATATACAGCAGAACCCCATTTTTACACTTTCCAAGGGACTTAATGAAAATGGTGTAAAACGCAGGAAAATGCAAAATGCAGGAAATAATGTTTTAAATGGTAAAATATGCTTACTGGATCACACTTGACTTTTCATAGTTCATTTGTGATATATGTACATAATAGGCATCAAAATACTCGCAAGGAAGTTTGTTTATTATGTAGGGTTACCCAAGTATTTTACTATTTTAAGTGCCAGGCAGAACAGGAATTGATAACTCTATAGGAAGCAGAAATTTTTGACATAATTTCATTCATCATAATCGACTGTTGGCAACACTAACTGGCACTCATTATTTACACTGTGAAACTGCAAAAGTTCCATACTTATTGTATTTTTCAGTGTTTCACTTGACGATATTCGAGAATTTATTCATGTTCTCGAATGCAAATATATGCACAAGTATTTTTGTCGGCATCTCACACTATAATCATGTTTGTGAGGATATAATATACCGTGCCCCCTTCAGTGTGCAGAAAAAGATATACAAACAAAACATCAGTATCACCTTTTATAAAACTTCACAGAACTATTTAGATAAATATTTGCCTTTCAAAATAAGAATAAATTCTTGAAACACGTCATGCAAAGATGAAAAACTACCAGTTGCGTAAACAAAGCTGATAATCAGCCCGGTGGCTGACGGGACGCCACATCATAAGTCAACTAGCCGTTCGAAAATATATGTTGGAATAAACACAAACTGTCAAGAAACTTGTGTGCATAACGTTTATAAACACTAATACTTTAAGGCGAAAGCCAGTGTCAATTTATGTCAATTACATAATTTTTTTCCTTCATGAACATAATTTCAAAAAGCGTAACTCGACGGAAAAGTGTAAATATGTTAATGCAAAAATGGGGACGAATTAACTTTGTGAACATAGTAAATTTGACGAGACTGACAAAAAATGATGTAAATGACGGGAACATGTAAAATCCGGGAACATAAAAGCAGGATTTTACTGTATTTGGAAAAACAGCGGAAAACCCTGAGATCACTTTAACGTCTGAAGACTTCTCTCCATTGAGAATGAAATGCTGCATTTTGGTAGCTAGAAATACCTCAATCAAGTAACACAGTTGGTATGAAATTTCACATGCTCGTACTTTGTTTATCAGGCAGCGTTTCGAATGGTATCTAACACCTAGCGGGAGTCGAGAAATAAATCATCTGGGATCGTGTATCTGCTGCCCTCTGGATCTCATGTATGATTAGTGCGAGTTGTGCTTCACATGATCGTTGCTTTCGGAAACCATCTTGATTCATAAACAGGAGATTTCCTGCCTCCAGTAATGATGTGACCTGCACTTTATTCCAATTCTTAGGAATGCTTCATTCCTCTAGATACCTTCAGTACACTGATGCTAGAAGGGCGGGAGGGCAAGTTCAAGTTCCTTCACAAAGGGGGACAAATATATTACCTGGCTCGAATAATTTAAAGTCTAAGAACAGAGCATTGTGCTTGTCCTAGTTCCGAAGTATGAGTGTTGCAAACTCTAGCAGCTGAATTCATGTATAATTTATTTTTAATAATGTAGAATCAGTTGAGGTATATGAACTCCATGTGGGTACATTCAATGCAACGAACTGTTTCTAAAATATGTTTTGTTAGCTGAATGGATAGGCTGATGGTTTACAAACACAAGGGGCATGAGCCAGAGTACCATTGGGGTCAATTATTATTATTATTATTATTATTATTATTATTATTATTATTATTAGTGCAAGTAATATTTTTTAACATTAATTCACTATGAATTGTGCAATTACAGGCTGTTCTATCCCATGTTATTTAACATATTCCATTTTGTAATAGCCTAATCTTTAACCCTTTGCCACACACAGAAATCACGAGAAGAAAAAGTATTATGTTACTTAAAGTAAATGTGTAGCGCCATGCAAACAGGTTTATATGATTTTTTGCAAAATATATTTTCTGGATTGTAAATAACATTGCCCAAAAACTTCGCATGGTGGTACAGTATCAATACTACGGTGTTGTTCTTATGACTGCAGAAATCTGTATCTTGGACTATTTCATGGGAAACGTGTGAAAACAAGTTGCTTTTGGTGCACAGTTCAGAACAATCCCATGACTTCCACATTTTACAGTCAAGTACCTCTAAAGACAAAACTTGCAAATTTCTTTTGGCCCGTAATCTGTCAAGTGGAAACATATTGTCATATCTGTCATACCTTACATCACAGACTGGTACAGGAGACGCTGTTTCATTATTCTTTTGGACTTATTGACCATTTTGTTGTGGTCTACTAGGCTGCCTCTTCCCAATAAATGTAAATCTATTTTCAGTCTCCCATATAAGAACTCTTCAACAATTTTCCATAATAAATAGACTTCAAGGCTTCCTCTTTCACCTTTATAAGCAATTTTCCGTGTGTCACAAAAAATACTGTCACAAAGTTGAAACAAACCAGTACCTTGGTAACTTATGTTTTGAGTGCCCATTAAAGATTCAGTTGATTGCTAAACTTTTCGCAAAAGACAACAAAACATCACTTTATTGGAGAGCTTAAATGTTAGTTTCAAGCACTGTTGCCCAACCAAGAATGAAACTAATATGTTTCAGAAAACCACGTGCAATTTTTATGTTGCTTGAGAGAAACATTGTTAAATAAAGGAATAAGCAATGGGACAAATGATAGCCATAGTAAAAATGCTGGAAAAGCATGCATGTACTTTGACTGCCACATAGTAAATCTATAGTTTTATGCTAAGATAAAAGAATGTATCAGCAGGCAGGCATGCTTTTGGAGTCCATTATATTAATTTATTACTATAAACACTGGTCAGCCTGATTAAAGATTAGATTATTATTAAATAAAGTCTTCTAAAAACCCATAAAAGCCTACAACTGCATATTTCTTAGCGAATTAATAATTAAAATATTACCTACAAGAGATCTAAAAAATAAAAAAATAAATTCACACCAGTGGGATTCAAATGTGCGCCCATTGCCAGCCTATCGACTCACCCAATGAGTTCATTGTAGTAAGTATACCAGCATGGAATTATTCCTCAATTGTTTCTACATGCTCAATTGCATTTTCCAAAACAAATGATATGTGAATTAAAATGCAATGAATTTGAACAATTATATTGCATCTACTAGCTTATATGCCCATGCTTCGCAACGGTTGTTAAAGAGGGACCTGTGTATATAATGGTTTTTTAGGGTTGCGGACCTGTGTCAGCAAAAACTGAATCCTTGTTGGATCGCTCTGTCAATAAACTCAGTTCTCCTAGACAAGATGTTAAATTTAAGTAGAAGTCATTGTCATAAACAACGAATGTTCATAAAGTTTGTCATACAAAAAGTGAAATTAATTTATGTACGTTCTCCGGAACGATGTAAATTGATTGTTGGTATGTGTTCATAAAGTTAAGACTGAGGTGTGTAATTGTCTGTGGCATAAGCTTCTTAAAACACTTCTATTGTTGAGATGAGAAATAGTAATAATAATAATAATAATAATAATAATAATAACAGTGCCATGTATTGGTTCTATGGCGTAGTTCTAAACTGTTTATCTCTCACAGTAAGTGTATGCTGAAGTATTAGTATGTTGCAGTGTTGCACTGGAGACAATGTAGTTATTCTGTAATCAGTACTCTCTATTATCGAAAAGTCGACGAATACTGAAAGTCCAGTACTTCAATCAACAGAGCAGTTCATGTCTGTTTAAATAAGACATCATGGTGGTGTCAATGTGTGATAAAGTAAGCCTGGGTAATCATTGAAGGAATGGCATCAGCTGATAGTCTGTATAGAACTTTCCATTAAATATAGTATTTCCAGTCAATTGTCTTAACTGTGTTAGCAGCATCGGCCACTCTTTCAGCTAATGCTTGTCTCTAGGTCCTGCAGTGATTACTTCATAAAGCACAAAGTTGAAATCAATCTTGTGCAATAGAACTATATATTCGAAAGTCTGATTATAACTAAGTACAATTGTCTCTGGAAAAGAATACTTCTTTCTCTGTCTTAATGTAGTCCACACCAAAAGTAAGTAATTACAAATTTTAATCATAATATTGTACTGAACAATTATGAAAGCAGGAAGGATTCTGACGAGTTTGTCACTTGTGTGTGTATATTATCTCTAGTGGCAGGCACAGAGCAGAAATATCTCTGGAGTGAACATTCAGATGCGCAGAACAGATTTTCTGTCCTCAACATTAAGGTGGGAAAAAAATCACCTGATATTGGGAAAAATCTACTAATCCATGACTTCATCTTGGTCCTTTTTCATTTGGTTAAGACAGATGACATTGTGTAAATGGCCCTTTCAGTGACATTTTCTCAACTTTCTTGTTGCTTCTGTGACACATTTATTTAGATATTATTTCATGTTACATAGTTGCTCTGCAAAAAGGAGGTGGGGCTTCTTTGCAGCTAATGCAGTATAAACCAATCCTAAGAACAAATAAATGTGTGGAAAGAGACGACTTGTCTCAGTATCACTTGGTAATTCCAGCTTAATGTTGAGAAGATGCACAGAAGCCAATGCTCACTCTGTAGATACTTCTACTCTATGTATAATTTACTGGTTATGCCCGTCGGAAGATGCACTTCTTTTCTTTCCATGACATTGCAAAGCATATGGGATACAGCTAGGAAGAAAAAAAAAATGTTGTGTCCTACCTGGGCTAAACTTTACTTGCAGTGTCAGCGGTTTAGTATGTTAACGTTGGTAACGAAATATTTGCTTTAGGGGGATCATTAATTTACTGATTGGAACAATATTAATCATTTATTTCATTATCCAAACACAAAGAAGTATTCCCGTCATAGTACCCGACTGATTATTCAAAAAGGATTCAACGACCATTACCAACATCAATACACTACACCGCTGCCATAAGGAAAATTGTAGTCCCTGTTTCAGTGTATTACACTTCAGTTATGAGAATAAACAACACAGAACTGCCATCTATTACTTATTTGGTATACTATGTCAGTAATAGCACCTCTATTGGATCTTTTCTATATTACACTGCATTTCAAGCATAGCATACACCAGAAACTACAAATTACGATATCTTCCCCTGATCCGATTTTGATTAAATGAATTTTATATGTTGCACCAAGGTACTCTCAGTTGACCTATGATACGCCATGAAAGTTTGTGCAGTACTCTAGGAGATTTGCTGTACTACACCATACTTATAAGCACAGTATACATATAAAACTTCAGAATACGCTATCTTTCCTTCCTCTGATCCGATTTTGATGAAACTAAGCCTATGTTACTCTCCAAACTATTCTCGATTTACCTGTAGAAACCCATGAAAGTTTGTGTATTACTTTTGGAGATTACCCTCAACAAATAGACAAACACAATAGTTTTTAAGCAAATGATTGAATTATGATATCTTTATTTTCTGTTATCTGATTTTAATTATTGAAGCCTATATGTAACCTCACAATATGCTCAAGTTACCTGTGAAAACCCCAAGCAAATTTGTGAAGTGGTTTTGGAGATAAGAGGTTTTTAATAGTTGAAAAAACAGACACGACAGTTACTGAAAACATTTAAAATTATGATATCTTTTCTTCCTGTGATCTAATTTTGATTAAATGTTCCTATAGGTTAACCCAAACTTTTCTCATGCTTCCTGCGAAAACCGTATGGAGATTCGTCCAGTAGTTTTGAAAATTGAAGGGAACAACGACAGGCCTACATTTACATATTTATCATTAGTATACATTTGATGATTTTTTTTTTTTTGTGGTTTTAGGGTGCACAACTTCTATGGTCATTAGCGCCCAGCCAAGAACATAGATTCGCTATGATCTCAAAAAAAATGGTGACTGTCAGAACATCAACAGGAGGCTAAAAACGAAAGATAAAAGACAATTAAAAGGGTTAAATATCCTTGGATAGGTTGGCCAAGTTGATAAAACGCAAAACTCGAGCAGCTGCTCGTGTGTCATCAGCTAAAATTTCCTCCAGAGTAGACGGAAAGTGAAGGGCTACACGGAGAGGATTAAAATTAACACAAGACAGTAAAACATGTCGCACTGTCAGCAGTTCACCGCAGGAGCATAGCGGTGCAGGTTCGGCGGATAGCAAGAGACGGTGGCTGAAACGGCAGTGACTGAACCGGGCCAGGATGACCTCCTCCCGCCGAGAGGAGCGTGAGGAGGTCCCCCAAGCGGTCGGGATCGGTTTGACAGTTCGCAATTTATTGTTGTACAGTGAAAGCCACGCACTGTGCCATTGCGAAACGATACTCCGGCGAAGAGCCCGTTGAACATCGTCCGATGGGACGCAAAAGGTAGCCATGCGAGGCAAAAGAGCTGCTGCCTTGGCTGCTATGTCGGCGGCCTCATTCCCGGGCACACCCACATGGCCAGGGACCCACAGAAAAGAAACGTGACAGCTGTCATCTGCTAGCTACTGGAGGGAGCGTTGGATCCGATACACGAGAGGATGGTTCGAGAAAGGGTCCTTAAGACTCTGCAGGGCACTAAGGGAGTCAGAACATATGGCATAGAAAGGTTGGCTGTGGCGGCAGGTATACAAAACGGCCTGTGGAGGGCAAAAAGCTCAGCCGTGAAGTTAGAGCACCGGTCAGGGAGCTTGTATTGGAAACGGTTGTCCCCGACGACGAAGGCAGATTCGACACCGGCAGTGCTCTTGGAACCATCAGTGTAAATAAATATGGCATTATCGAACCGCGAACGGAGTTCGACAAGCCTCGAGCGGTATACCAAATCCGGAGTGCTCTCCTTGGGGAGCAAACTAAGTTCAAGGTGTGTGTGAACCTGGGCCTGATGCCATGGTGGCAATGGGCTTTCGCTCAACCGAAGGGTGGAAGGAAGGGTAAAATCGAGCCGCTGTAGCAGGCGGCGAAACCGAACTCCAGGTGGAAGCAAGGCAATCGCAGACAACTGATATTGGCAATCGAGTGAGTCGTCAAAAAATAATCAGTAAGATTGATGGTTGGGCATCGACCGTAGGCGGCATGCGTACCGACACAAGAGTATGTCATGTCGAGTGGTCAAGGGTAATACAGCAGCCTCGGCATACAGACTTTCAACAGGGCTGGTATAATATGCACCGGTCGCCAGACGTAATCCCCGATGGTGGATAGAGTTGAGACGGTGGAGAATCGACAGCCGTGCTGAAGAGTATACAAGGCTTCCGTAGTCGAGCTTCGACTGAACAATGGCCTGGTAAAGGTGAAGCAGGACGGTACGATCCGCTCCCCATGACGTGCCACTGAGGACACGAAGAACGTTAAGGGATAGGGCACAACGGGCAGCCAGGTAGGACACGTGTGTGGACCAGCAAAGTTTCCGATCCAACATGAGTCCCAAGAATTTCTTAGTCTCCACGAAAGGGAGAGCAACAGGGCCGAGGCATAGAGAAGGTGGAAGAAATTCCTTGTATCTCCAGAAATTGATACACACAGTTTTCTCAGTGGAGAATCGGAAGCCGTTTGCGATGCTCCAGGAATATAGACGGTCAAGACAGCGTTGGAGAGAACGCTCCAAGAGACACGTCCGCTGGGCGCTGCAATAAATTGCGAAATTGTCAACAAAAAGAGATCCGGAGACGTCGGCTGAAAGGCAATCTACGATCGGATTGATTGCAATGGCAAAGAGCGCCACACTCAAGACGGAGCCCTGTGGTACCACCATTCTCCTGGCAAAAGGTATCTGACAAAACAGAGCCCACCCGTACCCGGAACTTGCGATCCGCCAAAATCGCTTGAATGAAAAGAGGAAGGTGGCCCCGAAGGCCCCATGTGTGCAATGTGCGGAGAACGCCCGCTCTCCAACAGGTATTGTATGCCTTCTCCAAGTCTAAGAACACTGCTACTGTTTGTCGCTTCTTTAGAAAGTTGTCCATAATGTAGGTCAACAACGTAACGAGGTGATCAGCAGCAGAGCGGTGTCGACGAAAACCGCATTGGATATTAGTCAGGAGGCGGCGAGATTCGAGGAGCCAAACCAACCGAGCGTTAACCATGCGTTCCATCACCTTACAGACGCAGCTCGTCAGAGAAATGGGGCGATAACTGGTGGGAAGGTGTTTGTCCTTCCCTGGTTTGGGGATGGGGACAACAATGGCTTCACGCCAACTTGTGGGAACATGACCTTCAGTCCATATGCGATTGTAGGTACTAAGAAGAAAGCACTTGCCCGCAGGAGAGAGGTTCTTCAGCATCTCAATATGAATGGAATCGGGCCCGGGAGCAGAAGACCGGGACAGGGCGAGAGCACGGTCTAGCTCCTGCATGGTGAAGGTGACATTATAATTTTCACGATTAAAAGAGTGGAAGGAAGGCGGCCGTGCCTCCTCTACCTGTTTGCGAGGGAGAAAGGCAGGGTGATAATGGGCAGAGCTCGAAACCTCCGCAAAGAAACGGCCCAATGCGTTGGAAACATCAGCGGGGTCCACGAGGACTGCGTTCTCCACAGTCAGGCCAGGAATCGGGGAGTGGGCCTTGATGCCACCCCAGACAACCGTGGAGGGAGTAAAACGGTTAAAAGAACTAGTAAAAGCAGTCCAGCAAGCTTTCTTGCTGTTGTTTATGATACGACGGCACTGCGCTCTCATACGTTTGTAATTGATGCAATTCTCCAAAGTTGGGTGGCGGCGGAAGGTGCGTAAAGCACGGCGCCGGGCTCTAAGCGCATCGCGGCAGGTTGCAGTCCACCAAGGGACCTGGACACGACGTGGAGAAGAGGATGTACGAGGTATGGAACGTTCAGCAGCGGTGAGAATAACCTCTGTGAGGTAGTCGACCTGACTGTCACAGTTGGGAAAATTCAGATCGTGAAAAACAGCCACGGAAGAATAAAGCCCCCAGTTGGCTTTGGAAATGTTCCAACTGGTGGGACGAGGAGATGGGGAATGATGCAGGAAGTGGATGATACAAGGGAAATGGTCACTTGAGTACGTGTCAGAAAGTGCATACCACTCAAACCGACGGGCAAGCTGAGGAGTGCATATTGCGAGGTCTATATGGGAGTAAGTGTGTGTTGTGTCTGAAAGGAAGGTCGGTGCACCGGTGTTGAGGCAGACAAGATAGAGGTGTTGGAGAAGGTCCACCAAAAGGGAGCCTCTCTGACAAGGTGCCGGAGAGCCCCATAGGGGGTGGTGGGCATTAAAGTCGCCTACCAACACGAAAGGTGAAGGGAGCTGGTCAACAAGGTGTAGCACATCTGCCCTAGTAAGGGCAGATGACGATGGCGAATAGATATTACAGAGGAAGGTAAATGTGGATAAAGTGATGCGGACGGCAACTGCCTGTAGGTGAGTGTGCAAGGAAATGGGATGGAAATAGACATCGTCTCGAATGAGCATCAGAACCCCTCCATGGGCTGGGACACCTTCCATGGGTGGCAGGTCGAACCGCACAGAGGTGTAATGTGGAAAGTCTGCACGATCACGTGGACGCAACTTAGTTTCCTGGAGGCAGACTAGAAGAGGGCAGTGCAATCGAAGGAGTAGTTTTAACTCCTCCCGATTAGAACGAATGCCGCAAATATTCCATTGAAGAAGCGCCATGATAAAAATGAGAGAAGAAATAAGGATAAAAACCAACTAGCAAGCGGGGTCACCTCGACGGCCGCTGAGGACCGGATTTCGAGGGAGCACTGCTATCGCTGTCCAGGGGCAAAGGGTCGTGGTCCATAGGTTCGACCGACGCGCCTGCCACCTCCCTGAGTTGATCAGGAAGGGCAGTTTCCACCGCCGGTAGAGGGCCGGGTGCCCGGCAGACGGAGCGACCCGGTGAAACAGAAGACGGCCGAGGCCGGCAACTGTTGGACAGCGTGACGGATGGGTCACGCCTCGGCGGGGAAGGAGAGGAACTCTTTTCTCGTCAGCTCTTCTGGAAGAGTGACGGCGGGAAGAGGCAGTTGACGGTTGGGAAGCCTGAGAACGCAGAAAATCCTCACGGACGGGTTTCTTTTTCAAGGTCCGGGCATCTTGTTTAGGTGCCCGCGGTTTACTAGAGGTTGACGAAGAAGCAGCAGGAGGAAGTTGGGACGTGGAACGACCAATCTTCGGGCTGGCGGATCGCACAACTGTGTCAGCGAAAGTGAAGTCACAAGTCTGGGTACTGGAATCCTTGGTAGGTCGAGTTGAGGTGAGGACCTTACTGTATGTACCCGCTGGGAGGACAGTGGGCTTTCGACTCGCCAACAACTTTCGAGCGGCAGATGTCGATACCTTCTCCGTAACCTGAATTTGCTGGATTACCTTCTCATCCTTGTATACAGGGCAGTCGCGAGAGGAAGCCGCATGGTCACCGTTGCAGTTTAGGCAGTGAGGGGACGGAAGTGGGCAATCCCCCTCATGGGCGTCCCTACCACAAGTGACACACTTTGCTGCATTTGGGCAAGAGTCACGGGTATGGTTGTACCTGTGGCATTGAAAACAGCGCATTGGGTTAGGCACATAAGGGCGGACGGAGATGACTTCATACCCTGCTTTGACCCTCGATGGGAGGTCAACTCTGTCGAACGTCAAAAACACAGTACGAGTCGGTGTCAGTTGGTTATCGACCTTTTTCATTACCCTATGGACGGCTGTCACACCCTGGTCGGACATATACGATTGGATGTCTTCATCAGACAACCCGTCAAGGGATCTCGTGAAGACTACCCCCCGTGACGAGTTGAGCGTGCGATGTGCTTCCACCTTGACAGGAAACATGTGTAACAGTGTAGTCCGGAGTAGTTTCTGAGCTTGGAAGGCACTTTCCACTTCCAGCAACAATTTGCCATTGCGCTGACGTGAACAGGTTTTAACAGGGCCAGCAATTGCATCTACACCTTTCTGTATAACGAAAGGATTGACAGAATTGAAATCCTTTCCGTCGGTGCGAGAGACAACAAGATATTTAGGTACATTAGGCAGAGTCTTTTTTTGCTGAGGCGAGTCTAACTTATGTTTCTGGGTCAACGTCACTAAAGAAGAGAAGGAAGTCATCGCGGAAGTGTCCCCCGTGATTACCGGCGTCTCCAATGGCGCGCTCCTTCCTAGTGGGGGCCCTCTCCGAGGGCTTACCCGCCTTAGGTGATTTTTCACACCTCAGGTCACACCTCCCGAGAACTGACGGAGGGACCAATCGGCACGTTCGGAAGGTACCAGCTCGGGTAATCACCCCTCCCTGGGCCTGGCCTATACCAGGGGGTACGTACGTGCCCTACTTGTCTACCCGGGGCGGGGAATTACGCGTTACCCCCGTCACCTGCTACGCATTATAGTGCGTGGGTCGGCCTTCAGACACGCACAGGGAGGAAAGAAGAAGAATAGAGGAAGTAAAGAAAAAGAAGGAATGAAGTGTCTCACGAGGCGGAGACTAATGAGGAGGAGAAGAAGGCTAGGAGAGTACAAGGAGAGAAAGACAGAAACAAAGGGTAAGAAAGGAAGGAACGAAGGAAGAAAAACGACAACAAGAACCACCGTAGCTCACGAAATATGCCCGTCTCCGGGCGAAGGAATAAACCGCGAGGGAAAGTGAAGCAGCCTGGGGCAGAAGAAAGACTGCTCCGGCTCGGGGCCCCGTGCGCGCCACACACGTACCCACAAAAGAACTGTGGGCCCCCTGGGGGAGCATTTGATGATGTAAACAGCAAGCTGAAGCTGCACAGAAAGCTGGTGTTGGCAACACTTGCACTTATGAGCTTGAGCATGTTCATTGTTCTGTTCTTTGACTTTAAATTATTCGGCCTACATAATCTTTTTGTACCCCATTGTACAATTGAATTGATATCTCATCAGATCCTGCTGCCTTTCCTCTGTTGAGCAATTTCAACTGCTTTTTTTAATCCCAATGGCACTTATTTCATTATCTTAAAATTCGTTGTTTGTGCTATAGTTTAGATGTGGAATTACCATGCAATCTTCCTCTGTGAAACAGCTTTCGAAAAAGACATTTAATTTTTCAGCCTTTCCTGTTTCATTCTGTTTCACAACCATTATGGTCAGAGTGTCTGGATATCTGCTTTCAACCCTTTTACCGGTTTGATGTATGACCAACATTTTTTGCCAAGTCAGTACACACAACAATGCTCTCAAAGCCATTGAATACCTATAAGTTTTCCCTCAGATATTCCATCACTACTGTTGCTGCTGCTACTGCTACTGCTGAGCCACGTGAACTATAAAAACTTCCAATGATTGTATTTGGGCCACTTCTCACACTGACTTTTGTCCAAATTATTTCGAATTCCTAATCTGTACTATCTCGATATAATGATATTCTTCATCAGTATAAACATGCTCCCCTTTCAGTATTCAACCTATTTCTGTGGTTAAGGATTTCATTATTACTGACATCTGGTTTGAACCAGCTTTCTGCTCCTATTACTATTTGGGCACTGTGACTAAGTGAGAGCAGTTCTGCGATATTTCAATACACACTTTTGCAGTTAACTATTACTATATTTATCATTTCTTTCTCAGTTTTATTGTGCCGAGTGCTGCCCTGAAGGGATTTCTCTATCCTAAAAAACCCACATGTACTCCACTACCCTAGTAGCTGCTTCCTGTGCGCTCGCATTGACCTATTAAGTGGGATCCTACATTTCTCTACCTGATAGTGGAAATTGAGAAATTTGCACCAAGACCACCACAGAATCATCTGAGCCTCTGGTTTAAGCCTTCCACATGGCTCCAAACCAGAGGACCGGAACCAGTTCTGGAAACAATGCTGAAAACTTATAGCTCTGCTTCTACCCCATGAGCAAGGCTAGCTTTCTTCACTAAATTTGCCAGCTGTCTGTATCTGCAGCTAGGTGCACCCAGTGCTGTATATCACCGCAAGCAAAGACTACTCCATATCTTGGAGATCTCCCTGCCAAGCAAACCAAGTGCACACTGGCATTCTTACTTGTCCTTATTGCTATTTTGCTAAGGGGCTCCATGAGCTGTCTAACACTTGAGATCCCAATGACTAAAAAACCCATCCTCTGCAGCTGTCGGGAGGTCTCACTGTTGCAACAGTGAGGCAGCCCATGCTCCCTAAGAGGTATTATCAGCAGTGGACAACACTTCAACCTATTGCTGAGGCAGAAGGAGACAGCCTTAGGGCCAGTTCCCAGTTTCACTTTCTGCCCTGAGTTCCTGACCCCAGCACAGTTCACCAATCACTGTCACACAATTGTCAATTGGCAGGGACGTCAGAAACTAGCCACGATTGCATCAGGGATCTCAGATGTTGCAATAGGCACCAGAGGTACCCCAGCAATCACCACAAGTGTCTGGGTGGTATTGCAATCCAATGCATCAGCCCAAAGACTTGACCGAGGCCAACACAGTCTGAAGCTGCTTACTGACAGCAGCCAACTCCCCCCTGAATTCATACACAACATGCACAGTTTATTACCCACCTCTGTCAATTCACTTAAAATTACCTTATGCCCAAAACACATGAGAATAAATCCCACAAAAACAGAAGGACTATCTAAATTTACCAAATATGCAATAATGTATTTCTTAGTAATGGAATCACAGACAAAATATTTCAAACAGGTGAGAGTATAAAGTCACAATACCGAAAATATAAAGTCATTGTCACTAAAATACAAACACACAGAACCAAAAAAGAATAATCTTTGGAAAGAGGGAGGAGGAAGAAGAAGAAGAAGAAGAAGAAGAAGAAGAAGTAACCTCACATTCCTCATCTGTAAGCTCGTAATCTATACTAATAATAATAAATCCGTAAATGTAGGCCTGACGCTGTTCACTCCAATCTTGAAAACTACTGGACGAATCTTCATGCGGTTTTTACAGGAAATATGAGAAAAGTTTGGGTCAATATACAAGCATAATTTTACCAAAATCAAATTTTAAAAAAGTAATCGTAATTTCAAGCGCTTTCTATCCCCCCCCCCCCCCCAAACTGTTAAAACCTCTTACTTCCAAAACTACTTCACGAATTTGCATGAGGTTTTCACAAGTAACTTGAGCGTAACTCTGGACAACATATAACTTCGTTTCGTAAAAATCGGATCAAGGAAAAAAAGAATATCTTAATTTGAAAATTTGAAATTTTTTATCTATGACTGTCATGTCTGTCTGTCTATTTGAACATGCTTATCTCCTATACTACTTGATGACTTTTCATGGGGGTTTTCACATGTAACTTTAGCATATTGTGAGGTTACATATAGGCTTCGATAATTAAAATCGGATCAGAGAAAAGAAAGATATCATAATTTAATCATTAGTTTAAAAGCCATCGTGTGTTTATTTGTTGAGGGTAATCTCAAAGTACTGCACCAACTTTCATGGGTTTCCACAGGTAAACTGACAATACTTTGAGAGAAACATAGGCTTCATTTCATCAAAATCGGATCATAGGAAGGAAAGATATCGTAATCTGAAGTTTTATATGTATACTATGTTCATAAGTATGGTGTAGTACAGCGAATCTGCAAGAGTACTATACAAACTTTCATGGGGTTCATAGGTCAACTGAGAGTACCTTGGGGCAACATATAAGCTTCATGTCATCAAATTCGGATCAGGGGAAGAAAACATATCTTAATTTGTAGTTCCTGGAGTATGCTATGCTTTAATTGCAGGGTAGTATAGCAAAGATCCAATAGAGGCGCTGTTACTTACATAGTATGCCAAATAACTAATTGATGGCAATGCTGTGTTTTTATTCATATAACTAAGGTGTAATACACTGAAACAAGGGCTACAATTTTCCTTACGGCAGCAGAGCAGTGTATTAATGTTAGCAATGGTCGTTGAATCCTTTTTGAAATATCAGTCACATACAATGAGGGGAATAGTTATTTGTGTTTATAATGAAATAAATAATTAAAATGAAATAAATAATTAATGTTGTTACGATCAGTAAATTAATGATCCCCTAAAGCAAATATTAGTTGCCAATGTTAACACACTAAACTGTTGCCACTATATGTAAAATTTAACCCAGGTATGACACAAAAAAATTATAGCTGTATCCCGCATGCCTTGCAATGCCATGGAGAGAAAAAAAGTGCTTCTTTCCATGGGTATCATTTTAATTTAAAACATAATTATGTTCCTTCGTATCTGTCGATGCTGTAATTTATGTAAGAATTCTTTGCAATGAAAATCAAATTTATGTAGTTCCCATGTATCCTCATTACATTTTGAGTACATTCTGTTTAGGAATGCCTCAAAAACACCATAGTACAGGAAAGGACAAAGTGAGGCGACGTTAGTTACATAGTACACCGAATAACAAATATTTGCGCGAATATAGGCCGCATCTATACTTTTGACACGAGATTATAGAGAGAGGAAGGGGGGGGGATCTTGAGTATAGGCCGCAGATTTTTATGTTTTATTTTATTAATTAATTAATTCATTCATTCATTTTTTTGGTATAATCGAACTTTTTCGTAATCAGAAATACAAGGTTAACGAAATAATGTTCTCTTTTCAATAAACTCAAATATGCAGAACTGTAAATCAAAGAATAAGAAAGTGAGACGATAGGCCGATCCGAGTGGCCCAAGTGAGGGGATGCCGAACCAAGGCGTGTTACCGGGCGTATCAAGTGTTGTATAGCATAGGCATTGTCTGCGAAAATATAGTTTTTCGGTGTGTGTGTGTGTGTGTGTGTGTGTGTGTGTGTGTGTGTGTGGTGTGTGTCAATGTTTTGACTTGTAAGTTTGTAACTGGAAACGAACGTACGAGTTATAACGCCGAATGTAAGCTTCAGGTTGTCTAGTCACAGTAACGAACCTGGAAACGAAGTTCTACGTAAATTTGACGCTGACGAAATGAAGTTCGACACTAGTGTGTAAGTGAGGACAGACTATTAAAATGTTCGAAGAGTCATCGTGCATTTCAAGGGCTAAAATGTAAATATCCCCATGTTTGCTTGACTTCATAATTCGAAACAGGAACTGTGGTTTGCTGTTACAACAGAAATGATTCAGTTACAAGGCGGCAAAATAGCTCCGTGTTCCATGTACATCATTTCATGGAAATAACCCCCAACGAATGTGAAACCATTCTGGACCACTGTAAAATAGTTATTTTAAAACGTAGCATTAGGACTCAACATCAGCATTAGCTACGCAAATCAGTTGTTCCGCTATCTTAACCTTCCATTACCGCTCACGGTGTTACCGTACCAACGCAAAAGTCAAGGTAAAATCTCTCGCGACACGCACTAAACTTATCGCGAAGACTAGCTTCATTGACCACATCAAATTAAAATCATTTGTGTGCACAAGAAGTGTGTGTTACGTACTATTTGTGTTTAATGCTGTGCGGACGTGTTAAAAAGCAGGCGTCATCTTTTCTATGCTGTGGTACAGAATCACACCATTCGATTTATATCGGAAAAGTGATTTCCATGAATTCCCGCACCATTTCTGTAAACGTGTACAAAGATGTATATGCAATTCTGCGAAACTGTTACTGTAGCATTTTTAAACTACCTTGTTTATTATGTTTCTCAACAAAAAAAAAAAAAAAAAATAAATAAATAAATAAATAAATAAAAATAAAAAAAAATAAAAATAAAAATAAAAATAAAATAAAATAAAAAGTGAGCCTGTAATTTTTGAAATTAATGACTTTGGGAAAAGGAGCGGTTCGGGGGGAGGAGGATTGAATGTCGATTATAGGCCGCACCACGATTTTGTACGCCAAAATTTGGGCAAAAAGTGCGGGCTACATTCGACCAAATACGGTAATTACGGCGTACTGCATTTTTCCATTCTCATAACTATGCTGTAATACACTACAAGAAGGCGTACAATTTTACTTAAGACAGCGGCGTTGAATGTTGATGTTTGCAATGGCCTTTGAATCCTTTTTGAAATCTTTATGTTCACGATGAAATAAATAATTTATGCTGTTCTGGTCAGTAAATTAATCATCCACCTAAAGTGAATAGTTCGCTGCCAATGATAGCAAACTAAACCGCTGCCACTGCAAGTAAAATTTAACCCAGGTAGAACATTTTTTTTTCTTTCTTTCTAACTGTATCTCATATGCTTTGCAATATCATGGAAAGAAAAGAAGTGCATCTTTTGACGGGTATACCACTAAATTGTGCTTAGAGTAGAAATATCTATGCAGTGAACATTGCGTTCTGTGCATCTTCTCAACATTAAGCTGGAATTACTACACGATATTACAACAAATTCACTCTTTCCACACTTATTTGCTCTTACGATTAGTTTGTACGGCATTGGCTGCAAAGAAGCCGCAGCCGCCCCCCCCCCCTTTTCCGCAGAGCAACCACATAACATGAAATAATATGTAAATAAATGTGTCACATAAGCAACAAGAAAGTTGAGAAAGTGTCGCTAAAAGGGAATTTACACATGATCATCCATCTTAACCGAACAAAAACAAAACCAAGATAAAGTCAGTGAGTAGATTTTTCCCAATATTAGGTGACATCTCCACCTTAATGCTGAGGACACAAAAATCTGTTCTGCGCATCTGAATGCTCACTCCAGAGATATTTCTGCTCTGTGCCTGCCACTATAGAGAATACACAAATGCGAGTGACAAACTCATGAGAGATCTTTCTGCTTTCATAATTGTTCGGTACAATACTCTGATTAAAATTTGTAATTACTTACTTTTGGTACAGACTACAGTAAGATAGAGAAAGACGTCTTCTTTTGCAGAGACAATTGTACTTAAAGTTGTAATGCAACTTCTGAATATATAGTTCTATTACGTAAGGTCGATTTCAACTTAGTGCTTTACGAAGTATTCACTGCAGGACCTAGGGACACGCATTAGCTGAAAGAGTGGCCAATGCTGCTAACACTGTTAAGACAATTGACTGGAAATACTATATTTAATGGAAAGTTCTATACAAACTATCAGCTGACGCCATTCCTTCAATGATTACCCAGACTTACTTTATCATACATTGACATCACCATGATGTCGTAATTAAACAGACATGAACTGCTCTGTTGATTGAATTACCAGACTTTCAGCATTCATTGAGTTTTTGATAATAGGGAGCACAGCATACAGAATAACTACACTGTCCCCAATTCAATACTGCAACATACTAATACTTCAACATACATCAGTTTACGCCAAACAGACAATTAGACCTAAACACCACAGTCTTAACTTTAAGAACACAAGCTAATACTGAATTTACATTGTTCCGGAGTATGAACTTAAATTAATTTCACTTTTTGTATGAAAAACTTCATGAACATTCATTGTTTTCGACAATTACTTCTACTTAAATTTGACATCTTGGCTACGAAAACCGAGTTTATTGACATAGATATCCAACAAGGTTTCTATTTTTGCTGAACTAGGTTCGGAAAGCAAAAAATCATGATATACACAGGTCCGTCTTTAATGCTAGTTACATATAAAGATAATAAGTAGTACAATAGGAACCAAACTACCGATTCAGAGAAACACAGAAAATTATTGTGCTGAGATTATCAAACCATTTAATAAATGAGGATAGAAGGTTTAATGATAAGTTTGGAATCCAGCACTCTATCTGTAAAGTTTTCATCACATATTATATCAAACTGAAACAACTACAAAGTTCAGTTATGGTCCAAGTGGTTGGCTACAATGATCTAAGTTCAATGCACCTAATGGCAGTTTAGTGATCTGTCTCAACACTGTTGAAAACATAGTGACTGTTTCAGATCTTATACTGGGCATAAATCCCCTCTTAAAAGTGGGAAAAGATGTTTCTCTGAAACTGAACATTTATTTCAACATCATCAGTGTTAGACATAGAATAATGCAACAATACAGTTTACTAATTGTGAAGGGATACAAGATTGCACACATGAAACCATCAAACCGGTCGTCTTCCTTGTGTTGAAAAAAGGTGACAAAACAATTTCACACAACACCATCTATCATTCAACAGGTATGAAGCAAATGCACATAACAGCAAGCAATAGCTGAACAATGGCATACCTGGTCCATACAGTAGGACATGAAAAGCTCTTTTCTATGAAGAGGCAAAGTTCTGCCAAAACGAGGAGGAAAAAGCAAGGAGTTGGCTTATGGTATACAAACACTTGACAAGTAAATAAAAGGTCCTATACATTTCATTGGTAGACTGTAAACAATCAAAAAGTTTTAATTTTTTGTATCTGAATCTGCTAATTTTATACTTTCTCTTTGAATAAAATTAGCATCCATTATTATTATCTTATACAGATGTGACTACTATATTTACCTATCCTCTGGCGTTCTTGCTAAGTACTCCCTCTCAATTAATCCTTCTATCCTCTTCTTTATTATAACAGGAGATGGAAGAAATCGACTTTTCAACTGCTCCGTAACCTCTGTTACAAGGACATTGTGCTGAAATGAAACAAATTAATTATAACTTAAACATACTGCTAGAGAATGTTAATGTACATATGACAACTAATTCATAGTAGATAACAGGATCACTCCAAGTCAACTCAATCCATGTGCTCCAGCTCACAATCTCAGATATGGCTGAAATGTAGCACACAACAAGTGTTGAACACTCCTGAATGAAGTATTCGGTCCCCCTGAAAATTGGTATTAGAATTACATCTTCCAAAAGTAGCTGGAGCGACCCAGAAAATGCAATGTGTATTTGGCAATTATCTTCAAAGCCCACTTCCAGGCTTAATAACTTAGATACTATTTCTCACAGTCCATTGAAATTTTTACCACCTAAAAATATCCATTTACACAACTACTTATTGCTGAGGGGAAACTAAAAATGTCAAAATATTATAATAATATTATAGGTGCCTGCCAGAATTAAAACTCACTGGAAAATATGGATTTTCAAGTGTGATAACATAAAAGGGGAAGTGAAATACAAGACAAATTTCATACACTGCACTGGAAGACCATAATGTAATATATCTCTAAACTTCACGGATTATTACAAGACATTTGTGAACAGTGATAGCTGAAACATGTATTTGGTGACACAAGCATAATCATATAAAACAATTTCAAGGGCGGGGGGAATAAAAAATATAAGTAAAATCTTAAACTCTCCTGTCTCCCCATTGTTCAATCAACAACAGTTAATAGGTAGATTAACACAGCCTATCACTAACATTTAATGACTTCTGAGACTGTAGTAGGAAATGGAACTGTCTTTAGAATATGTTCAGATGATGAAGAAACGTGACCATGAAGTTCATTAGTACATCACTTTCTACATCGCAGGACTCTGCAATACATCCATACTAACATTTGACATTGCAACAATCTAGCAACATAGTTGTATGCTGCCATTATGAATCAATAACCAGACAATCTGCTCATCTGCAGATTATTGAGTCCACTAGAGAAAAGTGATGACAGTGCCTTCTGCCTGCAATTATTCTAACATGTTGCTGCCAGATTTTAAAAAAAATCTTCAACAGATTTCATTTATCTTTTGAAACATAACATGATTTTATGCAGGATGTATTTTCTGTACCCAGGTAAATAATCAAAGAGGTATTAGAATGTGGCCTTCTGTAGGTTACTGCAGACTAGCTCTAGCTATGTGCTTAATGGTAGTACCAATGCCAGTCATATAAATTTTTACAATGACTTTTGTAAAAAATGCCATTCATGGTAATGCATGCAAAAATTTTTTAGATTTTTAGAAATTTTGTACTCGCTAGCCACCCTATCACCGAGGTATTTTGCAGAATGTGTATTGGTCAGCCTGTTTTTAACGTACACCAAGACAGTGTGTATGTGGGTGTGAACTGCAATGACATAATAAATTATAGTCATTAAAGAGAGTTTACACCTCACCACAAAGACATGACTATGAGCTCCAACAGGCACATAAAGACGACACACACACACACACACACACACACACACACACACACACACACACA
Organism: Locusta migratoria; assembly: GCA_026315105.1. Classification (NCBI taxonomy): domain Eukaryota; kingdom Metazoa; phylum Arthropoda; class Insecta; order Orthoptera; family Acrididae; genus Locusta; species Locusta migratoria. Next base: position 359,973,612 of record CM048745.1, on the reverse strand, counting down.
CACACACACACACACACAATACTTCAGCTACCAGCCATTGCCTTCTTCAGAAAATAGAACATTCACATAAACACACAGGCACACAGCGCAGTCATACAACTGTTCATCTCCAGGTGCTGCACTCCTAATCTTACTCTGCGGTATAAAAATACAGGAGGGGAGGATAGGAAGGTTGTGTCATGGTGGTGGGGATGTATACAGCACTGTCTTGCAGATCATGTACTTATTAGATGGGAGGAACGAATTGCAGCTTAGGGATGGGGTGGGGAGGCGGGTGAGGCGCGCGCACACGCACACACACACACACACACACACACACACACACACACACACACACACACACACACACAACTTAAAATAGGAGAGGTTTAATATAGAGAGTTAGGAACAGTTGGGTGGGGGGAAGGGAATTATCGTAGGTTGAGACGTGGATAATTTTGGGATTGGACAATGTACTGTAGGAATAACTCCAATCAGTGCAGTTCAGAAAATCTCGTGGTGGGTGGGAGGATCCAGGTGGCCCGGGTTGTGAAGCAACCATCAAAATTAAGCATATCCTCCTCTGCATACTGTATCACAGGCTGCTCTATCTTGTTTTTGGCCACAATTGGGCAGTGGCCATTCATCCTAATACACAGCTGGTTAGCGGCCATGCCAATATAGAAAGCTGCACAGTGATTGCAGCACAGTTGATAAATTACATGGCTTCTTTCACAGGTGGCTTGGCCTCTAATAGGGTAGGATAAGCCTGTGACAGGACTGGAAAAGGAAGTGCGGAGTAGGTGAATTGGACAGGTTTGCAGCGGGTTCTTCCCACGGGGATATGATCACTATGGCAGTGGGCTAGGTTTCGGGGTGGCATACTGATGGACTAGGATGTTATGGAGTTGGGGAGGGTGACGGAATGTCTCTCATTTCTGAGTATGACTACAGAAAATCAAAACCTGTGTCAAGGATGAACGTCTACCGCCAAACTGTGGCCAAAAACAATTTGAACAAATTGCTCGATTTCAATGGCTGCTTCACAACTGGGGCCATCTGGATTCTCCCACCCACCACCTGCTTTTCTGAACTGCACAGATGGGAGTTATCCCTACTGCACAGATGGGAGTTATCCCTACAGTACATCCTGCAATCCTGAAATTATCCAGCCTTCAACCTATAACGCCCAACTGTTCCTACCTCTCTATCCAAAAATTTATCCTATTTTGAGCGCTGTGCTGTGCTGTGGTGTGTGTGTTTTATTTTATTTTATTCTCCGCCCCTCACCCACCTCCCCACTCCATTCCATTCCTAAGTTGCATCTCATTCCATCTAATAAGTACATGCTCTGTAAGGCCATGCATCCCCACCACCATGACGTCACCTTAACCCCCCCCCCCCCCAATCAGTAAACACTTCCGGGCTGAGTTGCCGTGGTCGATCTATAAAACTTCCTCTCCCTGACGTTTCGTTCTCGACTACGGAGAACATCTTCCGAGGTTGAGTCGACGACTGGCTTCTGGGGGCTGAGGCCGGTCCTTATATAAGATCGTAGAGGGCGCCACCTCACGTCACGTGGCGTCGATGTGTGGCTGTCTCTGGCTATCGCCTGTTCTCTCGATTGCGAGCAATCGATTGTCATGTGATTTATGCAACGTTGATCGCCATATATTGTCCAATTTTAATCCTTCTTCTTTATGATTAAAATTGTATTGAGTTTGTGGATTTCAATTGCTTCCCTATACATACGTGTATAATAGTGTGACGTCCTCGCCAGCACACTTGTCTCATCAAATTTTATCTCGTGATCTCCTTCCGTGAAAACATGTTCCGCCACTGCCGATTTGTTGATCTGTCCCAAGCGACAATTTCTCTTATGCTCTGTCAAACGTGTATTAATGCTTCTTTTTGTGGTTCCTATGTAAACTTTGCCACAACTACACGGAATTTTATATACCCCTGGTGTGGCCAGGGGATGACGAGCATCTTTTGTTGATCTAAGGCATTCACTAATTTTCTTAGTAGGTCTGAAAATAGTCTCCACCCGAAACTTGGCCAGTACTTTTACAATGCGATCCGTGATGTTATGAATGAACGGAAGAAATACTTTTCCAGCTGATGGTTGTTGCTGTCTCCTGTTTTTGTGCATTTTACTACTTGGGTGAAGTACTCGGTGAATTTCGCTATTTGTGTAACCATTTTTCGCAAAGGCCTGTCGCAAGTGGTTTAGTTCTTCCTGTAAGTAGCCTGGTTCACAAATGTTATTGGCCCTATCCACTAGTGTTTTTATGACCCCCCTCTTTTGCCTAGGGTGGTGGTTTGAGTTCTTATGGAGGTAGCGATCAGTATGTGTGGCTTTCCTACAGACCTTATGGCCTAAGGTCCCATCCGCCCGTTAATAACTGAAACATCCAGGAAGTTGAGTTGTCCATTATTCTCTTTCTCCATGGTGAATTTGATCTTTGGGTTGATGCTATTTAGATGCACCAGGAAATCATTCAGATCCTCTTCCTCGTGATTCTCTCCCCCCCCCCCCCCCCCCTATTTCCACACCGCAGAGTGTGATTCAGAGTGCAGAAGCCAGAGATGAAGGTTGTGTGACTGTTGTGTGCCTATGTGATTGTATGAATGTTCTCTTTTCTGGAGAAGGCCATGGGCAATAGCTGAAATGGTGTGTGTGTGTGTGTGTGTGTGTGTGTGTGTGTGTGATGTGCCTGTCACAGCTTTCATGTGTTTATGGTGAGTTGTGAACTGTCCATATGACTATAGTGTTAATTCCAACCTGGACTTCACATTACATACAATCATTAAAAACACCTAAGTCCTTAACAGACACTGCACCTGATTCATCTGCATAATATATTACAAATGGTCGAAGAGTTGCTTCACTGTTGACCCAATTATACCCTTGAATAGCATCTGGCAGTATAAATGCACAGTTTTCAGGAAAGCTCACTGTAATTTCATCTGGTTTCATATGATTCTTTCCACCATGAACATATTAGTAACCGATGTCGCACACACCAGCAGTTTTATCTTTCTAATCCGGAACAGATTCCTTTGTATCAGGAAATACCAATGAAACATTTTGATGGGTCTGTCTGCGCCCCCCCCCCCCCGCACACACACACACACACACACACACACACACACACACAGTAACCCCAGTACATTGTGTTCATTGAGCCACTCCGTAGTCTTGCATCCGTCCAAGTCCAAAGAGACATTGAGAGGCAGGCTTTGTTTTAAAGACGCACCCAACATTACTTACTGAATTTGCTGTGTAAGGCAATCACTGTCTTCTGCTTCGTTACTGTTTGCATACCAGCTGTATAATATAACCACTGTCATATGCTTCAGTATTGTTTGCATACCAGCTGTATGATACAAACACTGTTGTCTGCTTTGTTATTGTTTGCATACCAGTGTTTAGAGTGTTCCATGTTGTGCAATATGTATTTTATGAATCACACTTATGTGTAAGCTACTTTGCTTCTGTTACAAACAACACTAAAGTCGTGTGCTTGATGTGAACTTTCACCGAAGCATGCCTCATAGTTCGTGGTGCAGGACATAAATGTGTGTCATCTCTCCTGCTCGCCTCTCACCCCGTGGCTGCCATGACATGAGGCAGGGTTTGCTTCCTCCGCTCCCTCCTGCCCTCCCCCCTCTTAGAACTCTGCCATCTAACAGTTTATACACTGTACAACCAATGTATTTACAGGAAAAGCCAGTGTTGGCGAAAGATTGAAAAAAGAAAGAAAAGATAAATTCTTACGGCATTGGAATGCTTTTCATTGAATTCTACATATAGTTCAGAAACATTATGTAACAAGAGTAGTATCTGCATCTGCCTATGTACATTTCCTGTTCTTACCATAACATATTTTCTTGACAGGCTTAGACTGCTGCAGTCATGAATTTCATATAAATTCAATACTAGCACATTTATTTTTTAACTCCATTGTTTATCCTGAGTCTGTTAAAGTTCTGCAACCACTCCTTTGATTGCTTTTATTTTCCTGGCATGCTTCACTATATATGTATGTACAATTGAATTCCTTTGTAGAATAATGAATAGATCAACTGGAAGGTGCAAGGGTAAAAATAGCTACATATTGTGCATGTGGATACAACCTATTTTCCTTCAAATCATTCACAATTTTGTCCAAGTCAGAAATATTTTACGAATTCCACTCACTCAGGCGAGATATTTCAGGCATTTATAAGGTTCATGTATCTGTTTTTTGACACTTGGAGCCAAATCAGTGAGACACTCTGTAGGTCTCCCCTTCTGAGAATTATACCCCCCACTTTCTCTCTAATACTGGCATGACCATTCCTTTATGTCTCTGAATATGTTCTAACAATCCACTCCTCCTTTTTGTCAATTTATGCCACTTATTTCCTTTCTCCCCCATTTTGTTCCATACCTCCTCATTTGTTATATGATTTATCCACCCAATCTTCAGCATTCTTCTGTAGCACTACCATTTCTAAATATTATATCCTTTTCTTGTCTGGAGCACTTATCAATGTTTCACTAATATACAAGGCCATTGTCAAATAAATGTCTGCAGAAAAGGTTTCCTTACATTTAATATTTGATGTTAACAAAATTGTCTTCTTCAGAAAAATTTAGCTTTCTATATTTTAAATCCTCTACTTCACTCATCCTCATTTACTTTGTTGCACAAACAGCAAAACACAACTACTTTTATTTCTAACGTAATGAGTAAAATCACTCTTGAATTGAGTTTTCAGTTCCACATCTCACACAAAAAGTTCCTGGTGTGAATAATTGAAGTATTTAATAATTTCCTTTGATTTTAAGAGCATTATTGCCTTAAACAAATCATCTTTTTTTTCCTTTAATTGGCTGTACAATATTCTAAATATGTATTGATAACTACATTGTGGCTTCCCCCTCCCTGCCCACAGTGAGTCATTGACAGGCACAATTAAAAGCCTTCTCAATAGCCCGTTTCAGCCAAAAGAGGCTTACACACACACACACACACACACACACACACACACACACACACAGGATGAGGGGAATCAAAAACCTGATGGAAAATGTGATTAAATTGTTCCAGTCCTGGATGGTACTGGATCACGAGAGAAGTGCTCCTTTGTGGACGGTCAGTAGATATGTGGCATGTGGTAAGTTATCAGAAATTCAAGGGTCGAGTAAACTGTTTCTGTACAAGGTTAGTATGAGGATTGTGGTCTGTGAGGGCCTACTCAGTGATACCCTTGGCATATTTGGGGTAGGGGTTACTCCAGCCAGTTGTGGTCCTCAGCAACAGTTTAGAAACCATAATTACACTCACAAAACTGCAATCCACCATCTAAAAACTGATCTCAACCTTAGTACCATACCTACCAAGAAAGGCCCTAACACTAGAGTCTTGGAATGCAAGTATTACCTGGCAGAGGTATTCTGCCAGTTGTCAGATTCCTCCACATACAAACCCTGCCACAGTTATCACATTCCAGATTAGCAAAAGAATCTCCAACTCAAATGCTTCAGTCCATCCCACAACCTATCAGAGTCAGTTTCCCTCTCCCTTGCCGCTCTAATGGATCAACACCTTCAGCCATAATCTACTGTCATATACACGAGACACCAAACATGTTCTAACTATCCACAATTTCAATTCCTCTACCACCCAGCTCCATGCTCCCTATTGTAAACAGTTCCTAATGTGCACCAACATACCTACATCCATACCAAACCTACTATCTATTAACAATGCTTTAACTTTCACACATGTGACTCACTCCACCAAGATGTCCTTCCATACAGCTAACCACCTGTCGTCGTTGCACCTGTAGTGGCTAGTAGTCCCTCTCCAAATATGCTAAGGATCTCAATTGTGCCTTCACAGACTGAAATTACACTATCAACCTAGTACATTAACAGATCTCCCATACATTGTCTTTCTGGTCACCAATCACGTCCCACATACCCACTGACTGACCACAAAAGAGCTCTTCGTTACCCATTAGCACCCAGGACTGATGCAATCAGATCAAATTCTCCACCAGAATATCAATTACACCTCATCATCTGCAGAATGAAGAATACCCCACCCATTATCCTCTTGTGGTGTTCTATCACCCACCTGTTCAGTTTTGGCCACAGCCACTAACCTCCCCCCCCCCCCCAACTGCTCCTCATGGCTAATATTCCTGTGATGAACCTACATGTATGACATGTATTATATATACTCTACCCCACCATTTCCTGCTCCAGTCCTATCACAGGCATCTCCTAGCCAGTCCAAGGCAGGGCTACCTATGAAAGTAGTTGCATGCTCTACAAACTGAGCTACGACCACTGTGCATGAGCATGACACTTAACAAGCTGTCTGTAAACATGAGTAGCCATCAGCTTACTGTGGCTAAGAGACAGCGGGATCACCTAGTTGCTGAATATGCTGCCCCTACACCATACATTTCACTACAATGACTGCTTCACAATCTCAACACCAGTGTCTCTTAATTGTGCAGGTGGGAACTTCCTAACACTATACACTGTGTTCCCATTGTAACTCCACAAGTTTCCATCCTTCACAACCCACTCACTCTCTGACAAGGCACCTAGTGGCCTTCCCTGGCTCTATCTAGTCCATGCACACACTGCCACACAGCACTGTATCTTCCATCACCCATACCCTACATCCTTCCCCTCCAGCATATATGAATGGCTGTGTTTACTTCCAAAGAATGCCCCTTGAGCCCAAGTCTAGCTTGCAATTCATTGTAACATGTGGTAACAAATTATCCTTCTCAAAATATTGTCAACACACTAAATATCAAAATTAATAACTAACATTATGAAAGAAAGACACTGAACTTACAGACATTCTTTTGCGTGCTTTCATAATTCGTACAATAGCTGCTTCGATTTCATGTTTTCGGTCTTCATCAACTTTATTACGTGTCTCTCGTCTTTCTGGCTCAGACTCTCCCTTCGCTGCAACTGTCTGAATTTTGACCCTGAAATAATTAGTATACAGTATTAGTTTTGGATACTACTTGCTTTTCTATTCAATTTCACTGAATACTTTTAAACAAAACTGTACTGTCACTGTCTATTAGGCATACAATTAAAAATAACAAACTTATAAACAGGAAAGGACTTGATGGAGAATGTATATTGCAAGAAGAATTTGAAAGGGAGGAAAGGGGGGCAGGAGGCACTGAAAGATGTAACATGAAGTGAAACATATGGAATAGACAACATTCCCTAAAACTTATTAACATCTTTGGGTGAACTGTCTACATCAAACTGTTCCTCATAGTACACAAGGTGTTTCATGCTCGGCCTTCAATTCCAAATAAGGCAAGACTTATGAGTATTATAAAGTAACATTTTAATAAGGCAAGGTTGTAAAACACAAACACAAAATAGTATCAAAAGAATGGAATGACTGGTAGAACCTGAACTGTAGAAGGCACAATCTAGCATCCCCCACCCCTTTTCCACGTGCGTAACAACTATGCCACTATGTGCCAATTAGCAATTTGGCTATTTCCTAAAGATATATAGGAGTTGTAAAAAAAAAAAGGAAGAATCAACTGTGATGGAAGTCAACACCATATCTCCCACATTACACAATGCATATACTAACCAAATAATATTGGAAACAAAATATAACTTTGGAAAGAGAATTAAAATATGAAATCTTTTGATTTTACTAGTAACATGGTAATTTCATCACAGAATGCAAGGGACTTGGAAAATTAGCTAAATTAGATAAGATTAATACTTGCTCCATAGATCATAAGTATGACATTTGCCAATGATGTAGAATGTGTCAGTTTAATAAAAGGTGTCTATACATAACACTCAATATTTTATTAATTATTTATTTATTTAGTTTTGCAAAATTACTAAGTTTTATCTAAAAATTAATCTAATGTGTAGAAGTTGCCTTTAAGAAATTCTGACTTTCAATGTTACTTGGTAAGTGACCAAAGAGCATGATTCACTCCTTTCTGTGTCAAAGTTAAATTTAACCTTTAACAGTGAAGATCATCCTTTCTCCTAGTGTTGTAGCTATGAAGCTATGTTTAGGTGCCTATGGTAATTCTTAAGCTATTGTAGTCACACACCATAACACACAACTAAAATAAAAAGGCCATTTACAATGATTACCTTACAGCACTAGAATTGCTCAATCATATTGTATGCAATATTCATATTATGTGATATCAGTAATAATATACATGCATCAACCACTTCTGTTAATAAATTCACCAATATATATATATATATATATATATATATATATATATATATATATATATATATATATATATATATATAACCACATGGCCCATCTTTAAAAAGCTGACCAACATTGCAAGTAGCTGAAATGTCTGTCAGCTTCTTGAAGAATGACAATATGGTCTCTCACCCAGAAGCATTCCATTGTTTGGAGAATGGCACTTTAGCATTTCTGTTGGATGCTCATACCAGTTAAATTTATTAACAAGCTGCAATACCAAGAATTTAACATTGTCAATGTCCTCAATCTCGTTTTAATGTTTTAGGCATACACTTGAAACTTTAATGTTTAGAACAAGCATTAATATTTACGTGTGACTAATCTTGGTTCATCATAAAGAAAATTTTGAAAAAGAAAACTGTTTTTGTACACATAGTGGTTGATAAAACTACCAAACATTTTATGTACATGCAAAAGACAACAAAAAAATTCAAAACCGTAAGCCTTTGCTAACTGTGAAAATATTTTCCCTCAAAACTTGCTTATTCAATAAATGAATGTGGTTCCTGCAAAATTTTACTGTTTGCATCCAGCGAGTTTTGCAAAAATGATCCTCAACTGTCAAATAATAAATTACACTCTGAACTATTGTGCCCCAACTCTTAACCTCCACCACACTTCAGTGTTTCACAACAACAACTACAGAAACAACCACCTAATGACAAGCTGGCAATACTCTTCCTTATCATACATAATTTCCCATAAGTCTATCATTCATAAAATAGGTTTTTAACATTCTCCAAAACAAATGTGATTTTAATAAAGGTAAGTTTCAATACAAACACAACCTAAAAAAAGTCTATTCACCTTGCTACGAAAAATTTTACCTGTGAAGTTTTGAAGTGAAGGAATCATTTACATAAAACAAATGATTAGGTTCAATGTCCTTGGTTTTTGGATTTTTTATTAAAACTCTCTGTGTTGCCTTTCCCATAGCCAAAGACTGCAAGGCACGGATCAAATCTCGTTCAGGTATGTCCGTTTCACTTTGGATTTCCTGCAATGAAAAAAGTTAATTCAGACACACTAGAACTTTGTACATGGCTAACACTACTAGTAAAAAATGAAAATGGTTCATCGGCACTTAAATGTAGCAATTAAATTCATAGCAAATACTTGTGAATGAGTCATCGAGGGCAACTGCATAAGGATACTTAGCATTAGTCCAATTTCATCTCACAAAAGGGGAGAAGGTGGTGGAGGGTGGGGGGGGGGGGGGGGGGGGGGGAGTGTGAACTGAGTGGCAGCTGCAGTGTTTTTCAAACTGATGACAAGATTAAAAACATAAAAATAGGGCAGTATATGACAATACTGTGAAACATGTTAAATTAAAATATTGTATTGTCACTGCTGTTCAGTTTTCATTTATTTCATTAATTTATTTTTTTATGGCAGAATCATCTGTTAGCTGAAAACTATTGCCGGAGTGTTAAATTACGGTATATAGGAAATATGATACAAACACAATTTAATGGAATAAAATTTTCAGAAGAAGGTGGTTGGGATGCATACTTATCGCTACCAATGGGAATTCAGTATGTTTTCCTCATAACTACCTGGAAGAAATTTAGCATTGGTAGTTTTCCTCCCAATTATGACTGAACAAATCTTGGTAGTGAGTTCCAGCTGGCATCAAAAACGGTGAATATTTGGCTGAAGCTAATGCTCTGTGTTAGCGCATTCCACTAACTCATCACCATGACCTATATTGTCACCTTTGATCTACATAATCACAGAGCATTTTTCAAAGATCAGATGTGTTATTTTCTGCCTCTAAAATGCCTGAAAATTGCTATCTCCCCCAATTGCTATCTCCCCCCAATTGTAGCAAATAAAACCCTTGCGCACAGACACACACAGTATTTTCTTTGGGCTGCACAGTTTTCAAAGTTTTCTATTTCTTTGATAATTTTAAGTTTTTCTTTAGCTGCTTATGAGCAATAATGAGAACTTGCATCCATAGTTAAAAAGTCAATATGTGGTTAATACTACACTTCAAAGTACTACTGATGTGACACAGAGTGACTCCGCAACAAAGATTTAATATAATGGAATCCACTGTTCGAGGCAGATCACTGCTAACCTTACTACAATTAATAATACATGTTGTAATGGGACAAATACTATTTTATAGCCTGTTACAGAAAATACATGAGTACCGGTCCAACTTATTATGAAGGTAAATGAAAATTTTATTTGTTTTTTTTCTGAAATGGGTTTGTAATTGTTTTAAGTTATTTGTTAAACACTGTCAATATTCTAGAAATTTTTCCCAAGGGGTTGCTGAATGAAAACAGGCGACAAGCAGATGTCAGCAATCTGCATAATGCACTGTCAGCAAAGATAACTTTTACTACCCGGAGTTGCTGCCACAAATGAATCAAAAAGCTTAAGCCAGTAAATAATGATTTTATTGTTAAATAGGGAAAACCGCTGTTCCTTTACTAGCAATTACAGGTTCCATGATCAATTTTAGTTACAATAGTTGCTTACGGGAACATAGTGAAGTTTATTTCAGATCGTCAGAGAATTACTGTCAGTTTCTTTAAATTATGATCAATTAGCAAATTAATGATCATATTACTATTGCATTTATTTAATAGTGATAGTAAATGTCAAAGAAGCATAATTGATGATTAATTTTCAAGGTTTAGACTGAAAGTTATTCGACTTCTATCTTGTGAGAGGAAGTCTTTTCACTGAAGAAAATTTGATTATCAAGTAAATACCAGTACCAGGTATGGTGTGTATGTCCTGAATGTTAATTTGAGACAAACCGTGGTAAGTATTTAGGTTTGATATGTGGTGAAATCGAGATAACTTAGAATCTGTTTCTCAATTATCGGGGATATATACTATTTATTTAGCACAGAAATAAAAGGGAAATAACATCAGGTCTTATCGATGTATGTACAGCAAGAATGTGACTAAAAGCAGTATTCCTATTGTGTGTAGGGAATTTTTGATGAATTTGTCAGTCCAAAATATTATGGAGCTGATTTAGTAATCAGATTGGCTGTCAGCAAATTGTAATTATCCAGAGAGAAAGATTTATTCTGGGCTATGATTAAGATAAAATATTTGTATGCTTTTCGTAAGTTTGATACCAATCGGAGATTACTCTGCCTGTTACAGCAAGTCACAAGAAAAGTAGACTATATAAAAAAAAGTTGTTATAATTCACAATTTACAGATAAAGTTATCAAGATCCTTTAAATAACTGGAACCAGTAATTTCAAAAGGTAATAGCTTGAGAACCATAAATACTGTTATGAGTGGCTAGGGAACGACCGGTGGATGAATTTTTTTATTAGTGTTTATAAGATGACAACACCTGAAGAGGCTTAATCTTTGGCCAGACTTAAATTAATACAGGGTGTTCCAAAAAGAATATACCTATTTCGAATGCACATATTGATTGAAATTTAAGACATGTTAATGTGACACTTTACACAAATATTTACAAATCTCTCAAGTTCAGATGTTCAATATGTACTCCATCAGTGACACAATATTACATCAATACTCAAATTCCTCTCATACAGGCAAGCATGTTCTTTGTCACCGACGTTATGGCAGTACGAATCTGGTTCTTGAACTCTTCCATGTTCTGCAGGAGTGGTGGTACATAAACACTGTCTTTAATTAAACCCCTCAGGAGGAAGTCACGGGGTACCAAATCCGGTGACCGTGGAGTCCTGCTGAGACATTCTAAGTCGCCAGCTCCATAATGACCAATCCAACGATTTGGTAGAGTTTCATTCATACGCTCACACAATTGGAGACTCCAATGAGTGGGTGCCCCGTCTTGTTTAATAATTTGTGTTGTAGGCTATTTGAACTCCCAACTGGCACAACAAGTTGATTTTGAAGGACTATATTGGAAAGCAGTTTGAATTAATGCGTTTTTTTTTTTTTTTTTTTTTTTTTCCCAGGAATACAAGGGCGGTAGGACTGTCTCCTTCACATACACATCCTGTATCTACAAACTGTTGATAAGATCTGTGAATGTTCCAAGCATTCGGAGCATAAATTTGGTACCTCAACCTGAAATGTCTTTCACTGTTAACACGGAAAGGCACCTCGCAAACTCGAGAACACAAAATGATTTCTGCTGCAGAGTAGTCATTTTAAAACATATGATGGTTGCCAAGCAAAACAGAAGACAACTGACATCTATCAGCTATTAATATAAAGTAGACTATGTATTTGTTTCTCCAATAACTGAGCCGAGGCACAGTGATTGATAGTTTGGACAAAATAATACTTTGTAATATTTATATTCTTATTGAAGCACCCTGCACTTCATTCAGGGACCAATATTTTATTTATTTTATTCACAATGTAAAAAGATAAGTGTCACACATAGTAATGCCATAAAATAGTTTTTCACAATTACAAAAAAACACACAATAAAAACTAAACCCCTTGACTACAATAAAAAATTAATACTTCCGACTTTTATTTAACCCCATGAATAAAAAAGAAAATAGATAAATGCCATGATTCAAATGATTCATGAAAAAGTTTCAATCAAAAATGTTACTTAAAAATAATATAATTGAATATTTAACATGCACTGATGTTCTCTTAATATTTATTGATGAAGGTATGAGAATATAAAGGATACACTTGCCCTCCCCTATCTTTCAATCTCCTCCTCTGTGTTCTCTGTCCTCTGCCGCCTCCTCCTCCTCCTCCTCCTCCTCCTCCTCCTCCTCCTCTCTTAGCCCATCTCCTAGTCCCTTCTTCATTCCCATCCTTGTTGTTCTCCATCCCCTCTGACAGTTCATTTCCTCCAACCCACTGTTTATAAAACATTAAATATACCTGCAAACTTTCATGGTGATTGGTCAAGCAACATCTACTGTAAAGTACCCTACAACATACAATGATTTGTGGAGTATAAAAACCACCACCGTGCACCATACATACAACATATTCATGGTGATCAGTCAAACTGTGATGAAGTCTATTCAAGTCAAATGGTGTAGAAATAAGTTGAATGGCATCCTCTCTCATGCAACATACAGCGACTTTTTCTCCACGAGCAATCACTTATGTGGCAAATTTCATGGTGATCAGACAAATCAAACATGTAATTTCTACAGTCATTTATGATCAAGAGTACATAACAAAACTGTGATTTTAACTGTTGCAGCTGTTCTCAATTGATGAAGTTTCTAACAGCATTCCATTTTTATTTAGATACATTTCCATCATATCTGCTGTAATCACTTTTCCAATCTACACAATCTTCACTGGAATCACTATATTCATTGTTTTAAGGCTCGATCAACACTGCTTGCAGTATCACGAGTTGCACTAAATTCCTATATCCCGACATAAGATAACCAAATACATTTATTTTCAGGATTAAGGTGAGAGTGTAGGTGGACGGTCGAGGAATACACCTGTGGTTCTTACAAGGAGCAAACATGATAACGGAATACTCAGAAGTCAGAAGTTTGGACTCCTTGGAATTGTGTTGAGGAAACAATGTGGTATATTCTTTTGGTTTTGTTGGTATTGTATGAGGGGATTATATGTTCAGACATGATCAAGATAACATGTATCTATATTGTTGTGCCAGTGGTTCAGAAAATGTTCTTTAATTGCTAAAATACTTTGTGTCGAAGGGCGTTATTGTGTTTGAATTACATGCTTCCTCTTTCTCTGATCTTTGTCATAAGAACAATTTACGGAGAGTAACAAGTTCGGCTATTAGCAAGAAGATGTTCTAACTGCAGGAGGAACACACTAGCTGGTCCTCCAACTACATTTACAGCTGAAATAGGGAAGAAGTAACCACACAACAAGAACTATACATTATAAAACAAAACAAAAGAAACATGATAGTTTTGAGAGTTCATTGAGAAGCTGCACACAGTCAAAACATTACATGCTGTGGTACAACTGAATGGTAATTATTGTAAAAATCTGCAGCTATTGGATGATAATTTAAACAATAATTTTGACACAAGTTTACAGATGATCATGAACATTTTCGACTGACTTACATTTGGAAAAAATGTTAACACCAGTTATACACCAAGTGAGGAAATTTAACAGGTTTCACATAGTTTGTGGTGTAAATATGCTCTTTCTGGCAATGTCACTGACAATAATTTGTGGAGAACTTTGTTTTATTATTTTGCGTGCTGTGAATGTAGGCTTTCCTGAAGTATACTGCTGATGAACTTTCATCTGGATGACTGTGTTAAAATTCTGTGACATTTCAATGAGTATCATCATCATCATCATCATCATCATCATCATCCTCATCCTCATCATGTGAAGTGTTATTGATGGCAGTGGTGGGGAGCACATGCAGCCAAGCGCCTTCAATAGGATTTGTGGTGCCTTCACTCTTGCTCCAACACCTAAAGCTTTAGCTGCTGAGCACAGTCTCAGTTTACAGCTGCTCTTACATGGTTCTATGCCGAACTTACCTACACAGTCTCGTCAACAGGGACTAGGGCTGCAAGTTAAGCTCAGTATTGAATCCTGATTATAGCAGCTATATGCAGAGACTATGTGCAGTAAATGCATTTCAAGAATCGTTGCAAGATTGAAGACGTCTCAAGTACAACCAGCGGTGTGTGGCAACTCCCACCCAATATCGACACCCTGCCAGAAGATAATCAGAATGACTCTCAAAGAAGCTTTGCAAAATTTGAATGCAGCCACCTGAATGGAAGCCTAAGAAGATTTACTCAACATTTTTCTTGCTGTTTGGACATAATTTTCATATATTACTATATAGTGTTGCAAATGTTTACTGTTTACAATAGTGCGGTAACATTGTGTAATAACACTGAAACATGTGATGGTCCTATCAGTCAAACTTGTTGACAGTTTCACGAATTTATTGATCAACATAGATTCTATGGAATACCAAAATGTGTCTGCCCAAACTGTCATTCAACCACACTATGTTTCAGTAATGGGGTGTAAACTTTGCCAGAAGTTGACAATTATGTCCTGTAAGACTACTTCTTTTTTAATTGCCTCACAGCTAGGGTGCCTCACAGCTAGGGCACTAAGGTTTCTTTATTGTAGCATTTGTGTCACTAAGAATGATTTTGAAATTCTAGCTTGCCCTGCAATTCCTTGAGACCCTTCATCTTTTTTTGTTGCTGTCACGATTCTAAAGAGTGATTCAGCAGCAACTTTTGGAGCTGTTGTCTGCGTATTTTTCATCAAAAACTCCCTTAATGGTTGGCAGTCACAATCATTTAACACTTAATTTTGTACATGTTGTAACTTCGCAATGATGTTTTCTGATCTCTCTCTCTCTCTCTCTCTCTCTCTCTCTCTCTCTCTCTCTCTCTCTCTCTCTCTCTCTCTTTATGTATGTTGCACAATGTTGGATACGGTGCCTCTTGAAAATATTTTGGCTATGTACCTTTCATATAGAAGCACTGACCATACAACCACTAATAATTTGCGCACATTGAAAATTTGTTACCTCTGACAACATGCACGTTAACTATGGACAACATGCACATTAACTACATAGATCACTGTTCCAATCATAACTGACACTTACAGCTTATCAAGGATATTGCACAAATGCCTTTCACGGTCAAACACAAGAGTGCAATTTGCAGGCTTTTCTAGCAATTGTATCCATGTTGAAGAATGCATTTCTGGCGGTATTTCCATAGTTTTACCTAATTCGCATATTTAATGTTTTCTTCCACAAGAATTTTGAGGATCCTGTTTTTGTTTCTTTAATACAAGGTGGGTGAGCACACTAGGCAATTATCTTGGCCCCCTACGCAATATCAACTTGCCACTGTTCCATCTGTCATGCAGTTTAGAATATTGAGAGGAAAAGCTGTATGGCATCTGATGGATCCTCCTCTTCTTCCTGCTCCTCCTCCTCATCCTCCAACTCCGCTTTCCAACTATATTGTAGTTTATATCACCGCGATTTGGGACTGGAGAGAGGATTTCCCAATTACATTTTTTCATAAGTAACTGCCATTTCTTGAACAGAGCATGTTATCCAAAAGAGAATCTCAAGAAAGGGGCGATTATAATTTGCTGTCAATCATCACAAAGAGCAACTGTTCAATTTGGTAATTATGGTGAATGGAACCACCATGGCATTAATCTGTACCAGTGTAAGGTCATCACAGAAGATGGAGCACTGCAGAATCAGGTGAGGGTTTGATCACTAAACTTCCAAATAGACCTACTTTCTCTCCACCCCCTCTCCTCCTCGTCAGAGGTAACTGCCCCAGATATGTAGAGGAATCTTCTCTTGACTTTACTTATGAAATATTAACTGAAGGCCAAAACCAAAATTAATCAGTAAAAAAATTATTAACTTTTCACCACTGTCGCACTGTCAGTTAAATTACAAACTACTCTAGAAAAACACGAGAAGAGAGCTTTGAGTTGGTAACTGTTACTTAGAGATATATAATTACCTCGTAAGTTAGTTTTTCTCTGTTGTTGAAGAGCATTAACACACACATTTGATATGTCGACACCTGGATAATATGTTTCCTGGGTCCACAACTTCTTTGAGAAGCAACAGACAGTAAACTTGATGATGAACTCGTTCCATCCTTACTATCTGTCTCTTCTTTCCGAGGCCCATAAAATACTGCATTGAGATCTGAAGAGCCAAGTTGTGGCTGCAAAGTAAGTTGTCTTCCACTATGTTTTGCTAGATAAAACCTTGACAATAAAGAAACAAATATTAAATTAAAATTTTGTGCATTATAAAGGCATTAATAGTTCATAAACTTCTAAAGAGGCATTGAAACAGCAATATTTACAACAAATTCCCAAAGCATTCCGAAATACAATTTTCATGCTAAATTTAGAACAGTGTGACTGTGTTTGTGGCTCAGCAGTTTCTCTACAATAACCTGCCTTTGTTGTGAGTATCACTAAGGAACTTCTTAACAAGGTTCTTGTGGAAATAGAGCTGCAAGGAAGGGGTGTGAGTATTCTAGGATAGCTTGGTCAGTACAGCACTTGCCCAGAAAAACAGCTGAAGTTACAAATTCAAGTGTAAGAATAGCACATACTTACAATCTATCAGAAACATTCAGTCAATTAACTACTTAAATTATTGTATTCTGTATACAATATTCTATATAGAAATAACAACACAAATGTAAGTTTCTTCTGCTTCGTATGATAACAAGATTCAGTTCCTAAACAGTACATGATTTTGACATATAAATAATTTAATCTACATATTCCACATTTACCAATGTCTTACATATTTTACTATTTTAATTATACTTTAGAATTTGTTTTTATTTGCAGCTCAGGTTTATGATTTATCTTTTCCTTAAAATTTACAATAACGAGTGATATCTATCAAACTGAAATAATTGGTGGAACTCGGTAGTAGGAAAGGGAACAGAAAGAAATGTAGTAAGTGAATATGGACTGGGAAAATGGAATGAAAGAGGAGATCGCTTGGTAGAATTTTGCGGAGACCACAATTTAAAGATCACCAACACTTGGTTCAATCATCATAAAAGAAGGCTGTTTACGTGGAAGTGGCCAGGAGACACTGGAAGGTACCAAATTGACTTTATAATGGTAAGGAATAGATTTAGAAACCAGGTTCTAAACTGCAAGACATATCCAAGGGCAGATATAGATTCTGGCCATAACTTATTGGTTATGAACTGCAGATTAAAACTTAAGAGACTGCAGAAAGGAAGGTAGGTTAGGATATAGAACCTGGACAAATTGAAGGAACCAGAGGTGGTTGAGAGTTTCAGAGGGAGCATTAGGCAAGGATTGGCTGAAACAGTGGAATGTAATACAGTAGAAGAAGAATGGGTAGCTCAGAGATAGGGTAGTGAAGGCAGCAGAGGACCATATAGGGAGAAGTACAAGGCGTAATCGAAATCCCTGGATAACATAGGATATACTGAACTTAATTGATAAGAGGAGAAAATATAAAAATTCAGCAAGTGAAACAGGAAAAAGGGAATACAAATGTCTGAAAAATGAGATTGACAGGAAGTGCAGACTGGCTAGAGGACAAATGCAGAACCATAGAATGCTGCATAACTAGGGGAAAGATAGATACCGCCAACAGGAAAATAAAAAGAGATATTTGGGGACAAGAAAAGCAGCTGTATTAATATTAAGAACTCAGTCGGAAAACCAGTACTAAGCAAAGAGGGGAAAGCTGAACTGTGGAAGGAATATTATATAATTGCCTACTCAAAGGAAATAAACTTCACGGCAGTACTCTAGAAGTGGATGATGAAGTGGAGGAGATGGGAAAAGCCGACAAGCTAATGTTACGATCGCACTTAGAAAATGAATGGGCATCGTTTAATTCTGGGACTATGGATGTAGAGGAATTGTGGACTAAATTTAAATGCATTGTTAATGAAGGGTTAGAGAAATATGTGCCAGTAAAGACGATTAAGGATGGAAAAGATCCACCGTGGTATTATAATAATGTTAGAAAGCTGCTGAGAAAGCAAAGGCTGTTGCACTCTCGATTCAAAAAAGAACACGCAAATGATGACAGGCAAAAGTTAGTAGAGATTCGTGCGTCTATAAAAAGATCGATGCGTGAAGCATACAATAATTATCACAGCCATACCTTAGCAAAAGATCTTTCCGAGAACCCGAAAAAATTCTGGTCCTATGTAAAATCGATAAGCGGGTCAAAGCCCACTGTCCAGTCACTAGTTGATCGTTCCGGGGCAGTAATAGAAGAAAGCAAACGGAAAGCTGAAGTTCTAAATTTAACCTTTAAGAAATCTTTCACGCAGGAGGACCGCACAAATATACCATCATTTGATCAACGTACTAATTCCGAAATGGGGGACATAGCAATAGGTATTTCCGGTGTAGAGAAGCAGCTGAGAGAGCTAAATACGAAAAAGTCTGCTGGTCCGGATGGAATACCAGTTCGGTTTTACAAAGACTATTCTGCGGCATTGGCCCCCTACTTAGCTTGCATTTATAGCGAATCTTTAATTCAGCGCAAAGTTCCTAGTGATTGGAAAAAAGCGCAGGTGACTCCAGTGTATAAGAAAGGAAAGAGAACTGACCCATACAATTACAGGCCAATATCGTTGACATCGGTTTCATGTAGAATTTTGGAGCATATTCTCAGTTCGAATATAGTAAATTTCCTTGAAACGGAAAAGCTTCTTTCCATGAATCAGCACGGGTTTAGGAAACATCGTTCATGCGAAACTCAGCTTGCCCTTTTCTCACATGACATCTTGCGAGCCATGGACGAAGGGCAACAGGCGGATTGTGTTTTTCTCGACTTCAAAAAGGCGTTCGACACGGTGCCACACTGCAGACTGCTAACGAATATACGAGCTTATGGAATAGGTTCACAGATTTGTGACTGGCTGGAAGACTTCCTAAGTAATAGAACGCAGTACGTTGTTCTCGACGGCGAGTGCTCATCAGAGACGAGTGTATCGTCAGGCGTGCCCCAGCGGAGTGTGATAGGACCGCTATTATTTTCTATCTATATAAATGATCTGATGGACAGAGTAAGTTGTAATTTGCGGCTGTTTGCTGATGATGCTGTGGTGTATGGGAGGGTGTCGTCTGTAACTGACTGTAATAGCATACAGGTTGACATAGACAAAATTAAGTATTTGGGACCCGCAGCAGATCGGTTTGAAGGAAGACATAGAGGCGGTTCAGAGGCGAGCAGCTAGATTTGTTACCGGTAGGTTCGACCAATGCGCGAGTGTCTCGGAAATGCTCCGGCAACTCAATTGGGGATCGCTGGAAGAAAGACGACGTTCTTTTCGTGAATTTCTGTTAAGTAAATTTAGAGGGCCGGAATTTGAAGCTGAGTGTAGTATGATCTTGCTGCCGCCTACTTACATTTCGCGTAAAGATCACAAAGACAAGATAAGAGAAATTAGGGCTCGTACGGAGGCATATAGGCATTCTTTTTTTCCTCGTTCAATTTGGGAGTGGAATAGGAAAGGAAATGCCTAGTAGTGGTACGGTGTACCCTCCGCCACGCACCTTACGGTGAATTGCGGAGTATGTATGTAGATGTAGATGTAGAGATATGATATTGTGAGAATAATCTGACAGAGCGCTGAAGGACTTGAGTCGAAACAAGGCCCCTGGAGTAGACGATATTCTGCCTGAACTGCTGATGTCGTTAGGAGAACCAGTTGTGAAAAAATTGTATCACCTGGTATGCAAGCTGTATGAGACAGGGGAAATACCCTCCGACTTCAAAAAGAATATTGTAATTCCAATTCCAAAGAAAGCAAGTGCAGACAAGTGTGAAAATTACAGAACTATCAGTTTAATAAGTCATGGGTGCAAATTACTAACACGAATTATTTACAGACAAATGGAAAAACTTGTGGAATCCGACCTTGAGGAAGATCAGTTTTGATTTAGAAGAAATGTAGGAACACGGGGGGCAATACTCACATTAGGACTTATCTTAGAAGATAGACTACAGAAAGAGAAACCTACGTTTTTAGCGTTTGTCGATTTGGAGACAGCTTTTGATAATGTCAACTGGAATACACTCTTCCAAATTCTGAAGGTAGCAGGGGTAAAATACAGGGGTTATTAAAGTCGAAGGGCTAGAAAGGGACGCAGAGGTTGGGAAGGGAGTAAGACAGGGTTGTAGCCTTTCCCCAATGTTGTTCAATCTGTACAATGAGCAGGCAGAGAAGGAATGGAAGGAGAAATATGGAGAGGGCATTAAAGAGCAGGGAGAAGAAATAAAAACATTGCGGTTTGCTGATGACATAGTAATTTTGTCAGAGGCCGCAAAAGATCTGGAAGAGCAATTGAATGGCATGGACAGTGTCTTTAAAGTTTGATATAAGATGAACATTAACAAGAGTAAAATGAAGGTAATGGAATGTGCAATGTCAGAAAATCAGGCGATGCTGAAGGAATTAGATTAGGTAATGAGACAATAAAAGTAGTAGATGAATTTTGTTATTTGGGTAGCAAGCTAACATCTGATGGCCGAAGTAAAGAAGATATAAAGTTCAGACAAAAAGATTATAGAAGCTTTTGAAATATAGTGCTACAGACCAATGATGAAAATTAGATGGGTGGTTCCCATAACTAATGAGTAGGTGCTTAACTGAATCGGGGCGTAAAGGAGTTTCTGGCATATCCTGACAAAGAGAAGGGATAGAGTGGTAGGACACATTCTCAGACATCAAGGAATTGTCAACTTAGCATTAGAAGAAAGTGTGTGGGGTAAAAATCATAGAGGGAGACCGATGGATGAATGCAGTAAGCAGATTCAAAAGTATGTAGGTTGCCGAACATATTCTCAGATGAAGAGGGCAGAGTAGTGTGGAGAGCTGCTTCAGACCAGTCTGCGGACTGAAGACCACAACAACAACAACAACATTTGTAGTTTGTTCATAGTAAGTTGTCAGACAGTTCCAATCAAAACTGCAGGCCAAGTTACCGCAAAACAACTACTGCCAATCCCTGCTAATTCACAGTTTTGGCTAGAAGCATTGTTACTTCTATTCAGCTGCAAAAAGAGGAATGAGTTGTCAACATTGAAAAACAAACAGATTACTCCCTTTCAACCCTCCACACTCTGTGGACAGCACCCTCAACCATTTCTTGGAATCTACTGAAACAGTGTAGTAGTTCGTCTTGAATTAATTACTATAGCGGTTCCGGTTCTCGGCAGTATCTTTCAGTCCTCAGTTGTAAACATTCCGCTGCTGTTTTGGCATGTAAGCATGGAGACAATATCCAAGATGAATAATCTTTTTGTGGGGATATGCAGGATGAGTTAAGTAAGACATTTCTTCCACAGTTTATGGCAAAAGATACAGATTTTGGGAAACTGGTAGGAGGAAAGTGCCCCCACGTTTTTGAGAATAATGTTAGATTTATAAATATTTAGGCTTATATCAAAACAGGTAAATGATGAAATTTAGTGAACTGTATGATAGTCTAATCTAATTTATTGAATTCAGTACAATAATGTACTATTTAATTTCTCAACTGTGATGCGGCCACCAAGTTCCTAACAAATTGTCTTAAATGAGTTTGATATACTTGTACTAGAGAGGAGGAAGCAGAAAAAATAGGTCAACAGTGTGGGGAGTCCATTTCTTTTCCAAGACCTCGTTCCATGTGCATATATACAATTGATTTCCCAGTAGTGTGAAATGATATGATCTTTGAGGTTAAAGACCACTGCCTACAGCAAGAGGAAATGAGAAACATATCAGTTGAAACAATGTGTGCAAAATTTGAAACAGTAATTCCAAAACATACAATCAAGTACCAAATGTTTAACCCATCCTCTGTATGTTCCAATCCTTCATCTCTCTATGTAAGAATGAAGGCACTGTTTAAACATATGAGAGGTCATCAACAACTTCCCCTGTGAGGGCATTACTGCAGCGTTTGTACATTGTTGCATAGCTCTGATGTGGGTCATTAGCACCAAAGTGAAGGTAAGGGATTGGTATGTCGCAAACACCAGCCGAGATCTGCCAGAGGATGAACAATGCGTATGGACACCATGTGTGCAAAACTCACAGCTGTTGTATTGTGCACCAAGTACAGTAGAGTTCCGAAAACTTGGCCCCGGCCGCAGTGGCTGAGCAGTCTGCGGCGCGCCAGTCACGGTCTGTATGGCCACTACGGTCGAAGGTTCGAATTCCCCCTCGGGCACGCATATTTGTGTCATCCTTACTATTAGCTAGTTCATAAGTAGTTTGTAAGTTTAGGGACAGATGATCTCCTAGTTAAGTCCCATAAGCTCTACAAACATTTGAAAACTCGGCACTCAGTAACTCGGCAGTCCGGATAACTTGGCCACACCCCTTGGAATTATTCCATAATCCCATAATGCAGGATAGAACTGAAAAGGTAGTGTGTAGCAGTTACAGGCTATGAATGGGCCCAGAAATCATCTTTTCTTTTGCCACCTACATTCTACTTTAGAATCCTTTGAGTTTCATTAATGCAGTATGTAGATGCTTTTTCATACTAAAAACAGTCTTGATCAAACCTACAGAGTCATTTAAAATTAGATTAGGCATGATGGAAACAAAATGAACTTGGTTACATCACACCATGATACACATGCGACGTGGTTGCGCGCACTCTGCCGCTCAGTGTGCCTACAGCCTTTGACTTTTCTTAATCGCTTTTTGTGAAGTCCATGGAGGTGTAAGAAACGAATTTCATTTGTTAGATATTGTCTTACATTTATTTTGTCTTACTGTATTCCATAATTTGTATTGTATTCTAAAGTAACAATAGAAATATTTTATAAAAAAAGTAACTAATTTTTTAACACCGTTAACTGGCATTTTCACTAACTCGGCCAATCTTCGGTCCACATTAGACTGAGTTTTCAGGACTCTACTGTATCATGATGACCATAATTTGACAGGGCACTGGTCGATCTGTGAGGGCAGCATAATCTTAATTGGGTGAGGATGGGACACTCAAGCACCCCCTCGCCCCAATCTCACAATCGGGATCTCTCTCTCCCGACAGTTGTCGGCCTTCAGTCCCTTTAAAAAAAAAAGGCCTTTAATGACCTATGATACCTGTAGTGCAATTATAAGAAACAGGTATTTATGCACATAAAAGCAACATGATGCAGTGTTTTACTGAACAGGTATCTTCAACCCGGGGCGTCGGTGGGATAAGTGCCTCACTGCTTTACTGCGTGTTTGCAATACCAATTCTAAAGTGTATAGCCTTTGAAGATGAACTTTGGACTGCCCATTTTATGTTTGATATTGACTGAACTTCAGGGTATTTCATTTTTATTTGCTTAAGTTTTTCTGGTCTCAGTTACTGTACAAGCACAACAAATCAGAATGTAAGTTTCATTAAAAGCCTCAATCTGGGAAAAATGAAAAATCCATTCCTCTTGAAATTGTACATCCAAATTGAAAAGAACAATCATTAGCTCTGCAATTTTTAAAGATTGATGTAATAACACAATATTGGAAGAAGATCAGTATCTGGTATTGCCTTCTAATGAATCCTAATTAGTGTTCACAACAGAGAATTAGATTTCTGTGCAACAATGCCCGAGAAAAGAAACTACATTTACACAACACAGTTTATACATTATGGGCACTATTTCTTCCAATACTAAAGACTGCATTAAAACCTCAAATTTGATAGTTTAGTTTTCGTTTCTCCATACTTACCTTCTGAAAGCTTCAAAAGCATTACGGGGAGCTGTTGGAATACTGCATTTTGGAGTTGCACTTTGTGTTGGCCAAAATCCGGTTGTAAGAACCCGCACACTCATGTCCACACCATGAAGATTTGTCTGTAAATTAGTCAAACATGGTAACTGTATAAACCTGAAGCCAGATTAAGTATGTGTTCCTAACTTATTTTATTTCTGGCAACAACACAGGCTCTGCTATTGTGATTATGCAATTTGAGAATAGCTTTTAGGGGTGTACACAGTGTACTTCAAGCCTTTTATATACAATTCCATCATAACATAAGGAATATGTACATGTTACATACTATCTGCAAACTGTGTGTGTGTGTGTGTGTGTGTGTGTGTGTGTGTGTGTGTGTGTGTCAGTGAAGTGAAGTGATTCTTTTTATTTATTTAACCCTTTCATTCCCATATTATGACTCCAGCTTTGGAAAAATGAAAAATGCAGTGATTTCTGTATTAATACAATGTATTAAACATCAAAATTTTTGATGAAACTACTTTTTTTATGTCATATATTTCATGCACAACACAGATGTTTGTATAGATGTATATCATTATTTATGGCGTTATTTTGTTGATAGTTAACACTGTCAGATCAATAATGCTAACATAATCTACACCACAGCACCAAAGACAAGACAATTCACTGCTGAAATAAAATAAAATGAACCACACTAACGCTCACACTCACATCCACGTACAGACAGCAACGTAACAGAATCTGCAAGACAGATAGAGTAATGCCTCATAAGTGGCTACACACCATACCAAACGACAAAATACCGAACTAAAAGCATTATATTCATCAACAGCAATGTGACTTTAAGGGCTGATACACAAAATACGGTATAAATCAGCTTTTAATATGTTGTTGTCAAGGAACAACACTGGGAATGACAGAGTTAACCCTTTCACTCCGGGGCTGTGATTGTTGTGTTGCGCCGTGCGCTGTGGACGAGCGCCAGTCGCGCCCGGCCGTGCCTGCTGTACGGCGCATTTTCCGCACTCCCCACGGCACTACTCTGTCCTGCTGTCACACTCTCAGTGTTGTCGCAATTATTGGACATTATAATATATATTTATTAGGGAAAATTCATTTGGAATAGAAACAGTTTTCTTCCTTCTTTCAGATAATTCGCATATAATTTTTTCGTAAATTCTAAAAGATTCAAGTTTTGGATTCAGCTCTTGTGGGGCATGGACTTAATTATTATAAATGCATATTTCGCTTGTTAAATAGTTTTTATTTACAATTGCTTTACGTTACATTTCAGTAGCATTACATTACGAGAATATCATTTCACAGTGTTACATTTCAAAACTTCTTGTGTGTGTGGTAAATCTTGAAGCAGGGAAAGGCGCAAAATGTCGTATTGCATTCCTTACAACATGTTTTAGTCTGCTTCCACTTCTTCTGCACTCTACAGACTATGCAAGTTCTGTAGCTGCTCCACTCATCAGATAGGTGATGCCCTGCTGTCAGTCTTGGCGGATATTCTGATCTTTTTCCTCCGCTCGATCTTCTTTTTACCCCTTTATATTTTTCCAGGATTTTCTGTATGACTCCCATTTGAAAGTTGGCATAGCTAATGTTTCTTACAAATTTCTTATACAGGCAGTATGCGCTGAAAAGCGACATGTCCACGATGTGAATGAATATCTTGCGATACCGTTTAGTGGATTTTCTTCGATGTTTCCACCATGTCTTCGATGTTTCCACCATTTCTGCAGAGTGGACTGTTGAAAGCATATATACATCTTTTTTGTCACGTCATTTCAGTGCCAACATATATTCCAATGCAGAACGGAAAGTAAGTTCTCCTTTCTTTAGTTTCTCAGGCATGTTAGGCATATCTTTTCTTGTGTGCCTGACTGTACCACAAACATTAGTTGCCCGGTCATACAACCAACAAAACAGGGCAGGACTTGTGTACCAATTGTCACAGTACAGTGTGTGTCCCTTCTGCAAATATGGCTCTACCAATGTCGCTACATTTCCTGAGATACCAAGATCAAAGTTCTCAATATCTGCATGTGAGCCACAGTAGTCAATAAAATCTAAAATATAAATTGTCTGAACATCGCAAATAATGAATATCTTTATTGCAAAACGGCTAGGTTTAGCAGGTATATACTGCTTGATTTTTAGCCTGCATTTGAATAAAACAAGGCTTTCATCTATGCATAATTTTTCGTAAGGATAGAAATTTTCCTTATATTGTTTTCTGCAGTGGTCAATTACTGGCCTTAGCTTATACAAATAGTCACTGTCGTGAGGCTCTTCGTTATTGGTGAAATGTAGACACCGCAAGATGTGTTGAAATCGGTCTCTAGGAAGCAGTTTGGAAAATATTGGTGTATGAATAACTGGATTCTCAGACCAATATTCAGACAGGCTCAGTTTTTTTTTTTTTTTTTTCTTCTCTTGTCATGATAAACATAGTGGCAATAAAGATGTAAATATCATTTTCATTCACGTCATTCCATGCTCTTTGGATCCTTTCTGGAACGCGACCACCAGTGAGTTTCCTCACACAAAATGTTTATGAAATCTGTGCTAAAGAACAACTGAAAGAAACTTAGCATGCTGTTACTGTCTACGATACCTTTCAGTCCAGAGGTAGCTGCATCAAACACGTGTTTCTTCGGATTCAAGTTGTAATTTTTCCAGTTTATTTTTTCCTTGTTCGGTAGTTCTGCTGCCTCTTTGTCTATCTCATTATCTGTAGATTCGTCTTCTGTGCACAAATCCAACTCTGTGGATGTCAATGTAACAGCAGGAGTAGCACATTTACGATATGTAGAAGCAGCTACAATAGGCGATTTATGTTCATCGTCAGATTCGGACTATGATTCACTTTCATCCTCAATGTCACTACCCAGTATTGGGGAAAGAGCTTCCTCCACAGTACACCTCTTCTCTGCCATATCACTTCTAGCAGAAACTGAGGTCAACAACACGTCAGATATAAACAAGGAGAGAAACAAGCAGTACAACTCAAGCGAAACCAACGCTTTGAAACTGAATGCAACTGCCATCTAGTTAACTACAGACTATCAACAAAGCGGCTATATTGTGCATAAGTCGAACTTCCACACAAGTCTAGCGTAGTGAAGCGGAGAAATATGACACGAGGCGGAACTGCTACAGCAGTCCACCGGCTGGGCGGCACAGGCAGCACTCAACTGCTGCAGCAGTCCACTGGCTGTGGAGCACATTCGCTACCGACTTCTGCAGAAGTTCACCGTAGCGAAAGGGTTAAGGAGAGGAACTGGGGCAAACGCGAGATACGGAATTCTATGCAGTGAGTTTCTTATAGGTGAATTAGACATACATCTTTCTGCACAGCAAAACTATAGAAGATGGAAGGAAAACAAATTGACAGCCTGATGTGTGTTACGTAATCAGTGCTATGTTACTCAACCTTTTCTTGGAGATTGAAGCCCAGATTTTAGCAAATGGAACACATCACAGACTGTGTTGGGCGGCCAGAGATGGCTGGCGTGTGGATGAATGTGCCTGAGTGATTGTGTGGATGAGCATTCTCTTTCTGAGGAAGACCACAACCAAAAATTTAGAAGTGTGTGTGTGTGTGTGTGTGTGTGTGTGTGTGTGTGTGTGTGTGTTATTTGAGTCTGTCGGCTTATCCACATTCGTCTTTACAGTGAGTTGTTCCTTATCTACATATTATTATTAACCCATTAACCCTTCAAAAATGTTCAAATGTTTGTAAAGCTTATGGGACTTAACTGCAGGGTCATCAGTCCCTAAGCCTCCAAACTACTTATGAACTAGCTTATACTAAAGACAACACAAACATCCACGCCCGAGAGGGGATTCGAACCCCTGATGGGAAACGGCCTTGCGCGTCGTAGCATAGTGAATCAATGCGCTCGGCTGCTCCGCCAGGGCTACTAACCCTTTCATTGTCGTTATTTTCACATTTAAAAAAAAGTGATATGTCACTTAATTCCACATAGTACACACCATTTCATATTTTATTATACTTTGTGAATTTCATGTATTTTGAACTTTTTGTAGCATTTTTTAACTTACAGAAACCTGAATCCATTTATTTCTGTTTTCTATTTATTACTACGTGAAAAGAACCAACACAAGACAGTTATAATAAACAACATTTTCACTTTTCTTCATAATGTATCTGCAAAAAGAGCAAAAATCATTCCCACTTACAATATCTTCCATTACTCTGTGAAACATAGCAGAACAGAATGAAGGTTCATTCCCCATTCCCATATACTCCCCTAACCACCTTATGAGTTCAAAGAGGGAGAGAGGGTGTTTACCTGATTGATATGGTATTATCCTAACTACAGACTTCAGTGTCTACAAAATTATTCTATTAATATGGCATACATATGATACTGTAAGTCCAAAGAAAAATAAATAAGTTACTTAATAATTCGTGAAAAGAGCCAAATTTTGTAAATGTTAGTTGCATGAGAATACTTTTAAATCACTGAAGATTTTTCCTTTACAAATATGATTTCTTTTGGATCAAGAGCAGAAAAACTGACATTTATCTTTTCCACTTACTGAATTAAAGCTAACTGCTATTATCTCTCTTCTTTGCTAAATGAATCAGTCCACCCATACAATGATAAGCTTGTTAATTGTCATAAATGACAGTTCATTATTTTTAACTTAATATAAAGTAATTAAATAAATTTCCTACAATCTCTATATATAAAAGGAAGTGTCCCGATTGACTGATTGACTGACTGACTGACTGACTCATCATTGCCAGCCCAAACCACTGACGACAGGAACTTGAAATTTGTGGAGGCTGTTGATCTCACTCTGTAGGCGTCATTTAAGAAGCGATTTTTCGATATTCCGTTCGTAATGGGGTGAAATAGGGGATGAAATGTTTTTTGAAAATACGTAGCTATTTAGGCAGTTTTGAAGATAGAACTACAAAATTTCGGATTTTAATTCAGGGTTCGAATTTAAAAGACACGTGTTTCGGTATTTTTTGAAATTCGACAAATTAGGGGGGTAAAATAGGTGACGCAAAAAATTGATTTTCAAAAATATGTTGCTGTTAACTCAAATTTTAAGCTACAACTACGAAACTTCGGATACGGAATCTTTGTCAGGATTAAAAATCGATGATTTTTAGTATTTTTGGAAATTCACCAAGTAAGAAGGTTAAATAGGAGATCAAAAATTCTTTTTGGAGAAAAAAAAAAAAAAAAAAAAAAAAAAAAAAAAAAAAAAAAAAAAGAAAAAAAAAAAAAAGGTTGCTATTGATACAATTTTGAAGCTAGAGCTGCAAAAATTGATATTTGTATTGTTCGTTATGATTTAAAAAATACATATTTTGGCATTTTTGGAAATTCAACCATCAAGAGGGTTGAATTGGAGAGGGGGTGTTTTTCGAAAATCTGTTGCTATTTAGGCAATTTTGAAGTTAAAATTACAAATTTTCGGATTTGGATTTGGGGTTCAAATTTAAAAGACACGTGTTTCGGCATGTTTTGAAATTCAACCAATAAGGGGGTACAATAGAGGACACAAAAATGATTTTCAAAAATATGTTGCTGTTATCTCAAATTTCAAGCTATAACTACGAAACTTAGGATATGAACTCTTGATCATGATTAAAAAGACACGAGTTTCGGTATTTTTGGAAATTCAAAAACTAAGGGGGTAAAAAAGGGGATCAAAAATTCTTTTCGAAAACACTTTGTTGTTAAGACAATTTTGAAGATATAGCTGCAAAAATTGGTATTTGTATTGTTCGTTATGATTTAAAAAATATGTGCTTTGGTATTTTTGGAAATTCAACCATCAAGGGGGTTAAATTGGAGAGGGTGTGTTTTTCGAAAATCTGTTGCTATTTGGGCAATTTTGAAGTTAAAATTACAAATTTTTGGATTTGGATTCAGTTTTCAAATTTAAGAGACATATGTTTCGGTATTTTTGGAAATTTGGCCAATTAGGGGGTGAAATATGAGATGCAAAAATTGATTTTCAAAAATATGGAGCTGTTAACTCAAATTTCAAGCTATAACTACGCAACTTAAGATATGGATTCTTCATCAGGATTAAAAAGAAACAACTGGTGCAGACCAACCGGCCTACGCATGCAAAGCAGCGGGGGTTCAGCTAGTAAGTGAATATAATTAGAGGTGAACATGATTATTAGTAATTAAAGTCTCTTTCCATTATTTCTAAATGTTTCACTTAGCTTATCACTGTACCAGTAAAATAATTAATTCACACCTACCCCTGATGTCATAACATGGTCCTTGAATTCTTCCATTATCGTGTTTGATACTGTCATGTCTTTGAACATTCCTTCAAGTTTTGATGTAAATTGGCACCCACACTCAGTCTGCAAACAAACAAACAATGATAAAATTACAAGAATACACACAGTGTTTCTAGCAGAAATTTAAAAAATAAATAGGGACTTCAGGGACCAACAGGGATATAAAATACGAGACATCAATAAATTTCTTTTTAATGAACAACCCTACCCAATGACCCATTTTCTTTCTCTATTTAATAAAGAAGTCTTGATTGTACTTTATTTCTTTACTGTTAATTTGTTTTGGCATTTTGAGGCATCATGTTATACATAAAGCTTAGTCTAAGGGCTTGACTATTTTAACTTCATAACTTGATTTATGCACATCAGCAGACACAGACTTATTGTTCTGAAGATGATCAAAAATTATGAGACCAGTTAGCAGTATATAAATAAAGTGCAATCAATGCTGTTTTTATTTGCAAATTATCATCACAACAAACAGGTGAACATTACAATTTGTTTTTATTGTGCTTACTAAAGTTCATGAACACCAACTTAACAACAACTGTGGTCTGCTGTTACAGCACTACTGAAATCAAACATAACATTCTTGTGTGCAAGTGATGTCATTTTAATGCATGTGATATATCATGACATATCTTATAGATTCCATTTTCAGTATGGCTATGGGCTGATGAAAAGAATAGTTTATAAACATTGAAAGATCAGCAGTTTTAAGGGTTTGCATGCAGTGTAAGAACTCTGGGGGGGGGGGGGGGGGAGAAAAAAAATTGTTCTGAAATCTACAATACTGTATTCCACATTGTCTGTGAGCTAAGAGTTAAAAATTGTTCATTAACTTTAATTTCAATTATTTGCCTGCTCCACTAAACTTAAAAATACTCGCATATGCAAATCTCATCTTTACACCTAATAATTAATAAAATATGATAAGACAATGCCAATTAATTCTCTTGAGTGTATTATCATGACTTTCACAGCGACAGCTAACAACATAACATTTCGACAGCTTACCAAAGTGATGTAATTATTTTGCTCACATAATGACTTTGGCACAGCTAAAAAATTCAGTTTGGTGTGATTGACACGCATACAGTGACCGAGAATAACGTAGTACTGCCATGCCGCCGATCTCACAAGAAGAGGCTGCTTACTTGTCATCGCCAAATTTGTCCAAATTTTTGGTACATGTAGGGCATGGTGAGATATTAAAGTGCACCAAGTGGGAACTCCAGATGGCTAAGCGTTTAGGAAATAAAAGGAATTTTGATACGGTACTATCACTATATGCACCTTATCAACTGCCCCAGAGAGTCTGTTTAGAAAGCGCTGTTTCACTCAGTGGTAAGAGCTCGGATTTTTATTGAAAGGTTCGCGAGTTTGATTCTGCCCGGCCTCAAATATTTTTTTTGCTCCTTGCAAATGCGTACACTACTGACTTCATAATTAACCACAACATCAGCATGGGACATCATTATTTAAAACAAGCATATTATCTTACAAACTTGGGATTGTGAATGAAGGCATTAAAAAAAAATACATGTAACTGCAAAAGGGCAGCGTTCATTACGTGCGCAAGATGTGGTCAAAATTATTGCTTTCCCTGTTTCTTCAATGAATATCACCCCGGTAGATGTAATTGATCAATTTCAAAAGAATGGAAGTATCTATTTACATACACGGCATCCCCAAGTGCATGTTAACTACAGTCCCTTTTTAAATGTATTAGTCCCGAATTTCATCCAATTACGTTTCTTTCTTTGCTTATATAAATTAATAAAATAACCTAAATTAATTGTGATATTAGTCTATATCTACATCAATACTCTGCAAACCACTGTGAAGTGCATGACAGAGTGATGTCCCGCTGTACCAGTTAGTAGGGTTTTTTCTCATTCCTTTCACGTATTGAGCGTGGGAAGAATGATTGTTTAAATACCTCCGTGCATGCTGTAATTAATCTAATCTTGTCGTCACGATCCCTATGGGAACAATATGTAGGTGTACACATTGCCAAGGAGCAGAAAAAAAAATTTTCCGCCAGATGGAGTTGAACCCACAACCTTTTCAATACGAATCCGATCTTACCGCTGAGCCAAACACCGGTTCCGAAATATGCTGTCACAGGGACAGTTGATAAGGCGCATATGGTGATAGATCTGTATCAAATTTTCTTTTATTTCCTAAACTCTTGGCTATCTGGAGTTCCCACTTGGGACGCATCACATCTAATCTCCAAATGCATTGCATTGGAGAGTAAAAGGAACAGAACATTTGGGACAACCAGACGCGAAGAAATTGTGTCTAATAAAGAACTGGTAAAGGGACTCCTTGCACTGTTCAAGGGCATTTGTTGGCTTTACTAGATATACAGGGAGTGATACCGCACAATAAACTTAGTTTCGGTGCAGG
The DNA here is from genome assembly GCA_026315105.1 of Locusta migratoria. NCBI lineage: Eukaryota > Metazoa > Arthropoda > Insecta > Orthoptera > Acrididae > Locusta > Locusta migratoria. Next base: position 359,940,415 of record CM048745.1, on the reverse strand, counting down.
CAGTGGCGGGTTGGACCAAGACTGTTTTGGCTTCCCTGAGAAAATCAATCACACTTGGGACACTTTCGTGTCTCACTACACTCTACATGTATCATAAATTTGGACGAATTCGACGATGACGTGTAGGCGTCCCTCCTTGTCAGTAGCTAAACGTTTCTGATCGCAGCTGAAGTTGGTAGCACATTTCTCAGCACATTCTGCCTCCGACCGATATTATTTTGTCGGTAGGAGTCACAAGTCCTCCTTGTTGGAGCTACTGCCGACATATATAAATTACTTCCAGGCATTATTTCTACCATAAAAGATTAAAAGGAAGTAGTGCAAATGTTTGTGGCACTGTGTAGCACTGTCTCCGTGTACATTTCCTCGCCCCACAATCGACGATGACCTACCATCAGTCCCTACACTGCCCTTGACAGGACATTGTTGTACGTGCAGGAGCTGAGAAGGCACAAAAATGCTGAGAAAAAGCTTAAAGCCAGCTGTAACATGAAAGGTGCCTCAGTCGATCTTTATTGGAATTATATTTTGTCGTATTTTAATACTGTATGTTCCAATTTGGAAAAAAGGTACTTTAGGGACCAAACTGAAAAAATTGGTACCTTTTAGGTACTTTTGGAGAAAAAAAAAGGGACTTTAGGGACCAATGGGACCTCCACTAAACACGCACACGCACGCACGCGCACGCACGCACGCGCACACACGCACGCACGCGCACACACACACGCACGCGCGCACACGCACGCGCGCACACGCACGCGCGCACACGCACGCGCGCACACGCACGCGCGCGCGCGCACGCGCGCACACGCGCACGCGCGCACGCGCGCACGCGCGCACGCGCGCACACGCGCACACGCGCACACGCGCACACGCGCACACGCGCACACGCGCACACGCGCACACGCGCACACGCGCACACGCGCACACGCGCACACGCGCACACGCGCACACGCGCACACGCGCACACACGCACACGCGCACACGCGCACACGCGCACACACGCACACACGCACACACGCACACACGCACACACGCACACACGCACACACGCACACACGCACACACGCACACACGCACACACGCACACACGCACACACGCACACACGCACACACGCACACACGCACACACGCACACACGCACACACGCACACACGCACAAAATTGGTGCGATTGGTGTGGTCATTAATATCTGAATAATGATGTTTATGGGGCCTCAGCAAAGGAGTTCATTAGCTGTGAAATACTAACGAAATAACAAGCCTTACAACAAGGAAAGTGTGCTCTCTTGAAGTGTTACACCACAAGACATTAGGACTGAAATGAATGGTCAAATGATAGTTACTTTGGTTTGTAAAGTGTGTAACAATCACGGCATAATTAAGGGTCTTCTCAATGATAGCTAAATCCACACCAGAAAACTATACAGAATCCAGAGGCAAGTTATCAGGCAGATTAGCCTTGGCAACACTAAAGAGCTTCACCACAATCAGGAAGTTGGCATCACTAAATTCAATAGTTATTATTGCTTCCACTAACAATTAACCCTTTGTCTCAACAGTACCATACAAGCACATCAGATTGGTGTAATACATGAGCCTCTTTTTCTATTTATTCCAGCAATGTTTTGGCCCAATTCTTACACATTATGTATCTCAAGTCATGAAACATACACTAGATGGCATTTTACGTAAAGGAGAGTTTCCTGAAATGTTCTCTATTTGGGGAAAACATCTACACAATTGACTGGTGTGCATTTCAGATCCTGGAACAAGTGCAGAAAAAGTAGATATGTAGTGGGAGATTTCTTGTACAATGGAGTTGGGAAGCACACGAAAGTATTGCCTGTCTTACATTCTTAACAATCCTAAATATTCAGAGTATTTAGAATGTAGTCACTGCAGGAACATATACTTACTCCTCTGTGAAGTATATGAAGCAGTTCACTTGCGTACTCAATCTGTTAATCACCAGCTTAATACATACACTTCTATGGGCCATCTATCATTTCAGAACACTATTAATATTATGAAAAGCCAAAGACAAAACAGAGTAACAAAAATTTCTTTCTCCAGGCCATGTGAATATCATAAAATGATGTAATGGATGCAATAAGAATTATTGTTTGCAGGGTGAGCACAGGTAAGGGAAAAATATAGCACCTACATGTTTGGGGAAGTTAAAAAAAATAATTCAAAAAATTAACCAGTATCAATGTACTACATTTCAGTATGATTATCTTCTGTTGCGTCTCATGTTTTGTAATAGCATGAAACAAAAATTGAGTGCTATCAACTTGCTCAATCATATTCCCAAATAACGAAATGGCATTCTTACAGTAATCTGTTCACTTAGCATGTATTGACAACAAGAAATGTTGTTGACATTTCTATATGGCTGTAACTTTAATAATGTCTATTAAACAATTTAAACTCTTTGTTCTCATTTTTTAACACTGATGCCTATCTTCTTAACAATTTTGTAGTTACAACCATAACTCTAAACTACATAGATTACATCTAATTCCAGTTCCCTGATCTGTCTTCATCTGAAACAACAAAAGGTAGAGAAATATGGAGAAATATTTCATACCATAGTTCTGATCAGCAACAAGACGATATATTGTATAGCACTGTTCCCACCTTACCCCAAGGGGCGAATGGTAGTAAATGTAGAAACACATTTTAGACCCAAAGAGCTATAAAATAATAATTAATAATTTCACAATAACAGGAGTACATTTCCCACTGCCTGTACCAATATACACAGCAACAGATTTGAGTCCAACAAGACTTTTGACAGGTGCACTACAGAAATTGCAACTGAACCAAATAAAAGATTAACCATAAAAACAGCTCTAACCACTGAAGAAAATAAAAAATGAAATTAAAAAAAAAAAAAATAAATAAATAAAAATAAAATCCTTTTCAGCGTCAGTATGAGAACAGATTTAAACTCACCAGAAAGACAATTGCTGACCTGCCGACAGGCACACAGAAAAGACAAACATACACATAAAAGGACGAGGAAGAGACTGTGAAGGAGGAGGAGGAGTTGAAGTTCGAAGAGGCAGTAGCAACAGAACAGGAAGGTAGGTGTGTGTGTGTGTGTGTGTGTGTGAGAGAGAGAGAGAGAGAGAGAGAGAGAGAGAGAGAGAGAGAGAGAGAGAGAGAGAGAGAGAGAGAGAGAGAGAGAGAGAGAGAGAGAGAGAAATATACATGGATTACCTGAATATTTGAATAGATCAATTCATACCTGGTTTTCAGCTAGCTAGTATAAATACAATGCTGACAGCACACAAAGAAAGGTAAGAAATAAGTGTAGAGATGTATCAGCAAATTAAAACTGTGTACTTTAAAAAGCATCCCCCCCTCCCCCAACACACACAACACCACAAAAAGGTCACTGGAGAAGGGGTGGAGAGGAAGGGGGTGCTGGGGGAGAAAATTTTCAGTGTATAAAATGTGTGCCAATGAAATGAAGGAAACCCTCTTATTAAAAGCATTCAGAGAAAGTTACCACTAAAGTTTACAATACTGAATGTAAAGAAACACTTTTTGTTGACCTTAACAGCTTTTCTGAAGTACATAGAGGAAGTGGAATACTGAGAGGGTTTTTTCCCCAGTAAATAGAAGTAATAGAGTAGTCCAGCAACTGCTTTTCTTTGTTAAAGTGAACATTGCATGTTTTTTGCACTCTAATCTGAAAGTAAAATTTTGACATATTTTAATTTCATCTTAAATTTTTATTCCCTTTATAAGTACTCCATGAAATTTTCTTGAAAAGGTGGTTTCCTTACAACATTAAATTTCTCAAATGAATCATAAGAAATTAATTTATACCACACTGACATTTAAAGACAAAGAAAAATAAACAGAAAAAATATGAAATGCCGAACAATAATATCTGATGGGATGCATGCATTGTGACGGCAAGAATTGCATATTGAGACATTGAAGCAAGCTGTAATGGCATTCCAGATAGCTACACCAAAATTTTATCTTAAGCTTTAGCATCAAGTAAAGGAGAATCTTAGTAATGAATGAAGCAAAATAAACTCAGGTGTTCAGAAAGTACAAGGCAGTTATTTTCTGGTATTCAGAAAATTAATCCTGAACATTCCCTGCAATATGTGAACAAGGTTTGTTTTGTTTTATTAGAACATTATGACTGCATGGATGCAATTTTGGCTGCTGAGAAGATCGTCCCAATTCAGTTTATCAGGGACCATCAGCAATACCCAAACTGCAAATAATGTTTTAAGTGTATTTCAGGTGATTTTTCTAGACTGCAACATCTGGTGTTGTGAAGATTGATGACAGTTTTGTCTGAACTGACATGGCATCGCTTTATTGAGAAATACACTATATTGTAAGTGTTCAGTTTGGTATCTGTGCTAATATTATATCCACTGCGGGAATATGGAAGACCACGTCTTTCGTACATACATAAAACAACAGACCTGTTAGTCCAGCATGAGTCTTAGATATTTCAGTTTCTTTTCTTTTTTCTTCTCTTTTAAGGTCAATGTTGTTGGCTGTACAACTGCAACCCTTCATAAACATGGGAACCATTTGGTGCAGTGCCTTTCTACCTTACTATGTGACTGTATCCTCCTCATGATACACCAACTGCATTCTCAGCTTTTTACTAGTATCCCGTATCTTAATGTTGGTTTCCACCAACAATAAACAGCTTATGAAGTTATGATCTACATAATAATTTTTGTCAAAAAAAAACTCAATTCAGCAAACTGTTTGCCATTTCTGCAATGGTCATAAAGAAGAGAAAATTTAAGCTTAACTATTAAGGGTAGATATCAGAACTATTCCTGAACATAGTAATTCCAATTTGACTACCAAAGACTCGATAACAGTTTTTATTATAAGCTGCTGTACAAAAAATTTATATGTACTGAATTTTTGTAAGGCTTTAGCCATTAAACTGATTTAATGTATCAGTTGTGTATTTGACTTTTAATGTAGATTTGTTTCTACAAAATAGTAACCCTTACTTGTAGTTATTTTATACTGAAATCTTTCTGATTGTTTTATTGTGTATTTTTAAGTAGAAAGTTTTTGCTTATACCCTTTTATTTTAAACCAGGTTTTCCAAGAATGACCTCGATAATTGGGCATATTTCATAATCCTGAACAGAAAGATCCGCTGAATTATCAAGGGCCAACTGTATTCAGTTTAAGATACACAATTTTTTTATTTTTATTTTTTTTTTTTTCCATTTAACCTCTCTTATACAAGAATAACAAATGAAAATTTCTACACTGGCGTGGATATGTCACAAGTTTATGTATGAATCACTAGATTTACTAAATTCATGTACAAACTTACACAAATGTCAATTAAAAAAAAAGGCATCCGAAATGAAATCCTAAAAGCATTACTACACATTCTTTTGATTGTGTCATCTACTTTTCAAAGTAATGGTTCTCTCCTCTGTAACTTCTTTCTTCTGTTACACTGCCAGAAGCAGAGTTTGTAGATGAAACAAGTATTGCAATAAATAGCATGTGGAGCATAGTTCTAGAAAGCAGTGGTTGTCATGTAAAACAGTAAGTCCCATAACTACGAGACCCTTAAGTATGTAGACCCCGTCTCGTGAGTGGGTATGTCGTGCCCAAGTTGTCAACAGTGCCTCCTGGCTTTTTGCATGTAGCAAGGACCCAATAATTTAATTTGTGGCTACATATAACTGTTTGTGGACTCACTAAGTACATTTATTCTCTTCATTTGATCCATTTTAGTAAAGATGTAGGGTAGCCAGTTTCTTATATGATAGTCACTATTTTGTATAAAAATTGAGCTGGTTTAACTTTACCAGGCAAAAATAGCACAGGCTCTTTGATAGATACACGGATGAAAACACACACAAACATAAAAAATTCAAGCTTTCGCTTTTCTTCATCAGGAAAAGAGGAAGGAAGGAGGGGGAAAAAGGGAAGGATGCAGGTTTTAAGGGAGTGGATGAGGAGTCATTTCAATCCTGGGAGCAGAAGAATATACCTTAGGAGAAAAAAGGACAGGTAAACAAACACACCCATCCACACACACATACACGCAAACACACCAAGGCAGACATACGTACAAAGCAAAGAAGTTGGACAGAGATACCAGTTGAGGTAGAGGCTTTGTCCAGAGATCAGAGGCAAACATGATGAATGGTTGGCAGGAATTTGAATTTAATGGAGGTTGAGACCATAGAGTCACAATTTTAATTGATTGTAATTTGCAGGTGCACCTAATGATTAGATATAGGTCTTTAAACTCTGATAATGCACATTAATAAAAGGATATAAATTTATAATTTAAAAACTGCTGCAGATCAGATTCTTAAAGATTAAGATGGATAATTGTGGATGTCACAAAAAAAACTGTCAAAATTACCAATCTCCCCCCCCCCTCTCTCTCTCTCTCTCTCTCTCTCTCTCTCTCTCTCTCTCTCTCTCTCTCTCTCTCTCTCTCTCTCACACACACACACACACACACACACACAAATCTAATGTAATAAATATACATAAAACAAAATAAAATTTGAAAAAGACATTCACCAACCTGTCTAAATATCAAATGACTTGTACATAGCATTTGTAATAGCACAGAGTGATTTAAATTAGGATTGTATCCGAGTGGTTCGGCCGAATCCATTATTTGCCGAATCTAGCACACTGGCTTCAGGTCCGAGATTCGATGCATAATAACCAAATACTACCGAATCCCGAATCCAAAGTGTTATCTGCAGATCTTTAGTTACGAATGTTGTAATTTACTTTGCGTAACAGTACACTTTCATTTGCGTTATTTACTTTATTTTCCATACATACGCTAAAAGACGTGATATAATAAAACGAAACGACCTCACTTTGTACAGTTCTGATAATTGGCACTCTGAGCTGCCACAAGTAATTTCCTGTCTAATATAAACAGTTTTTCACAGGCTTGTTTAGCAGGCACAAATATACTGGCGCCAAAAAATAAATAAAATAAATAGGAAGACGGGTAATATTGTTCAACTTCAAATGTAGCAGCCTTTCAAATATAAGTAGCAAGAAAAATAATTTTTTTTCACGCAAATACCAATAATACATAAGGCTTTAGGATTCTTGCACGAGTTGCTTCATTCTGATTTCATGTATTGTTTCGTCGAATTTTGTGAAGTGCTGGGGTATGTGAACTGTAATAAAGCACTAGGATTTCAAGAAAAAAGTTATTCATTATGTGGGGAAAAAAAAGTTATAATCGTGCGCCATCAAGGCGGGATGACGTCAGGTCAGCAACCACTTGACGTTTGATTCAATAAATTGTGTAAGGTAAAGCTTAAACACATTACACCTACTGCCTTTCGAAAAGTGACAGACAATTGACACCAATGCGCGTGAACCGCGCAAGTGTGTCAATGGAATGATGATACCTGGAAATCGGTTCAAAATCAGATTGCGTAACAGGCATTTAAAAATGTTTGATGTTGATGGTGGGAGGGATGATGCTCTGTAGTACGAAGGAACTGTGACTCAGAATTACCGTACCGGTATCTAATTGCTATTATAAACATTTCGTAAAATTTGTATTGTAAGTGTAATAAAAATTGTTTTATATTTCCGCATTTAGTTTCATACAATAGCTGTACATTTGAAGTCTTATCTAAAAGCTACTATGTAAAGCCGACTGGCAAGCATGTGTTGCATCTACATGGGTGACGCTACAACCACTGCCTTCGTGCTACAACTTACATGTTTTTCTATTAGGGGTAAGGGATTGTTCCTATGAACCATGATTCATAAATTCCACACTCTCTTCGCCATAAGAATAATACAAATGTAAACACTACGCCATCTAATCTTCCATGTTAGCTCTTACCACATTTAAATTCTGTCCACCTAACAAACCCAAAAGAAAACGGCAAACGCGGGAAAATATAAGTATCACGTTAATGTTTACATTTGTATTATTCTTATGCTGAACGGGAATAGTTAGAAATCAAGTACGGCAACTGACTTATAGTACTGATTTTCAAATATTCTACAAATAAAAATTATGTGCAGACAAGTTACATGACCTTAAATGTTTGAAAGAATAAATAAATGTACAAAACATCCTTGCTTAACCCTCCGGAATGCGCAATCTGCGCGTTTAGTGCTTTTCACAGTTCTGTAATGTCTCTGTGGCAATAACAAGTACACACATGTCGAATAGACGCGGGTTTCTCAGTGTCAAAGTTCTGTCCGTCACTCGTGGAATGCCTGATATGCCAATATAATATTATTTAACATTTACACATCTATTTTTCTTAACTTCCACAATAGCTACTCAACTTTTAAGGTTTTATTTCTGACTCTACCCCTTTGAAAAAATACGTAATCCATCCTTTCTAGAACTTCATTTTGCAATTATTTTTTATTTCATCAAAATGAAACAGTTTGTAATAGAGTGAAGAAAGTTTCTTATTATCTTTTAGGGCATCTAAACAACACATATATCAAAATGTATCATGCAAATTTCTTTTAAGGGTAGGGGGTATTAAAAAATCCTTAAGATTCAAAATAAAAATCTAAATAAAAATTTAAATTTCTTAAATTTTACTGTTGATAATGTCATTTGGGATCCACTCCAGAAGGCTTTATCTTCATCACAGGCTGTGATATAGTAGTAACTCTTTTTAAAATATGTTTACTTCAGTTGACTGTTTATTTGGGTTTGAAGTTCAGAAGATTCGATTCAGGTTTGAAATTCGGCACATGTTTTATTTAAGATTCGGTATTCGGATTCGATTCGGTAAAATTGTGGTTCGACCCATCCCTAATATAAATGGTTATAAAAAAGTTTATTCTCACCTTCTAAAAGTGTAACTCTCATAGTCAACAGGTGAAGCACCAAGACAAATGATTTGTTTCTTGAGCATTAAAACATTCGTGCTTGCATTCCAAGTAATGCATAGCATATGTTTTTGCATATCTGCAGAATTACATCCAGTACAACACTCTACAGTGCATACATTATTTGTTCATTATTGTGATTTGGTGGCTAAGTGGGTGTCAGAATACAAATCTGAAGGTTGGAGGTGTAATTATCAGTGAAGCCTAGGACTGCCACTCATACTTAGCGACAATATACAAATGCCAAGCTGCACTATAGTTCCAAATTCTCCTTATTTTGTATTGGTTACATCAGTTCAAAGTAGAGAGAAAAACAAGTGTCATTCATTCCCAACAGTAACATCTTCTATTACATTGAACTTCCAAGTCGTGGACAGATTTATCATAATATTTTGATGATGTGAGCAAAAACTAAATAAAGACTGCCACTGCACATTCCTTTCCCCTTTTCAAATTTAGAAATTGTGGACATCATGAAAACAGCATAAACAAGTCATAAATTAGTATGAACTGTACTACAAGCCTGCATGCACAAATGATTAGCATTTTAGCACAACACAAAGTTAGTCAAGAGTAACATCTACATTTCACGTATAAGGAAGATTACACAGTGGATTTATCATTCAAATATCACATTTCAATGTTAATTGTTTCTGAGTGGTGTATGTGAAGTATAAAACATTGTATCAGCCTGACAGAATTCATCAACAGCAGCCTACTAAAATTTATATATCTATAACCATGTTGTTCATACTGATTAATACCACACGACTGTCATGCAAATTTGTAATTTATAGTTTTAGAGGATTGTACAAAATCCACAATTAAAAGAGACTCAAGTGCTTAGCAAAAACAGAGAGACCTGCTGCTCACTATACTCTGTAGCATCTTACATCGAGTCAAGTGATGTGCTTGCTCATAGCAAATCAATACACACTGAGCAACATCATTGTGCCAGCTCAAGAACACACAATGTACATGCTACCTGATAAAAAGTTGATACAGAGACTGTTCAACTGTTGCCCTTGTCAGAAAATTTTCCATAACTCTAACCCATCAGGTTACTATCTCTTAATAAGCACCAGCCCTGATCACTATCACTGACGAATTCTGACACAGAGTTGAAAGACTATGAAATGAAAGATATTTCTGTATGTCATCCGAGCAAATTTCGACTTAATGATCATCTGAGTTAGATTTAGTCTTGTTGTCAGAAATAACAGTTCTGTGTACTGAATGTCACACCATGAATAACCCTAAATGACTTAAACACTGTATATGCTCCTTAATGAAAATTTCATATAATAATGAAAGTCCAGGTTGGAATAAATAATATAGTGAGGACAGTTACAACTCACCGCAAAGACGTGGCGACGAGATGTGACAGGCACATACATACATGTGTGTGTCTTTTGTATGTGCCTGTCGCATCTCGTCGCCACGTCTTTGCGGTGAGTTGTAACTGTCCTCACTATATTATTTATTAATGAAAATTTCTTTATTTCCTGTCTTCGTAGTGTTGCAATTTAAATATAACATTAAGCTGAGGTACATTGACAGTATGTCACAACTGAGCAGCTTACAAAACAAAACGTCACACAAATAAGGATATCTGAAGAACCACACTGGAAAGTAAGTGCAGATGGTAGAGAAATGGGTGTCTCTTGTACTTTTTCAGGAAAGAGTAATTACAGTAATGTTATTTATTTACAGTAAGCAAGATATGTAGTTAAACTTGTTCCTATAACCCATATCACCCTCCTTCCAGCCTGTATGTCTCATTAGAAAAAAAAACCTTATTATTTAAATCTGAACTGTGTACCACTACTCTAAAATACTACTGCAGAATACACAAAAAAATCATATGTCTTGAAGTTCTGCAGATCTGATTACTTTATCAACAAGTAATAGTCTATTCTTTTTACTTAAGTCTTCTCATACTGTGAAGTACTAATGAGACCAGCTTGTTGAAAACATTATTTCACTGAAACAATATTCGGTCAAAATATTTTCATGTAAGCACTTTTAACCCAACTGATACAAAACACACAATATAGCTTAAAGAGCACTTTATTTAAAATTGTGTGAATCTACATTAAAACATGTACAGAATGAAGTCTTCATCAACATTCACCTCAAACTGCTTCCGCCTGAATCATCAGATTTAATCAGCCTTCATTTCTTTGTAACTTGCTTGTTAAAATGTAATCACAGTGGGTAGATGCTTTTCTCTGTGAAGCAAAGGTGTGCTTGTTTGACAATGGTATACAACTTGAGCCCTCTTATAATAGCTACTTCAAAATAATTTCAAACTGCTGGATTACTAATTGAATTTTCAATCATAGATGTCAAGAATGAGTGAGCAAGTAAAGTCTTAAAATGTGAATCATTTAATTTTATAAGTAAAACCAATCAATATTTCACAAATAAACCCACATCTTTTCTCAAATTGGTACTTAAGAATAAGTTCAAAAATAGGGAAAAACAAGTGGGCCTATGTTAACTGACTATGTTTCAAGACTCAAGTTACACCTCATCTATGTACAAAAAAAAGCTTTGTAAACAATGCTTTGTAAACAATGACATACAAATACAGTAACATCTTGACTATCCAGCCTAAGAGGGGGAAGATCAAACTGGATAAAAAGAAAGCAAAACAAGCAAAAGACCCAAGAATTTCTCAACCAATTCTAGCTGTGCATTCAAAACACCTTTTTATACCATAATATGGTTTTATTAACAGTGCCCAACGTCTTAGGTAATAGACGCTAGTTGGAAGTGTTTGTTACATACATATTACACCCCTTCAAAATAATTACGGGAAATAAAATGAAACACACTGTAAAGTATGACTATGATTACACAAATGTAAAAAAAGGCAGGCCTAATTTTTATTTATTTCTTTACTTATTTATTTTTCATACATACACCTGCTAGGAATTCATTAAGGAACTAGGTTTGCAAAATTTCTTATTTCATCCATGACTTTGTTTGATAAGTGTGAATTATAGTTTCCATTCTTATTCAGAGTTAAACAGCTTGCCTAGGATAGAACAGGGTGGAAAGCTACATCAAACCAGTCTCCAGAATGAAGACCACAACAACAATGTAGGGACAATTGATTCTCAATTTTTCATGTTTTTTGAAATCTCTAGGTTTCTGTGATTCCCTAGTAATGTAAGCCTAAGCTTGTGATTTCCATTTGCATTACAGAAAGCCAATCTATTAACATGATCTTTATTGTAGGTTTCACAGTTTCCACCCCCCCCCCCCCCCCCTAAGCAAGCATTTTCATAGGAAGCAACTTTCAATTAAGATACTCTCATTGTGATTGTTCAACTGTTCACCATAAATTCCCCCCACATCAATTAATTGTAAAAAAAAAAAAAAAGCCTTTAAAACAATTACATGCCTCTCTCTTACTGCATGAAGTTCCTCCACTAATGATAATATAAGGAATACCAACTTCTTTTTGCCGTAGATCCATCACTGGCAGTAAATTCTAAATCTTCTTCTATTTGTCATTTATATTGCAATGCCTTTTCCTGGAATATTGACCCTCTAATAGGCAAACCTTTTCCTCTTTAAACATTCAAGCCATGAATAAGTTCACTCAATTTCTTTTATATTTACCTCATAAAACTGTTTTTCTCACTTTTATTACCAGGGCCTCCTCTAGCTTCATAAGCACTCCCACATTTTAATTTCAGCTCAATTTGTCTTACAGTCACTAACACTACTTTTTTCCTTTGTGTAACTCCAAAGCAACAGTGTTAGCTCTACCCCAGTTCACATCCACTACAAAGTTTTTCTTATTTAAACCACACAACAATTATTTAATAATGCACATACATTGGACGTCTGATATTCAACTGAAGAACAGGTTGCCAATGGAGCTGCTTTCTACATGTGTTCACTGTCTGCGATCATGAATGATGGCTTCTAAAATTTGTTTGTTGAAGAGTTGTTCTGGTACCTTATTGAAAATTAACAATACAGTATGTATCTTTACTTCATCAGACAGAATATAGAAGGGACGAGAAAGGGGATAAAAGGTAAATGGATTGGGGTTACTCGCATCTAAACCATGAGGTAAGGTTGGAGAGAGAGAGAGAGAGAGAGAGAGAGGAGAGAGAGAGAGAGAGAGAGAGAGGTGTTGAGTGGGAGGCAAAGGTATTGTGTGGTAAGTACTGTGCCATGCCATAGATCAAAATGTAAACTGAAGTAAGGGGATCAATGAGAACTGAACCGAAGTGAAGAAATTATAATTGTATCAGGAGAAGTGGGGGGGGGGGGGGGGGGGGAAGAGAGAGAGAGAGAGAGAGAGAGAGAGAGAGAGAGAGACTCCCGTTATTTGCAGATGGACTAGAAGAGTCTAACATAGGTACAGGCCAAGGGCACGGAGAGAAGATAGGATGTGTTAGACAGGAAATGCCCATCTGCACAACTTTAAGGGACTGGCACTAGCTGGGAATATCTAGTTTGCAGTCTCTCGATTCATGTTGAATGTCATGCTCCATCTAGAAATACTGGCAGTCTTGCAAGCCAACAATCTGTCTGTGACCATTCATGCATTCAGCCAATTTATTGGTGGTCACTTCTATGTTAAAGTTAAAGCAATGAAGACATCAGTAGGTAGGGAAGGTGGTTTGGGATTTTAGTAATGTTGGATGAAAATGTTGCAGAGGTTGGGAGGATGGTGGAAGACTACCCTAGGTGGTGTGCGGAGAATACTTTGGAAGGAAAGAAAGCTTAGGGTTTAACATCATGTTGACATCATGTTCATTAGGGACAAAGCTCAAACACTGATATTGGCCATGCCCTTTCAAAGGAACTACGTCAGCATTTGGATTGATTTAGGGAAATCACAGAAAACAATAATCTGGATGGCTGGAGGTGGATTTGAACCACCATCCTCTAGAATGTAAGTCCAGTGTCTTACCACTGTGACATCTTGCTCAACTGACACTTTGAAGAGATGATATCATTTCAGGACTTGACTTGTAAAAGTCGCAGCCTAGTTAGTCAATTTAATAAGGCATTCCAGGAAGATAAGAGGGTGGTACTGGGTGGCCTGGATACAGAAGGAACACTGTGACTGAAACAGCTGCAATGGATTGCTCAGTAAATGTGTGTGTGTACTTTTACTTTTGTAATTTCTCCCCCCCCCCCCCCCCCTTCTGCATTTTTCATTGGAATCGCATAGAACCATGAATCCTTTATTTTTGTTTACTTCTTGATCTACTGCTCCTCACTTCTGCCTGATGAAGGAGCCCGTAACTTTTTTTTTTTTTTTTTTTTTTTGTGGGGGGACTTAGGTAAGTACTGACCAGTCACTATCATTTATGGTGGAGATAAAATTATCACACCTCTTTACATGAGTTTCCTTCAAATTAACTGACTGAGGGCACAGTACTTACAATAAATAATCCAGGAAATTATTACAATAATATTACATTTGGCGGGTAGTATGGAGACTGGATAGTCACAGGACAGATAGTCGGGAATGTAGTGTATATAATGCAAAGAATATCAAGACTCACTACAAGATTAATTACACGGTTTACTTTATTTGGCAGTTATCCCATCACCCCATACTGTTATTATTTCAAACTTTAATCTCTTATCACTCTTTAAATACAACAAGGTCATATCTCAAAAATCGGCATTTTTTACTTATACACATGGGTCAATGTGTTTTGGTCTGCTCTTATAGTTGCAAGAGTGTCACACCTAAGCTTCCATTATTTTCCCATTAGGAAGCAAGAGTGTCATCATCACATCATGCCAGTTCTGCTAAGTCATTCACTGCAACACTGTATTATCTCAGATGAGCATGTGACACTGCACGGGAAGGTTGCAGCTTGTTAATTGAAGCATGTCTCATTTTTTGTTGTGGTGGATGTTTGAAGAAGTAAATATAACGCTTTATTCATGAATAATGTATTATTTAGACTGGAGACAATATTGTATTGAATATATTAATCCAACTCCTCCATCTCGTGTCAGTGTTATTTCAATATATGATGTTATTTCACAGAAGGATCCATTCTTGAGGTGTACAATGTCAGCTTATGATGTTATTGAGATTTAACCATGTTGTCAGTTCTCATCTTAAATATTGCAATAAGTAGAATATTGTCACTCTTGGTGCAAGAGTTGATTCAAAATTAGAAAATGCATTTATGGAATAATAGAAAGTCCAGGTTGGAAATAATAATATAGTAATAAGGACAGTTTACAACTCACCGCAAAGACGAGGCGACGAGCTGCGACAGGTACGTGCAAAAGACACACAAATACAACACTTTCAGCTATCGGCCCTGGCCTTCTTCAGAAAATAGAACATTCACGCAATCACACAGGCACACAACACAGTCATACAACCACCACCTCCGGCTGCCGCACTTCGAAGTCTTTTGTATGTGCCTGTCGCAGCTCGTAGCCACGTCTTTGCGGTGAGTTGTAAACTGTCCTTATTACTATATTATTAGAAAATGCATTGTTTTATTTGTAATTATGTCAGTATTGCAGGAATGTATTTTTATATTTTTTTGTTTCAGCGATAATAGGCCTACACTTCATATTGCATTTCCCTTCTAATTTCTTTCAGTAGATCGCCATGTCGTCTCGAAGAGGATTGTTGGTTTCGTTAGCTGCAGTTGCAAATGAACAGACTGCTAATAATACGTCAGATGGCACAAATCAATCAGGCCAGCAAGGGGATACTATAGAAAAGGCTCCTGATGTGGAAACACAAAAAGAAGGATTTTGTGTGTATATTTTTAATAATAATTACAAAAATACTTCATTTTTAAACAATTTCATTGGGAAATCAATGTTGTATTCCGAAGTCAATTTGTATTGACATTAAATGTTTTCGGTAACATTAACAATATTTAACTCTTAAACGTCACTAGCATTATTCTCTTATTTACCGACTGAACATCCATTTTTCTACAGCCAACCTGGAGAGACTGCACCTTGTTCACAAACATACAATCCGTCATCGCCCAAGAGTTCATATTCCAGTTCTTACTCATGCTCCTGTTCTACAAGTGATGACTCTTCCCCTGAGGATAATGACGACTCACCTAAAGATATTACTCACGAACCAGAAAATGAAGAAGACCTAGTGAATACCAGTAGCAAGGATCAACAACGTGTCATGGCGCAGGAAAAATCTGGAGGAAATCCTCGTGGTTCCACCCTATCACATACTCATTTAAGCAGTTCTTTTAACTCAAATTCTACTACTGTAAACAGTTCCATGGACAATCCAACAGATGTGCCCATTTTATTAAGTCCTGTGACGAAAGGCGTGAAATGCAACAGAAATATAGACCAATGGAAAAGAAAGCAAGGAAGAGCGGAGAACATATAAAATGCATTCACAGAATAAACTCAAACCTCCCTGTTGACAAAATTGCAAATTCAACAAAATTCATGGACGAAGAGTGATTGCAGTTGTTTTCAAGATACTGGGCATTAGGAGACTTCAATAAACAAAAAAAGTTTATCAACAATTCTATGGAAACTATTATGCCATGATATCGTTATACTCTAGTTGGGGGATACTAGAGACCCAAGGCAGCATAACAATGCTTTCTATTTCAATAAAAATAACCAGAAAATCAAAGTCGGTAAGGTATTTTTCAGAAATAGACATTAATGACAGCCAAATTAGTTCATAACAAACGAAAAAAGGGAGCTGATGCAGTAATTGAATCAGATATTAAGGAAAAACATGGGGTGCACAGACATCTTGATCCAGCTATATGTGAAGTAGTTCAGAAACATACAGACTCGATTCCAAAAATAGAGAGCCATTATACTCCTGCAAACACAACAAAGGCAGTTTATAGACGGGCGTAAGTCACTTGCAGATATACACAGGGAAGAGAATATGGAGTCATTTGCAACCTACGCAATATTTCACCAGATCTTAACGGAAGAGTACAGTATTTCGTTTACTCCCAAAAATATTCAGTGTGTTAACATGGGTTGTTTATGAAAATGCAAGTGAAAGGGGGGAGGGGACAGTTATGTAGAACTGAAAAGCTGTATGACAAAGGACTTTGAAGGTATTGTGGCAGTGTATTATCTACAAGCTGTAATGCAAATACCCAAGAAGAACACAACTGCAAACAAATCAGATGTGATTTTTCCTCAGATAACTATGCTGGGCAATAAAACAACAAATTAATGTTGGCCCTCTGTATCTATGCAATACGGTATTTAGGTATCAAGACGATCACTCACAAATATCTGATTAAGGGCCATATACAAAATGAAAGCAACTCAGCCCATTCTGTAACTGAATGACAACTAAAGTGCCAGCTCGGGGGTGGACCAATATACACCCCAGAAGCGTATATTTCTGGCATTTAGGCCATGAGCGATGGTGGGTGGAAAAACATGCAATTCCTGACATAAGAGTTAATTAGAGAATTAAAACAAAGAAGAACAGTCAGTGTGACATAACAGATTACTTTTACATCATTGTTTTGAGTAAAAGAGTGCACTATCCGAGGGCTTCAACATTTTCTATTCTCTTCCTGTGCACATCAGCCTCTCAATACTCCAAGTATACAGTGCATTGCTTCACTATTTCCTAAAAATGTATTCTATCCTGACTTTTGTTTCAGAGGGGGAGGGAGGGGGCGATCTAGGAGATGGTGAAAGACCATAAATGATCATTTCCCGGTACTGTAGTGCCATTTTGCTAACGATAATTTAAATACATTAAGATCATATGCTATGTCATCGTCAGCAACTAGAAGTAGGTTTGACAGCCAAAGATGGTGGTCACGAGTGCAAGTGTTGTACCCATGTGATTGTGTCAATGTTTGTACACTCTTCTGATTGAGGCCGTGGCTTAAAGCTTTTAGTCATATGTCTCTTCTATGTGCCTCTCTGTGATTTAGCCGTAATCTTTACAGTGAGGTGCTATCTATCACCATTATATTATTGATATTTTAAAAGAGATTACATATATGTAAGCAACATTTTAATAAGTGAAATCATACATGTGACCTGTCACATTAGATACAATTTTAACACCTGCAGTAGATTTCATTATGTGCACTGATCACAACTGAATCCAATCAGCCACAAATTAGAAAACATGCTCATTGCTCTTAATATGGTGTTATATGAGAACCAAAATTTGGGCACAACAGGTGAAACTCTGCAAAGCACACACTAATTCTATGGTTGAAGAGTTTAACTGTACTGTAACAGTGAGTTTTAACTTTCAGCTTTGTGTAATAAACAAATGGAGCCATGAAACAAATTACACAGACAGGGAATGATAGTTGCAAAAATAAAAACATATTTCAGACTGAAACAGACAAGAAAATAACAGAAAACTGCACAATCCATAGCCAATTAAGGTTCAAAGTTTTACCTGCACAGGTGTAAAATAAATTTTAAAAAGTCAAATGACTTCACTCAGATATAAACTGTCAGCCTATCCAATGTACCACTGAAGCAGATGTCAAATACTCATTGTTGTAGGCAACATGGAATACTTATATTTGAACTGTTTCTATGTGCTCTAATTACGTTTTTCAAAAGAAATTATACATCGAGTTAAGTTGTAATTGCTCTCGACATATACAGAATCCTAACTATTATGTTGTTTCTATTTGTTCGTGTAAACACCAAGCTGAAGCTCCACTGACCACTGGCTTTGCAAACAATGGCACTTCTGAACTTGGGCATGGGCAGTGCTCTGTTCTTGGAGTCTAATTATTTGGCCAGGGAAACTTTTTGCCTCTCATTGTATACAAAGTGGTGATGACATGGAGATTTGTTACCCATGTAGTCACCATTTAAATTTAGGCATCTGTTATAATGCTTTGCCCATTTTCTGTCTTCTGCAAACTCAGTTGCCACTAATTGCTGTACCACTGATTAATGGATTCTTTAAATTCATCACCACTTCCAAAGTGCTGTCCACTTAAAACATCTTTCAATCTGGACAATAGTTGATAATCACTTGGGGCTAAGTCCAGATTGTATGGCAGTTGTTGAAACATTTCGCACCAAAACAGATGAATGAAGTCCTGTGTCTTTCACAATCCATGTGGATGAGCACTATTGACGAAGCCACCTAGTACACACTTTTTATAGCCCAAGGATGCACTAACAATTTTGTACAACACAGTTCTTGAAATTTCTGGAAAACTTAATGGCAGTCCACTATTTTTTGGATTATAATCTGCCTTTAAACCTGATACAGCACTTACAAACTGATGCTTCAGTCACCACATTACTGTAAACCTCAATTACCTGTATATGGATCAGATATTCTGGGCATTTCGAAAGCACATCACACACTTGCACTCAAAGCACTGTGTATGACAAGTTATTGAATTATTGGGCATTCAAGTTCTTGTTTCATTACGTGCATGCATATTTTTGTGCCATGGTGACTAAATGAAAGCATGTTGTGATTACTTTCACTGATAAATTAGCTGTTATGTAAGGAGTTAACTGAAAACTGCTGCAGCTAATTATGGAGCTGATGTATCTACAGTTTCAGATTACCTGAAATCTAAATTTCTAGAATAAGCTGTAAAACTCATCACAAACATTGAAAATATTCAAATTTGAAAAAGTGTGTGGGCTCTTTACCTATGTTTTTCCCATGCATTGACAGGTCATATAATGGGGAGAGAGAGAGGGGGGGGGGGGGTACTGCTGGCCAAGCAGTTAGGTGAGGAAGGAAGAGATTTTGTTGCATGATGGAAGTGGTCAGATAGGTTTCAAAGCCATATATGGTGTTTCAAAGCTGAATGTATGTGAAGAAAAGCTATTTGCAGACCCACCTGTAGTTGTATGTTTCAAAAGAGACTTTTAAGAGTACACCCAAGGTTACACTAAATATCACATTTACAATGATAATGAAAGAAGGTGTTAATTTCAAGATGTTTCCTCCAAATCCTTAGCTTGATCAAAAGGAAATGTCTGCCCCAGGACACAGAATGAAAAAAGAACAGATGAAAGTTCTTTTAGAATAAAACACTTTTGGCACACACACAGACTGCCACAATGAGTATCAAAAAGTCATAAGAACTGTGAATATTGAAAGATGTTCACCAAATGTGCTAGCAGTTTTATTTCTAGAGCTCAGAAAAGGTTCTAGGAGGTCTTGTGAACTTTCGGCCCAATAGTTTAGTGCTCAGTTTGTACAGCAAGTTGAAAACTTGAAAAGCTTTTAAGTGAAAAACAGCTACCTAAAATGCAATCTTATTGATTGACTATGTTTCTATGCACACTTGAGAGTTCAAAAAGTGGTGATATTGTGCATTTTCTCCCCCAAATGTTATCAGCACAATTCAGCCACTGGTTGAAGGTCTAATAGCAAATCATAAACCACATAACCATTACCTGTTCTTTAGAAGTGTTCTGCAAGGTAGCAACTTGTAAAACAAAATTATAAGTGAACTGCTGAAGATGGTCAATATCGATGGTGTTGAACTGCAACCTCATATGTTAGTTTGTTCATGTAAGAATGTCGTTGACAATTCTTATTTGATTTGTGGTTTGAAAATTATTTTCTAGTATGTTTTCATGGAATATTTTATTAATGAAATGATTTATAGTGATAATAATTTATTTTTATTTATCTGCTATCAAGATAACTGTGAAATAATAATGCTCTCCTGTAAAACTGAATTTTTTTGACATATGGGGTTGCTGTTCAACACCATTGATATGAAATACATAATTTATTGGTGTGCTCAGGCCTGGGATAATGTGAAAGCAGAAACCCTTGAAAGGCATTGAAAAACAAAAACAAAACTGTAGGACGGCCTTGAAGATAATGCAGCAAAAAAATACTATTGGCGGATATATACACTCCACCACCCACAAAAGAGATAGGTATTTTACTATAGCATCACATTTCAAAATAATCTATCCTCTTCCTATCTGAACTATTTACCATCCATGTTTCACTACCATACAAAACAACACTCCACACAAATACCTACATGAAACACTTCCTTACAATTAAATTAATATTTGATAAAAATAAAATAAAAACAACCTTTGCTTCAAAACGGCTTTCACCACACAATCTAAATGTCAAATTACAATGGTGCTAGGTTGGTGGATTCGTGAACATGCAGTGTGTTAACTGTTATAAACTGCCTTTAAACCTGATACAGCACTTACAAACTGATGCTTCAGTCACCACATTACTGTAAACCTCAATTACCTGTATATGGATCAGATATTCTGGGCATTTCGAAAGCACATCACACACTTGCATTCAAAGCACTGTGTATGACAAGTTATTGAATTATTGGGCATTCAAGTTCTTGTTTCATTACGTGCATGCATATTTTTGTGCCATGGTGACTAAATGAAAGCATGTTGTGATTACTTTCACTGATAAATTAGCTGCTATGTAAGGAGTTAACTGAAAACTGCTGCAGCTAATTATGGAGCTGATGTGTCTACAGTTTCAGATTACCTGAAATCTAAATTTCTAGAATAAGCTGTAAAACTCATCACAAACATTGAAAATATTCAAATTTGAAAAAGTGTGTGGGCTCTTTACCTATGTTTTCCCATGCATTGACAGGTCATATAATGGAGAGAATCTGAATAAGTCAGTGAACGTCGGGAAGCTTCGGCAGGTAATCTTTGTTTTGAGGCTGCAGCCAACATTTCTGACTGAGCGTGCTGTGCAAGGCAATCATTTCATCTAGTTTGTTATTGTTTTCATACCTGTGTTCCGAGTGTTCCATTTTGTGCAATACGTAATTAAAATGAGTGATTCCCAAAGTTTGGATCATTATCAACCATCTTTATGATCAAGCTGCTTCTTTTGTGTGTCTGTCACAGTTCGAATTTGCATTGAGGTGTGAACTATCCTCTTTCTATTATTGTATTCTTTAAAATCAATAATATAATGGAAGTACAGTGTACTTCCGATAATTCACAGTAATTAATGCTTATTATAGAAATCCGCAAAATATCTTTAGTGTACATGGTGCTGCAAATCACATAACTTTCCTGTACTCCAATTAGTAAGTGGCTGGAATCATTAAAACTCAACATTTTGCTGTCATGTATACTAAATCTTTCTTTTTTCCTATTGTCCTACCTGTATTGAATTGTATGAAAACAAAAAAAGGTTTACTCTAAGATATAATTTATTGACATATTAAAGCAGGTATAAAACGATATTTGAAATCAGTTATAGAATTGTTTTCTCCTTGGCAGAAGTCTGTGAATTTCATGTTTGTAAGAAACACTAACAGCATTTGTAACTGGACAAAAATATTTAGAACTGCATCAGAACTGACTTCATATTAATTTCTGAAAATAAGTATGGTACCTCATTAACAAAAATAATCCATCATCACTTTTTGTTTTTTAGATGACTGTCCATTATTTTTAATTTTCATCCTTAAATTTCTGAGAAATCTAAGATCAGGAAACAAAAAGTTAAGTTATCTTCTACATAACACAGAGCGTGTCTACCGAAGCAATTGGTTGGCTGTGTGATATTTTTTGCACTTTCGTCTAATCACTTTCACATTCAGATTTGGCCTATTCTTCCCCATCATCAGTCAAACTTTTTATAATGTTCTCGTCAGTTTCATGACTGAAACCATGATCATCTTTGTCTATTTCTAACCAATGAATTACATCATTTTCATCGAATTTCCACATTCACTAAGGTTTCTTAAAAATGAAATCATTGCTGAGGTAGTATCTTGTTCTTTCAAATTATCACCCTTACTAAATCTTTGAAGAACCCGATTTCCCCCTAGAACTGATTTTCATTTCTCAAGTCTGGGAGATGTAATTTCAACCCACAAATTGTTTATTATGAGGAGCATCCAAAAGTGAATATTCCTTCCAAAATGTTTTATGTCCACATTCGCTTTGACTAACTTTTCAACATGGAGGAACTGTAATTTTTCTTTAGTGCAGCAATTACACCTTGATCCATGGGTTGAATAATTGCAGAAACATTCAGTGGTAAGAACTTGACAAATTTACCACCTTTTCTGAGTCCAGATTCATGTGGTTGGGATGGGACCTTATTGATCAAAAGTACTGCTTTAATTGGTAAACAGTCCTCACTTAAGTAGGCAGTCACTTCTTTAACAAAATGGTTGTGAAACCAGTCTTTAAACACCCGAGCAACAATCCTCGTAGCACTTAGGTGATAACAATGTAATGGGACATTTTTTTGTTTAAGGCAACGAGGTGTTTGAGACTTTATTAATGCTAGATGTTTCAGTTTATGGTTACAACTAGCATTTGCACGTGCCATAATTTTTATTCTCTGTTTAGGAGTCTTACGCCATGGAGTTTCCTCCTCCTGCTCATAACTAATGATCTCAACGGTAAACACTTCCAGTATAAGCCTGTCTTGTCGGCATTGTAAATTTGATGTAGGTCCAGATGATGATGTTCATTGAAAGACTGAAATTAAAAAGTCTCAGCAGCGTCAGTGTCTGCACTAAGGTGTTCCCTGTGAAACAATATTTCTCTGACCCCATATCTTTTCTTGAAATAAGTGAGCCAACGAGACGAATCCTTGATGTCAGCTTCTAAGCTGAGAAAAGAGTAAAAGAACTTTGCTTGTTCCGCACACATTGGTCCAGAATAGGAATTATTCAGCACGTTTTTGATTAAACCAACACAACAAACTATAGCTTCATCTCAGTTTTTATAGTCTGAATTAATAATATAGTAAGGACAGTTTACAACTCACCACAAAGACGTGGCGGCGAGCTGTGACAGGCAAATACTATATTATTAATTCCAACCTGGACTCTCCATTATTGTATTTTTATAGTCTGATGTTCTAACCGATTTTAGAGAAGACAAATTATCACTTTTTGCAGAAAATCTTATTAATTTTTCCTTTTGCTTTTTTTATGTTTCTCACTATAGTTTCACCTTCTCTAAATTCACCAACTAATTTCTTCGGTGACTCATCTTTCTCTTAGCATTCTTTGATTTTTAGTTTTTCACTAATATATATTACTTCTCATTGGTGTTTTTTTGTGGGTACGCCAAATTTCCCATATTACTTACCCAAAAATAATGATTGAGGTATCATTTTCAAGATTTCGATCTCCACTAATGACAAAAAATACACAGAGTGTTTAAAGTTATTCCTTTCAACAACAAAAAATAAATAAAAATAAAAAAAATAAACTTTACTCTGGAAAAAAATTGTACTGTTCATACAATCTAATTTGATACCCAGCAAACAATCATAAATGGCACACATTTACGGTTGCTCCCCTCAGTCACTGTGCTAAGTACCAACTTAGTTTGCATGGCCCATATAAAGGCAACGTAGAAGGTGCCATCTATTGACAATCGGTTTAACTAACATTATCCAAACCAAAGGCTTCCTTGATGCAAGCCAAAGGCTTTCCTTGATGGAAGCATAGTTTATCACACAATTTTGGTTATACACGTCAATGTAACGATGAAAAACTATACGGATAATTTAATTTGACTAAGAGGCAAGACAGCTCTTGTAATTGTTCTTTACATGAGTTCAGTTTATCACCAGATTTCTGTTTCATGTGTCAATGCACAACAGCTGTTGGAATTGTTCACTTTGTTCAAGTAAGTGTTGTGTACTGCGTGAATGAATTGAATATTGTATAATATACAAGTTTTCAAAAAATGAAATAATGAAAAAGTCAAGGTCTGACTTTTTACATGTTTTGCAACTGACCATATTGTTTTCAATTATATAAATTTTCTTACAATGAGATTAATACTTGTTACTACTATGCAAAGTTTATTATCTTTTATACATATGTACTATGGGTAAGTGCAAATTATTCACACGGGTCAACTAGTATTTCTTTACTATTACTGGTACTTAATATTAGGAGATATTTATCAACTTGGGGAGGGGGGGGGCAGAAAAAATTAAAATAAAAAATTTGAAATTTCTGCCACGGCTACACAGTGCCACTTGATGCGATGCCAGCGCTATATTGTGGTGAAAACAGGCAAATTAGCCGTAACACAAATTAGCAACCAGGGAATTATCGGGAGTACACTCTATGTTAAAAGTCGGCATGAATGCTATCATTTAAGCTGCAGGCAGGATGTAGAAAAGACATCCACACTCACCTGAGCACTCACCAGCCACAACCTTCATCAAAAAGACAGAGTACACTCATTTACACTAACACAACTCATTCAGCAGCCTCATGCTACTGGGGTAATGTGTTCAAGAGCTGCGCCTGAAAACACATACACTCTCCCCCTCCCCCTCCCCCTCCCTCTCCCCCTCCCTCTCCCTCTCCTTCCAATGAAGTCTGTGACCAAAACTTTGAAGTTGTTCGAGTATCATCTAAATTGTAAGTTACAACCCACCCTCACTATATTAATGAAATTCCAACGTCCCATTGATAGAGGGTTACATCATTACTCTGCAAATCTGAAATAAGTGTGGGAGGTTGATACATTCACAAAATTTCCTTTTCCTGTCTAGACAATAAGTAAGTTAATGAAAATCCAGTTGTTCTACCTTAGCTTCTCTCCCCACTCTCACCCCTTCATGATGAATCACTCTCTCATTATAAATGCCTTATGCTGTGGATATTACCGTATGAGCATTACAGATATGCAATTTTATGTGATACAAAGATATCCATAAATATAAATACATATAAGGGACAAGCATACACAACTGATGACACTATAGGAAAAGAAAGTAGTTACACTGAGGTGGAGAACTGTTGATTCCATTGGGGATCAGTAAGTGGATCTGAGCATTTCCTGCTATGGTGTGCACTTTGGTTTCCTTCAAAAAAAAAAAAAAGAAGTTGCCAAAGTAACTGTAACGAGAATGAAGATCAACTGGACCCATCACAATAGTACAAGCTTAATATTTGCTGGAAAGCTACGTCAGACTGATATGACAATTTTAGTCGTGTATAATACAAATATTAAGACGAAAAATTCCTAGCTGGAAAAATTATATATAAAAAATAGACAAGATTACTCACCAGGCGAAGGAGCACAGGTGTGACAGCATCACAAATAAATAAATGAATACACACACACACACACACACAAACGCAAGCTTTCGCAACCCAGTTGCTTCTTGAATTCCCGCCTGCCATCTTTAACATCTTAACATCTTTGCCTCAGTTCTCTGGACAGAGCCTCTGCTTCTAGTGGCATCTCTGTCTAACTTCTTTGGTTTCTATAGTATGTCTGCCTAGGTGTGTTTGTGTCTGTGTAAATGTATGGGTGTGTGTGTGTGTGTGTGTGTGTGTATATTTGTTCACCTTCCTTTTCTTCCCCCGAGGTAAGTCTTTCCTCTCCCGGGATTGGAATGGCTCCTTACCCCCTTCCTTACAACCCTCATTATTTCCTTTTCCCTCTCCTTCCCTTCTGCCTGAAGAAGCAACTGGGTTGCGAAAGCTTGCGTTTGTGTGTGTGTGTGTGTGTGTGTGTGTGTGTGTGTGTGTGTGCGCGTATTCATTTATTTAGTGGCGTATAAGTTATTCAAGAAGTGATCTGTGAGAATCTTGAAGTTGTTAGTAATACATTTGGTAGATTGAGAAGTGATTGTTGGAATATTGATATTGCAGGACATTTGACGGAGAATAAGAAGGCTTATAAGAAATGCTTATGTGCAGTAGGACTGTCGGTAGAAGTAGGTGTACAAGACTTGGATGGGATAGAGGGCTGGGGAGGGTGTGGGAAGGAAAGAATAAAAGAACTATTTATAGAACATGGCTATGAATTTCAAGGTGCACCTTCCTGTATGGATGAAAAATATAACAGACACCTGGGAAATAAAAGCGGTACATGAAAAAGTTAAACAATTCAAAAATGACAAAGTTTGTTGGCCTGACTAGTCATATGGATCTTGCACCAGCCAGGTGGGATGACATTAATTCAGCAACCACTTGACATCCATTTCAATAAATTGTTTACGGTCAAGCTTAAACATATGTACACCAACTGCCTTTCGAAAAGTGATAGACGACTGACACCAACAGGTCGTGTAAAACATGCAAGTCTGCCAAAGGAATTATGATACCTGGAAGTGGATTCCAAATCAGATTGCATAACAGGCATCTAAAAATGTTCAAGATCAAATGCACTAAATTGTGTGAGGGATGATGCACTGAGGGATGATGCTCTGTAGTACGAAGGAACTGTGTAACAAGAAATCAAATGATAGTGATTCAGAATTATCGTACCGGTATCTAATTGCTATTATATTACATTTCGTAAAATTTGTATTGTAAGTCTAATAAAATTGTTTTATATTTCCGCATTTAGTTTCATACAATAGCCATACTTTTGAAGTCTTATCTAGAAGCTACTACGTAAAGCCGACTGGCAAGCGTGTATTGCATCAATATGCCTGACGCTACAAGCACTGCGTTCATGCTACAATTGTTTTTCTATTAGTGGCAAGGGATTGTGCCTATGAATCGTGATTCGTAAATTCCACACTCTTTTCGCCATAAGAATAATACAAATGTAAACATTATGCCATGTTATCTTCCGTGTTAGCTGTTACCACATTTGAATTCCGTCCACCTAACTAACCCGAAAGACAACAGCGAATGCGGAAGAATATACATACGGTATCAACTTACTGTTTACATTTGTATTATTCTTATGCTGAACGGGAATAGTTAGAAGTGAAGCACGGCAACTTACTTCTAGTATTAATTTTTAAATCTTCTACGAATAAAAATTCTGTGCAGACAAGTTACGTGATCTTAAATGTTTGAAAGAATAAATAAATCTACAAAATGCCCTTGCATAATCCTCCGGAATGCGCAATCTACATGTTAAGTACTTTTCGCAGTTTGTGGCAATAACAAGTACACATTGAGTAAACGCTGATTTCTTTGTGTCTGAATGTCCTGTCCATCACTCATGGAATGCCTCATATGTTACTATAAAATTATTTAACATTTACACGTCCTATTTTTTTAAGAATATATTTTTTAACTTCCAAAATATCTACTCATCTTTTCAGGTTTTATTTTTGAGTCTCCCCTTTGAGAAAAGAAAAAAAATTTTATTTTATCAAAATGAACCATTTTGTAATAGAGTGAAGAAAGTTTCCTATTATCTTTTAAACCATCTAAACGACATATATATATTGAAATTTTTCATACAAATTTCTTTTAAGGATAGGAGGTATTAAAAAATCCTTAAGATTTAAAATAAAAATGAAATTTTAATTTCTTAGGTTTTACTGTTAACATTGTCATTTGGGATTCACCCCAGAAGGCTTTATCTTCATCGCTGGCAGTGATAAGAGTAGTAATTCTTTTTAAAAACATGTACTTGAGTTGACAGATTATTTGGGTATGAGATTCAGAAGATTCGATTCGGGTTCGGAATTTGGCAAATGTTTTATTTAAGATTTGGTATTCGGATTCGATTCGGTAAAATTGGGGTTCGACCCAGCCCTAATTTTAAGTATTTTTTGTGATGATTTATAAACAGTGAGAACAATTGTTTGCTTGTGTATATTTTTCTGCACATTGCAGGAGGGGACAGTATGCTGTAATTTCAGAAAGACAATTAGTGTTAGATGCCGACACTGTGTAAATGTCAAAAAATACTTATGGCCCAATCCATCTCCAGACAGGCAGGGTAAGCTGGTTCATCGTCTCCGATTTTTCTCAAATTTGGATATGTTATTCTAGGAGCAAAATTAAGAGAGACGTATTTTTTCATTTTGCCCAAAAAAAATTTTGGGCAGAGTTACAGGGGGTCAAAGTTTCGTCTAGATCACATGTAATTTACTCTGCGGCAAGCTCAAAATTACTATAAAGTGCAATATTTTGGGAACTAATAGGAATATTTCAGATCTGTTTTTAGTTTCTGAAAGGTAAAAATGTCAGGAATCTATTGGATTAAAGATTGTTCTTCTATTAGTGACAGGTATCTTGCCAAAAAATAATTTCAAAATCGCGAAATTTAACTTTAAAGTCATTTTTCTCAAAAACCCCAGCATAAAAAATTCTGAAATTTTGTAGAAAGGAAGAGACATACATAGAGTATAAAACCTCCAAAGGATTTTTCAGGATCTTACCTACTTTTCATTTCATTACATATTTACTGTTTGGTGCATTTCCTTAGAAATGTATGGATAGGAATTTCAAATTTTCATTCTGGTAATTTGTTTTTTCTTATTTTCATGGCCACAATATTGTTTACCAGACAAACAAATAGGAAGGAGTGTTTGACCACTGTAGGACTTGAGTGTGAAAATATTTGAGTCTACTTTTTGGCATGCGACTAGAAGATTTTCAAGCCAGTGCAGTTGTAGATATTTAGTCACCTTCAGACAGAGAAAAGCAGTGTATAATGGCTAGTTTGTTTTCTGGTGACAGAATTAGGTGTGGAGATTACCTAAAAAGGCATTAAAAAGTTCAATTTCAGAGAAAAGGAAGTGATTCACCATTTGTTAAAGTTGGTGTTTTAGCTGCACACCTGGAACAACACTATGAAAATGTGTCGTAGGAACATTTTTTGTGCAAAAAGTGTCACACTGAACATTTAAGGAAATGTGAAGAAGCTGCATCTCAGCATCAACATGTTCAAGTACCCCCAGACAATGATGAAGGCAATGGTGATATGCTGAAGAGGAATTTGTGGAGAGCAAAACTGAATTAAGTGAAATAAATAAAAAGTGCAGGGTAGCTGAATGTCACTCCTATTAAAAAAACCATACAATGTGAAAGTTCACCAAACAAAGTATTTGCTACGAAAATGGAAAGAATTACAGAAAGCAACAGAAGAACATGTAAGTGCAAAGTGAGCAAAAATTTATAAAGTTCCTGTTGCAGCACTACAAACAGATTCATCACCTGATGACAGTGGTTGTGGGAAGTGCAAGGAGTTTTCAGACTACATACAGACAGCTCTTAGAAGTGTTAAGTGTTATAATGAAAAGGTGAGACATCTGACTCTTCCGCCTGGAACTATGTCAAGGAACGAAATCGTGTCAACTTTTCCTGTTGTAACAAAGCATATGGTTGATAAAGCAAGAAGTACTATAAAAGAAAAGGGCATGTATAGTGAACCAGATCCCTATGCAGTCCATCCACTTAGTCCACACGCTGTAAGATGTGCTTTGGGTTTCTACATTGAAGATGAGCTGGATTGTTCAATGCAAAGTGCCAACAAGAAGGATGCCAGAAATGTGATTGAAAATAATGAGAAAGTTGTTAAAGTGACGTGTTGTTTGACAAGAAGCATTCAAGAAATATACAGAATTTTTACAGAGAAATATCCACATATGAAACTTGGAAGAACCTCATTCTGTGCTCTACGGCCTCCAAAAGTGATACCTCATCCCCCCCCCCCAAAAAAAAAAAGCAGCCTCTGCATTTACTGTGAAAACTTTGTTATGTGTCACTGCAATAAAGCATGCCAGGCATGATATCATTAGTATGGAAAACCTGAAGCAATTGGTATTGTCACTTGTTGTATGTGATACCAACAGTCAGAGTTGTGCCTTTCAAGAGTGCACTGAATATCCAGGGGAAGATGGCATTACATGTGGGGCTATTGGACTTGAAGACACCATGGATGAAGACATCACCTTTGCATTGTGGGTGGGGAATGACCTTATCAAGAAAAGCTCTTCAATGGATCATTTTATTGGTGTGTTGGCTGACTGGACTATTAAAGCTGTTGTCCATTTGAAAATTAAGGATATTCAGTGGCAAGACATTCAACAAGAAAAACATCTAGTTAAAAATTCCACCAACCACCTGTTCCTTCACTGTGATTTTGCAGAGAATTGGACAGCTATATTGCCAAATAAAATCCAACCATACTACTGGCAAAATCCACAAGTGAGCATCTTCACTGCAGTGTGCTACTTCACTGATACAACTAGAAGTTTTGGTATGGTGTCAGATGATCGCTCACATGACTGCCCATGCTCTTCTTGCATTCACAAATATAGAAGAAATGATGAAAGAAGAAGGCCAAAGTGAAAGAATCACCAATTCGAGTGACGGTGCAGCATCATACTTAAAAATAGATATAAGTTGTTTGAACTTACCAAGGTTTCAGTACAAAAAATGGATTTTCACTGCAACAGATCATGGAAAAAGACCATGTGATGGTGTAGGAGGTGATCTGAAGTACATTGCAACCAATCACAACTTGTCTCGTGGCAGTACAGAAGGATCCTCTGGGCGCCTACACGCGATCTCTAGGGAAGACACTTAGGATGTGGAAAGGATTTTCTCTCTTCACAATTATTTCTAAAAATAGGCTTAAAAATGGTGTTTTCTTATGTTACCATTTTTACAAGAAGCCCAGTTTTCTGTGAAAAAGTTATGTACTTTAGTGTAATGGTTATAATAGGTGAGCCGAACAGTAAATATGAAATAAAATGAAAAGTAGGTAAGATCCTGAAAACTCCTTTGGCGGTTTTATACTCTATGTATGTCCCCTCCTTGTTACAAAATTTCAGAATTGTTGATGCTGGGGTTTTTGAGAAAAATGACTTTAAAGTTAAATTTCGCGATTTTGAAATTATTTTTTAGCACGATACCTGTCACTAATAGAAGAACAATCTTTAATCCAATAGATTCCTGACATTTTTACCTTTCAGGAACTGAAAACAGATCTGAAATATTCCTATTACTTCCCGAAATATTGCACTTTATAGTAATTTTTAGCTTGCCGCAGAAGAAATTGTGTGTGACCTAGACGAAACTTTGACCCCCTGTAACTCTGCCCAAAAATTTTTTTGGGCAAAATGAAAAAATACGTGTCTCTTAATTTTGCTTCTAGAATAACATATCCAAATTTGAGGAAAATCGGAGACTATGAACCGGCTAATTCTCACTTTGCTGCCTGAATTGAGATGGATATGGCCTTATGCATGTATTTGCCTTTGAGAACACGAATAAATCATCGTACAAAACATTGAAAAATACTGAACTTGTGAAATCTTTCATTACTTAAATAATGAATGCCAGTTACAGGCTTGCTGACAATGTCGATTATAATGAATGAAATTACATCAAAAATTTCTGTTTCGCATGAAGTTAGCAATTCATGTTCCGCTTGATGCTTAAAATAGTACAAAAGTCAGATAATCTTTGTTACATAATAAACTTCCTGGTAAGTATTTTGATGCCTATTGCATACATATATCATACATCAACTGAGAAAATGAAAAGGTGAGCTAGTACGCTAATTTTACTGTTTAAAACATTATTTCCTACATTATGTTTTCCCATATTTTACACCCTTTTCTTTGAGACCCTTGAAAAGTAAAAACGGAGTTTTACTAGAATTCAAAAGGGGCTTTGTCATAGATGTGGACAAAACAAAAATTTTGTGTATGCAACTAATAACCCTTAACCCGAAACATTGGTCTCTCAGACCCCTCGTTTATTTTAAAGGTCGAGTGTGGCAGCACTGCAAAAAAGCGCGGCTCCCCCTTCCCAGTACCTTCGCCGCAATACTTGCAGCGTGTAAAGCAACAGTCAACGATCAGTTTTGCTTTGTCACTGAAGAGATACAGAGTATTGTTTAGAGGAGTAGTGTGCCTTAGATACCACGTTTTGTATTACGTACAAGAATTTGGTGGGTCCAATAGACCGCATGTTTCTAATTATGACATAATCTGATTTCAGTGGTTGTTATTTTGTAGCATTTTCTTCTATGCATGAATATATGTTATATTTCAGGTATAATACGGATCGAATTCTAAGAAGAGGAACATATCTGCAGCTAATCCAGATTTGGAAGCTTGGGTGCAAGCGCAATTACGGGATTTAGATGAAGAGGGAAATGTGAACAATGATGACACATTTGATGATTCTGATGATGATACAGATTTCGTGATAGGTGATGGCCACCATGAAACAGAGAGTGATACTAGTGAAGAAAATGATTTATTGGAAGAAGAGCCTGGAGTGGTCTGTATAACAGATAATACCGCACAGGAAACACAGTTCTTTTAAGGTAAAAATAATTTCAATTGGGAACGTTCTGAGCCTGTTAGGACAAGAAGAACACCCGTGCACAACATTCTGAAAGCAGGAATGCCTGGACTAACAGCCGAAAGTCGAAGTTTGGGACAAAGTCCTACTAAATGTCAAATATGGAAGAATTTATTTGATGATGACATGATAGATGAAATAGTTTTACATACAAACGTGAAACAGAATACTATACGGGCAAAGTTGCAGACAACAACTAATCCATCCAATTACAGAAATACTGACAACACTGAGATAAAAGCTTTCATAGGTCTTCTAAAGATGACATCAGTATTCAAATCGTCTCATGAAGATATGTTTTTTCGTTTCGAAAAAGACCTGACCAGACGTCCTATATTTGTGGTGACAATGTCGGCAAAGCGCT
The DNA here is from genome assembly GCA_026315105.1 of Locusta migratoria. NCBI lineage: Eukaryota > Metazoa > Arthropoda > Insecta > Orthoptera > Acrididae > Locusta > Locusta migratoria. The sequence goes on along the minus strand of CM048745.1, from coordinate 359,907,128 downwards.
TTGCAATACTTCTAAGCAGCCTGAGATTTGACGATGTGACTACCAGGGAGGAAAGAAAAAAGTCAGATCGCACTTACTTGTGATATTTCATGTTTATTTTATATAATGTAAACAACAAAGTGTTAATATCGACTAGAAAGTATTAAATTTACTTAGAATATGAATTAACTGACTCTTTACTTAATTTCTGTTAACTAATGTGGAGGTCAGTGACATAATAACATTAGGTGGTCTGAGAGACCGCATGTTTCTAGTTACGCACATTTCAGAGATGTTTCGGGTTAAGGATTAAAATTGTTACAGTAAGAAGAAGCTACTTTGTTAACACAGTTAATCTAATTTCAACCAAATGCAATAATAGTATACTTGAAAAGGGATACAATAGTGACTGTGATAACTGTCAACACACTGCAGTTCTCAATTGTATATTGAGATTATATGGCAAGATCCTTAGAACTACAACTGAGAGAAATGGAAGATTTAGAGGAACAGAGTGATTTCCAGTCAGACAGGTTTTGAATTGATAATATCTGCAGGACAGATTGGGAAGAGAATGGCACGAAATATGGATACACACAATTTTCATTCTTTCATAAGGCCTATGATAGTGTACCACTTTCTAGGATGTGGGAAGTAATGAATAATCAGATCATTCACAAATATTATGTACAAGTTGTGATGAAGTCATTCCAATACTTGTTGCATTAAACTAGGAAAACAAGGTTAGAAAAGGCCTTTGACAAAGATGCTGCTTAGGACTTATACCTTAAAAAAAGGAAGAAAGGAACATGGAAATAGAATAGGTAATGACAACCTATTATTTCTAAATTTTGAGACCAATAAGGATGTCAAGGAAAAAAGGATGTGCATTGTATGTGTTGAAAGCTTAAACCATTAAGTACCAGTGCCCTATTTAGAGGACAGTATAAATCTTTATTTATGAATCTATTATCCTCCTTCTATTAGTGCTCTGTCTCTTTATTGATACTTTTGAAAACAAATTTATGATTAATGAAAATTTAAAACAAATTCTACCTATCATTGCTTACTGAACACCAAGTCACTTTTTTTTATTATTTCAGAGGACTGCTACAATGATAATATAAACATATTTTATGCATGCGGCACTTCAATGGCATTTACAATAATATTTATTGTCAACAACTGTTTTGTGAGCTCCTTGTATAGTTAGCTTGATATCGAAACTAATCATATTCAATATTTTTTTTTTTTTTTTTTTTGAAACCATTACTTAGCACCATAAAATACCCAGGAAGTTGTACTTGAAACTTTAATTGCAAAGTACATCCCCAGTTTGTAGAACAAATGTCTGCCTAGGTGTGTTTGCATGTGGATATGTGTGTGCATTTGTTTACCTTCCTTTTTGTCCCCTACGGTAAGTCCTTCCACTCCTGGGATTGGAATGACTCCTTTTCCACTTCTTTAGAACCCGTATCCTTCCCTTTCTCCTCTCCTTCCTTTCCCTTTTTTCTGAAGAAGCTGCCAGCGGTTGCGAAAGCTTGAATGTTTGTGTGTTTTTGTGTGTGTTTTATGTTTCTGTCGACGAGCCTGTACTTTGGGTAAGTCAAACAATCTTTATTTTATACATATTTTTCCCCACCACAAAAGTCTCCTTCTATAATATTCGTTTCATCCATTTGAACTCAACAATTACTTACGTTCATTATTGCTCTGTTGCTTTCGAAATCTTTTCTGTCCTCTTACTTTCTCCTTCTGTTTTTGTTTTACATAATATTTTCACCCTATATTCGCTCTCATCTAAGTTCATTTTTCTCCTGGCCAAATTAGCCACATACAACAATCAGTATTGACTTCTGAACCTTAACCTAATAGTACAACTAACGACTTTTCATTTATGCTTTTCAATATTATTTTATTTTTTTTATTTACTGATTTCATCACTGCATCTCCTGTATAACATCTACCCTTCATCCACATTTACTGTGGTAATACTATTACACAACTTCATTTTACAATAACCTAAAATAACCATTTTCGGCTTTTCCTAGAAACTTCGCGACCCTTTCCGATTCTCGTTTTTCCACATTTCCGTTCATTCTTCCGACATTCCCGATCATTTTTCAATAACTTTCTATACGTTTTACCCCTACTATACCTTCGTTAGCTTATTATTATTATTTCCAATTCCCGTTTTTCACATTTCCGTTCATTCTTCCGACATTCCCATTCATTTTTCAATAACTTTCTATCCATTTTAACCCTATCATTCCTTCGTTAGCTTATTATTATTATTATTATTATTATTATTATTATTATTATTATTATTATTTCTGATTCCCATTTTTCCACATTTCCGTTCATTCTTCCGATATTCCCGTTCATTTTTCAGTAACTTTCCATACGTTTTAACCCTATTATTCCTTCCTCAAGTTATTGTCTACCTCATAGTCGTAATCTGCCACTACATAATCATTCATTATAATATGCTTTCCTTTGATTTTCTCCTCCCTGTAACCTGGTTTGGACGCCAATACAACCGCCAAACCAATGTGCATTACATTGATAACCAACTGTAGTTGACCTCAGTTTCTACCAGGTTCAACTTCAACAACTGTCAGAACAACTTTATAGATTTCTATTTTCTTTGCTGAATTCCTTTAGCTATCTATCCACCTTCTTATTTAATTTTATTTATTACAAATTGTTTATTATTATTATTATTATTATTAATTTTTTTATTATTATTTCTTTCCTTTCCTTTCTTTTCTTTTCTTTTCTTTTTATTTCATTTCATTTCACTTTGTAGTCAGTTATTCAACGCATAGTTCTCACTTTTCCATTCCATACATTATGTTACCCTACTTTGACCCCATCAAGATTTACCTACATTCCCTCCCCAAGCATGTTTTCACCCTAGCTAGATTACGGTTCCACATTTTGTTTACTCAGGCATGTCTAACAATTGGCATTACCCCCTACGGTCTTACACTAAAAGTTCCCATCTCCGGCTGTAACCCATTCTTTCATCAAGCCCAACACCAATTCCAAACAGAACAATCCACAGCCCTCACCCGCCTAATTGGGGTTTCTACAAATGTCTGCCTAGGTGTGTTTGCATGTGGATATGTGTGAGTGTGTGTGCATTTGTTTACCTTCCTTTTTGTCCCCTAAGGTAAGTCCTTCCACTCCTGGGATTGGAATGACTCCTTTTCCACTTCCTTAGAACCTGTATCCTTCCCTTTCTCCTCTCCTTCCTTCCTCTTTTTCCTGTAGAAGCTGCCAGCGGTGGCAAAAGCTTGAATGTTTGTGTGTTTTATGTATCTGTCGACGAGCCTGTACTTTGGGTAAGTCAAACAATCTTTATTTTATATATTTAATAATGGAAAGTCCAGGTTGGAATTAATAATATAGTGAGGACAGTTTACAACTCACCGCAAAGACGTCGCGACGAGCTGCGACAGGCACATACAAAAGACACACACAAACAACACATTCAGCTATCGGCCATGTCCTTCTTCAGAAAATAGAGCACTCACGCAATCACACAGGCACACAACACAGTCATACAACCATCACCTCTGACTGCCGCACTTCGAAGTGCGGCAGTCGGAGGTGATGGTTGTATGACTGTGTTGTGTGCCTGTGTGATTGCGTGAGTGCTCTATTTTCTGAAGAAGGCCATGGCCGATAGCTGAATGTGTTGTATGTGTGTGTCTTTTGTATGTGCCTATCACAGCTCGTCGCCACGTCTTTGCGGTGAGTTGTAAACTGTCCTCACTATATTATTTATTTTATATATCACACACAAATGTGGATTCAAAATCAAACCTCTTAAAAATGATAAATGAATTAAAAATTTGAAACATTTGAGGAAAATTTTGTTGACAGAATGGTAGTCAGTACTATGAGCGAAGTTTATCTGAGGTAGGGCCATTTTAAAGTTGTCTAATGGATACACGAGAGGAGTTTACCACCACAGGTAGTTGTTAGTGGGAAAATATGGAACCGGTACACATTCACTGGAGATGACCCAGATAAATGTTGGCTTCTCTACAGAGAAGTTCATGGGGAAAATATCCTAGATTCCTGTTCCAATTTTATACCTAAATCTGGATATTTGAAAGAAAAACAATTTAGACCTCTATATAAGTCTCAATCTAGTCAGTCCATCATATGACTACATCTTCCCCAAATTCTTGCAATAAAGTGAAATCAATTATTTGCCTTCCCTCACAACTTTCCTTACATGCTCTTTCATAACACTCAGCAATGTCAAGCAGCACACTACTAATGCTGTATTCAAACATTACGGGATTGCTTTTCTTATTCAGCTGCATCACCCTACATTTTTCTGCATGAAGAGCCAGCTGCTTTTCGCACACCAACTAGAAATTTGAAGTATTCTTGCACCCTACTACAGTTATTCAATGGTGACACCTTCCTGAATACCACATTATCATCAGTGAACAGCCATAGATTGATACTCTGTTCATCAGATTATTTATGTAGATAGAAAATAACAAAACTCCTAATAATGTTTTCCTGATGATATCCTTGTCTCCGATGAAATGGGGTATGTTCCCAGAAACACAAGTTGCTTTAAGATTTCTTTGTAAATGAACCTAATAAACTGCCCACATGGTGAGTGCTCATCAAAGGTGAGGGTATCATCATATGAGAAGACCATCATTACTTTCCACCTACCGTATTTACCCAAATGTAAGCCGTGGTTATTTTCACAGTCCAAAAATGTGCCCATGGCTTTCATTCAGGTACAATGCCTACTGAAGTTCTGAAAAATGCCAGTATATAGTGCTGAAGTTCTGAAAAATGCCACTAGGTAGGGGTGAAGTTTTGGAAAACCTCGCTACATGCTGCCAGAAATGTTATTTTGCCAAGTAGCTGTTGTTTTAGTGCCTCCTTTCCTTTTTTAATCGTGTAATAAATGATAATTGGCATTGAACTGACCACATTAGGGGGAAAAAATCTGAACTGGCCAATTTCCAAAAATGTTTGTCTATCGAATGTGTGGACTCAAAAAAAGAAATACTGAAATGGAGGAATGTTGTTTCTTCATTGTGTACTTTTTAAAGTTCAGTCCAATTTTGTCAGAAATGTGAGTTAGATTCAGATGACAAGAAAAGACTGTGCTGCAGTTACTTCTGTAAAACTTCACAAGAAATGTTCAAATAGTGAGATTCCACTACAATCAGTGTGCGCAAATCGTTTTAAGAGGACGAATGATTGAAAATATAATATCTGGTTTGACTGCTCAAAATTATCTATTGAGAAAATCATAGTTATGTTTCCATGTTAGAGCTCATTTTAGTATGTCTTGATTGGGCCTCATGTTCTTCCACCTACGCTCACTGGAGCACGTTATCATGATTTCGTTTGGGATACTCTACCTGTTCTGCTAGAACATGTGCGTTTAAAAGTACGACACAACATGTGGTTCATGCATGATGTAGCTCCTGCAAATTGCAGTAGACATGTTTGTATGCTTCTCGACAACAGATTCAGTGACCAATGGATTGGTAGAGGGGAACCAATTCCATGGCCTCCACGCTCTCCAGACCTCAACCCTCTTGACTTTCATTTATGGGGGCATTTGAAAGCTCTTGTCTACGCAACACCGGTACCAAATGTACAGACTCTTCGTGCTAATATTGTGGACGGCTGTGATACATTCTCCAGGGCTGCATCAGGAATTCCATGTGACAGAGGGTGGATGCATTTATCCTCGCTAATGGAGGACATTTTGAACATTTCCTGTAACAAATTGTTTGAAGTCACGCTGGTAGGTTCTGTTGCAGTGTGTTTCCATTCCATGATTAATGTGATTTGAAGAGAAGTAATAAAATGAGCTCTAACATGGAAATTAAGTGTTTCCGGACACATGTCCGCATAACATTTTTTCTTTCTTTGTGTGTGAGGAATGTTTCCTAAAAGTTTGGCCATACCTTTTTGTAACACCCTGTACATCCCAGTTAGAGAAGAAAAGTAATATTTCCTGTAGCATACCTTACAAGTGATCTAACTGAAAACAACACTGTTGATGAATGAAGTAAAGTGACAAATTAAGTAAATTTCAAAGATGTGTTACATAGCATGGCAGCAGCCTCTAAACGATATATATTGAAGCAGTTCTTTCTTTGTCATAGCTTTAGTGACCTCTGTAAACATTGTTCAAAGATCGTGCTACCTTAGTATATTTACAACCGTATGTTTAATACATTGGGTCTGCACATTCTCTAGGCAAACTTTCTCAAAAATTAGGCCTCCCGCAAACTGTGTTGTGTTCTGCCAGTGTATGCAGCGCAGTGAAATAGCCTGTGAAATACCACTCACATTAACTTGCTTGTATATTCAGAATATTTCGATAGATATCGTGAATTCTCACTGCTGATAGTGTTTGTGATGTAATAATAATTCTAAGTGTCCCGCAAATAAGTGAGAGGTAGGCGCCAAATTTGGTCCGAAGTGCAGCTTACAATTGGGTAAAACTTCTTCTTCTTCTTCTTCTTCTTCTTCTTCTCCTGTCTCATTTCAGGGGTTCAGCTTACATTCAGGGTCGTCTTACATTTGGGCAAATATGGTATATAATGACTGGACAGAAAGCTGCTATAATGTAGCTAAATAATATAGGTAAGTAAAAACAACAATCCCGTAATTTTCAAATATAGAATTAGTAGGGTGCTGATTAACACATCCACACTGATTAAATGTCTCACTTTAATATTGCAGGGCAATATGAAACGGAATGAGCTTATAAGAATAATTATGGGGAAGATGTATGGAACTTTGCTTTATTGGGGGAATTTTGAAATACACAACTCATCTACAAAGGCGACCACTTTTAAAACATTAGTGCAATGCATTATTTATTACTGCTTGAGTGTTTGGGAGCCCAATCAGGTTTGTTTAAAGAAGACAGTAACACATCATGGGTGGGCTGCTAGGCTTACTACTGGTAGGTTTGAAATACTTTGGGAATTCTAATGGAGGTATCTGGAGGGAGGGCAACCTTATTTCAAGAAACACTACTGGGGAAATTTTGAAGGCCAACATCATTTGAAGCTGATTGCAGAACGCTACTTCTTCCACAAACTTATATCTTGTGTAAGAATGACGAGACATTCCTCCATTATTTGGAAGCAGAATAGGAAAGGAAATGATTAGCAGTGGTACAAGACCGTCTGTCATGTGCCACATAGTGGCTTGTGGAGTATTTATGAAGATGAAATGTGGACTTCTAAAATAAGCACTAAGGACCTCCACAACACAAGAAAGGAGGAAAATTCAAGCTAAATTGGAATGAAGTAGTGAGATGGAGATACAGGACAAAAACTGCAACTTGAGGACTGCCAAGATGATACAAGGTGGACACTTGGATCCAATAAACTCCGCAGAAATAAGATTCAGACCTCTCATTCTCACAACATTACTGTTTTGTATGTTTTCCAATGATTTCCCCCTCACATCCAATTAAGATGTATGTACCAGGGATTTAAATCGAGGATTAACCCACAAAGTTTAGTTCCTGGTCCAAATATCACATGGGTACACATTATGTTAGTTTAATGCAATGATTTAATAATACAGGAATAATGACATTTTACAACATACCGCAAAGACGTGGCAACGAGCTGCGATAGGCACATACAAAAGACACAGATACAACGTTTTCAGCTATTGGCCATGACCTTCTTCAGAAAACAGAACATTCACCCAGGCACACAACACAGTCATACAACCATCACCTCCAGCTGCCGCACTTCGAATCCAGCTGGAGGTGATGGTTGTATGACTGTGTTGTGTGCCTGTGTGATTGTGAGAATGTTCTATTTTCTGAAGAAGGTCATGGCCAATAGCTGAAAGTGTTGTATGCGTGTGTCTTTTGTATGTGCCTGTTGCAGCTCGTCGCCACGTCTTTGCAGTGAGTTGTAAACTGTCCTTATTACTATATTATTAATTTCAACCTGGACTTTCCATTATTAGTTAATTCAATGATTTACATTATCTTCTGGAACATCAAATCATCGATTGTAGCCAATTCTTCACAAGTAAGGATAGTTCCTCATCCAAATATTAAGACCGTGCTATGAAACAATCTGCCAGCCCGCCCTTTTTGACAGTCATTGGCAAAATGCTGTTAACTACTTAATCCCGTATCTTTGGGCTCCTTAGCTGATGATTTTTTATTCAAAAATTACACTAGTTGGAAATGAACTTGAGTTCTTGGTCAAACAAGCCGCCCCAAGAACAAAGTTTAGTGTACTGTATGGTGATCTTCTACAACAAATAGTCTTAATGGAACCTGTTCAATGTATCTTAAATCTGTAGTGTCCCATTGTTCTTGAGATAAGTAAGCTATTACACACAAACACTAGAAAAAAATTTCTACAAAATAGGTACATCAGTTTAGATATGCTGTGTATTTTGAACAACATTCTCTAATAATGGAAATGCCAGGTTGGAATTAACTCTCTCATGTTGATACACAGTCCAATGGGGAAGGTAGTACTCTGCAAGCTATTATGCAGTATTTACATCATCTGGCAGAAATACAGTTAATTCCCAGCCACACACAATATTGAAAACCTCTCACAAAGACTGAGCTTTGCAAGCAAGTTATCACTTCTTAATCTACATGCTAACTTTGAACATCACTGCATCAGTTACTGAGGGAAATCGGAATCTTTGGGTGCAACATAATGAAGAACTGAAGGTTGTTTTTCCAAATAAGATTGTGGTGAAGGGATCAATGGAAAATAATACATAGTTATCAAAGGGAAAATAGCTAAGGAAATCTAGGAACAATATTCAAATGGAAATATCATGAAGCAGGGTGGAGCAACAACAAATATCTGGAACAGGAGGTGTTTGGCAATATTTATAGTAATGTTCCTTAGCAAGCAGAAAATCTGAAAAATATATTATTTTGGGAAAGAAAAATCTATAATACACTTATTTTAACGAACAAACACACTCTAAATTCATGAAATTAAACAGACAGCTAATGTTGGCAGCATTCCAACTGCTAGAAAGTAACCATCATCACTAGGCCGTACAATACTTAAATACAGAATAATACATTACCTTTAATTTTGAGATCATATTTTTCTCGCTGTCATCACTAACTGATTTATTAAGCAATAATCTTTTGGCTAAATGTTGCTTATAATATCGTTCAAACACATCCTTCTCTTGTAAAAACCTAAAAAGGACCATAGTCTTGTCAAGTACCATTTCAATTTCCTGTTCAGTCATCTGTAAAAGAACAAAAAACAGTGTAAGCTTCTAAGTAACAACTATACAAGTTAATTTTTGAGCATTGAATAATGTCACAGCCAAATCTCCCTTGCATAGTTACAATCTAAATCAGTTTTGAAGACTCTGATTGTACTTCAATTGTCAAAATTTAATGAAACTATGTCATGAAATGTAAATACGCTAATGATTTTGTTGGATGGTTATTATTACAAGCTAAAAGTAATAACAATTTACAACATACCCTTTGAGTGAACATATAACAGAACCAATTAATCTTACAGGAATTCTCCACTTTTTTTGTCATACCTGGGTTAAATTTTACTTGAAGTGGCAGTAGTTTAGTTTGCTATCGTTGGCAACGAACAATTTGCTGTACAAGGAGGATTAATTTACTGGCCAGAACAGTGTATATTATTTATTTCATTGTGAACATAAATTATTCCCCTCATTGTACATGACTGATTTTTGAAAACGCATTCAACGGCCACTGTCAACATCAGCACACAATGTCACCACCATAAGTAAAATTGTACCCCTTCTTGTAGTGTATTACACCAAAGAAATAAAAAAAAAAAAAAATAAATAAATAAATAAATAAAAACAGCAATGCTATAATTAGTTATTTGGTGTGCTATGTAACTAACGTCGCCTCACTTTGTCCTTAACTGTACTACGGCATTTCCGAGGCATTCCTAACCAGAACGAACTCAAAATGTAACGAGTATACATATCAAATTCAGAATGGGAACTACATAAATTCGATTTTCCTTGTAAAGAATACTTATGTAAATTATATCATCAATAGACGCGAAGGAATGTCGTCGTGTTTTAAATTCAAATGTTCCCTGTCAAAAGAAGCAAAGAAATGTTGTTAAGCTGTGAATATACAAAGTGTAATCAGCAACTTGCTGTTCAATGTTAGTTTGTATTTCCAGAGAAGATTGCAGCCCTTAATTCAAAACACTTCTGTTACTGAGGGAATACGCAAAACACTATCAGGAATTGTGTCTTTGCAGCACTAAAAGCCAACAGCATATTGGACCAAATTAATAATCTAAATAATAAAAAATTATGGTGATAAAGAAAACAACTCTACTATTGTAGTAATAGCTATGCACCCAACACGTAACATTCTTTCTGACCATATTTTAACAAACAGCCAAAAATCATATGATGTTTAGCTTTGACAAATATACTCTTTTTTGAACTTTTACGTCTTTGAACTATCATTTTAATATCTCTCCTTATTTTCATTATATTTTCCGATAAAATATTATCACCTGTCTTGCCTTGGTAGTTCTAAGTTTATTTTCTTTGCCTGTACTGGTTACGAATGACTACAGTCTGGAACGAACGTAGCATACATTTGGCATTCAGATGAGTGACTACAGCCTGGATGGAACACAGTGTTCATTTGGCGTAGATGCATTGATTCTAATTAAGGACTTTCAATATATTCTACAAATAGTTAATAAACACTTAGAAAAATAAATAAATAAGGTAATTTATTGCAATGTATACACTTCTGTTCTGTTTAATTAAGGCATTACACTTTCCACAGAAATCTGGGACTTCCTTTACATACGAAACTACCTGTATGAGCACTTTGTGCAGAATGTTCATTATTACAGTATCCTTCCAGTTAACATGCATATGCTTCAGAAGGCCATTGTTCAATTCGTTGTTACGTATTTCACGGCATGTTCATGAAATAGAACAAACACGCATTTTAGAGGCAGCATTCTTACACATGCAATTCTAATCATTGAAAAACATAGCTATATTTAATTAATGAGACTGTCTGAAGCCCTTTTAGGAAAAAAAAATTAGGTAGTGGCGGGTTTCGAACCACTGACCTTCAGCATCACAGCCTAACGCATTGTCCACTACACTACGACTAACAATCAGAAGATGCGTTCTTTAATCTCTTACTATCCATGGCAGTTGTTAAGTGATGCTAATATGGCATTTTTAAATACTAGATTATCATTTATCGTACGAAGAATGACGTATTAATTCTTCAGTGTGCCATTGCTTTGAAATGACAATGTGTAAGTTACAATAAGAAAATTATCAAATACTCAACACAAGATAGCGTATGTCAGGGATATTTCAGGGTGAGAAATGTCATGTGCCTTCAAATGGCTGGTTTTCATTAATTCAATAGAGGGTGTGTCTTTTTTTTTTTTTTTTTTTTTGCAAATATCTCTAAAACTATGTGATATGTGAAAAAAACATAAGAGAGCAAAGTTGTAGAGAATTTTCTCCATTACAAATTCGTTTATTCAATTTTCGTGTCAGATGAATGGTTAAGCCGTTATATTCATTTAAATTTTAAGCTGTCAAAAGCCGATCGCAAAGGACCACTTTTAGTGTTACTACCGTAACCTAAAGTGGGCCAAAATAATTTTTTAAAAATGTAGCAGTGCTAACTATTAGTTCTTTGGTGCACTACGAAACTCGCAGGGTCTTTATTTGTTCTGTAGTGTACTGCACTGTTTTCTAGGCATTCCTATTCAGAATGGACTCAATATGTAAAAGTACGCACCGAAATAAGAAAGGAAACTTGCAAAGAATTCTTAGTAAATGAAAACATTGATAGACGCAAAAGATACCCATGGAAAGAAGAACTTTTTTCTTTCCATGGCATGCAGGGTACAGCTAGGAAGGAAAAAACAATTGTGTATCGTACCTGGGTAAAATTTTACTTGCAGTGGCAGCGGTTTAATATGTTAGCGTTGGCAACAAAATATTTAGTTTAGGAGAATCATTAATTTACTGATCAGAACAACATTCTATATTTATTTCATTATCAACACAAAGATATATTCCCCTCATTGTACGTGACTGATTTTTCAAAAAGGGTTCAACGACCGTTGCCAACATCAATACACTACACCGCTGCCGTAAGTAAAATCATAGCCCTTGTTTCAGAATATTATAACTTTATTATGAGAGTAAAAAATGCACCGTGGCCATCTATTAGTTATTTGGTATTCTATGTAAGTAAGAGTGCCTCTATCGCATCTTTGCTATACTATGCTGCAATTGAAGCACAGCATACACCAGAAACTACAAATAATATCTTTTCTTCCCCTGGTCCAATTTTGATGAAATGAAGCTTATACGTTGCCCCAAGGTACTCTCAGATAACCAATGATACCCCAAGGAAGTTCGTATAGTACTCTTGGAGATTTGCTGTACTACACCATACTTATAAACAAAGTATACACATAAAACATCAAAATATGATATCTTTCCTTCCTCTGGTCCAATTTTGATTAAATGAAGGCTATGTTACTCTCCAAACTATTCTCAATTTACCTGTGGAAGCCCATTAAAGTTGGTGTATTACTTTTGGAGATTACCCTCAACAAATAGACTTACACAATGGATTTTAAACAAATGATTAAAATATGATCTTTCTTTTCTCTGATCCGATTTTAATTATTGAACCCTTTATGCAACCGCACGATATGCTCAAGTTATGTGTGAAAACCCCATGAAAATTCATCTAGTAGTTTAGGAGATAAGAGTGTTCAAATAGACATGACTGTCATAGCTAAAAAATTTCAAATTAAGATTTTCTTTTTTGCCTTGATCCGATTTTTACAAAACAAAGTTATGTGTTTCCCGAGTTACGCTCAAGTTATCTGTGAATACCCCATGCAAATTCGTTAAGTAATTTTGGACATAAAGAGGTTTTTAATAGTTGGACAGATAGACAACGGTTACTGAAAACACTTAAAATTACAATATCTTAATTTCCAATCCGATTTTGATAAAATTATGCCTATATGTTGACCCAAACTTTTCTCATGTTTCCAACGAAAACCGCATGAAGATTTGTCCAATAGTTTTGAGGATTGAAGTGAACAGCGACAAGCCCACATTTACAGATTTATTATTAGTATAGATAAACTTCCTGGTGTGTATTTTGATGCCTTATGTACATGTATCACAAAAACTACGAAAATGGAAGGTTAATCCAGTAAGCATAATTTACTATTTAGCACATTATTTTCTCTTTTCACTGAAGTGCCTTGAAATGTGTAAAAACGGGGTTCTACTGTAATTGTTGGTATGACTGCCCCACAGCTTGCACCAACAGAATCTTACCTTTATTTCTCAACAGTAAATCCTTCCACCGTCTCCCCCCCCCCATTCCCCTCCTTCCTCACACTCAAGGCCCACATATTCCTTATATCTCACCAATGTACACAACAGTCTTTACCCTTACTGTACAACTCTTCTTTTCTACTCAACTTCTTCTCGGCACCCCCAACCCCACATCCAACTGACTGACACTGCATCAACTTTATTCTCTCCTCGTGTAGATTCTACAAAATTCCCCACTCATGCCCTGCTATCTCCATCCTCCACCTCCCCACTATCAATTATTGCTTCATTCAAGATAATACTGTGTAACCCAAAAGGTTCAGTATCCTTTTAAAGGCTGAACTTTATCTGACAGTTGCAAGATATTTCTCTCTTCACATTGAGGAGATACATTTATGTAACTGCTAATTTCAAAAACATTGCAAAGATACACCAGCTTGACAACTATAGTGATGGTGTACAAACCTATCAAAAATCCAAAGATTCTCTTGAAAAAATTAAGAATGAAATTCCTGACAGAGTTCACGAATTCATACCTTATGCAGGACAATAGGTCATGTTGAAGTCAGCTATCTAGTTATTGTAATAAACTACACACATGGAATATGACCCATATTAAAGCTCATCTGTTAAAAAATCTTTATACGAGTGGCTGCCTTTTTATTACTACTTCAATTATTTATTGATAAACCTTGTTAAGGACCAGGCTCATAATTTACTGCTACATAATGAATAAAATTGTTTTCAAACCACATGAGAGGTCTGTTTATGAATCAGAGAACCAGCCAACCATACTAAGTCCTCAATCTGTACATATGCTTAATGTTTTATTCCATCAAAAAGGAGGTCCTAAGGGTTATTTTCCTGCAGCAAATAAGAGGGCTATGAAATTTGCTACATATAAATAAGATATTAAAATTGGGTAAAGATCATCATGACTGCCTGAAGTTTCATCCTATTGAATGATGAAATCATCAGTGTCTGATTTTTTGTATCGAGTGTAAGACAACAAATAATGTTTTTGAAGAAACGCACATGAATCAGTTCCATGACAACTCTCTCTCCCATCATAATATAAATTTATATTTATATAAAAAATAGAAATCAGATAAATTACCCAGAGCACAGGCTCGTTGCCCAATACAAATAAAAATACACACAAACACACATACAAGCTTTCGCCACCCGCTGGTAGCGTCTTCAGGAAAAGAGGAGAGAAGGAGGGGAGAAAGGGAAGGATACGGGTTTTAAGGAAGTGGAAAAGGAGTCATTCCAATCCCAGGATTGGAAGGACTTAGGGGATAAAAGGAAAGGCAAACAAGCGCACACACATCCACACACATACATACCAAAAAATGTCTACCTTGTTGTGTTTGCATTTGTATGTGTGTGGGTGTGTGCGCGCGCACTTGTTTGCCTTTCCTTTTATCCCCTACGTCCTTCCACTCCTGGGATTGGAATGACTCCTTTTCCACTTCCTTAAAACCTGTATCCTTCCCTTTCTCCCCTCCTTCTCTCCTCTTTTTCTGAAGACGCTACCAGCGGGTGGCGAAAGCTTGTATGTGTGTTTGTGTGTATTTTTATTTGTATTGGGCAACGAGCCTGTGCTCTGGGTAAGTTATCCGATTTCTATTTTTTATATAAATTTATCTCACCAGGAAAGTTTCCTTCTATAATATACAGGGTCTCTCACCTAACGCTGCCACCTCAAATATCTCTGGATCAACATAAGATATTCAAAAACGGTTTTCACCGGTATGAACGTACGACAGGGGCCTAAGAAACTAAATACAATGCGAAATTTTAAAATGTTTACAAATATTATTTTCAACACTAACTTGTGTTTTTGTAAATGGACACCCCCTATTCTTCCGTATGCGACTAATAGCATAAAAAAACTACATAAACGATTGTGTTTATTACATCGCAATACGCCAATTACATCCTGAGATATTGTGAAACGAAGTTGACGCTTGAAATAAATTAAGTGCACA